>CATOUR010000040.1:7632658-8907690 GCA_951848785.1 Callosobruchus maculatus
TTTGTCTCACATGTGAAAGAAACGCACCTGATAATGAAGGAATGAATAAAAAACAGTCAGCTGATATATAATCTCGACTCACAGGTACTTGAGGCTTTCTAGTTCCATGAAAACGTTATCTGGCAGGTGATCCAGGAGGTTGTCGAATAAATCCAATTCCACTAAGTGAGTCATCGATCGAAAAACGTATTTGTTCAGAGTAGTCAGTTTGTTTATTCCCAAATCTCTGGAACAAAAACGTTATGCATCTGTTAGCTACAAACTGATAAGGATTTAGCTAATTGCATCTTTAGCAGATGAATGCTGATAGTACCACACAGTAAAAAATATTCAATCGCGCTTTACTGGCCATCTTGACTATTTTAAACGGAACGCCCTGTATATTATTACGTTTCTGAAGCCTATTTTCGAAGTTGTTCAGCAATCTTTAGAAAATTCGACGTTTGTAGTCCTGTACTGTAGTAATGTTAATATCTCGGAAACTAAGTCCGACAGAAAGATGCAGTTTTCGGTTTTAAAACAAACAAGAAACAGTGTATCTCATATTAAGTAATCTTGCAATCTTTCTAGTGATAGTTTTCGGGTGTTAATAGATGTCTTGTAAGATTCAGGGGTTCTTGTGGTACGAGGTCTACCTTGAGAAGTGCTTTTCTGAAACATACCGGTCCCGCTGAGACGACGACGTATGTTCGAAAAAGTTCGGCTATTAAGTAGGACACGATTAAAGTATATTTCCTGATAGGTAGGTACGGTACTATTATTAGCAAGACCATTATACGAAATGCATCGACGCCATGTAGGCATTTGTGTAATTTGCCATAATTAAAGCAAACTTGCAAAAGTTAACGCTAAATCAATAAGCTTTTAACACATTGAAAATGTAGTTATTTTCTTCCAGTGACATTTAAATGAAATCAGATTTTATTAAAACGTCACTCATTTGAAACACCAGCCTACTAAGCTAATTTGATAATTAATTCGATTTCGATTCACATGAATTTACTAATGCAAAGAATCCTTCAAGTCCACGCTCTCGTGTCCTTAAACAAAAATAAGGAGACAACTTTCCTAATAAACTTTGTCTCAATCGAGCAAAACGCGCGTAACAGGGTACTTGCAGAGGTCGTGAAATCGTATCGGGAGTATACACAGCGTAAAGAAAACCATATCAAGAAGCAGTAGGAAACAAAAAACATTATTTTACTGACGGCCAAAAAAAGATATTTGCAAAATAAAATAAGTATATATTCAAATTTTTCCACGTGACTTAAAACAAGGGCTGACGTCACAGGTATCTTATCGATATCGACAATCGATACTGCTACAGCGCAGGTCAGTGAGATTCAACTGCAAACTAGAGATGATCTGAATTCTTTAACAATGCGACTCAATTTATTGATACTTAAACATATTTGAAACAGGCAATTAACCCACTAGCATTTTCGTTGCAATACATTTTTATATCTGATAGGATCACAGTTCATCCTGTTGGTGACCGAGATTCGCAACTAATCGAAGCCATCATTTTATTTCGGCGCATCCCATTATGAATGAGTCCAAAGATAGAATCTAATAAAATTCTTTTGTACTTTTGTGTGTGACTGTGTTTTGTGGTTATAATGATCAATGTCAAAATGTTAGGTTAGCACTGGCTATCGATATTCAATATCAATACTTTACATCCCGTCACTATAGGATATCACTGACGTCAGAGGTTGTTTGCGCGGCATTTTCCGGCATTTGAAATAATTTTTTGAATATCTCTCACAGCCGATTTCAAAAAACCAAACAAGTGATTTTGTCATGTTTACTGGGGTCTAAGGAACGCGTAAACGACATAATACTTTTTTCTGCAAGTACCCTATTGCATCGTATCAGAAATTGGCAATATCGGCCTGCAAGAAAATGATTTTTATTCTTTCAACAAAAACCGAGCCTTGACCGAAAAAAAAACAAGGGAACGAAATTGTTGAAAAATGAAAGGCGAATTAAAAATGAGCATTTAATTCAAAATCAAACGGTGGCGTACCGCTTTTTTGTTAAGGATGTTGAAATTATGTCTCGCATGAACGCCACTGGTAGAAATAAAAAGAAAGTTTCTTCATCAAAATGTACCTTTCGGTACGTGGACACAACATATCAAGTTTCATAACGAAGACTAGAGCGTTACCAAAGTTGCTACAAACAGATTTTTTTTATTAGAACTTTAACTCCCTGTAGCTCGGAAGTTATGATTTTTAGGACATACGTCCATATAAAGTTTTTCATTCAAAATGACCTTCTGTATGGGTGTGTGTCCAACCAGCGACCCTTTTTTTGTATTCTTTGTAGTACTAGAACTACCAGAAAATGATGGCTGGGTCATATTAAGGGCCGGTTGTACAAATGCAGGTTTAGCACGAGCTTTATTAAGCCCAAGCTTAGCTAAGCTCAGGCTTAAAGTCGACACCCGTTGTACAATCGTTGGCTTAGTTAAACCTGGATGACAGTTGGCATCAATGAAGCAATACGTACTGACATAGTCATCTGAAAAATTACCTTTTTTGGTTAGGCACTTATGACAGTTGTTGTCAAATTTCGGCAACGACCGTTTCTGTCTCTGTTCTTTCATTTGCTCTCTTTGTTAAATCAGACACAAATCTTTCAAAAAATATGACCTAATAAAGTGACAAGCAATTTGAAGGTTTCTCCTTGACATATTATGTCACTTGTATCAGGTTAAATTTAAACCTCAACTAAGCTCGCGTTGAGCTTCGGCTTACGTAAGCTCGTGTTAAGCTTGGAGTGGGGGGTTAAGCCAGCATTGTACAACGGACATTTTGCAAATGACGTGGTTTAACGTCAGCTTACCATAAGCCGAAGCTTAAGCTCGCATTGTACAACCGGGCCTAAGTCATTTTACTTAAAAATCAACAGGTATCTTGTTAGGTTGTTTGTAGTGTAGAGTACTCTAATTGACTGATTCCTTTACACCCGTATGCACCGTAAGTCAATTGCTCGATTAGTTACGTAAACCTGGATTCGATTACTTGTTTACTATGCACCGCAAACTAACAATTTTGACACTGTCACTGTCAAAACAATCTTGCGAACACAACCTTGCCGTATCTCCAATCTGGATTAGTTAATCTCTTGACGGTGCATGGTTAGATGCCAAAGATTGGGAAAACGCGATTAGGGAACTAGGATTAGATTTGCCAAACGGTGCATACGGGTGTGAGTAGATTAAGTGACGCGTATATCTTACATGGAAAGAACGTCATGTGGTAGTATCTGGCCGGAAGGAAGTATATCTAGGTCCTTCTGCCAACAAGTAACGCTTTTTGTTTCTGGTCGACAGCTGCATGGGCCTTTTCCACAATCAATCCATCTCTCATTCGCTTTCGATATTTCCCATACTACAACAAAAGTAGTAGTAGTGGTAATAATTCACAAAAATACTTACACAGGTCATTGTAAAAAATAGTATCAGAAAATATAAAAATGGGCCTATAGCACATTTTTTGTTTATTGGCTTAGACGAACCCTGACACCACGTAGATGCCATAAATAATTTTACAAAATTTTTCTATCGTATTCATAACCGAAAAAAATTGCTCTAAGTATTGAATTTTTTGAATCCATACACTTCCCTCCCAGGTCGTGACGTCACCTGTAGGGAACCAATAAGAGCTCACTGGTACAAAACAATAGCATCCGCTCGTAGTCATCGGACCACGAAAGGACGCTTCTCATTGCTTCCCTACAGAAACGACGCTTCTCGTTGTCATTGGTTCCCTACAGGTGACGTCATCATCGGCTATTTCAAATTACAGTACAATTTTCTTTTTAGTGTTATTCTCATTTGGATCAAGTTTTCTGCTGACTTTTTACAGTAAACGGTCCTATGTATCATCAAAAATAATACCGCAGTAAATAAATTGATCAATTTGAGATCACGGTATAGGCCCATTACAAACTGGCATCAATAAAATTAATAACAAATATGGAGGAATACTGCTACTCTAATAGTAAACCTACAATACAAAAAAACCTTTAAAATATGGTATATAACATTCACAAACATATCTGTACCTCAAAAGCAAAGTATGTTAAGTTAAAATCACAAGTTCTGCACAGGAGCTGTTTGAAATATTTTGGTGATGTATTTTTCGTGCTATGCGATAATGGATTTAGATTGTATCATGTTTTTTGGTAGGTGTTAGTTTTGAATAAATAGTCTTTTAACGCTATGGAGTATTTCAACCTATCTTTTCATCTATTTTGCCTCAATTAAAAAAACACCTGAAAAGACTTAACATTATGTTAAGCCAAGCAATGTGTAAACAAAACACGAAGAAGATAATGTTAAGTACGTATAATTTATTATAAAAATCAACAGTTAGATACAACTAATTTTTTACAGTATAGAAAAATATGAGACACTGTGTCTACATGGACTGGTAGAGTGGAAAAAACTAATTTTGTGATAGGGCTTCGTCAAACGAGACTGAGACTCAAAACTGCAACCGGATTTGTAATCAGCACCTTGAAATTATCCGAAATGCGAGATTTCATTTCAATAGAAAACCAAATAAAGATTTTCGATTTTTCAGGTACCTACACCCGCAAGCCCGAGAGATCTGAAATTTTGTATTTTCGTCAAACGAGACTGAGACTCAAAACTGCAACTGGATTTGTAGTCAGCACCTTGAAATCATCCGAAATGCGAGGTTTCATCTCAATAGAAAGCCAAATAAAGATTTTCGATTTTTTTATGTACACCCGCCAGCCCGAGAGATCTGAATTTTTTTACTTTCGTCAAACGAGACTGAGACTCAAAACTGCAACTGGATTTGTAATCAGCACCTTGAAATCATCCGAAATGCGAGGTTTCATCTCAATAGAAAGCCAAATAAAGATTTTCGATTTTTTAGGTACACCCCGCAAGCCCGAGAGATCTGAAATTTTTTATTTTCGTCAAACGAGACTGAGACTTAAAACTGCAACTGGATTTGTACTCAGCACCTTAAAATCATCCGAAATGCGAGGTTTCATCTCAATAGAAAGCCAAATAAAGATTTTAGATTTTATAGGTACACCCGCCAGCCCGAGAGATCTGAAATTTTTTATTTTCGTCAAACGAGACTGAGACTCAAAACTGTGACTGGATTTGTAATCAGCACCTTGAAATTATCCGAAATGCGAGATTTCATCTCAATAGAAAACCAAATAAAGGACTTAAAAATGCAATATTTAAATGAGAAAAAGGGTAACATAGGTATATAATAATAATATAATAATAAACCGTCTTTATTATTATTATCTGTATCAATGGTAAGCAGCTGAGCAGCTCAATAGGAGTAATAGCTGAATTAAAATTAAATAAAAAAAATGTAAATTATGTAGTGTACCCAAAATATAGAACATACACACAAGTAATATTTTTTTGTTAGCAAAAAACATTCCGACTAAAGACTGTTTATTGTTCGGAAGGAAAGGGTTTTGATGTATTTCGGATCTGGGTTTGTTCATCGACCAGTTCAGGACGATTAATTTAGAGTCCGTAGATTAGTTTAGAATTTAGAGATTTTGATTGTACACATACTGGATTACATCAGTATACAATGAGTCTGGTGTTCTAACTTATTTCACTGCATCACAACAATGCTCTGACTGTCAGATCAGCGATGTCAACCAATGTCAGTAAACGTTTACGATTAGAGATAGGAGTCATAGATCAGTTTCTCTGGCTCAATCTAAATATTTCACACCCACCTGGCTGCTCCAAGGATCTTAGCCTTCTCTCAAGCTTCATCAGTTGACTGTTAATGTTTTGATCTTCAAGGTAATCAGCAAATTCTCTGAGTTCAATCTGATTTTGTTGCAATGCCTCACAAGCACTGATTTCACACGAGTCACTCAATCTTCCCATAGGCAAGTGAGGGGCAACCAACAGAAAATAAAGGAGTATCATCGTGAGAAAGATATGCCAAGATACTGGATGTTCTGCTCGTCTGTATAAATCTAACAACGCTACTTCTATTAGATAATTTGTAGTATTTTATTCACCGTGAAATTTCTTCGCTACTAGTTTATTACATCGAAACAAATTGGCATCATTAGGTGAATTAAAAATGAAGTCTTGCAATATTTAAATTTCAAGGCTAGCGTAATATGGTGAGTTTTCAGTATAACTAAGCAACATAGTACTGAGATTGCTATCAAGAAATAAGTTTAGGGGACAGCTTGAATGAATAAGGACCAGAGGCTATCCAGCAGGGAATGTGGCTGCTGCATAGGCCACACGATGGGCCCTTTTGCGCCTCTATCCGCGTTAGTTCCTAAGACCTGCCTTTTTGGCAAAGGCAAGTACATTCTTAGGTCCTATACGTTTTATCTCTGTTGGTTCCAAGGTTTTTGAGCCCAGCATAGTCTGCCTGTGAGTCAAGCCAAGTCTTGCAATATTTAAATTTCAAGGCTAGCGTAATACGGTGAGTTTTCATTATAACTAAGCAACTGAGTACTGAGATTGCTATCAAGAAATAAGTTTAGGGGACAGCTTGAATGAATAAGGACCAGAGGCTATCCAGCAGGGAATGTGGCTGGTGCATGGGTCACACGATGGGCCCTTTTGCGCCTCTATCCGCGCTAGTTCCTAAGACCCGCTTTTTTGGCAAAGGCAAGTACATTCTTAGGTCCTATCCGTTTTATCTCTGTTGGTTCCAAGGTTATTGAGCCCAGCATAGTCTGCCTGTGATAACCCAGGGTTTCATAGCGACACAAGATGTGTGCCGAGGATTCTTCCTCTTCACCACACCACGTGCACGTTGGGTCGTTGACCACCCTCATCACGAACAAGTGACGCCTGAAGGTGTTGTGACCCGTTAATAGGCCTGCTAGCAATCTCAAGTTACTCCTATCCAGAGAGAGACAAAATCGTCCTATTCTCTCTGCAGGCCCTGCTAATAGTTCTCAAGCTTGACGGAGATGACCAGAGATGTTGTTCCATCTCAGAGAGTGTTGATTCTGGGTCCACTCTCCAATTGTTTTCCTAATCAAGTTTGCAGATAGTCCTAAGGCTGGTTCCGGGCCCACAAAACTGTTGCCGGATCCCATCCTAGCCAGATGATCCGCCATTTCGTTACCCTTTACCCCAGCGTGCCCAGGTACCCACATCAGTGATACCTTGTGTTTAGCTGAGATGTCGTCAAGAGCCCTCCTGCACTCCAGGACCAGTCCCAACGTTATTTTCCAAGCACTCAGTACTTTGATGGCCGCCTGACTGTCAGAGCAGATAGTAATCCGCCTCCTAGACCCGTCAGTTTTCTGAATACGATCTACACAAGCAAGTATCGCATAGACCTCAGCCTGGAATACTGTGGTGTGCCACCGAGAGGGAGTGAAAGCCTTGTATGGGGTCCGTAGACTCCCGAGCCCGAGCCCTCTCTAGCGAGTGAACCGTCTGTGTACCAGACCTGTCCTCCTCCTTCGATGAGCTGTCTTTCCCTAGACTCCCACTCTTTCCTTGACGGAAACACCACCGTAAATTTGCGATTGAAGCGATGCGTAGGAGAAACTATATCGCTCCTCGCCAACAAAATAGGACAATCCTCATGCAACTCTGCCCTAGCACGATCCTAATCGTCGAATGTCCTTTGCCTGGATTCATAAAAGTCCTGCTACCCTGACTCCAGAGACGGAACCCAGTTTTTCTAGCTTCCCCTTGAATTACCAGATCCAAAGAGGGAAGATCGCAAATCGGCTCGTCCGTTCAGGGCCGGACTGGCACATTACACTGCTCTCAAAATTTACTCTTTTTACGAGATGTATCGCGTTTATTAATGTTATTGTTTTTATCGCTAATTAAAAATATTCTATCACTCGGCTTCTTGAAGGGCAAATGAAAGAATATTTAGCTAGGTATGATAAGTACATCAGTATAAGAATTTTGTAGTGCAGTAGAAACTTATGAAAATACATTTCCTTTTGGAGTTCTCCTACGCTCCATACCTCCTCCCCAAAATGTGCTCCAACCTTTTAGAAAAACAATTCATCCAAAACGACTAAGGGCGGAGTAAGTTATGGTGCTTCCGAATTGATTTTATAATCTCCAAAATATTATCCATAGTTGCGAAAAACCTCCTATTCAATATAATCTGCTGATTAGATAAGCGATACCGTTCTCTACCTATTGATGAATCAAATTTCTTTTCAGTGCACATCGAGGTGCAACACCCAAAATATTCAAATATGAGACCCGTATTAGTGCTTTTACATGTGTCTTTTTTAGTTTTCTTGAAATGTGTCAACAGCGATAATAGTAAGTTTAACAGGAAATGTATATACAGGGTGGGCCAATAGTGAGTGGACGGAGGATTGTGGGCTGACTAAGGCCCGATTTTATCAACATGCATATTTAACAAAGAATTTGACAAAGCTTCTCTATTGGATGTTGTTTAGCAAAAGCTTTCTATTGGATATTGCGGGCTAGGTTAATAAATTTCGTCCAATAGTATTTTATTAATATTGAAAACAAAACGTCAAAGTTGGATGACACTTTTCATCATATCGTATCTAAGCTTTATAACAAAAATATTGTTGTAACAAGTGTATATTTGTTGCAACATACTCTTTGGATTACCGAGCTTATCCAATATGGAAACATTAGTTCGATGGGCGGTATGAGGAATTCTCAGCATTCTCCTCCACGCCCAAATTTCAAAAGCATCTATGCGAGCTCGATCTGCCTTTTTAACAGTCCAATTTTCCGAGGCATACAAAAATATGGAGAACGCAAGAGACTGAACCAAAGACATTTTGGTAGCTTTAGTGATGTTATGGTCACGCCATATTTTAGAAAGCTTTGTCATGGCCACCCATGCCTGTTGAATGCGCCGTCGAATCTCATTCTCACAGCTCACAGAATACTTATTTTTCACAGCCTACTATAGCTGTTGGAAAATTTCCAAAATTAGTAAAAAGTTCTAAACGAAAGGAAAACTATTAGCGGTTGTTGCCGGCAGTAGAATACCTATATCTTCAGCCACCTGCCCACCCCCCTGGCTACGTGCCTGGTTCGAACACAAACAACATTTATATCTTCGCTTTTATAATGATATATTTCTCATATTTCAGAAGGAAATTGCCAGATTACCGAAGTAGAAGCATTTGATTGGGATTTAACTGCGATTTCTTTAGATGACAGCCAAGTTAACCAGGAATTGCTTGCTGCTCCATACAGTGCCCCTTTAACAGGTATGGTTATACATTTATTTATTTATTATCCGTAAGACATGAACCTACATGTATAGGATTTGTCACATAATAAATACTTACAAACTATCATAGTCACTGACAGAATAATAACATTTCTCTATAAGAAAATCTTTCAATCTTTTTTTAAAAATATATACAGTTCGACTAGCTTTTATGTCATTCGGAAGCAAGTTAAGGATCTTGGGTCCCAACACATTTGGTGACACACTACTTAACCTATATCTAGCATAAAGTACATGCAAGCGATCACTTTGCCTTGTATTAATAGCGTGTATCTGACTATTTAAAATAAATTTGTTTATGTTTGAGCAATGGATTTGCAGTTTGCAAATGATAAATTTTCGCAGTTGGAGAAGGACTTTGATAGTGCCTCTAATGTTTTCAAAAATTTTCTAAACGAAAATTTGGAAAACCTGCTGGAAAATTTACCACTGTTTTTAAGAATAATGTAGTTACCGTCAGATGGAGCTGCTGCTCATTTTAGTGTTAGAGGCCAAAACACTTTGGATGAAAAGTTTGCAGACAATTTTTACTTCCCACACCGATGGGTGAGGGGAGTAATTGTGATCGCGGAAATTTTCGATTTCGAGATAATACGCTTTTTGGGCGATTCATGATGTCTACATAACGAAAATCCACGTCACTCATTCCCGTCGGTCTGTCTGTCGGTCTGTCGGTCGCTCTGTCTGTCTGTCTGACTGTTGGGGTTTTTCTAACGTCGTAACCTCACTAACCGCTGCATGGGTTGTGATGAAATTTGGGTAGCGATATGTTGTGGGGTCGTAGTAGATAATGTTCCTATAATTTTGGAAATCGTTGTACAGGGGGCGGAGTAATTAGCAAAAAGCACAAATTTTCAAATATTCTTCAAACTTCGTTTTTAGGCGTTTTAGGGGTTCCTGATCATTTTCAATTTTTTTTGGGTAGGGGTGAATTTGGGGTGGTTGGGGGGTGGGGGGTTGGAAAACTGCAAAATTTGTTGTATTCATAATGCACTGTCCATAATACACATAATACGACATAATACACTTTTTTAAGTCCATTTGAACATTGCCTTGCTCATTATAGAAACCGGAATTTGTGATGTATACAGACGTAATAATGACATACGAGTATTTTCTAGATCGTTCTATATTGCGCAACGCGAAAATTATTCAATTGATTTTAACAAAATTTTGACATAGTATTACTGCCGCGTGGAGGATGGAAAACGTGTATGTTTTGGAAAAATCGTGTAAGTGGCGGCGCAGCAATAATAAAAAAAATAAAAACACCTCAAACTTTGTTTTTAGGCGTTTTAGGGGTTCCTGATCATTTTCTACTTTTTTGGGTAGGGGTGAATTTGGGATGGTTGGAGGGTGGGGGGTGGGAAAACTGAAAAATTTGTTGTATACATAATGGGCTGTCCATTGACCTGTGAATGAAAAACCTAGCGACATAATACCCTTTTTTAGGCACATCCGAACATTTCTTGGCCTATGACAGAAACCAAGGGACTTACAGTTTTCTGATGTATACATATACGAGTATTGCTCAATTTCGTTCTATGTATATTGCGTAAAGCAAAAATCATTAAATTGATTTTACTGAAATTACGACAAAGAATTGAGTATCGCGGCGAGAGTGGAAAACGCGTTTAGAGGCTCATGATCGTTTTGCATCGTTCAGTTGAAGCATGCAGAATGAAAACTGTGGCGTCCCAGTTTCTAAGGAGGGAGACGCAAGAAACTATTTACGAAAGTTTTGTGTTGTACAGTACGTTTTCTTGCGGGAGGGTGGGCGATGATTTGGTTGTAAGGGGATTTCAGAGTATAGCTTCATGTAATGGGAAAACAATAGACTGAAATCATTATGTGTGGGAAGTACTGAGTCAATCAACTTGACTCCATTTTTGTCTGCGAGCCACGCCACTTACGAATTTTTCACAGAAATGCTCAGATAAAAGTAAAAGAGAATTTAATTTCAGATCCAGCGATGTGGAGTTTTCAGTGTTCTAAATTTTTCAAATTTTAACATTGCTAGTCTATTGACTTAATCTGCTTTTGAATCAATGATCTTACTGATACACAAGCATGTTCCTTGGTCGTTTTAAAACCTAAAACTGCATATTTCTGTCGTGCTTAGTTTCAGAGACATTAACATTTTTTTAAGTACTGCAAACGTCAAATTTAATAAAGATTGCTGAATAACTTCGAAAACAGGCTTTGTAGACATAAAGTATGGTTCATAAATTGGACCTAAAAATCAATGCTGATTACAGAAATGTAATAACATACAGGGTGCTCCATTTAAAATAAGGAAGTTGATGCCAACTTTCGGTATACCCGGATGTCCGCCATCTTTGAAATTATTTTCTGCAAGTAGATCATTTGGAAGTAAACGTTTTTTGTTCCAAACATTTTTTCTAGTTTAAACGGTAAGGCCGCTAGAGAGTACCACACGCCTTTTGGACCACCCTGTATATACCACTGAAAATTATCAAAATATCAATATTAATTATCGTTTATTTCCAGTCGATTCCTGTACAAACAATGACAATAACTTTTTTGAGGTGACGTATAATGAAACGCACTTTTTGATTAGAACCACTAAGGAGATGGAACATTTTGACGAGAAAACTCCCACGAAAACCGGTTTTGCATCGATACACGTTGACTGTAG
Organism: Callosobruchus maculatus; assembly: GCA_951848785.1. Lineage (NCBI taxonomy): Eukaryota > Metazoa > Arthropoda > Insecta > Coleoptera > Chrysomelidae > Callosobruchus > Callosobruchus maculatus. The sequence goes on from CATOUR010000040.1 coordinate 7,644,578, forward strand.
CTTGACCTGTAAAGGTCAGAGTACCTTGGTAAGTAAGAAAAAACCATAATAAATATTTATTTTACCGATTTATTTATTTATCTGTAACTGTTATACAAATAGTGAATCTTGTAGGAGTCTTTTGGAATTCTTCACTTTGTAAACCGACGTTATACAGGGTGTTTCATAAGTTGGGACTTTTTTTCATACAGCGGAAAGTACTCGCCAAAATGAGTGTTTTTACCAGTAACATACAAACGAAATATTTAGAGAAAACAAGATACTGACCATTAAAGAAATCCTCAATTCTAAGTCTGTCCCTGGGCAATGGCTCACCGTGTCATAATATCAGCGCTGCCAATGCCGGTGAGAGAACACTAAAACAGGCATTTCGTCATACGTCGCGTTGCTGTGGCGTAGTGTACGAGAGTGCTTGACTTTCTACATCTAACGATCGGATTTTAAGAACAACAACAATGGCGCACGCTTATAACAACAATGAACTGGTGGACATGACTTTAATGTACGGTGAGTGTGGTCAAAATACCGCTGCGGCTTCGCGAGTGTACGCCGATTGTTTTCCTAACCGTACTCACCCCCTGCACCTCGTCGATTTGTCTCGCTCGTGCAAAGAACTAGAGACACCGGATGTCTGAATCCACATCGTGGTGAACACGCTGGAAAACCTAGACAAGCTCGTATGGTCCAAATTGAAGTAGACATCGTAAATCGTACTTTTACCTGTAAGACGCCTGCGACAGGACCGCACTTACAACTTCGTATCAACCAAACAGTGAGTACTTGCTTGATTTTTTTTTACTATTTTGTTGCTGGTTCACCGTGCATTAGCTTTGCCGTTTCAAAGGTCGTTGCTTCTAAAGAGAAAAGTCCCAACTTTTAGAACACTCTATACAGATGAGCTGTACTGTATATAAATTTTGATAGAAAGTATGCTTGTATCATTCGATCTGCTTAATTCAAGTGGGTTTAACGGACACAGTTCGTTTTCCTCAGATTCACATTTTATTTGCACTACATTTACTGTTGGTTGTGTGATGTGTCAGAAGCTATAATGTAGGAAATGATTTATGGAGAGGACAAAATGCATACCCCCCCCCCCACCCAGTAACCCCCTGAAATCGCAAATTGATTCTCTATATTGAACATTTTACTTCCCACACCGATAGGTGAGGGGAATATTGTGATCGCAAAAATTTTCGATTTTGAGATAATAAGTTTTTTGGGCGTTTTATGATGTCTACATAACAAAAATCCACGTCACTCATTTCCGTCGGTCTGTCTGTCTGTCGCTTTTTTCTAGCCTCGTAATCTCAGCAACCGCTGCATGGATTATGATGAAATTTGGGCAGCGATATGCTGTGGGGTCGTAGTAGGTAATGTTTCTATGTTTCTATAACTTTGAAAATCGGTGCATAGGCGGCGGAGTAATTAGCAAAAATCGAAAAAAATTAAATATTGCTTAAACTTCGTTCTTAGGCATTTTAGGGGTTCCTGATCATTTTCTACTTTTTTTTGAATGGGGGTGAAATTGGGGTGGTTGGGGGGTGGGGTTGTAAAATTGAAAAATTTGTTGCTTTCATAACAGACTGTCCACTGACCTATGAAGGAAGACCTAGCAATATAAATAACGTTTTTAAGTCCATCCGAACATTGCCTTGCCTATTACAGAAACCAAAGCACTTAGAATTTTTCTGGTGTAAACTTACGAGATTCTTGCTTTAGATCGTTCTATATTGTGTTACGAGGAAACTGTTGAATAGATTTTAATGAAATTTTGAAACAGTATTACTACACCGTATTATAGCAAGGATGGAAAACGCGTATGGTTTTTATAAATCGTGCCAGTGGCGGCGCAGAAGTAATAAAAAAACTAAAAATTTAAAAACAGCTAAAACTTCGTTTTTAAGCATTTTAGAGGTTCCTGATCATTTTCTGCGTTTTTTTGGGTGGGGGTGAAATTGGGGTGGCTAGGGGGTGAGGGGTTGAAAAACTGAAAAATTTCTTGTATTCGTAATAGACTGTCCACTAACCTGTGAAGGACGACCTAGTGACAAATCATCTTTTTAGGTCCATCCGAAAATTGCCTAGCCTATTACGGAAACTAAGGGACTTGAATTTTCTGTATACATATTATGAGTATTGCTTTGGATCGGTTTGTATTTTGTAACGTGGACACTATTAAATTGATTCTCACGAAATTTTGACACAGTATTACTACCGTGGCGATGATGGAAATCGCGTATGGTTTTTATAAATCGTGCCAGTGGCGGCGCAGAAATAATAAAAAAACTAAAAATATAAAAACAGCTCAAACTTAGTTTTTAGGCATTTTAGAGGTTCCTCTCCTCACCTGTGTTTTTTTGGGTAGGGGTGAAATTGGGGTGGTTGAGGGGCGGGGCGTTATAAAACTGAAAAGTTTGTAGTATTGATAATGCGAAGGAAAGACCTAGCGGCATAAGACAATTTCAGGAGGGGGGGGGCTAGCGATTGTTTGGATGCAAGGGATCTCAGACTAAATCTTCCTGTTATGGGAAAATAATAAACTGGTATCACCGTAATGTGTGGGAAGTACCTACTGAGTCAATCAAATTGACTTCATTTTTTTTTCGATAACATTGAACAACATTGACACTGGCACTGTCTTTGACTTGAAAACGTTTTCGTGAAAAATCGATTACGTGATTTCAAAAGTGCCGGTAGCTTCAAAAAGACAGAAAAAGTTAGCGGGCTCTTAGTGCGTCAGCAGAGACACAATGAAATCAAAATTCAGAGAGGTGAAATTTGACAGATCACTGCTTCCATTTCTAAACGTTTTTCTAATTATCGCTTCTATCAATAGAAGCCCAAATAATATCCATGATACTAGATATTATAGATGAAGTCAGAAATATATGAGTTGTTTACATGTTTTGTGCTCCTACACTACAAAGGATGCCCTTATGCCTTCACAAGACGCCCGACGAGTCCGATGACGGTAATCCCTTTCGGCATTTTTTGCTGGGCTGGCTAGGGGGCTAGCACGGTCATTAGTGTACTCAAAATTGTATGTTGTCTGTGTATAATCAGATGTCAATACACAATAAATAGATCAATCCATTTTATCTATTGCAAATTGGTATTTTCGATTATTTTGATTTCCTACCACTTTCTGAATCAGTATGATATATATTTTGTATAGATAATTACGTTTCTATCATTGCTCAGGTCTACATAATAACGTCACTGCACTATAGAAGTGTCGACACTGATTGCGACCTGAAAGAAATGTAAACAATTCATATATTTCTGGCTTCATCTATACCTACCTCTAAACTGTGGGAAGGTTGTATGATAAAATACCACAATTTCCCTTTTCAGCCCATAGTGTTTCAAGTTAGTGATACCAACGGCCATGATCCTACATTTATAAATGGGCCGTATTCGTTTGTCGTACCATCTCCGTTAATGCAAAAGACAGACTTTACCATCTACGGGCAAAGTGTGACAGTAGAAGATTTGGACTTCACTAATCAAGATGTCACATTCACAATTACACCTGAAGATTTTGAAATAACTACCAAAAAAATTGAATCCACGAAAAAGTACACAGCGGTGTTTGCAGCTAAAAAAAGTATTCAATTAAATGAACCGCAGACTTATGCACTCACAGCTACGGTAAGCAATGGTCCGACAAAAAAAATCAACTGTAAAAAGCATGCTGACGAGTGTATCACTATCTCATACTGGGTGTCCCAATAATAATAGTATACTAATAATTTATTTAAGCTACTAAATGCATAAAACATTTTTAGCGTGTCATATACAGAAAGTAGAGTCAGTATGATACAAACGATTAAAATTATAAATTGAATATGAAAAGATACGAATAAATAAGAAACATAGAAATTGACACACATAAACAGGACCTAAAAGTCGAGTGATAATGCTGAACAATAATTCTTAAAATCGACTAAATCATAGGGAGCAAGGCTCTTCAGAAGTTTTTTAATTTCTCTCTTGAACTGACGTATCGGCAGATTAGTCGAACTCACAGGGAGGATATTATATTTGATAGCGAGTGGACAGAAGATTGTGGGCTTACTAATAAATATTTTAGAAATCTGTAACTTGATCATAGTAGGGACTCTTAAGGGCTATTACGTTAAAATATTTTCACTAACATTTTGATGTTTGTACAGGGTGATTCATAACATATTTTTTTTAATAGAACCCCCTATATATTATTGCATATTTGGATTCCTTGGTAAATTCTAGTGTGACTTAATGTATAATACATGGACCTTTAAACGGACCGTTTAGGCGCAAATCACCATTCTTTGTATAAGTAGGTATCAGAAAAAATTGAATATCGCAGCGATTATCAAACCTAGAAGGCCGTGACTTTGCGGTACAACTAAGCATGAAGTACGTCACCACTAAACTTGAACTCTTTTTTGTATTGGAAGAAATCGCTTAAGACGAGAACGTTGCTGTTGAGCGCCATGTACAGGGTGTCCCATTTTGGGCACTTTTACGGGGTAGCTTGGTTATTTTTGAAGATAGAGAGTTGAGGTTTTCGCGACAGTTTGCTACTTTTTTGTGAAAATAAAGATGCCGTTAACAAAATCATCATGGCCCTCTTGGTTTTTGAAATACAGGGTGAAATCGAAAACTATCGATTTTGGGACCACCCTCGTATCTCGGTTGTCTTTTATCTTGTCGAAAAGTTAAAAAAAGGCGTTATAATATTTTTTCCGTAGAATCCAGTGGTGTAGTTTGATTTTTTCTTGTTCTAACCGTTTTTCAGTTATGAAGCAAATATGTATCTTTTTAAATGGAACACCCTATATATTATTCTTGAAGTCAATCGGAAGTAATTCAAGCTTTTCAAAATATATATTAGTATTTTTTTTTTGAAAATTGCGCTCAAAATTTGATTTTTTCACTTTATACTTTGTAGGAGTAAGCCATGATTAATCAACTATAAATATTAGCATCTAAGCAGTTATTACTCTACAGGAGACCTCCTTCTCAAATTCGAAAAAACAGAATCACAATATATTTTTTTTTAAATAATAATGTCTCACTAAAATGATGATTGTATTATTATAATATTGAGTAAATAGTGGGCAATGACTCATCTATTAAAAGCAGAAAAGCAAATCTGTAAAAAATTTGCAAGACTGTCGGTTTTTTTTTATATTTTGTTAAACACAAGTACCTGTAGCTCTTGAACTAATCACTTTAGACCCCAAGTGTGCTGTCTGTTGGAATTGTTTTATCGGAAGGAATACAGAAAGGCACAAATATACAGGGGTCCCGTTAATAATTTTGAATAGGACGTCACGTGACCAAAAACAAATACCCCATTGGGCAACAAAATCACAAGAAAAGACACAACATTTGCTCAAATTTACACCCCCAAAATTAGGATTCTCTACTACTGTCCAGTTCCGATAATAGATTGCTTGTCTTAATCGTCGTGGGACACCCTGTATATTATGTTTCTAGGACACTGGTAATAATCCAGGCACAAGGTACAGTACCACTTCGATTGTATTGAAACCTGATGAGAACAGTAGTTTCGACACGCCTTCATTCGAACAGCCACAGTACTCATTTTCATATGTAGATGGCAGTAAAAACCTCCAACCATACGACGCTTCTCAGGGGAGCATTAAAGTAGTGACGAATAAGCCAAACAGCATTGAAGGAAGCATGATGATAACGGGAGGTAAGATCAATCATAAAATTAAATTATTATTATTAAATTAGTTATTAATTATTAGTTAAATAATTATTACCGTAACCAGCTATGCCAAAGCCCAGGTAAAACTCAAACCTGCCTAACCGGCAAGTAAACAGCAAACTGCAAATCGAATGAATTCAACCAGGCTAAAGCACTGCCCAAACCCAGTTTATCTGGGTGTTACCTTTGGCAGGACTTGGTCTTACAAAAAAACACGTAGAGAAGACTAGAGCAAAAGTGAACACGAGGAATCTAAAGCTTCGAAAGCTTATTGCGGACGACATCCCTTGCCTTCCTCCACAATTTTTAAACTATAAAAGATTAGACAAAAACGATGAGAGTGAAATAATATGTCACTAGGAGCACGTGTCTATCAGTGAATAGAAAAACTAATCGTAAGACGTAAACCACAAACTAAGCATAAATAATATGCCAGTGGACTAAGGCAATTTTTGCGATGAAGTGGACATTCATAGTGAGTAAGTAGGCATTCACAGTAGCGGCTTATAGGAGCATTGGAGTGCGTTGGCCAACGCCGAGTCCCCTCGGCAGGCAGAAGCAGGCCGGCGCCGGTTCCGCACGTAGTCAAACACACCAGTGCATGGTACAGTGAAAACAGACAAGAAAAAGAGTACAAGGATTAGCCAGCCGCATCTAGACACGGTATAGGAAACATGCAATAAGGGTCCAAAATGTTGCCCATTATTGGCAAAACAATGAGGGATAGTTGCAAAAACACTGGAAATGATTCCCCTGAGGGGCTAGGGGGTGAAATAGTTTTTGGTGAAAAAGTTGTCTCTCTGGACAAATATTTTGACGTGTCTTGGCGTTTTTTCGTTTAATCAGCGGTTTGTGATAAATCCGTGGTGGAAAGTTGTCAAATGAACTATTAATACATACATATGTACACTCACGTCATATACATTAAAACCATTTAGTTGGAATTTGTCAATTAGATGAATATGTGACTGATACTGTACATGTTCAACGAATTCTTGTGCGCGTCTTATTAAGGAAGCTATCCACTCTGGTAGAGACTGTTTGAATCGCTTTGTAAACAAGTTTTTGGTATCAAAAGGGAGAAGTGTTGTATCATTCTGGCGCTAAATTGAGATATGACCGCCGCATGACTGATTTGTTTGGTTTGGGAATTATTGTGGTCCCTAGCCTACATCTAGTGTTGTGGTTGTGTATAAATGTGTTATGCTCATTTGAATATATCTCTGATACTAAGTGATAGTACGTAGTAAATACAATTGCCTAACGTTATATATTTGGATCTCGTAATATCATTGGTCGGGTACATTATTATTTTGTTAAACATTAATATTAGAATAGCTTTTACTTCCGATACACACCGATAGGTGAGGGGAGTATTGGGATCGCGAAAATTATCGATTTTGAGATAATATGCTTTGTGGGCATTGGGAACAACATTGACATTGGACGCGCTACATAAGGAGGCTCTTGCATTTGGCGACGCATGAGGAACCACCTGGGTTCGGTGGGAATTCCCGTGTCGGACAGATCCTTTGGGCTGGCCCGCCAGATATAAGATAATTATAACATCATTAAATGCTCATTCCTCCCAACATTTTTCTATCGCAGTGCGGTTATAGTGCAGCTTGTGTCTTTTATCCAAATAGGAGTTTTCGCAAACACTGAACCTATAAGTAATTCTTTATCGCTACTCATCTTCGACCGGCACAGAAGAAACCAGGTAGCAAACTAAATTTCTGTTACTATAAAGGCGTTCAAGCGGTCTTCCGACGCTGGTAAGCGGACGAAAACTCAGTTGAGCAGGTGAGCCTGCATGCGGCACCTGCACGCCTTCGTACGCCCTTCCACGCTCACTAAAAAGCCCCACTGTGTTTGCGCGCTAACAGACCGTACACTTAGGCTCATCTTCCATTGAAGATATTTACTAACATAATATTTGCTGTTGCTCTGAACTGAGAACCATGTTAAAAGCTCATATGCTCATATTATCACTTAAGTACATCTTAAAATAATTGTAAATACACTACCAGAAAGCTAACAAAAAGTTCGCATAGATAGCACTGATAGTCTGTATGGTAGTTGATGAAAATGTGATCCTTCAATTGCTCTTAGAATATCCGACAACCTATTACCAATGAATAAATGAATAAGGACCAGAGGCTATCCAGCACAGAATGTGACTGGTGCATAGGCCACACGATGGGCCCTTTTGCGCCTCTATCCGCGCTAGTTCCTAAGACCTGCCCTTTTAGCAAAGGCAAGTAGATTCTTAGGTCCTATCCATTTTATCTCTATTGGTTCCAAGGTCCTTGAGTCCAGCATAGTCTGCCTGTGATATCCCAGGGTTTCACAGCGACACAAGATGTGTGCCGAGGATTCTTCCTCTTCACCACACCACGTGCACGTGACGCCTAAAGGTGTTGTGACCCGTTAATAGGCCTACTAGCAATCTTAAGTTACTCCTATCCAGAGAGAGACAAAATCGTCCTATTCTCTCTGCAGGCCCTGCTAATAGTTCCCGAGCTTGACGGAGATGACCAGAGATGTTGTTCCATCTCAGAGAGTGTTGATTCTTGATCCACCAATTACCAAGGTAAAGGTATTGAGAGTTCCGAGTCGACCCATTTTCCATTTTTTGTGAGTTATATTAGCCATTCTCTTTATTTTTCAGACCTACAGCAGTTCCTAAATCTGAAATTCGATCCAAGTACATTAACTATAACCTTGGAGGTGAAAGGTACGACGATACGTACGGCATCTGCTTTCTTGATCTCAACTCTCAGTGTTACTACGGACTATAAAGCGACTACGACAATAGTAGTGTACATAAAATCGAACAGCCAAGAAGCACCACACTTCAAGCAAGTGCTGTTCACTGGCAAGTACCAACCAGACACAAAGGAAGTGGATTTGGATGGTCCTATTGATGTCCTAAGCAAATCTAAAGTGGATGTTAGCGTATCGGATGGAGGTACGAGTGTTTATTCCTAGCCTTTTTTGGAAATTATTATTTGTTCTAAAAAGCAGTATTCGTTATGTGTGGAGCATGATGTTAGTTGCAGAATAGTATCGTAATAAAATTTTTACATAGACTCACTAACATGGCAAAGACGGAGAATGTTTCATCGTTTTTGAAAATTGAGGTTTTGAATTTAGAAAAAAAGTACTTTTTTGTGATAAATGGAAAGATCATATATAAGTTTTATAACAAAACTGTTTTTGTTTTCTTTTTTTTTCGCAATAACTCAAAAGTTATATCAAAATAAAAATGGGTTTTTGAATCGAGTACCGAACACGCACCGATGGCTTCCAAACCCGTGTGACGTCACCATGGCGGTAAGGATGCTCCTTTGACCAACGACGTCCTACTCCAATACTAGGTTCTAGATTCCCAGCCAATCGCGAAGATACGTACTGCTAAACTGGTAACTAGTGTATATTTGTTGCAACACAGTCGATGAATGAAGTTTGCAGCTCGAGACAAAGTCTACAATCGAAATAAATATGTTTTTGAATGTTTGAAGTTGAAGTCAGATTACAGATTCCAGTAAACAAGTAGCTAAACAAATATGTTTCGTTGAAAAGATCTCCTCAATCGAAGGATGGCCCAGTGGTTAGAGAGTCCGCTAGTGGATCTCAGGGTCTTTGGATCGAAACCCAGGCCTTCCAACTTTTTATTTTTTTTATCAAAATTATTGATCTGAAAATCGCAGAATATTTGATGGTCTGATAGACTTTGTCGCGGAATTATTATATTATTTTATAGCTTTTTAATTATACAAATATGTAGGTGCATCTTCGGTATTCAACATTTTTTTTTAAATTGACTTGACCTCTCTACTGAGTTGACCACGGGCCGTCACTGGTTTTTAAATTCGGTGCATTTTATACTTACTATAATGTATACAATTACAGAAAACAAGGACTCCTTCTCAGTTGTGAATAATGGTGACCACTTCGCTGTAAAAGTCAATAAACCACTGTCTCAAAGCGTAATACAACAACAAAAAACAATTTTGTTAAAGCTGCAGGCAACTTCTGCTGAAGGCACTAGTTTTGCAAATTTAGCAATCAGCCTACCGATAGCGCCAAAATTTGACCAATCATCATACTCCATTGAATATGATGCTAAGAAAAATGAGGTAAAGATGAACGGAAGCATTAGCGTGCTAACGGAAAATGGAAAAAATGCAATCCTGACTTTAAAAGGAGGTAAGTATATGACTCTCTTGAATTAGTACCATTAGTAGGTATATATTTGTTTTTTGTTGATTAGGCAGCGTCGACTGCTAAGGTCATTGGCTGCTTAACTTATCCTACATACAGAAAAGAGACATAGAAAAAATAAAGGGTTTCAGTTCCTGAAATACAAGTTTGCTTGTCGTAAAAACCCTAGCAGTTTTTTAAGTTCTGTCGGACAAGTTGAGGGGACAGTTTTGAGCTCAGTGCTCAGGTTTGCGCTTTGTCTGTAAAGGGCATAATTTGGGCAAGATATCAAAATATGTTGGACCGTGAGTCTTTGTGTACAGTGTGGACATTGGGATTTCATCTCCACTAAGGAGGTATAAGTGCGTCATGTTGGTGTGACCAATGCGTAGTCTACACAATAACACCTGTTGTTGTCGGGTTAGACCCTTTGGACATTTATCCTTTTCCACATTTCTCTTCTCCAGCCCGTATCTATCCCATTCTGTTTACCAGATTCCCCTGCTTCTAATTTTGATATATCTAGTTTGATCACTCAGGGGAATAGGTATACCTTCATCAACTTTACCAGATTCGGATGCTTGCTTTGCTGTTATGTCAGCTTTCTCATTTCCAGGAATACCCGAGTGGCTTGGTATCCATAGAAACGACACAGTTTTATTTTGCGCAACCAAACTTATCACTTGCTCTATTATCCTAATGATGAAGGGAGCTCTTGTAAAAGTGTTAGTCATAGCTTTGAGCACGCTGAGCGAGTCTGTGGCTATGACACATTTCGTTTTGTCAGAAAAGGAGAAAAGGAGAAGCGCTTGCCAGATTGCAAAGGACTCGGCGGTATACAATGTATACTCGCTCTCTGGTCCAAAGTCCATGAATACGCAGCATCATCAACTATGATGGAAGCCCCCACTCCTTCAGATGTTTTCGATCCATCTGTGTAAATTGCAAGATAGTCCTGATAAAGATGACGCTGTTGGATAAAAGCTGACTTATATACTTGTTGTGGAGTTTCATTTTTGCAGTAATGCGACAAATTGAGGTTTATGTTTAATTCTGGTCGCAACCATGGAGGGGTATCTTGCTTGGGATGTTCAAGTATATTTCTTTTGATAGTATTCGTAGTTGCCATGAGTATCCAGTCAGCGAGTGTCTGTTAATATAATAGAATAGAATATAATTTATTGGCCGTTTACATTATAAGATGTTTACAGTCACACATGATCAGTTTGAGTTTACATTAACACTCGCAAGGTCTCCTGGGTGGAATAAAAACAATGATCTAAACGTAAAGACCTAATTAACTTCTTAAATTTAATTTTTTTTAGTAACTATATATTTATGTTTATGCAGTATTTTCTAACTAGGCTGTATAACTGTGGGTCAATCTTATTTTGTTTAGAAATATCAATCCGGGTGTAATCGCTTCTTAACGTACTCGCCCACTTAACGTGCTCGCCCACTTAGACGAAGCGTCGCGAACGGAAGCGGCGTGAAGAAAATTGTGGATTTGACGCCAAAGAAATTTACATTAGGTTATATGGCGGCCCGCCCACTCAGGCGGCGCGAAGCGAAGAGGCACGTCCTTTGACGCGCGAATTCTCTTCGGACCAACTAGGCGTCGTTTCTCTTGACGCTTCGCTTCGCTTCGCCTGAATGCGCGGTACCAGGCGCCGAGAAAACCCAAATATTTGTTGATCCTCTCTCATATTTTCAATGTTTAGCAGTATTTTGTAGGTAGTGTGAAGTTGTGTTCTATTGAATTCCTGATTAAGCCAAGTAGCTCAAAAAACTTTTCTTCTGATATACGAAAATATTTGAAAAATTTCTTTTTATCTTGTCTAAGATGATTAAACAAATGATGAAATTCACCATGAGTATCTCTTTTTCGATTTATGTCACGAACCCAGCATTTTCTTTTGTTTTTTTCTTTTCTTCTTCTTCCATAGTGGCAATTAAACTCAATACAAAGAGTTCCTCTTCTGATGAACTGCTCATCGTACCTCACTAGACAACGTAACTCGTTCAACTGCTTAAAAACAAATAAAATTTGCCGTAAAAGACGCGACGTGACGCTTCGCGCCACATCGCCCCAGTGTGCGGACATCGGTTAAATGACGCTTCGCCTCGCGCCGCTTTCATTCGCGACGCTTCGTCTAAGTGGGCGAGCACGTTCAGGCAGCACGAAGCGAAGAGGCGCGTCGTTTGACGCGAATTTTCTTCGGACCACTAGGCGTCGTTTCTCTTGATGCTTCGCATCGGATCGCCTGAAAGGGCGGTACCAGGCGGCAAGAAGATCAAAATTTTTCTTGATTCCTCTCGCATATTTTCAGTGTTTAGCAGTATTTTGTAGGAAGTGATCAGATCAAGACACCGTATGTTAAATGACAGTGGATGGTTGCATGGTACACCGTGTTTAAATCACTATTGGTTAAAAATAAACTCAAATGTCTCAGCACAAATATCTGTGAACAGATTCTGGAACAGGTACAGGTTATGTGATCATGCCAGTTCAAGCCGGAATCAAATACAACACCCAGAAATTTGACTAGCTCAGACTTTTTCTGTAGTTTGTCGGAACTCAAAACTATAGATTGGTTCTTGACTTCGTTCAACTTCAGCACCACTTTAGAAGATTTCGATAAAATCGTTGTGTATTCAGCAAATAAAATACATGTGGTTCTTTCTATTATAGCGGGTAAGTCATTTATGTATAAGAGAAACAATAAAGGTCCCAGAACCTCAAGAGTTCCAGAGTACTGCCCCTAATGCCATAGTATTCCAACTTCATGACCGAAACCTCAGGGTCGACACAGTCGAAAGCTTTGGTTAGGTCACAAAGTTCCTCTGCTCATCAAAACTTTCGACCACATCCTCAACAAGAGACAGTTCCGCTTTTACTGTAGAATAGCTAGGCTAGTGCTTGCCTCATGTTTTCTAAAAAAAATGAAGTCAAGTTGATTGACTCAGTACTTCCCACAGATTAGAGTGATAAAACCTTATTATTTTTCCTTGTAACCAAATCATCGCCCGCCAGGGTATAAAAGACCAGGATGGTTTTTTAATTCAAAAACTCAATTGCAGACATATAGGTAGGTTCCAACATACGAGCAAATGCTGTATTGTCTGCCAATGAAAAAGCGTCAAAAGTTACTTTTAAAACGTGACCTTAGCAAGTCAGCCGTTTTCATATATTGAAATATATACTTTGTTCTATTCAAAAACTCAAAGACAGTCACTTTATTTCGGTTCCCAATGTGTTTCGGAAAATTTTAATTTTAAAATTTTTTCTTAGCCATTTGTAGTTTTGTGTACCTATCAGAAATGTTTATCATGGCTTTATTTTAATTTCAGATTACAACGAATGCTTTAGATTTGAAAAGGATTCAGATGGGTACAGAGTAAATATAATCAAGAAATTACCTGATAAAGTACTAGAAGAGGAAAAAGCTATCGTACTTGAAATCATAGCTGAATCTACCTCTGTGGAATCATACGCGACGTTAGTGATAAGAATCGAAGGTATGACAATTTTGTTTCATTACAAAGTTACATTTATGACACGATCAGAATGCTACTAGCTCCCGGACGTCAGCAAGTAAGTTGATTATAGTAGATTTGTCTAGAAGCCGCCAACAGAGGAAGCGCATGTGTTTCTAAAATAATATACCTACTACTCGCAAGCGAAATCCGAACACTGAGAAAAAAGGGCTACGGTTGATGAAATGCTGTAGGACTAAATCCAATAATAAACGAACTCATCTGCCATAATTAGTTTATAAAAAATGCAACAGATCAATAATGGATGGGCCCTCCATGTTGACGAATGCACTCCTCTAGCCTAGGCGGCATGGTCATAATCTGATTGTTGTAAAACTCTGGAGATACAGCCTCCCAAACTGCCCTCATAGTATTCCAGTTCATTCAGCGTGATCGAAGGATTGGATAAATCGCCTTTGTATTGACCCATCCAATTCCATACTTTTTTAATCGACGATATATCGGGTGAGAGTGTAGAAACCTCATCGAAATCCTTGCAATATGAGGACGTGCATTATCTTGTTGAAAGAAACCCTCTTCGAGACATCGGTCATATGGAACGGAACTTTGCGCAGTCATTGTGCCACAAATCACAAGTAAAGGTGACTTGCCGTTGAATGGAATGGTACCTCAAACCATCAAACCAATAGGAGGGTATACATGGCGCTCAACAGCAACCTGGAGATCACGTCGTTCACCCCGTCGTGTGGTCTCACACGTTGGCGACCGTCCTGTGCCTTCAGACAAAACCTGGACTCGTCGGAAAAGGCCGTTTGATGCCATTGTCGGTATTCTTGGCACCAATCTAACCGTTGGCGACGATGATTTGCAGTGAGTGGAAGCACTAGATGCGAACGATATGATCCTAGCCCATTTCACTCAATATGTGGTATACAGTGCCTATTCGCATGCGCCTCCCTATAGCTGCATACCAAGCGGCAGCAACAGCTCGAGTAGATCGCATTATCTGGAAGGGCCAGTAGTCGTAGGTGACTATATTGCCAGTCTGTACTTCTTCTACGTGCTCTAGAACCTCTAGATCGCTGCATTCGCGCTTCTACGATCTATGAATGAATAAGGACCAGAGGCTATTCAGCACGGAATGTGGCTGGTGCATAGGCCACACGATGGGCCCTTTTGCGCCTCTATCCGCGCTGGTTCCTAAGACCTGCCCTTTTGGCAAAGGCAAGTACATTCTTAGGTCCTATCCGTTTTATCTCCATTGGTTCCAAGGTTCTTGAGCCCAGCATAGTCTGCCTGTGATAACCCAGAGTTTCACAGCGAGACAGGATGTGTGCCGAGGATTCTTCCTCTTCACCACACCACGTGCACGTTGGGTCGTTGACCACCCTCATCACGAACAAGTGACGCCTGAAGGAGTTGTGACCCGTTAATAGGTCTACTAGTAATCTCAAGTTACTCTTATCCAGAGAGAGACAAAGCCGTCCTATTCTCTCTGCAGGCTCTGCTAATAGTTCCCGAGCTTGACGGAGATGACCAGAGATGTTGGTCCATCTCAGAGAGTGTTGATTCTGGATCCACTCTCCAGTTGTTTTCCTAATCAAGTTTGCAGATAGTCCTAAGGCTGGTTCCGGGACCACAAAACTGTTGCCGGATCTCATCCCATCCCAGCGAGCCCAGGTACCCACATCAGTGATACCTTGTGTTTAGCTGAGATGTCGTCAAGAGCCCTCCTGCTCTCCAGGACCAGTCCCGACGTTATGAGCCCGAGCCCTCTCTAGCGAGTGAACCGTCTGTGTACCAGACCTGTCCTCCTCCTTCGATGAGCTGTCTTTCCCTATACTCCCACTCTTCCCTTGACGGAAACACCACCGTAAATTTGCGATTCAAGCGATGCATAGGAGAAACTATATCGCTCCTCGCCAACAAAATAGAAATATCCTCGTGCAGCTCTGCTAGAATCGTCGGATGTCCTTTGCCTAGATTCATAAAAGTCCAGCTACCCTGACTCCAGAGAAGGAACCCAGTTTTTCTAGCTTCCCCTTGAATTACCAGATCTAAAGGAGGAAGATTCAATAGTGTTTCAGTGGCACTTAAAGGTGTTGTGCGCACTGCACTGTTTATACTAAGGCATGCCAAACGGCCAACCTTATTAAGTTTGGCTCTTATTGCATCCGTCTTTATACAGGTCCACCACACTGTGGAGCCATATATTAATGACAGTCTGACTATTGTAGTATAGAGCCAGTGCACCACTTTTGGGCTCAGGCCCCAACTACTACCGACAACTCTTCTGCAGGCCCATAATGAATTTCGAGCCTTGCTTACCTTATAATCCACGTGCTGCCTCCAAGGCAGCTTGTGATCCAGTATGACTCCTAGATACTTTACTGACTGAGAAAATTCAATTGTCGTTCTGAAAAAGGTAGGCCTCACGAGGCCTTCCATCTTCCTTCTCCTAGTGAACATAACGAGCTCCGTGTTTTCAGCGTTCACTGACAGATCTACCTCATCTACCTCTGCGATCTATGCGAGCCATGCTGCTGCAACTGTAGCCACGCTACGCTCCATGGTTACAGCAAATGCTCTGAAAGACGCACCACGTTCTCGTTGGCCTACAATCCGACCCCGTTCAAAGGGGCTTCTTCATATTTCTCTTCATCTTTACACAACCAATTAGACTCTCGTCACATTTTTCGTGGGGGGTATTGTTTTTATGCTTACATCCGCGATTGTTCGGCGCTTTCGAGGCTAAGGCGACCGTAGCTCAACTGGTGAGAGCGTCGGAATACCAACCTGGGGGTTGTGGGTTCAAATCCCGTCGGTCGACAAGTTGAAAAATCCACATGCGGATGTAAGCATAAAAGTAAAAACAATAGGGTACTTGCAGAGGCCATGAAATCGCCTCGGGAGTATACATAGCGTAAAGAAAACCATATCAAGAAGCAGTAGGAAACAAAAAACATGATTTTATTGACGGCCAAAAAAAGATATTTGCAAAATAAAATAAGGACATATTCAAATTTTTCCACGTGACTTAAAACAAAGGCTGACGTCACAGATCTCTTATCCATATCGACAATCGATACTGCTACAGCGCAGGTCAGTGAGATTCAACTGCAAACTAGAGATGATCTGAATTCTTTAACAATGCGACTCAATTTATTCATACTTAAACATATTTGAAACAGGCAATTAACCCACTAGCATTTTCGTTGCAATACATTTTTATATCTGATAGGTATCACAGTTCATCCTATTTGTGACCGAGATTCGCAACTAATCGAAGCCATCGTTTTATTTCGGCGCATCCCATTATGAATGAATCCAAATATAGAATCTAATTCAAGCCCATCCCTGCAAAGTGAATTAGTAATCTAGCCTAACTTTTATTCTTTTGACTTTTTTACTTTTGTGTGAAACTGCGTTTTGTGGTTATAATGATCAATGTCAAAATGTTAGGTTAGCACTGGCTATCGATGTCGAATATCAATACTTTACATCCCATCACTATAGGATATCACTGACGTCAGTTGTTGTTTGCGCGGGATTTTCCGGCATTTGAAATAATTTTTGGAATATCTCTCACAGCCGATTCCAAAAAGCCAAACAAGTCATTTTGTCATGTTTACTAGACTCTAAGGAACGCGTAAATGACATAATATTTTTTTTCTGCAAGTACCCTATTCTTTCCTATATCTTTGTCAAGGGAGTTGGTAGTACAGCTCATAAAATTTCAGGTGTTGAGGATGACAGCGGAGGTAGTGATGAAGATGACGCTGGTAGAACGCCATACATTATTGCAATCAGTGTTATGGCAGGTTTATTAGTCACTGCCGTCATAGGAGGCACCATATTTTACTGCGTTAAGCTGAGGTAAGGGCATAATATTTAATCATACCGGACAAAAGGTTGCATAAAAGTATAAAAGTAAGTGCAAGTGCATCCCTAGAACCCCAGAGAGTATTCAAATATTGCTAGAAAGCCATCCTATATATCTAATTGGAGAATGAAGTGTAACAGATTGCACTTTTAGAGAACAGTAAAGACTTCCACAAATTTCGTCGATAAACTAACTGGATACAGGAAATTCATCCACACCTTAGCTAAGGTCGAACTAAATATATACTACTCGCAACTGAAATCCGAACATCTAGAAAAAAAGGTACCTATATTGGCATTGAAAATTTATGCACAGTTTGGCAGTACCATCTCTAGTACACATGTTTTTGTTCATTCAGACACTATTTACCTACATGGCATCTCTACAAATTTCTTGACGTAGAAAATCAAAGCATGACTTTTGTCAATTCAAATCTGTTGCAAATGTGGCGATTGTGTAAAAGAGATGAATTTTGGTTGTGCAATGGTGCCCCCTAGAAGACGATAGCCCTGGTTTACGCAGTTCAGTCTCTTCGAACAGGGTCGGATTGTAGGCCAGAACGTGGTGCTTCTTTCAAAGCAATTGCTGTAACTATGGGACGTAGCGTGGCTACAGTTGCATAAGGGCGAATGCAGCATGCTAGAGGTTCTGGAGCACGTAGAAGAAGGATCGTCATCTACGACTACTGGCCCTTGTTATGCAACTATAGTGCTTCCACTGACTACAAATCATAGGCACCAACGGTTAGGTTGGTGCCAAGAACACCGACCATGGTATGTCGAGTGGCATCAGACGGCCTTCTCCGACGAGTCCAGGTTTGTCTGGGGGCACATGACAGACGCCAATGCGTAAGACGACGACGGGGTGAGCGAACTGTCTAGTTTGCTCTTGAGCGCCATGTAGACCGTCCTATTGGTTTGATGGTCTGGAGCGTGATTGCATTCAACAGCAATTCACCTTTGTGGCACAATGACTGCGCCACGTTATGTGAATGAGGTGTTAAAACCGATTGTCGTTTTATATGTCCGAGGCCTACAAGAGGGTCTCTTCCAGCAAGATAATGCACGTCGTCATGTTGCAAGGCTATCAGTGAGGTTCCTACAGGAAGCTGAGGTCACGGTACTCCCCTGGCCTCCACGATCACCCGATTTATCGCCCATTGAAAAAATATGAAATTGGGTGAGTCGATACATACAGGCGATTTACCCAATCCTTCGACCACGCTGGACAAACTGGAACAGACTGTGAGGACAGCTTGGGAGGCTGTACCTCTAAAGTTTATCAACAACCAGATTACGAGCATGCCGATTAGGCTAGAGGAGTACGTTCTTCAACATAGAGGGCCCACCCATTATTGGTCTTTTGTATTTTTTTAAAAACTAATTATGGCAAATGGATTCGTTTATTATTGTACGTAACGTACACAACCTTTCCTTCTCAGTGTTTTTGCGAAAATTATATTTTACTTCAGTCAGTTGCGCTACCTATTAACAAAATTCTGTCTCTCTAGACATCCTAAAGTTTTTGCACTGAATTCAAAAATATCAAAACGTCCAACCTTTCTGGTTCCAGAATCCAGCAGCATATTGCTGTCATATTTTATTATTTTGCTTAGCCTTGACCAATTATTTGAGACGGTAGACCTTGCTCTACTGGAGATCTACTATACAATAAGAGAAAAATTTCAGAAAAATGGGATCCAAAACTGCAGACGATACTGAAAGTCCTGGTATGCAAAGTGAAAAGGTCAAGTTCAAGAAGCACAGCATAAATGGACCCAATGCTGAAAGGTATGTAGGATTTTCTCAACTGAACTCCTTCAATACTAACACCCAAAGGCCCAAAGCACCAACTTTGAGAGAAATTATGTACCTATGCTTCTTTTTCAAACTGTGAGCTTGGTTGTAGCAAGGCTATATCAAAGTTTACGGAATACATAAATAAGTTGGATCACTCTCCGTCGGCACTTTGAAGATCTCGCATCAAAGCGATACCGCGGCCGCACGCGCCAAGTAGGTTTTGCGTTGGTTTTTGCCCAAGTACGAGGGTCTTTTAGCGGAGACTTGCTACCGCCTGGGTTTTACGCGTATACGAGGGTCATTGAAAGTTTAGGTATTGACAGCCGATTTAGACATACAAATACAATTATAACGTTTATTTTGCTAATACACTTAAGTTACATAAATGGTTATCAAAAATAAAACCTAGTAGAACTATTACTAATGAATCTCAAGTGATTTCACATATTGTAGCTATTTCGTAGATAAGTAAAAATTGGTTCAAAGGTGCTGTAGTATTTTTACCTTAATGTTTTGTTTATTTGGCTTATTTTTGAGACCACAGCTCATAAAATTTATGGTATAGTATATACGAACTCGTATGTACAATTTTAAAAGATAATCATGTGGAAATGCTTTACTTGGATGTGAATAAATTATTTTTGACATTTTGCTTTTTAGTGTCATTCCAATTGCTACTGTAGAAACTAAATTGTTAAAGTTATCAATGAAAATATTTCTGAGCTCAAAAACATAATTTAAGATGTCCCTGGGTGGTATGGTGAGACCACCGAATGAATATTTTGTCTCACTATACGCTTTTAGCGTGATACAATCCTTTAAGTACCTGTAGGTCTTGAATTAATCACTTTATACCCCAAGTGTGCTAGTTTGTTGGAATTGTTTTATCGGGAGGAACACAGAAAGGCACAAATGTACATTAGTCCGATTAATAATTTTGAGTGGAATGTCACGTGACCAAAAACAAATACCTCATTGGGTAGTACAATGATAAAAGGACACATCTCCTCTAATTTACATATCCAAAATTATAATTCTCTACTACTGCCCAGTTCCGACATATTGCTTGTCTTAATCGTCGTGAAACACCCTGTATTTATAACCTTTACATTTCAAGGTTTACCACAAAATATGGATGGATCTGATTGTCATTTTCCATCCGTTAATAAATTTAATTGATACAATCAAACTTCTAAAAATATTATCCATTTCCTGCAAACAAATCCGAGATAACAAAATCCGATATTTTTGACACACTGAATACAGTTCGCGTTAAACACGTTCAACCTCTACTTTGCGCCGCCCCGTATCTCCCGGCTGACGTCGGTACACTGCTACCGGTGTACCGGGGAGACGGAGCAAGGGGCAGGCCGTTTTGATATTTTTGCGGAGTGATCCAACTTATATGTATTCCGTAAACTTTGGCTATATTTAATCACTAGCTGTTGAGTTTGTTTCATAGAATTTTGAGAATATACCCGCGACTTGTTAGTCTATTCTTACAGGAAAACTTCATCTATAGCCGACAGAAGACCGACTGGCTTTATTCGTGGGCCCCCAGAAGATCTGGATGATCGAGCTGAGGTGGAAGAAGAAGCTAAACCAGATTCGCCAAGTTCGATAAGGGAAAGAAAAAAGTCCGTTATTTTTGATTTGAATGTGGAGGAAATGCCAATCGAAAAACTAGATGCAGCAAGCGTTGGAAATAGCGACGTGGAAAGCAAATCTGGTGACGATTCTTTGGATGAATTGTCGGATAAGTCAGACACAGAAAGCATGGGAAATGTAGATTCTGAAAAGAACGCTCCTAAAGATAAGGAGGTCGGGAGACTAGAACTTACGCAACTCTAACAAAATATACATAAAGCACACTTGTCTAATTATGTATTTTATCAAAATGTATATAAGGCACATATGAACAATTATGTATGCAGGATTAATGAGATGCCGGCTGAAATAAAGACAAGCAGAAGGGTTTTTCGGCAAAAATTTTAATTTGTAAGTTTAATAATAAACGTCTTAATGATAATAAACGTCTTTTATTAGGGCGAAATTTAGCCACAGGCTATTTTTACATTTAACCCTTTACCTATAACCATAACACAGTGTATGTACCTATAATACTAACAAAAAAAGAATTATATTCAAACATATAAAAGGTATTTAAGTTGTGACAGGTAAAAGTAATATAAAAAATAAAGAAAAATATACCTTCTTATTCGACCAGTAGTAGAAGTCTCATCTTTTTTTTTTTTAACATAAGAAGTGAATATCTCTTAAACTCATTATTTACTTGATTATACAGTTGCACAGCATTATACGAGAATGATCTCGTAAATAATACTGTGAAGTAGCGTGGAATGGTAAAATTATCTCTGTGCCTTAGATTCAAGTCGTGCGCATGTCTACGAGGTATAAGCTTCTCAAACAAATAACAAGAGGTGGACGTAGCAACTAATTTATGGATAAAAATAATGTAGTGTAGCTTCGCCGCTTTTTCTACAGTCAGCCAACCAATTTCCCTGATTTTAGCCGAGATATAATCAAACTTCGTCAAACCACAAACAAATCTGCAGCATGAGTTTTGGATTTTTTGTAGACGCAACTTGGTTAAACTGTCTAAACAAGGGTAATATAGAATATCACAATAGCGAACCACTGACATAACTAAAGATTCACAGAGGGCTCTCTTAACATTAAAACTTAATATATACTTGCTGGAATATAAAATGTTCAACCTGAAGTATGATTTTTTTAAAACATTACAAACAAGCGATCTGAACCTCAAATTTTGATCAAGTGTGACTCCAAGTATTTTTAAGCTGTCTACAAAATGTAAATCGTTGTTTATGATTTTTATATTTAAATTGGCTGTAAGGTTATCACACAACTTTATCGAACAGAACAACATCGCACTGCATTTAGCTGGATCTAATGAAAGGCTATGGTTTTTAGTGTATGTGACTAAACTTTCAATATCTATATTTAACATATCAACAGCAGCCGTCAGATTCTTAGGATCGAAGTGGTGAATTAGCTGCGTGTCATCTGCATAGCTCGATATAAATGAATGCGATAAGGTAGTATGAAGATCAACCGTATATATAATAAACAGTAGTGGTCCCAGAATCGAACCCTGGGGAACTCCCGACGAAATATGTTTATTATAGGATAGATTTTCCTCAATTTTCACCGTTTGAACACGGTCCGACAAATAAGATCTGAAAAAATGTATGGACATCTCATCAAGACCATAATATTGGAGCTTCGCACATAGTAAGCCATGGTCAATGGTGTCAAATGCCTTAGAGAAGTCAAGGGAAATTAGAACTGTGTTCGAGCAATGCCGGTTTTCCATTAAACGGACAAAACAATAACAAAGCACAAACTCGTGTTGAGAAAAACAAAACTACAACATTTTAAAGCCTTTTTGTAGACTGTGTTTTGCGACAGTTCGAGTTTTGTCTTTCGGGTCCCGCTAAGAAGCGGCACATCAAAAGGTTTCGACATGTTTTGAAACTCAAGTCTGTCTGATGGAACTGGTTGTGTTGGGTTTTTTTACTTTTTGACTTTATTTCATTGCCTATTCAGGTTTTTACCAAATAGCTTACACAAGTATAGTTTAAGGTGCCTTCTATTCAGACAGAGCACATTGACATTACATTTTCATTGTCATTAAGCTAAATACCTCACAGATGCAATTTTTAATACTTACTTTCTACACTTACTTATTTTTCAAGGACCGCAGCACAAACCAGCCAAAATCAAGAAAAAGAAAATCATCTCAAAACATTGCTTGATAATTATCGAAACGTATGCGTTCATGACCAATTGGGAAGGGTGGAAAACAAAAACAAAACTCAGGAGCACATATACTTTTCAATAATAGCTATAACGTGAGATCCCCTTGCAACCAAATCATTGCCCGCCCGCCCGCCAAAAAAGGTGTTTATTATGCCGCTAGGTCTTTACTTCACAGGCCAATGGACATCCTATCATGAACACAAGACATTTTTCAGTTTTACAACCCCCAACCCCCAAACCACCTCAATTTCACCCCACAAAAAAATGTAGAAAATGATCAGGAGCCCCTAAAACGCCTAAAAACGAAGTTTGAGCTGTTTTTATAGTACTAAGACATCACAGCATATCGCTACCCATATTTTATCACAATCCATGCAGCGGTCACCGAGATTGCGAAGCTAGAAAGACGCGAACAGACAGACACAAACCGACAGACAGACAGACAGGCACGCAGATCGACAGAAATGAGTGACGTGGATATTTGTTATGTAGATATCATAAAACGCCCAAAAAGCGTATTATCTCAAAATCGAAAAGTTTCGCGATCACAATCGGTGTGGGAAGTATATATGTAAGTACTATTATTTTAGGACAAAACAACGCCAACACAGTAATGTATCTTCATTTGTAAGCATGACCCCAATTATAGAAATGCATTCTGTTTTCTAAGAGTCTTGTCTTTCAAGTGCTTGATTTAGCTGCACGTGATAAGGATGCTGTATATCCTTCGTTAAGATCATGTTCATAGAATCTGAAACATCTGATGTTTGACCAATGCCCAAATAGCGACTGATTTCTGCTGTAGTACTGCTATGCGGATCTTCAACTGCAACTGCAAGAACGTCAAGCTCACTATCTTAATTAACTACATGTTTCCTTCTCTCAAATTTTACGCCGACGTAAATCCAAATTTTGAAAACGTTTGTTGACAACTAGCATGGAGTCTAAACATTTGGGGTGCTATTATTGGAAACCGCATAATAAGCTGAAGTTTCCCAAAATTTTCTAAATGAAAATTTGAAAAACCTGCTGGAAAATCTAACAATGAGATTTTTAAGAATAATGTGGTTACAGCTAGATGGAGCGAATGCACATTTCAGTATTAGAGATCGAAACACTTTGTCTGAAGGGTTTCCTGCCAATTGTTTCGTCTGCGAGCCACGCCACCTACGATTTTTCCAATTCCTACGCGACATTAAGGAATAATTACAAAATCGTAAATATCTTGAAAACCATTAAAGACACAATCACATATGCCTATAGATAATTTATCATACAATCCCATTTGAAAAAAATTAAGTTTTTAACGTTTTAAAATTTTCAGATTTGAAAGTTGTCTATTGATTTAATGTGCCTTTGAAACAATGATCTTACAGAGACACGAGTACATATATTGTTAGCTTGAAAATCGAAAACCGCATCTTTCTGTCATACTTAGTTTCCGAGATATTAAAGTTTTTTGTAAAGTACTACTAACGTCAAATCTTCTAAAGATTGCTGAATAACTTCGAAAGTAGGCTTCTTAGGACCTGTTTCTCAATGTCCAGTTAAATATTCATCTACAAGATAAGAGCAACTGTTAGATAAATTGTTTAAACAATTGGAGGCTAAACTTACTGTCACGTAAATCTTATCTGACAGTTGTATCCATAGCAACGCTATATGGTAGATACCTATCTGACACTTTAACTTGACATTGAGAAACCGGTCCTTAGGCATAAACTATGGTTATCAAGCTGGACCTAGAAATCGATGCTGAAGTCAAAAACGTAATAATATACAGGGTGTTCTATTTAAAATAAGGAAGAAAGAAACGAAGGAAGTAAGGAACCTTAGGTAATAAATGCCAACAAACTAATTACAAAATTAGTATTAACACTATATCGATTTTATTACAAAAAAAAACACTCATACCTTATCCCTGGAAAAAAGATTCAACCTAGTGAATATCTATTATATATCGAACTAAACACTTTTCTGTTTCACGAGTACACGCGTGGTGTATTCTATGCACCAGACGGACTAGCGGTCAAACTTTAATTGCTCGACAAAGTTTGCGACGGCTGACGGCGAAGCAAGCTTTAAGGGGTATAGCGCGGGAAATTGGGAATCCAAGAAAATACGTATTCCCGCATTAGCGAGGAGGCGTGGCCACCTGTTCCCTTTCTCCAGTGTGTGTGTCTAAGATGAGGGCAGATAAGTCCAAAAATCCAAAGGTAAGTTCAAAAGGTCCAAAGGTAAGGTCCAAAGGTCACTATAAAGATGAATCTCGCATTTCCAAGCTCCTGAAGTTACCTTTAAACTTACAGTAATGACTTAAAGAGCAAATTGAAGAAGAAAGCTTGCGCTTGTGCAACTATTTAGCCTTTTTTTGATATCGTGTTTGGTTGTTAAATTACAGGCATTTATAGAATGTATGATTTTGCATTGCGAGTTTTTTTGCACATTAGAAAACTTTTTTGAGAAAATCGAAAATAGTTGTCATTCATTAAGGTCTTGATTATCGCCTTCTGAAATATTATATATGTAGTTTGAAAATAAAGTGTGTTATGCGAGAAACTGTGAGTCCGTGTTTTACATGGCAAATACGTATGTATAAATGTGTGTATCCAGGCCCCTTAAGTAAATACCATTTTTGAGGGTTAGGTAGAGGCGACACCTTACATCTTCCAGGAAATTCAACGTACTTAAGTCTTTTGCAAGTTAATATGCAGGCAAGCAGCTGTTTTTGTTTGTAACGTAATGTGGATTTCGCTTATTCAGATATCCCCAATTTTTGACAACGCAAGTAGTAGAAAAGTTCTGAAGTCTAATTACCTATACAAATTCACGGATTGCACTGATCTAAATATTTATTTTGAGGATTTGCCCGTATGATTCATACGTGGTGTAGCACAGTTTTTCCATAATAAAATGCTTCCGTGACTTGTTGAATTTTTTATGAGTTCATTTACCAGCTGAATGTTTGGATTCGAACCATATCGAAGACATATGTTCGCAATACGATATATACGACGCTGAGGCACAAAGAAAAACACAGTTCATGTTCATTTGAAACCTCCCAACACAGATTTATCGAAAACCACTGATTAAAAGAATAAATGCCGAGACACATCGAAACAACCTTTTAACAAAAAACTACTTTCTCCCTTATACCCTCTGCCTCCCAGGGTCAGCCTGTTACAAATTTCAAAAGGCAAGGCATATCCAGTGATAGCTTGTTTTAAAGGTATAATAATAAAAACACTATTATGAATACAACCAATTTTTCAGTTTCATAACTCCAAACTTCCGACCACTCGAATCATCCCCACGACAAAAAAAAAAGGAGAAAACGACGAGGAATCTTACTGAGAGATAGTCTGTAAGACGTCCATTATATGTCGCACTTGGGGGCTTAAGAATATGGTTAAATTTAAATGCCTCCAAGACCCAGTATTGTACCCTATCAAACAAGAAATGCCCAAGCCAACATCAGGTTCTAATCAACAACCGGGCTCTGCCAAGGAGTCACTCATTCAAGCTGTTAGGAGTCAACATTACAGAAAATCTGATCTGGCACGAACATGTCGCGTCAGTTGCAATAGCTGCTGGTAAAAAGCTTGGATACCTATTTATAGCCAGAAAGTATTTCTCACCATGTAACCTCCTTACGCTATATAAAGCTCAGATAAGACCTTGCCTGGATTATTGCTCTTATGACTGGGGAGCTGCTGCCCCTACTACCCTGTCCATACTAGATGCTGTCCAGAGAAGGGTAATTTGACTAATTGGCGACCCGGCCTTAACGCGCCACCTCCAGCCACTTTTTCACCGACGTGTTGTTGGTGACCTCTCACTCTTCTATCGATATTCCAACGGAATCTGCTCCTCTGAGCTATCCTCTTCGTTCCGCCGCTCACCGCTCCTATCAGATGTATCCGTTTGACCGCTGCATCTCATCCTAATACAGTCGTTCTTCATACATCAAGAACTGAGCAGTATAACTGCACATTTATTTCCAGGGTGTCCAAGGCTTTGAATGGACTGCCAGAAGATGTACTTATTGGGTCTGCAGGTATTGGCCTATTCAAATCCCGCGTTAACAAACTTCCCTTAACATAACCCCTTCACAGCAGCCGCGGTATTCTGGTATTTAGGCTCTGCCTGCGCGATCTGCTCAGTTATAAAAAAATGCATAAAGGATCTATTAAAGTTGCCCATTCAATGACCAGATTTTAACAGTGTTTTTATTCAAAATAATGAGACCTAATAAAGAGATCTCCAGGGTATCTTGCTGATGACATTTTCAAGATGTCTTGTTAATGACATCTTCAAGAAGTCTTGGCAATGACGTCTTCAAGTCGTCTTGACGATGACATCTCAAAGATGTCTCATATACGTAGACCGTAGACCACAGACAATACCCCCACCACGTTCACTGAATGACAGACATTTTGTTTGTTATTCGCTAGGTCTCTGTAACCACGCTAACCTCACTTTTCCGTTCAAGGTTTTTCTTTGCGGTTTTTCTGGTTTTTGCTTTTTTGGAGAATGTAGAAGTTAGTGTGAACTGTGTAAGTTTTTTAGCTGTCTACAAGTAAGTTAAAATTTCAGTTATGGATAGAGCAAGGGATAGGTGTAAACTCTACTCTAATTACCAACGATTTTGCAATCCAGTGTAGTTGGTTGAGCAGGAAAGGAGCCTCAATTTGGCAAAGGAAATTTTAATAAGCAGAGATAATTTGGCTTCCTTTCTAATAACCAAGTACATTGTAAACACGAAAACTTATATTACATATATAATTTTTCAACTGCTAATCATATACATATACAATAAAAAATATTTAAGCAAAAACATTTAAAAAGTGAAATAAATATAGATTTTCAGTAATATTCCGTCAAGCTGTTATTTTTCAACTCAATTCTGTGGTTCAAGATGCTGCAGACGTACAAAGGATGTGAGTCGTGACAGGAAGAAAGTGGAGACTTGTGTGCAACTCTGGTTGGGAAGGGCAAGTGATAAGAAGAATAGTAAGATTAATAATTAAATGAAATAAATAATTAAACTACACTGACCTCTTTTTCCAAACTATACATTGTTCTTTTGTAAAAAAATACTTATAACTTTTGTCTCAAACCCACTGTTGTAAGCAAGAATTGTCAGAGCGTATAAAATTTGACTATGCATGATATCCAGAATGAAGAATTTGAATTAGTCTTTACATTTGCTAAAAATCACCTATGTATTGTAAATTCAGTAGTATATCAAATATTTATTCATATATTTTAATACTTTGGCAAACTGAAATTATGAATTTGAAAGAGAAAGGTCAAAAGACTTGCATCTTATTTTGTATGACTTATTAAGAGCTTAATATGGCGTCAAGGTTAAGATGAATGGATATGTCTAAGACATCTTCTAGACGTAACCGGATATCTCCATCTTTTAAACGTAACTGAATACCTGTAAAACGTCTCAAAGATGTTCTGGAAGGTCTAAAAGAGACATCCTAAAGATGTCTTAAAGATATTTCGACGACATTTTAAAGATGTCTTAAAGATGTCTTTTTTTACACAAACGATCTTCAGAAGATGTTTCATAGACGCGTATCGCACATAAGTGGGTGTCTGAATAACTGGATCCGACATCTATTAGACATCTTAGAGATGTCATTGGAAAACAGATAGATAGACTGACAGACCGACAGACCGACAGACCGACAAACAGACAGACAGAAATGAGTGACGTGGATTTTCGTTATGTGGACATCATAAAATGCCCAAAAGCGTTTTATTCCAAAATCGAAAATGTTGACGGTCAAAATACTCCCTTCACCGATTGGTGTGGAAAATAAAATTATAGGGAGGTCAATTGTCTCCAAAAAGTCCTCCGTAGAAATGAAGCCGTATGACTAAATTAGCTGTAAAACTGTGCAACTACGCACATTTGCGGAACATCTGGATCTGGATGCAACCAATTTGTGCTCATCCGCATAGTCATGTGCGTATCGGTATGCCAAGTTTATGGAACAATAAAAAATGAACGTCGCTTTCGGAGCACTCGACACACTTGGAATCGCATAGTCGACCAGATAAGATAACGTAAACGTATCGATTGGTATCTCCTCAATTAGAAAAGTTCGACGTCGTGCGGACGGGCCTTTTCAATTCTCCGTCCTTTAAATTGGCTCTGATTGCTCGGATTGCGTCGTCGTTATCAAATTAACTTCATTTACATCCGTGCTTACAAGAAATGGAGCACACGGTCAGTACTTTTCGGAACTACTTCAAAAAGAAAGACAGTTCGGAGTGTGTTAAGAACCCCGTTCCTCAAGTTGGATTCAGGATATCGTATTGTGAAAGCAGCCAGGAATTGAGTATCAAAGTTATCGGCGCTAGGCAACTGCCTACTGAGTATGCTGGGATCAAACCTACTGGGTACTTAGTCAAGG
Organism: Callosobruchus maculatus; assembly: GCA_951848785.1. NCBI lineage: Eukaryota > Metazoa > Arthropoda > Insecta > Coleoptera > Chrysomelidae > Callosobruchus > Callosobruchus maculatus. The sequence continues at coordinate 7,673,930 of CATOUR010000040.1, forward strand.
TATGTATCATTAATTCTTAAACGCCTTACCAAAGAGTTTTGAGATATCATAATCTATAAGAACTTCCGAACTGAAATATGCCCTCATGATGGCAGGTACAAAAAATGGAGTTAAGTTGATTGACTCAGTACTTCCCACATATAACACTGATATCATTTTATTATCTTGTCTTGGCATGAAGCTATAGTCTGAGGTCCCTTTGGTGGCAAATAATGGTTCGCATGTTCTCAAGGAACATCCAACACAAAAACTAGTAAAGAGTTTGCTACGTCTCTCCGTAGGAGGAACTAATATGCGACCTTCAACTGGACGAAACAAAACAATCAGGAAGCCCTAAATTGCTTATAAACAAAGTTTGAGCTATTTTTAGTTATTTTATTATTGCTGCGCCACCACTGACATGATTTTTGAAAACCTTACGCATTTTTCATCCTCGCCAGGGTAATAATAGTGTGTCTAAATTTCATTAAAACCAATTTTATAATTTCCATGTTACTAAATTCAGAACGATCTAAAGCAATACACGTATGTTTGTATACATAAGAAAAGTCCCTTGATTTCTGTAATAGCCAAGGTAATGTTCGGATGGACCTAAAAAACGTCTATTATGCCGCTAGGTCTTTCTTCCACAGGTTAATGGACAGCCTATTATTAATAGAATAAATTTTTGAGTTTTACAACCCCCCACACCCTAACCACCCCAATTTCACCCCCACCCAAAAAAAGTAAAAAATGATCAGGACCCCTAAAACGCCTAAAACCGAAGTTTGAGTGACTTTTTGTTTTTTGCTAATTACTCCGCCGCCCTTGAACCGATTTCCAAAATTATAGCAGCATTACCTACTAGGACCTCACAGCATATAGGTACCCAAATGTCATCACAATCCATGTAGCGGTTGCTGAGATTACGAGGGTAGAAGAACGCGAACAGGCAGACCGACAGACCGACGGAAATGAGTGACGTGGATTTTCGTTATGTAGACATCATAAAACGCCCAAAAAGCGTATTATCTCAAAATCAAAAATTTTCGCGATCACAATACTTTCCTCACCTGTCGGTGTGGGAAGTAAAAGGACAGGTTCACAGTATACTTTGTAATCTTTGGACATTTGTCTGAAATAGTTTAACATGCTACTATGAATAGATAGATAAATTAGTATACTTTATTGTCTACAGATTGCAAGATTCCTATTGACAAAGCTATTTAAATGAAAGAAAATGTATGGATGAATATTCACTTAAATTCATCATAGGGGTGTAATAAGGCTTTTGTTATTACAAAACTCTTCTGTTGGAGAGTTTCAAGTTTTGTGGAGAAGTTTGTTATAAATCGTTACTCCATACAGTGGACGATACTTTAAGAGAATACTGTACAGCTCATTTTCAACAAAAAGGTCATTATGAAGTAGGACCCGATTTTGAACTAGATATTTCAGAGATAAATTGAATTTTAGAGATCTTCATTAAAAATGAGACCCCAATCGATAACCCTGATAAAACAAAATTTTATTGTCGGACTCTGTAATTTTTGGTAGTAGTCCTTAAAAAATATGCTATCACGTCATTATCGAACTAAAAGAAAGTGATCATGTAAATACTTCGCGACCACTTTCTTTTTGCCATTTGTCCCTATTGTCTAGTTAAATTGGGCAAATACACAAATAATGTTTGTTTCACTGGCCTAATTTTCTGATTTTATTCACTGTACATTAATAATTTCTGTAGTAATCTAAAAGTCCAATGGCAGTCCACATAACTTTTTATATGACTGTATTATCTCCATAATATATTTGCAAAAATGACTCGGTACTTCACAGGCATTCTCAATGTTCAATTTACTTACTGCAGTATTATTTTTGATGATACATAGGACCGTTTACTGGAAAAAGTCAGCAGAAAACTTGATCCAAATGAGAATAACACTAAAAAGAAAATTGTACTGTAATTTGAAATAGCCGATGATGACGTCACCTGTGGGGAACCAATGAGAAGCGTCCTTTCGTGGTCCGATGACTACGAGCGGATGCTATTGTTTTGTACCAGTGAGCTCTTATTGGTTCCCTACAGGTGACGTCACGACCTGGGCGGGAAGTGTATGGATTCAAAAAATTCAATATTTAGAGCAATTCTTTTCGGTTATAAATACGATAGAAAAATTTTGTAAAATTATTTAGGCATCTACGTGGTGTCAGGGTTCGTTTAAGCCAGTAAACCAAAAATGTGGTATAGGCCCATTTACTTAAAGAAACAACTTTACATGCCATGAGAAGTTTACGTTTAGGTCAAGAAAGACTGCGGATAATAGTGTGATAGTAGCAACAGATTGTATAAATTGATCGATCAAATTATAGCCGCATACAATATTCATTGGGAGCTTTCCAATATTCCAAGTTTTTCAAAATTCCCCATCTCAATAATTAAGAAAGTCTTAAAAAATTTTTAAAATTGTTGAGCATGTTTATATTTCCTTTTGCCTTCCACACCGATAGGTAGTATTGTGATTGCGAAAATCTTGGAATTTGAGATAGTAACGACAATCCACGTCACACATTTCCGTCGATCTGTCCTTCTTTCCTAATAACCTCAGTAACCGCTGCATGGTTTGTGATGGAATTTGGGTAGCCATGCGCTGTGGGGAGAAATTAGCAAAACCAAAAAATTCCAAATTAATGTTCCTCAAAACTTAGTTTTTAGACATTTTAGAGGTTCCTGGACAGTTTCTACTTGTTTTTGGGTGGAGGAGAAACCGTGGTGGTTTGGGGGTGGGGTGAGGGGTTTTAAAACTGAAAAATTTGTTGTATTCATTGACTGACCATTAACCTGTGGAAGAAATACCTAGCGGCATATTACACTTTTTAGGTCCATCTGAACTTTGGCTTGCCTGTTACAGAAACCAATAGACTTAGAATTTTGTGTTGTATACATACGAGTATTGCTTAATTTTTTTTCTAAGTAGGTATAAGCGAAAATTCTTCAATTGAGTTCAATGAAATTTTGACACAGAATTTACTGCCGCGTGCAAAATAAAAAATGTGGCGTCCTGGTTCCTAAGGAGGGAGACGCAAGAATTAAAATGGTAACATTATCATGTGTGGGAAGTACTGAGTCAATCAACTTGACTCTATTTTTTGTTAGCATTCAAACACTAGATAGGTATGTCAGGCTCATACATCAAGTGAATAACTATTTTTCAGGTAACATTCTACCCCCTAAAAGAAAAATTCGAAACAAAGGCAGCTAAGGATAGCTGGCCTACAATTAACGAAGAATTCAAGTTCAACTTGATTCTTCCCTCAAGACCTCTGGACGACTTCCTTAAAGGCATGTTTGCGTCATTCACTGTGTATGCCCTTATGGGCAAAGAAGAAGAGGAGGAATCTGGTCAAGAGACGAAACGATTGGCATTAAAGAGGTAAGTAAGTTCCAATTAAGACTATAGTTCATAAAAGATAAGATAAAATACCTACTATTTTTGGCCCAAAGCAAGAATTTAAAATCCGATGACAAGTTTTCTGTAGAAATTTTGCGATCTCGAAGATCCAGTATGCAATCTTGTTGCCTATGTTTACCACATTTACAACAAGTTTGTGGTCCTATGGATAACTAGAAAGATGGACATGTGTTTACTGTAAAGTGCACGGTTAATTATTTGGTGATTTTTTAAGACAGATTATTTTTTTTTGTAACGTTTCTTGAAGTCACTTTTCAAAAGATGCTGATTTTGTTGCTATCTCGAGAAGTGTTTAAAACATGACCACTTTCATTCACATTCACAATCCGAAAAAAATTGTTTTAATAGGATTTTCGTTTGGAGGTCTGCTTTCTAATGAAAATAATATGTAAAAATCAATTTATCTCTGGACTCAGTTGAAAATCGGACCCCACTTTATATGGCTTTTTTACTTCCCACACCGATAGGTGAGGGGAGTATTGTGATCGCGATAATTTTCGATTTTGAGATAATACGCTTTTTGGGCGCTTTATGATGTGTACATAACGAGAATCCACGTCACTCATTTTCGTCGGTTGGTCTGTCGGTCTGTCTGTCTGTCTGTCTGTCGGTCTGTCTGTCGCGTTTTTCTACCCTCGTAATCTCAGTAACCGCTGCATGGATTGTGATGAAATTTGGGCAGCGTTATGCTGTGGGGTCGTAGTAGGTAATTCAATTCAATTTATTTGTATCTGTTAATGAGTTACAAATATTGCCACCTCGAAAGCAATGCTTGTATGAGGTATAGGCATATACACATACGATAATTTAGCAAACCTAATGCTCCTATAGTTTTGAAAATCGTTATACGGGCGGCGGAGTGGTTAGCAAAAAACAAAAAATTTCAAATATGCCTTTAGGGGTTTCTGATCATTTTCAATTCTTTTTGGGTGGGATGAAATCGGAGCGGTTGGGGTGTGGCGGTAGTAAAACTGAAAAATTTGTTGTGTTCATAATAGTCCATCTATTGACCTGTAGAAGAAATACCTAGCGGCATATTACACTTTTTTAGGTCCATCCGAACATTGGCTTGCCTATTACAGAAACCAATTTTGTGATCTGTACATACCAGTTTTGCTCTATTTCGTTCTATGTATATTGCGTAAAGCGAAAATTATTGAACTGATGTTAATAAAATTTTGACACATTATTTATTACCGCTGCGAGAATGGAACGACTCTGTTTTTGAAAAAAAGTGTCAATGGCGGCGCAGCAATAATCAAAAAAACCACAAACATAAAATCAGCTCAAACTTCGTTTTTAGACGGGCTGAAGGCTCTTGATCGTTTCGCATCGTCAAGTTCAAGCATGCAGAAAAAACTGTGGCGCCCTAGTTCCTAAGGAGGGAGACGCAAGAAACTATTTACGAGGGTTTTTGTGTTGGATGTTGTTTTTGCGGGCGGATGGGCGATAATTTAGTTGCAAGGGGATTTTAGACTACAGCTTCATGCAATGGGAAATAATAATATGGTATCATCATTATTTGTGGGAAGTACTGAGTCAATCAACTTGACTCCATTTTTTTTTTGTTGGAAATGGGCTGTACAGTCTTCCCCTAAAGTATTTTCCATTCCTCATAGAACACCCTACTTTCGTTTTGTTGGGAGATCGTTAACGTTATCGGTATAACTATTATTTCAGTTTGACAAATAATGATATTAAATCGTGAAAGTTCCAAGTCTTAAAAGCTTTTATGTACTTAATACAGATATTTGTCTTTCAACGATACCATGGACGAAATTATGACCAGAACTAGAAGTAGCTTTAGAAAATCCAACTCAAGACGGAGATGTAGTCAAAACGCTGTGAATAATCGTAGAATCATAGGAACAGTGACTTATAATCTTGACAAGAAGGCGTTCACTCAGAGGCTAAGAAGCAACGTATTGAGCACACCCGATATTTGGAGGAATATATCCGAGATAACAAGTGGTTTCCAAACTCAACCGGTAAGAATTAGGAGAGGAATTACATTATCCTGTTTAGGATACGTCTTATCGCCTTATGAAATGCAGGATTACCAGACTGCTAACCAGGAGGTTAACGTTTCGACAATCAAACTATAGGTGAACATTATTCAGAAAAATATGTTGTTGGGTAGGTTTACTCCGATGTAATTTACACTCAGAAACATTAGTCTTAAAATAGTGTTATTCTGAACAGGCTCATTTGTTTTTATTTATTTATCGAATGACATTTTGCTCATCGTACCTTTGAATCATATACAGGGTTATTCACGTTATTCGACACGGAGCATTATGGCTAAAGTATTTAATAAAAAAGAAAATAATAATTTCGGATGGATAGAGTTCCATAAAGGCTACATTTTAAAAATATTTTCATGTTATACAGGGTGTCCCAAAAACACAAGATGTATCTAAAGTTATGTTTTTTAGATGGAACACCCCGTATATTATTGCATATTCAGATTCCCTGGTGAATCCTAGAGTGACTTTATGTATCATATATGGGACTTAAAGCGAACCATTTAGGTGAAAATCACCATTTTCGGTATAAGTAGATATCAGGAAAACATTGAATATCGCAGAGATTATAAAATTTGGAAGGCTGTGACTTTGCCGTGTTACTAAGCATAGAATGCGTCAGCTTTGATGAGACTGTCAAATTTAAATTACGTTTATGCTTCGAGAAATCGGTCGATTAATTAAGGAAGCTTCGATCAGCGATAACTTGATTTTTTCAAATGGGAATGTCCAATTTTTTTTATACGGCTAAACGTAGAAGTTTCCTTAATTAATCGACCGATTTCTCCAAGCGTAAACGTAATTTAAATTTGACAGTATCATCAAAGCTATTATGCTTAGTAATACGGCAAAGTCACAGCCTTCCACATTCTATAATCTCTGCGATATTCATTTTTTTCCTGATATCTACTTATACCGAAAATGGTGATTTACACCTAAACGGTTCGCTTTATTATGTATGATATATAAAGTCACATTAGAATTCATCAAGGAATCTGAATATGTAATAGTATATGAAGTGTTCCATTTAAAAAAACATAACTTTAATACATTTCGTGTTTTTGGGACACCCTGTATAACATGAAAATATTTTTAAAATGAAGCCTTTATGGGTCACTATCCATCCGAAATTATTATTTTCTGTTTTATCAAATACTTTAGCCATAATGCTCCGTGCCGAATAACGTGAATAATCCTGTATATCACTTATATTTCATTTTTGCCTAGTTTGTAGATCTTCACTAATAAACAATTCCTGAATTAATTACATGTGAATGATACATAATTATAGTACTAGCAAATGAAATCCTAACACCGCGGAAAAAGGGTTGCGGTTGATAAAATCCGGTAGGGCTAAATACAATTATAAACGAGCTTGTTTGCCATAATTAATTTAACAAAATACAACAGAATAATGGGGAGGAGCTCCATGTTGACCAATGCAAGTCTACGCGGCATGCTCGTAATATGGTTGTTGATAAATCAAAGGATCACACTGCCCGTCCAATTCCATACTTTTTCAATTGGCAATAAACACGGTGGTCGTGGAGGCCAGGGGAGTACCTTGACCTCAGCTTCCTGTGGGAACCTCATCGATACCCTTGCAATATGAGGACGTGCATTATCTTGCTGGAGGCCTCGGACATATGAAACAGTAATTGGTTCTAACACCTCATTCAATAACGTTGCGCAGACATTGTGCCACGAATCATAAGTAAAAGTGACTTGCTTTTGAATGCAATGGCACCCCAAACCATCAAACCAATAGGATACATGGCACTTAACAGCAACCTGAAGTTCACGTCATTCTTCCCGTCGTCGTTTTACGCGTTGGCGTCCGTCATGTGCCCTCAGACAAAACCTGAACTCGTCGGAGAAGGCCTTCTGTGTAGTCTGAGTCAGTGGTAGCACCAAATCAGGACGATATGATCCTAAGCCCATTTTACTTACTCGGTGGTACACCATGCGGATTCAAATGGGCCTCCCTACAGTTGCACACCAAGCGTCAGCCACAGCTCGAGTGGATCGCATTCTGTCTCGAAGGGCTAGTAGTCGTAGATGACGATCTTGCCGGTCAGTAGTTTTTCTACGTGCTCCAGAACCTCTAGCTCGCTGCATTCGCCCTTTTGCGATTCATGTGCGCCATGCTGCTACAACTGTAGCCACGCTATGCCCCATGGTTCTCGTTGGCATATAATCCGAGCCCGTTCAAAGGGGCTTAACTGCGTTGACTGGAACAGGCGTCTTCTAGGGGGCATTTTTACACAGCCAACTAGTCTCTCGCCACATTTGCAATAGATATCATCGTTTTTAAATCGACAAAAAGCCAAGCCATGCTTTTTTTTAAACATCTATAGCTTTTTGGAGGTACCTTGAGCGTCTGAATGGACGAACAGTATTACTGTGTACTAGAGATGGTACTGCCAAGCTGTGTACAAATCTTCAGTGCAAATATCCCTTCTTTCTAGGTGTTCGGATTTCACGAGCGAGTAGTATAGTTACATTAAGACAAAACTTTCACATGCCATTTCACTTGCTTCTCATAGGAACCATGTATGTGATATCAGGGGATGTGGTCTCTTATTTTGTTGCAAAAATTGTTTATAATTTGTAAATATTAGGCACTATTTCAGAGAGATGGAGTAAAAGGTTGTGTAGAATTGACACTTCAATATGGGATTAGCGAAGATGGCACCAATGATGTAGTAGAGGTGACCATAACCAAATTCAGATGTAGCTTGCAAACGATGAGACAGCATGAGAAAGTTGGAGGTAAGTTATGTTCCTTCGTTTCAGACACGTAGCCATGATTTCACTTTGGGATGACACTAGCTTAATTATTGAACCTGCGGGGGGCGGGGATCCGGAGCAGTCAGGTATCACCAGCAATGTCCTACTGCAGAACGTCTTGGGTACCACCATTTTTGGCGAGCAAAAAGGAGGGTGGTTAGGTTTCCGTTTCTAAAATATCCAGGAGGAGTAGTAAACAAGCGTCACCATTAGAGCAAAATAGTGTTTTGTGGCTCCTAACCGCTATAAAAAACCGAACAGGTGATGGCCCTACCTAGGTGGAACCTGTTGACCACCAAGTACCTGGGGGGGGGGGGGGGGGGGTAAAAACGATTTCTTTTCTGAATTCTGAGCAAAAACTGGATGCAAAATAATACTCGTATGTGTACACAAATTCAACTGTTTCAGAATTTTCTTACTTTCATCAACACCGCGATACAACACTAGCCAGTAGTACTATTAAAAGTAACTGTCAATTTGTCAATTATTTTAAGACTTAGAACTTAAATAGTGGATATACCTAGAAAGGAACCTTAAAATTTTTGTTAAGTTTTCGATTTAGAATATTTTCCCCAATAATCCCTTCAATATTTTTCCCAATAATTAACCATCTACAAACTTTATCGAGATGGTTTCTTCTCTCATAGCACAGTAATTGTACTATAAAAGTTTCAACAGTATAGAAATTTATAAATCAGTGAAACTGTTTCAGCGAAACGGAACAGTCAGAACACGTGTTAGATGTTTCTAATTTTCTCGAAAACGAATCGACGGATTTTAAAAAAATCAAACGCCAAAATAAAGGACATCGACATACCTTTGAAACAAGCTATTACTACGTTAATCAATGCTATTACTCGACGCCACTCGTCATTTAAAATGTTTAAGAGGGTCAGAGGGCACAATGTCAGAGGGTACAAGGGAATGAAGCAGTTTTACTTTTTAGGTGGGTGGGCATTTTGTGATGTCTACATAATGAAAATCCACGTCACTCATTTCCTTCGTCTTTCTGTCTGTCGGTCTGTCTGTCGCGTTTTTCTACCCTCGTAATTTCAGTAACCGCTGCATGGACTATGATGAAATTTGGGTAGCGACATGCTGTGGGGTCGTTGTAGGTAATGCTGATGTGAAAATCGGTGGATGGGGGTGAGATTGGCGTGGTTGAAAGTGGGGGCTGTAAAACTGAAAAATTTGTTATATTGGTAATGTGCTGTCCATCGAGCTACGGAAAAAATACCTAGCGTCGTATTACACTTTTTTAGGTCCATCTCAACATTGCCTTGCCTATTACAGAAACCAAGGGACTTAGAACCTTGTGATGTATACATACAAGTAATTATTTCAGATTGTTCTATATCGCGTAACGCGATCATTATTGAATTGATTTTAATGAAATTTTGACACAGTATTACTGCCGCGGCGAGGATGTTATATTATGGAAGAATCGTGTCAGTGGCGCAAGAATTATTAAAAACACCTAAAATATAAAAAAAGCCCAAACTTTGTTTTTAGACGTTTTAGGGGTTCCTAATCATTTTCTACTTTTTGAGTGAGGGGTGAAATTGGGGCGGTCTTTTTTTCTTTTAATCAGCGGTTTTCGATAATCCGTGGTGGGAAGTTTTCAAATTAACACTCCGTATATATGTATAAGGTATTACACACAAAAATGAAAAACTATGTATAACATAAGCATACTAAAGGAGTCTTGTTAATAGGAAAAACGGAAAACACTATACGAAATTGCCACTAATTGAAATACATGCGATTATCACACAAACAGAGCAAATTGATGGGAAGGCTATTTATAAATATTTGCATTTAGCCGCATCACGCGTCTGTCTACAGGATGTTTCTAATTTTGTTTACTAGCCGTGAAAAAGTGAACAGCCACACACTTGTTCCGTCTTGCTCAGAATTGAGAGTAGTTGCAGAAAGTAGAAATAATAATTACTCCTTTACTAGAACCGAAACATTATAGTTTTTTGTTAGTTCAAAAGCAATCAAAATGTCAACACGCTCAGACAAACTGCAAGGCACCTTAATACCAAAGTTGTAAAAGCTCATCTACACGCTAAAAATTATCTTCGTCTTAAATGGAGTTAGAAGACTATGTTCATCACGTCATCTTAAAACAATTAATAATAACATGCGTCATATATTTTATTTTTTCTATATTTCAATTTGTTTGACACTGTTAATGTTCGAAATTATCAGTGGGTGGGAAATGTAGGATTTGCCATGTTTACGAATGGGAGACTCCATATAGACCGGGTGTTTGGGTGTCAAAATTTAATGTATTTAATTATCATCAGCCAATACCCATACACAAGGTATTACCTTCAAGTGTGGCCTTTATTTGTACTGTTACGAAAGAATACATGATAATAATAATAATAATTATAACATTAATCGACCGCCTCTATCACACAATCTGCCGAAGAAGTGATGAACATACAATTCAACAAATGGTGTGGCACCAACCCTACACTACGAGATCCACTGCCCAGAACAACACCCAACAAATATTACACTCAATAAATGCTAACGTAATACCACAATTTATAACAGACGACAGTACACTAGAAGACATCCATACTGTTATATATGCTGCCGCAGCAACTACACTCATACTTAACGGCCAAAAACTTCCAAAACGGTCTACAGACCACACAACCGAAAGATCTAAACCTAAATGGCAAATAAGAATTGAAAATAAAATTAGCGCAATCAGAAAGGATCTGGCACACCTCGCGCAATACACCAACAATAACAACCCTTCGAAGCGCGTACAAAGAACTGTTAATATACTCAAATCCAGATCACCACAACAGACAGTACCAGAAATAGCTGATACCCTTAAACAGAAGCTTGCAGTCTATGCAGCTAGACTCCGCAGATACAACGAGTCCAATGCCAGAAAGGATGCCAACAATCTTTTTCAGAAAAGTGAAAAACAGTTCTACCAAAAGATAACATCCGACAACCAGATTACAACAATCGAGCCTCCTAGTAAACAAGAGCTAACTGAGTTTTGGGGAAGCCTATGGTCAGAACCCAAAACACATAATGAAGACGCTCCATGGATCAAACAAGAAGAGCAAAAACATCAACATATAGAAGAACAGGGAGACATTATTCTTACACCAGAGGAAATAGCTGAGACGATAAAACATACCCACAATTGGAAGTGCCCAGGCGTGGATAATATACAAAATTTCTGGTACAAGCAATTCAGTGCAACATATGAAATGCTTGCAAACCAAATCAATAAAGCCATAATCCAACCCGAAGGATTTCCCAAATTCCTAACACAGGGCATAACGTATATAAAACCGAAAAATGCAGATACCAAGAACCCTGCCAACTACCGCCCAATCACATGTCTCCCCACCTTATACAAGATCGTCACCGCAACAATATGCAGAAGGATTGAACAACACCTTACGCAAAATAGCATCCTTACTGAAGAACAAAAAGGATGCAGAAAACAAAGCCAAGGCTGCAAAGAACAACTGATAATTGATAGTGTGATCATGGAGCAAACTAGGAAAGAACATAGGAGTCTCCATACCTGTTTCATAGATTACAAAAAAGCCTTTGACTCTGTACCCCATAGCTGGCTAACTAAAATTCTACAAATATATAAAATAAACCCAGGTATTCGTCGGTTTCTTACAAGAACCATGGAGACATGGCGAACCAACATACACCTCAAAACTCAGGACGGCCATATCCAAACGGAGGAGCTAAACATACGACGCGGTATCTTCCAGGGTGACTCTCTCAGTTCACTGTGGTTCTGCCTCTGTCTAAATCCGCTTTCCAATGCACTTAACAGCACAAACTATGGTTTCAACATCAGACACCAGAAAGCAAATCAACACAGAATCAATCATCTCCTCTACATGGACGATATAAAACTATATGCTGCCACTGACGTGCAACTGAGAGAATTACTCAGAATAACAGAGGTTTGTACGTCAGATGTCAGGATGGAGTTCGGGATGAGCAAATGCAAGGTGCTACACATAAACAAAGGCCAATGGAAGAACCATCCCCAACAGGAAATAGTAACCGGTCAGACGTTGGATAACATGGACAAGGAAGAAACGTACAAGTACCTGGGTTTCAATCAGAGTGTTAAGATAGACCACGCACAAACCAAAGCACAACTTAGACAAGTGTTTAGAGACCGCCTCATTAAGCTTCTGAAAACAAAACTGGATTCTAGAAACCTTACAAAAGCTATAAATACATTTGCAATACCAATCCTCACGTATTCATTTGGCATCATCAAGTGGTCGCACACTGACATAGAAAACATCCATATACTCATACGAACAGAACTTACGAAACACAGAATGTCACACCCCAACGCGTGCAAGGAAAGACTCACCATAGACAGAAAACAGGGGGGCAGAGGAATTATAGACATACAGTCACTTCACTCAAGACAAATAAAAACACTCAGACATTTTTTCCAAAGCAAACAGACAAACCTACATAGATCAATAGTCAAAGCAGACAAAAACTATACACCACTTAACCTCTCTTGTCCAGATCACGCAGCAGACACATACAATCACATCCAATCACAACAAGAAAAAATAAACACCTGGTCGCAGAAAGCACTTCACGGCAAACATAGGTACCGTGTCACACAAGACCATATTAACGAAAGACAGTCATACACCTGGCTGCATGATGGCCAGCTGTTCCCAGAAACGGAGGGCTTCATGCTTGCCATTCAAGACCAAGTGATTGCGACACAAAACTACAAAAAATACATAATTAAAGATCCATCCATAACCGACGATAACTGCAGAAAATATCACCAACAAAAGGAAACAATAGATCACATAACAAGCGGGTGCAAAACTCTTGCTGGTACCGAGTACACAGCCAGACATAACTCTGCAGCCAAGGTCATTCACCAAGCGCTAGCCACAACGAACAAACTAATAGAAAACAGATCCATATTATAATTACACTCCGACATCAGTACTTGAAAACAATCAATACAAACTATACTGGGACGTTGAAATACATACAGACAAGACTATCCCAGCCAATAGACCAGATATAGTATTCCAGTCAAAGCTCGATAAAGTTACATACCTGATAGACATTGCTATTCCCAATGATGTGAATATACAGAACACCTACGCTGGGACAATATCTAAGTACACGGACCTTGCCATGGAAATAAAACGACTCTGGAAGCAAAACAAAGTTACTATTGTTCCCTTCATTATGTCAGTCTCAGGTCTTACACCAAACACATTTACACCACACCTACAACAGTTAGGCCTGGACGAAAGGTTACACAAAACATTCCAAAAGTCTGTAATCCTGAAGACCTGTAACATCGTACGATCCTTCCTAAATTCAGATCAGTAATAGTTCAGGTGTTGACTTGGCACAGCCCGTCAACATTTGTTGCTACCGCAGTCATGCGCGAGAAACTTGGAAAATCATAATAATAAAAACAAAACAAAAAAAACAAACTTACATGGAGCAATAGTAAAAGCAGACAAAAACTATACACCACTTAACCTCTCTTGCCCAGATCACGTAGCTGACATATAATCACATCCAATCACAACAAGAAAAAATAAACGCCTGGTCGCAGAAAGCACTACGCGGCATAGATACCGTGTCACACAAGACCACATTAACGAAAAACAGTCATACACCTGGTTACAGGACGGCCAGCTGTTCCCAGAAACGGAGGGTTTCATGCTTGCCATCCAAGACCAAGTGATTGCAACACGAAACTACAAAAAATACGTAATTAAAGATCCATCCATAACAGACGATAATTGCAGAAAATATCACCAACAAAAGGAAACAATAGATCACATAACAAGCGGGTGCAAAACTCTTGCAGGCACCGTATACACAGCCAGACATAACCCTGCGGCCAAGGTGATACACCAAGCACTAGCCACAACAAACAAACTAATCGAAAACACAGATCCATATTACAATTACACTCCGATATCAGTACTCGAAAACGATCGATACAAACTATACTGGGACGTTGAAATACATACAGACAAGACGATCCCAGCCAATAGACCAGATATAGTTTTCCAGTCAAAGGCCGACAACATTACCTATTTGATAGACATAGCCATTCCCAATGATGTGAATATCCAAAACACCTACGCTGGGAAGATATCTAAATACACCGACCTTGCTATGGAAATAAAACGACTTTGGAAGTCACTATTGTTCCCCTCATTATGTCGGTCTCAGGCCTTACTCCAGACACGTTCACACAACACCTTCAACAGTTAGGCCTGGACGAAAAGTTACATAAAGTATTCCAAAAGTCTGTAATCCTAAAGACCTGTAATATTGTGCGATCCTTCCTAAATTCCGATCAATAGTCAGGGTGTTGACTTGGCACAGCCCATCAACACTTGTCGCTACCGCAATTATGCGAGAGGAACTTAGAAAGTCAAATAATAATAATAATAAACAAAAATTTCAAATCCTTAAATAAAATGTTTCAATCAATTGTACTAAAAAATACAGATTTAACCAAAGCATATGAATGACACCTAAGCTAAAAGCTTGTACGTGTCATAGTGAATTTTAATACACAGCCATAGGTTATGCTGGTCACTGCAGTTTTGGGTATATAAAGATTTCTTACTACCTTAGAAAGAGGCACACAAAAACGAAAAGAAAAACCAAAAAATAGTACACACGATAGTTAGGTCTATGCAATAATTTATTTACAAATATCGACAATTTTCAACATATATCTCTGGATGGTTGTATTAAAATAATGTATATTTAGCCATTTATCTGTATTTCAAGAATTATACAGCCTTATTCCTTCAAAATGTACGCATTTCTGGAAAACAGATTAGAAACTCAACAGAAGTTTTTGATTTCTTAAGTTTATTGTGAAATTTATTGCAAATATAACTTTGAATGAGCCAGAACGTCGCAAAAACAACATCTGACGTCACTGGTATATCACAGCGATGAGATGTGATAAAGTAATCACTTTTAGTCGATGACTTTTGTTGTCACGCTTGACACATACCTACCTAATTTTTATGTAGGTTAGGTATCGGTCAATTTGGAAGAGTATTTTAATTTTATTTAATTTAATGCAGGTTGGACAAACGCCAGTTTAACTAAACCTAGGCTTGTCTAAGCTTAGGCTCAAAGTTGGCATCCAAAAATATAAACTAAAAAGTGCCAAGCAAGTTGAAGGTTCATGCTTGACATATCACGTCATTTGTATCAGGTTAGGTTTAACCTTAGCTAAGCTCGGGTTAAGCATCGATTTACGTAAGCTTGTATTAAGCTTGGAGAGGGGGGCTAAGTCAGCATTGTACAACGGATATGTCTTGCAACTTTCGTGGTTTAACGTCTGTTTACCTTAAACCGAAGCTTAAGCTTGCATTGTACAATTAACTGTTAAAGTCAACAAATTAAATTAAAGTCAAAGTGCTTTTCGAGGTTAACAATTATACCCAGAAGTGATGTTAATAGTCATGCTACCATTTGTTTATACATCAGCACCTATTTTCAGTCGCATATAAAAATAAGAAAAAACCGTAACTTGTGATTTGAACTGTTCTTCATTTGTACATACAACAGCAAAGTTGTAGGTTTTGTTTTAGTCAGCATTTTGAAAACGTTTTTCTTTCCGCTGAAAATGCCCTTGCTGTCAATTCATGAGACTGCAACGACCACATTCGGAGCATAGATGATTGGCAGTGGCGTAACTGAGGACCCGCAGGGGGCTCCGTGGTTTTGGGGGCCCGTAGCCTTGGAGACCCAAGGTCCTCAGGCGGGGGTGAATTTGAAGTTACGCCACTGACGATTGGCATGCATTATACAATATTTCTTCGTTTCAGGTCAGCTCTATTTAAAGATAACGGCATTCGAAGATGAAGATTTATTGCAAAAAATGAAGAGCGACAAATTTGACCCGACCATCAGCCTCAGACTAGAAGCTAGCTCATCCACGCTTAGAGCAACAGTGAACAAATACAACATGCATCAAATGAAGATAATCGTAAGGCTGATGTCAAGAAACCTGGTTGGAAAGAAGATGCTTCTAGGGAAAATAGAAATCAATCACAAAAGTGCGTTTTGGAAGGAAATTCTGTCGTCTCCAGCTACCCCAATTACAAAAATGGTGAACTTTGAATGATGCGGAAACTGCGCATGAAGGCTATTGCATCATCAGATCAGTGCCAAATGAAGATCCAGTTTAAAATCTATCAGGGCAGATTTTGTGGGGTATAATTTGATATTCGTGCAAAATCTGAATCCGTTGATAGATTTAACTTAAACTTAAATATCTCCCTTACATTTTCTACCCAAAACCTCATGGATTCAAGCAAGTGATATACAGGGTGATCAACGTATACTCCAAAGTTTGATACCTCCGATATTATTCCAATAGAAGTTGTAGGTAAAGCGAAGAGCTACATTTTGAAATTATTTCACAATATATAGGGTTATTGGTAAAGTCACGGTATACCAAAGTTATGTTTTTTCAAATGGAACACCCTATATTTTATCCCAAATTTGAGTTTTGCCCACTTTTCCCTATTTCGCAAATATATGGTTTTATCAGGTTCTACAGGGTATTTTCAGAGACTTTTGTCTGAAAATCTTAATAAATTCATCACCCTGTATCTTAAAAAATCAATGACTGGAGGCTAGATTTTCAATGCATAAATAATTTTCGGTTATCTAGTTTTGTGTAAAATTATCGATTTTCTTCTACATTTGATTTTCTATACAGGGTGAGCCAAAACTCACGACCATAATTTTCTTTGTTATTTTAAATGGACACGCTGTATTTTATATTAAGAAAGCTCCTACAATATACTTCCACATTTATAAGCTTTTCCTATACCTATAAGTGTAGCAGTTGTAGTAAAACAATATTTCTGCCAATTTCCGATGTTTGCTAGAGCTGGCCATGGATGCTGTGCTTGTTATATTTGTTAAATAATTGAAATTAATATGTTAGTTTTGATTCGGTTGGCTATTATAGTTGGTAATTAATAAATTGAAATGCACATGTCGCTTACAAAAATTATCTGAAAATAAAACTACAGAATCTTTAATTAATAAAATTATTACAAGAAGTTTTATGTGTGAACATATCAAAAACGACAAAATAGATTTTGGCTAATTTTTTACGTATTATTCTATCGTTCAACATTTTTAGTCAACAATTTAGAATTTTTTATTTGAGTTATGGATGACTCAGCACCAAAACAGTAGAATTGCAATGTCGAGAAAAGCTAATCGTGTTTCTCTGTAAATTTAAGTGCAGAAAGAGCTCACGTTATATCTATGATTTGGAACTTGTTCCAAAATGTTGGCTATCTTATATTCCATAGTAAATCAGACATGATAGGTTCTTTCCAACAAGCCTGAATACCGTACAATGTATCGTCACGGACATGCGCAGAACGTGAAATGCGTTCCAACACGTTTTGTGACCGTTCATGAAACGGTCCATAAAGCGTTCCAACAGATTTCGTTACCGTTCATGGGACGGTTTCTGTACGGTCAAATCGGTAGTTGGTAAGGACTGTGAGGACTGACGTGCGCAGTAGAAAATAAATCGCCCGCTTGGCGCACAGTTGCATTTTGTCATTTCTATGCGCTTTCTGTTTTCTTGCTTCCTTGAGTCTTAAGTGTTAAAATGTTGAGATTGAGTATGATTTGATTTTGCTTATTTTGTTTTTGCTGTTGCTTGTTGTTTGGCTGGCTCGTTTGTTGGCCGAAACTTCACCAAAGCCAAAAATGGAAATGGAATCAAACAATAATGTTATACATGGTATGCTATGACAAATTCGGTCATTTTTATGGAAAACATAACCCAGGTTCTTTGTTTATAAAGCTACAGGAATACCTGGATGTGAGTGGCAACCATTATTCATGGCTAAAATTACCCAAATAATCCTCATTTTTCGATTGTGGTTGATAACACCAAGTCATCGTCAGAAAACTCAGGCCCTGATCAATTTTAATAAAGCTCTTGGCGTCTTGCCTTTTGACGGTGGCTTTTGAAATGAAATCGAGGTTAGTTTTTTTTTGATAGCTGTCAGAACTGACACGAGTCCTGTGAAATAAGAGAAAGAACCGTTCCAACAGAATTTCCTGTTTGTACGGTTACGAAACTATCCAAAGTCAACGCATGCGCACCACAAACGATCCGAACAGTTTCGTGACGGTTCAATGGACGGTACAAAATATGCTGTTGGAAAGAACCTCTTATATTCCACAGTAAATCAGACATGATGTAAGTTTCTTGAATTTCAATTAACATTGAACATGAAGTGGTGATTCCACTTTTTTATATGGCAAAGACAGCTTATAACCATGGGCAAACCTAGGGGTTATCGATGTAACCATTTTGTAAGAGGTCAGAAGTAATATATTTATATTCGATCAGGATCAGTAGTCAAACAGAATATTTAAACATTCAACACGTGTGTTATGAGTATTATGACTATTAATTATTCTGCAGAATCCTTGATCTCAGAGATAGATGAATATGTATTGTTTCATTCCTATCTTAGCTTTTGTTTACCCAATTTTGATATTGATCAAAGTTTATTACGGCTAATTGACTAAATGGTGTTTCTATTTATACTCTTGTTTGCGAATATACACACATATCATCTACGTAAATGTATAACTATAAAACAGTTTTGCCATCGACTGACATGACTGATTAAATGAAGTGCCTAAATCACACTTTTCTGTTTTTGAGAAAAACGCTTTTAAAGTTTATATTTCTCTCTGGAAATATTACCTTTTCGAAGAATCATTTCATTTGTTGTAAAATTGTACTTTATTACTTTTAGAGTAAGCGAGATTAAGTAAAAGCTAGTTTAGTGATCTACATTCCAAGACTTTTTTTTAAATTTGACTTAGGCACTTTGTCCTTTGGATGCAAAAGGGTCATAAAAACTTGTATGTACTTTATATATAACAAGGTGTTTTTATTTTACAATATATGAGAATACAAAATACACTATAGATACAAAAGTAATTCATAAATGTCGGTGATGTCAGAGTCTACTGCTCCATAAAGAACTTCATTTTCTGAGCCAGGACCGCATAACAGATGTATTAATATCTGTAGGTCAGCTATGTGATATCTGCTTTGCTTTATATGATACCATTTTTAGGTTATACCAGCATAAAACAGGATTTTCCTATACAAACACAATATTATCGTACACTATAATGTAATGTAATATTTATTTTATTTATTAAATAATGTAACAATATGTGGTGTCTTACTTATGAGTAACAATAAAATGCTCTCACGTAGGTCCCTGCAATAAATCGAGCCTTTTAACATTTCGAAGTTTTATAAGTACTTTTTTAACTTCATGACTTCTCACTCGCATAAGCGGAAGTGCGAGAGAGCCTGACTACCTGACGAAGAACCAGCTTGAGTTCTCTGATAACGGACGCAAACGTGTCCATCCGGCATGCCATCACAACCCTCTTTCTTACCTCTGCTCTATCTCCATTTGCACCGAGGACGTCATCGCGAACGATATTTTTCGCACTGCAAGATGAGGTAATGATTACGCCATTTAGGAATACCCTCTTATCTTCATTTAATCTTGTAGCCGTCCTCTTTCTTCTTTGCACAGAGTATTTTGTTGACCATCATCCAACGTCTCATGTTCCATACCTCTATGTTGGACAACATAATCGGGACCATAGTCTCGGGGTCAGCTCACCCTCCGGTTCTTGACTTGCCTCCTGTCTGTATGTCCTCCTCTGTCGCTCAGAAACAGATCATGCTCAACCGTGTCTTCCGCCCCGCAGTGCAGGCATCTCTTGTTCATCACCCGTCCTATCCTTTTCCTATACTCTCGAAAAGGCCCATGCCCAGACGGTGCCTGTCTTAAGATCCTTTTTTTTCCTCTGGGAGCCGTCAGCCTTTAAGGCCTATTGTTCTGTAACTTCCCAAAGGGGGGATGGTGCATGGCCAGCACCGTTGGAATGATTACACCATCATCCTGGACGGTCCAACGTAGCCCCGTCCGGGCCTTCCGGCCCATCATCCAAGTGCCTGCCGCGTAAGATGCTTCGCTCAGCGCTCGTGTGAGCGACACCAACACGCTCGAAATTGAATGCCCTGTGTATATATTCAGTCACCCACGCTAACCGCGCACAAGGCTGCTGCTGCCCATTATCGAAGTCAGACGCTGTTCATCGCGCAGCCACGTGGGTCCTTAGAACAGGTTTTAGTAATCTTCCTGTAAATACACTTAACAACTAAACCCCAGACAAAATCTGTGAATAGTGAACTCTTTGGACTGAATGTTTTCAAAAGTGTTACTTTTTGTAGATAACAAAATACTTAGAAAAGCAAAACTGTAATATAAATTTGTCGGCCTAACACCAGGCAACTCTGTGGGTCAAATCGAGTGTGGGCTCTGTTCCACAGGAATATTTTTGTGTTAGCCTTAGGGCCTGACCCATTTATAATTTAAATGCAGTGTAGATAATTCTCCTTGATAACTATAAATTTATTGCTAATTTGTTACATTAAGAAATAGGACGTCGATGACTGCACTCCGCCCATTCTTTTATCGACGGTATTAGTTGGTAGTGGTAGCTGCTTGACCATGACAAATCAGTGTCCTCTCTTCAGCCAGCAAATATACTGTTGGTATTGCCGTTATCACTTGAAAGACTCTTGTAGATACCGTGTAATAAGCACTCGCCACCCTCAGCAGAGACTTTCTCTGCAAGCTGTCCAGGACCTTCTGGTACTTTTTCCTTTAACAACACACAGAAGCTCCGTATAAGACAACCGACTGTACAACCTGGCAGTATAGTGCCCTTGTGTACTGGGCCCTCCTAAAGTTGGCATTATGAACCGCAATAAGTGTCCGTAATTGAGTTTTTGAATAAACATAGGTATATGTGTACAATATATTAAAACGGCAGGCTTGCTTGCATTTTAGAGTCCACTTTTGACGAGGTTTAATTAGAGACAGGGACATTATGGCGCCTGCCAGTTTGTTGAAACCTGCCTAGGTGTCTACATTTATAATAATAATGTAAACAATTGGGGGGGGGGGGTGAGTTGGTTCAGTGGTTAGAGTCGAGCGCTCGTTACCGGAAGGTCCCGGGTTCGATTGTCGTTAGAAGCGGAAATTTATTTTTGGTTTTTTCAACCATTTTTGGTTTTTTCAACCAAAAATAAATATCCATAAAAAAGCTCAGCGATAATCCTCACCTGAGCCTTCACTGTTGGCTTCTAATCAACAGTGCTGTTTCTAGAATGGTGCCGGGAAACTGTAACAAAGCCTAGGAGAGCACGAGGATAATGACCAGAGCAGTCGATGCCGATGACACAGAAGTAAAAAAGACATACACGGTGATCAATTTATACTCCGAACCTTTGTTATTATGAGAGATACAAAAATACTTTCCAATAGTAGTTGTAGGTAAAGCTGAGGTCTATATTTTAAAATTATTTTATATGAGATATTTCTTATCCAATATGGGGAATACAGGGCCGGATCTCAAAATGTCTAGGTTTTCTAAAAAAAACCTGAAATGCTATTCAACCATAATAACCATCGTTGTATTTAGAATAAAAAGGACCCTCGGATCCTGATATCAGAAAGTCAAGACCGTATTTAAAGAAATAAAGTTGATGATGACCACTCGAAGATGAAACGTCGGATTGAAGGCTGTTGGATTGAGCAAAAAAACTGTCAATGTAAATATGCAAATTATTTTAAAATTCGTTGCCAAATAAAGCGAGAAATAAATAAACCAATTTTTTGAAATTTCGGTTTTCTTCGAATAACCGCGGAAATAACCTCGAAATTTTAAAACTTTCTAAACGGCATATTGGTGGGCGCGTGAGAGCGCAACTTTACTTCCATTCAATCGACCTCGTATCTCTTACCGTTTCCGGTTTCTGGTGATCCCTGTACTGGCCCTGCTTATCTTGGACCCCCTGTATACTTATTCACCCCGTATATTAAAACCTAAACGTATATTTGTATGACTTATATCGATCTCGACTCAGAACACATAATATATACATATATTCAAACAAAAAATTTGCACACTTATAAATGATAATATTAAGGAATCGGGTTAGGACAAAAAAGCACTCCTCAGTCGCATCTCGCAAGTTCCGTGAAACACAAGACAGATAATTGTCATTGTTTGCCAAATTACATGTGTCGTATGGTTGTCTAATACATAGATTGCAGATTTCGCCATCGAAAAATTCTATATGTACCTACCCGAAATCTAGTAGTTCAGCATGGTTTGGATATCACAGTATATTTAGGTGTGTTTGAGGCAGAATGGTAGCAAGGGGACTGAGACGGCAGATATAAAGTAAAACGGTAGTGGCGGCTCCAACGGCTCCAACTTTCACTTAAGGAACCATTAACAAAGGAAAACTCAACATTTAAGATGACCTTAAAGTTCCAATCGTTTGCACGGACGTCATCGTCAATCGAACCTTACTTAGTTAAGTACTTGTTATATGTGGCAACGCTGGTTCTGTCACGCCTATTTTGTGTTTTGTCACTCCTATTTTGTGTATTGTGATCGTCTTCATCATTTCTTCTTGTTAAATTCCGTGGTTCCTTCGGTTGGATTGCATTGGAGGTTGAAGTTTGAAGAATTGAAGTTAACCTTAAACCTTACCGTTTTATACATTGGAATATAAACAGCGAAGTGTACTCTTAAAACTCTATTTCCAAGCTTTCGGGATAATTTGATCCCTTCTTCAGGGCTACAAAGACAAATTTAGCAATCAGCAACATTAGAAATTTGTCTTTGTAGCCCTGAAGAAGGGATCAAATAATCCCGAAAGCTTGGAAATAGAGTTTTAAGAGTACACTTCGCTGTTTATTTGCCGCTACCCAGCCATCTAGCTTGAGTTTTGTTTCCTAACAAATCGGCAACGATTACCCGCTTCCTAAAACCTTGGAATATATATATTAGAAAAAAAAAGAAAAATGAGTGAATGCAAACAAGATATAGATGCCACAGTATTTTTGTCAAGCCTAAACCTTTTGAAAAAGCATCTAGCTCCTCAAAATAATTTGGCCTGTGGTAAACACGCCTAGGAATTCCATACTCCACGACATCGACAACTTCCACATCGCCTTCCAAAAAATCGAAATCTTTCATAATCACGATAAAAAGACATCACCAGATCACAATGACGCGATAATTAAATGCAAAAGGCAGTTAAGTCGTGTTTAAGTCGCTAAAATCGAGCACTTTATAAAAGAAGGTTTAAGGAGACTTTGGTTTGAGTATTCCTTAAATATCGGTGCAATGAAATATTCTACATAAGCATGGTTTAAGAATGCTTAACACTTAAGGCTTCCTTAGAGGAGTTGCTGTAATCTCGCAGCATTGACTGAGACGCCAACAACAGGCAGATGCACCCCACTCGCAGCCGATGCGAAAAGAGCCCCTCGCAACGGTCATCTACACATCGTTTCACGGCTCCGCCACACATCTTTGAACTGCTCATCTTTCCAGCACATTTCTCGTGGAAACACCCACGCCGTTTCACAGCTCCGCTACACATCCCCGCTGCGCTCATTTTCCTAGCACCTGTCTGGTGGAAACGCAATCTGAGGCTGCCGATGACTGGCACACTAGCTCTTAGACTATTAGGTTGGGATCGCCCTGTAAAACGGTCCTTCTTGAGCCGGCTTAAAAGCAGCATCAACCAATGCCGAATGCACGTTGCCATTTCGGTTTTCGGTATTTTGACTTTCCTTGTTTTACAGTACCGGCGAACTTGCACCGCACTGACTTGACAACGTCGCATCAGCGGATGCCAAGGCGAACCGTCTGCATGTCTACAAACTTCAGTTGTGATTTCGATCCAATGTGGTGCGTTGCATCAAATACGCAAGCTTTTGGATCAATGTAAATTTGGTTTTTTTGAATGGAACGATGACAACGGCCTTGTGCATCCCTTAGGGCAGGAAGCACTCTACCAATTCATGTAAATGATCTTTTAGTGAGATGAACATTTCTATGCCTACTGCCTCTAAAAAAAGATCGTGCAAAGTGCGATGCTTTTTCAAAATTCTGTGATTGAAAGCTGCCAGTGATTCGGGTATAATACAAAACTATGAACAAGCAATCCCTTTTTCTACTGATGTCTTCAATTATGGCAATGAGCTTAGCAGTGTCTTCTTCCAAACATGTAAGTTGTAGTTTTTTTTTTGAAAGTTTGTTGTTATAAAATCGTATTTTTATTTACGTAGCATTTGATAAGAACCCTGATGAGACCTTCAAAGAATTATTAAACCATCTGTATCACTATTGTATGGACCTAATGTTTTACACACCCAATAAGAAAACACATCTAGATAGGTACCCCAATAATTTTCATTTCACACTTTCACAGGGTAGGTATAAGGTGTAAGGCTTCTTACCGTTGTGTGTCTTTCAGTTTGTGTAATTCTGGATTCAAAAATAACTTCAGATACGAAAAAAAGTTAAGTAAAGATTGCTGAATAACTTAGAAAATAGGCTTCGTAGACATAAACTATGGTTAACAAACTTAAAAATCGATGCTGAGTTAAAACATGTAATAACTAACCCTTAGTCACACAGACAAACATGTATATCAGAGTTTATTACAAAAAACATCGACATGGCTCGACCAACTTAACCTATCGTCGATTGTTATACCAAGTAATGTGATACTTTATTTTCAGCAACAGATGCTTTTGACGAAATTATGTGTCTTTTGTGTTTTATCGTGATTCAAGGGATGTCTATTATCAGCGATCCATTGCTGTGCCCTCTCCTATTTCTCATGAGACAATCGTCCGAGATTGACTATTTCGGGACGTCTAACTATAACAGTGGTATCATCTGCAAATAGAGTGTATTTTGTGGGGCTGATAAATTCGAAAAATACTTTAATATAAATAAAGAAGAAGAGCGGGCCGAGGACCGAACCCTGAGGCACGCCGTGTCTTTGGGGCAAAACAGATCATTTACACTGACCACCTAGTAGAGCTTATTGATACCTAGTCCGCAATGGACAGCAGCTCTTGATGGGTGAGGTATCACTATAGCAAGGTTATAAGCGTTGACCGATTGGGACATAACTCTTTTGAGATTCTAACCAAAATGATATACTTATCAATATACTAGTTGGTGTTAATACCACAGTGTTTATCAACAGTGTGCTCTTTAAATGTATATCATCATAATAGTCACAATGTCTTAATAGACACGTTGTGAACTCGTAAAATGCATTAAGTCGGAGCTAGAGTATTGCCGACATGAATATTATCAATAGTTTTGAGCACTGTAGCTCGCCATCGTTCGCGATTTGTTGTCAGTTTAGTGGCGCTCTTGACACTCATATCCAGCAACTGTTTCGTCGTATCCACCCAGCGTGTAGGGGGACGGCCACGACGCCGCCCACTCGGGGCATGATCCTGAACTACAAGTTTCGCCATATTATCGCTTCTCTGTATATGTCCGAAGAATGTAAGCATTCTCGTCGACACAATGGAGGATAGTCTCTTTGGACCTCATCCAGTATGGAGAAGTTAGTTCGATGGGCGGTATAAGGAACTCTCAGCATTCTCCTCCATGTCCACATTTCAAAAACGTCTATGCGAGCTCGATCAGCCGGTCCAAGTTTCCGAGGCATACAAAAATATGGAGAACACAAGAGACTGAACCAGCGACATTTTTGCAGCTTTAGTGATGTTATGGTCACGCCATATTTTAGTAAGCTTTGTCATAGCCACACGTGCCTGTTGAATGCGCCGTCGAATCTCATTTTCACGGCTACCCGAATTATCGATCAAAGAACCGAGGTATATAAAACTTTGAACTACTTCACAACGGCCTATTGACTTTATTTTTCGATAATTATCATGCTCTCTATCTACGATCATAACCTTGATCTTATTGTAGTTAATACCAAGACCATACTCTGCACTACGTTGTTCTAAGATGTTTAATAGAGCTACTAGTTCTTCCTGAGAAGCTGCAATAAGGGTTGTATCGTCAGCAAATCTTAAGTTGGATATTTTGCTTCCGCCAATAGTTACACCGCCATTCCAGTTGTCTAATACGCGTCTCATCACAAATTCAGAGTAAATGTTAAACAACATCAGAGATAATACACATCCCTGACGAACTCCTTTTCTGGTTGCAGTTTGACTAGACAGGTTACCATCAATTCTTACGCGAGCCGAATTAGACTCGTAGAGTTGCGTATATACTTTTGTTCATAATATGAAGAACTCTTTTTTCTGTATCCTCTTAAACTAAGACACCGTAAGTACTCTGCCTTAGCAACAGCGGTTTGGATCAAATAGATCCAATTATATCCAAATTGGAAAATGATCCGTCGTCCAGCAGACGAAGGGTCAGTACGAGCATAATCTTTTTTGCGTATAGTCAACATATAGATCCCGCTTCTGAACATACTCTGGAAAAACGAAGAATATGCTCCATTTGTCCAAGTCATCATCATAGTCACAATGCCTTAACAGACATGCTGTGAACTCGTAAAATGCATTAAGTCGGAGTTAGAGTATTGCCGACACGAATATTATCAATAGTTTTGAGAACTGTAGCTCGCCATCTTTCGCGATTTACTGTCAGTTCAGTGGCGCTCTTGATACTCATATCCCACTTGGGGCGTGACCCTGAACTGCAAGTTTCTCCATATTATCGCTTCTGTGTGTATGTCCGAAAAATGTAAGCATTCTCGTCGACACAATGAAGGATAGTCTCTTTGGATTACCGAGCTCATCCCGTATGAAAACCTTAGTTCGATGGGCGGTATAAGGAACTCTCAGCATTCTCCTCCACGTCCACATTTCAAAAGCATCTATATATACGAGCTCGATCTGCCTTTTCAACAGTCCAAGTCTCCGAGGCATACAAAAATATGGAGAACACAAGAGAGTCTTCACATTGCAAGGGTATCGATGATGTTCCTACAGGAAGCCTTAGGTCAGTGTACTCCCCTGGCCTCCACGATCACCCGATTTATCGCAAGTTGACAAAGTATGGGATTGGATGGGTCGATACATAGGCGATTTACCCAATCCTCCGACCATGCTGGACGAACTGGAACATGCTGTGAGGGCAGCTTGGGAGGCTGTACGTTTAGAGTTTATCAACAACCAGATTACGAGCATGCCGCGTAGGCTAGAGGAGTGCATTCATCAACATGAAGGGCCAACCAATTATTGATATTTTATATTTTTTTATTGTATTTGGTTCTACCGTATTTCATCAACCGCCACCCTTTTTCTCAGTGTTCGGATTTCACCTACGAGTAGTATATTTTTCTGAAATTCAAAAACTGAAACACGAATGATTATTAAAAATATAATTAAATAGAATGTTGTTATATTATTTCAAATCCTTAATTAAATCAACTATAAAAATATCAGAACTCTGCTGAGAGAAATATATTTCAGGTTGCGTCATACCTTGACCCGGAAAGTCTACTATTCAATAATAACTATGTATACGCTTTGCATCTTCATCGTCAGCTCTTAGGTGTGAAACTATGCGTAAAATTAACAGAGTAGGAATTTGTTTCGCAATTGCGGCATAATAGAAATAATGGGTCATTTCAAGAGGCTTAACTGATGCATGCATTTAAATGTGTTATGGTGGTATACCAAATGCATCTATGAAACGTGACACCGAAACATGCAACCAGATGTTGCGAGAAAAACCTCTAGGGACCATATTTCTAATTTGCCAGAAGATACGGGTGTTAGCAAGGAAAGTTAGTATGATTTTTGCGTACAAAATTTTCAAATTACGCACACATAGTGACAGAGAAAAATACAAAATTGTAGGTATACCTGTTCTGCACAGACGGTATCGTTTTCGCGTACAGACTTTTAAATAAATCTGTAGTTGACGCGCTTTCATCTAGCTTGTTATTTAAAAGTGATTTATTATAAACATTTACCACTTTTCCATATACTGGACCTTGCACAGGTTGCGATTACAGACATATAACGTTTACTGACGTGAAAATGTAAACTATTGACGTTCGGGGACACATATACTACGTTCCAAAATCCCATCAAAGACCTCGATTTGCTCTGTAGCGTTTCAGTACTCACTCAACATCGAACTGTCAACAAAAATCTGATCTGTGTTCCGTTATTGCATTTCCGAGGCCATGGATGTCATCGTTTTGCTCGGAAATCAAATTGAGATTTTAGCGACCTTTGTGTCAAGACTGTCAAGAGCTTAGACAAGGAAAGAGAGAGGACGGAACCCGCGACTGACATTTCTGATACCAAATGGCACCAAAGCGCTATTCCCAGTGGCGTAACTAATGGGATTAACGTTATGGTTGAGCTATTTGTAGAAATAATCTTTTTCAAATAAAATTTAATGAAATATTGTTATTCAGGGTTTCTATATGGCCAATTTCGTCATCCACAATTAAAATTTAAGTGACTAACATTACCGTAACCGTGATTTTCATTCGACTGCTGTTTTGTGGCCAATAATATATAAAAATTGATAATGTATATATTTTATTCAGTCATGAACATGTTATGTTCATTTGCAGTGTATGACTGATGAAAGACACGATTATACTTCTACCCAGAAAGAAAAAAACTGCTTGTAGTTTGTAGTAAATCAATTTTTTATTATTAAAGAACACATAATACCTATAGTATATTTATATTTATTGACATTATGTTTATATATAAAATACTGTCTATTACATACTGTAAACAGAAGCAGCAATAAAACATTTTTATTATTATAGATTAGCTTACGAGATTGAGGAATTTGATGCCTTCAATCTCGAAGTCCCCATATGCAGTAAAAAAATCTAGTTGCTGTTACGCTGTTACTTGCTGTTTGTAGTGTGTAATGAAGAGCAGTATTTTTAATTACTCCAACGAGGCTTTTTTATACTTAACTTCTTTTTGCGACGGTGGCAATAATTAATGAAAAAGCTGGAGGGTTAAACATAAAAATTATCTCAGACATGAAATAAAGTAAGTTTTGGGCTAGAAATACAAAGGTCCTTTAATCTTATCCAAAATCAAAACATTTACAAAATTAGAAAATGACCCCTAGATTAGCTAGTAGTAAATAAAAACGAACAATTCATTCAATATAGGTGAGGTCCTATAACTTACATAGAAATTACAACTCTATTTTATCACTTAACCCCTTGCTTCCAGTAAGTTCTAATTTATTGCAGTTATGTATTTACTTATGGGGAAGTTTGGGTGAAACTCAGTATTGTGTGCTTCAACAAAAATAAATTTTTTGTAGGAACGTGGCATTTCGCTTGCTCCTACAATTGATGGCAGTCAATATTACAGTCATGGAGGTCAAAAACTACCAATATTTTACTGCCCTTTAAACAGAATCATTTTTGTTAATTGGCTCCGAACTGGATTGTCCTGTTGTGATCGAGATTTTACAATAAAATGGATTCTGATATTTAAGTATTTTGTGCATACAGCTTTTATTAAAAAATATATATGATTTACATCATTTTCTAATACGTGACGTTCCAAGCAGCTGAAAATAGGGGTTCCTAGAAAACTTGATATTATTTTGCTTATCAGCAAAGGTACAAAATGTTTGGTGTGAATACCATTTTCATTAACTCTCAGAAAATGTTCCGATTTCAAACATATCTTGATAACATCATTTGATGGGTAAGTCAGACCGCCGTGGCTTTTAAATTCAATTAGGGAATTGAGAAACCGATCTCTAGTACCAATCAATGCTGTGACA
Source organism: Callosobruchus maculatus (assembly GCA_951848785.1). NCBI lineage: Eukaryota > Metazoa > Arthropoda > Insecta > Coleoptera > Chrysomelidae > Callosobruchus > Callosobruchus maculatus. The sequence goes on from CATOUR010000040.1 coordinate 7,704,012, forward strand.
CATGTTTCACATTTTATTGTTTTTTGTAATTGGTGCGAAACATAACCAGCAATATATTGAACAATTTGGGATGAACATTCACTTATCACAGGTGCATTCATGATGTAGTCATGATCCTTCCAAATAGTTTCTAGATCATCAGAAGGCTCATTTATGTCTATTAAACTATGGTTCGATAAACTACTATTAATTACATCTTCAGACCTTACATTTTTTGTAGAACTACTTAGAATAGGGATTTGATCTAATGGAATACAGTTACCCATACCGCACTCTCTAATTTCTGCTCGAACCAGAAGCCTTTTGTAAGCAGCTAGAAACTGTCGAGCGGTTGGGTTATTATTCCAGCCACCTCTTGATCTAATTGACGAAAAGAATAATTCTAAATGATCTTGACTAATCTTATACAACGGAAGGTACAGTAATGTTTTTCTCTCAGAAACAAGTTCTTTGTACAATCCTAAAGAACTTGATAATGAAATTATTAATCCAATAAACCCAGTTTTTCTGTTAGACATGATTACTTGCTCATTATTAGATAATTTCAACTTTGAAAGATAAAAAATTGCACTATTGATAAATTCCGCAGATTGATCTATATTTTTTTGACATAATGCTTTTTTATAGCCTGGTGCTACTAGGTTTCTGCTGTTTAAAATTTCGAAAATGCTATTTACAATTCTAATAAATTTAACTGTTGCCTGACTACCTTTAAAATCCTCAAGATTCAGCTTTTTTTCGCAATACTCAATAGCATCGGCTACTGATGCACTAAGTAACTGAACTGCAAGCCGAACCTTCATTTTTTGTTTGAAAAAAATAATATGAGCGCGACGTAACTTATTCCCTAAATGTAAGCCCTCGCTAGTTTGCAGCTTCTCTAGAAGCGCTATGTATTTCCATTGAATAAAATTGTTATCACAATCAATTAGGATTTTCTTTTCACCAAATGCATTGCGAACAAGTTTTATCATATGACATGGATCATAAAAAATATATACATTGTGATCTGTAACTCTGAAACTTGTCTGTATATTTGATATGTTAAATAGGAATCCAAAGTTATGACACATAGCGGTATTAGATGGAGCACCATCGAATGTGATTGACATAACTTTGGCTCCCGTATCTTCAATCAGATGGATGCATTGAGATACAATTGAATGTTTTTGACTGCCATTCAAAGAATCTGTAAGAAAGTAACCGACAGGTAATATCCAAGTTCCATTGATGCAAACCAACATTATAACAAAAGCTTCTTTGGCTAAAGCATTAGAGTCATCGTTTAAATTTGTACCACAGTTCACATAACCATGGAATTTTTTTCCATCCCATTCTAAATGTTTCCGTATGGCTATTTCATCGATAATTAATGAACAAATTATTGATCTGTCAGATGATTGAGCCTTATTTCTTAAGGTATTTATTGATTCCTTGGTAAAACCAGGCTCAGCATCCACATTCTGAAACCATTTAGCAATAGTTTTGCTATGCGGGAGACAAGTGTCAAAAACATCTCTCACATAGTTGTATGCCTTTGGTGAAAAAAAATTTAATGTCAGGGCAAATTTCCTAAGTTCAGGTGAATATTGAACATTTCTCCCCATTTTTCTGTTCAATATTTCTATATTAACCTTGCTCATATTTTGAACTAAAACTAAATTTTCTTGAGATAGTAAATTTTGTCGCTCTAATTCCTCAGCAATTATTTTTAAAGAGGCTACTTTTTTGTGTGCTCTTTTCAGTGACTGACCAAGGGCACGGATTTTTTTCGTTTTTTCCTTATTCTTATCTTTTTGCAGTAGCAGTTCTCTTCTAAGTTTCTTTTTCCGGGGAGAGTCGTCCTGTGCAGCCAGAGCTGAGGTTGATGGCGATGGTTCTGGATGAACATCACGTTCACGGGGTCTTTTTCTTTCTTTTGCCTAAAATAACAGAGCTGTATATTAGACAATGTTTGAAACATTATTTCCGAAAGTAAGACAGAACAAATTAATTTATGATTTAAGTAGATGTGAATGAGTGACTGAATCTTATAGGAAAAGTGGCAGTAACATTTTGTTTTGATTTCGTATCGAGTAAACACACCTAAATATAGTTGTTTAATAATGTAACTGTAACACAAGAAATTATTACATTTTTGAGGTTCTGCCTTTTGATTTTCATAGCTATCAATTTTTAAATGGTTATTCAGCCATTCGTAATCGTATTTCTCCTTACTTTATTGCACTGTTTATTTTGGAAACGTCATCACTAATACTCAAATATAAAACCAAATTTGAGACCATAAATATAGAATATAGGCATAAGGCATAAGAATGATTTTAATTTAATATCACACCCAAATCATAACTCATTAATGATCCAATTATATACAATGGAGTGAAGATTTATAACAAACTTCCTCCTCACAGGTTTTAGTGAATATCCCAAAAGTTTTGTTTGTTATTATATAGCTTCGTCAATAAGAATCTTGTAAATTCTTAGACTATAAAGTATATCTATCTATCTGTCTATCCATCTATCCATCTATCATAATCCTAGGATGTTTATTATTTTAATATTGATTAAGCGTAGACAATGTAAGCTAGGAATTATAACTTACAATTTTTGGACGTAAGTATTCCGGAAGCTCGTCAAATATGGTGGGGACTGCTCCTTTCAGAAGATATACTTTTTGATTTGTTTGATGAAGGAAATTCTGTTCAAAATGCTTAGAACAAAGCCTATCGTTGCTTGTAGGCTTCCAACCTTCGATCCTCATATTTTTGATCCATAAATCATGTCTAGGAAGATCTTTAGGAAACCTGTCGAGGAAGAAAGAAAATTAATTTTATTATTCATACAACTACAAATAAAGGCCACCCTTGAAATGCACACCTTGTATAAGGGTATTGGTATATTATATATTACAATGCAAAGTCATAATATTTCTATTCAAAATGTAAGCTATAATAGATACGCCACTGGAAAACTGATTGTATTTGAACCAAAAAATCCCTTAAAAACATAATTTTTAGACTTTACGTGCTCAAAAACATTATGATTCGCATGTTAGTGGTACATTCCAAATTATATTTCGGATACACATATATCTTTGAACTAGATATCGAGATATTTGCATGAATTTCGGATACACCAAAAAAATAAGATCATAAATTTACCTGTGAAAAGTGATTCCTGGCTCCTTCCTGCTGCTGTGGCTTTTACAACGGTAAGCTGCACACCCCACCATTACGCTCACCACAATATTTCACAATTATTGGTCTTAAAAACGTTAAATATCGCAAAAAACACCACCTTGACACTACCGTCAGTTTTCCACCAGCATTTTGACAGCTATTCATTTTCGGTATCAGCTAATCCATGGGTGTGATCGCGTCGTAGTTCCGAACTATACCGACCTACTCTAAAGCATTCTCCGACGTACGTGTCGTCATGAATCGCATCGGAACTACAGTTCGTGATTGTACTCGTCGTAGAACTGGGTGTGTGGGAATCAGTTCTATATCGTTCTATACAGCTCCACCTAAAGAGGTGGAATTGTTAAGAATTACATATGAAGGTTATGTTTTTATGTCACCCAACACTTCAAATAACCGATTATTGGAAATTATTTTATATTGGTTTTGTGTGAAGAATGGCCGTCAACGCCTATTTAAATAGGAATGAGATGGGAATCATCACCGAAAAAGATCAAAGTGTGAATGTTGTCAATGAAGGTACGTTTTTATTTCATAAATAGTTTATTAGGTTGTGCAAGGCGTTGAAATCTTTTTACTGCTTATTTTTGGAGTGGGGTACACATAGAAATTAGCTTTAAAAATGCAAGTAATTTATAGTTTCAATTACTTTACCTTGCTTTTTGCATAAAAGCTGTTCCAAGCAATACTTGGTATTTTGTCTTTGCCTTTGCAAATGTATTTTTTTTCAAATGAAGTATGCATTCTCTTTGTATTATCTTACCATTTTTTTTATCTATTCCAGATGGAGAATACCTGTTTCCTGTGGATTTGAGTGGTATTGACCTCAAACACTCAGATATATTGCAAGTGGTAGTTGGAGAAACCACATATAATATCAATCTTCATTCTGTTGCTCCACAAGTGCCTGAATGTTCAAATGTAGACCCACCCATCATTACAAATGCAGAATACCCACCCATCATTACAAATGCAGAAGACCCACCCATCGTTACAAATGCAGAACAGTTCCAGTGGGACAAAAACTCAGATGCCTTGTTTTTAGATCTTTTTGAAAAAAACAAAGCATTTCTTGGCACAAAAAAGTTTCTCACCAAAAATGCTTTATTCAATTACATAGCAGGGAAAATGAGCAACATGGGATTTGATGTAACGAAAGAGCAAGTGCAAAATCATGATAAATTAATCAGTAGGCGTTTAAAAAACATAATGTCAAATGTGGGACCAAAGTCTTCAGGAAGAGGAAGGATAAGTTTCCTCAATGAAACAAAAGTGTTGGAAGTATATGGGAAGAGGCCCAACATTAATACAGAATATGTATCAGAATCTAGTGTGGGTGAAGTTACTCACGCAAACAGACTTCAAAGGTTGGAAAACTTATCCAACAAAGAAAATGAAGGGAACTCATCATCACCCTCAGTCCAAGAGTCTCCCAAGAGTTCTAGGAGAGAGAGTAAAACATCTCTTTCAATAGTAGCTCTAAAAGAGTCCATGGATGAGCAGAATCTAGCTATGAAAGAGCGCAATAGGCATCTAGCAAAGATTGCTAATGACAATGAGAAGTGGGTAGCGGAGAATGTCTCTATCAAAAAAGAAAGGAATGAGTTGTTGAAGCAACAACTTCTTCTGATGCAAACCCTGATCACAACACTAGAAAACCAAAATGAAACAGGAACATTAAAAAGAAACACATATGACCAGCAGGGCTTACCTGAGAAAAAGAAAAAAGGCCATGAATAAAATTATTGCATTTAATTTCTTTGTAAAATTCCTGTACATTATGTATTTGGATGGCACTACTCTAGTAAATTTAATAGAGATGTTAAAACTACTGTTATTTGTATTTTAAAATAAATAAAAAAAAAATGGTCATACACATGACTCAAGATACTTATGTTCATTTACTTTCTCTATTTGTTACTGTACATGCATGACCTCTTTTCTATATGAGTTGCTGTTTAATGTATTTCTGCACTTTAAATAATTAAACACTTTAGGGGGCGATTATAGATCACTTACTCAAGAGTATTTTAACTTCTGAAACTTACCATGTGTGTGTCTCTCTGATTCATTGCACTTTACTGATCTGTAAGTAAAACCTCATTAATTGGAATAAAGACTTTACTAACGTTTCGGCTGCTTCTGCTGCCTACTGAAGTACAAAATTATTTTTGGCAATCAATTTTGTACAAAGGCTGCAGAGGCAGCAAAACTTTTATAAACAGTTTTGATTTCAATCATTGTGGTTTTATTTATTGGCCAGTGAATAATGATTTTTTAGAACCCCGCACAAGAACCCCAGACAGAAAATTGCATATTCCATCTTTAAATGATACAAACAGATTAAGCAGTGGTGGCTAATGCAAAACCACTACAGAGATCTCAAAAAAAAAAAGAAAATTACATGTTACTTATTTAATTTATTATGAGTACTGTAGTGATCTCATACCAGTTGCTGCTGGATGTGAGCCATTTTTAAAAAAGGTAAATAAGTAATATGTGTTGCTCTTTATATGATTTAATTGTGATATCAAAACAATAATAATTTGAATAATTATATTGTTGTCCTTTCATATCTGGAGGCCAGTTGACGACATAGCTCATCTCTAACATCTGCTCCTTGTGGGTTGTCTATAACTCCTTCATTTTGTGCTACATTTGCAGCTAGCTCTTCTGATACCATATTGTCTGGAAAGTCATCTTCCTCTGATTCTTCAAATAAGCGTATATCCTCTAAGTCAGCAATATTATGCAAAATGCAACAGGCATGGGTTATTTTAATCATTTTTTTTAAGGAACGTAACCTCATAAAATACAGTATCCTGAATCTCTGTTTTAGAATTCCAAATGCATGTTCTACTGACATCCTGCATGAACTTAATGCTGTATTGAATTGTTTTTGTGCTCTAGTTAAATTTCCATAATCTTTGTAAGGCGTAATAAGGTATGGCAAACAAGGATAAGCACTATCTCCCAGCACATATTCACCTGCATTACACATATTAGCAATTAAGTCTTTGGTGTTTGAATTTTGAAAAACTCTGGCATCATGTACTGATCCAGGCCAGCCTATCACCACATCAATAAATTTCCTTTTTTCATTCACTACACCTTGTAAGTGTATGGAAAAATACCTCTTCCTGTTAACATATGTGTCACTGTCAACATTTGGTTTGTCTATTCTAATGTGTGATACATCAATGGAACCAAGAACTCCTGGAACCTGTTTTTCTCTCAAATAATGCATTTTTGTGCTTTCTTTCTCTTCATATGTAGGCACATGAATGAATTGGCTGCCTATAGATATTATAAAATTTGTGATTCGTGTAACTACAGACTGTGCCCCACTCAAGCTCAAATCAGATCTATCAGAAATATCTCTAAAGGAAGAATTATGTCCCACAAACCACAAATATGCTAGGATATGTTTTTCTGGTGAAACTGCTTCAAATCCACCATGTCCTAGCAGTGACTGAAAATTTTCACTTTCCCGAAAAGTCTTAGCCAATTGTCCAGCAATGCTTCTTCGTAGTCTAAAGTGAGACGTGAATGTTTCATCCGAATATGCTGGTACGATGAGATCAACATACTTTTTTATTTTCACTATTGGCTCCTGCTCCACAAGCTTTACAATTTGTACCACTTGACTGAAATCCACCCCGTCATCTGAAAATAATGAATTGTGATTGTGAATACAAAAAAAAGCATAATCAATCAAATGTGGGTTTCAATGATCTTAAGAAAAAATATTACCATTTACATCTGCAACGCAACTTAAAAATTCATTGTAATGTTTATCCTCGCCATCTTCATCACCAGAGTCTTCAGATGAGTTCATCGCTTGAAGCGCTAATACTATAATTGCATTTGAATTAGCCATTTATTTATTTTTGTTTTGTAGAATTGTAGACAGTAGACTTTAGAATGTCAATGCAGTAGACACAAGAGGTTAGTTTAGTTTTGACTTTTGACAGAAGTCCAGTTCTAAGCGTACGAGTGGTAGAACTAAGAACATCGATTCAATACGGTTCTGACAGATCACCGATTCCATTCCCATGATTTCCTACAGTTCCGAGATAGCAGCGTGGAACTGCGACGCGATCACACCCCATATAGCATCAAATGGGCGTCGGTATCCCCTCTCTTTCCTTATCTAAGGTCAAGAGTATACTTTTCACTTGACAGCTAAAACTTTAAAGGGGTGACACACGTACGAACTTTAAAGGGCTGATACACGTACGAGCAAGTACGCGTACTTTTGGCTCGACGACCTTTTTCGCCTGTGTGTCACCGTAAGTACGCGTACTTTAAAACCGTCGCGCAAACCGCCGGCGAGCCAACTGGTTTGAAATGTTGCTCGTAGCTGGTTTCAGCTCGTACTGCGAGTCGCAAGCCACCACTTTGTTTTGGCAGGCCATCGATGCGCAACGCTTGTTGTGTTTGGCGTTTGTTAAAAGTTTTGTTTATTTAGGAAAATTATCAAAATGAGTGATTTCAGCTTCACGTGTGTCACCGCGTCGAGCCGAGTAAGTTCGCGAACTTAAAAACCGCGTACTTAAAGTTCGTACGTGTATCACCCCTTTTAAGTACGCGGTTTTTAAGTTCGCGAACTTACTCGGCTCGACGCGGTGACACACGTGAAGCGGAAATCACTCATTTTGATAATTTTCCTAAATAAACAAAACTTTTAACAAACGCCAAACACAACAAGCGTTGCGCATCGATGGCCTGCCGAAACAAAGTGGAGGCCCGCTGCTCGCTGTACGAGCCGAGACAATCTACGAGCAAGATTTCAAACCAGTTGGATCGCCGGCGGTTTGCGCGACGGTTTTATAGTACCCGTACTTACGGTGACACACAGGCGAAAAAGGTCATCGAGCCATAAGTACGCGTACTTGCTCGTACGTGTATCACCCCTTTAACATAACCTGTTCTGCTTTATTTGTATGTATTGACATTCTAACGGGTACAACTACTCTGACACTCTGACTCTGAGAAAACAGCACAGGTTATGTGATATGTCAAATTTGTCAAAAAAAGATCTTTGCCGTTTCATAAATATTCCAACATCCCTAATACCTGGAATCACGTGACTATCCTCGAAAAATCATCTGCTCACTGGATAGATGGGATTTTGGAACGTAGTATAGCAACATTTTCCATTTTATTCCTCTATTCTTACATCAGGCAGTTACCAGTCGATTAATTTTTAGTAGAGTTCCAGCTGGCATACGCAGATTTTTTATCTGTCATAGGTTTCAGCAAATTTGTAATGTTCAGCTTCTAACTCCGGAAATTCTTACAGAGCAACACATGAAATAGGATATATCAGCCTCTCGTAACAGTAAAAGACCAAAAGTATTACAATAAAGTGAAGCTGGTTACTAGTCAATTTTTCATAGGTGCACACAATTTTTTATCATAATCAAGATTAGATAGAATCTTTCAGCTATAATCTTATGAACCGAAAATCTTTAATATACAGGGTGTCCATGTAGTGGGTAATTCTTCGATATATCGCAAAGTATACCTTATAGAAGAAAATGTTAAATACAAAAGTTATTTGGTTACTTAAGACGCATATCCTAAAAATGTTTTGAAATATACGGGGTGTTGCGGGAAAGTAGGATAGTGATCAACTTGATTTTCTTATACGGAAGAATAACTTTTTTTTAATTTTTCTAGTTTCCATCATCGATCTCTATTTAACTCCAAAATATTTTTTGGATCGGTTGTGACGTTGCCAAGTTATAATTTATTTTCTATTAATTTCTGGATTTGCAAGGTCGCAAGTAATACATCCAAATTTATATATCCCTTCAACTTTTCTCAATAATATTATACAACGAATTACTTGAATATTAAATGAATATTATTTTGGATGCTTCCAGCAATGTGCATCTGCAGGGTGTTTTTGGCAGAATTTTAAATTACGGCAATTTGAAGGTCATTTTACTTTGTTTTTTTAAACGTAACACCCTGTATGTTTTATTTTCATTCGAAATATCTACTAATACCCTATCTCGCCTTGTAATATTTTTTTCGCGTTTGCGACGTTGCTAAGTTATACACTATTTTTCCAAATTTTCAAACAAATATCTCCGATTTTTATTAATAGAACACACTGTATATTTTGTTTAACATAGAAGTACTCTCTAGTAATGGTTTAGAGCGTGAACAAGTTTTAACTGGTGTTTTTAAAATAATAAAACCGTTTTCCTTGCACATACTCTCTATTTCGAATACCAGGTTAGTAAAAGGTACAGGCACGCTTAAAGATCTTCAAAACTTGCACAGCTCGAACGAGAAAATCAATACCTTCAGGTTTTCGAATATGCAGAATTGAGATATTCTAACAGCAGTATTGCCAAATTTACCACTTTACCACTGTATACAGGGTTTCCGTATACAGTACGACCGCAAATAGTTGATTGAATAATAAATGAGGTGCAACTAAACTTATCTCAGACAAAAAGTTAACCTTCTTCTTCTGAGGGTGCCATGCAGACTCCTGCGTAGGCGTCCATCTTTTCTCTCATCAGACGATCCTATTAATTGCAGCCCTCTGTAATTCTTGGAAGTCGCTTATTCCTGTCCAGTGACGGATGTTTCTCAGCGGTGATAGCTTTTTTCTTCCAATAGGCTCGTTCAGCATATTTTTTTTATTGCGTATTCTAAAAGGGCGTATTGAGTTTAGCAGCTGTGCAAAATTTCAGAATTTTCTGAGCTCGATTTCATATTCTAATAAATTATCAAAGTGCTGCAAATTGAAAACGCGCGGCACTTGCGAGTGTGCGACGGTGACGTCACTACACCTCTCCGACCGGCGCGGCGTGGCATCTTGGCCACGCATTGTATGGGTGCTTGGTAAATAATAACGCTGCAGCGCATCCTACTTGCTATGCAAGCTTTGCGAACTGCATACGCGTGTATTGGATAATTTATTTAATTGTTTCATCGACACTGAATACTTACCAAGCTATTTGAATTCGTTGATACTGAGTATAATAATGGAAGGAGGACAGATGAAGAAAAAGTATAAATATTGTATGGTTCCCCAATGTGAAAATACGACAGTGACCACTCCTGATGAATTTTTTATTGGTTTGCCACGAAATATAAAAATCAGGAAATTGTGGCAGAGAGCTATGCGTAGGAATGAATTTGTGAGCGATAAGTCAACAAAGCACTCTGTGAGGACCATTTTAATATAAGTATTTTTATAACTTATAAGTAGATTTTTTTAATCCAAATACTGAACTAATCATATACCTAACAATTATAAAAGCATTGGAGAAATCAATTCTCATTGATATGTGGAACGTGTAAAAGGCTGTTTTCAGTCCTTTGATGTAACCAAAATTCATATCTATTTTGATTATGTAGAAAAAATTGTTTTATATTATATTATCTAGTTCTTTGTGTTTCACATTTCTGTATTTTGGGTAGAAAATCGTGGACAGTTAGCCTACAAAGTATCCTTACTTCAAATGTGTATCTCAGTTTTGTATATTTTGTTTAAATTTGAGGAAGATGTTGAAAATTACATGTGTTACAAATTAATGAAAGATGTAAAACTCAAGATGAAACCGGAAGTAGTTCCGCACATTTTTGTTTGTCAAAAAGACCAACAAGCCTTACACGCTAGAGATCCTCGGAATGACAACGAAAAGAGAGATTTAGATGAACCTAGTACCAGCACAAAAAAAATTCGATGTTCGTCACCAAGCAGCGAATCTATTATAGCACCAATGTTTCGCAAGTAGAACTAGAATGTACAGAAGACAACGAGAGAGGGATCGTTGGAAGACAGATAAGTGAGTCCAAGTCAATATAAAGGCCAAAGTTATATCAAAATATGTTGAGTGCAATATACTAAGGCAGCCACTAAGGGAAGGCAGAAACAAATGCCATTAAAACATATCCCAAAATAATGTTACTCCTTAACCAGTGGTTCGAGTTCGGATCATCCAACAAGCAAGTTGTAGAAAAGCGAACTGCTTTTCTTATACAAAATAATCCGAAAATTTATATCGGGATACCCAGTCACTCATTTTGAGTTTTGAGAACTACCGATAAAATGACTGTAGAAGAATCTGGATTTTTGAATGTGTTAGAAAAAACCACCCGATCAAACAAAACATAGCGTCAACCAAAGCACTTGAACGTATTATAAACGTATGCTGGTCGCTGTCGCTGTACAGCCGCCAGCCGGTCTGGGCTCGCCGACAGACCCAATGACGTCACAACGATGAATTTTGAGCGCATGAAATATTTTAATCTTTGAAGGCGCGTAACTTTTTCAATTCCCATCCAATTAAGTTGAATTTTTTTTTGTATGTTATATGTAAGTAATACTTCATGAAAATGCGCATAAATATGGTTATTGGAATTTCACTGAACGACCCTATTCCTCTTCTCCCTCCTTGAATCTTTCACTGAAGAGTGAGACGCAGAAGGTGATAGCGTTTCCCACGCATTATATGCCCTAGGTAAGCTACTTTTATCTTCTACCCACATAGCACCGGATGATATGAGAATATTCTGTTCTCATTCACTACAGATATTATGAATATTCTGGGAAAATTACATGGATAATTGGAATATTTACACAATATTCTGTAAACGTTCGAAATGGGAAAAACACGCTATATTCCTAGAATATTCCGCCGAACATTCCGCACGAATGTTACATGAACAATCGTGGTAGAATGTTTTTGAATATTCTAGGAACATTTTGTCTAAATTACCTCATATACGAAACATTTTTATGGGATTATGGATACTGTTCCAAAAATAATGGCACCTACTAGTGGCAGATGGTCACAAAAGTTAAGTGGTTAGACATCTCAGTCCAGATGCCTAAATAAAGTGTAAAAATGTAAACTTGTTGCATTTAACCTCAAAATTCTGCTCACATTATATAATGAACCTTACACCATAGTTGGTGACCATAATTTGGAACACTGTCACACACTTTTTATAACAACCAGCAACTTTATTGTACAAAATGAGGTATAAATGCAGGCCTTTCAGGAATAAAACTCGTGAATTCGTGAATTGCTAAAATGCCGACATCTACATGTTGAAGCACAGAATGACAGAACACTTGAAGCGAGTGACAACCAGACAAGATAGACAACTGACGACACCACATACATACATCAGCATAAGATGCTGTCACTTTATCGTCAGTGGATGCCGTATCTGTATTGCTGGCAATGGCTAATGACTAATAAACTTTTGAAAATTGCACATAATACTTATCAGGTATATTTAGGATGAACGCAAAACGAATGAAGGTTTTTTAATTCATTGAGGAATGTGCAAATATAAATTAATAATACCTCATATTGAATATTTGCCTACATACAGATATTTCTATTACAAATATTACTAAATGTTCGTCAGAAAATAGCTACATCTTGTTCTTAGTAGATTATTAAAGTAATATTCTATGAAGAATATTACGGGTATATTCTGGAATAATTCAGACATTAAACGAATAATCACTGATTATCCTAAGTGGATAAAATAATAATATTCTATAATGAATATTATGTTAATAATCCAGAATAATCAAGGGAAATAACGAATGTTCTATGATTCTACTGAATATTCATGGAACATATAGGAGATTTAAATAATATTCATAGAATATCCAGTGCTATGTGGGTATAAAACATCAAAAAGTTATCTTTCTGCTAAACCGGTTCTCTGGAGAACGTTCTCATTTCTCACATGATTCATCCTGGGCACTTCCAGTACTCGTCGCAGAGTCCACATTTCGAACACTTCGATGTTATTTATAATTGCTGCACTCAGTGTCCATGCTTCCACGACGCACAATATAGTAGACCACACATAACATTTTATCATCCTGTATCTGACTGTGAAGTTAAAGTTTTTGTTGGTAAGAAATTTTCGAAGTTTTAGGAAAATTGTCCTAGCTTGTTCAATTGAGGAAGATCATATATAAGTTTTATAACAAAACTGTTTTAGTTTTCTTTTTTTCCGCAATAATTCAAAAGTTATATCAAAATAAAAATGGGTTTTTGAATCGAGTACCGAAGACACGCCGACGACTCCCGAACCCGTGTGACGTCACCATGGCGGTAAGGATGTTTCTTTGACCAACGACGTCCTACTCCGATACTAGATTCTAGATTCCCAGCCAATCGCGAAAATACGTACTGCTAAACTGGTAACTAGTGTATATTTGTTGCAACGCAGTCGATGAATGAAGTTTGCAGCTCGAGACGAAGTCTACGATTGAAATAAATGTGTTTTTGAATGTTTAATGTTGAAGTCAGATTACAGATTCCAGTACCTAAGTATCTAATCAAATAAGTTTCGTTGAAAAGGTCTCCTCAATCGAAGGATAGCCTAGTGGTTAGAGTGTTCGATAGTGGATCTCAGGGTCTTTGGATCGAAACCTAACTTTTTTTATTCTTTTTTTCATCAAAAATTTTATTGATGTGCTTTTTGCACTTGGTGCGTGCATTTTTTCTACGATCAACATAAATATGTGTTTGAATCGAATTTTGTTAGACATATTACTTGCACTGCACAGTACAAAAACTAAGTACAGGAGGCGGTGGACAATTTAAAAAATCAGTGGAAATGAGGTTTGTCCGTCAATATCAATGGCCATTAATTTTTTTTTAAATGTAATAGTTGGTTAATAAAACAAAATCCCAAAATCCCTTCATCCATTCAATTCATTCATTTTTAAGTTTTTTAATGTAAAAGAAGTAACTCAAACTCGTAATCACATTCTGTTTATCACTTGGTATTATTATTTATTTAACTTTGAGCAATGAAGCTTAACAATTTTCATAAAAATTTAACAAGCACTGTGCAGTGCAAGTAATATGTCTAACAAAATTTGATTCAAACACATATTTATACTGATCGTAATAAAAGTGTGCGTAAGAAGTGAAGAAAGCCCATCAATAAATTAAAAAAAAAAGTTGGAAGGCCTGGGTTTCGATCCAAAGACCCCAAAGACCCTGAGATCCGCTATCGGACTCTCTAACCACTGGGCCATCCTTCGATTGAGGAGATCTTTTCAACGAAACATATTTGATTAGGTACTTGGTGGAATCTGTAATCTGACTTCTTCAAACATTCAAAAACATATTTATTTCGATCGTAGACTTGGTCTCGAGCTGCAAACTTCATTTATCGACTGTGCTGCAACAAATATACACTAGTTACCAGTTTAGCAGTACGTATTTTCGCGATTGGCTGGGTATCTAGAATCTAGTATCGGAGTAAGACGTCGTTGGTCAAAGGAGCATAAAAACCCATTTTTATTTTGATATAACTTTTGAATTATTGCGAAAAAAAAAGAAAACAAAAACAGTTTTGTTATATGATCTTTCCATTTATGACAAAAAAAAAATTTATTCAGAACCTCAATTCTGCATCTTATCTCCTGATCAGGTTCCCATCTTTCCTTTATCATGTATCCCAGATATTTAAATTTGCCGACCCGTTCGATGTCTTGTCTATTTAAGTGTATTCGGGTAGCCTTTAGCTTTCCTCATTAACGCGATTAACGTAGTCTGAAGGCCATTCACATTGTCTGCTAGTATGACAGTGTCATCTGCATATCGGATATTGGGTGATCGGTCACGAGCGCGCGCGGTTTGATTTTTACCTGTTTACAAAAAGGTTGCCTTCATCGGCACCAGTCACTTGCGCGCCGAAAGAAAATCAAGCTTGGATATTCCTAAGGACCACATCCCTTTTATTCTTGCGAACTTTCATCTGTCTTTTTAGGACTTGCGGTAGCTTACAGTTACTTCTTAGATTTTTAAATGACTACCCCCTTCTGTAGGTATACAAAACTACCCTCAATGAAAATATTTCAGTAGTTTGCAGTTCTCAGTTGCCGTTTGTGACTATTGTTTGTGTTCTACTTTTTCATCATGGAGACTATGTTAAGTGTGATAGGGAAGAAATTAATAGTCCTTGAAGAGCATACGTTCCGAAGAGATAAAGAAACCATCCGTGGTGTAGCCTACAGATGCTCTAGAAGAGGATGCATAGCATCTTTGCTGATGGATCAATCGGAAGAGATTGTTCTTAAAAGAAATAATGAGCACATCCATTATGCTCCCAAAAAACAAGCTGTGAAGGTAAATTTCTCGGGCTTTTTTTTACACTGTCAAGAAATCGATCAAATTTGTGACAAATTAGAACACGTTCTGATTAATTAAATTTTTTTTGGGGTATTATAAAGACATATGGGTCTGTTGACAATACCAACTTCTTTATTTGCATCTATTATAGTGATCAGATGAACTTATTATGTTCAGAACAACATTTCACATTTAATAATATAAAAAAGTAATTCATTTATGTCAAGTCAAAAGGAACGATACCTCTGACTGGAGTTCTACAAACTCTTCAGTAACTATTAGCAAGATCGCCAAAAATGATGAATGAATTAAAATTGGTTAAAATTATGACATAAGTTTATCTCGCCGCCCCGCGCGCTGGTGTCCACATACCTGCCTATTATCCAAAATATTTTGGGGGCATCTGACCGGTGGGATTAGGACAAATCTGACCGCGGCACTCTAGTGTCCTGTGGCCCATCTGGTGGTCGAAATATTTTGCGCGCTTCTGACCGGTGGGATTAGGACAAATCTGACCGCGGCGCGCTAGTGTCCTATGGCCCATCTGGTGATCGAAATATTTTGCGCGCTTCTGACCGGTGGGATTAGGACATATCTGACCGCGGCGCGCTAGTGTCCTATGGCCCATCTGGTGATCGAAATATTTTGCGCGCTTCTGACCGGTGGGATTAGGACATATCTGACCGCGGCGCGCTAGTGTCCTATGGCCCATCTGGTGATCGAAATATTTTGCGCGCTTCTGACCGGTGGGATTAGGACAAATCTGACCGCGGCGCGCTAGTGTCCTATGGCCCATCTGGTGATTGGAAATCCGTTTATTTTAATGCCGATACGGCTGTCCGAGGTTTTCTCAGCAAATGCTCTTTTCACATTAGGTTGAGTAACATCGGTGACAAAATACACCCTTGTCTAATTCCCTTTTATTTTTCAGCATAATACTTGCTTGTTGGTGCCAGTAAGATTACTGATCAGCCTCCTTGCCATTAAGTCCCAAATCGACCAAGTTGTAATATTGACATTATTAAATGCTTTCTCATAATCGATGAAGTAGACGAAGACATCTTTTCTTTGGTCTTGGCAGTTCTGTACTAATGTTTGGAGACTAAATGATGGCTATCTGGAGCTTTGCTGTTCTTCATCTTCCAGCTGGGAAGATATCTAAGTACACAGATATTGCCATACAAATAAAACACATCTGGAAACAAAACAAGGTTGTTATTATTCCCCTCATTATTTATTTATTTACTTATACAATTTGGGGTGAAGACAGTACAAACCAAAAGTACACCCACTACTAAATAACAAGTATCGTACACAGATACAAAAAGGTATTAATTTTGTTGCTCATCCCTTAAAACTAGACATTGAAATAGTGGATCCATAATAACCATACTACAATTGTTATTCAATTTACTACTGTTTACTTATTATCTACTACTGAATATGACTACTTATTCGGACGAATTGTTTAAACATTGAAACGGAATTCCCATAAACAACATCCGGTATGCAGATGACACTGCCATAACAACAGATAATGCAGGTGATCTCCAGATCCTACTAAATCAGTCACTGAGGCGAGTAGAAATCTAGGCCTTAAAATTAATATTGGCAAAACAAAGTTTATGGTGATCAGTAGAAACAACACAACAAACACCCAGATACAAATAAACGATAAAAACATTGAAAGAGTTTCACAGTTTAAATATTTAGGATGCATGATCAATGAAACATGGGATCCAGACCAAGAAATAAAGTGCAAAATAGAACAAGCACGAATAACCTTTCTAAAACTTAAAAAAATTCTCACTGACAAAAACTTAAACTTCAGCCTCAGGTGCAGAATGGTAAAATGTTATGTCTGGTCAGTTCTGCTCTTCGGAATGGAGGCGTGGACATTGAAAGCAACCACGATCAACCAAATTGAAGCTTTCGAGATGTGGATCTTAAGACGGATGCTAAAAATACCCTGGGTAGACCATGTAACAAATGAAGAAGTTCTCCGAAGAGCTGAACTAACAGACCGACAGCTCTTCGACACGATTAAAAAAAGAAAAAATAGCCTACCTGGGACACGTAATACGGGGAGAACGTTATCAGTTACAACGCCTGGTACTTCAAGGTAAAATAGAAGGAGGAAAAGAGGATGGACGCCTACGCAGGAATCTGCATGGCACTCTAAGAAGAAGAAGAAGACTGTAGGCTGGTGTTAAATATATTATGTCAGTCTCAGGCCTAAATCCGGCACCATATTTACACCACATCTGCAACAGTTGGGCCTGGACGAAATGTTACACAAAACCTTCCAAAAGTCTGTAAATCACAAGACCTGTAGCAATGTGCGGTCCTTTTTGAATTCAGAACAATAATAGTTTAGGTATTGACTTGGCACAGCCCGTCAATACTTGTTGCTACCGCAACCATGCAAGAAACTTTTAGAGAAGCAGAAAAATAATAATAGAAGATGTACGAGTAAGACAGAAGGAATTCTGCCGTGAGCGTGAAACAGCTGTCTGCGTACTGGTGGATTGACGGAGGTATAGAGCAACCCTCGAATAATAGAAGACCTTTACCTGGCGGATATAGCTGCTTTTAAAGGTGATCGGTCACGAGCGCGCGCGGTGTGATTTTTACCTGTTTACAAAAAGGGTGCCTTCATCGGCACCGGTCACTTGCAACAATTGCACAATTAAGCTTGGTAATAAGGTAGGAATACCTAATGACTACATCCCTTTTATTCTTGCGAACTTTCATCTGTCTTTTTACAACTTGCGGTAGCTTACAGTTATTTCTTGGATTATTAAATGACTATTCGGCTTCTGTAGGTATATAAAACTGCCCTTAATGAAAATACTACTACAGTAGTTTGCAATCCTTAGTTGTTGTTTGTGCGTATTGTTTGTGTTCTACTTTTTCATCATGGAGACTATGTTAAGTGTGAAAGGGAAGAAATTAAAAGTCCTTGAAGAGTATACGTTCCGAAGAGATAAAGAAACCACCCGTGGTGTAGCCTACAGATGCCTTAGAAGAGGACGCATAGCATCTTTGCTGATGTATCAGTCGGAAGAGATGGTTCTTGAAAGAAATAATGAGCATAACCATCATGCTCCCACAAAACAAGCTGTGATGGTAAATTTCTCAGACTTTTTTTTACATCGTCAAGAAATCGATCAAATTTGTATTTGGGGTATTATAAAGACATTTCGGTCTGCTGACAATACCATCTTCTTTATTTGCATCTATTATAGTGATCAGATTAGCTTATTATGTTCAGAACAAAATTTCGCATTTAATAATATAAAAAAGTAATTCATTTCTGTCAAGTCAAAAGTAACGATACCTCTGACTGGAGTTCTACAAATACTTGAGTAACTATTAGCAAGATCGCAAAACATGACGAAGGAATTAAAATCTGTTAAAATTATAAGACATAAGTTTACCTCGCCGCCTCGCGCGCTGGTGTCCACATCCTATTATCCAAATTATTTTGGGGGTTTCTGACCGGTGGGATTAGGACAAATCTGACCGCGGCGCGCTAGTGTCCTATGGCCCATCTGGTGATCCAAATATTTTGCGCGCTTCTGGCCAGTGGGATTAGGACCAATCTGAGCGCGGCGCGCTAGTGTCCTATGGCCCTTTTAAATATCAACCAGGGCAGTAAAATTACAAATTGTAAAATTCTAACTTTTGACATACAATTTAAATAATAAGCATCCAAATTTAAAAAATGCATATAAAAAACAACCATAATATAAAATCAAGTAAAGCATAACATTACAGTTAGAAATGTAAGATTTAGATGGTATGTAAATATCCAGTTTCAGCCGTTTGTCATCTTTAAAGGTGACATGCAACAAAGTGTAGACGTCTCTAAATTAATACTCAGCACAAACAATAATTGATAAATGTTTAATAGCTGCTATAAAACATGCTAATTGAGGTTCCATTGGCAATTACGGCTCATTACAGTTATTAATCGACCGAACATGGACTACACAAAAATCAGACATAACCACGTCTCGTGTAATGACTACCAACAATAAATGCCTAACAGTTAAACATCACTCAACATAGTGGTCATGAATAAGGACCAGAGGCTATCCAGCACGGAATGTGGCTGGTGCATAGGCCACACGATGGGCCCTTTTGCGCCTCTATTCGCGCTAGTTCCTAAGACCTGCCCTTTTGGCAAAGGCAAGTGCATTCTTAGGTCCTATCCCGTTTTATCTCTATTGGTTCCAACGTTCTTGAGCCCAGCATAGTCTGCCTGTGATAACCCAGGGTTTAACAGCGACACAAGATGTGTGCGTAGGATTCTTCCTCTTCACCACACCACGTGCACGTTGGGTCGTTGACCACCCTCATCACAAACAAGTGACGCCTGAAGGTGTTGTGACCCGTTAATAGGCCTACTAGCAATCTCAAGTTACTCCTATCCAGAGAGAGACACAATCGTCCTATTCTCTCTGCAGGCCCTGCTAATAGTTCCCGAGCCTGACGGAGATGACCAGAGATGTTGTTCCATCTCAGTGAGTGTTGATTCTGGATCCACTCTCCAGTTGTTTTCCTAATCAGGTTTGCAGATAGTCCTAAGGCTGGTTCCGCGCCCACAAAACTGTTGCCGGATCCCATCCTAGCCAGATGATCCGTCATTTCGTTACCCTTTACCCCATCGTGCCCAGGTACCCACATCAGTGATACCTTGTGTTTAGCTGAGATGTCGTCAAGAGCCCTCCTGCACTCCAGGACCAGTACCGACGTTATTTTCCAAGCACTCAGTGCTTTGATGGCTGCCTGACTGTCAGAGCAGATAGTAATCCGCCTCCTAGACCCGTCAATTTCCCGAATACGATTTACACAAGCAAGTATCGCATAAACCTCAGCCTGGAATACTGTGGTGTGCCCCCCAAGAGGGAATGAAAGCCTTGTATGGGGTCCGTCGACTCCCGAGCCCGAGCCCTCTCTAGCGAGTGAACCGTCTGTGTACCAGACCTGTCCTCCTCCTTCGATGAGCTGTCTCCCTAGACTCCCACTCTTTTCTTGACGGAAACTCCACCGTAAATTTGCGATTGACATAGTGGTCAACATACATATACATAACAGAAAGCAATTAGATGGGAAATTCCTACCTACTTGATACAATTTCGGTGTCGCTCATAAGCGCAGTTAAACTTGACCACCTTACCTGATATATGTTGCTCCTCATTATTCATTTATGACGGTGTAAAGGGAATGAATGACCGACTAAAGTAATTAAAACATACTTATGGTAGCACCTGTATAAGCATATTTGTTAAGTTAAATAAATTAAAACAAAAAAACTTTTTAAAAAAAGCTTTTATTAAAAGGTTCTAAAAAAAAGAAAATAAAATGTTCCTTTAGAATGTTAACTATCAACTTATAGCCTCATTATTCACAATTTATATGATCATAAAAGCTTCGATGTCCGACTCAAAATTTTTAATGGGACACCCTGTATATTTGTGACTTTTTGTATTCCCCCGATAAAACAATTCCAACAAACTAGCACACTTGGGGTCTAAAGTGATTAATTCAAGAGCTACATGGGCTTAAAGGATGGCAAAACTATTTTATTATAATGGTTCTTTTTGCCTGGATGGTCCCTTTTGCCCTACCTTATCCTATCAACATTTCTGAAACAGACTATAGATTTATACAACTACAAAAATATTTATTTACTTATAGCATAAATGTAGAAAACATTTTTCAAAACACTTTATTATACATTGGATGATAGATGCAGAAAATGAAAGCACCACGAAAACAGAGAAATTCTTCCAAAACAACACACATTTTTGAGTTCTGCAAACGGCACACATGGCAGCCTCGGTAGTCATGACAAATGCGCATGCGGAACTGCGGGTTGGAAAGTTGCACGGTCCGGCTAGATACAAGTGTTTTCAATATGCTCAGTAATTCCTTTAACTATTTGCGCGGTAGTGAGCTCTCTACGTTGTTCTCACCATGGACGGATGGACGACTCCAGTCCGAGTGCTCTCCCTCCACCACCCCTGCATTAAGGGAATCAATCCCCCTTCACCGGCCCCGGGGACGAATTCTCCCAATGCAGACTTGCTGAGCTTCCATGAGTCGTCCGCTTCGCCGAACTACCCCCTCCCCCCTTCCAACCCCCTGCCCCCAATTTTGCCCCATTGTCCAAAGTTGGCAGTTTCTCGCGAACGCGACGCGGAAGCACGTGGTGGATTTTGTTTCACGGTAGCCTTATTTGGCTTTTTCGTGTCGTCCTCTTTGTTGGGGGTTTCCTCGCTGGGACTTTGACCAGAAGTCCACATTAAGGTGACCCACCAAACGGCTGGTGGGCTCTTCTTTGTTGTCTGGCTTCATTCTTGGCCTTCTTTCTTCTATCTTGCTTGTCCTGCCCCAGGCCCCCCGACCTTCTTTTACGAGGTCAAGGAGCTTGGGTGAACGTGTTCGCCGTTTTTTATCCACCTGTGCTGCAAATCTTGCCTGCCTTTATGTCGGTCTTCTACCTCGTTTCTTTGTCTTCTAAGGACTCAAAGGCTCTTCGGTCTTTTGTACCTGTCGATGTTCCTTGGGTCGTAGTCCACCGCCTCACGGATAAGGCGGTTTTCGTGCCGCTTGGAGTTCCTAAAAAATTTGACGGCGTGGTTCTGCATCGTCTCCAGTACTGGTATTTGGCGTAGGTCTTCGTACAGCACTCTGTTTGGCACATACCATGGAGCGTCTACCGCTTTCCTAAGTGCTGGGCTTGGAGTTTCTTCTTCCATGACTTGGCTGCGAAGCCCCAGGCTGCCGAAGCGTATGTCATGATTGGCAGGAGCACCATTTTTATCAGCATGATTTTGTTCTTGATCGAGGGATTGCTTCTTCTACCCAGTAAGGGTCTAAGCTTCGATCTCGCCATTTTTACCTTCTGTACTTGGGTGTCTATGTGTGTTTTCCACGTTAGGGTCTGATCTACTATGACCCCTAGGTATTTTCAGTGGTCTTTCCACTCAATCATTTTCTCCTCTTGCCTTCTGCGGCCTCTCTCCATTTGGACCGACCTCATCTTGATGTTTCTCTCTGGCGATCTCTTGTTCTTCCTTATTAGGATTGCCTCAGTCTTCTCAGGATTGAGTTGGATCCTCCATTTGATGCACCATTCTTCCAATTTGGTGGTGGCCTCTTGCAGATGATCCTTCGCCTTGTGTGGGCGTCTGGACTCCGTGATATAGGCGGTGTCGTCCGCAAAGAGCATTAGTTGCGTCATGTTCGTCTTTGGTATGTCCGAACTGTAGATGGCGTGCAGCAAGGGCGAGAGTACCGCGCCCTGCGACACGCCGGCCTCCACAGTCCTGTTCCACCAGTCTGAGGACTTGGTGTTCAACGGAGTGACCGCTTCGGAATCCGAACTGTGCGTCAGGGATTATATGGAGGTCCTCTGATTCCTTCTTCAGTCTTGTGGCGATCACCTTTTCTGCTATTTTACTTAGCGATGTTAGTAGACTAATCGGTCTGTAGTTCTGCGGCATTTTGGGCTCTTTCCCCGGCTTCGGTAGTTGGATTACATCTGCGCTTTTCCACCTGGTGGGGAAGTAGTGTAATCTCATGATTGCGTTGATCATGTTGTTCTCACCATGTAAATCGAACTTTTTCAAGTACAAAATATAGAGTTTCTCTTGGTAGTAAATCTTATAGTACCCACACCCTGTAGAGTCCGCTAAAAGACATAGGTCAATTGATATTACAATAAAATCAGGTCAGCGAATATCGACATGAATACGTCGTTAGTAGTAACGGAAGCTGGATCCATAAAATTCAATTCTTTTGTTGACGGCATTGCAATCAATAAAAAATTGACATGTTGAAATTATCGGCCATTGCGTTCCCATAACCTCCACTTAGTTACGTATGGGGAACGCCTTTATTGAATACATTGTTCCAAAAAAAGACATAAATGTTCTGGTAATTACGATATTATTGCAAATTATAAACACCTCAGTTTATAAAGCTGACGCAGCTAATTGTATAATAGCTTAATTTCTTCCCTGTACGTGAAGATGGAGATTATTGTTAGCGCGCAAACACAGTGGGGCTTTTTAGTGAGCGTGCAAGGGCTGCGAAGGCGTGCAGGTACCGCATGCAGGCTCACCTGCTCAACTGAGTTTTCGACCGCTTACCAGCGTCGGAAGCCCGCTTGGACGCCTTTATAGTAACAGAAATTTAGTTTGCTACCTGGTTTCGTCTGTGCCGGTCGAAGATGAGTAGCGGTAAAGAATTACTTATAGCTTCAGTGTTTGCGAAAACCCCTATTTGGGATAAAAGACACAAGATGCACTATAACCGCACTGCGATAGAAAAAAATGTTGGGAGGAATGATCATTTAATGATGTTATAATTTATCTATACCTGGCAGGCCAGCCCAAAGGATCTGTCCGACACGGGAATTCCCACCGAACCCAGGTCGTTCCTCATGCGTTGCCAAATGCAGGAGCCTCCTTATGCGCGTCCAATGTCAATGTTGTTCCCAATGCCCCCAAAGCATATTTTCTCAAAATCGATAATTTTCGCGATCCCAATACTCCCCTCACCTATCGGTGTGTATCGGAAGTAAAAGCTATTCTGATATTAATGTTTAACTAAATAACCATGTACCCGACCAATGATATTACGAGACCCAAATATATAACGTAAGGCAATTGTATTTACTACGTACTATCACTTAGTATCAGAGATATATTCAAATGAGCATAACATCATAAATGTGTTAATCAATGGCATAACACATTTATACACAACCACAACACTAGATGTAGGCTAGGTACCACAATAATTCCCAAAACGTACATATATGATGTGAGTCTACATATGTATGAATAGTTCATTTGACAACTTCCCACCACGGATTTATCGCAAACCGCTGATTAAACGAAACAACGCCAAGACACGTCAAAATATTTGTCCAGAGAGACAACTTTTAAACCAAAAACTATTTCACCCCCTATTGTACCCTCTAGCCCCTCAGGGGAATGATTTTCAGTGTTTTTGCAACTGTCCCTCATTGTTTTGCCAATAGTGGGCAACATTTTGGACCCTTATTGCATGTTTCCTATACCGTGTCTAGATGCGACTGGCCAATCTTTGTACTCTTTTTCTTGTCTGTTTTCACTGTACCATCATGCACTAGTGTGTTTGACTACGTGCGGAACCGGCGCCGCCTGCTTCTACCTGCCGAGGGGACTCGGCGTTGGCCATCGCACTCCAACGCTCCTATAAGCCGCTACTGTGAATGCTTACTTAGTAAAAGACTTTTATCTACTCTCATTAAGTTACACCGCAATTACCAAACTACTTTTGAACAGGTTATACTATACAGGGTGAGACAAGCTCAACGTCTTGAACTCTTGTCACCAAACGATATCACTTTTCGAAAAATCAACTTTGCGAGTGTATGTAGGTCGAGTTGGACTACATTGGACTACATTTTAAAATTAAAGAATTTCATACGGGGTGTCTAATCAAAGCGTGGCATGTCAAAACTGTGTTTTTTAAAATGGAACATCCTGTATATTATTACTTATTTAGAATCCCGGATGAATTTTATGTATCACACACTGGACTTTAAGCGAACCGTTTAGGTGCAAATCACAATTTTTGGTAAAACTAGATACCTATCAGAAGAAAGTAGAATATCGCAGCGATTATAAAACTTAGAGGGCTATGACTGCTTTGCCTTGTCACTAAGCATGACATGCGTCAGCTCAGGTTAGACGGTCAAGTTTGAACTACATTTGTATTTGGAAAAATCGGTAGATTAATTAAGGAAGCTTTAATCAGTGGTAACTCGATTTTTTCAAATGGGAATGCTTAATTTTTTTAAACGATCGAATGTGCAATTTGATAGGCCTTCTAATGATATCAGGTGGTTAATATCAATCTCTAGTAGTTTTCATTTCATTTCGAGATTCCAATTAAACTGGTATTTTTCAATTTCCCTACCTATGAACAAACTAGCAGGTCATGAAATATAAACAAAAAAATCAAGAAGAACTAGAGTAAAAGGACAAGATTATAAAAATTCCCTACAACAAATCAACTGTAACCAGAAATAACGGCGGTAACATGTCTAAGGTCAAAGAGATTGATGTTTGAATGTCTGTGCTAGAATTACAGTATGTGAAAATATGTCGCTCATGACTAGTGTCGGTATAACACAATTTATTTTTATTACATTTATGTATTCAGCTAGTTCTCGAATATACCTTTTGTTGTAATATGCACCAGAAAATAGTTGAGTATCAGATCAGATAATGTCATGCAATGACTTATTTAGTGTTATTATGTAAGTACTACAACATAGTACAACCTAAATTCTTCAAATCGATGGAATGTCAATTTGACAACTGACAGGACGTAAGATATGGCTCGTTAGAGGGAACTTGTAACTTTCATGTTATTTCTAACAGCTATTTGCTGCAAAAGTGCATAACTCGTAAGTGTTATTGTGGCTCTCGTGAATTGTCATTCTATACTGTATTCACAGCCAAGCTAGACCAAATGAAAACAAGCCCGCGTGCGTGATCAGCTCGTGTCGGTGGGTTCCCTAATAGTCCAGTACATTATGTGTAAATTGTGTGTTATAATCTGGCAAGTCAAAATCTCCAAGGCTGACTGGAAAGTAGACGCGAATATGCAATGTCAAGTGTTCATTGCCTAATGATCATTTCAAACTGGCAACTGGCTACTTTTGAGTTGCAATGGGCTCATAGGGCAACTCTTTTAAATAGTCATATACAATTTCATAATTGCACTGGACTATAGCTGGCGCGTTCGCAGACGTTAGCGGACAGTAACCACGCGAATGATGCATGCGACTGTTTATTTGAAGTCTATCTTGGGATTGAATATACTGTAGTTACATTACTGTGATTTGCAACAAGTAGGTACAATTTTCTATAACCTGGAACACGAAATATTTGTAAATATGAAGCATATGTATACTGATCGCATCTACTGATCGTAGTATTTGTTAAACGATGAAAAGACAAGCATATTAATTCTTCTATTGGACAGAGTAAATGTGAAATTCCAATAAATATTTTCTATGCACTTACTATCCAGGTATAGAAATTATTAATCTCCTGACTAAAACAAAATATCTGTCCTGCCGCCGATGCTTTTCAAAGAAAACGCCGATTGCCGGTGAGAGCTTAGTTTTTAAGGTGATTCATTTCAGAATAGATTTACACAAAGTTTGGATAAATTTTAAACCAATCAGCTGCAGTACGCTTTTACCGATTATCGTTTTTTTTTTTAATAAAACGGCTATCCACGTGCCTTCAATTGTTCTTGTACCTAATAATATCCTCACTTGCAAATGTTGGGCGAATTATTTTCGCTTCCACGGCAGGGCAATAAATTCATAAAAATGGTCTATATATTCAACGAGATCAGTTGTTTTATGTCCCATAAAAATAGAAACGCGGCATTTTATGTACGTCTGTTGAACTTACTGCAACGAATTCCGATGCTTTATTCACTCAGGATATTGCTTGCAGTTTTTCGATATTGAGTGGAAATCGATATATTTCAAGCCAGGCACGTATTTAGGGGGGAATCCACAAATTTGCACCCCCCCCCGTAAATTTAAGGATTTAAGGTGGCAACTCTAACCTGGATCCCCCCCCCGAAAGCTCAACCAAGTGACACCCATAATCTTGACCCCTCCCAAAACCAAATCCTGGATACGTACCTGTTTCAAGCACCAAAAAGATTTTTTAAACATTTTCAACAGAGAAAATAACATTAACTGTCTGATCTTCCAAGTGTCAACACCACAACACTGAGAAAAAAAAGGTTGCGGTTGATGAGATGCGGTAGGACTAAATACAATAATAAACGAACTCATTTGCCATAATTAGAATATACAGGGTGAGTTTTTAGTAACGACTCGTTCGATAACTCCGCTACTGTAAAAATCTACTAATGATTTCCGTTCTTGCAATATGGGGTATTGTTACGTTATACAGGGTATTTCAAAAGTTATGACCATTTTTATGTCCAAATCGCTGTCAAACGAGCGTACTGTATATAAAAAAGTAATGAATCAAAAATTATTTTTTTACATGGAAAGATTAAAAATATCCTCTAGTCTTAAAAACGGCTATAAAAAAGCCCGCGACGCATGTTCGTATACAGGGTGATGCAGAATGCAAAATCCAGATTTTCTCTTTTTTTTTAAACGTAACCCCTAATATTTTATTATACCAAAGAATTGCTTTTAATATGCTCTTTCATCTTTGGATAGCACTTGTTGTACCTGCGTCCATCAGTTTCCGAGGTATTTCGATCTTTCGGTAAATTGAAAATATAGCCTCTATTTGTGTACTAAAATTTATTTATTTTGAAAAAGTACTATCGAATTTGTTTTTTATTTAACGAACAACTAAATTATAAAGTTACAATAGTATTTGATGAAGTCAAAACCCTGAATCATCGAGATAATAAAATCAAGTATGCTGAGGAAACAATTTTGTAGGCGTGATGCATAATTATCAAGCAGATTTATCAGGTAGGCTTCTGAAAATTGTTTTCATAACCTGCTCAATAATTCTGCACTGTGCGAAAAACGAGCTTTAAGAATTAATTTTTCCATTGAGGGTATTTAGGAGAATCTTTGAGAAACTGCCTACTTGCCTCTAGAATATATCAAATATGAACAGCAATGTCCAAAAGGGAGGCACTCTAGAACTAATGCGTTTGAAAGATTGAAGAATCGTTTTATTTGGACTGGGTCGTTTAATATTTCATAGCCTACCTGATAGATCTGCTTGATAATTATGCATGACGTCTATAAAATTGTTTCCTCAGCACACTTGACCTATATAAAATCTCGATAATTCAGTGTTTTGACAAGTACTATTATGGCCTTATATTTTAGTTGTTTGTTAAGCAAAAATAAAATTTGATAGTATTTTCTCAAAGTAAATAAATTTTAGTAAACAAATCCAAGGTATATTTAAAATTTGTAGAAAGATCGAAATATTGCAGAAACTAATGAATGTAGCTATGGCAAGTGCTATACACAGAGATCAAAGAGCATGTTAAAAGCAATTCTTTGGTATAATAAAATATTGGAAGTTAGTTACATTTAAAAAAAGAGAGAAAATTTAGATTTCACATTCTACATCACCCTGTATACCAATATGCGTCGCGGGCTTTTTTTATAGCTGATTTTGAAACTGAAGAAGATTTTTTATTCATCCGTTTAAAAAAATGATTTTTGATTCATCACTTTTTGATATACAGTACGTTCATTTGGCAGCGATTTGGATATAAAAATGGTCATAACTTTTGAAATACCCCGTATAATGTAACAATGCCCTATATTGGAAGAACGGAAATCATTAGTAGAATTTGAATATAGAATGATAGATAGGGTGGATCATTTAAAGTGATTGCTCACCTCACGGTGTGAGGAGTAGTCATTGGGTAATGGAACAGCAGCTCCATGTGTCGGAGCCCGGACTGCTGTCTTTTGTAATACAATAATAATAATAATAATAATGATCATACACCAAGCACTAGCCACAACAAACAAACTAATAAAAAACACAGACCCATATTACAATTATACTCCGACATCAGTAGGTACTCGATAACGATCGATACAAACACGTTTACACAACACCTTCAACAGTTGGGCCTGGACGAAATGTTACACAAAGTATTCCAAAAGTCTGTAATCCTAAAGACCTGAAATATTGTGCGATCCTTCCTAAATTCTGATCAATAATAGTCCGGGTGTTGACTTGGCACAGCCCGTCAACACTTGTTGCTACCGCAATTATGCGATAGGAACTTAGAAAGTCAGATAATAATAATGATAACGTAAAACAAGGCTCCATACGTTTGTTCAGTATTATTGCAGGCATTAACCCATACAAAAATGGTCAGACTTCGCAATGATAATGTTGAGTCAGGTGAGATACATGAATCCATCAGAAAACGCGAATCAATCCATTATTTAATGACAAAAACCTATCTTGGTGGAATACTTTACTTGAGATAATTCTCTGTATAGTCAGACGTTGATCCTTCATGTGAAAGTATTTTTAGTCTGAATCCACGGTAATAATACCTTGAACTTGAGTGAACCTTCTGGCGGGCTCGGACACCGTCTTCGAGACAGGTTATACACCGATTCGCATTTAAACCTCAAAGGATTTCTATTAATTAACACACATGGGCAGCTCGTACACATAAATAATACCCTGACTCTTGTGACGACTGTAAATGTTACTAGCAACGCATTTCGTTAATAATAATATAACTGTTTTCAATTTATTACGATCAAATTAAGATATCTGGAATTAATTCCTAGCAGGCTGCAAATCGTTTTAGTACCTGTTTGGTTCTAAATGCGAGTACGTCTCGGTGTCGGGTGACGAAAATCAAAAAATTTCAGATCATTCAGATCTTCAAATTTACCTCAAAATCCAAAAATCTTTATTTAGCTGTCTATGAAGATGAAATCTCGTGTTTTGGATAATTCGAGGGTGTTGATTATAAATCCGGTCGCAGATTTGACTGTCAGTCTCGTGTGACGAAAATCCAAAAATGCAAGGTCTCTCAGATCTCCAGAGGTTTACGTAAAAATTCGAAAATCTTTATTTAGCTCTCTATTAAGATGAAACCTCGTATTTTGAATAATTCTATGGTGCTTATTACACATCCGATCGCAGATTTGAGTTTCAGTCTCGTGTGACGAAAATAGAAAAATTTCAGATCTTCCAAATCTCCAGGTTTACCTGAAAATTCTAAAATCCTGATTTAGCTCCCTATTGAGATAGAACCTCGCGTTTTGGATAATGCGAAGGTGCTGACTACAAATTCAGTCGCAGATTTGAGATTCAGTCTCATGTGACGGAAATCCAAAAATTCCAGATCTTTCAGATCAGAGATTTACCTAAAAAATCGAAAATTTTGATTTAGCTCTCTGTTAAGATGAAACCTCGTGTTTTGAATAATTCGAGGGTGCTGATTACAAATCGGGTCGCAAGTCTCAGTTTCAGTCTGGTGTGACCAAAATCCAAAAATTTAAGGTGTTTCCTCCAGGTTTACCTAAAAATTCGAAAATCTTTGTTTAGCTCTCTATTAAGATGAAACCTCGTTTTTTGAATAATTTTAGGCTGCTGATTACAAATCCGGTCGCAGATTTGAGTTTCAGTCTCGTGTGACAAAAATCCAGAAATTCCAGATCTATCAGATCTCCTGGTTTACCTAAAAGTTCTAAAATCCTTATTTATCTCTCTATTAAGATGAAACCTCGTGTTTTGAATAACTTGAGGGTGCTGATTACAAATCGGGTCGCAAATTTAAGTTTCAGTCTGCTTGACTAAAATCCAAAAATTTAAGGTGTTTCAGATCTCCAGGTTTACCTAAAAATGTGAAAATGTTTATTTAGCTGTCTATTAAGGTGAAGCCCATTGTTTTAAATAATTTAAGGGTGCTCATTACAAATCCGATCACAGATTTGAGTTTCAGTCTCGTTGACAAAAATACAAAAATTTCAGATCTTCCAGTCCTCCAGCTTTACCTAAGAACTCGAAAATCCTTATTTAGCTCTCTATTGAGATAAAACCTCGTGTTTTGGATAATTCGAGGGTGCTGATTACAAATTCAGTCGCAGATTTGAGATTCAGTCTCATGTGACGAAAATCCAAAAATTTCAGATCTTCAGGTTTACCTAAAGTATTGAAAATTTTGATTTAGCTGTCTGTTAAGATAAAACCTGGTGTTTTGAATAATTTGAGGGTGCTGATTACAAATCGGGTCGCAAATTTGAGTTTCAGTCTGGTGCGGCTAAAATCCAAAAATTTGGGGTGTTTCAGATCTCCAGGTTTACCTAAAAATTTCAAAATGTTTATTTAGCTGTCTATTAAGATGAAGCCCATTGTTTTAAATAATTTAAGGGTGCTCATTACAAATCCGATCGCAGATTTGAGTTTCAGTCTCATGTGATGAAAATACAAAAATTTCAGATCTTCCAGACATCCGGGTCTACCTGAAAATTCGAAAATCTTTATTTAGCTCTCTATAAAAACGAAATCTCGTATTTTGGATAATTCGAGAGTACTTATTAAAAATTCAGTAGCAGATTTGAGTTTCAGTGTCGTGTGACGAAAAGACAAAAATTTAAGATCTTTCATATCTTCCAGGTTTACCTAAAAATTCGAAAATCTTTATTTAACTGTCTATTAAAACGAAATCTCGCATTTTGGACAATTCGAGAGTACTTATTAAAAATTCAGTAGCAGATTTGAGTTTCAGTCTCGTGTGACGAAAATACAAAAATTACAGATCTTCCAGACCTCCAGGTTTATCTAAGAATTCGAAAATCCTTATTTAGCTGTCTATTGAGATGAAACCTCGTGTTTTGGATAATTCGAGGGTGCTGATTACAAATTCAGTCGCAGATTTGAGATTCAGTCTCATGTGACGAAAATCCAAAAATTTCAGATCTTCAGGTTTACCTAAAATATTGAAAATTTTGATTTATCTCTCTGTTAAGATAAAACCTCGTGTTTTGAATAATTCGAGGGTGCTGATTACAAATCGGCTCGCAAATTTGAGTTTCAGTCTGGTGCGACTAAAATCCAAAAATTTGAGGTGTTTCAGATCACCAGGTTTACCTAAAAATTCGAAAATCTTTATTTAGCTCTCTATTAAGATGAAACCTCGTGTTTTGAATAGTTGCTGATTACAAATCCGATCGCAGATCTGAGTTTCAGTCTCGTGTGACGAAAATCCAAAAATTTTAGGTCTTCAGGTTTACCTAAAATATCGAAAATTTTGATTTAGCTCTCTGTTAAGATAAAACCTCGTGTTTTGAATAATTCGAGGGTGCTGATTACAAACCGTGTCGCAAATTTGAGTTTCAGTCTGGTGCGACTAAAATCCAAAAATTTTAGGTGTTTTAGATCTCCAGGTTTACCTAAAAATTCGAAAATCTTTATTTAGCTCTGTATTAAGATGAAGCCCATTGTTTTAAATAATTTAAGGGTGCTCCTTACAAATCCGATCTCAGATTTGAGTTTCAGTCTCGTGTGAAGAAAATACAAAAATTACAGATCTTCCAGACCTCCAGGTTTACCTAAGAATTCGAAAATCCATGTTTAGCTCTCTTTTGAGATGAAACCTCGTGTTTTGGATAATTCGAGGGTGCTGATTACAAATTCAGTCGCAGATTTGAGATTCAGTCTCATATGACAAAAGTGCAAAAATTTCAGATCTTCAAGTTTACCTACCTAAAATATTGAAAATTTTGATTTAGCTGTCTGTTAAGATCAAACCTCGTGTTTTGAATAATTCGAGGGTGCTGATTACAAATCGGGTCGCAAATTTGATTTTCAGTCTGGTGCGACTAAAATCCAAAAATTTGAGGCGTTTTAGATCTCCAGGTTTACCTAAAAATTTCTCCATTAAGATGAAGCCCATTTTTTAAATAATTTAATGGCGCTCATTACAAATCCCATCGCAGATCTGAGTTTCAGTCTCGTGTGACGGAAATACAAAAATTACAGATCTTCCAGACCACCAGGTTTACCTAAGAATTCGAAAATCCTTATTTAGCTGTCTATTGAGATGAAACCTCGTGTTTTGGATAATTCGAGGGTGCTGATTGCAAATTCAGTCGCAGATTTGAGATTCAGTCTCATGTGACAAAAATCCAAAAATTTCAGATCTTCAGGTTTACTTAAAATATTGAAAATTTTGATTTAGCTCTCTGTTAAGATAAGACCTGGTGTTTTGAATAATTCGAGGGTGCTGATTATAAATCGGGTCGTAAATTTGAGTTTGAGTTTGGTACGACTAAAATCCAAAAATTTGAGGTGTTTGAGATCTCCAGGTTTACCTAAAAATTCGAAAATATTTATTTAGCTCTCTGTCAAGATGAAACCTCGTCTTTTGAATAACTCGGTGGTGCTGATTACAAATCCGATCGCAGATTTGAGTTTCAGTCTCGTGTGACGAAAATTCAAAAATTTCAGATCTTCAGGTTTACTTAAAATATTGAAAATTTTGATTTAGCTCTCTGTTAAGATAAGACCTGGTGTTTTGAATAATTCGAGGGTGCTGATTATAAATCGGGTCGTAAATTTGAGTTTGAGTTTGGTACGACTAAAATCCAAAAATTTGAGGTGTTTGAGATCTCCAGGTTTACCTAAAAATTCGAAAATATTTATTTAGCTCTCTGTCAAGATGAAACCTCGTCTTTTGAATAACTCGGTGGTGCTGATTACAAATCCGATCGCAGATTTGAGTTTCAGTCTCGTGTGACGAAAATTCAAAAATTTCAGATCTTCCAGACCTCCAGGTTTACCTGAAAATTCGAAAATCTTTATTTAGCTCTCTATAAAGACGAAATCTCGTATTTTGGATAATTCGAGAGCACTTACTACAAATTCAGTCGCAGATTTGAGATTTAGTCTCAGTGACGAAAATCTAAAAATTTCTTCTTCAGGTTTACCTAAAATATCGAAAATTTTGATTTAGCTGTCTGTTAAGATAAAACCTCGTGTTTTGAATAATTCGAGCTGATTACAAATCGGGTCGCAGATTTGAGTTTCAGTCTGGTGCGACTAAAATCCAAAAATTTGAGGTGTTTCAGGTTTCCAGGTCTACCTGAAAATTCGAATAACTTTATTTAGCTCTCTATAAAGACGAAATCTCGTATTTTGGATAATTCGAGAGTACTAATTACAAATTCATTAGCAGATTTGAGTTTCAGTCTTGTGTGATGAAAATCCAAAAATTTAAGATCTTTCATATCTTCAGGTTTACCTAAAAATTAGAAAATTTTTATTTAGCTCTGTATGAAGATGAAACGTCATGTTTTGGATAATTCTAGGGTGTTGATTACAATTTCGGTCGCAAATTTGAGTTTCATTCTGGTGTGACTAAAATCCAAAAATTTAAGGCCTTTTAAATCTCCAGGTTTACCTAAAAATTCGAAAATCTTTATTCAGCTCTCTATTAAGATGAAAGCTCGTGTTTTGGATACTTTTAGGCTGCTGATTACAAATCTGGTCGCAGGTTTGAGTTTCAGTCTCGTGTGACAAAAATCCAGAAATTTCAGATGCTTGGGGGGCCCCTTTGATGCACTCCATGGGTCTCCTAGGATACTGGACCGTTAGAGCGTTAGAGTTCTAGAGTTCTTAGCGGGATTATACCACATCCAAAACAGTAACTGTCAGTTATATTACATTCGTAATTTTGACGCTCTTGACAGCTTCCTTAAAAAAAAAGGAGTTTGACTTGGCGCGAGTGAAGTAATAACAAATTTTATAACAAAAAAAATTTAACGCTTCGGCTGAAAGCGTATATAGTAAAAGAGGGAAAATAAACCACATGGCTACAACACCTATCTTAGTGCAAGCACTCCATTATTATGTGCACGAAGGAATAAACAGACTCATTATTTGCGGATTATATTTAGGTTTTATGGAGACATGGGATGACGCAATATAGAGTGACAGTACAACCTACAGAAGAAGCTAGTCTTGTTAGTAAATCGTAAACATTGATTTATCTGCTTTGATGGGCCATATTTCGCTACCAACTGCCTCTAGTGAAGAATTTACGTAAACGACGCGAAGACAGATAAGTGCGAAAAGCGCAAACCATTCGCCATCAATATAAATAAAGTATATGGCTTTCGGTAGGAATGCAGAATGTGATGCAATTTTGAGAGAAACGATGAGTATCGCGGGTATTCTCTTCATTTAAGTCTCTTGACTCAGTACTTCCCACGGAAATGAGTGACATGAATTTCCGTTATGTAGGTATCATATACCTACCTAACTCCCAAAAGACGTATTATCTCAAAATCCAATCCCCTATCGGTGTGGGAAGTAAAACGTGGAAAACGATCGGGAACCTTTAAATCACCTAAAAACGAAGTTCGAGCTGTTTTTATATTTCTACTTTTTTTATTATAGCTGCGCCGCCACTGACAGGATTTCTGAAAACCATACGCTTTTCCGTTCTCACCACGGTAACAATACTGTGTAAAAATTTCATTAAACCAATTTACATAATACACAACGATCTAAAGCAATACTTATCGTATGTATACATCAGAAAATTTTGTTCGTTGGTTTCTGTAACAGGGAAGGTAATATTCGTATGGACCTAAAAGGTGTATTGTGTCGCTAGGTCTTTCTTTCACAAGTCACCCAAAAATAGTAGAATTTTATCAGGAAACTCTGAAACGCATATAAGCAAAGTTTGAGCAACGTTTGAATCTTTTGTGTTTTTTGCTAATTACTCGATTTTGAAAATTGTAATTGTAATTACCTACTACGTCCCCACCGCATATGCCTACCAAATTTCATTACAATCCATGCAGCGGTTATTAGGATTACGAGGCTAGAAGAACGCCAACAAACGGACAAACAGATCAACAGAAATGAGTGACGAGGGCTTCGTTAAGTAGATATCATAAAACGCCCAAAAAGCGTATTATCTCAACCACGAAAATTTTCGCGCTCACAATACACCCCGCACCTATTGGCGTGGGAAGTAAAAGCTTTATCTTTATTTCCAACAAAAAAAAAATGGAGTCAAGTTGATTGACTCAGTACTTCCCACACATAATGATGATACCATTTTACTATTCTCCCATTGCATGAAGCTATAGTCTGAAAGCCCCAAATCATAGTTCATTCGTCCGCAGAAAAACAAACACAAAAATTCTCGTAAACGTTTGAGCTGTTTTTATATTTTTAGTTTTTTTTATTATTGCTGCACCGCCACTGACACGATTTTCTAAAAACAAACCCGTTTTTCCCCCTCGCCGCGGTAGTAGATTCTGTGTCAAAATTTAATTAAAATCAGTTCAATAATTTACGCTTTACGCAATATACATAGAACGAAATAAAGCAAAACTCGTATGTATACAAAATTCTAAGTCCCTTGGTTTCTATAACAAGCAAGGCAATGTTCGGATGGGTCTAAAAAAGTGTATTATGCCGCTAGGTTTTTCATTCACACGTCAATGGACAGCCCATTATGAATACAACAAATTTTTCAGTTTTACAACCCCCCCACCCCCCAACCACCCCAAATTCACCCTCAACCAAAAAAAGTAGAAAATTATCAGGAACGCATAAAAATGAAGTTTGAGGAGCATTTGAATTTTTGTTTTTTTTTCTAATTACTCCTCCCCCATGAAACGATTTCCAAAATTATAGGAACATTACCTACTACGACCCACACAGCATATTACTACCCAAATTGCAACACAATCCATGCGTGGTTACTGAGATTACGACGTTAGAAAAACGCTGACAAACAGACAGACAGACAGACAGACAGACAGACAGACAGACAGACAGACAGACCGACAGACAGACCGACCGAAATGAGTGACGTGGACTTTCGTAAAAGGCCCAAAAAGCCTATCACCTCAAAATCGTAAATTTTCGCGATCACAATACTCCCCTCACCTGTCGGTATGGGAAGTAAAAAGGTATGTTATGCAATAACAACTGTTTCAGAAATATACTACCCGCAAGTGAAATCCGAACACTGAGAAAAAGAAGGGTTGCGGTAGAT
This sequence comes from Callosobruchus maculatus, assembly GCA_951848785.1. Lineage (NCBI taxonomy): Eukaryota > Metazoa > Arthropoda > Insecta > Coleoptera > Chrysomelidae > Callosobruchus > Callosobruchus maculatus. Next base: position 7,740,967 of record CATOUR010000040.1, read on the forward strand.
GAAATGGGGTAGGACTAAATACAATAACAAACGAACTCAATGGCCATAATCAGTTTCTAAAAAATACAACAGATCTATAATGGGTGGGCCCTCCATGTTGACGAATGCACTCTCCTAGCCTACGCGGCATGCTCGTAACCTGGTTCTTCATGAACTATAGAGGTACATCCTCCCAAGCTGCCCTCACAGCATGTTCCAGTTCGTCCAACGTGGTCGGAGGATTGGGTAAATGGCCTATGTATCGATCTCAGAGTAACAACTGAACATAGAGATAGTAAACAACTAATTCTAATAGGCCAACATCTTTTCTTACGTTGTCATATCGACCACCAGATACGGCAATCATAATTGTTTACTATCGTCTTAATTGTATATTATCCAGAAATATTCCATTCTACGTTAAAAAAGACGGTATTTTGATGGTTCAGAAATGATTACAGCAAAATCAATAGATATGTTGACCTCTACTGCGTTACTGCATGTTTCTTCATCATTAACGCAAATTCTGTCTTACATAAATTTTGAGGAGTTGGCAATGCCTATGTAATTTTCCTGCGATTTGTTTACAGTAACCTCCGACTGTCAAACGTTTGTTTTGTTTGTGCGTCTTTTATGCTTGGTCAGTAATATCGAATTCGCCATTTGTTGGTAACTGTAGTGAAGCTTTACGGACTTGCTGTGCTATATTCGAGTGTAATTTAACAGTTTTTCGAGATGGGACAGTGCAGAACAGTGTTTAATAATAATAATAATAATGTCTTTATTCAAAAAAAGTGAATACATGTAATGTATTACAAAAAGTGGGACACATCTGGCGAAGTTTAGCATAGCTACTCTTACACTTAACCAGATATGTCAATAAAGCAAGAGTGAACCCAAGCGATGTTATACTACGTCAAGTATATACTACAGGAAAAGAAAGAAAAGGAGACTAAACATCATAACCAAGCTTGAATATACAGTGCTTAAACTTAAACATAAGGAATTAAAATAAATTAGACAACAACTTCCGTTTCACACATCTTTTAAAGCTGGACAAATTCATAAGCTTGCAACTATTATCTAATTTGTTATACAGAACTGCTGCATTGTATGAGAAGCTGCGTTGGAACAGAGAAGTGCTGTGAGGTGGGGTCCTTATTATATACCTATTCCTAATTAACCTATCGTGTATCACATGACTAAATGTATTTTTTTCTTTCAAATACTCGGGCTTTGATGTGGTTAGTACTTTGTGAATAAATACTAAATAATGATATACTACTAATGTGTCGAGCCTGAGCCACTTCAGCATAATATACTTCTGAGACACATGATCGAATTTCCTCAAACCACATATAAAACGTATATAGTTGTTTTGCATAATCTGTAGTCTATTTTTTGTTACCTGGTCAAGACATGGGAAGTATAAGATGTTGCAGTAACTCAAGCAGGACATCACCAGCATTTCACTTAGCTTTTTTCTCGGTTTAAAGTTTAGTAGATATCTACAGGCGTATAGAGTTCGTAGTCTCAGATTCGTTTTCTTTGTAACATGGGTTGCATTGGAAGAATTTTCAGGTTAGTTGACAACGTTTGGGTCTGAAGTGTCAAAAGATGATGGCTTTGAGCACGCCATGCTGAAGCGGTTTGTTTACTACCTCTATGTTCAGTTGTTACTCTGAGGTATCGATCCATCCAATCTCATACTTTTTCAATTGGCAATAAATCGGGTGATCGTGGAGGCCAGGGGAGTATCCTGACCTCAGCTTCCTGTAAGAACCTCATGGATACCCCAGCAATATGAGGATATACATTATCTTGCTGGAAGAAACCTTCTTCGAGGCCTCGGACATATGGAACGGCAATTGGTTTTAACACCTCATTCACATAACATTGCGCAGTCATTGCACCATGAATTACAAGTAAAGGTGACTTGCTGTTGAATGCAGTGACATCCCACACCATCAAACCAATAGGACGGTGTACGTGGCGCTCAACAGCAAACTGGAGATCACGCCCTTCATCCTATCGTCATCTTACGCGTTGGCGTCCGTCATGTGCCCTCAGACAAAACCTGGACTCGTCGGAGAAGGCCGTCTGATACCACACAGCATGCCATTATCGGTGTTTTTGGCACCCATCTAACCATTGGCGTCGATGAGTTGCAGTGCACTAGATGCGGACGACATAATCCTAAGCCCATTTCATTCAATCTGTGGTACACCGTGCGGATTTGAATGGGCCTTCCTTTAGCTGCATACCAAGCGTCACCAGCAACTCGAGAGGACCGCATTCTGTCTCGAAGGGCCAGTAGCCGTAGATGGCGATTTTTCCGGTCTGTAGTTCTTCTACGTGCTCCAGAAGCTCTAGCTGGCTGCACTCGCCCTTCAACTGCAACTGTAGCCACGCTACGTGCCATGATTACAGCAATTTGGTCTGAAAAAAGCACCACGTTCTCGCTGGCCTACAACCCGACCCCGTTCAAAGAGGCTTCAAAGAGGCTTAACCAATCCATCTCTTTTATACAACGAACTGGTCTCTCGCCACATTCTCAACAGATATCATCGTTTTTGAATCGACAAAATGCCATGCTTTGTTTTTACATCTTTTTAGAGGTATCATATAGGTAATATAGCGTCTGAATGAACAAAGTGTGTTACATGTGTACTAGAGACGATACTACCAAGCTGTGTGCAAATTTTCAATGCAAATATTCCTTTTCTTCCAGCGACTTCGGCGCATGGATGGTAAATTCACTAGCGCTCGATATTATTTAGCAAAATACTAGATACACTATGTGGAAAGGCATAAAATTTATCATCAAATGGTGCTTTCATAGCACCGTATCGTCGTTTGGGAATCGTATTACAAGAGTTTGAAGTGATAAACTACTGCTACCAGTAGTTGGTGCCTGATAATATTTGTGAATGTATGCCTGTAGTTTGAAGCCAAAACTTCAGCAACATACAGAAAAAATGTCTCCAAGTAAAGCGTGTTCAATCCTTAAAAACGGCACTGTTAAATTTTGTTTGTAGTTATAAAGAAGCTACAATTTACTTATATGGATACTTGAAATAGAAGAAATTGAACTCTCGTTTGCTGGATCGTAAAAACATATGTAGTTGTCGTGTGTCATGTATGGCATCGTTATTTGATTTATTGAAATGACATATTTATGTTGTTTGCTGTGGTTAAGCTAAATAATTTTAAGTGGTATAATTTATCGAAGTAAAAGAACATTAACCAATCGTCAATAACAAGAGCTTCTTGAAAATAAATAAATAAAAATTAAATATCTCTGAAATAGTCGAACATCGAACCCTATTTTGTATGACTTTTTTGTTGTACAGTGTTCTCCTGAAGCATCTTCCATTCGACATAGAACACTTTGTATAGTAGAGTAGTTTAGAGGTTTAAGTCACAGAGTTAACATCTCTAGAGGGAATGTAAACAACAAAATGCACAGGTCGCTGTCCAGCCAACATGTAACGGAAATTTTGACAGCTTGAGGGCATTACCAGTGGCGTACTATTTTATATTATAATTGGATGTTCATTAATAGATTCAATGATTACTGTGATGTTACAAACTGTACAGTAAGTTTACTGTGTAAGGCTTTCGCGGCCATCGTCCAATGAATTTGTGGTTCTTGGGTTTTTAGGCCGGCGTCGTTTAGCGTTAAAGCTTGACGTTTCGCCACCACGAGTGGATGGCATCTTCAGAAGCTATTTAACTTCGGCGACTTCCAAAATACTGAGTATTTTGAAATACTGAGTATTTTGGAAGTCGCCGAAGTTAAATAGCTTCTGAAGATGCCATCCACTCATGGTGGCGAAACGTCAAGCTTTAACGCTAAACGACGCCGGCCTAAAAACCCAAGAACCACAAATTCATTGTACAGTAAGTTGTATTAGTATTTAGCTATACTCTTATTATAACTTGATTGTAACAGTTGATAATTTATTATTACCATGAAGTGTTTTCCCATATTTTACGGTACTGAAAACCTAACTAATATAAGTGGTGTTCACCGATTCGTCGCTATTGCAGCAAACTATGCACTTTTTATTTCGTCCCATCATGCAATTATGACGACATTGTTCATAAATAATTTAACACATACCACAAATAGTCACAAAGTCACTCAAATATACACTAAAACTGCAAAAATTTCAACATACGCAATAACCACAACTACAATGACAGCCACATGACAGCTTTAGGGGACGCCGATTGTAGGTTGCCAGATTTACGACATATTAGAAGTTATTGCGACATTTCGCTATGAAATTTACCATTTTTGAGATTTCGTTAAATCAATACAAATTATCTTCACGTAAATCAGTTACATGGCAAGTATATTTTAATGTATAGTTAAATACCCAGTTAAATACTTTGAAGAACATGTGTTCAAACTGTGGAAACTGCCAGATTTTGAAGAAACTGGAAGGTCTTTAGGCGGATGAAGAAGAGTGGCAGCAGCGCTATAGATGTTGGCTGGCCAATATTCAAATTAGGCTCCCTTTAGAGATGTTAACTCTGTTGTTTAAGTACACAATTTTCAAGCATATCTGTCATCATCTTGTTCTCTTGATCAATAATTCTGGTAATAACTAATCATGCATTATTGTGGTTTGTCTTCTATTTCAGCACAACAAAAATGGACAAAATAACAGATCGGAATCCAGTCTAGAAGTCGAAAGAGCTGAACGAGCAAAGTCGAACAGCGATGATGTATCTTCAGATTCGACGTGGTTCACAAAGAGTGTGGATAGAGATAACAGTACTGTAAACGAGTATAGTGAATGGTCAGCATGGAGTAGGTTGGTATCTCAGAGTAACAACTGAACATAGAGGTAGTAAACAAACCACTTCAGCATGGCGTGCTCAAAGCCATCATCTTTTGACACTTCAGCCTCCAAACATTGCCAACTAACCTGAAAATTTTTCCAATGCAACCCATGTTACAAACACTGCTTTGCACTGTCCCATCTCGCAAAACTGTTAAACTACACTCGAATACTGCACAGCAAGTCCGTAGATCTTCACTACAGTTGCCAACAAATAGCAAATTCGATTTTACTGGCCATGCATAAAAGACGCACAAACAAAACAAGCGTTTGACAGTCGGAGGTTACCGTAAACAAATCGTAGGAAAATTATATAGGCGTTGCCAGCTCCTCAAAATTTATGTAAGATAAAATTTGCGTTTATGATGGAGAAACATGCAGTAACGCAGTAGATGTCAACATATCTATTGATTTTGCTGTAATCATTTCTGAACCATCAAAATACCGTCTTTTTTAACGTAGAATGGAATATTTCTGGATACTATATAACTAAGACGATAGTAAACAATTATGATTGCCGTATATGGTGGTCAATATGACAACGTAAGAAAAGATGTTGGCCTATTAGAATTAGTTGTTTACTACCTCTATGTTCAGTTGTTACTCTGAGGTTGGTATTAATGTAATTCTTGAAATTTATTATGTGGTTGTATCCAACCACAGCATGTCACATTCCACAGCTGAATTGAAAATGCAGTCTTGCCACAACTTTATGTAGGCAATACTATTTTTTATTGCAGATGTATGAACTGTTTCCAGAGAAGAATGAAAATGTGTGTGAGTGATAGTTGCCAAGGGTCTCGCATGTACGAGGAACGGCCTTGTAGAAAGAAAAGATGTAAAAGGAAGTCTAGACATAAGGAAAGTTTCCATGTTGTTCACATAAACGAGGTAAGCAACCTCGAGAAGCCATTGATAATGATAACTATCAAATCAAGGTTGGTACTACACATTTTCAGACGATGAAAAAATAGTAGTTGTGTCAATGTTTGAAGAACGTTATCTCTTCGCTTATCAATCTGAATAGCTATTTATTAAACAGCAGTTATGAATATTGTTGTTTATTATTCGTCAAATTATGCAGTCAGTATACGCCAGTACATTTCATTCATTTTTCTAGCCGAACAATAGTGATGACCATCTTCGTATACAGCGTGTCCCTGAAACTCCTTGATACGTGATATTCTCATAAAAAAGGTTCTTTCAAACGAGAATTCAGTGGTACTTTAGCAGATACCGAAGGGACTATCACACCTAGCTTTCAAAACATTTTTTTTTTGTATTCAATACTTGAAACTCACCCCCAAATTTCTTTTTCCAAATAACACCGTATAAAAAACATTTGATTTCGAAACCATGTATGATAAGTCTTTCAGTATCCTTAAAAAACTACGAACTTTTCTTTTTTATCCGCTTTTTTACGAAAATACAAATTCTTATTTTATTAACCATATTATGTTTGACTTCTTCTGTTGATTTTGACGCTCTCGTGAACTGTTTCACAGATAATGTTCTTTCAATCGATAATGACCTGATAGCATATTTTCTAAGGTCTAATACAAAAAAATGCTAAAATCCGACAATAAAAATTCTATTAGGGTTTTCGTTTGGAGGTCTGCATTTTAATGAAAATCTCTAAAAATCAATTTATCTTTGAAACAGTTGAAAATCGGACCCTACTTGACATGGCTTTTTACTTCCCACACCTATAGGTGAGGGGAGTATTGTGATCGTGAAAATTTTCGATTTTGAGATAATATACTTTTTGGGCATTTTATGATGCCTACATAACGAAAATCGACGTCACCCATTTCCGTCGGTCGGTTTGTCGGTCTAGTCTGTCGGTCTGTCTGTCTGTCTGTCTGTCTGTCTGTCTGTCTGTCTGTCTGTCTGTCGGTCTGTCTGTCTGTCTGTCTGTCTGTCTGTCTGTCTGTCTGTCTGTCTGTCTGTCTGTCTGTTGTCGTTTTTCTAGCCTCCTAATCTCATTAACCGCTACATAGATTTTGATGAAATTTGGGCAGCGATATGGTGTAGGGTCGTATAGTAGGTAATGTTGCTACAATTTTGAAAATCGGTGCATGGGCGGCGGAGTAATTAACAAAAAATGAAAAATTTCAAATATGCCTCAAACTTCGTTTTTAGGCGTTTTAGAGGTTCCTGATCATTTTCTACTTTTTTTGGAGTGGAAGTGAAATTGGGATGATTAAGGGGTGGGAGGTAGTGAAACTGATTTTTTTTGTATTCATAATAGCCTGCCCATTGACCTGTGAAAGCGGCATAATACACTTTTTCAGGTCCATCGGAGCATTGCCTTGCCGATTACAGAAACCAAGGGGCTTAAACTTTCTGATGCATACAAAATACATACGAGATTACATTGGATCGTTCTGGATTGTGTACGTGGAAACTTCTGAATTGACTTTAATGACATTTTGACACAGATTTATTACCTCGACGAGTACGAAAATCATTTCAGTGGCGAAAAACTAAAAAAATAAAAAACACTTCAAACTTCGTTTTAGACGTTTTAAGGGTTCCTGATCATTTAAAAAATGTTTTTTGGTTGGGGGTGAAATTGGGGTGGTTCGGGGTTGGGGGTTTGTAAGCTCAAATAAGCACCTAGTAGAATCAAACACTTTTTCGCGGTCGGGTGAGCGATGATTTGGTTGCAGGGACACCTAGACTATAGTTTCATGCTGTGGGAAAATAATAAAACTGGTATCATCGGAATGTGTGGGAAGTACTGAGTCAATCAACTTGACTACATTTTTTTGTTGGAATTTCAGTTTTCTCCTAAAGTATTTTCCATTCGTCATAGAGCACCCTCTATACTCGTAGTATACACATAGTGTAATTGCTTTATTTCAGAATAGCAGTTACCTAATAAAACAAGGTCCGTCAGATATTTGGAGCAAATGGTCAGCATGGACTCCTTGCAGTAGGACCTGCAGAACCTTTAGGATTAGAAGGTGCAGAAAACCTGGACGTTGCAGTAAACAGGAGCAGAAAGAGGAAGCTTATTGCTATGAAGAGAAAACGAGCTGTGAATTACTTATACTTAATTTATTGGAACATAATCGAAGTAATGGTAAGCAATGAACTTTAGTGATTACATTCAAGAACAAGTCTTTTAACCAATGTAAGATGTGAAACTAATATTGTTTTTACTTCCCACACAGATAGGTGAGGGGAGTATTATGATGGCGAAAATTTTCGATTTTGAGATAATGCGCTTTTTGGGCGTTTTATGACGTCTAGATAACGAAAATCCACGTCACTCATTTCCATCGGTCTGTCTCGTCTGTCGCGTTTTTCTACCCTCGTAATCTCAGTAACCGCTGCATGGATTGTGATAAAATTTTCGATATGCTGTGAGGTCCTAGTAGGTAATGCTGCTAAAATTTTGAAAACCGGTGCATTGGCCGCGGAGTAATTAGCAAAAAACAAAAAAAGATTAAATATTCCTCAAACTTAGTTTTTAGGCGTTTTAGGAGTTTCTGATCATTTTCTACTTTTTTTTTGTGGAGTGAAATTGGGGTGGTTGGAAGGTGGGGGGTAGTAAAACTCAAAACTTTGTTGTATTCATAATAGGATGTCCATTGACCTGTGAAATAGAGTCCCCGCGGCATAATAGGTCCATCCGATCATTGCCTTACCCACTACAGAAACCCAGGGTGATTTTCTAATATAAATTAATATGTATATACGAATATGGCTTTATATCGTTGTGTATTGAGTATCATGGAAATTATGGAATTGCTTTTAATGAAACTTTGCCACAGTATTATTACCGTGCCGTGGAAAACGCGTATGGTTTTTAGAAATTGTGTCCGTGGCAGCGCAGCAACAATAAAAAAACTAAAAATATAAAATATGCTCTAACTCCGTTTTTAGGCGTTTTGGGGGTTTCTGATCATTTTCTTAATTTTTTTGGGTGGGGATGAAATTGGGGGGTGGAGGGTTGCAAAACTCAAAAAGGTTTTTGTATTGATAATAGGCTCTTCATTAGCCTGCGAAAAAAGGATCTAGCGACATAATACACCTTTTAGGTCCATTGCCTTGCTTATTACAGAAACTAAGGATTTTTTTATGTTGTATGTTACATACGAGTATTATTGCTTTACATCGTTTGTTGTGTAACCTGGAGTTCATTTTAACGAAATTTCGACACGGTATTATTATTGTGGCGAGGATAAAAAATCCGTATGGTTTTCAAAAATCGTGTCAGTGGCGGCGCAGCAATAACAAAAACACTAAAAATATAAAAATAGCTCAAACTTTGTTTTTAGCCAATTTGGAGGTTCCTGATCGTCTCGTTTTATCCAGTTAAGCTCGCAGTATAAAAATTGTGTCATTCTGGTTCCTACGGAGAGATTTAAGAGACTATTTACTAGAGTTTTTGTGTTGGATGTTTTTTGAGTGCAGGCGGGCGATGATTTGGTTGCAAGGGGAACTCAGACTATACCTTCATGCTATGGGAAAATAATAAAATTATATCACCGTTATATGTGGGAAGTACTGAGCCAAACAGCTTGACTCCATTTTTGATAAGTGCTTTATGATAAATCCGCAGTGGGAAGTTCTGAAATGAACCCTGTACAGAAAATATTTTTCTAAATTTAAACAGTTGATCGTTGAAATTTTTCATTTCAGATGCTAGCAGATTCCACTACAACAATCAAGATCCAACCACAGAGCGACCTAGGAGAAGACCAAATATTCCGAAGAGATGCGGTGTCCCTAACCGCAAGACTAGAATGCTAAGGATCATCGGAGGCACAGAAGCTAAAAGGTACAAGTGGCCTTGGCATGTGGCTGTCCTAAACCAGCATATGGTAAATTCATTTTTCAATACAATTTAGCGTCTGCTTGTCCCCTGCTTCCAGGCGCGGACCTGAGGGGCGGTTATCTCGGGTTAAAAGCGCCCCGAAATTTCAAAAAATTTCAATAGAAAATACCAACGGTTAAGACGCAGTCACACTTTCAAAGTAGATATAGATATTTAATTAAAGATTAGTAACTAAGTATTAGCAAATCACAATATTAAACAACATTGCTAGAGCGAAAACACGCACATGTGTGTCAGCATGAACCTCCAGCCTATCGGCACTATGAAGAGAAACTTACAGTGTAGATACTGCAGGGAAAAATCATGACAACACATCATGCATTGATACTCTAATTCTCCATCTCATCAAACCAACAAAACAAAAACGAAACAGCAACTCCCAACCTTTTGGCAACAAGACCAAATCATTCAGTCAAATATTTTGCTTTGATGGTGTTTTCAACAACTTTTCGTTTTCATGTGGCCGGTCATAAAATGTCAAACTGTTGATGTTTTGACCGCGTTTCGGGAAACTTCATTAGTCTGATAAAATAAATCCTTGTTCAGTTTGCCCTGTTGATGTGTGCTACGGACTATGCCCTGTGAAAAAATGGAATAGTGTTGAAAATACGTGCAAATTAATTGAACATTATACAGAAGTTAGGTTTTTATGTAATATAATTGTAAAATCGTCGTGAAATATGAAAGGACAGACAGTAAAGGAATTAGAAACATTTTGTGGTACTTCTTCCGAGGGTCGGATGATTTGTATTATAATTTCATTATCAGTACTATTCGTTCTTATATAGTTTTCAAAGCTAGATCGCATTTCTCTACTAATACCGGCATCACCTTTTCGTAAACCGCCCAATAATTCCCCAATATAGTTTTTGTGTCGGTTCTTTAGGCTGGGTCTAACCTGCTAAACACGAACCTTTCAACCAAGTATCAACCAGGTATCAACCAGGTTAGTATAAGGTCTGCTTCACTGGCCGCATATACAGGGTGTTAATTAAGTATGTTAAGAAACTTTAACCACGAATAGTACTCCGAAAAATAGAAAGAAAATGTCATATGAACATGGAGCCGGAAATGGTTCCTCAGGGAGCTACGCTCCTTTGCATGGGGCACCCTGAAGACGGTTTTCCCTCGATATTCTCGAAACCATTCATAACGAAATTACGAAATTAGGTACGATGGGTAAACTTTTGACGCTGAATCTGATTCTGAATTAAGAATTTCATAATTTTAATCAGAGGCGTATCATACGGGAGGAGTTAAGGGTAAAAATAACTCCATTTTCTAAATAGTAATTTCTTGACATTTTGATTTTAGAATATGGTATTTCAGAGATTTCTACGTAAAAATGGTCTCTTGGTACATCTCGATAGGGCTAACCGTTTTCGAGAAAAATGCAAATTATTGAATCGATGCAGGCTATTGTAAATAAATAAATGTTCATCTATTTAGTAAGTGTGCTGTGAAAAATAATTGTAATGATTGATAAACAACTTGAGAACTGTCAGTTTATTTAGTTTAGAGTTATTACAAAACATTTAGGTATTATTTTTAAAGTAATATTATTTAATAAGAGTTTGAACAAATAAGAAATAAAATACTAAGACAAATACAGAATGTTTTCTTAAAGTAAGTGTTGGAATTGACCGCCACCAACTTCAATACAACGGTTCAGTCGCCTTATCATTGAATGACGGACTCTTTCAAAAATATGTGGTGTGTTAAGCCCCTTTGAAGGGTCGGATTGTAGGCCAACAAGATCGTGGTACTTCTCTCAGAGCAATTGCTGTAACCGTGGGGCGTAGCGTGGCTACAGTTGTAGCAGCATGGCACGCATGGATCGCAGAAGGGCGAATGCAGCGAGCTAGAGGTTCTGGAGCACGTAGAAGAACTACAGACCGGCAAGATCGTTATCTACGACTACTGGCCCTTCGACACAGAATGCGATCCACTCGAGCTGTTGCTGACGCTTGGTATGCAGCTATAGAGAGGCTCATATCGTCCGCATCCAGTGCTTCCACTCACTGCAAGTCATCGTCGCCAACGGTTAGATTGGTGCCAAGAACACCGACAATGGCATGCTGAGTGGCATCATTCGGCCTTCTCCGACGAATCCAGGTTTTGTCTGGGGGGCACATGACGGACGCCAACGCGTAAGGCGACGACGACGGGGTGAACGTGAACGACGTAATCTCCAGTTTGCTGTTGAGCGCCATGTACACCGTCCTATTGGTTTGATTTTTTGGAGTGACATTGCATTCAACAGCAAGTCAGCTTTACTTATGATTTGTGACACAATGACTGCGCAACGTTACGTGAATTGGGTGTTAGAACCGATTGCCGTTCCATATGTCCCAGGCCTCGAAGAGGGTTTCTTCCAGCAAGATAATTCACGTCCTCATATTGCAAGGGTATCGATGAGGTTCCTACAGGAAGCTGAGGTCAGGGTACTCCCCTGGTCTCCACGATCACCCGATTTATCGCCAATTGAAAAAGTATGGGATTGGACGAACTGGAACATGCTGTGTGAGTTTGTTTAGTATTCTACCGCATTTCATCAACCGCAACCCTTTTTTTGTCAGTGTTTGGATTTCACTTGCGAGAAGTATTTATAAGTTATTTGTAAAATTTATGAAATTCAGTTAAATCATGGTATCACCCCCCGGAAAAAGTTCTGGGTTCGTCCCTGGTGTAGAAATTCAAAATCTAAAATACGAATGGTTATTAAAAATGTAATTAAATAGAAGTTTGTTGTTATTTCAAACCCTTTACTAAAACATCTATAAAAATATTAGAAATTTGCTGAAATATAAGTTTATTACTTTATTTAGTCCTACAGCATTTCATCAACCGCAACTTTTTCTTCATCAGTGTTCGGATTTCACTTGCGGGTAGTATATGTTTCAGATCAAAAGTAGGACTGACTGTAAAACTCCCAGTCTCAGAATGGTTGTAACTTTGGTAAAATTGATGATAAAACAAACCATTGATGGAGTGTAACTTACTAAGGGCATGCGAAGATAGAGGAAAAGATTTCCAGGATTTCCAGGAAGGCTATTCAAACGTAATCTTGTTTTAGGAAGTGTTCTGTGGTGGCACCTTGATCTCTCCCCGTTGGGTTCTTACAGCAAGTCACTGCATTAGAAAGTATTTACGCGTTCGTCTAAACGTCCATGATCTGCAAGCTAGAGATGGAGGAGATGTCGAAATGGTCGTGTATAAGACTTTTCCACATCCCAAGTTCGACTATAAAACAGTAAGTATCGCATAAATTCATATCCTCTGAATATATGAGATGCTCCTTGATGACCATTAATAAATTTATTGTACATAGTAATTCAGAAATCATATTTAACAATCCAAAGTTCTATCACGAATGAAATGTTCCTGGTTACCCGATTTTGACTTTTATGATGACCTTAACCCTGACATCAAGGTCACACAAGGTCAAATCGATTTTCTTAAATGGAAACCCCTACTTCTCGATGCCGCAAATGAAGCGCCCGGAAAATTTTACATTCAGATATGGCATTGACTTTGAAAAATGACCTTGGATGGTTAGGTCAAGGTCAAAATGTGACCAGTAGAGTATCTTTAGTAGTAGGTCAAGGTCACCGCATTTGGATGTGAATTTTTCCGCTGTCAAAAGTAGGGGATTGCTTTTAAGAAAATCAATTTGACCTTGACGTGACCTTGATGTCAAGGTCATAATCGGATAGCCAGGAAAATGTCATACGACTTTTGTCTCGACTATTTTTTTGTGCAACTTCTAATTCCCGAGTTATTCATTTTTTGCGGTACTTTTTGAACACGGTGTATATTATAATTATCACAGATAGAATTTTTTACTTTTTGAATCCTGGCCGTCGGTACCAAATATTTAGTAAAACAATCTTGGGATACGGTCACTTATTATATTTCCAAAATATAAAATTTTACGCCGTTTCGACGCTTCTATTAGGCGTCATCATCTTCAGGTATTAAAACTAAAATAAAATATCAGAAATGCCAAACAGATACAAAATGACTAACATTCATAATTATTTTTTTTTTAAAACAAAATTACAATTTAAAACAATTAAAATGCAACAGAAAACTTACATTATGTATTATGCCGGGTGGTGTTGGCAATTTGGCTTTCAGCTTGGTATTTTTGTTCCACCTCGCCAGTCTCTCACTGAAAACCAAATTGCCAATACCACCCGGCATAATACATATGACTGTTGTGGTATAATGTAAGTTTTCTGTTGCATTTTAATTATTTGTTTTAAATTGTAATTTTGTTTTTTAAAAAAATTAATTGTGAATGTCAGTCATTTTATATCTGTTTGCCATTTCTGATATTTTATTTTAGTTTTAATACCTGAAGATGACGCCTAATAGAAGCGTCGAAACGTCGTAAAATTTTATATTTTGGAAATATAATAAGTGACCGTATCCCAAGATTGTTTTACTAAATATCAGAGATAGAAGAAAACATGCAGATATACGGTAACCCTAATGCTATATTTATATTATATAACCTAGGTAGATAACGATATCGCTTTACTCATGCTGCCAAGACCAGTTCACATACCAGTGGCGTGCTTGCCTACGAAAAGACCGAAGCCTAGACAACTGTGTTCTGTGATGGGCTGGGGAAAAGTAGACCCAGAAGATGTCTATGGAATACCCGTTCTACACGAAGCTAAGGTAAGAAGTCGAACCAAAGATATGTTCTATTAATCGAAAATGTTCAAAGCCGTTTATATGCCTCTATATAAAACAACAATACCTGATTATGTAACCCTAAATAGGTTACGCTATATGTCACAGAGCATATTTAGGATAAAAAAATCATACTGTGATGTTCTGCGGTTCTAATTTTGATGTCAATATATCTATCCTATACAATTTGTGCGGTCATCGGTGTCGCAGCCTTTAGGGGCTTATGTTAATTTTTATCGACGAATCACCCTCAAAAGTAGTTTTTCTCCCACCATAATAAAATGGTAACCATATTGTTTTTTTTTTATCGAAGCATGAATGTTGTACTAATTTAGCCATAGTTACCGATGTAGAGGTCCTAGAAACTCAACATAAGTCGCGTTCGATAGCGATACATGTATAGTTAAATTTCACATTGCATGATACCTCCGCTAGCGGTAAATCGGCGCAAACAATGTTGTCACGCGCTTATATAACAAAATCGTAAGATCCCTTAGATGCTCAGCTAACGAATAGATATTACTGTATGCTTGATTGTATGCATAATCTGTGAGCAAATATTCAACAGTGTTTCTCAATTTTCTATTATTTGGAGTCAAACATTAATTGCAATCCTTAATTTCTAATATGCCTAATCCACGTCCAATCATACCAACGGTAGCACGACTGCTGAAACATACGTACACTTGGCAACAGCGCTTGAAATGGCGGCATGCGAGCTCTCGGCGTTGCCCCTTTGTGCAGGTCCTTTAGCCATAGCTTAGAGATCGGTACAGGCATGCACACGCATACTGTGGGAAGCTATAGATGTGCGAGTGTACTCAATATATTCGCACTCAGAACGTTCATCGCAGACTTGTACTGTCGCATATCTGTGCGAACTCAAGTCGCTTGATCCATTCGGTATCGTGATAAAAATTTCTGAGGAGCAAAAAAACCGTAAATTAGAGCACCAACGCACATGTATGTTTCTTTCATGTTAATCAAAAAACCGACACCAGTTTTAGGCTCACACCATGTCGCTTATCTATTTTGCGCGATGTGACGCATTGTGAGAGGGGCCATGAAATCACAGCAGTTTCGCAGCAATTACGCACGGTTTGACAATGCCGCAAGATCCGCCGAGGGTCCGGCTTGCCGCTTCGCGGTGGCCGCCCGTTTAGATTTGACGCGCCAGTCTTAGTCAGGTGCGTAGCGATATAGCAGGTGTGGTAAGTTATTCTTGAAGTTTGCGCGGGAAATTAGACGATACAATTAATAACAATGCAGCAAGGCACATCGGTTAGCAATACAGCATCCAAACGACATGTTTTATCAACCGGTGAACGCAATATAGTGAAGAATGTTTACGATGGTGTACGTACACGATTTCCTGAAAGGCCGGTGAAGGAAATCGTTAAACTTTGCAGCGATCTGACTAAGGTCTCAGTTGCAACAATTTTCAGAATTTTGAAGGAAAAGAAGCGCGACGTAGTATTTGTGGTAAAATCACTTAAACAAAAAAGAGGAGTTAAAAAGATTGTTTTGGATGGTGACGTGAAAAATGCGATTCGTCGAAAAGTCCATTCATTTTATCTCCGTAATGAACTTCCAACGATAAAAAAACTACAACAGGAATTACAAAATGATGAAAGTCTGCCAAAGATATCTCGTCGGGTATTATTGAGAACATTACGCGAAATAAATATCAGATATTTGAAAAGAAAGCGGAACAGCGCATTGATTGAAAGAGACGATATAGTATTATGGCGTAGAGAATATTTAAGAAAAATACGTAGTATTCGTAACGCCGGGGGAATAAAAATCTATTACTTGGACGAAACTTGGTTGAATGAAGGGCACACGGTTACTAGGTGTTGGCAGGATTTGAATATAGCGAGTCGTAGACAAGCCCATCTTGAAGGCCTAAGTACGGGATTAAAATGCCCTTCAGGCAAAGGCCGTCGGCTAATAATAACGCATATTGGCAGCGAATCTGGGTTTGTGGATGGGGGATTGAACGTCTTTGAATCTCGGAAAACTGGTGATTATCATGAGGATATGGACGCTGTAGTTTTTGAATCTTGGTTTAAATCCATATTGACAAAATTAGAACCCGGTTCGGTTATTGTATTAGATAACGCGTCCTACCATAGTCGGCGTTTAGAAGCTCTTCCGACTTCTAATTGGAAAAAAGCGGATATCTATGACTGGCTCGTGTCAAAAAATATAGAATGCGATATGACTATGCTCAAAGCACAGCTGTCACAACTCGCGCGTCACCACAAAGAAAGGTATATAAAATTAGCAGTAGACGAAATGGCTAGGGAAAAGGGTTTTACAGTTTTAAGACTGCCTCCGTATCACTGCGAGTTAAACCCAATCGAGTTAGTATGGGCACAAGTAAAAAATGAAGTAGCGCGTAGGAATACAACTTTTAAGTTGGCCGATATACGTATCCTTTTAGAAGAAGCAATCGGTGCGGTAACTGCAGATAACTGGCAGAAATGCGTATCACACGTAAAAGCAGAGGAAGAAAAGTTTTGGAAATTAGATCCCCATATAGATTCCGTAATAGAGCCAGTCATAGTTAACCTTGGCAGTGATACAACCAGTGACAGTGACGAGTCCTTTGACTGTAGTTCTGCTAGTGATGACGAATTTCCACCGCACACGTCCGCAACTGACTGAGATTCAGAACAAGTATATTTATTTACTTTTTATTTGTTTTTGTTGTTTTTTTGTTGTTTATTTTTTTAATTTATTTTAATTTATATATTTACTTTTTTATTCGTTGTTTATTTTTAAGACGTTCATAGACAATTTAGTCAATCACTTTTGTTGCTGTTGCTCCAGTTTCTTAAGCAGAATATATTTTTTGTTCATTGTAACTTTTAAGACTTTACTTCTTACTCTGAATTTAATTTGTTGGATTCTAAGTTCTCCTTTGAAGTTTAGAGAGTTTATTTATTGTTTCATTTTCGTATTCATGCACCTTTTCAGTTTCCTATTCATTTTGTTAAACATAAAAGAAGGGTGGGAGGAGTGGTGGGACTCGATATGCAGCCACCTCCTCGTGGTGAGTCCTGGGTAGTCCGCATAAAGACTAGCTGAGAGCTGCATTACTGTTGTAGATTATTTCAATTCCACTTCCAGTATGACCGAATGTGAGAACTTTACTATTTGAAATCTTTGGCTGACGTCTAACGTAATATAATGTTTCCATTGAAACTGTACCTGTGGTTGCCTGCCCCTACCAAGCCGCTGTGCTGATGGCCAATAATTAAGCCCATAGCTATTTGACAATATCATACTTGCATTTTTGAGAAAGACTGCACATTTATGTAAACGAAACATTAGCAACTACTCAACTAGTTATAACTTCCAATATCTAGTAGCATATATCTAGCTTTGATTCGGATAAGTAATATTTTATCATTAAAATATATCTTTACATTTCAAAATAAAATCGGGTACACCTATTTGTAAAAAATGAATACAGAACGTATAGAATTTTATGATAGCTTTAAATTGTATATTGGCTCTGAATCCCTATCTAGACCTTCAAAGAAATCGAGCGCGCCACTGCTACCCGGCGTGACCAGGCGTGACGCAGGTATCATCGAATGTGGAACTTAACTATAGACCATAAAGAAGTACAATTATTTTTTTAGGAAACATCATGTAGTATCGCTTAGAAATAAAAGAATGTAGGTTAACAGCTTAGATTTTTTTAATAAAATAAAATTGTAAAAAACACAAAAAATTACATAATTATTTTATTTTAAAAATTTTAATAAAATTTTTTTGCCCTGATATGGAATGAAATTTGGAAAATTTTTACCATTGGTTCATGGCCTACATGTTTCGCTATTTAATGAGTCTTACTCTGTGTTTGTAGAATCTCTACATAGGCAGCTAGCTATACCTAAATTAGTACAACACTCGTGCATCCATTAAACAAAAAACAAAATGGCTACCATTTTATTATGGTGGGAGAAAAACTACTTTTGAAGGGTGATTTGTCGATACTGTGTATCATAGTAGTAGCGGTACTCTGGTATTTAGGCTTTGCCTTTTTGCGGTCTATTCAGTCATAAAAAGTACTAGGTATGCAATATACAGGTTTACTAGTAGCTCGACCACTTTCCTGCAAGAGGTGATAGAGGGACTCAAATGTAATAGATTTAAACCCCCATACGTAATTCTGAAAACCGATAGTTTTCGAGATAACTAACATTTAATGTTTTTCAACCAAATGTCCAAATTTCTACACTAGATCCTAAACTAAGAAAAAACCTGTTGTTGATTCTGATAATTTTTATTTTAGTATTTAACTAACACATACACAAAGCTAACTTAGTATTAAAATGTTTCAAAGTACTAAACAGTTCCAAACTAAATACAAATATAAAAATAATCAACAAAATTTTTATATTCACCGTGAAAGAAAATTACCTAGTTCAAAAAAATTATACAAACGGTTGATCAAATCGCTAAAAAAACTTTCCTACCTAATAACCTTTTCAGAAAGATTATAAACAGCAATGAATAAAAATCACCTATTCAAAAAGAACAAATGACAGTACAGTCATTATTGATAACTCAGTTACATACTAAAATGTTTGCAAATGCGGTCGATGATTTTATCCAAGTAAAACAAATTAAATCCACTCAAAGTTTCTAGAAATCTTGCTCAATGTGTTGCCCTTGATTTCGGATACAAGTACGGATCCGCTTCCTCGCTTCGGTTTGTGTAACTCGTGTTGAAAAAGTTCGTTTTATCTCCTCCGCCGCATTGATAATTTTTTGCCTTAGTTCGTCAGCAGTATTAACTGGAGTCTCGTAAACCAATGCCGTCATATGACCCCAGACGTAAAAATCAAGAGGTGTCAGATCTGGGCTCCGCGCAGGCCATGGGATGGGTTCACCCCTCCCTATCCATTTGTTCGGGTATGTGTTGTCCAACAACTGCCGAATTGTGATACGGTAATGTGCTGGACAACCATCATGCTGGAATATCATGTTGTTTATGATTCTGTATTATGTTGATAAATTTTGTTAAATAGTTACTTGTGGTTATACTGTCATTCTTGTCCTTGGAATAGACCATCAGATAAGGAAGTTTTTAAAATAATTTGTTTGACTGGTTGTGTATCTTTTTTTTTGAGCTAGACAATTTCCTTTCACGGTGAATGTAAAAATTTTGTTCTTTATTTTTTAAACAATTGTATGTAGTTTGAAACTGTTTAGTATTTTTACACTTTTAAATACTAAATTAGATTTGCGTATGTGTTAGTAAAAAACTAAATTGGAAATTACTAAAGTCGACAGCAGGGTTAAATCTATTGCATTTGAGTCCCTCTATCACTTCCTGCAGAAAAGTGGTCGAGTTGCCAGTAACCCTATATTTTTCTTTGCAGTTACCCATCGTGCCATCAAGAACTTGTCGGAAGTCATACAAGCAGTTCTTCATCAGCACCAACATGTTGTGCGCCGGTTGGGCGTCTGGCAGGGCAGACACTTGTGCGGGGGACAGCGGCGGTGGTTTGATGTGTAGTCTCAAACACAACCGGAGGACAGTCTATAGTATACAGGGCATCACAAGTTTCGGCGACGGCTGCGGACTCAAGAACAAGTACGGCATCTACACTACAGTATTCAACTATATAGGATGGATCAATTACGTCATTAATCACTTCTCATGAGGAAAACTCTTGAAAGGTTTAGTCTAAACTTCGGCAAAGGAGTCAAACCTCAGAGTAACAACTGAACATAGAGGTAGAAAACAACCAATTCTAATAGGCCAACATCTTTTCTCACGTTGTCATATTGACCACCAGATACGGCAATCATAATTGTTTACTATCGTCTTAATTGTATATTGTCCAGAAATATTCCATTCTACGTTAAAAAAGACGGTATTTTAATGGTTCAGAAATGATTACAGCAAAATCAATAGATATGTTGACCTCTACTGCGTTACTGCATGTTTCTTCATCATAAGCGCTAATTCTGGCTTACATAAATTTTGAGGAGCTGGCAACGCCTATATAATTTTCCTGCGATTTGTTTACGGTAAACCTCGACTGTCAAACGTTTGTTTTGTTTGTGCGTCTTTTATGCTTTGTCAGTAAAAATCGAATTCGCTATTTGTTGGTAACTGTAACTGGTAATTTTACGGACTTGCTGTGCTATATTCGGGTGTAGTTTAACAGTTTTCTAACATGGGTTGCATTGGAAGAATGGGCCTATACCGTGATCACAAATTGATCAATTTATTTACTGCGGTATTATTTTTGATGATACATAGGACCGTTTACTGTAAAAAGTCAGCAGAAAGCTTGATCCAAATGAGAATAAAACTAAAAAGAAAATAGTACTGTATTTGAAATAGCCGACGATGACGTCACCTCTAGGGAATCAATGAGAAGCGTCCTTTCGTGGTCCGATGACTACGAGCCGATGCTATTGTTTTGTACCAGTGAGCTCTTATTGGTTCTCTACAGGTGACATCACGACCTGGGCGGGAAGTGTATGGATTCAAAAAATTCAATACTTAGAGCAATTTTTTTCGGTTATAAATATGATAGAAAAATTTTGTAAAATTATTTATGGCATCTACGTGGTGCCAGGGTTCGTTTAAGCCAATAAACAAAAAATGTAGTATAGGAAAAAAATGTAGTTGGAGGTTGAAGTGCCAAAGGATGATGGCTTTGAGCACGCCATGCTGAAGTGGTTTGTTTACTACCTCTATGTTCAGTTGTTACTCTGAGAGACAAACGCATTTTAAAGCAGGGGTTGGCAACCTTTTATGGACGGCGGGCCATTTTCAAAAATTTTGTTCAGCGGGCTGCACATTCCATTGTAACTTAAATAGTGCTGTTATTGACATGCTATGATTACAATAACGTTAGAAAACTAGAAAGGAAAGAGAATACCTGACACCACATAGATGCTGTAAGTAATTTTCCGAAATTTTTCTATCGTATCTATCACTGAATAAAATTGCTCTATACAGGGTGGGCCAATAGTGCGTGGACGGAGGATTGTGGGCTTACTAAAAGATATTTCAAAAATGTGTCACTTGATCATGGTAGGGATCCTTGAGGGCTATAACGTAAAAATATTTTCACTTAAATTTTGACGTTTATACAGGGTGATTCATATCAAACTTACATTTTTTTGAATGGAACTCCCTATATATTATTGCATATTTGGATTCCTTGGTCAATTCTAGTGTGACTTTATATATCACACATGGAACTTTAAATGAACCGTTTAGCTGCAAATCACCATTTTTGGTATAAGTAGGTATCAGAAAAAAATTGAATATCGCAGGGATTATAAAACTTAGAAGGCCGTGTCTTTGCGGTACGACTAAGCATGAAATGTATCACTTCAGGTCAGACGGCTAAATTTGAATTCTTTTTGTACTTGGAGAAATCAGTAGATTAATTAAGGAAAGTTCAATCACAGATAACTCGATTTTTTCAAACGGGAATGCCTATTTTGGTTTAAAGAATCAAATGTAAAATTTGATTACCTTTCTAACGATATGGCATTCTTGATATCAATCTTTTTTGGTTTTCGTTTTATTTCAAATGTTCAGTCAAATCGGTGTTGTTCAGTTTTCCTGCGTGCAAGCAACCTAGCAGGCGATGAAAAATAAACAAAAGCTCGTTAATCTGGAAGAAACCAACTAACTTAGTAGAAATATGCAAACTAACAAGAGCAACGCGGCAAGATTATGAAAATTCTTTACAACACATTAGCTCTAACCGGATACAACAGCGGCAAGATATCTAATGTCAATGAGTAACTGGGGTGTGACAGAAGTGTTTGTTTTTCTCAGCCTACTAGCTATTGAGGTCTACAGGAGCTTGACAACTTTCCGAAACAATTAATTAAAAATTTTGAAACAAAAGGAAAACTACTAGCGATTTTTGCTTACAGTCTAACATGTTTAGACTGAAATTTCACATTCAATGGGATAAAAAAATAGTCATTTCCGTTTAGTTAAGTCAAAAGTGAAGATATCCCCAACTGGAACATTCTGAACATCTCTTGAAATAATTGCTAGAATTTTTTAATTATACTATATTGTAATTGTGATTATTTCATGTAGTTTGCTGCAAATTAAATTGTTTTACAATTCAAACAGACTGCAATTCAAATTTCATTTTCCGCGATTTTGCCAATAAGTAGAAGTACCTACTGAAGAATTTGAAGGGTTCCAGTCGGAGGTATTACTTTTGACTTACGGAAGTGGTTACTTTTTTATAGCATTAAATGTGAACATTTATTCAGAAGACATAGATATTCTACTGCCAGCAACAATCACTAGTAGCTTTCCTTTGATTAAATATTTTTTAATGACTTTGACAATTGGCTAGTAGATAGTAGGCTGTGAAAAATGAGCGTTCTTGTTACCGCTATTGTTTTTGGTTAGAGCTAATATGTTGTAAGGAATTTTCATAATCTTGCCTCGTTGCTCCAGTTAGTTTGCATCTTTCTACTAAGTTAATTGCTTTCTTCCATATTAACGAGCTTTTGTTTATTTTTCATGGCCTGCTAGGTTGCTTGCATGAAGGAAAATTGAAAAACACCGATTTGACTGAAAATTTGAAATAAAATGAAAGCGAAAAAAGACGGATATCGAGAACGCTATATCGTTAGAAAGGTAATCAAATTCTACGTTTGATTATTTAAACCAAAATAGGAATTCCCGTTTGAAAAAATCAAGTTATCTGTGATTGAACTTTCCTTAATTTATCCTCTGATTTCTCCAAGTACAAAAAGAATTCAAATTTAGCCGTCTGACCTAAGGTGACACATTTCATGCTTAGTCGAACCGCAAAGTCAAGGCCTTCTAAGTTTTATATTCGCTGCGATATTAAATTTTCTTCTGATACCTACTTATACCAAAAATGTTGATTTGCGCCTAAACGGTTCATTTAAAGTTCCATGTATGATACATAAAGTCACATTAGAATTGACCAAGGAATCCAAATATGCAATAATATATAGGGGGTTCCATTCAAAAAAATGTAGGTTTGATATGAATGACCCTGCATAAACGTCAAAATTCAAGTGAAAATATTTTTATGTTATAGCCCTTAAGAGTCCCTACCATGATCAAGTGACAGATTCTTGAAATATTTTTTAGTAAGCCCACAATCCTCCGTCCACGCACTATTGGCCCACCCTGTATATTGAATTTTTTGAATCCATACAATTCCCGCCCAGGTTGTGACGTCATCGGATGGGCACCAATAAAGCTCCACAGGACATCCGACGATACGAAACTGTTCCTAATATTGGTTGAAATATTTTGATCTGACATCATTTTGAATATTTCAACCAATAGCAACAGTTTCGTACCGTCGAATCGTCGGATGTCTTGTGCATCTGAATTTAGCTTTAGAGCTCAGCGGCACGCCTAAAAGGGGTGATACACGTACCAGCAAGTACGCACGTACTTATGGCTCGACGACCTTTTTCGCCTGTGTGTCACCGTAAGTACGCGCACGACCTAACCTCACATTTCAAGTAAACGAGGCCGTTATGAGGGCTGTTCCAAATTAAGGTTCTATCATCGCCCTAAAACTGTATTCATCATGCCCCGCCCATTTTGTGATTCTAGAATTGATGATTGGTTGGTACTCTGGTGGACCAACCAATCACCGTTTTTAAAACTGTAAAAAGGGCGAGGCATGATGAAAACTGTTCTGGGACGGTGATAGAACCGTAATTTGGAACAGTTCTTAGGCAGAAATCTTAAGGCCCCCATAGACGTCGTTCTTTTTCGGCAGTTTTACCCGTGCGAGTAAAACGGTACAGGTAAAACGGACAGTATGTGGCCAAAAACTATCCTTCTTGCTGGCGTTCAAAAATATCATCTCTCGCTTGATTTTAACCGTCCGTTTTCAAACGTGTTCGTTCAAGTCTGCCTGTGTGTGTTTACGAGGCGATTAAGAAGGACGGATGTTTTCATCTCATAGGAGATAGAAGATCCGTTTTCTTCAAACCATGTTATTGCTGTCGTCATGGCGGTATCTAGTGCTTCTGTCGTGAATGCAATACTCCTTTTTCTGGTGCTGATTGCGAAGTCATCTCCAAATTGGTAAATATGTACCTTCGTCCCATAGAATAGTTGTTCCAAATCGTGAGAATATATTATGTACAGTAACGGGCTGAGGATACTTCCTTGTGGTAGTCCTTTCGCTGTTATTCGAGGTCCTATCAATGTATCACAAGTTCTTATATAGATCTTCCTGTTGCTGTACAGGGTTACCAGGAAATTTGTGTATCGAGGTAAATAGAAATATTGTTGTAATTTACACAATGACTGACTTGAGGAATTACTCCAAACAATTTTTAATTGAGTTCATAGAACTCTATAGAAGCTATCCGTGCCTGTGGAAGGTTAAACCTGCTGAGTATTCTGACAGAGATAAAAAAAATAAAGCCTACGAAGACATGATAAAAAAGTTACAAGAAGTAGATATATCAGCAACGAGAGATTCAGTCAAAAAGAAAATTGTCTCTTTACGTGGTTGCTTCAGAGAGGAATTGAAGAAAGTCGGGCAATCGAAGAAATCTGGTTCGGGCCCATTTTGAACGTTTTTTTCTTGAATATTTCACTTTTATAGCCACTGCGGCCGCCACTGCCAACGTTGTCGTATAATCCATCACGAATTCGATGCGGTTTATAGCACTAAGATTTCAGAGAGACTGGACGCAAGAACGAGTAGTGTGTAGACATGGTCGTCGTTCGTGTTTACCTGTACCGTTTTACTCGCACGGGTAAAACTGCCAAAAAAGAACGACGTCTATGGGGGCCTTTAGATAAGGAAAGAGAGGGGATACCGCACGCCCGTTTGATGCTATATGAGTTAGCTGTGACCGAAAATGAATTGCTATTTGACAGCTGTCAAAACATTTTTTTATGATATTTAGTGTTTTTAAGACCAGTCATTGTAAAATATTGTGGTGTGCATAATGGTAGTGTGCAGCTTACGGTTGTAAAAGCCACAGCGTCAGGAAGGAGCCAGGTATCACGTATCACAGGTAAATTTAATAGCGCTTTGGTAGATTTTTGGTGCCATTTGGTAACAGAAATGTCAGTCGCGCATTACGTCCTCTCTCTTTCCTTGTCTAAGACAGAAATAAACTAAAAACGATTCGAAATTCGAAGATTGTCAGGATTTGTCAGTATGACGTTTGAAACTGTCATATAACTTTTGTGCTACATCGCGCGAACTGTATGTTCTGAGCAATGAAAAGAATAGGTGCTTTCCTTTTACATCTGCACTAACTCAGATCACTTAAAAATCAGATGGCTCAGCTCAGTTGGAAACCTCAGATGCTCAGATGAGTTAAAGGAACGTGTTTGTGCAGTTAAATGTCAATCCTCGAAATTTTGTAATATGCTATGGTTCTATAATCTGTCGATCCTTGCCAGAACCTATTTTTTTACGTTTTTCGTAGCTCACCATACACTATCGACTATCCATACACCACAAAACCCGCTAAAATTCAAACTTACAAAAAATTCTAACCTCGTTTATTGATTTATTTGACATCTAAATGATCTGAGACAACTGATCTACCTTTCGATCTTGTGCAGATGGGCTTAAGTGGGGGTAAAATATCTCACTTTAGACTCAGATTCAGAAGACAAAAGGAACGTACATCGAAATGAGTCATGACGTCACAAGTGAGATTTATCCGATAAATCAGGTAAAAGGAAAGCGCCTAATGCTATTCTGAGTGACACATTGTCCCAAAACATTTACTGGGAAAGGAACATGAAAGAACGCTTCTTATTGCTCGCTATCCGGTGACGTCATCATAGGCTATTTCAAATTACGGTACAGTTTTCTTTTTAGTGTTATTCTCATTTGGTTCAAGTTTTCTGCTAACTTTTTACAATAAACGGTCCTGTGTATCATCAAAAATGATACCGCAGTGAATAAATTGATCAATCTGAGATCATTATGTTTAAAGGTGTAAATATTGCTTGGCCTGCTGGCGTCAAAAGAAAATGGTGTATGGCGTGTAACTGACGAAAATGACAGTGATAATGACACTTACGCTCCAAGTTTGTTGATTTTTCGTAACATATTAGGGCGGTTCCAAATTACGGTTCTATCACCGTCCCAGAACTGTTTTCATCATGCCCCGCCCATTTTACAGTTCTAAAAACGGTGATTGGTTGGTACGCTTCTGCTGGGCAGTTTGGAAAAAAATTGAGTGTAAAGTTCGATTTTTCACGTCATTTTCGTTAAGAATCGTTAAAAAATTGTTAATATTGTGTAATGACGTTTTTTATCCATATTCGTGGGAAGTCCAACTATGCCATGTATCAATGTCATCCGTATTTATTATGTTTAACCCCATTTTTAAACCCCTTTAGGAAGTGGCATTATTATAAACATTAGATTTTTCGTCGCCAAAAATTAATGTAATCATGTACTTAATTATACTATATATATGACGTTTCTGTAACTTAATATAATTTTGCTCTTGTATTGTAACACAGTTGCACGTAAGATAATCCACTACTTTATCTCAAAAACTCTATGAGATAGGACAAACAGATAAATATAAAAGTTGTCTGATGAGTTAAACTTTAATTTTATTATAATTTTGTATATACACGGTGTGGCCCGATGTGCCTGAATCAGTGTCAACTTTTTCATTTCAAATCGAACACCCTATATATTTTTCAATGTTCTGTCAGGTTTTTGTGAATATCGAAATTACACTTTTTTTTCGAAAAATCAGTGTTTCGTAAAATTGCATTTTAGACGATCATCTGTAAGAAGCATGTCAGTATTACTGTAATCTAAAAGATTTACTAGAAAATGGAATTTAAGGTTTTTTGTATTATTATTGAGAGGATATAGACGATGTTTGCTACAGTCATTGGAAAAAGCAATTTTTGAAACACCGATATCTTAACTATTTCGAATCTACACCCTTAATTCTGTGTTTTCATATAAATATATCCATTACCTAAAGTTGACAGATTCCAAATAATATGAAGTTTTTTAATTCAACTCTATGTTTTTCTGCTATCTATATTACAATCCGAGATACATATTTGTACATATTTCAAATAAATTTATTTATTAAAACAGCTACTATTATTATTATTCTTAACCCTATACCCGATATATCAGGACAATGATATGGTAAATCGCCGGCAATAATGTAAATGGCAGATAACGATGGTAACAGGACCAATACATACAGGGTGAGTTTTTAGTACCGGCTCGGTCGATAACTCCACTACTACAGAAGATAGCGAAAAAAGTTGTATATAAAAGTTGTAGCCACGGATATGCTCCTTGCTCAGAAAATATTTTGATTTATACAGGGTGATCCGTAACTACGTGGTGATGCAAACATATTTTTTTAAATATTCAGATTCTACTAATGATTTCCGTTCTTACAATATAGGGCATTGTTACATTATACAGGGTGTTTCAAAAGTTATGACCATTTTTATATCCAAATCGCGGACAAATGAACGTACTGTTTATCAAGAAGTAATGAATCGGCTATAAAAGAAGCCCGAGACGCATATTCGTATACAGGGTGATGTAGAATGCAAAATCCAAATTTTCTTTTTTTTCAAATGTAACCCCCAATATTTTATTATCCCAAAGAATTGCTTTTAATATGCTCTTTCATCTTTGTATAGCACTTGTTGTACCTACGTCCATCAGTTTCCGAGATATTTCGATTTTTGGGTAAACTTAAAATATAGCCTCTATTTGTGGTACTATCTGATTTGTTTTTTATTTAACGAACAACTAAATTATAACGTCTTGATAGTATTTGATGAAGTCAAAACCCTAAATCATCGAGATAATAAAGTCAAGTATGCTGAGGAAACAATTTTGTAGGCGTCATGCATAATTATCAAGTAGTTTTATCAGGTAGGCTTTGAAAAATTGACAGTTTTCATAACCTACTCAATAATTCCGTACTGTGTGAAAAACTAGCTTTGAAAATTAATTTTTCCATTGAGGGTATTTAGGAGAATCTTTGAGAAATTGTCTACTTGCCTCTAGAATATATCAACTATGAAGCAATATCCAGAACGGAGGCACTCTAAAACTAATGCGTTGGAAAGATTGAAGAATCGTTTTATTTGGACTGTGTCGTTTCATATTTCATAGCCTACCTGATACATCTGCTTGATGATTATGCATGACGTCTATAAAATTGTTTCCTCAGCACACTTGACCTATATTATCTCGTTAGTTCAGTGTTTTGACTTGATCAAGTATTATTATCGCCTTATATTTTAGTTGTTTGTTAAGCAAAAACAAAATTTGGTAGTATTTTCTCAAAATAAATAAATTTTATTAAAGAAATAGAAGGTATATTTAAAATTTGTAGAAAAATCGAAATATCTCAGAAACTAATGAATGCAGCCATAATAAGTGCTATACAAAGATGAAAGAGCATATTAAAAGCAATTCTTTGGTATAATAAAATATTGGGGGTTACATTTAAAAAAATAGAGAAAATCTAGATTTTGCATTCTACATCACCCTGTATACGAATATGCGTCGCGGGATTTTTTTATAACGTATTTTAAAACTAGCGGATATTTCTAATCTTCTCATGTAAAAAAATAATTTTTGATTAATTACTTTCTGATATACAGTACGTTCATTTGACCGTGATTTGGATATAAAAATGGTCATAACGTTTGAAACACCCTGTATAATGTAACAATACCCTATATTGGAAGAACGGAAATCATTAGTAGAATTTGAATATGGAATTATATATAGGTATCTCATTTAAAAAAATGCATGTTTGCATCACCACGTAGTTATGGATCACCATGTATAAGTCAAAATATTTTCTGAGCAAGGAGCATATCCGTGGCTACAATTTTTATGTACAATTTTTTTCGCTATCTTCTACAGTAGTGGAGTTATCGACCGAGCCGGTACTAAAAACTCACCCTGTATATCTACTAGTTGGCATCATCAACCTACTGGATCTCAATTTGCGCAGGCGTGTGTTCATTACTGTCGATCTACAACACAAAATATACAGTTTCAGCTATAGCGTATGTACGTTCAGGACTGATCCGTAGTGTGTTCACTAAAGATGTCATGCTTAATTAAGACCTACTTCGTTCTGGATTGTTTACGACCTCTCATTTATACAGAAAATCCACAGATACACGATACTTTATAACGTGGCTTGCATGTTCCGCTTGATTACCTAGCAACTCTTAAGGGTCTAGGGTATAGCGCGCGAAATTGAGAATCAAAGAAATACGTATTCCCGTGTTAGCGAGGAAACGTGGCCACCTGTTCCCTTTCTCCAGTGTGTGTGTCTAAGATGAGGGCAGATAAGTTCAAAAATCCAAAGGTAAGGTCGAGAGGTCCAAAGGTCACTATAAAAATGAATTTCGCATTTCCAAGCTCCTGAAGTTACCCTTAAACTTACAGTAATGCCTCGAAGAGCACATTGCAGAAGAAAGCTTGCGCTTGTGCAACTATTTAGCCTTTTTTTTGATATCGTGTTTGGTTGTTAAATTACAGGCATTTATAGAATGTACGATTTTGCATTGCGAGTGTTTTTTGCACATTAAAAAACTTTTTTTGAGAAAATCTAAAATAGTTGTCATTCATTAAGGCCTTAACTATCGCCTTCTGAAATATTATATATGTAGTTTTAAAATAGAGTCCGTTATGCGAGAAATTGTGAGTCCCTGTTTTACATGGCAAATACGTATCTATAAATGTGTGTATCCAGGCCCCTTAAGAGATTACATACGATTACGATTACATTTGATAGCTCATCATGATGTAATAGCATATCATTAAAGTACCCACAACAAAAATTAAAAATCCGATACAAGTTTTCGCCAAACGAAATTTTGCGCTCTAGGAGATCCTTCAGTATGCCTTTAGAACTAAATGCAATTTTATTGGCTAAGTTTACCACATTTACAACAAGTTTGTGGTACAAATGAATAACTAGAAATATGGACATGTATTTACCGTAAAGTACACGAATAATTATTTGGTGATTTTTTAAAATAAATTCCTTCTTTTTAACGTTTCTGGAAGTCACTTTTCAAAACGTGCTTATTTTGACACTATCTCGTGAAGTGTTTGATACATGACCACTTTCTTTTAGTCGATAATGACGTGATAGCATGTTTTCTAAGGATTAATACCAAAAATTCCCAAATCCGACAATAAATTTTTTTTCGCTTGGAGGTATGCGTTTTAATGGAAATCTCTAAAAATCAATTTATATCTGAAACAGCTGAAGCTGAAGATTGGACCCTACTTTATATGACCTTTTTTGTTAGAAATGAGCTGTACAATCTTCTTGTACGTATCTTCCATTCGTCATAAAACACCCTGTATATAGTATATTCCTACCACTGTGCGAAGGTAGCCGCAAGAATCGTACCCAGATCTAGGATCTAGCATATGAAGTGGATACTCGATTACACTGGAAAAATAAACAAACCTGTAAATACAAACTTTATTATAAACATTTTTAACACTTACGGGCACACACTTTATGTAAAACCTCTTCATATTTACATGATACATTTGATGCCTCAATTGAAGACTATAAAAAATTAATGATAGAAAATGGCAAAGATAAAAAACCATAAATATTATCTGGTATTGCACCATTTAATAATACATCGAAAATTCTCTTTTTTCAAATACAGATTATAGGGTGGTTTCTCAGAAGTATGGGATTTTTTATATAGTATTCTATCGACACTCAGCATGTAGAGTTTCATTTTGGAAGGAATTTACCACTAATATGATTAGCAGTAAACCGAGGTTTTAAACTATTAAATTCTGTCTACATGAACATCACTGCGAATAGAGTTCTCCTGGTTTTTTATGTAAAAAAACAAAAAGAATATTACGTACGATAAAACCAAGATAAGAATGGAATGGCTACGCGTTTTATTTTGAAGCCAACGACATCCTACTGATAGACCACGCATTCTAGTCCAATTGAGGGGTCCAGGGGCATACTTTGCTCCAGCTAAAATTTGCCACCCACCTCATCTCTGAAATGATAAGAAATAGAAATCGCCCTGGCACGTCGATTCTTATTTCGAGGGGGAATTCCACCGAATACGTCATTATTGTGCGATAAACCCCTTCACCCCCAGCACCCTCTACTTCAAAATCTGAAATGAGACCACCATGCTTTTGATTTTGAATTGATAAATACAGCAGTGTAATCGGATTGAAGATTGATTCATTATTATGAAGTTAATGAAAAATAAGGTGATTACCAATAACTATTATTTTCTCATTACCTGAACTATTAACATAGGAAAGGTCCCAAATACGAGCCACTTCGTTCCATACAACCGGATTGTTAGCTTACGCAATGACTCCAAATTTTTGCTAATATTTTATCAATTTGGATAATAAAATGTTGCCCAAAAACCGATATCCCTTAGAAAAATTTCATTTTTTAGTAGGTTCAGAAATTAACCCGAGGTTCTGTTTTGGCCAACAAAATTCAAAATGTCTTCGACTGTTTTTATGGGAACATTTGAAATCCAAAGTTTATATTACGCAGCCCAGTGTATTTGTCAATGAATTCCGTTCAAAATGATGTATCACAAATATGGTGGTTTCATTTCTGATTTTGAAGTAGGGGTTGCTAGAGGTGAGGCGGTTGTTTTCGTTGTTCTTAATTATTCTTGCCGCTTCGGTTAACAAATACGTTGTCAGAACCGCTATTTGACAGATAAATAAATAGTTTTCGGAGCAAGACACTACTGTAAGATGTCCCCTAACCTTATTTTGAGCTACAACTTTGACACTATAACGTCAAAATAATAGATGAGTATTGTAAAGGTTGTTGTTTTAAAGAAAATCATAATTCAATAGTGTTCGCTGTAGTTTGCCCTAAAATGATGGACGAGTTGATTTTATTCTTATTTCTGTTAATAAAATTTGGTCGACTTCCCCGGTAAAACGCACTCTGACTCTTTTTATTATTTGTAACACACTCTTTGAGCTTGACGAATTTGGAAGCATTTTTGTAAAACGACGCATAATAATTTTTGCAGATCTACTCAAAAGTCAAAACCAGTGTCACTGTCAAAACCAGAACAGTTTATGATCCAATTTTTATTCGTGCTGCGCATGCATGTCGCTTCGTTAATCGCTATTACTACGTTCCAAAATCCCATCGATCCAGTGAGCAGATG
This sequence comes from Callosobruchus maculatus, assembly GCA_951848785.1. Classification (NCBI taxonomy): domain Eukaryota; kingdom Metazoa; phylum Arthropoda; class Insecta; order Coleoptera; family Chrysomelidae; genus Callosobruchus; species Callosobruchus maculatus. The sequence continues at coordinate 7,773,584 of CATOUR010000040.1, forward strand.
AATTTTCGAGGATAGTCACGTGATTCCAGATGTTAGGGATGTTGGAATATTTATGAAACGGCAAAGATCTTTTTTTGACAATTTTGACATATCACATAACCTGTTTTCTCAGAGTCAGAGTGTCAGAGTACTGGTACCCGTTAGAATGTCAATGCATACTAATAAAGCAAAATAGGTTATGTTAAGTTGTTAGCTGTCAAGTGAAAAATATCTCTTGACAGTCTTGACACAAAGGTCGCCAAAATATCAATTTGATTTCCGAGCAAAATGATGACATGGCCTCGGAAATGCAATAATGGAACACATATTTTTGCTGTCAGTTTGTTGTTGAGTGAATACTGAAACGCTACAGAGCAAATCGAGGTCTTTGATGGGATTTTGGAACGTAGTATATGGCTATCGTCCGTACAATACCGGCATTTAGCGGTTACGATATACGTAAAACGAAATGCAAATGTCAAAGTTGTCAAATAGCGTTAAACGGAACATCACTTTGTAAGTAACGAAAACTGCCTATTAAATTATAAACGTTTGATAAACAAAGCGTAGTCTATTAGTGGGATGTCGTTGGCTCGTACAGAGCTACTATCACAGCATACCAAGCAATGAGCAGAATGTATCAGATTGGCAGCAATTTGGTTGAGTATCTGTCAAAAGAGGCGTATACGTCGATGGACATCATTGGTAGTGTTCAACGGGACTTAGCGGACGTTGGCGTTTTTGGTCGCTTACCGCTAACTAACCGATGAACGACAAGCTGCCAATTTAATATCAGGGTTTATGATTTAATAACCTAGGTTTTTGACAATACAAATTATAGGCGCTTTCCTTTTACCTGATATATCTGATAAATCTCACTTGTGACGTCATGACTCATTTTAGTGTACGTTCCTTTTGTCTTCTGAATCTGACACTAAAGTGAGATATTTTACCCCCACTTAAGCCCATCTGCTCGAAAGATAGATCAGTTGTCTCAGATCATTTAGAATGTCAAATAAATCAATAAATGAGGTTAGAATTTTTTGTAAGTTTGAATTTTAGCGGGTTTAAACTTAAAAAAAAAAGGTTATGGAAAGGATCGACAGATTATAGAACTATAGCATATTAAAAAATTTCGAGGAAAGACATTTAACTGCACAAAAACGTTCCTTTAACTCATCTGGGCATCTGAGGTTTCCAACTGGGCTGAGCCATCTGATTTTTAAGTGATCTGAGTTAGTGCAGATGTAAAAGGAAAGCACCTAATAAATATTAAAATATGGAGATGGACATGACAGTTTTATCACGCCGAACAGAAAGTCGTTCTATGGTCACACCTTAGATAAGGAAAGAGAAGAGAGGGAATACCGCCAATTAGCTGTTACCGAAAATGAATAGCCACCAAAATATTTTTTTATGATATTTAGCGTTTTTAAGATCAATCATTGTAAAATATTGTGGTGTGCATAATGGTAGGGTGTGCAGCTTACCGTTGTAAAAGCCACAGCAGCAGAAAGGAGCCAGGAATCACTTACCACAGGTAAATTTTGATAGTTTTTTGGTGCCATTTGGTAACAGAAATGTCAGTTGCGCGTTCCGTCCTCCTCTCTTTCCTTGTCTAAAGACTGGTTCTCAGAATCAGTTTGACTGATTCAGTGAAACTGAACGTGTAGTGAACGTGAGAACACCTATTCAGTAAAACTGATCGGTAGGTTTGTGCTTTCAGTCAAACTGAAAGCCAGTCTTACTTTTCATTCATTTTGACTGAATCAGTATTGAAAGATGAATGCAAACTTCAAACTGACGTGCGAGAATCTTTTCCGTCATCATGAAGAGTCATCAGTTTTAGCACTTCAAGGTTATGAAAACGTCGTTTTCATGAACGATGAACGAGTTAAAATGATTCATGAAAACTGAACAGTGAGAGCGAACACCGCTTTGATTAATACTGAATCAGTGACAATCAGTGACACTGAACAGTCAAAACCCACCTTAAGGCTGGCTCTCACGATTCAGTTTCGCTGAATCAGTTTGACTGATTCAGTGATACTGAAAGCGATGTTCGTTCTCACTGTTCAGCTCTAATGAATCATTTTAATCTATTTAGCATTAATAAAAGCAACGTTTGTATTTATTTTTCAATACTGATTCAGTCAAAATGAATGAAAAGTAGGACTGGCTTTCAGTTTGACCGAAAGCACAAACCCACTGATCAGTTTTACTGAAAAGGTGTTCTCACGTTCACTGTCTGTTCAGTATCACTGAATCAGTCAAACTGAATCGTGAGAACCCGCCTTTAAGGGTCACACCTAGCGCCTGCAGGCGCTTGAACACACCCATTGACGCAAGGTCGTCACTCGTATTTGCCCATTGCTGAGATAAAATGCGTAGGCGTACGCTGCGAGATTTTGTATATGCGGTGCTGATAGTGTACGATCTTCAAAATGAATAAACAATGTGCTGGAAATATGTTTTTTGATCTCCGAATGATCCCGTAAGGTAAGTACAAATAACTTACAAATAAAATATGTACTCAAAAATGTACGGACACTATTTTTACGGATCGATTGAAACGCCTTAACTAATTTGATAGATAACAACAAATACGAAACTGTCAAAATCCAGAAAACGGATTTGATATCCTCTTAGCCCCAAGTATTATACGGTGATGACATTTTACGCCATATAAATCTGCTTTTTAGAACATTTTTTTAGAGGTCAGTACATCTGTTGGATCAATTTCAATCCATCTCAAAACACGATAGCGCTGTGCATATACAAAAACGTACCTACTGATATTCTTCCCTATTTTTTTATGAATAAGATTTCTCAATTAAAAGAGGTTGATAATTTTTTTGCAAAATACCAAGTATATATATTTTATATATTGTTTATTTTATATTATTTTGAATAACAACATAAGAGATAACAAACTAAATCTTACTAAAAATTTACATTATTGTATTGAGTATTTTTGCCACTGATACTTTTTTAGCGAGTCCAAGCTGGTATCCATTGTAGGAGTATCGAAAATAATTAATAATTGTATAGCGCCTTCATTGGCGTGTACTTTGGCAAAAAATATAGACTTGATATCGGTATCGATACTTTTTATTTTCGCATAAGGCCAAGATTTCTCGCTCATAATGGCGTCAAGGTCAAATTCTGTGGGAACCATTTTTATATAGGAAATCCTCAGACATATTCTGCTGGTTGTTTAGTATGCTGTGTACAGGGTTTAAGATAATTCGACGTATTCCCGACATGATAGTAAAGCTAAAATAGTAAAGTTGAAATGCACAAATCTTGCTTAACATATGTAATAATTACCCAAATCTGACATTTCTGTCTAAAAAAATGGAAAGTGTACGTCAAAAATGTAAAAGTAATATGTTAACAAATCAATACCATCATAAATAGGTGAAAAGATACGATACTTTAGAGAGGTATTGAGAAAAATAAATTTAATTTCATTCATTTTCCTTTTCCACCATAAAAATATTTATCACCACCATAATAGCTGGTCGATGGTGATCCAACCGCTAGACTCAGTCTCCTGAATTTAAATCCTGGCTATGCTCCTGAATGTAGGTTTTAAGAGATATTATAATACCTTTTAGAGAAGAAATTTTTCCAGCGGTTTCTATACGCAATATTTTGAGCTAGATACGATTCTGTTGAAAGAAAACAAAAATGAAAATTGTTTAATTTCTCCCAATATCTGTTTTTTTCTAAAGTATCGTAATTTTTCGCCTATTTATGATGGTATTGAATCAGCGTAAGCGTATCTTCATGGGTTTCGGTCAAACATGGAAACTAGCATTTTTCTTCACTACGTTTCGATTTGTTGTATCTAAACCATCTTCAGGTGTCTATAAATGAATTGAAAATTGTATGTATATAATAATAAAAATAAAAAATACAAAAAAAAAATTAAATCAAATACTTCCATTAATATTAGATGTCGGTTACATTTCTGTAAAATTTTTGGTTTTTGTGAAGCAGCCTCTACGGGTTGAGAGAGTTGAATGATCTGCACGGCGTTTTTAGGATGATCTCTCAACCCGTAGACGCTGCTTCACAAAAACAAAAATTTTACAGAAATGTAACCGACATCTAATATTAATGTAAGTAGGTTTGTTAGTATTTTTTTCCTTGTCTTAGTAAATTTAATTCATGTATATTCATTTTCAATGCACCAAAATAAAATCACTAACTTTATATTTGAAGGTTTTATGTATATGGGTGCTTTCACAAAAATAGGGCAACTCTGTTTCCGCAGCACATTTCTCTTAAAATAATTAATAATTATTTACTTCTACAATTGCTAAGTAACAGTTCATAATGTGTTTTATTAATCCCCCAAAATATGTTAAAAATGATATTAAATTATACTTCGAAATTCCGTTTTATGGACCCCAAATGTCAGTCCCTAGTCATGTCCGACTTACGAAATTTTGTGTTTGGGCATCAATATTTAAGAAAATATTAAGTTTATGCTTACTTTAATTGATATTTTTTTAATGTTTAAGTACTCGCAACTAACTCTGTCAATATTTTGTGGTTTAAATCAACAACAATTATTTTTTCTCAAATGAGTTTAATGTCCTCAACTTTATTCGTCAGGCCCTAGCCAGTTACGAATTTTCAAATTTCGCGGCATAATTCGAATAACCTTGAATAACATCTGGTGGATTTTAAAGTATTACATGAAGTTATCCGCAGACGACATTCGCTTTGCGGCGGTCATTTTATTAATCAGTACAAACGCGGCAGTTCTTGTGTCACTACGTGTCGGATCCAGTCACTTGGTCAGTCCCTAGGTAAGTAATTTCATTGTTAATTAATATGAAATTCTTATGAATTAATCAATGTATACAATTGAAATATCGGCTTCGTTCGGTACATCATATTAGACTTCCTAGTATTGTTTGCAGCAAAATTTCATGTTAAATTTTATCCCGAATCGTCAGTCCCTAGACCATCAGGCCCTAGCTTAAAACGGTGCTAGGGACTGATGTGAGAGGTTAGGGACTTACATTTATTATGAGGTACTAGTACGAAATATGTTGTTTAGCCCTTATAAGATATTATTCACATTCATTGGTGAAATCTATTAAATTGTTGTTATCTACTTTATAGCAGTGTGCCGCCTAAAAAGAAGCCAAAATTGTCGAAAGAAGAAATAGCCATTAAAAAATCAGCTGCTGCAAAAGCTCGCTTAGCGAAAATTAAAAGTGATCCAGTTTTATTAGCACAACACAAAGAGAAAGAAAGACTGAAGTATTTAAAAAAGAAGGAGAAGGGTCAGCGAAAGTCTGTTCAGGATACGACCCACGTGATCATAGAAAAGTGAAAAAGAAGTGGAAGGAGTACTCGTCTGATTATAGAAAGAACCTAAAACATAAAAAATGTGTGATAATTATGTTGCTGAAAATATACCACCTTCATCTGACGATGTATCATTAGAGAACCTGTAGCTCCAGAACTGCCGATCAATAATGAAAATAAGAATGATCATCTTAGACAACTTAAAGCTAAAAGAAGATGCCTTCATCAATGGAAGAAAAGAAACAAAATTTTGCAGAAAAAATGTGCCATAATTGCAAATTTGAAAAAGAAGCTTAACAGTCAACTGAAGAAATATACTAGACTAAAGAAAAAAATTAAGGAATCGAGGGAATTGCTCACTCCAAGTAAAATTGAACAATTAGCCGAAGATCCTAATCAAAGAAAAGAAATTGTGAAAAAGGCATTGTTTGGCGACGTTTTGCAAACTCAAATTACAGAAAATATTTCAAAAGCTAAAACTCATCAAGAGAAATCTAATTTTAAACATCTGTTGTCTGGCCAAATGTTGAAAAATATAAAGTTTGGCGAATCAGTTCTGGCTCTTTAACAAAAAAAAAGGCCCAGCCCAGTAGTAATAAGAAACATTTGAAAGGTAAGAAAAACAGAGTTGTCCAAATTGTTCAAAGATTTACGATGGTAATAGCTGGGCTGCAGCTGGAAGAAAGGAGTGTATTACTCGCAAGAAAATAAAAAAAAACAGAAAAGGTATTTATCAGACTCCTTAAAAAATGTACACCATAAGTTTCTTCATATGCCCTGAAAATCGGATACACATTCTTTTGTCAGTTACGTCCATTTTGGGTTGTACCTCCTCAACTAACAGATCGTGATACTTGTGCCTGTATTTTACATGAAAATATCAACCCAAGATTATCATCGTTAAAAAAGGCAAACATTCTTGGAATCAACAACCATCAATCAGGTTATTTAGAAAGATGTTTATCGAGACAGTGCAATGAATGCTCTACTAAAGTTTTACCATATGCTGAATTCTATAACAGTCAGGACATCTTAGTTTAACAGTGGATACACGGAAAAGAAACGATTACAGATCCTAAAACAAAAAAGGAACCCGTTGTTTCAAAATACAAAAAAGAGACGACGAGTATGAAGCCGCGAGATTTGATACTAAAACTACAAAATGATCTGCAAAATTGGTTTCAACATGAAGTTTTGTATTATCTTTATGTTTATTTTATGGCTAAGGATTTTGTTTTTATTTCTATACTTTTGAAATGTTATTTTCTATCTACCGCAAAAACTACAAGTGTTTATGATAAGTGAGTAGTATTAAGTCTAAGAATGCATAAGAATTTGATTTAAAGAATCTTTCCGTACCTAATATATGGCGAATTAATAGGAAAGGAGCATTAAACATTCATTTATTTTTGTTACTTTATAGGTGTCTTATTACCTTATAGAACCGAAGTAACTGATAAAGCCTAATGTGTAGAGTGTAAGAATTTGATTTGAAGAAATTCATGAGTATATGACTGATTATTATAAAAATCAAGCTAAGCAGTATTTTTGTTACTTAATAAATACAGTTATATATGATTGAACAACAATTTGTAATAAATAAATATGATACTACATACACAGCTTAATTTATTTATTACAATATCACTATTGTTCATCAGTCCCTAATAAGAGAAGTCAGTCCCTAGATGCCTAAATTTGCCAAAGTCCAAATATCTCCTAAAATAAGGCATAAAGTGACTGGCCCTTTTAGACAAGACACAATTGATTGATCACCTATCATGTACACTAACAGGGAATCCAATAGCAAATAAAATATAGTTGGGTCAAATTACTTCCGAAAGTGGCCTGATTTTTGTGAAAGCACCCATATACATATACAATTTATAATTGTGTTATTTGATTTTTGAATTCATTTATAGACACGTGAAGATGGTTTAGATACAATAAACTGAAAGTAGTGAAGAAAAATGCTAGTTTCAATGTTTGACCGAAACCCATGAAAAACAACCATAATCTATAGCCCTGGTCACTAGAAAAATAAAAATAAACATGTTACTAATATTCTTATTATTCAGACAAAAATTCCAGATTTTGAGTAATTTTTAGAATTCCCTTGAAATCTCAAACACTATTGATTTTTAATAATAATAAGCTTTTTTTGTTGCGTTGTAGCTCTACTATCATGCCCTGACAGGACTACGGCGTATTACATTAAACCCTGTATATATAACAATAATCGATTTTATTGCAAAGGCCAGTATACAAAATGTAAAATAAATATTTATGTACCCATGGTAGATGACATGAACATGGAAGGTTTTTTTTACATATGCCGAATTCAAACAGTATCAGTCCCATTACTTTTGGGTGTCACCCTACGCTAAAGTTTCACACTGAGAGTACAGTTTTACAGAGGTCCAAACGTACAAAATAAATTTGAAAATGCCGAGAGTTAATCAAAAGACAAAAGTATATCACTGAATATCGAATCACCTGAGCTGCCATCACTGTTTACTGACGATATGCTGCTCCAACTGTCAGAATTGTCGTCGCCATCTTCATTGTTGTCATTGTTCTCGTTATCATTGTTGTCTCCATCTACATGTTAAAGAGATAACAATATTAAAGCCCGATTTTATCAACATGCATATTCTAACAAAGGCTATGACGAAGCTTTTCGATTGGATGTCATTTAGCAAAAGCTTTCTATTATTTATTTAATTATTTATTTATCTTTATTCAAGTATCATCTACAAGATGACATGGAATAGTGTCAGCGTGTGTAGTACAAACATGAAATTGAAAAAATCAACAAAATATTTATAACACAAACTAATAACATACAATTCAAGATAAACATAATATAATTGAGCAATATGTATGCGGAATGGTCATCAGGTGCGTCTCCCCGTGAAATATTCAACGTATTCTTTAGTAGAATAAAAACACTTCTGAATCAATAAATGTTTGAGGCGTTTTTTAAGGATGTGTTTGGAACGTAAGCTCTTTGTATCTGTCGGAAGTAAATTGAAGAAATAGCTTCCAGCATACAATGGAGATTTCGTAAAGTAGGAATGATAGAATTTATCCGGAACGATGTTATTCTTATTGCGAGTATCATATCCATGTTGATCATGATTCTTAATGAGCTTTTGATTGTTGCTATATATGTACATTAGAATTTTATAAAGGTATATAGATGGCACTGTTAATATTTTATATTTTCTGAAAGCATCACGGCAAGTATTGCGGTAAGGAATTTTACATATTAAACGGATTATCCTTTTTTGAAAGATGAATACTCGTTTGACATCTTTGGCGAGTCCCCATACCGTGATACAATAAGATATGTTAGAGTAAACTAGACCGTAATAAACATTTATCAATCCGTCTTCAATTAGAAAGCTTCTCAAATTTTTCAGGAGATAGAAGATTGAGTATTGAGGGCTATGTTACTATATAAGTATCATCCAATAGTATTTTATCGATATTGGAAACAAAACTACGACTCAACAATCGGCTGTCTTACTCACGGTCGGTTCCTTTGTGATGACGTGTTGCAAATATCTGACGTCAGCGACGCCATTTTGGGATAGTCTTATTCGCCCTGACAGGGGCGGAGTAAGAAAAAATGTACAACAGAGCAGAATTAAGAAATAATACTCAACCTATGCGGTATAAAAGGAAGGTAAACATTAACGATAACATAAAGTTTATGTTGTCTTTAATGTTTACCTCCCATAAAGTACTAGCTTTGCGCTGTGATCTATATTACTTATCTCTATACTCATACATTCTATGTATGTAGATAGCCATGACCCTGCCGTGCCGCCGATGTTGAAATCTATCTTTCTCTAACCCAAAATATCGATGCGCAAAGGGACCGGCGCAAAGCATGCCCAGACCTTGAATAAAACAGCAGATTGTTTGTTGAGCCGTGACAAAACGTCAAAGCTGGATGACACTTTTCGTCATACCATATGTTTATAACAAAATCGACGTGCGGTTAGAAGGCAGCTAACGAACCGCTGGTGCAGCGAGCAGCCATGGAGGGTGGACCGGACAGCCGGTGTGTCGCGGTGCAGGGGGGGGTACATGAATGACTGTACCGAATACTAGTAAAGAAGCGGTAGACTGTGACGCGGCGTAAATGGTAAAGCAGATCCGCGGTAAGGAATTTCCAATAATAAGTTGTAAAGGGACGACATTTTTGGGGTACTGGACTGACTTCGGGAAAGTAATAGAGATAAACGCATGTTATTAGTGGACCCTTATTACCAACACAGTTCTGAGGTTATGTCTATATTTTTATAATAGTTCAGTTTAACCATTGATTAAGGTATTCTTAATCAATGGTTTAACGTTAACGTAATGAGTGAAAATGATGATGACGCAAATTCTGAATTACAAACTATCGTTCAAAAGATGGCAAATAATATGTATATCATTTTTAGATGGGATACCTTTGATGATCATATAAATTGTGTATAATGAGGCAATAAGTTGGTAGTTAATATTTTAAAGGAACATTTTATTTTCTTCTTTTTAGAACATTCAAATAAAAGCGTTTTTTTAAGAAAAGTATTTGATTTTAATTTATTATTCTTGAGTTGAGAATACCATATGGTGAATTCACTTTTTTCAGTTACAATTGATTTATATTGTATTGATTAATTATTTAACAATTTATACGAAGCATGGGTGACCAAAATATTATTCTATCACAAGGTAAGACAGCTCAAAAGAAGATTAAGACCCGTCTAAGCTAGTCGTGCAACCGCTGTTGCTAGTTCAGAAGAATTTTGTTTGTCAGAAAATTTGGATTTTGGGATTTAAACATTGTAAGCTTTAAAATGTATCCTCTTTAATATCTAGCTTCATATTTGCAGTTTCGGTCGTTGAGCTCAGTGTTTCTTTAGTTTTATTTACATTCTGTAAAAAAAGTGATGAGCGTTTCATTTATTTTGATCCATTTCCCAAAAACTACGAAAAACACGACATGCCTCAGTTCTTAACATGCAAAACCCGAAGTGTCCAAATTTAAAAACTAGATTTCAGGAAAACTATCTGTCATAGATTTTGGGGCGAGAGAACCTAACATCCTACACCATCAGAGATTATCATACCCTTGTTTTAGTATTATTTTCGCTCATAGTAAGGCTGTATTCCGTTTTTATAGATTTATCTAAAATTTGTTTCCATAGATTTGTCGGGTTCTTCGTTAAAACGAATGATTTGGTAACAGTGAAAACAGGTGTCAGATATCTTCTTTGGAAAATGCATTGCTAAATTATCTGCATTCTGAGCGAACGGAGTTCAGCTTGTAGCCAAAATGGGATATACATTATAATGTTATTAAGTCACTTACCATCATTGTCGCTATTGTCATCATCACTGCCATCCATCTCATCATCGTCATCTTCTTCTTCCTCATCCTGAAGTAAATTCATCAAATGAACAACACTCATAAATTTAATTTATAGCAAACACTTTTGACTTTTTTTCTTTCATTAATCACACTCACACCAAACGCGGAACAAAACTGTACTATACCTTCCATACAATGCTACCATGATATTGCTATCAAAGTAAAGCTTCCCAAATACTGCCAAGGACAGATGCTTAGTGGATTGTTAGTGAATATAGCAGTTTGCAACCGTTTTCTAGGATCATTAGAGGGTGATAAGTACAAATAAGCATAACAACTAATAAGTCATTGATAAAAATATGAATCTATACGATTTAATGATGTGCCAGAACTCCACCACTTAACATCTACATAACAAGAAGGGTCACTGGATCAGATGATCTTTTTCATTTACATAGACATTCAGTTGTACAATGCCGGCGATGTTCATGCTCCTTCTTGTAAGATCATACTAAAAAGATACACAACGCATTCAAAGTATGAATTTCGCCCACCACCCTTAAGAGCTTTCAAAAACTTAACCTATTCGAATGGACTGAATAAAGGACCAGATGCTATCCAGCACGGAATGTGGCTGGTGCATAGGCCACACGATGGGCCCTTTTGCGCCTCTATCCGCGCTAGTTCCTAAGACCTGCCCTTTTGGCAAACGCAAGTACATTCTAAGGTCCTATCCATTTTATCTCTATTGGTTCCAAGGTTCTTGAGCCCAGCATAAACTGCCTGTGATAACCCAGGGTTTCACAGCGACACAAGATGTGTCGACACAAGATGTGTCGCTGTGAAACCCTGGGTTATCCACCACGTTCACTTTGGGTCGTTGACCACCCTCATCACGAACAAGTGACGCCTGGAGGTGTTGTGACCCGTTATAAGGCCTACTAGCAATCTCAAGTTGCTCCTATCCAGAGAGAAACAAAATCGTCCTATTCTCTCTGCAAGCCCTGCTAATAGTTCCCGAGCTTGACGGAGATGACCAGAGATGTTGTTCCATCTCAGAGAGTGTTGATTCTGGATCCACTCTCCAGTTGTTTTCCTAATCATGTTTGCAGATAGTCCTAAGGCTGGTTCCGGGCACACAAAACTGTTGCCGGATCCCATCCTGGCCAGATGATCCGCCATTTCGTTACCCTTTACCCCAGCGTGCCCAGGTACCCACATCAGTGATACCTTGTGTTTAGCTGAGATGTCGTCAAGAGCCCTCCTGCACTCCAGGACCAGTCCCGACGTTATTTTCCAAGCACTCAGTGCTTTGATGGCTGCCTGACTGTCAGAGCAGATAGTAATCCGCCTCCTAGACCCGTCAATTTCCCGAATACGATTTACACAAGCATTCGAATGGACTAGTATCATCAATTTTTTTATGAGTATGAGATAAGAACCTTCTTATATTTTTCGAGATTTTTTTGGGCACTGGAAAGCCGATAAAATGAGAAAAATATTTGAGCCCTTTAGGACCGTGACGTCACGGTCGTATAGGGAACAGCCAATCGAAAGACGAGTATGTGTGCCGTGTTGCCGTGTTCTAATTTGAGTACCCAATATTCAATGCATACTTTTATATGATCCTCTCTGCACATTTGAAAAAAGTAGTAAAGAATTTACTTAAAGTTTTTTTTAAACCAGAAGGGATATTGAGAAAATCGGATTTTTCCGGACTAGTGTTTTCATGCTAATTCCGAATCTATATTTAGTTTCTCTCTAGCACCTGCACTTTTGGCTATCTTTTGTATACGGACAGACGGACGGACGAACAGACAGACAAAGGCTCTCTTCAGTGACAGTGAGAGCTAAAAGTACATAATTTTTTACCTCTAGTTGATACTTGGTTGAAAGGTTTGTGTTTCGCAGATAGAGATACCAAGGCGTATCCACTAACGCGAAAATGAAGTTTACCTTTCAAATTCTCGGAATTAATCATTCACCGCACGATAATTAAAGGCACGAAAAGCTTCGATTTGTGACAGGAAATTTATAAAATTATAAGGTTGAGCTTAACTTCTCTTGACAACCAACAGCACAATCTACAAAACCAAGCTTTCATCTTTCTTCATGTGATACAGCCAAGAGATGAAACCCACTGACGCGCACTGATTGGCCAAATTTGAATTCTTGTATTTAAACTTTAAAACGAAATCACCAGTAAAACAGTAAAGTTTGATTTTATCAATTAAATTTATTAACGGATGGAAAATGACAATCAGATCCATCCTTATTTTGTGGTAAACCTTGAAACATAAAGGTTATAAATACAGGGTGTTTCACGACGATTAAGACAATCAATATGTCGGAACTGGGCAGTAGTAGAGAATTATAATTTTGAGGATGTAAATTAGAGCAGATGTTGTGTGTTTATTTGTCATTGTACTACCCAATGAGGTATTTGTTTTGGTCACGTGACATTCGATTCAAAATTATTAATGGGACACCCTGTACATTTCTGCCTTTCTGTGTTCCTCCCGATAAAACAATTCCAACAAACTAGCACACTTGGGGTATAAAGTGACTAATTCAAAACCTACAGGTACTTAAAGGATTGTATCACGCTAAAAGCGTGTAGTGAGACAAAATATTCATTCGGTGGTCTTATCATACCACCCAGGGACATCCTAAATTATATTTTAGAGCTCGGAAATATTTTTATTGATAACTTTAAACTTTAGTTTCTACAGTAGCGATTGGAATGACACTGAAAAGCAAAATGTCAAAAATAATTTATTCACATCCAAGTAAAGCATTTCCACATGATTATCTTTTAAAATTGTACATACGAGTTCGTATATACTATACCATGAATTTTATAAGCTGTGGTCTCAAAAATAAGCCACATAAATAAAACATTAAGGTAAAAAAACTATAGCACCTTTGAACCAATTTTTACTTATCTACGAAATAGCTACAATATGTGAAATCATTTGAGATTCATTAGTAATAGTTTTACTAGGTTTTATTTTTGATATCCATTTATGTAACTTAGTGTGTTAGCAAAATAAACGTTATATTTGTATTTGTTTGCCTAAATCGGCTGTCAATACCTAGTCTTTCAATGACCCTCGTATATACGTAAAACCCAGGCGTTAGCAAGTCCCCGCTAAAAGACCCTTGTACTTGGGCAAAAACAAACGCAAAAACTAATTGGCGCGTGCAACCGCGGCATCACTTTGATGTGAGATCCTCAAAGTGCCGACGGAGAGTGATCAAACTTATATGTATTCCGTAAACTTTGGACCTCAGTTTTTGCAAGGCATTCCCGAAAGTGAAAGTGGCCCACACACGTTTCAGTTATATTTACAACAAAACTTTAAACGCTGATTTTTCTGTAACAAATGCGAATTTCAGAATAATTCTTTTTGATATCAGTTTCACATTCCGAAACCTAAGTGCGTCTTTTTTTTTCGGGATTCGTCTTGAGACGGTGTATATAATAAAGAGTTTTAAATTTTTGATAACATGGTAGCATGGTACGAAACTAACACAATAAAAAGCAGAATTTTGAAAATTAGAATATATTAAACAAATATAATAGTCAAAATCTAACATCATCTATACTAAAAGTGATAACAAAAGGGACCAGAACCCGTCTGGCGTATGATCACAGTGCGAGGCTCCTTCGAGCGAAAATGAGTAATTTTCTACCTGTTCGTCCTCGTCGTCCCTCCGCCTGCCGACGTCGTAGACGCGCACCACCGACTCCTGGACCGAGTTGTACATGCCCTGGTTTTCCACCAGCGCTATCTGGGTGTCGAAGCGGTCTACAGCCAAGTCGTAGATGCTCCTCTTTACGTCGATCGTCGCTGGAAACGGTAACAAAATAACTTTCATGACGGTTTCCCATTAAATGGATAAAACCACAGAGTTAACATCTCTAGAGGGAGCCTAATTTGAATATTGGCCAGCCAACATCTATAGCGCTATTGCCACTCCTCTTCGTCCGCTTCCAGTTTCTTCAAAATCCGGCAGTTTCCGCAGTTTGAAGACAAGGTATTTAACTGGGTATTTAACTATACATTCCAATATACTTGCAATGTAAATGATTTACGTGAAGATAATATGTATTGATTCAATGAAATCTGAAAAATGGTAAATTTCATAGAGGAATGTCGCAATCACTTCTAATATGTCGTAAATCTGACAACCTACAATCGGCGTACCCTTAAGCTGTCATGTGGCTGTCATTGTAGTTGTGGTTATTGCGTCTGTCGAGATTTTTGTGATTTTAGTGTATATTTGACTGACTTTGTGACTATTTGTGGTGTGAATTAAATTATTTATGAACAATATTGTCATAATTGCATGATGAGACAACATAAAAAGTGCATAGTTTGCGGTAATAGCGACGAATCGGTGAACACTTCTTACCATAGGTGAGTGTAAGTTTTGTTTTAGTTTTCAGTAGCGTGATATATGGGGATAGCTGGGAACAAAAGTAACTTCACTCCAGTTTGAGGGATAATAATGGTTGTTTAATGTATCTTTTGTGCACGCATTACATTCATGTCAATCAACATGAATTTTCCAAATTCCATTTTTTAAACTATTCGAGGACGTGAAATGCAAAAATGTATGCCACATTTACTTACAGAAAATCTATCTATGAAAATCTTATACAACTGGATATTACCTAATGCAGTTATTATATTTTATTGTTGAAGTAAAAACACGATGCAGCCATTCCAACAGGCTACCTTTCAGAACACTGTTAGATATGTTTTGAAAAACACTTCATGGTAATAATAAATTATCAACTGTTACAATGAAATTATAATAAGAGTAACTCTCTAAGTATAGCTAAATACTAATACAACTTATTGGTATCAGTTTGTAACATCATAGTAATAATTGAATCTATTCATGAACATCCAATTTTAATATAAAGTCGCACGCTACTGGTAATGCCCTCAGGCTGTCAAAATTTCCGTTACATGATGGCTGGTCAGCGACCTGTGCATTTTGTTGTTTACACTCCCTCTATAGATGTTAACTCTGTGGATAAAACAGTGGTTGGATTCAGCAGAAAGATCGGGAGCCGCTACATCTCAAGCCCGATCACACAGACGGCGGTCAGGAGTTCTGAGTTCTGCGTTCATTGTTTGGAGTTCTGAGAGCACACAGGCGGCGCACTAAGGGTTATTTGGTTGATCTAGGCGGACATAATTCAATTTCACAACTCTTAATCCAGGGATGAGCAAATGACGTTTTGCAAAGGTTAGATAAATTATGTATACGGAATACGCGTAACGGCCCTCCCCTCCACAGCGTTTTCTGCAAGTCTAAACCTGATCACTCTTAGATTGTACATACATTTCTCTGTGCAGCAACTGCTCCAGAATTACGTATCTTCAAGTATTGTAGCTCATCGGGATTATATTGTTTATTACTTTATTATGGAGTCGTGTCAGGCAGGTATGTATTTATGTATTCACTATAACTAATTTGCAGCTTTATATTTTTTATTTAGGTATAATAAGTGAGGTTAGGTTACATTTACGTGATAATTTCGTAAATTCGAACCATTTAGTGTTGTACTTCAGGGTGAATCCGGATGCCCATTTCTTGAAGGATATTTAGCTACGGGTTTCTTGTACCAGGATAGATAAAAAACGATTCCACTTCCAACTGCTTTCAGAAATTACGATTAAATCAATCCAACAAGTACGACAAAATATTTTTGTGGGCATTTTTTGAATCTAATTACTTATATATGTTGTTACTAGCAGAATCCAACAAGAAGGTCCTGGATAATGAATCTTCAGACAATGATTTAACTACGGAGATGTCTTCAGATGAGGAGCAGTCTTCCTAGATGTGTTTAAGGCACATTTGAATATGTATATAATGACAGGTGTATCATCTAATTTCGGAATAAACCGTGAATAAAATCAAGTCATATCATTTGGGTCTTAAGAATGTTTTGATTAGTTTAAATGTCACAACCTGAAACTATAACACCTTATAAATATATATAATAGTACAAATAATTTTGTCCCGCTAGATCGACTAAATAGCCCTTTGTGCGGCGGTCAGTTACCAACGTTCCAGTTTTGCTCCTAATATAATATTGTTCGTGAAACATGTATTCAGACAGCTCATCTTCCGACGAAGAAGAAGCATTGCTTTTGTTGAGCCTGCAGGCGTCCAAGAGAAAAAGGAAACACTGGGTGCACCCACTTAACAGCAAGCGAGAAGATCAAGGGGCATTTCATACGCTATTTGCTGAATTGCTTGAAGATGAAGAACGATTTTTTATATATTTTCGTATGTCAATATATAGCTTCAATGAATTATACAGTTTAATAACACATGATATAGAAAAACAAGATACCAACTGGAGAAAGGCTGTTCCTGCAAAAGAGAGGTTGGCAGTATTTTTACTATTTTCGTCTTAGATAAGGAAAGAGAGTTTCATAATCATTATCACGATTTTTATAATCATTATCACTTAAATCATATAACAAACGTCTTTCTCGAACCAATTCAATTAATTTTTCTGTTTCCAACATGACGGAGTTCACGCGTTCTTTGTCTTTCTGTGAATAGAACTCCGGAACGCAAGAGTTCTCAGTGACCGCTACGGTTTGACTGCCGGCAGTGTGCTTTGTTAGCAAGTAGTCCTTTACAAAAAGGCAGAACTCTGAACGCGGAACTCAGAACTCCTGACCGCCGTCTGTGTGCGAGGGCTCTCAACAGTTGGCGTTCTGCTGAAAGCGTTGCTTGTGCACTCTGAGATATCACGATAAACAGTTCGTGTCGACTGTCAGTTTTCAGTGAAATGTCAAATGAGTGGTCACATTTGAGGTTAGAGTGGCCGTGTTTATTAAACATAAAAAAACATGTAAGGTTGCATCAAAGTTTTGGACTGTGTAAAGTTGTGTGGACAACGACTTTTTCATAGATCATACATCATACCGTTGACTTATTTTTAAAATATGACAACATAACCTATAACACAAGTCTCATAGCATGCAACGCTCACAAGGTCAGAAGTAGCTTATTCCGCTCCGCTCCAAGTGAGCCTACTATTCTATCGCTACAAAAAACGGCGACCGCTGGAGCGGTAGCTGCTAGGTAGCGCACGCGTTCAGCAGAAAATTTGGTAGCTGCTCCGCAACTGTTGAGTCTGCTCAATGCAACCAATAACAAAACAGAAACTTTCCTCATATCAACTCCTCACCTCTGAGACCCGTTTCTGGAGTTCGAGAGAAATACTTTCTCGTAGGAATTATTTTTTAGTTTTCTGCCTATCCTCGAGACGGGGTCACCTTTTTTTGTAACACCCAGTATGTTCATATTAATTTTTATGTAGATTTTTGATGACGATGCTTATACCAATTTTTTTGGTCTTACAGATATAAAGAATGAATAAATATTAAAATAATAAATTTTTATTAATGAACTCACCGATACTGGAATAATCGATAGCGTCAACAGTTTTGAAACTAGAATCGAACGTTGAATCGCCATCGTCCATCTCCTGCTCCATTGCAATGGCGTATATCGCTGCGTTTACTGGAGAGAATATCACTGAACATTGATGAAGAGCTGGTACAGTCTTCAACAAATGGAAAGTCCTAATATCCCACACCTCTGTATTTGATACAATCTGCAAGATTATTATATCGAAAAAAAAAGGGATAATGATAGTACGGTACAAAAAATATATGCTCTCATCGTTTATTTATGGTGTCTTCTACGCACTCAGCCAACTTAAAGGCCCATTTCGCACCAAATCAGTCAGCAACAGTCAAGTCTAGTCAAGTCACATTCAATCAAGTCACCGAAATCAATTGCTTTCACATGAAGTAAGTCATGCAAACGAAATCGACGACCAGTCAGTTCAACGTTTTGTGACCAGACTACCGTATCTAGTTGAAATGTACGAGGTTCTTCAAGCAATGATTTTACGCCGATTACAACAAAGGAGAAAAATGAGGCAAAAAAAGAAACAATTGTGGATTCATCCCATTAACAGAAGAAGACTACATTTTGGATCATTTAATCACTTGTTTCCTGATTTATTGGCCGACCCAAGAAAATTTTAAAATTACTTTAGAATGAGTGCAGATTTATTTTTTCAGTTATTGAGTCTTATAGCACCAAACTTGTTAACTGTTCAATGTCCATTTTTATAATATAATGATGCACCGCCGTCCCTTTCTCAAAAGACTTGTCAGGACTGGCATAAATATTCGATCGGCAGAGTCAGAGACAGTCCGATCACGTCGGGACGGGACTGGCACGGACGTGACTCGGTCAGTCTGAAAGCGATTTTTCACATAATGCGTAATTTCAATATAAGTTCTAGTCAGTTGAATCTGTGAGCGTCTGACGTGACTAGACTTGACTGTAGCCGACTGATTTGGTGCTATGTCTCTCGAATTATTCGCGCGAACTATTAGTGGTTTCTGTGTTTGCGCGATTTAAAGCTGAAATCGTTTAGTTTAATGAAGTACTACGTACAGCTGTGAGCTAAAGACCTCAGAGTAACAAATGAACATAGAGGTAGCAAACAACTAATTCTTATAGGCCGACATCTTTTCTTACGTTGTCATATTGACCACCAGATACGGCAATCATAATTATTTACTATCGTCTTAATTGTATAGTATCCAGAAATATTCCATTTCACGTTAAAAAAGACGGTATTTTGATGGTTCACGAATGATTACAGCAAAATCAATAGATATGTTGACCTCTACTGCGTTACTGCATATTTCTCCATCATAAACACAAATTCTGAAGTCTTACATAAATTTTGAGGAGCTGGCAACGGCGATATAATTTTCCTGCGATTTGTTTACGGTAGAAGCCCGACTGTCAAACGTTTGTTTTGTTTGTGCGTCTTTTATGCCTGGTCAGTAAAATCGAATTGGCTATTTGTTGGTAACTGTAGTGAAGCTTTATGGAGTTGCTGTGCTAAATTCGAGTGTAGTTTAACGGTTTTTCGAGATGGGATAGTGCAGTGCAATGTTTGTACCATGGGTTGCATTGGAAGAATTTTCAGGTTAGTCGGCAATGTTTCGAGGCTGAAGTGTCAAAAGATGATGGTTTTGAGCACGCCATGCTGAACTGGTTTGTTTACTACCTCTATGTTCAGTTGTTACTCTGAGGTTAAATACCAATATGTGGAAGAATAGTGTCATTTAAGTGAAAGCCCGTTTCTAAAGCTGTCTCTTTTTCGATCGGGAAAGAGTAAGCAGATAAGGGTAAACGAAATATTGAAAAACTACCACTTAACACTTAATAATTCGTCTGCTACTTCTTCCCATAGTTTCCGTGATTCATCACGATTATGACACCCTTTAAATTTTTGGTTCCACAAAGGTTTTCTAACAAATATCAATAAAATCAGTTTTTCTCAATCCATATTCAATATTTTCGAAGAAAGCAAATACACAGGATGCTTGTCGGTCGCTCATATTCCCTTGAAAAAAAAAACAAAGCCGTTTGAACTTCCAGCAAGAAGCAGAGATTCGCGCGACTAATTCGCTTCTCCTGTAACCACCTACAGTAAGTTGTCGAGTGGGGATTGGTAAATAAAGTACAGTTTAACGTACAGAAAACTTAGGCAGCAACACTGACAAAGAAGTCTCACGTTGGCTTACCAACTGAGGAAATGGAGGGACACCCAATAGGCCAGTCACATACCGTCAAGCTTTTGGGGATCAACATTCTGGCACGGCCACGTCGCCAGTATTGCTAAAACGGCATCCCAGAAGCTTGGAGTTTTGTCGCCTGCCGACTAATGCCTATTATAACCGCATCAAAGAATTTTTGGAATACAATCTGCAGAGTGTAATATGTCATATCTGCATTTTCAAATCCGGAAAAAAACAACAGAAAACATAAAAAATGCGTAGAAATAGGTAGGAATAACAAATTCACTCATATTTGAAATATGACAACGTCGCCAAATGAATGTCTCCGTATCGTAGATGTTATCTAGGAAACACGTCATAAGAAAATCACACTTACCTCGAGGCCATTGGGATGAAAAACTCCGCTCTGCGTCTGATTTAACTTGTCCAGTTTATGGATGGACTTCCCTGAATTAACATCGAAAAGCACCCCATCTGACAGTACCAGTTCATCATTATAGCTGAACGTCGCTTTATTTTTGGTATACTGGTTACTTATACGAGGAACTAAGCTCATCACAGAAGTGCCGGTGGTTGCGTCGTATATCTAGAATCAAATAAAACAGAAAAGTTTTACTTGTAGGTTATTTCTCATGACATGGATTATTGTTAGATAATAAATTGGTTATTGTTTACAAAAAATAATGTCGCCAGCCCGCGAGCTTTGACTTTCAGGATAGGCAACCAGTATGGCGCACTTGGGAAACAGATTTGCCATCAGTTAAATCCTGTGTTTAGTTCTGTGAAATGCAACAAAATGTCATTTTCACCCCTTTTACTTCCCACACCGATAGGTGAGGGGAGTATTGTGATCGCGAAAATTTTCGATTTTGAGATAATACGCTTTTTGGGCGTTTTATGATGTCTACATAACGAAAAACCACGTCACTCATTTCCGTCGGTCTGTCTGTCTGTCGCTTTTTTCTACCCTCGTAATCTCAGCAACCGCTGCATGGATTGTGATGAAATTTGGGCAGCGGTATGCTGTGGGGTCGTAGTAGGTAATGTTCCTATAATTTTGAAAATCGGTGCATAGGCGGCGGAGTAATTAGCAAAAAACAAAAAAAAATTAAATATTGCAGAAACCTCGGTTTTAGGCGTTTTATGGGTCCCTGATCATTTTCTCGTTTTTTTTGGATGGGGGTGAAATTGGGGTGGTTGGGGGGAAAAATTTGTTGCTTTCCTAATAGACTGTCCACCGACCTGTGAAGGAAATCCTGGCGACATAAATACCTTTTTTAGGTCCGTCCGAACATTGCCTTGCCTATTACAGAAAGCAAAGGATACAAACACACGAGCGTATTGCTTTAGATCGTTGTAACGAGGAAACTGTTGAATTGATGTTAATGAAATTTTGACACAGTATTACTACCATGGCGAAGATGGAAAACGCTTATGGTTTTGATAAATCGTAGCAGTGGCGGCGCAGAAATAATAAAAAAACTGAAAATATAAAAACAGCTCAAACTTCGATTTTAGGCGTTTTAGAGGTTCCTGATCATTTTTTGCGATTTTTTGGGTGGGGTGAAGTAGGGGTGGTTGGGGGGTTGGGGGTTGAAAAATAAAAAATTTCTTGTACTCATAATAGGCTGTCGACTAACCTGTGAAGGAAGATCTAGCGACACAAATCACCTTTTTAGGTCCATCCGAACATTGCCTAGCCTATTAAGGAAACTAAGGGACTTAGAATTTTCTGTATACATCCAAGAATCTATTGGTTTAAATCGTTTTGTATTTTGTAACGTGGACACTATTAAATTGATTCTAATGAAGTTTTGGCACAGTATATTTTTACCGTGGTGAAACTGGAAAACGCTTATGCTTGTTAAAAATCGTGTCAGTGGCAGCGTAGCAATAATCAAAGAACGAAAAGTATTAAAACAACTCAAATTTGGTTTTTAGATGTTTTAGGGGTTCCTAATCATTTCCTACAGGTTTTTTGAGTGGGGGTGAAAGTGAGGTGGTGGGGGGGTGGGGGTTGTAAACCTGAGAAGTTTGTAGTATCGATAGTAGGCTGTCCATTGACCTCTGAAGGAAAGACCTAGCGGCATATGACAATTTTCGGGGGGGGGGGGGGGGGCTGGCGATTTGGTTATAAGGATCTTGGACTAAAGCTTCATGCTATGGGAAAATAATAAACTGGTATCAGCGTAACGTGTGGGAAGTACTGAGTCAATCAACTTGACTTCATTTTTTACTATACTATACAAAGGTATATCGCATATATTTATAATATTATTATCGTCAGTAAATTATTTTTGTATCAAAAAAATGCAGTGATTTCAATTTTTTGTCATCATTATCATTTGATAGAGCACTAATCCAGTGATCAAATGTACTGCTTTTGTGGAACCTGATTGATTCAAAAAAAATCAATTATTCACACCTTTGGGATGGAAAATCAGGAAAAAATACTAGATGGTTGGTCCATTGTCCATTTTTGACCTTTTTGAGGTAAACTTCAAGAGAAATCACTAATTTTCAGACATGTGCATGTCTTGAATGGGCTGCTCCGATTGGTCAAAACCTTTGGTAAAATGCGCGTGTTGATAAAATCGGGCCTAAGAGTTTCACTTACCGTCGCAATTTCACCCCTAGTACCTATAATTCTATCCTGATTCACCTTATTGAATTCTACATACTCTTCATCATCAAACGGTATCCTGGAATGTAAACAAAGAATAAATTTCGGATATTCATACATTACCAAATGTTTCCTCTTACTTCATGTTCGAGCTTTTCATGTCCCAAAGCGCCGAAATAGGTTTACCCCACGTGGCGCTGGTCAGCAAGAGGTCTCCGTTCCTGCTGGGTTCTAGGTGGACTATGTAGTTCTCGTGAGCAGAAAATCCACCCACTTCCGTCCCGTTGTGAAGGTTGAACAGATGGATCTCCCCGTTATAGTCCCCTACCACGACGGTCTGACCACCGGGCTGTGAATGAACATACGCTAAATACTCAAACACACATTGGTCTAGAAACGAAAAAAGTAGGAAAGAATTTACTTGA
Source organism: Callosobruchus maculatus (assembly GCA_951848785.1). Taxonomy (NCBI): domain Eukaryota; kingdom Metazoa; phylum Arthropoda; class Insecta; order Coleoptera; family Chrysomelidae; genus Callosobruchus; species Callosobruchus maculatus. Next base: position 7,796,969 of record CATOUR010000040.1, read on the forward strand.
GCAAATTCAAATTTTTTTATTATATTTACAAAACCGGATTTTTCCCGGTCTAGTATTCAACATATTTAACATTTTTAATCTTAACACGTCGTTGGACACAACGGCTATAGCCGTCCGCGGGGAGTAATCGTGATACGCCACGACGGCTATATCAGTCAAAAAGTTATCTGCTTGTTACGGCAGAACGGCGACGACCGCCAGAATGTCAGTATACTTGCCTTGGTAAGCAATGTTAGTGCCGTAACGTGAAGCTCGTCATTTCTGAAATTGTCAAATTCTAAGCCACTATACGCTATCCCAACTATTCATGTTTTAAGGTGCATGGGTAAAACGGCACGACGGCTATAACCGTCCATAACCTCCAATGTGATGCATTGACCACGTGTATAGCTGCCATATTGCAAGTGTGGTTTTGTTTGATTCTCATGTTTTCAGTACTGATGGGAGGTAGGTAACCAGATATTTTCATTCTAAACAGATATTCGTCGTCCACCTATTATACATATAGAATATATTGTTTTATATCAATACAAAACTCGAAGCACGTGTGACACATTTTCCAGAGAAGCTGCCCCTACCAGAGGATCATAAAATAAAATCATATTTTCTTAGATGCAAACAATGTTTCAAGTCTGGAAAATGCAAAAAAACTAGCTATAGATGCAAGGGTTGTGAAAACAAACCTGCTTTGTGTCCAGACTGCTTTGAAGAGTGGCGTCAAACATAAATTTGTGCCTAAATTCTGTTTTGTTCGGGGATACCTCTGTTTGCTAATAAATTTGATTTTTTGTTTTTATACCGTCTATAGTCTGAGAGATGCGTTTTTGTTTATAAATTTGATACAATAAAATGTTGTTTTTGTTTTAGCTTTTGTCTCGAAAAGTGTACTTTTCTTCCCACAAGATGTGTTTTACGATTACACTGATCAGACGGCTATAGCCGTGGTTGCCATTCTAGTACACCCCTAAAATGTTTTGATAACGCAAATCATGTTACAAACGCCAAAAATGGAAACGTTTTGAGGTGCCATATTACGAAGCCTCCCGGCCAGCAGAGTGTCCAACAATGTGTTAAAAAAAAGAAAAAAAAGTTGTTGACCGCGGTGAGATTCGAGCCCACGTCCTTTCGGACTGGTGCCTAGCGTCTTAACCGCTCGGCCACGGCGCCTTTACTTCATGGAATATCAATACACCGTACATAATACGTCGTCAGTTACCTGTCGTAATTGAATTTAATTTTTTCTAAACCGGAAGCGATACTGACAAAACCGGATCTTCTCCGGACTAGTTTTTTCATGCTGATTCCGAATCTGCATTTAGTTTTTCTCTAGCACCTGTAGTTTTGGCTATCTTTTGTCTTCAACTGACGCTTTAGAAATGTAATTTGATCCTTTAGAACTACAGCTGGAAAAGGTGTAGTTCGCCATTTCGGTCGAAACTGGGTTTGTTTACGATGAAAGAGAGAAAACAAAGCATGCTTACTAACCATAAACTTTGCGGCGGTGAAAAACCCCTCATCTGTAGAAGACCTGATGGTCTGCACAGGGCAGAACCTGGAATGTACCACTCGCCTGTCCATGGTCTTCGACTGGTAGCCTATTTGTCTTCTGGCGTGTCTGATGGCGAAGTTGTTGGCCGTTGTTATCCTTGGTTTGGGGTCCGGACACTTGTGAGGTACGAACAGGTTGAACTGCGGACATGCGGCCATTGGATTTTTGCATAGCGCATGCTGTGAACGAAAACGACCAATTCTGTTGAATCCAGCGAATTCGAATACGTTAGAAAAAATGAAGGTAAGTTGATTGACTCAGTACTTCACACACATTACCGTGATATTATTTTCCCATAGCATAAAGCTATAGTCTGAGATCCCCTTGCAACCAAATCATCGACAGCCTCCCCCCTCCCCAAAATTGTGTTATGTCACTAGGTCTTTCATTCGCAGGTCAAAGGACAGCCTATGATCAATACTACAAACCTTTCAGTTTTACAACCCCCCACCCCCCAACCACCCAAATTTCACCCCCATAAAAAACGGTAGAAAATGATCAGGAACCCCTAAAACAGCTAAAAACGAAGTTTGAGCTGTTTTCGTCTTTTTAATTTTTTGATTACATCTACGCTGCCACTGATACGATTTCCAACAACCATGCGCGTTTTCCATCCTCGCCACGATAAAAATAGTGTGTCAAAATTTCATTAGAATCAATTTAATAGTTTTCACGTCATAAAAACACGACGAACAAACAATTTAAAGCAATAAATACTCGTATGACTACGGAAAATTCTAAGTCCCTTAGTTTTGTTAATAGGCAAGGCAATGTTCGGATGGATCAAAAAACGTTATTTAAGTCGCTAGGTCTTCCTTCACAGGTCAGTGGACAGACTATTATGGAAGCAACAAATTTTTAAATTTTACAACCCCCCACCCCCCAAGCACCCCAAATTTCACCTCACCCAAAAAAAGTAGAAAATAATCAGGACACCTAAAACGCCTAAAAACGAAGTTTGAGGAATATTTGAATTTTTTTTGTTTTTTACTAATTACTCCGCCACCCATGCACCGATTTTCAAAATTATAGCAACATTACCTACTACGTCCCCACAGCATATTGCTGCCTAAATTTCATCACAATTCATGCAGCGGTTACTGAGACTACGTGTCTAGAAAAACGCGTACAGACAGACAGACCGACAGACCGACGGAAATGAGTGACGTGGATTTTCGTTATGTAGACATCATAAAACGCCCAAAAAACGTATTTTATCGAAATTGAAAATTTTCGCGATCACAATACTCCCCTGACCTATCGGTGTGGTAAGTAAAACGCAACGCCTATACTGTAACAGGCATGTGAGTGTTTCCAAAATCCTGTTGCCATTAATTACTGTGCTCACAAACCCGATGTTATTTTTTACAAGAATCCGCAGGCTTATAAGTCTTGGGGAATTGTTTAAAATAGTCTTTTTAACACCTACGCACTGTTGAAACCCAAAATTCACCCAAAACTCCATATAACAATTACCCCGAAACGATCAACCAAAACAAAGTTGCAATTTTTATTAAGCCATCACAATAGTGCTCCCAGCTAACAATTCTCGATTCTTTTAAAGAATCTTAAACAATTCTCTCACGGCACTATTTGCTGCAAGAATGTTTGCAAAACGTTCTCATAGGACATAGGCGCAAAGTATAGAGCAGGTAACACACCTAAGATGTTCTATACAGATTGCCTGCAACTGTTAATTAACAGTTGTATAAACGTTCTCGTAACTGCTAAAGAATCGTTACATCACTACTACATGACAGCTCCTTAGAAGCTGTATAGTGCTTGTGTAAATGTTCTGGGTACATCGATAATGTGACAACGAAACCTCTTCTTTACAACATCTATATGATTGTTTTGTTGCATGAATTAACTTTAATGCAATTAACTGATATTGAATAAATGGAGTAGAAATATTTTATAGTCAAACTCTTAGATAAGGAAAGAGAGGGGATACCGCACGCAGGTTTGATGCTACATGAATTAGCTGTCATTAACTGTTACCGAAAATGAATAGCCACCAACATATTTTTTATGATATTTAGCGTTTTTAAGACCAATCATTGTAAAATATTGTGGTGTGCATAATGGTAGGGTGTGCAGCTTACGGTTCTAAAAGCCACAGCAGCAGGAAGGAGCCAGGAAAATTTTGGTAGTTTTTTGGTGCCATTTGGTAACAGAAATGTTAGTCGCGCGTTCCGTCCTCCCTGTTTCCTTGTCTAAGGTCAAACTATCTTAGCCTGCTATGGCATGTCATATGTCATATCTTATGAATCTTACTTGTTTGTTGATATATTGGAAATTAATAACCTAACAAATCCGATATGATAACTTGCATCCAGAAGGCTTGATTGCATTGCACACGAAATTTTAGTGTACATTCTGCATACAATAATGACGAATTTTTGACCCGTTCGTAATTTGATGTATATTCCATAACCGAAAATACTCATCTGAAGTTAAAACGTTATAGGCTATTTCTACATACATTAAACAACAAAAATACAGCGGGCTAAGATTTTCTGCTTGGTAATTGCTCCAACATAGTTGCCATTAATAGCCTTTAACAGCTATTAAAGAACAGTTTTATAAAAGCTACTGCTGAGAACAATGTGCTAATTAGAACACACTCAAAGATTTGTTATATAAATATTACAAAAGGAGCTGAACAGTTCGGAACGTCATTCTTACACAGCTCATACGTACATATTTTATGTAGGCAGGTGATCTGTTGCATAGAAATGCTTCACTAAACGTTTATACAACAGTTTCAAATTTATAGCATAATATGTTGTATAAACTTGCTACAAGAACGTTCTAAACATTTCGTTAAAGAAGAAAAATGCTGCAGCGAGCAGAATGGCATTTTGTACAGCAGTTAAGCAGCAAATTAGTGTTTACGAAACAACAGTCCAACAACTTTACAACTGAACAGTCCTTTTGCTCACGGCTTACAGTGCATCTTTGCTAGTTGGGTATAACCTCCACTTAAAGGTCTAGGGTATAGCGCGCAAAATTGAGAATCCAAGAAAATACCGCCTGTTGCCTTTCTCCAGTGTGTGGGTCTAAGATGAGGGGAAATAAGTCTAAAAATCCAAAGGTCAAGTCCAAAGGTCACCATAAAAATGAATTTCGCATCACGAAGCTCCTGACGTTACCTTTAAACTTATAGTAATGGTTCAAAAATGAAATTGAAGAAGAAAGCTTGGACTCTGTCACTGTTTTGGCCTTTTTTCAAATGGTGTTTGGTTAAATTACAGAGATTTGAAGAATGTACGATTTTGAATTGCGAGTTTTTTCTGCACACTAAGACACTTTTTTGAACAAATGAAGAATATATGTCATTCATTAAGGTCTTAACTATCACGTTCCGAAATACTGTGTATGTAGTTTGAAAAACAAGTGAGTTCTGTTCCGTGTTTTACATAGCAAACACATATTATGTACAGGGTGCTGAGTCGGTTACGGCCGCGCAGCGACTGTTTTTTTTATTTATTTTTTTTATTTATTTAGTCGTACAAACTGTTCCGCGTTCATTTTAATCTTGGACGCCACGATATTATTCCAAGCAGCAATACCATTCTCAGATGGGTTAACAGTCTGAGAACAACAGGAATGATTCTGAAGAAAAAGCCACCTGGTCCCACGAAGACAGCGAGGACGCCAGAAAACGTCGAGCGGGTGAGACAAGCGCTTACTCGGAGCCCTCAACGGTCTGCACGAAGACACGCGCGTGAATTAAACTTAAGTCGTGAATCAGTGCGCATAATATTGAAAAAAGATTTAGCGTTTCATCCTTACAAGATGTGTATTATTCAGCAGCTTAAGTCAACAGATTATGAGTAACGAGAAGACTTCGCCATTCGAATTCAAATGCTACTTGGAGACCATGAAAGTGCTGTAATCGTTATGAGTGATGAAGCTCATTGTCATTTAAGCGGAGAGATAAACTAAACAAAATTTCCGATAACGGTCTCCAGGTGGCTTTTTCTTCACAATCATTTCTTTTGTTCTCAGACTGTTAACCCATGTGGAATGGTATTGCGGCTTGGAATAATATCGTGGAGTCCAAAATTATAATGACCGCGGAACAGTCGCTACGCGGCCGTGACCGACTAAGCATTTTTAACATACGCGTCATAAGCGAACATACGGTGCTCTACGGTCCACTGCTACATAGATACTAAAATGGAATTATACAGCAAGGCGACTGATACCTGAATCCCCTCCCTACCACCGCTAGCGGCGTTATACTAACCATTTGAAAAACGTCCGGTTCCCGTCTGTCACCCTGTATAACTGTGTGTACCCAGGCCCCTTAAGGCCGAAGCACAGACTACAGCTCAGTTTCAGTTTAGACATACAACGACGTGATTATGTGAAAAGCTACTGACCTGGTTGGTGAGATATTCCGTGATGATGGACTCCAAGGTGACCCTGGGTTGTTCGTTGCTCGGTGTCGCTAAAGCTTCCTCCTGGGAATGCCAGGGGTGGTGATGGTCCCCTACGCCACTGCTAATCTGCTTTTGAAGCCGGGAGTTGGGGGCCGGAGATGTTGGTGGATTTGAGTGCTTCCTTTTAAAATACCGAAATAGGCTTTTTTATGATTCGCATATTGATGACAGGTTAATATAAAGTCAAGTGAAATGCAGTTAATCTACTAATCAAACTAATTTATTGGTGCGGGGTTAACTGTATAAGTTATACGGTCAAAAATTATGTTTTGGCATTGATTAACGTATTTAGGGGAAGATAGACAGCCACATAGGAACACCGCGCGCTCGCAGTCTATCTCACTCACTCTTTCATCCTTTATGTCAGAAAACAATCACCGTCACCTGGCGCCCTCTGAAACAATCTAACAAGTTTCGCAAATTCCTGAATCCTTTATAAATATGACCAATAGATGGAGCATCCAGCTATAAAAATACGACCTTGAATTGCCAGTGACATAACATTCGAAATGATCAGTTGACAGCTGATATTCGCAAACATCTGTTTTGTGGCAAACATCGCTTGTTGACCTTGTTGTCCGTATAACGCCATGTAAAATTGAGGACCTGAATTTGTGTTTTTTTACAATTTCTTGGTCATCTGTTGGTCATTTTCACCATAATTGTTGTTGTGATGTGTTTTTTAAGGAATCTTTTTTGTCAGGTAAGCACATCTGTCAATTAAAATGATGTAATTCATGAGATAATGCATGATGAAAACTTGAATGCATATTGAAAACAGCAAAGAAAAAAAAAACGTTTATACGCAAGTTGCACTTATCACATTCACTAGGGCGACAGTCGTTATAGTCATACTGCATCTTTGTCACTTGATACTCCAAAATAATGCATTTCTTGAAATTTTATTTGTGAAGTAGAAGTAGTGAAGTTGTAGTGGCCAACCTTTGGTGGATTATGTTAAAGTAGCAAAAACGTCCATCCGTAGGTAATAATTTGCTAGTTGTCTATGTACATATAGGCAAGTTCAAGGAATGGATCAATAAATACATTAATCTTTTGACATAACCTAAAAGTTGAGTTTCTGGAACAAGAATATTAATTATGTAAATATGCACCAAAAAAATAGGTACATTATATTATGACTATTCACTTCTCTATTCAAATAATAGGCACACTATTTCAAAATGCTTCCTTTTTGTCATTATAGGTGTGGAAAAAATTCTTCACCTTCCCAAGCATTCGAGACAGAAGAGGCATACCGATACCAGGAGGCGAAGAGTGTGCTGACTTTCTATATATTTATTAATAAATGGTGAAGAAAAATGAATTAGGTATTTATTATTACAGGGTATGCTTCTCACATAATCAAATTGAAAATATTTCACAATATCATTAGCTTATACCACTGATTAACATAAATACGTTAATCAATGGTTTCGGTCTTTAACGATATTGGACAGCCATTGTTGTGAATGTCCTATTACAGCGGGACATCCTGATAATGACCGGCCAATAGCGTGCATATCCATGTAAACTGGACGGTGTTGATAAACTAGGAATGGATTTACATTTTTACGACTTTGCCCCGGCAATCTCGTTAATGTCTGCTCAAGAGTGGGCTGTCATGATTTGAATCAAGTTCCACAAACAAAGAGGAGACCTCAAGCAAAAAATTGCACGAAGCGAATTCAATCCATTTTTGAAAAACCTCATCTCCATTTAATGAAGGTTGGCGACAATGTTGAGTCCTTGATATTTTTAATAATCTAAAAGCTTATATTATCGGAAAATCTCAGTGACGATATTAAACGGAAAGAAATTTCACTTAGAGAAGCTGTAAGACAAAATACAATTTTTGTAGGCTAAGGATATAAGCATTGTTATAATAAAAGCAAAAAATGTGCGTGCCGTGCCAATGGCAAAATCTGCAATTCAAAGTGTCACGGTTCATTACCATGTTGTAACAAAAATGCTTAGCGGATGCTTTGGTCTAGTTTTTATAGACATGTTTTAATATCTTTCCTTCCGATTATTTGTGAAGCGATGGAAATATACTTTTTTAATATTCTGCATTTTTTCAGATAGCTGCCCTAATCTGTAATATCAACTTTCCCATTCATTAATGGTCGATGTCGTGAATGGCTGGAGACAAAGATGCAACAACTAAAATATTTTCAAACTTGTCCTCGACTGACGGCCATTCTCATTACAGCCTGCGCAATAACCTTTATATTTGGCTTCTAACGTCAATAGCCGGCCAATGTCGTCAATGCCCAGTGGCCGCAACATATAGATACAAAAAAGTGGCGAATAATGACCTATTATTATTAAAAAAAACAAAAAAATGGCGAATAAAGACCTATTATTATTTAAAAAAAACAAAAAAAAGGCGAATAAAGACCTATTGTTATTAAAAAAAAAACAAAAAAAATTTCGAATAAAGATATTATTAAAAAAATGGCGAATAAAGACCTATTATTAAAAAAAAAAACAATAAAACCACCAAATACCAAATATTGCCACCTTAAAAGTAGTTGCCAAATATAATCATGTTTTTCACTATAAGGAAATAAAAATGTGAATATACATTAAGGAACATATTGTTTATCACATATATTTCAGGTATATTAATAAACTGAGCATAAAATGAATTTAATGTGATTTCTTGTTAGGGAACTCAGATAACAATATTAGGCTCACAAGTGTTCCTATTATTCCTATATTACATACCTGATCACGAGTTGGAAAATTAACCAAACAGGTTCAACTTATCACTTGAAGCTTTAGAAACTAAAGTTGGAAACGGCGTAGAGATTGAAAAGCCTTCTCAAATTAGTAAATAGATATTGAAAATTCATCAAGAATTGGGCAATTTCTACGGACTTTGTAAATTTTCGACTAATCCCAGAAAATCATGAAGGCGAATTGTTTAATATGAACTCATGTCAATATTAACACTTTTTAAAATGCAATAACGAAATTGAACGCTTTTATGACGATTTTGTACGCAGCAGCAATACTTACTTTATAATTTTGATCCCTGTAGGATTGACGACTGTCCCATTGACTTGATTTACAATCCCTTCTGTCGGGTTAGGTGGGGGTAATGCTCGATGAGCGCTTGGCGACGAAAACGAAAGTCTTACCTGAAAATAAAAAGAAACGTAGTTGGGCTTGTGTCATTATTATATTTGAAAAAAGTAGGAAATTTCGTTTCATCCAATGAGGAAGTTTCCATTTTTTTCAAATTTTATTTAATCAGATAGTCCTAAAGAGTTAGAGAACGGCGAAAGATTTTGTAACTATCTCCATTAATAGAAAAGTTATAGTCCTCCAAAGTTTGAATTGCCGTATCGTCCGCGCGAAGCCGCTGTGACGTCATACGTCACACGACACAACGCAAGCCTGTGTATGCCCTGTCGAGGATGCTGCTCCCGCAAGCCACCGCGCCGCCGCCGGCCTCCTCGTTCATGTTGTTATTCCTTGTTTTCAGTAGGGTAGGCGACGCCGACGGTGACAAAACGATACACTGCAGTTTAATGGTACTCGTATTATTAGAGTACGTCTAGCAGACCGAGAAACTATAAATATTGCATTGTACTCAGGTGTACTAACACCACCATAAAAACACCAAACAAATATTTCAATGGATAGCCTATTATGAATACAAAAAAATGAGTTTTATGACCCCCCAACTATCCCAATTTCACCCCCACCCAAAAAAGTAGAAAATGATCACGGAATCCCTAAAACGCCTAAAAAAGAAGTTTGAGCTGTTTCTATATTTTCAGTTTTTCTATTATTGCTGCGCTGCCGCTGACACGATTTTCAAAAATCATAAAGATTTTCCATCCTCGCAGTGGTATTAATACTGTGTGAAAATTTAATTGAAATCAATCTAATAGTTTCCTAGTTACACCATACAGAATGATCAGAAGCAATACTCGCATGTATACATCAGAAAATTCTAAGTCCCTTGGTTTCCGTAATAGCCAAGGTAATGTTCGGATGCACCCAAAAAAGTGTATTATGACGCTAGGCCTTTCTTTCACAATATCACCTCTATACCCAAAAAAGTAGAAAATGATCAGGAACCTCTAAAACGCCTAAAAACAAAGTCTGAGGAATACTTAAAATTTTTGGTTTTTTGCTAATTACACCACCGCCCATGCACCGATTTTCAAACTTATAGGCACATTACCTACTACTACTCCCACAGCATATCGCTGCCCAAATTTCATAACAATCCATGCAGCGGTTACTGAGATTACGTGGCTAGAAAAACGCGTACAGACAGACCGACAGACGGATAGACCGACGGAAATGAGTTGTGTGGATTTCCGTTATGTAGTTCATAATTATGTCGAGATCCACTTTAGGAAGATTACTAGAATCACCACGAACGTAACCTTCCTCCATACTTCTGTGGCTGCAGCGAACGATTCATGTGATGTGACGTCATACGACAATTCACCGCCGCGGTCGCTTGACGCACATATAAAATTGAATAACTCTGCCGTTTTTTGGAATATTCAGATGATTTTTTCGACATTCTTCAAGTGAAGAAATAAGACTATCAGATAATAATGAATTTTCCAAATTTTATTTTTTAGGAAACTTCTCCATTGAATGTCTTGGCATAAAAACTGTGTCGTTCTAGTTCCTACAGCGAGAGATGAAAGAAACTATTTACTAAAGCTTTTGCGTTGAATGTTTTATGAGGGCAGGCGGGCGATGATTTGGTTGCAAGAGGATCTCAGACTATAGCTTCATCATGCAATGGGAAAATAATAAAATGATATCACCGTTATGTGTGGGAAGTACTGAGTCAATCAACTTGACTCCATTTTGAGTCAGTGTTTGGATTTCACAAATATTTATTCAGAACTTACCCTGGATGGAGTAAGTATTGAGGAGTATCTGAATTTGGTGGGATGCTGTGACCCCATGGAAATAATGGCATTGCTTAGACTTGCTTCCTTCACAAGCATGCCGGCTGTATCTGTGAAACCTTTTTGGACCAGATGATGGTGGATAAGTTGCAGCAATTGCCTGTCATTGAACTGTATCTTTGTTTGAGCCACCACATTTGCCTGAAATAGAGATTCATTGACTTAATAACTACACTTTTAAGATATCAGCATAGATTAAAAGTATATTTTATGCAATAAAATATACCTTTCTGGTATGGTATAACTATTGTGACTTGAATCACGTAATATATAAACGCAGTAATAATTCTAGTCTAAATGAAATAATAGAAAAGTCATGTGAGAAGTATTATGTAATTCACAGGAATCAATGAGATTGGTCTGATGCCGGTTTGCGACTTTAAATTTAGTTCACCTAATACCATTTGTTACTTTTAATATTTTTCTTGTATCTTAGGTAATCTTATGATACTGAGTATGTATTGTCCTCTTATTGGAATTATCTGTTGGGCAATAAATAAATAACAAGTCTATGTATGAACTTACCCTATGTATGTTAGCTAAAGATGCTTCCAGATCCGTACTAGTATGTTTTCCTTTCCCAGACAGAAGCTCTAACAACTCCAAAGCGTATTTCTGGAACATCACATGCTCCTGACGTTTTTCTTGCAAGATTGGATCCCGCATTAAATCTGCAAAAAATTGATTAGTCAGCGCTGGGAAAATGTGTGCAAAAATATTTCATTTTATTACAAAAAGCTTTTAATGGAGTCAACCATACATTACTCGTGTATAAGCTGAAGAGCTATGGTATCCAAGACCAGATGTTGAATAGGGTACTTGCAGAGGTCGTGAAATCGTCTCGGGAGTATACATAGCGTAAAGAAAACCATATCAAGAAGCAGAAGGAAACAAAAAACATGATTTTACTGGCGGCCAAAAAAATATATTTGCAAAATAAAAAAGAAAAGATATATGCAAAATAAAATAAGGATATATTCAAATTTCTCCACGTGACTTAAAACAAGGGCTGACGTCACAGGTATCTTATCGATATCGACAATCTATACTGCTACACCGCAGGTCAGTGAGATTCAAACTAGAGATGATCTGAATTCTTTAACAATGCGACTCAATCTATTGATGCTTAAACATATTTGAAACAGGCTATTAACCCACTAGCATTTTCGTTGCAATACATTTTTATATCTGATAGGTATCACAGTTCATCCTGTTTGTGACCGAGATTCGCAACTAATCGAAGCCATCATTTTATTTCGGCGCATCCCATTATGAATGAATCCAAAGACAGAATCTAATTCAAGCCCATCCCTACAAAGTGAATTAGTAATCTAGCCTAACTTTTATTATTTTGACTTTTGTATACTCTGTTACCTGATACTTTAAACTGGCTTGACGTCTATTTGATAGGTATCAGCTGACGAAGAAGTGTATCTCAAATTTAATTTTTTACTAGAGATGTTGATTGGCAATCCTGCGATCAGGACCGTATTAGTAATATTCTTATTAAATATCTGCCAAAAAGTAATGACTGTTGTTGTAAACAAAAAATTGCTTCAATATCCAGAAATTCGCAGCAAAAATGGTTAGTAAAAAGAAAAAGATTATTTTATTGATTTCTATATTGTTAGAGACTATCAAAATACTCCTATATTTAGCAATAAGGACGATTCAATGGATAGATTGCATCACTAGTGGGATATTTATTGGTTGAAACGTACAAGGTACAATTGGAGAAAAGTATGAAGTAAGTACATGGAGTAAGATTAATATAACAGCTGAAGCTTAAGCTAAAAATGCTTTTATCTTCATTCTTACCTCATTTAAAGCGTACCTAATCATAATCATTCAGACCAGCCATACTGGTACACTGAAAAACACGGGGTATTTTCCGAGAAAATGTAAAATAAGCATAGACCTCAGAGCATAGACGAAAACTTCACCAAGTGTCAATAATTACTTGTTATTAGTAATACTTCCACTCAGTACCGCCCTGTATTCCTTCAAAGCTTAAGATTGATACGGCAAGACTCGATCTGGAGTATTTTTAGTTATCACTAGCAAAACAGCTGTTCGCTGTTGACACGGCTGACAGTTTAAAGTATCGGATAACAGGGTATACTTTTGTGTGTGACTGTATTTTGTGGTTATAATGATCAATGTCAAAATGTTAGGTTAGCACTGGCTATCGATATCGAATATCAATACTTTACATCTCATCACTATAGGATATTACTGACGTCAGAGGTTGTTTGCGCGGCATTTTCCGGCATTTGAAATAATTTTTTGAATATCTCACACAGCCGATTCCAAAAAACCAAACAAGTGATTTTATCATGTTTACTAGGCTCTAAGGAACTCGTAAACGACATAATATTTTTTTCTGCAAGTACCCTATTGGATAAGTAGTTACTCCTCTGGCAGACCTCAGGGTTTTCATTTAGGCCCGTTGTTGTTTAGTATATTTATTAACGATACAGCTAGTGCAGTGGATAGTGAAATTATAATGTTTGCTGATGACGTGAAGATTGTACTTCCCACACGAACAGAATATCGACACTTACTTTGCAACTGTCCCCCTGTAAACAGCGGTAGCTTCGAAACGATCTGCCTCACAGTTTCCGATCTGGCCAGACCAGCTAACGCCCTGCAGGCCAGCGTCCTAATGCAGTCCGCGTCGGTGATGGGCGTTTTCACTTGCATCAACTGCAACAACACCATTATGCCGCTGTTGGATCGCACGCAGTCCCACACTCTTTGAATGAGATCTTCCGAATTTTTGTATTTCATTTTCTTGCTCGGGGAGGTAGTGGTGTTTGCGCTGAAACGAGCCACGCTACCTCCAACCTGAAAATAAAACGATTTTTCACTTTCCGTCTCGAAAACATAGAAATGTTTCGTTTACTAATTGAGTCGTCTAGTTTCAAAAACCGCTAAATCCAATTTTCAAATTAATTGAACTAGTAGTGCCATTTTATTTCGAGAGGCCTCAGTAATGCTTTAGAACATGATACATCTTCCAGAACCCTCTAAATCCTGGTCTAAATCAATGTAGATTTTTTAGGTTGGAAACAAAATCCACTAAATGCATGGGAGAATGAGATTCAAATACCCCTGAATCCATTCGATAACAAAAACCTCTTAATCCATATTAGCATTTACATGTAAACCATGATCCTTGAGAACAAATTCCACTAAATCCAGCATAGGACGATAAGTGAGTTTTCTGCTGCTTGCATAACATCAGCCGTGCTACCTCACGACGATTAAGATAAGCAATATATCGGAACTGGACAGTAGTAGTGAATTATAATTTTGGAGGTTTAAATTAGAGCAAATGCATGTAAAATCTTTTCTTATTACTATCTCACCCAATGAGGTATTTGTTTTTGATCACGTGACGTCCGATTCGAATTTTTAATGGGACACCCTGTATATTGACTTTTTATGTTCCTACCGATAAAACAATTCTAACAAACTAGCACACTTAGGGTCTAAAGTGAGAGCTATAGGTACTTAAAGGATGGTACCACTACCATTAATTATAACATGATTGTACCCCTACAGTTAAATTACTTTGGTAGTGTTTCATAATGGTAGTGGTACAGTCCTTTATAAGTACCTGTAGCTCTTGAATGAATCATTTCAGACCCCAAGTGTGCTAGTCTGTTGGAATTGTTTTATCGGACAGAAACAAAAAGTCGCAAATATACAGGGTGTACCACTGAAATTTTTGAATCGGACGTCACGTGGCCAAAAACAAATACCTCATTGGGTGACACAATAATAAGAAAAGATACTATATTTTTTTATTTATTTTTTCAGTTTTTTGACCTAATATCAGTTTTCATCTTATTTTGTATATTCTTAAATTCAACTGCGCAAAATATGCCATGAAATACAGTCATATCATGTAAGTTTCGAAGCAAATCCCTCCAAATCCAAATGTATTTCCAAAAACAGCTAAATCCGGAAGGCTTTTCAAGTTTTTCACAAAACTACTAAAGTAGGATTTTTGTCTAAAAGACCCTTTAAAGCATTATGTTACTGTCTATCAATATCTATAGTTACAAATACTATTATTGTTTTTTGAGACTAACAGCAAATTTTCGCGTTTACTTCAAAAAATTTCTGGAAGGATTTAGTGACTTTTGGAACTAGCCGACTCAATTATCTGCTGGGTGAGTTCAGCACTAACGAATCGCAAAGCTAGTGCAACATAGGCGAGGTTCAGCTGGAGATCGAGGTTCCAAAAATTGAATAATGCAGCGCCTATAAGACTTAGAAGGCTGTGAACTGCCTAGGCAGAACTGTCAAATTTAAATTCTTGTATTTTGTGAAATCGTTAGAATAATTAAGGAAACTTCAATCACAGGTAACTTGATTTTTTTAAACGAGAATGTGGTTGTTTTTCATGGGTTTCGGTCAACGATTGAAACTATAACTTTCCTTCACTACGTTTCGGTTTATTTTAATCTAAACCATCTTCAGGTGTCAAAAAGGTCTGTCTGTTTCTTTCTTTTGCAATTGAAACTATAACTTTCCTTCACTACGTTCCGGTTTATTTTAATCTAAACCATCTTCAGGTGTCAAAAAGGCCTGCCTGTTTCTTTCCTTTGCAATTTCGGTTTAAGTCTTCTTAAAATCCTTGAAAATATGACTGCTACTTCCATTCATTTCTCACCAGGTAAACATTTTTAGAACCTAGATTTTATTGCCCTCTACAATTTTTATTTGGAACATTGTTTTCTATCTCAAATAGAGAAGCAGTTATCGTCCACCCACACATCGTTTATACACCATATACAGCAAATATTTACATTCTCAAATATACTGCTGCTATTTCAAAACAGTCTTTGCTCCATTTTTTAAATGTTTACTTATGAATTTAAACGGACCGATTAGCTAGGATAGGGGCCAGCAGCCCCTGCATCGGCCCAGAACCTATGCTGGGAATTAGTAGACGCCAGGTCAATGTGGCCCTGGACAACTGGGCCTACAAGGAACTGGCGAAAGCCTGGTTAGAGAGAGACGACTGCAGGCAAGCCAAAAGATTCATAGCAGGCCCTGATAGGGGCCGAACGCAATGGCTTTTGAATAAAGGCAGAGAGACGCTCAACCTTCTGGTAGGGGTTCTCACTGGCCATTGCCGGCTGAATAGACATCTGTCACTTATGAGAGTGGTAGGGGACCCCATTTGCTCCAGATGCTGGGAGGAGGACGGGACAGCGTTCCACTTCCTGGGCAGATGTGCAGTTTATCGCAACCTTAGGGTTCAGATGTTCGGCACGACGGAGTTTGGGGAGGAGCCACTATATTCAGCGAAATGGTCGGACATACTGACTTTCGTCAGGAGGTCTGGTAGGTTCGACAAGGAGCTTTCTAGGGTGTAGAATTTTAGTGTGTTCAGTGATTGGTTCAGTGGGGTTGGCAAAAAGGGCCAAACGTGGCCTACTTGCCTGCCTTCGCCTCCCCATCACTACTACTACTATGAATTTAAAAGTTTTAAAACATCAATTCCAATGACCTCCCTGGGTACTTACTCTGTTGATAGGAGCACACACACAGTTTCCGATCACTCTCAAGGCAGCCTTTTGAACATCTGCGTCTGCTACAATTTCCCCTTCTGCAGCTCCAAGAATTATGTTCATTCCTACGAATAAAAACATGTAACAATAAAACCGTTAGCTTCAAAAACATCAAACGTCAGATGTGAAAATTCGGTTTTTCATACTACTGCACTGTAAAAAAGTGTACAATGGCAACGCCTTTTGAAGGCATACCAGAGGATTTGAAATTTCTTGATACGTTTGATAATCCTAAAACCCACGATTTGGATACTACTAACTTGATTGTCATGAAATTTTGACACTGACTTACCACTGTGCCAGAGATTGAAAAAGATTTTGCGAATCGGTGCATTGGTAGCAGAGCAATTTGGGAAAACATATGCATATCAGGGCCATCAGAAACTTGTTAAAGGCTTTTATTTAACTTGCAATTTATGTATGTAAATTAAATTTTGTATACACGCTTAGTTTGGATGACAATGCACGATAACTTCTGAGGCGGCGTTCTAAATCCAATATGGCGGACCATCCAAGATGGCGGAACAGTTATTTTTTATGCACTCCTACAATATGGTATCAAATAAAAGGTCCTTTTGAGTGTGATTCTAAATCCAATATGGCGGACCATCCAAGATGGCGCAATAGTTATTTTTTAATGGACTTCTACAATATGGGTATCAAATGAAAGGGCCTTTTGAGTGTAATTCGAAAACAAATGTGACGTCATTCTAAATCCAATATGGCGGACCATCCAAGATGGCGGAACAGTTATTTTTTATACAGTCCTACAATATGGTATCAAATGAAAGGACCTTTTGGGTGTGATTTAAAAAAAAATGTGAAGTCATTCTAAATCCAATATGAGGCAACATCCAAGATGGCGGAATAGTTATTTTTTATGTATTTCTACAATATGGGTATCAAATAAAAGGGCCTTTTGATTGTAATTCGAAAACAGGTGTAACGTAATTCTAAATCCAATATGTCGGATCATCCAAGATGGCGGAATAGTTTTTTTTAAGACGTCTACAATACGAATATCAAATGAAACGGTCTTTTGAGTGTAATTAGAAAACAAATGTAACGTCATTCTAAATCCAATATGGCGGACCAACCAAGATGGCGGAAGTTTTTTTTTTGCACTTCTGCAATACAGGTATCAAATAAATACAAGGGCTTGCCGAGAATAATGAAAAATATTTCAATATCTCTCTTAATCCACTATGGCGGAGTTTTGAAATTTGTTATGCTTTCCTATAGTATGGAGAATATAATGCAACTTCATAACTAAAAAGTAAAAAAATAAATTAAAAAAAGCTTTTATTCAGATTTTCTAAAAAATGTTCTGAAAAGAAAGGAAAGAAAAATAGAATGTTCCTTTAAAATAGCAACTATATAGCCTCATTATACACAATTTATATGATCATAAAAAGCTTGTCGCGCGATTTACTTGTGTAAATGAACTAGTACCTATTTAACCCTTAACTGGTATGGCGAAAAAAAATTACACTCAACGTATGGCGGGGTCTGGGTAGACCTATAGAATTTTTGTGCAAAAAAATGACAACAGGTATGAATGTAAAAAAAGTTGCATTGTATTCTAATGTTGCTGCTAAAAGAACAAAAAAAAATCCATTCCAGACATCCCCTTGGGAAAAATACAGGGCACATTTGAAAAGTAGTTGAAGGACAAACCTTTCACTGATAAAAGCTAAAAAGTGTGTTTTTGTATCAAAAATGAACAAGCCTTGTTTAAATATACAAAATCAGTTGGGGAAACAAAAGAAAACAAACCTTTTTCAAGAAAATAAAAATTCTGACAAACAACTTTGGCAACATAGATTTTTACTCGTTATATCTGCTACAAATGCTTGTTTTTATACAACTACAATTATGTTTATGACATTTGCAACACATGAATCATTGTTTATTATCGTTTTGTGGGCAAATATAACACCTTGTAGTCCTTGTACGTTTAGGGGCTCTTCCAATACGCCTGTTTTCGTTCTCTTCAGGAATATTACCAACTCAACAAATAGGAGCTCTCACTTCAATAGTGGGGGCATCAGAAATGTCATCTTCACTAACAAATGAATCAACAATCTGTTGTAACTGTTGTTGAGTCACAGGTCTTTTATCACTGTTTGGATTAGATTATCACAAATAAGACATACAAAATTACATTTGAGGTATGACGGGGTCAATTTTGACCCAAGGGACGTGGATGACCTGACTGGGCGAAACTTTGACAGCAACTCCAATACGTAGGTGCTTTAATTGCAGTTTTAAGGGAATAGCTAGACGGTGGGGTTGCCAGGTCGTTCTGCTTTTCTGTAATCTCATTAATTATTTCGGCCGGGGTCAGAATTGACCCCGCCATACCAGTTAAGGGTTAATCGAGTAACTTAATCTGCTTAAGTGTAATTATGTTAGTATCTCAGTGTAATCAAATACTTATATGTAGGTACTTACGTAAACCTTGCGACACGCTTTTATTATCATATAAATTGTGTATAATGAGGCTATAAGTTAACATTTTAATTTTTTAATTTTTTTTGTTTTAATTTATTTCATTTTTTTATAGATCGCTACCTGTTACGAAACTCACCCACTGTCAAAGTTTCCTCTGGCAAGTCCACTCTGTCACAGAACAGCATCTGAACCTTGGGAATAACGCAGGCGATAGCCAGGACGTCCAAAGCGCTCCTGACCGTCTCAGCTCGGCCGCTGTAGTTCCACTCGTACGCGAACGCGATGATTTTCAATAGCAGCGTCACGGCTCCCAACTTTAGAAGCTGGTCCACAGGCGCCCAATGACTCCGATACGGCATGTTCTGGAACAACATGTCCACCTGCTGCTGGATCTCCTCCGGAGACGATTTGCAAGCCTGAGAAGATATCCAAAGCATGAAGTACAGTTGGGTCCGCTTAAGAGGGGGTTATGGTACGTACATGAGAGCTGTTTGCAATGGTTCAGCTGTAACCATTTTTGGACTATTAATTTTGAGATTTCTGAACTAAAAAAATAAGAGCATGAAGAAAAAGGTTCTAAAGAAATGTCGGCGTATTTTTTGAAATTTCCTAATAGACAATTATTAAAAAATTGCCAAAATTGAGGTTTTTTTGACTAAATTCGCGGTCTCGTTAATCACCCTGTATAAACTTATTCTAAAATCTGGATTGACACTTCTCTAGATTGAAGTTTTAAGGAAACGCAAATCAGGTTTTTGTGTCAAAAAATATTAATATACAGGGTCAAAAATGGTTACAGCTAGAGCCTTGCATTGAACGATCGCGCGCCGATTGGGACACTGATAAAGGCGCCACCATTACAAAAGTATGTAAGCTACAGTTTATGAATGAGCTGAAGTTCATTCATTTCTGGAATGAGATATTGTTTTCGGCATCAACTAAATTTGTAGTCGGTGGTTTTGGGTGAATTATTCATATACACTGCAGGCCAAAACTTAGGAACTACTAAAATTTAAACAAATCGCGGTAATTGGTTTTGAGCAGTTATCATTTTCAGGATTACTACGAAATCTTACGATTTTCAACCAGATTTGTAAGTAATTAGAATTTAAATTGGCAGGCCCAGGCCGAGAAGTCTAGAGTCTTGGGCTCACACTTTTTTGCGTCGCGAATAGAAATTACATTTTTTCCTTTGTAACATAAACTGATAAAAACCTTGTATTTTAATTAACATTTATTCATTTCAGAAGTCATGTTCCTTTGCTAACTTCTCCACTTTCACGATTTTTTGTGTTCAGACGGCACAGTAGCAATAGTAACTTTTTGTGACATAGCCATTGAACTTGATAAAACCAATTGTGGTTTCTCTTTAACGCACCATTTTTCATCCAAAAAGTTATTTTCTTCTCTGAATACCTTCTTCCTCAGGTGTCATATATCAGGTAAAATAATAGACACCGTCTTGGTCTGATGGTGTCGCAGCATTAGAGGTCAGATAGGCATTTATTATAGTCCGCAATTAATACTTTTTTATTAATCGCTCAACATCAGAGAAAGCCAATTTTTATTTTTCTTCAGAGTACATAATCGTCTTGGTATAGGTGCACAGATTTCACAAAGTTGTATATTTTGTGCTTGGAGCAGTTGAAAACAGAAATTTAAGAGATACGTAACTATCCCCGCTGGCCAGGAAGCGTAACGTTAGCAGAAGTCTGACTTTAGCTGGTATAGCATCTCATTAGTATCACATTTGGAGAGTATAGGAGAAACTTTTTCCAACAGGCAATTGAAGTCATGAAGACTCATCCGCGAGAAATTTTTGAAAAGTGCCTCGTCGTCCGCTAACAGTTTCTCAAAAAAGCGTTCTGTTCCATATAATTTCTAATATAAAGTTGTATCACCGATGCCTTCTTCTTTTGCGCTTATTAACTAAAATCAAATACGCTGCTGCAGCTATTGTTTGCAGTGGACATACCGTTGCTGACTGACTACTAAATATTGTAGAATCTGTGGAAATGTCTGGTTGCGTTCAACGAGATAATTTCGTTGCTTGTAGAAAGAAACGTGTTTCCGTTGCCTCCAAAATCACATCGTTGAAAGGCAACTTGTTGCGTTCTACGTGTTGAAAGGTTGCTCTGGTGGAAGGCCGCCTTTTTAAGGACGTTCGTTCACGAAAGTGTTTGTTATGTGATAATTTTTTTTCATTTTTGGTACCCTAAAAAAATTAGCAGCTGTTATCGACCATTTCAGAAAGTTTTTGTTTACTTGTGTGTCATCGGTATCGACTGCTCTGGTCATTAGCCTTGTGTTCTGTGTATAGGCTCTGTTGCTGTTTCAAGGCGCCACTCTAGGAACAGCGCTGTAAATTAGAAGCCAACAGTGAAGGCTCAGATTGGGATTTAACGCTGAGCTTTTTTCATGGATATTCATTTTTGATTGAAAAAACTAGAAAATAAATAAGAAATAAATTTCCAGTTCTGTTCCCTATAGTACACATCAGCGTTGGACCGAGATCTCGCGAAAAAATCCTTAAGTGGAGATTATAGTAAACCGCTAGGGGACTACATATTTGTGGGGTAAGGGGAGAGGTAAAAAGTCGAGGTCCAGTGGGCGTGGCTATTTACAATAAATTCTACTACAAGTCATAAAAAATTGCCGGTCCCCTTTGCTTAAATGCCGCTGACACTAGACCGGTTGCCGTCGGACAAAAAGTATTCAACCTTTTTTGATCGTTCGTCGCGTCGTTGAGAAATAGACATTGTATAATTTGTACCTGCCATCACAGTTGATCCCTTTTCTGTATATTTCAGGCATATATACAATAATTATGAGTAAAAAGAGTTGTTTATAAGTGCAACTGAGTTGTCACACAAAAAACGAATTTATCGTATGTACAAGAGCGAAAATAAGACGGAAAATAAGGCGAAAGTGTGAAAAATCAACAAGAAGTACCAATGACAATATTATGCGTACGTATTACAGAATTGGCGTAAATACGGGGGTTAGGGGGGACGTGTCCAACTGTCCACCCATTGGAACTATAAATTAAAAGAACTATCATGTCTCATACCTTTTGCCTATAGCACCCAGAAGGCGCCAGCAAAATTATTGTTGGATTCACAACAAACTTCAGAAAAATAAACCAAATTATGCCTGCCTCCTCCCCCCACCGGTAGGCCTCCAAAAATATATCCCGCCATAGTGAAACTATATCTACCTGCATTCTGACTTACAGCAGCCAAATTCGGTATTTCGATGAAGTACATATTCAAAAAGAGGACGCATTTTAACAACCTTGTGAAATCTATAACACCTCCAACACAGGTATATACACCTATACCAAGACTATTATGTACTCTGAAGAAAAAGAAAAATTTGCTTTCTCTGATGTTGAGCGATTAATAAAAAAGTATCAATTGCGGACTATAATAGATGCCTACCTGACCTCTAATTCACCATAAACCAAGATGGTGTCCTTATTTTACCTGATATATGACACCTGATGAAGAAGGTATTCAGAGAAAAAAAATGGTGCGTTAAAGAGAAACCACAATTGGTTTTATCAAGTTCAATGGCAGTTCTATGTCACAAAAAGTTACTATTGCTACTTTGCCGTCTGAACACAAAATATCGTGAAAGTGGAGAACTTAGCAAAGGAACATGACTTCTGGAATGAATAAATGTTAATTAAAATACAAGGTTTTTATCAGTTTATGTTACAAAGTAAAGAATGTAATTTCTATTCGCGACGCAAAAAAGTGTGAGCCTAAGAATCTAGACTTCTCGGCCTGGGCCTGCCAATTTAAATTCTAATTACTTACAAATCTGGTTTAAAATTGTCAGATTTCGTAGTAATCCTGAAAATCATAACTGCTCAAAACCAATTACCGCGATTAGTTTAAATCTCAGTAGTAGTTCCTAACTTTTGGCCTGCAGTGTATATGAATAAGTCACCCAAAACCACTGACTACAAATTTAGTCGGTGCCCAAAACAAAATCTATCCCACTTCAAAAATGAATGAATCTCAACTCATTCATAAACAGTAGTTTGCATACTTTTGTAATGGTGGCGCCTTTATCAGTGTCCCAATAGGCGCGCGACTGTTCAATGCAAGGCTCTGGCTGTAACCATTTTTGACCCTGTATGTTAATAATTTTTGGCACAAAAACCTGGTTTGCGTTTTCTTAAAACTTAAATCTAGAGAAATACCGATCCAGATTTTAGAATAAGTTTATACAGGGTGATTAACGAGACCGTGAATTTAGTCAAAAAAACGTCAGTTTTGACAATTTTTTAATAATTGTCTATTAGGAAATTTCAAAAAATACGTCGACATTTCTCTAGAACCGTCCTTTCTCTTCATGCTCATATTTTTTTCAGTTCAGAAATCTCAAAATTAATAGTCCAAAAATGGTTACAGCTGAACCATTGCAAAGAGCTCTCCTGTACGTACTATAACCTCCTCTTAACGTTCATAAAAATGTGAGGTCTATCACCTCTCAAACGTTGTCGGTTGAATATACGTAAATTGCTCACCTTATATGAAGGTTGCGAGGGTAGCAAAGGTCCAGCTTGTCTTTCGTTAGGTCTCAGCTGTGACCTTCTGATGAGTTCGACCTTCATCGCCAAATGAGCCTCCAGATATCGTCTGTAGGCGACACACACATGCCTTACTATCTGCCTGGCGGCTCCCTCTTGCTCCTCATTCAATTGACCGGTATCACTGTCTGGAAGGAGGATTGGCAACGTCGCGATCTACAGAAAAAAATGTGGATGATGAAAATCTTGGGGTTGTGGCCAAAATTTTGAAAAAAGACTGCGGGTCACTGCATAAAGGAGACTCTGGTGTTGATTGAGGTTTTGAATTAAGAAAAAAAGTACTTTTTTGTGATAAATGGAAAGATCATACATAAGTTTTATAACAAAACTATTTTTTTTTCTTTTTTTTTCGCAATAATTCAAAAGTTATATCAAAATAAAAATGGGTTTTTGAATCGAGTAACGAAAACACGCCGACGGCTCCCGAACCCGTGTGACGTCACCATGGCGGTAAGGATGCTCCTTTGACCAACGACGTCCTACTCCGATACTAGATTCCCAGCCAATCGCGAAAATACGTACTGCTAAACTTGTGACTAGTGTATATTTGTTGCAACGCTGTCGATGAATGAAGTTTGCAGCTCGAGACGAAGTCTACGATCGAAATAAATATGTTTTTTAATGTTTGAAGTTGAAGTCAAATTACAGATTCCAGTAGGTAAATACCTAATTAAATATGTTTCGTTTCTCCTCAATCGAAGGATGGCCCAGTGGTTAGAGAGTCCGCTAGTGGATCTCAGGGTCTTTGGATCGAAACCCAGGCCTTCCAACTTTTTTTTTTATTTTTCTTTTATCAAAAATTTTATTGATGTGCTTTTTGCACTTGTTACGCACATTTTTTTTTACGATCAACATAAATAGGTATGTGTTTGAATCAAATTTTGTTAGACATATTACTTGCACTACGCAGTGCAAAAACTAAGTACAGGGGGCGGTGGACAATTCAAAAGATCAGCGGAAATGAGGTTTGTCCGTCAAAATCAATCGCCATTAATTTTTTTTATGTAATAGGTGGTTAATAAAACAAAATCCCTTCATCCATCCAAGTCATTCATTTTTAGGTTTTTTAATGTAAAAAAAGTAACTCAAACTCGTAATCACATTCTGTTTATCACTTGGTATTATTATTTATTTTGGGCAATAAAGCTTAACAATATTAAATTTTCATAAAAATTTAACAAGCACTGTGCAGTGCAAGTAATAGGTCTAACAAAATTTGATTCAAACACATATTTATGTTGATCGTAGAAAAAATGTGCGTAACAAGTGCAAAAAGCACATCAATAATTTTGATTAAAAAAAAAATAGAAAAAAAAGTTAGAAGGTATGGGTTTCGATCCAAAGACCCTGAGATCCACTAGCGGACTCTCTAACCACTGGGCCATCCTTCAATTGAGGAGATCTTTTCAACGAAACATATTTGATTAGGTACTTACCTACTGGAATCTGTAATCTGACTTCAACTTCAAACATTCAAAAACATATTTATTTCGATTGTAGACTACGTCTCGAGCTGCAAACTTCAATCATCGACTGTGTTGCAACAAATATACACTAGTTACCAGTTTAGCAGTACGTATTTTCGCGATTGGCTCGGAATCTAGAATCTAGTAGGACGTCGTTGGTCAAAGGAGCATCCTTCCCGCCATGGTGACGTCACACGAGTTCGGGCGCCGTCTGCGTGTTTTTGGTACTCGATTCAAAAATCCATTTTTATTTTGATATAACTTTTGAATTATTGCGAAAAAAGAAAACAAACATAGTTTTGTTATAAAACTTATGTATGATCTTTCAATTTATGACAAAAAAAATTTATTCAAAACCTCAATTGCCAAGCTTTCGGCAATGCTTATTGCCATCTTCAGGGCTTTAACGTTGAGGTTTGCCAATGAAAAAGAGCACTGCAAAGCCTTTAAAATGCGGGCTCTAATACAATCGTCACTATTTTAAAAATTTTGTATGCTATTATGGTGTCTTTAACAACAAGCAGATCAGGAACAATAACAACATGTAAGTGTAAAATTACAAAAAATACAACGACCTTTACATGTTAGTTAAACACTTTACTTTGAGTAACATGTAATGGACGGTATTATTTCATCTTACCACATTATGAAGTTTTCTAAGTCCATCCTGAGAATCAAACTCTTCCAGTATCACCTTAAATTGGAAAGTCAATCCAAAGAACATAATTGCCTGGCATCGTCCAGAGTCATGGGAGCATTCCAACAGCCAAAGTGCATACCTGAAAGATTAACATAACGTATAACATTCTGTAAATGCCCGCTCTCGAGCGCTCACAGTCACTAAACGCCCCGCTACTTATTGAGCGGACGCCATTTTATACTCTTACTACGTTCCAAAATCCCATCAAAGACCTCGATTTGCTCCGTAGCGTTTCAGTATACACTCAGCATCAAACTGTCAACAAAAATCTGTGTTCCACTATTGCATTTCCGAGGCCATGGATGTCATCGTTTTGCTCGGAAATCGAATTGAGATTTTAGCGTCCTTAGTGTAAAGACTGTCAAGAGATATTTTTCACTTGACAGCTAACAACTTAACATAAACTGTTCTGCTTTATTTGTATGCATTGACATTATAACGGGTACGACTACTCTGACGCTCTGACTCTGAGAAAATAGCACAGGTTATGTGATATGTCAAAATTGTCAAAAAAAGATCTTTGCCGTTTCATAACTATTCCAACATCCCTAACATCTGGAATCACGTGACTATCCTCATAAATTCAGAATAATTATTATATTCTATATGTATTAGAGTTTATCTCGGTTAATAAATTGAGAAAAATACTTTTTAGAACTACTACTACTAATACCACTTACATCTGATGTCGTAGTCAAACACTACAAAATAAAAATAAACGCAACCTGTTTCCTGCTGCCACTTCCACTTCCACTTAAATGAACACTCAATTTACTTTGTAAATTGTCACTTGAGCTAGAAAAATTCACTATTAGGTCACTGTGTGGCCATTCTTGCTGGTCTTGATTCCCTTTCACTATCAGATCTTTTCATAGGTATGCCCAGATGCATGCCCAGATGAGTTCTATCAACTGTATTTTTCTGTGATATTTGGGAGGTCCAGAAAACATATTGTCTTCATTCTTATAATTATAACCAGCCCATACGAGGAATACCGTTCACCCACTTCTGTTTATGTCCTTTATTGGAAGCACAATTGCTAGTGCAACCTGGTACTTTGCAGGCATCTTTTTATCTTTATAGTTTCGTTTGTGCAGGTAAATAATTAGAAACACATTAAAAATCACCTTCCAATCTCCTTTTTTGCTCTGGAAGATTACACTAATGACTTAACCACAAATAAAAGCTTGGTCCCCGATTCAATGTTGCCATATTTTAATGCTCCGGCCTAGTGAGTAGAGTCGGCCATGGCTCAGTAGATAGATGGGATTTTGGAACGTAGTAAAGTTGAACACTTGATTTTTTCAATCCGATGCAAAATAATACAAATCGTTTCTCTGCATGATCGCAACAATATCGTTAATATGACAATATCACCATGTAAAGACATACGTAGATTTAATTTTTTTAGATGAAAACCGTGCATTGGATTGAAAAAAAATCAAGGTTAGAAATGAGTAGGGATTTCAAAAATAATCTTTATTTTAGGAGAAATCAGAGACGTACCATCAATGTCTGCCAAAATAGGCAGCTCAAATTAAGTATGAACGCCAATGGTGGAAATTTAAGAAAAAGTTATCTTTCAAAAATGTCTCTTGATTCATAGTACATGTATGACGAATTTCAATAAAATATCTGAAGTGGTATTGTAGATATTATGATATTAATAACAAATTATTTATTTTTGAAAACTTCTGTATCTCAAGAGGTAACACGTTTAGGACATACATTCATATGAAGTTTTCTTCTTAGAATGGATCCACAAATCGCCCTCATAAATATTGACATTCGATTAGGAAGCACCCTGTTTACTGTATATATGTATAAGAACCTCAGAGTAACAACTGGACATAGAGGTAGTAAACAAACCACTTCAGCATGGCGTGCTTAAAGCCATCATCTTTTGACACTTCAGACCCAAACATTGCCAACTAACCTGAAAATTCTTCCAATGCAATCCATGTTACAAACACTGCTCTGCACCGTCCCATCTCGAAAAACTGTTAAACTACACTCGAATATAGCACAGCAAGTCCGTAAAGCTTCACTACAGTTACCAACAAATAGCGAATTCGATTTTACTGACCAAGCATAAAAGACGCACAAACAAAACAAACGTTTGACAGTCGGAGGTTACCGTAAACAAATCGCAGGAAAATTACATAGGCGGCGTTGCCAACTCCTCAAAATTTATGTAAGACAAAATTTGCGTTAATGATGAAGAAACATGCAGTAATGCAGTAGAGGTCAACAGATCTATTGATTTTGCTGTAATAATTTCTGAACCATCAAAATACCGTCTTTTTTAACGTAGAATCGAATATTTCTGGATACTATACAATTAAGACGATAGTAAACAATTATGATTGCCGTATCTGGTGGTCGATATGACAAAGTAAGAAAAGATGTTGGCCTATTAGAATTGGTTGGATCTCAGAACTGAGGATGATGATATTCAGTTGATGGGTTATAAATTTCTAAGGTTAGATAGAGGTGACGGTAGGAGAGGAGGTGGAGTCGGTGTGTTTGTTCGTTCTAATTTAAGCGTTGATTTAGTAGAGGAATGCTCAAATGCGTCTAATTTTATTGAGCAAATTTGGCTCAGAATAAGAATCTCCAATATTGAATATGGTTGTGGCATTGTTTATCGTCCTCCTGGACCTCTGGTAAGTAATGCTATAGAAGGTCTTGAAAGATCCCTGGTTTGTATGCTTTCCAGATCTAAGGAAATTATTTTGATGGGCGACTTGAACGTTGATCTTATGAGGCATAATAGTAAAACCGAGCTACTCGAAGATATGCTTGATGCTTTTAGTCTGAGTCAATTGGTTAAAAAACCTACTAGAGTAACAAAAACCTCAGCGTCTCTACTTGATATCATTTGTGTGACTAATTTCGATCTTAGTGTAGGGGCCGTGACTCACATTGACATGCATGAGACTACTGATCACCAGTTAGTATGTGTTGAACTGAAAACTACAATACCTAAAGTAGCTGAGAGATATAAAGTCTTTAGAGATTTCAGTTCCTTTAATCTTGAAATGTTTGATAGGGACATGCGAATGCTCAATTGGCAACAGATATTTTATTATCAGGATATTGATGCAAAGGTTAATATACTCAGTAATCATATTCTCAATCTGTTTGATAAACACGCCCCATATAAGAGAGTGAAGGTCACTAAACCCAAATCACCCTGGCTGACTGGAGATCTTCGGGAAGCTATTAAACGGAGAGACAAGGCGCTTATTAAGTTCAAGAGGTCGAGAGATCCTGATGACTGGGAAGCATATAGATTGCTAAGGAATCAGGCTACTACTAAGGTTAGAATGGAGAAATGCTCTTATTTGAATAATGTTAGTCAGGAACGTCACAATAAGAAAACTTGGAATGCTTTAAAGACACTGAAAGTTTATTCCAACAAAGACTTCAACTTTATCCCACCTTCTCTAGGAGACCCTGAAGATATTAATGCATTTTTCATAGACTCGGTCGACAACCTTGGGTGCCAAACTGACCCTGAACTTGTCCAACATTTTAATGACAACAAATTCTCTGATAACCTTCAGTGTAACATTGACGTAGTCTCTGAAATTCAGGTTTTGGAAGCTGTTGATAGCATTAAGTCAAATTCAGCAGGTTCTGACGGTATATCCTTAAATATGTTGAAAATGTGCCTTCCTTACATTTCTCCGTATTTAACTCATATATACAACTGCTGCATTATAGAAGGCTACTTTCCAGTCACCTGGAGAACAGCCTCTGTATTACCTATTCCCAAGGTAACAACTCCAAAACAGCTTTCGGATTTAAGACCAGTGTGCAGGTTACCAGTTTTGTCCAAGGTTTTAGAGAAACTATTCTTTTCACCTATGCTTGAATATTTAACTGATAATAATTTATTACCTAGTAATCAGTCCGGCTTTCGTAAAGGGTTTAGTACCGTCACTGCATTATCTAAAACACTGGATGATATCTTGCGCGCAACAGATCAGGGGGATATAACAGCATTGATATTACTTGACTTTAGTAAGGCTTTTGATACTCTCGGTCGGAATTTGCTCTTATCAAAGCTTCATTACTACGGCTTTTCTGAAATTATCATCCGATTTTTTGAATCTTACCTCTCTAATAGATGTCAGTATGTGTCCATAGATGGCAGGGTGTCTAGTACAAGACCAGTAACAAAGGGGGTACCACAAGGCTCTATCCTTGGTCCTTTACTTTTTTTATTGTTCACCATTGATATGAATGTTAATGTTAAGGATTGCACGTTACATCAATTTGCTGATGATGTGCAGGTGATCAGAAGTTTCCCAAAGGAGGATTTATATATAGCATCTGCAGACATAAATATTACGTTGGAGAATATTTACAACTATTCCTGTAAACATGGTTTAAGGATCAATCCACACAAGACGGCTGCAGTTTGTTTTGGAAATATTCCAGCTGACTTGACTGACAGTCTTAATTTAACGATAAATGGCAATAAAATAGAGCCTTGTGATACGGTCAAATGCTTAGGGCTCAAAATTGATAGTAAGCTTAGATTCAGGCAGCATGTTAATTCTATTATCAGCAAATGTTACTTGGCGCTTAAAAATCTTTACCAAAGTCGATCATTCCTAACATTTCCGTTGAGAAAACAGTTATGTGAGTCTTTAGTTTTGAGTCACTTGAATTATGCTGATACAATCTATGGACCATGCTTAGATTCTAACTCTGCTGCTAGAATTCAGAGAGTGCAAAATGCCTGTATTAGGTTCTTATTTTCCTTGAGTAGAAGGGACCATGTTTCAGATAAACTAGCACAACTAGGTTGGCTCAATATGCAAAAAAGGAGGAAACTTCATCTCGTATGTCTTGTACATAAAGTTCTGTTACATAAAACTCCATCCTATTTATGCGATAAACTTCATCCAGCTTCTGAGATCCACAATGTGAATACTAGAAACACTCACCTATTACTGATAGAAAAACATAAAACATCCTTGTATAAACGTTCATTTAGCTATAATGCAGCTTCAATATATAATGGAATTCCTACCAGTTTTAAGGATCTCCCCAATCACCAAATATTTAAAAATCGGGTTAAAGAACATCTTCTGGCTTTGTAAATTGTGTTGTAATTTTATTCATTACTGTATACTGTGCATTTAGTGTAATTTTTATGTGTTTGATCCATTCAATATTTTAATATTTTACGTGTATGATGTGTTTAACATTTTTTAATATTTTAATAAGTGTATTTTAACTGAATTATTACTGTAAACAATGATTGGTACTGGGTTGAGTAGAACAGCAGCTGCTGGACTCCGCCGAGGATGATTAAAATAAAGACCTTTTATTATTATTATTATTATTATTAGTTGTTTACTACCTCTATGTTCAGTTGTTACTCTAAGATAAGAACTCATTGAGTAAAACTTACTTGACCAAGTTGCTAACAACATATTTTGGAAGAAGGCACACTCTCTCCATTGCTTCTTCACAGTATCCAAGATAATATAAACATATAGAAACACCAGTTGCTGCTATAGAGGGTCTAGGTACTTCCAGTAAAGCCTGAAAGTCAATAATATTTATCAGTGCGCCATAGGTCGACTGACGGAGATAGAGAGCATCCGAATTTTTATGTCTACCAGACATGTGAAGCATGTGAGAGCAGGCGACAAAAAAGATCTGTCTGTGCGCCATCTGGTACGCGAAGGTAACGGCAAACTAAAGAAAATCGCTGCTAAACAGCAGCTTCTTTTCTTGGTCGAACGCCACTGCGCGTTCGCTTGGCCAACCAGAAGGGCGCGGTTCTATAGGCTGCTGCATATGAGAGTCTATATACGAGGTTTGCTCTATATCTCCGTCAATCCACCAGTACGCAGCATCAAAATCTTTATAAAAAGATTTTTAGTATCACAATGTTTTTACTAACACACGGACTTGTTTTATTGTTTTCATTATTTATATATTTTTTTTGTGACTGACTTGCTATAATGTACAGTGTACAATTGATAGTCAATAAATGACTCTACTATACTCTACTCTATCACTCACCTCTAATCCTTTGCACTGTATAAACTCTATCGAGAATTTCTTGTGACACAATAATGCAGCTAGATACTTCAGTGCTTCAAAAGCCAATCGCGCCTCTCTAGTCACTCTAACGTTCACGTAACATAAAATTAATTCCAAGGCGTTGTGCTCGAAAACGTGACTTAGAAACTCTTGATAGTCTCCCATTGCGGTGAGGTAACGCAAAATCAAAATCTGCCTTGTGGCTATCGTTGGAGGAAATATCTGGACTGTACCTGCAAAAACGTATGTACTTCAAATTTCTACCCAAACAGCACAGGCTTCTGTCGGACGTCCGAAACAGATACCAAATAGGTATGTACCGCTGGGACCTAAACTGGACGTCCGGCAGACTTCCTTCACTGGACCACTTTTGTACTTAAAGTTTAGACTTCCATCGGAGATCCGAAGTAAGTCCCAAATAGGAACGTACTAGCAAGTCCCAAAAGTGACGTCGTTTAGACATCCGTTGCTGGACTTGTTATGTACTTCCAAATTCAGACTGGATTGAGAAGTACGAAAAAAATGTTTTCTCTTCATCTCTAAATAATAATTATTATCCAACATTGTCTCAAGTTTCTTGTTATTATATGGTAACCATCTTACGGGCAGTTTACGGAAAATATAATTGTACTATTTAGAAGATATATGACTATCATGCTGAATCAATAAAAATACTGACATTTACCCGGTAAAATTTGCCAATCTCAACCTTCATTGACTTCTACTACGTATGACGTTTGAAATTCGCGGGCTCGCGACTAACTTGCATAGTCGTCGGGCGCATGCGTATGCACCGTTTAGCATTGCCAGATTGTCAGGGCTAGTACCATTTATGCTAATCTAACACACAATTTTTTGACTTTTCACTTCTCGAAACGTTTTCGATTCATGTATTCATATAAGCGATAAACTAACAGACAAGCATAGCAAGCAAAAAGCTAAAAATTTTGTTTCACCACATTTATTGAATAGTAATCAGCATTGATATTGGTGCAATTCCTTTATGGTACAATTACAACTCAAATCGTGAGTTAATATGGCAACATTGCTTTTGTCACAGGTTGCTTTTTCCCCCCACTCGATCTCTAATTTGATGATTCAAATTGTAGTCAGGTAACTGCCGTTTCTCGACATCTCGATCTTGTGACACGTGACATGCCATGCCGACTTTGCCGTTTGTTTGTGTACTTTGTGTTCGCCATTCTGTGGTTCGCCATTGAGATTTTTGAAGATTACAGTATTTTTAGCATCTATTTGATCTAGTTTTCGTTTAGGTGTTTAAAGTCGATCAGGAAAGTAGTCAATTCTGTGGTTGTGAACTCGTGCAATATTACAGTGATTATATCAAGGTGTTAAGGCAACGTTTTTATTCAATAGCGCCATCATCTCAAATGCTTTTTTAGAATAGATTCAATAGATATTTAAAAATACAATGTTCCTTGATATGAGGTGCTGAGAAAACTTCAAGAGAAATTGGTATCGAACAAAAAATGTGCAAATACGGTTTTTTATATAATTTTTGTTGAATACACACCCTAATATATAATATACAGAAGTATTGATTTAAACCTCCTGCTGATGAGTATGGTAGCCTTCATTGCTTGGTATCATACAGAACTACAGAAGTACTATTTAGATACAAGATGCTCTATTTAGGTACAAGGGAAGCCATATTTAGGTAAAAGGGAGGCTCTGTTTAGGTAAAAGGGAGGACCTATTTAGGTACGAGGGAGGACCTATTTAGGTACGAGGGAGGCTCTATCTAGGTAAAAGGCAGGTCCTATTTAGGTACCAAGGCAGGCCCTATTTAGGTACAAGGGAGGTACGATTCAGGTACAAAAAGCCTATATCGGACGTCCCTCGGACTAAGACGGCCGAGGAACGCCGAACGACTTATTCAGGACGTCCTATAGACGTGTGAAAGTCCAAACCGGACTTCCTTAGAACGTCTTTCGGACGTCTGTGTGCTGTTTGGGTAAGCAGATAACAACAGCACCAGGGGCGGTTCCTCCTTATGGCGCAATGCCCCCCCCCACCCGAGCAAAAGAGAAAAAAATACTTTGTAGTAGATCTGTATGCAGTGCTAGTATGTTCCTATTTTTCGCTACAATCGGTTGCCTGATTTGGAAGTAGCACACAATCTCAGATTATAAATAACCTTACAAAGATGAAAATAGGTTAGTAGATACTAATACAATGTTTTGCCAAAATGAGACAGACGGCTACGTGGTTGAGTAGGTAGCGCTCGAGTTCGATTCCCAAGCTAGACGAATTTTTTCTTGGTTAGGCAGGATGATACGTGCAGCTGCACCCTTAACAATCCCTGGTAGGATTTTCGTGTAGTTTTTTTACTTAAAATTTTTTGCGCCTCTCCCCTTTCAGAAATTCAGGAACCATCTCTGAACAGCACATATTTCATTTGACACAGGAAGCACAATTTTCTAAGAATTAAACCAATATTATATTTACCTATAACAAATGTTTCCAATTCTGCCCAAGATGAGTTGCTGGCCTCAGACAAAGTCCCTTTCTGAGGACTGACAGAGACCAAGAAGACAGATGCGTGATTTTCGTCCAGTTTGTTACGTTTTCTTCTAAAATCTACAGTTGGGATCAGGTCTGTTGTGTTGGGAGAAGTTTCATTTTCTAGAGAAAGCTTTCTCTTGACCCCTCTTTCACTCAGCTGGTCCTGCAAAATTAAACCATCAAAATCACATTATTTGTTATTCTCAGATACAATATAGTTTAAGAGCTCGCTACATAAAAAAGGTTGGTTGGTAAAGTAAAAATTTTGCCATTTACAGGTTCGGTAGGCGTCTTACATAGGGATAGATGAGTCAACAGAACGCGCCGTCGATGTATAAATTAAGGGTGGGGGGTTAAATATGCAAATTTTTTCCACATAATAAATGATGAAGTACAGCTCTGAAAATTTGCAATACAAACGGAAATATTATAAAAAAGTAGGGAGAAAATTGTCAGAAGTATAGACGAAAGGTAAAAAGCCGTCAGAGGGCGCTTAAGTTGCAAAAAGTTTTGCAACAATTATGCCACTCGGTGTACTGACAACTTACATACTCGTTCTATGACTCAAAATGAAACTAATTACAAATCGTCAGAAGGCGAAGTGGACGAATATCGGAGATATTATCGATAGAAGGACATCGGTGTTCCACTCAATTTATCGTTGTATCTAGAATTTTTCAATAATCTCACAATAGCAGATATTTTTCTGACGTCTATGATAAAATGGTAATAGACAGTATTAGAAACGGCCAATAAAACATACTTCTAATAGTAACACTTACCTTTGGCACATGTTCAGAATCGCCAGATTTTGATGGAGTCTCAGCACCGTCTACAGATGGAACTCCATTTTCTCTCACTATTGGAGGTGGTGATTTCATCACTGTGTCTGTCCTGTAAGGTGGTGATCTCAGTGTAGAGAAATGAGCAAAAGGTCTAGAAAAACTGGTTGATGCAGATGCAAACTCTGATGAGTTTTTCAGTCTTCTAAGCCGTTGAAGTAACAAAGGAATCAATTTACTATTTAGTTCTCTAAATCTTGTTGCAATCTCTGGGATTTCCATTGCAGCTCCTAAAAGACCTGTGGCATAACTTTGCAGGGGCTCTATGGAGTTTGTGACCCATTTTATTAGTCGATGGATTAGACTGTCTGCCTCTGGCTGAAAGGCAAACCAAAGATATAAATACAGGGTCATCAACTTATACTCTGAAGTTTGATACCTCCGTTATTATCAGAGATACAGACAAAATTCCAATAAAAGGTGTAGGTAACCTAAGATCTACATTTTGAATAATTCATTTTACAATATATACAATTAGTGATAAAAACACACCATACCAAAGTTGTGGAATACCCTATATATTATCCAGAATTTGAATTGTGCTCATTTTCCCTATTCCGCAAATATAGGGTTTTATCGGGTTATACAGGATATTTTCAGAGATATAGCCACTTTTGTGTGAAAATCTTAATGGATTCATCATCCTGTATCTTAAAAATTCATTAACTGGTGGCTTTGGTCTAAAATTATCAATTTTTTATCTTTGATTTTGTATATTTTATTTTAAATGGGACACCCTATATTTTATAGGATCGTCAGAAAGCTCTGACATTTATAAGTATTCCCTATACCTAAATGTAACAGTTATGGAGTTATTTGGATTTGAAGTGGTAAAACAATATTTTTGCCAAATTCTGCTATTTGTTAAATACCAGGGTACTATGGCTGACATTAAGTGATAAAGTTAGGGGAAGTTTTTTGATTATGATTCAAATGATATTAGATTGTCAATAGAAATTTTCAATTCCCTATTTTGTAGTGCTTTAACTGCAATAATTATTTATGATTCTGATTAAATATAGCAAAATATGGTTTGATTCTGTATTAGGCGACCCTGATCATCTTTGGCAAAAGCAGAAAATCCTTATGTAGACATAAAACCGCTTGAGGTGTGGAATTTTTTTTTAATTTGGAAAGTTTTTGACTAATTTGTGGTACCAAGTCACTTTGGACCACAGTTGAACTTTTTTCCTTAAATATTCTACAAGGTGCTCAGAATTTCGTGCTAATTTTTCTATTATCTAATATCTCTGTTGAACAAAAGTTTCATACCACTTGGACATTTTTTTACTATAGGTGAAATTATTAAACTATTTGTAGCACAGTACAATAAATATGATATTTTGTATCAAATTTGAGGTCTTATCTTTACTTTGTTTTGTACCCTAATTAA
Source organism: Callosobruchus maculatus (assembly GCA_951848785.1). NCBI lineage: Eukaryota > Metazoa > Arthropoda > Insecta > Coleoptera > Chrysomelidae > Callosobruchus > Callosobruchus maculatus. The sequence continues at coordinate 7,833,562 of CATOUR010000040.1, forward strand.
ACTATTTTGACAAGAGTAACTTATAGAATAATAAATTAAAAAGTTTAGCCAGACACAAAGTGTGTGTTTACAAACTATAACTATGTGTTTACCAGCTAGCAAAAAATATTCAAATTCCACACCATCCATTCAAGTGAACAAGAGGTATACAGGGTGGCCAATCAGGTGATGTTATTGATTTTTTTTAGATAGCCTGTACTGAGACTTATCCAAAACACCTGCATGAATCTGTAGCAATTATTGTTAATTTTTGAGTTATGATTTATTTTTGGAAAATTTAGAGATTTTCCAGTGTTCTCAAGAATCGTCAAAAACATAAACAAAAATCCTTTTTGGCTTTTATTTTTTCTGTAATTATACTCAGTAATAAGCCTATTTTGATATCCAATGAAGAAAACCTGTACATCCGACCAATAATTAAGTACATTTTGGGCCCAAGTTTTGAAATCACTGTTTTTAGTCACAAGACCAAAACTTTCAAAATAAAATTAAAAATACATATGCCTGGTTGTGGAGCTCCAATGTAATCTTAAAAACCTTGCAAGACGTTACACTTTCAAAATAATAATGAGAAAATAGCACTTATGGGGACATTTTGCGCCATCTGTAACTGTTAAAGGTAAAAACATGATAATTCACGAATTTCCAAAATGATTTAAAAAACTATTATTTTACTTTATTATGACATATTAAAGAAAAAAAAGATCGTAACAACTAATAAACCTGATAATCATTGATGTTTCAATGTCTTATAATAAGAAAAACTAATACCCAAATTGTGGTTTTTGACGTGTTTTTGCTATGTACTGTTGCTAAATTAAATTGTATGGAAATTTAACAAAGGAAAGGAATAATAAAACAATAATCTGACTTTCAGTTCCATGACAGAATTACATAGGAAGCAGTGTCGTAGCATACACCATCCCTTTCTTTCAGAGTAGTTTTTTGCGAGCTCATGTTACAAAGGGTTCGAGAAGATCCTGATTTCTATAACAAAATCTTGTGCATCGATAAATCCCAGTTTGCGAGGACAGGACTGTTTTATTATCAGTCATCAAATTAATAATGTCACCCGATTGGCCACCCTTCAAACCAGTGGTTTTTTTTAGTTCAGTGGTAATTTGTTTTTCTCAGTTATATTTGTATTTACATTTCCAAACTATTGTTGTCAAGTGTGAAGGTCTCAGACATTTGGCAAATGAACAGTGAATTTGTAACCGAATTTACACTATACTTTGATAATTTATATAAATCTAAAACATTCCATGCTGAAGTATTGTTTTTTGTATGAAACTTTAGACTTTTTATACCTATTCTTACCTGAAAGACAACTGTTGTATCCAATCCTGGCATAATATCTAGCATCAACCTGCAAGCAGCTATATTCAATTGGTCTACATCTCTGCCAGAAATTCCCAATCGAGTGTAATAGCTATCTCTCATGTAGTCGTTTATCAGCTTATTAGTGAAATTATCCTTACGAAATAAAGCCTTCAAAATCTGCCCAAGGTTACAGGAAGGGTCAGTTCTAGATGGGTGACGTTCATCAAAGGGGTCTGGATCCATCTTCAAGTAGTTCTCAGTCTCTACTTCCACAATTTCCGCCAACCTAAAAATGTAAAGTTGTATTGGATTCGAGAACCAGAAAGGAATTTAAAAAAATATACTTACTTTGTAAGGGTAGGTACTGGGTCATAGTTAGGATTACCATTTTCATCCTCCCAGGCCCTGATGACAGCAGATAACTCACTCATTATATTGGTACTACCACTGTTCTCTGCCATTCTTTACTTTTCTTTTTGCAGTTATTTTAACATCAAAAGCGTGAACAAAGTATCACATTAGCACATAACCTCGCTTTAAGGAATTTTGGCTGGTTTGGAAGCTGTGGTCGTCTCCTTCCTTACACAGTTGTCAACTGAATAGATGATTGAAAAACTTGTAATTGGAAAAATAATGCTCCTCTGTGACGAATCGTTCAATACCCAATACTTAAAGAAAATAAAAATTATCCCAGCAAACTAAACCATATCCATCTTCCACCACATAAGACAATCACGGAACAGTGTTGCCACTTTGCCAGGTACATCAATTATTGTAATTCACAACATAATTCATGTTATTTTTGGTATGTGTGAATATTACATTTAATTCAAAAATAGTGGATTACCAACCCATGCGCGACGGTGGGATTACCAATGAAGGATTACCCGAGACATAATCTCGAGGGGGGGCAACATTATATATGATGTTCGGTATAATTATACAGGGTGAGTTTCTAGTACCGGCTCGATCGATAACTCCACTACTGTAGAGGATAGCGAAAAAAGTTGTATATAAAAGTTGTAGCCACGGATATGCTCCTTGCTCAGAAAATATTTTGATTTATACAGGGTGATCCATAACTACGTGGTGATGCAAACATGCATTTTTTAAATGCTATTTATATTATTCCTTATTCAAATTATACTAATAATTTCCGTTCTTCCATTATACATTACACATTACACAATTACATTGGAAAAAAAGAGAAAATCTGGATTTTGTATTCTTCACCACCCTGTGTATAATACGAATATGCGTCGCGGGCTCTTTTTATAGCCGATTTTTAAACTAGAGGATATTTTTAATCTTTTTATGTAAAAAAATGATTTTTGATTCATTAGTTTTTGATATGCAGTACGTTCGTTTGACAGCGATTTAGATACAAAAATGGTCATAACTTGTGAAATACCCTGTATAATGTTATAATACCTTATATTTCAAGAACGGGAATAATTAGTAGAATATAAAAATGGGATACTATATAGAGTGTCTCATTTAAAAAAATATATGTTTGCATCACCACGTAGTTATGGATCACCCTGTATAAATCAAAATATTTTCTGAGCAAAGAGCATATCCGTAACTACAACTTTTATATACAACTTTTTTCGCTATCTTCTACAGTAGTGGAGTTGTCGACCGAGCCGGTACTAAAAACTCACCCTGTACAGTGGATTACCCCGATACATTCGTTGCCCGATACCATTGATTAAAGCTAAATTCAGATGCATACGACATCCGACGATACGACGGTACGAAACTGTTCCTATTGGTTGAAATATTTTGATTTGACATCATTTTGAATATTTCAACCAATAGGAACAGTTTCGTACCGTCGTATCGTCGGATGTCGTATGCATCTGAATTTAGCTTAACACATTTATACGGCCGATACATAGCCTGGAAACCAATACAAGACAGTCTGAGCAAAACCGTAAAGAAGGATAGACAAGTAGTTTTAGTGATATGTCAGTGGCCAAAAAAATATATTACCAGAATTTTACAAAGCTCAAAAGGGTCGCTACAAATCGGTTTATTTCAACTTAGTCAAAAAATTGCTATTTTGGCGACAAATCGCTACGAATGGCAACGCTGTCACGGTATCACAACACGGAATGACGGAATCGCAAGACCAGTCTGTGCACAAGACCACATAACAGATACTTTTGCACAAAACCATAAATCACTTGTCATTGTCATGTCACGTCATGTGTTGTCTGCAGTCCATTGCGTGTCATATAGAATCTTAGACAAGGAAAGAGAGAGGACGGAACGCGCGACTGACTTTTCTGTTACCAAATGGCACCAAAAATGTACCAAAGCGCTATTGAATTTACCTGTGGTACGTGATTCCTGGCTCCTTCCTGCTGCTGAGGCTTTTACAACGGTAATCTGCACACCCTACCATTATGCACACCACAATATTTTATAATGATTGGTCTTAAAAACGCTAAATATCATAAAAAAATATTTTGACAGCTGTCAAATAGCTGTTCATTTTCGGTCACAGCTAATTCATATAGCATCAAATGGGCGTGCGGTATCCCCTCTCTTTCCTTATCTAAGTATAGAATTCTATATCAGCACCTCAGAGGTATAAGGTGTTAAGTCACATTTTTTCAAAAACTTAGTTAATTACACAACTACCTATTTCAGGTACTGAACCTTCTCATGGTAAACAGATTTAAGTCCATAGTCATATAGTTTCCTCAATAGATGGCAGTGAACAGTCTCAAGTCCTACACGTGCTTCGAGGTATATAGTGTTGCGTTGACTTAACATTGTAGACAAACCGGGCCGCTTTAGCGTAAATAAGGTTAAGTGTATTTTGGGTGCGAGCTGAGCCGTTTTGTTCCTATTTTTGAAGATTTTTTCTTAGTTTGAAAAGTGAATCATAAAGAGGACAACCATGAGCAGGGCTAAGCGTATTTGTGATATGGTTTTACAAAAGGAGACAACGGCTGACGACGATCTTTCGACAAACCATCCAAACGGGGATTTAACCTCAAATGTTGACTGTAAGATGGGTAAGTATTTTTGGTGTTTTGTAGTAACAAGTATAAGATTTCTGATATAAAGACATAGATTACAACTACAAATCTTATTTACGTATTAGAATCGATAATATGTGGACCAGTTCAGATATTTTCAGATTTTTGTGACTTAACATTATTTACCCGGAATAGAATCATTAATTTTGAAATTATTCTTTTATAGTGAGTCCATCAAATAATCACTCTGAATGCAGTGATTTGGGGAGCTTTACCTCGAGTTTGAAAGACGATCCTGATAAAATCGACTCAATGGAGAAAGAGAACGCGGGTTTGTACAGATATTATTACATAATATTTTTGCCTCTAAAACTACATTTTCTAGTCGATTAATATTTGATAAGTAATTATTGAATAATTATTCTGTTGTAGAATAGTTTCAATTATACAATTCACCTCAAATTCTATATTTACATCAACAATCATTTTCATTTGGAATAATTTTTTATAATAGCTCCATCAATCAGTCACTGCAAATTGAGAAATTCAAGGAGCCATATCTCCGAGCTACCTTTAAAAACCCTTTCTCAAAATGAAGTCCTGAGCCTTGGACCTGGAAAAATGGTATCAGATGAGAAGTCCACAGGTATGTCTATACTGTTGAATCTGTGATCCATTTTCTCTAAAACTATATCTTCTAGATGAATGTTGCTCTTGTGAGACAACAAAAAGTGATATGTCTACTTTAATCACTCTTTTTCCAGGTGATGCTAGCATTATCAGCCAAGTCGAAAAGCCTGCTACCAGTTCAAACGCTGGTCCATCTACTGCTGTTACAGTTTTGTTGCCTCGCGCTCTATCATCAGAAGAGCCAGAGGATCACGAAAGCCCCGTTGACGATTCCGATCTAGACCATGACTATGTGCAGCCAGAGAGTGACTCCACTTCAACTACTAGTGAAGAAACAGCTTCCAATAGTGAGAAAGTTGACAAAAAATCAGATGTTCATCTTCCAGCAAGAAAATCTCGAAAACGACAAAGAAAGTCAGCTACATGGCTTTCTAATGAAATAAAACTCAAATGAGCTGCAGGGGAAGAATATATTTCGAAAAAAAAAGAAAAGGGTCCCTCCAAGAAAAATCAAGGATGCTTGTAAAAGCACTTGTAAATTAAAATGTTCTCAGGTATTTACAAATGAAGATCGCGAGAAAATTTTTAAACAGTATTGGTCTGCTACTGCAGACAATAATGTGAAAAGACAATTTGTGGCCTCATCTATAACAGTTCAGCCGATCCAAAGAAGGCGTGAACGAACTGGCCAAAAAAATAGAGACAGATCGCTACTCTATCACTTTCTTAAAAATGACAGAACAATTAGAGTATGTAAGGTATTTTTCCTCAATACGTTATGCATCTCGCAAACGTGCGTAGAAACTGCTTTAGCCAAGAGGTGCTCTGAAGGAGGAGTTGTCACCGAAGATTTCAGAGGAAAGCATCCTCCACCGAATAAAATATGCGATGAAGTTCGCCAGAAAATACGCGAGCACATTTTGCGATTTCCAACTGAAGAGTCGCACTATCGGCGAGAAAATTCGTCAAAAAAATATCTTGATTGCAGTTTGAGCATCGCCAAAATGTATGAGTTATATGTCGAAGATTCTCAAGAATAAAATATACCTCCAGATCAAATTGCCAAAATGTGGCTGTATAATGAAATATTTAACAAAGAGTTCAACTACTCGTTCAAAAAACCCTATAACGATACATGCGATTCTTGCGATAACTATCTAATCCAATTACGAGACGCATCAACCAATGAAGAGAAGCAAAGGATACAAAAAGAATATAATCTTCATTTAGATGACGCCACTGAAAGATACAAACTTAAAAAGGCCGATAAAGACATTTCTCGAGAAGATCCAACCCAAAAAGTTATAATGGTGGATTTAGAGAAGTGTTTGCCCACACCTGTTCTAACAAACGCCCAAAGTTTTTATTCACTCAAACTTTGGACATTTAATTACACAATACATGATTCAACAGAAAAGCATACATACTGTTGTATGTTTGATGAGTAAATAGCTAACCGTGGTGTTAACGAAATGGCATCTTGTTTGATTAAATTGATCGACTCGATAAATTTACCACCTACTCTAAGAAAACTGACAATCTGGTCCGACAATTGCCCCTCACAGAACAGAAATTTTGGAATGATCATGTGCTATTTCTTCATTCTCGAAAAATGTCCTCAGCTTGAAATAGTAGAGCATAAATTTTTGGTCAGGGGCACACTCATCTGCTCATTCACTAATTGAAAGGGAATGGAAAAGACAAACCCAGTTTAAAATCATGGTACCTTGGGACTGGCAGCAGTTAGTTCGTATTTGTAGCAGAAAAAATCCATTCACAGTCATTTCGATGGAAAAAAGTGACTTCATAAACATCAAAAGTCTTTACGAAGGTCCAAATGCCCCATTTGTAATCAGAAAAAAAGCCAGTACGAATGATCCATTTCTGATATCACATGTCGTACATTTACAAGTTCGGGCCCAAAGTAAAGGAATTTTATATTTCAAAACATGTTTTAGCGACGACTTTAAAGAAATTGACCTGAACAAAAATCGAAGAGCGATTGCTGGTTTACCCCCTAACCTTCCAGAAGCTCCTTTCAAAGGGATAAGGTTACAAAAGTTTAATCACCTGCAAGGTCTACTTAAATGGGTTCCTAAAATGTTTCATACATTTTATCAGAATTTGGACCATACAGAATGATTAGCTCAAATAATAATCATAGCTAGTATACTAATCTTTATATGTTCTTAATATTGTAAATCTTTATAATACTTTGTTTTATAATACTTTTCTTTAAATAAACTAATGAAATTCAAAGGAAGTTAAGTTACTTTACAATTACTTGCTTTCTGGCTAAATAAAGTTAAGTCACATCAAACTCATAATTGCGAAAATTTTCTATTGATTAGTGAAGCATTTCACTGTTTGCTGTTAATTCTCAAGGGTAACAAATAAAATAACTAAACCACTAACGCAATACTATCATTTAAATCACAACAAACCTTCAAAAAGTATTCAATCACGTTTCATGAGAAATAACCTTTTAGTGACTTAACACACCTTACCTCTGAGGTGCTGATATGAAATCTACTTTGACGTCGATAGTGAGTGTATAGTCTACTCCGTGTCCACAGTATAATAAACAACCAGCATAATATCTCTGAGGATTTCCTATACAAAAATGGTTCCCACAAAATTTGACCTTGGGAGGGTTTTTGGATAATTTTACGACTGTCAAGTTTGGGTAGAGATGCGAAAATGAAAATATCGATACCGGTACCAACTCGATATTTTTTATCCAAATAGGCGCGTTTGGTTCGTAGAGAGCATTTTGTGCAACCGCGCCGGTACTCTATAACTTAGAAACGTGTTTCTATGCACTATGTGCTATGGGATCGGGTGGCCTCGTAAATATGACAGCGTAGTAGACACGTGATAGCCACCCGAAACTGCCCGATCGTCTTGGTCGTCATGGTGATAGAAACATGTTTCTATCTCCTAAGTTAGAGAGTACCGACACTGATTACACCCCTCAATAATTATATAATTATTTCCGATACCGATACAAAATTATCGATACCAATTGGTCATGCCTGGATTAACCATGGGGCTAAAGGGGCTGGAGCCCCGGGCCCTGTGGTTCAGACGTTCAGAGCGAGCAGCAGGCCATGAAATATAAACAAAAACGACTTACAACAAGTCAAGTCTAATCAGATATAACAGAGGTAACACATCTAATCACCTAAATTGTTTTTATTTGTATTTCATGGCCTGCTAAGTGGCTTATAGGTAGGAAGATTGAAAAACACCGGTTTGGTTGAAAATTTGAAATTAAGTGAAAACTACCAGATATTGATACCAAATTTTAAATTCGACTGTATAAAAATAATTAGGCATTCCCATTTGAAAAAATCAAGTTAATTCTGATTGAAGTTTCCTTAATTAGTCTACCGATTTCTCCAAGTACAAATGTAATTCAAACTTGAACGTCAAACCTAAGTTGACCAATTTCAAGTTTAGTCACACGTCGCACGGCAAACTCACAGCCGTCTAAGTTTTATGATCGCTGCGATATTCAATTTTTTTCTGATATCTACTTATATCAAAAATTGTGAATTGCACCTAAATGGCTCACTTCAAGTTTCATGTGTGATATATAGTCACAGTGGAATTGACCCGGTAATCTAAATATTCAATAATATATACAGGGTGTTCCACTTAAAATATCATAACTTCGATATGGCACGCTTTTATTAGAAACCCTGTATAAAAGTCATTATTTTTAAAATGTCGTCCAGCTCGACCTACATACATTCGCAAAGTTAGTTTTTTAAAAAGTGTTATGGTTTGATCATAAGAGTCCGAGGCGTTGCGCTTGACTCAGCCTGTATAAAAAGAAAATAGAAAATACCTATACTTACCAATTGGATACTGTCGGCACCTGTAGCCCGTGCCAACATAATGAATAAATCGAAGTTGAACTGATACAAAGGCGACGCTCAAAAAAGAAAAGTAAGTTATCCATATAGTTTCTTAGTGTTATGTCTATAATGGCTAACATGGCTACAATTTACCAGGATAACTCTAAATAACTATTTTAAGCCTGCTGAGGATAAATTAAAACCAGTGAAAAAATTGCCCAAAATAAGTTTTTTAAGCAAACCTAACGCTCCGCTTGAAAAGCATTGCACTGAAAATAGTTCTGATTACTAAGCAAATGCAAGCATTGAGAGCAGTGCTGATACTATAAGAGGGACTCATGACGTACTTATAAAAAAGTGTATAGTTTATTTTGTTATATCGCGAATATAGTTTCATAACTAATAGTATTTGCATTTTATTTATAAAAGGGCCCCTTAAAATTATATATAAGCCCCGGGCCCCATGAAAGCTTAATCCGGCTATGACCTTGGAATGCATTAAAAAGTATCGATGACAAAAATACTCGAATTAGTGCAGAAGTATCGAAGTACCGTTACCATCGCTACAAAAAACCCAGCCAAAAGTGGGGATGCGCGTGTAATTCAAGGACAAGGACCACTTACGTTTTCTTGAAGGCTATTTACCTACCTAGTTCTTTCCAAATATAGGTAAACCTGTATAGAAGTTTTATATTTAGAATTACAGATATATACCTACAAAAAATGGCTGCACACCGTAAGTTAAGGCAAATAAAAAAAGAGACAAATGAGGGGTGTAGATGCAAAAGCAGCATTATCCAATTTTTACAGCATCATGTAGTAGGTGTTCGAGATTGGTACATTAAACTGCAGAGACAGTTCTCCAATAGCCTCTATTATATACCATATGTAAACGTATCAGGTACCTTTACGAAAAGAGAGTACCGGGCTCTGTGTCGGTAAGACTTCTCTGCAACGGATGCTGCCACCTCAGACAGCCTATACTATCTGACAGATAGGCTATCTGACTCATTTATTTTATTTAGCGTATGGCTACATGGATTAATTGGCAATAAGTCTTAAACAATAAAATAAAATACAAATATTAAATTTAAAACAAACAAAAATATATAGTTTTTAGATTTTAAAATTAAGACCATTTATCCAGTCAACTACAGACTTCGAGGCTTCGAAGAAATCCGACTGTTGTCCAGCATATGCGGTAATCGGGCATTCGGTGACAATATGCTGAACAGTCTGCCGGGGCTCTCCACAGTCACAGGACGGTGATTCGGATATCCCCCATTTAAAGAACGAGTCACGACAGATGCCATGCGACGTTCTGACTCGATTAAGGGTTTTCCATGTATGGCGAGGCAATTCCATTCCTGGAAGGGTTAAAGTGGGGTCCATAGTGGGTGGAGCCTGTACCGGCTTCTGGACTTCCCAATTCCTTCTCCAGTGCTCATCAACTTGGAAGCCATCCCGCAAGAGCCATTCTGCAAATGGTAATGGGGGATTTCTAGATTTCAACCTCCGAAGACCTGCATCATCTAGGTCAGTCTGCAGTGGAAGTTGGGGATTGGATAGTCTATAGACTATCTGACACTTATCAGGGACCGGTGAAACCGGCCCTTAATATAATAAACCATCTTTGATAGCTCTGCCGACAGGAATACGTGGAATTACATTAAACTCCGTATATGTCAGAAAACGTACTATCTACCGATCCACCGAAGAAAAAGAGCGCAAAAAATTCATGGTGTTCACGTGCTCTCGATATTTGCGAGACCTGTTTACACGGTAAGGTGGGTGACACACGTACGAACTTTAAGTACGCGGTTTTTAAGTTCGCGAACTTACTCGGCTCGAGGTCATGACACACGTGAAGCTGAAATCAACCATTTTGATAATTTTCCCAAAAAAACAAAACTTTTAACAAACGCCAAACACAACAAGCGTTGCGCATCGATGTCCTGCCGAAACAAAGTGGTGGCTTGTGGCTTGCAGTACGAGCCGAGACAAACAGCGAGCAAGATTTCAAACCAGTTGGATCGCTGGCGGTTTGCGCGACGGTTTTAAAGTACGCGTACTTACGGTGACACACAGGCGAAAAAGGTCGCCGAGACCTAAGTACGCGTACTTGCTCGTACGTGTATCACCCCTTTAACAGTCAGTCCTTCCTGGAACGACAAATGGACGGTGTCATACAAAAGTGACGTGAGCCACCGATCTGTTGGTTTGAGAAAATTAGTTCTTTATTAAACTGCCTTCTGGGCTGTTCTAGTTAAAAAACACTCTTATTATAATGTTTTATATTGAAATAAAATTAGGAAATTACCAAACCCGACATAAGATTTATTAACAGGAATGGACCACCTATCTACCAAAATAAGCTGAAGTACGCTGAATTTAACAGTTGTTTTTCCTCAATATCTGAATCTGAATCACGACCACTTCTTCCAAGATGTTTTTAAAATCTTGACTTTGGATATTCTTTCAAATGAGAGATGATTATGCAAAATGAGTTTCTTAACAGAAGCATGTTTATTTGTTTTTACATATTTACGTGAGCAGGAACCACCTTGCTTTTGCGTACTCATCCTAGCTTCATATTCTAATCAAATATTGAAAATACCCCTACCTGGTCTGCCAACGAATATACCTTCAAGGAATACGTTCAACCTAATCTTGCAGAGTTTTGATATAATTTTTCATCTAGCAATCTATACTAATGACTTATGGTTTTTCAATAATGGTGTACATCTCACATATTGGGGATTATAATACTGCTATATTTATGCAGCGGAGAAACAGGAAACAAAAAAATGTGATGTTTATGTTCATGTGTTTTCGATGTTTGGCAAACTTGTTTAGACCACAATACGTCCGCGGCCATATTATGAGGAGGCGTCGACAAACAGCTGTGTATTTGATTCTTCAAGAAAGGCGGCCTGTTCTCTTGTCGGTGCCAGGCGTGCGCTTAGGAATTGGCATTTCCAAGTGGAGTAAGCTTGCCTGTGACCACTGACTCACTCTTTACTCACCTGTTTTCCCGTTTGTCCGCTGGATGGATATTAATGAATTTCTTCATTAGATTATTGCTTTCACAATATGGAAAAGGAACTTGCCCACAGATGTCGCTAAAATGTGAAGAGTGGTTCAGCACATTTATGCTCAATGTAGAATGGAACGTCCAGGTTTTGGGATCAAATAAGCGATTATAACCAAAATTATGTTAAATTCCTTATGGCACAACGCCATCCACATCGTGTTCGCTTCAAGAGGCGGTTTGCTGTGGTGTAAGCTTGTCTACGGCCAGCCGACAAGAATTCACTCATCTTGCGCGTGATCACTCTTTTTCTTCGCTGGACAGAGAATAATATACGAGTAACAACTAATGCTTAGTAACAAAATCATGTTTATTTTACAAGACACGTACAAATATACATCATCTAGATGACATACAAAGCTCACGAAATGATATAAGGAGTCAATATTTAACAGTGTCGCACTCCGCGTGCTTACATAGAAAAATAGACTGTGCACCATATGGAACCACTTGATTATTGTAAATAATGCAAATATTTCAATTTGCCGCACTATTTTTCCGACACCAACTTTCTACTTCGTTCCGTATTTTTGCAACGTCGGTGGCATATGTACGGCAGCATCCTCCAACCCAGGTCACTCCAAGGTCTAACCATTTGGAGACAAAGTTTTCAACGGGTTCGCATTTGTCCCTCTGAATCCATCTGAAAAGTGAGTAAAACGTCAGCTAGCTTCATAGTAGAAGATCCGAATATAAGACGACCTTCACCGAACTGGTTAATGGATGAAAAGCATTTTATATTAAATTTAATATGTTAAGAAACGTATCGCGAGTGGGTTGGCTGAAAAATTTCAGTCCAGGATATGATTAATTAAATATTGAAAAATTATTTTTTTTAAACATTTCACTGGTTTGGTTAATAGACAAACCACATACCAATCGAAAGTATGAAGCCCATAGAATATGCAAACGTTAGGTTGGAGTGAGGTTGGCTACGTTTTCCCCGTCCCAACTATAAGGTAGGCAGGTATAAACAGGTACATCAATAATAGTAATTTGCACCGGTGTGATTAATGCATGAAACTTATATCAAAATAAAGATAATTTCATTGCAAACACGTCGATATAGGGTTGTCTGCAAAAAATCAGTCTGGAATTCCGGTTGTCGATTTTTAAAGATCAAGATATTGCTTTATTCGTTTTAGTTTATTGATGACTTTGAACCTTTCTTTTTTTTTATTTACGCAGCTGATAGAACAAACACAATTTTTGAGATAAGTATTATATATGTATCACTATCACTTTTTGATTTAAAAAATATGAATGTATTTTAATATCACATGCAATATATACACACATATGCAAGTTATTAATTAATGAAAACAATATTTATAACATTCATATATTTTGATTTTATGAATGTTACACATTTCATATATCTTTTATTACTTAATAGTTTTATAACTTAATTTAATATTAATACATTATTAGTGCTCCAAAATACTGCACAGCTTTTACGAGTGTATCGCTATCCTTTTCAATTTCACGGACACATGACATGCGCACTCTCTTTCATTCAATGGCCGAGCTACACGCAACTGCTATGTTGCGTCTTTTGTTAATACACGGGATAGTTCGCTCGGACCTCTCTGGCGCACGTATTCACTGGCAGCAATATTTTGATCTTTGAAATTCGATAACCGGAATTCCAGACTGATTTTCTGCAGACAACCATATATCGACGTGTTGGCAATAAAATTATCTTTATTTTGATATGAGTTTCATGCATTAACCACACCGGTGCAAATTACTATCATTGATGTACCTGTTTATACCTGCCTACTCTATAGTTGGGACGGGAAAAACGTAGCCAACCTAACGTTTGCATATTCTGTGGGCTTCATACTTTCGATTGGTATGTGATTTGTCTATTAACCAAACCAGTGAAATGTTTAAAAACATTTTTTTAAATATTTAATTAATCATATCCTGGACTGAAATTTTTCAGCCAACCCACTCGCGATATATTTTTTGACATATTAAATTTAATATAAAATGCTTTTCATCCATTAACCAGTTCGGTGAAGGTCGTCTTATATTCGGACCTTAGACTATCATAAACGTTCATAAAATGTCTAAATAGGAGGCAAACCAAAAATACAAAGTTAATACCAAATCAATTTAGCCCCTATAGGCCAACACTCGCTGAAAGCGATTTTCCTATGGCCGTTTACAACGAGCATACAGGGTGAGTTTTTAGTACCGGATCGGTCCTAACTCCACTACTGCAGAAGATAGTGAAAAAAGTTGTATATAAAAGTTGTAGCCAAAGGTGATCCATAACTACGTGGTGATGCAAACCATACATTTTTTAAATCAAATACCCTATATATTATTTCATGTTTAGTTTCAACCAATAATTCCAGTTCTTAAAATGTAAGGTGTTGTAACATTATACAGGGTGTTTCAAAAGTTATTACTATTTTTATGGTAAAATCGCTGCCAAATGAACGTACTGTATATTGAAAGTGGCTTAATCAAAGATCATTTTTTTACATGGAAAGACTAAAGATATGCTCCAGTTTTAACACAGGCTACAAAAAAGTCGACGACGCTTTTTCACATACCCACCCTGGTAGAATGCAAAAACAAGATTTTCTTTTTTTTTTTGAATGTGACCCCCCCTATTTCATGATACTAAAATATTGCCTTCAATATGCTCTTTCATATATGTATAGCATTTGATATACTTACATTCATCAGTTTCCGAGATATTTCGATTTTTCTGCAAATTTTAAACATACCTTCCATTTATTGTGTACTGAAATTTATTTATTCTGAGTAAGTGCTATATCGAATTTCATTTGTATTTAACGAACAACTAAAGTATAAGGGCATAATAGTATTTGATGGAATCAGAACTCTGAATAATTATCGAGATAATATAAGTCAAGTATGATGCTAATGACACAATTTTATAGACGTGATGATGCATAATTAATTATCAAGCAGATTTATCAGGTAGGCTATATGAAATAATAACTGACCCCGTCCGAATAAAACGATTCTTCAATATTTCAAAAGCATCAATAATTTTAGAATGCCCCCGTTCTGGATGTCGCTGTTGGTAGTTAATATATTTTAGGGGCAAATATATGCCCTCTATTTGTTCTTCCATTGAAACATTCATGTTTGAAGCTCGGTTTTCAACGTTTTCATACAGTACGAAATTATCGAGCGCGTTAAGAGGACAGCCAATACTTCAAAGCCTACCTGATAAATCTGCTTGATAATTATTATGGATCGCGTCTATACAATTGTTTCCTCAGCTTACTTTTCTTATATTATCTTGATAATTGAGGGTTTTGACTTCAGTAAATACTATTATGCCCTTTTATAATTTAGTTGTTCGTTAAATAAAAATAAAAATTGATAGTACCTTCTCAAAATAAATAAATTTCGCTGCATAAATAGAACGTATATTTAAAATGAGATATGAAAGAGCATATTGAAGGTAATTTTTTGGTATAATAAAATATGGGCGGTTACATTTAACAAAAAAAAAAAGAAAAACTAGTTTCTGCATTCTACCTCACCCTGTATAAGAATATGCGTCAGCGACTTTTTTTACAGCCTATGTTAAAACTAGAGTATATCTTTTATCTTCTCATTAAAAATAAATAATTTTTCATTCATTAATTTTCAATATACAGTACGTTCATTTGACAGCGATTTGGATATAAAATCGGTCATAACTTTTGAAATACTTTGTATAATGTTATAATACCTACCTCATGTTTCAAGAACGGTAATAATTAGCAGAAACTAAATATGGAATAATGTCCCAGCAAACACGGTGTCGTTATACTAACGTCATTTTGACGACACCCCATTCGTCATTATCACTTCGATAAAGAAGAATATATGACGTGTCTGTGACGGCACAATGTCACAGCCCAAAGACGTCATTGAGTGCCGTGTTAATAACGTCACAAACGTGTCGTCTCAATATCGTCATGTACGTGTCGTTCCGTCGACACTATTTTATACAGCAACCAAGGCTGCACCAGAAGGTATCGTCAGATCAGCACTGATTATTGGTGATGGTTACTTTGTCTTACTTTATGTCTGCACTGATTATTGGTGATGGTTACTTTGTCTTACTTTATGTCTCTCCAATAGTCAATTCTGATCTGACGATATCTTCTGGTGCAGTCGTAGTTACTAGATAAAGTATTTTGGACGTTAATAATTACCTTATAGGATAAATGTTTATGAGAGAATGCTGTGAGAAATCTGTGGAGCATTAATTTGAGTAAGGGTAATAAAATATACTAATTCAAAATAAATTAATCATGTATTTCACAGTAAGGACAAGATACAAAAATAATGATCATAGCTTTGCTAGCCTTCTATGGAAGCCTGCCTGAATCACAAAGTACTTTTTATTTTCAATCGGCTCAATCCATATAATAAGAGGCTACAATCTAATAAATCCATAATACCTGAGAAACACTGGACACTATACCTATACCTATTATTATTTATGGTGGAATCCACACATACAGACACTGCACACACAGCACATAAGATTAAAATCTCCGTCCCCATGTCACAGCTTCATCGTAGAAAAGACAAGTAGAAAATGGCGAAAATGGCAACTTGTGCCTTGTGGTGATGATAGGGATCGAGATCAGCGGTTCGGCTGCAGTCGGATCGGGTCGGATTACATGCGATTTATTCATTGGTCTGTACCTTATTACGTAAGTTGTGTAGTGATTCATCAGTAAACTAAAGCGCGGTTAATACAAAATAACCTCATAGAAACATAAAATCTATGAAAACCCAATCAACGCAATAATTAGCCACAATTTTGTCGTATCTGTTTTATTTGGGATATACCTACGTTACCTGAAGTCGACTATATTTTTGGACAATAATTTAGATATTCTATATCTATCTAATTAATTAATATTTTTTAGTACTTATGCGAGCACAAACATTTTCTCATAAATATATAAGGAAGGAATAAGAAAAGTGAAATTATTAAGTTTTGAGATGCATTTTCTCTCACCTTTATCCATTACATTTTGTCGTGATAACGACGTCAAGTGACAAACGTTTATGTGACGTCATTAAAAATGACGTTAGTGCGACGTCATTCATTCGGCATATGACGAACGCGACCAGAATTCACCACAATTCGACGTCATAATGACGTACGTCTCTTTGCTGGGATATAGGATGTAGCACGTAGTTATGGACCGCCCTGTATAAATCAAAATATTTTCTGAGCAAGGAGCATATCCTTGGCTACAACTGTTGTGTAACTATCTTCTCCAGTAGCTGAGTTATCGACCGATCCGGTACTAAAAACTAACCCTGTATAGTCGTTCGTTCTGGGACGGTTATAGGTATAGAGCGGTAAATAACGGACGGTAATCTGTTGAACCAAAAAGCCCACCACATCACATAGAATCATAAAAGAAAACACAACAATATAGGTATAGGAAAGGACTTACGGTAAAATACAATTCCACTACGAACCTACGGAGTTCAGAGAGTATAAAATATCAAAATCACCGACTTTCCATTAATCGCTAAGAAAACCGGTTATTTGGTTTAACCGCCAGTAGGGAGTAACCTGCTTATAACCGGTTATTCTATATGCTATAACCGGTTATTTTCGATATGCCATAACCTCAGAGTAACAACTGAACATAGAGGTAGTAAACAACTAATTCTAATGGGCCGACATCTTTCCTTACGTAGTCATATTGACTTCCAGATATGGCAATCATAATTGCTTACTATGATCTTGATTGTATAGTATTCAGAAATATTCCATTCTACGTTAAAAAAGACGGTATTTTGATGGTTGAGGAATTATTACAGCAAAATCAATAGATATGTTGACCTCTACTGTGTTACTGCATATTTGGCATAAACGCAAATTCTGAAGTCTTGCATAATTTTGAGGAGCTGGCAATGCCGCATACCCTCCACTGTCAAACGTTTGCTTTGTTTATTGTTTATGCGTCTTTTCTGCTTGGTCAGTAAAATCGAATTTGGTATTTGTTGGTAACTGTAGCGAAGCTTTATGGACTTGCTGTGCTATATTCGAGTGTAGTTTAACAGTTTTTCGAGATGGAACTCAAAAAGTACAGTGTTTGTGACATGGGCTGCATTGGAAGAATTTTCAGGTTAGTTGGCGTTACACAGCATTGTTTACAATTTGAACTGTCACTGCGAGGTCACAGCTGATCAATGTTTGGAGACTGAAATGTCAAAGATGATGGCTTTCAGCGCGCCATGCTGATGTGGTTTGTTTACTACCTCTATGTTCAGTTGTTACTCTGAGGCCATAACCGGTTGGTTGGAAAACCGGTTGTTTGAAAAGCCGGTTATTTTTAACCTGTTTACAACCGGTTATTCGATATGCTCTAACCGGTTACTCGAAACCGGTTATTTTTGCCCATCTCTACTCACCCCACTTGTACGTCGTAGTTCTCTCCGCTGTTAGGGTACACGATCAGCGGTATTCTAGGTTTATCTTCGCAGCCAGATGATGAGCCTGACTGTGCCATATTGATTCCAGTGATCAAGGGCTCCACCAACCTGGGGGCACAACAATTGATGCCTACTGCCACTAGTTGCTCGGGGTTCAACTCGAAACATCGGCGAGCTACTTCTTTGAAGTTCTCGCCTACCGCGATGCTCTTGCCATCTTGCTGAAACGTATCATTGGTTTATCAATAATTATGGTGATCAACGACGATCAATTTGATCAATTTTGATCGTCGTTGAAGGTAATAAGATCTGAACTAAATTCGACCTCCATCATAGTGTCAAAAAGAAAAAAAATAGCATTTTGAATTTGTGGTTCTTGGGTTTTTAGGCCGGCGTCGTTTAGCGTTAAGGCTTGACGTTTCGCCACCACGAGTGGATGGCATCTTCAGAATCTATTTCACTTCAGCGACTTCCAAAGTGTTGATGGCTGGAACATCAAATATATGCACCTGCATTTATACCTGTCAACGGTGACGTGGCCCAATCAGGTAACGTTGGTAGCCCCGCCCCCGTGCGAAATGGCAGTGTCTTCAGGTCCTTTATGATGGGTACCCATGTCCGGTTGACTTTTTGTATTTCTTCTTTTCTATTGAAATCATTGTGGTGTTTTTGTATCTCGATGGCTTCTCTGTTAAGTCTGGCATAGTATGAAGATGTTGCGGCAAGAATCTGAGTTTCTTCAAACTTGATCTTATGGCCTCCTTCCTTAAGTGCATGTTCGGCTACCGCTGATTTTTCGGTATAACCTAGTCGACAGCTGGCCTTGTGTTCTGAAATCCTTGTGTTTATCGATCGCTTCGTTGTTCCTATGTGTACACTCCCACATGTGCATGGTATGCGGTGTAGTGAGTGGGTCTCTTTTATCTTTCACCGTTCTCTAATACTCCTGTATCTTTTTTGTGGGCTTGTAGATGGTCTTGACGTTTTCTTTTCGTAATATTTTTCCTATTCTCTCTGTTGTTCCAGGCACATATGGTAGAAAAGCTCTTGCTATCGGTTCAGGTTCTTGTTTTGCCCTATTTCTTCTCATTGTTCTTGTTATTTCTTTCTCTGTATAGCCGTTTGCCTTAAGAGCGTTCTTTAGGTGTGCCAGTTCGGTGTCGAGTTCCTCTGGTTCGCACACTTTTCTAGCCCGATCTGTCAAAGTTTTAATAATTCCGTACTTCTGAGATGGGTGGTGGTTTGATTCATTGTGTAAGTACCGGTCAGTATATGTTGGTTTTCTATATACCTTGTGTCCTATTGTGGCTCCATTTCTTGTTAGAAGAACAACAAGGAATGCCAGTTTTTTGTCTTCTTCCACCTCCATGGTGAACTGGATATTTTTATGCACGCTGTTCAGGTGTTCTAGAAATTCTTCTAGTCTTTCTCTTCCGTGGTTCCAAATGACAAACGTATCATCCACGTATCTAAGCCATATCTTGTGCTTGTATTGAGCGCTTTTCAATGCTGTCTGTTCGATCCTCTCCATTACAAAGTTCGTTACTACTGGGCTTAAAGGGCTTCCCATGGCTACACCTTCGATTTGTTCGTACATTTTGTACATTTCGTACAGCAACCTACTTCGTCTGGGACTCCAAAATGTACTTTGAAAGTCGCTGAAGTGAAATAGCTTCTGAAGATGACATCCACTCGGGGTGGCGAAACGTAAAGCTTTAACGCTAAACGACGCCGGCCTAAAAACCCAAGAACCACAAATTCATTGGAAGATGGCCGCGAAAGCCTTACACAGTACAAGTAGCATTTTGTCAAATAAAATAAATTTCCGAACCTGACCAGATTTGGCAACCTCAACGGAAATGTTCAAGATTATTTTTCATTAAAATTGATTAAAAATAAAAAAAAGTTATAATTTTTTTTAATTTCACCGGTGCGTCTACTAGATGAACTCCAGTTAAAAATATATCCCATACACAATATGCAAAACCACAGTAGCTTATCTTATTTTTGGTCATTATTGTCTGGTAGCAACTAAATATTTTCAATTTTTTAGGAAAAACCGGATGATCTGAAAGCAGCACCCTAAAAATATCTAAAGCACCAAGTTTCATCCAACTAAAGATTTTCATATTTTTAGGAAAACGCGATCATCTGATAAAACTGAAATTTTGGATTTTCGTCAAACGAGACTCAAACTCAAAACTGCCATCGGATATGTAGTCCGCACCCTCACTTTATCGAAGATACGAGATTTCGTCTCAAGAGAAAGCCAAATGAGAAAATTTTGTATACACGTTTGACAATGTACGATAAGCTATGTGGCGTCACTCTATGGCGGACCATGCAAGATGGCGGAATAGCTATTTTTTATGCATTTCTACAATATGGGTATCAAATGAAAGAGCCTTTTGAGAGTAACTCGAAAACAAATGTGACGTCATTCTAAATCCAACATAGCAGACCATCAAAGATGGCGGGGTACTTATTTTTTATGCACTTTTGCAATATGGGCATCAAATGAAGGGGCTTGCCGAGAGTAATTAAAAAAATATGTTGACATTACACTTAATCCAATATGGCAAAGTTTTTAAGTTTTTTATGTATTGTATGGAGAATATAAAAGCAAGTTAATGACTAAAAAGTAAAAGATAAATTAAAACAAAAAACTCTTTTACTTAAATGCTCTAAAAAAGAAGAAAGTAAAATGTTCCTTTGAAATGTGAACTATCGTGCGATTTACTTGCGTAAATAAACTAGTTAGTACCTATTTAATTGACTAACTTGAGGGTCTAGGGTATAGCGCGCGAAGTTGAGAATCCAAGAAAAGACGTATTCCCGTGTTAGCGAGGAGGCGTGGTCGCCTGTTCCAGTGTGTGTATCTAAGATGAGGGGAGATAAGTCCGAAAATCCAAAGGTAAGGTCAAAAGGTCCAAAGGTAAGGTCAAAATGTGTCACGTCAAAATCTTAGTCTGATAAATACGCGTAGAAAATTTGAGAATTTACGAGAAGAAATTCGTTGTGGCAAGCTTCTGGCTAATGTCTAATAATGGGAGTGATCGGATATACCAATGGGAGTGGAGGCAGTGCAGCCGATACTGGAAATGAAGAACAGTTGGATTATGAAATTAATGTGATGTATTTGTCATAATTATGATGCCAATATGCTCACACAAGGTGATACCTTCGAGGGTGGCAATGTTTGTAATACGTATTACAAATAAATGAAAAAGAAAGGTCACCATAAAAATGAATTTCGCATTTCCAAGCTCCTGACGTTACCTTTAAACTTACAGTAATGACTCAAAGAGCAAATTGAAGAAGAAGGGTTGCGCTTGTGCAACTATTTAGCCTTTTTTTGATATCGTGTTTGGTCGCTAAATTACAGGCATTTATAGAATGTGTGATTTTGCATTGCGAGTTTTTTTGCACATTAAAAAACTTTTTTGAGAAAATCGAAAATAGCTGTCATTCATTAAGGTCTTAAATATCGCCTTCTGGAATATTATATACGTAATTTGAAATTAGAGTGAGTTATGCGATACATTGTGAGTCCGTGTTTTACATGGCAAATACGAATGTATAAATGTGTGTATCCAGGCCCCTTAATCTGCTAAGTTTAATTGTGTTAAAATTTCAGTTTAATTAAATACTTATAGGTACTTGTGTAAACCTCGCGCCAAGCTTTTATGATCATATAAATTGTGTATAATAGTGATATAAGTTGATAGTTCACATTTCAAAGAATCATTTTATTTTCTTCTTTTATAGAGCATTTGAATAAAGGCTTTTTTTAAAAAAAGTTTTTTTTGTTATAATTTATTTGCGAGCTATTTACACAGTGAAACATATGGAAACACAAAATAATTATTGTAACTCGGAACCTTCCTGAAGTCAGGTAGGACGTTTTTGGCTTAGCAGGGCAGACTTAGCCTACAGATGCTACCAAAGGAATACCAATTATTGTGAACGAAACATAGGCACGCAAACTAGATGCAGATACCATACGGAAATGAATAATTTTCTGGGATATCCCTGTTCATGACCGACTCTACTCACTAGGCCGGAGCATTGAAATATGGCAACACTGAATAGCGGGCTGAACGGGGCCAAGCTTTTATTTGTTTTTAAGTCATTAGTGTAATCTTCCAGAGTAAAAAAAAAAGATTGGAAGGTGAGTTTTAATGTTTCTAATTATTTACCTGCACATACGAAACTATAAAGATAAAAAGATGCCTGCAAAGAGTGTAGTACCAGGTTGTACTAGCAATGGTGCTTCCAATAAAGGACATATTAGGGTGTTCAATTTTCCTCAAGACGAGCATTTCAAACAGAAGTGGGTGAAAGGTGTTCCTCGTAAGGGCTGGTTATGTTTATAAGAATAAAGACAATCATTTACAAACATTTCCAGGAATAAGACCTATTTTAAAGCACAATGTGCACAGAAAAATACAGCTCTAATAGAACACATCTGGGCACACCTATGACAAGATTTGATAGTGAAGGGGAATCAAGACAGCAAGAAAGGCTTGAAAGTGACATAATAGTGAATTTTTCTAGCTTAAGTGGAAATTTTCAAAGTAAATTGAGTGTTCACTTAAGTGGAAGTGGAAGTGGCAGCAGGAAACAGGTTGCCTTTATTTTTATTTTGTAGTGTTTGACTGTGATGAACCAGACATCAGATGTAGGTGGTATTAGTATCAGTGAATATAGACATTCCTTAAAATGAATAAATCCTAATTTGTTGGTGATTTGAGTAGGATTTTACCACTGTCATTAAGAATGTCCTGTTGGTCTCAAATAGAAAATATTTTGGCACACTATTTTCAAATATGTTTTCTGTTGATTTAATGTTAAAACCTTTTCTATATCTAGCCAAAGAAAGGTTACAATTTTGTGAGAGAGAATAAGTTGCCAATTTTACCATCATCCTAAAGATTCCTCAAAACTTTGCAGTTGTTTAAAAATTGCACCTGACAGAAAATATATGCCATACATTAAAACTGTTGCAAAGGGTTTATTATTCTCGGAGAAGTATATTGTTTTACAAATTGATGAAATATCAGTCTGTATAAATGTTCTTGTCATTACAAAAATTATAGGTAGAACATGAAGGACAAAATTATTTGATAGGTATATTAAATACAATACAGCTTATAGTTGGTAGGCTTAACCCTTCCATCAGAGTATGCAGCTCAAATTACAGTCCTTATTCACAATAGGTATTGTTAAAATTTTGATTTCAGGCCAATAGGTATAAATGTAAGTTTTTGGGCAATTGCACAAAGCAGTTTTAATGGAAATTGCAAAAGAATACATCAATATACATACAGATGAGTTTGTTTTAGACACAATTGTTCATGTAATCAAACCCAAACTGATGAAATTCTGCTTGAATTAATATTGTTAATGTAGCAAATATTTTTATTAATAATTACACTGATACAGTTCAAGACAAAATACAGACTGACAAAACTAAAAAGAGGAAATCTAATCGAAATAAGAAATGTCTAACAGAAGGGAAAATCTCTAAATCTAAATACAAGTACATTTTTGTACTGTTACTACTGGCATTTTTCACCGTTCTAATTTTTTCAAAAAGTATTTTTCTTAATTTATCAACCGAGATGAACTCTAATACATATAAAATGTAATAATAATTATTCTGAAACTATAAAACAATTTAAATTTTCCGCGGAATGCCCACCGTTCGGCCCACGCTAACCGGCCCACTATTTGACAGCTAAGCTACGTTGCCACATCTAAGGCTCCGGCCTAGTGTAGAGTCGGCCATACCCTGTTGCTTATGCTTACCCCACAACTGAAGGATAACCAGGCTTTCACTCCGGGACACTGTTCCTTCAATAGCCGCACCAACATTTCAGCTTCAAGGCTACACGGGATGGTCTCTATGGCCAGCATGTCTACGCCTGCTTCGATGAGAGCCTTTATCCTAGGCAGGTGCCACTGTCGCATTGTCTCAGCGGAAGTGGTCTTGGCGTAGGAACCCGTGTACTCTGACCCGTCGTGTAGTGATGCCCCGTATGGGCCTACTGAACCAGCTATTAATGGCCTGCCTAGAAATCATTCTGTAATATTTAGGTCATTTTTACTAATAAAATTGCCAATAATTTCTAATTTTTTTCCCTTTAATTTCATTTCACCAGCTAGATTATTGGCTTACGCCATGATTCCAAACCTTTTCTAGTTCCATAAATTCGAATGGTAAAATTTTAATAAGTATTTTATTAACAAAAAAATAAGTTGATTGTTACTAGCTAATTAAACCTTATGCCCCCCCCCCCTTCACCATGTGACAGGGCTAAAAATTCCAGGGAAATAAGCCACTCAAGCTAAAACTCCAATCCAGGTGTTCTATATTCATTCCAAATTATTTTAATTTTTCTTATTCTCATAGAAATCTGCGAAATATTAAGCTTGATTTTTAATTCAAATAAATTATTGAATTTTTTATTTATAGCAAATTTTTTATTATTAGGTGGCCTACCGCCCTTTTCTTGGATTTCTTCCCAAATGGCCCTTTGATAGGTATTTGATTGAAATTGCACATTTACGTCATACAGGGTGACCAACTTATACTCCGAGGTATGATTATTTTACGATACAGTGTTATTGATAAAGTCACGACATACCAAAGTTGTGTTTGTTCAAATGGAACACCCTATATATTATCCCGATTTTGAATTGTGCTCATTTTCCTTATTCCGAAAATATAGGGCTTATTGAGTTATATAGGGTATTTTCAGAGATATGGCCACTTTTATGTGAAAATCTTAGTAATTCATCACCCTGTATCTTAAAAAATCAATAACTGGAGGCCTGATTCGTTCCAGCTATGGCAGTTTTGGAAATATTTAAGCGTTCCGGTACCGTTTACTGAAAAAGCGGTGTTGCCGTATCTCAATAATTGACAGAAACAAAATTCTGAAATTGTCAGATCTCACTAAGTTCGACATGTGCAATTCATTTCAATAAAAATAAGTAGAGGATTCTATTTAAAATAAATTAAAATCGGGGATATTTGCTTAAAAATTTGGAAAAATAATTTATAACTTGGCAATGCCGCAAACGCGAAGAAAAAATTACAAAGCGAGATAGGGTATTAGCAGATATTTCGATTTAAAATAAAACATATAGGGTGTTACATTTAAAAAACAAAGTAAAATGACCTTCAAATTGCCGTAATTTAAAATTCTACCAAAAAGACCTTATAGACACAAATTGCTAATAACATACAAAATAGTATCCACTTAATATTTAAGTAACTCGCTGTATAATATTATTGAGAAAAGTTAAAGGAATATATCAATTTGGACGTATTACTTGCGACCTTGCAAATCCGGAAATTAATAGAAAATAAATTATAACTTGGCAATGTTACAACCGATCCCAAAAATATTTTAGGGTTGAATAGAGATCAATAATGGAAACTAGAAAAATTTAAGAAAGAGTTATAGTTCCATATAAAAAAATCAAGTTGATCACTATCCTACTTTCCCGCAACAGCCTGTATATTTCAAAATATTTTTAGAGTATGCGTCTCGAGTAACCAAGTAACTTTTTTATTTGACATTTTCTTTTATCAGGTACATCTTGCAAGATATCGAGGAATTACACCAGGACGAATCCCGAAAACTTTAAGAGATGATTTCTGGCACTGACTTATGATATAATATGATTAAATTATATGTTCATTCTTAATAGCAAAAAAGCTGAAATTCCCTTAATTAGATAGCTGATTGGTTAATGTGTGGGTCTCTTTATCATCTTCCTACCGTACTTGCAATACATCATATGATATTTGCTGTAAACTATCGGCAAAAACATTCAAAATACCCGCTAGCGTAATTCGTCCTTCTCCGTTTTTGCAAGGAATTCACGTCAGTGCAAATGGGTCACACGCGTTTCAGTTATCTTTGCAACCAGCCTCAAATTTTTTCTCTTAAACAAATGAATTTCAGAATAACTAATTTGATATCGGCTTCACATGCCGAAACCTAAGTGTGATTTCTTTCTTCGGGATTCGTCCTGGGAATGGTGAAAACTCGATGCAAAATCGTTGTGAATGAAAATTGATGATTATTGTTATTATTATTTTATAATTTATTCATACAAGTACCAGTACAAATACATATATATATATATACAAATATAATCGCTGAATTTAAAATATTCGATATATTAGACAAAAAAGAATGGTTGGCTCTTCTGGAGCGGTTTAGGATATAATCGATACAAAATTAAATTCAATGAAATACTTCAGATTATTCAGCTCCCTTTGGAAGGAGCTTCTGACGGCCCAATATTTTTGTACCCGTTTTTTTAAATACTTGGGATCAGATACCAGGATTTAGGAGCGTTTCAACCAGTATTTAGATGTTTGCGATGTAAAACTAAAGGCTATAATGTGCATTTGTAGACACGATAGAAAAATAACTCACGGTTGTCCGGAAACTCCTCTTGATACCTCTTAACAGCAGTCTGTGCAAGTTCTACAGCTCTCTTTATCAGATTATATGCTTCATCCTGTGTTACATTCAAATGTTTGACGAACAAGTCTACATCACTCTGGTATGTGTTGGTGATTACAACGTCAGCCCCAGCTGAAAGAATCAACAGCTTGTGTTCGACTGGCAACCATACATTTGTAATTTATGGTGAGCATGTGAAAATACCTTTAACGAAATTTATATGCATAGCTGCCTTGTATTTTGCAGGGTGGATAGCAGGATAGCAATGCATATTTATGACGTTCGCCAGAAAAAGGGTTAACATGAGGAAGTTGATCGCGACACATCCAGTATGCATAGTAGTTCAGGCGGTAGGGTTTTTTTGACAGTTAAAGGTCGGAAAGAAATGAAATTTGGTGGGATGGTGAATAAATAATGACCAGAGGCTATCCAGCACGGAATGTGGCTGGTGCATAGGCCACACGATGGGCCCTTTTGCGCCTCTATCCGCGCTAGTTCCTAAGACCTGCCATTTTGGCAAAGGCAAGTACATTCTTAGGTCCTATCCGTTTTATCTCTATTGGTTCCAAGGTTCTTGAGCCCAGCATAGTCTGCCTGTGATAACCCAGGGTTTCACAGCGACACAAGATGTGTGCCGAGGATTCTTCCTCTTCACCACACCACGTGCACGTTGAGTCGTTGACCACCCTCATCACGAACAAGTGACGCCTGAAGGTGTTGTGACCCGTTAACAGGCCTACTAGCAATCTCAAGTTACTCCTATCCAGAGAGAGACAAAATCGTCCTATTCTCTCTGCAGGCCCTGTTAATAGTTCCCGAGCTTGACAAAGATGACCAGAGATGTTGTTCCATCTCAGAGAATATTGATTCTGGATCCACTCTCCAGTTGTTTTCCTAATCAAGTTTGCAGATAGTCCTAAGGCTGGTTCATGGCCCACAAAACTGTTGCCGGATCCCATCCTAG
The DNA here is from genome assembly GCA_951848785.1 of Callosobruchus maculatus. NCBI lineage: Eukaryota > Metazoa > Arthropoda > Insecta > Coleoptera > Chrysomelidae > Callosobruchus > Callosobruchus maculatus. Next base: position 7,861,365 of record CATOUR010000040.1, read on the forward strand.
CCAGATGATCCGCCATTTCGTTACCCTTTACCCCAGTGTGCCCAGGTACCCACATCAGTGATACCTTGTGTTTAGCTGAGATGTCGTCAAGAGCCCTCCTGCACTCCAGGACCAGTCCCGACGTTATTTTCCAAGCACTCAGTGCTTTGATGGCTGCCTGACTGTCAGAGCAGATAGTAATCCGCCTCCTAGACCCGTCAGTTTCCCGAATATGATTTACACAAGCAAGTATCGCATTGACCTTAGCCTGGAATACTGTGGAGTGCCCCTCAAGAGGGAGTGAAAGTCTTGTATGGGGTCCGTAGACTCCCGAGCCCGAACCCTCTGTAGCGAGTGAACCGTTTGTGTACCAGACCTGTCCTCCTCCTTCGATGGTTAGTCTCGTGAACGCAAAATGCATTTTTTTCACTGATATTGATTAGGTCATAAAAGTATACGCAAATTTCAAAAATATTCTTTGCCAAATTTTGTACCTTGAGTAATGCTGTAGAGGCAGCCGAAATGTCAATAAACAGTATTACTTTAAGCGACTGTGGTTTAATTTACCGGCTAAATGAAAGAAATGTGTCTCAAATATAACCACACAAGAATTTTTGGATGTCGCATGATATATTTCCGATTTCTGGGAGGGAAGGCCCACCTAAGCCACCTTACATGATGAAAATGTGTCTAAACAACTTGTAAAACCTATCTTTTTGGGAAAAAATCACAAACAGGAAACACTGCATCCATGCCGAACTGTAACGCGTTTAGTTGCGCGGTCTACGATTGTAGCCCAGTCGTATTTCGGCGCTAATAGCCTTGCGATAAGCTCACTAAATGCAGCAGATCAACTGAACGTTTGGTTGGGAACATTGTCCAAAGGTACTGAAACAGACTCAAGAGCCACCTGTGGGATAGAGGGTTAGTGCATATAAAAATGCGCGTGGTCTACCAGTGTAGCCCATGTGACTAACGAAGGGTTAAGCCCAAATGTGTTATTTAAAAAATTGAAGATAATAGTGATATGAGAAATGTTATTCTCTTAGGAAAAAAAGTGTTACGCAACTTTTTGATAGCGTTCTTCGACTTAATACGTGATAAGATTCTGATTCTATACTGCACTCACGGAAGAAAAGGAGTAAAAAATTATTTTAAACCCATATTTTGGGGCTTTACTCGGATAAATCAAACTTAATTTTTCTGTTTATAATAACATCACTGCTCTCAGTATGCAATTTTGTAGACGGTGTGCATATAACCCTTGATCATACAGTAAAAATTTACATATATTGTGCATGGTTACTCCGTTTGTTCGGTAGATAAGGTTATAGTAACAATCACAAACCGCTCCCTTACTTTGGAGCACTGTAGAATGGAAACAATTGGTCGCACACGAAAAATGTGAAGAATTTTGTTGTCTCCATAACAATTTGAACTTTTTTCGATAGCACCTACCACAACGGCGCTATATGTTAAAAAGTGTCACAAAAGAGTTTTCACTCCCTCCTCCCACCCCTCGAGCGGCCACCCCCAGATGTCGCAAATTGAATCTTATCCGAATTAAACAATGCCGGGGTAGTATCATTTCCACTAAAAGTATTCACAAAAATGATATTTTTCGCTCTTTTGCTATTTTGTTTTGGTTAGTGATATCGGAAAAAGCCCATAAATCATTTATGGAGGGGACAAAATTCAGCATAATTTTGGTCTTTATATTTTTCGTGTGCAACCAATAGTTTCTGTCCTACACTGCATCAAAGTCAGGGGTTGGTTTGTGATTTTCACTAAAATTAGAATTTAAGGGTGGATTAAGGCGAAGAACTTTATCAAAAAAGTAGTGTAACATTTTTGTTTCGCTGAAAGAATGATATCTTCTCATTTTTTTATTATTTGCAGCTGCCTAAACGCACGCATGTGGTTTAAAAAAAATTAAGGCATTTAGAAACGCACCCCAACCTACTGCCGAATTGTGCTGTGGCGAAAAAAATATCGTACTTGTGCGTACTTTTAATGGTAATGATACTAACCCGACATTGTTTAATTAAGATGAGATTCAATTTGCGAAATTTGTGGGTTGCCGCTCGAGGGTGGGGGGGGGGGGGGGGGGTGAAAAGTGTTTTGTGACTCATTTTCGCGTTTCTGGTTTTAGTATCATAGGTTACATATAACATACCTAAATTGGTTTTGAATTTTGAGCGTTTTGGAAAAAAAATCATTTTGTAAAGGGTGTAAGTATAAAAATTGTCAAAATTCTCCCTTTAGATGAATGTTGTATGGTATATATCCCATTACCTTCTTGGTCTCAAAATATGATTGCCTTGAGTTTCTTTTGATCTGTTTCCATATAACTTAATTTCCTTCAATAGAGGATATTAAAGGCCTGTTTTTTAACCTCCAGCTACTTATCTTGACTACCGGCTCTAAGAGGAACTACCAGTCAAAGGGCTTTGCGATCTAATGTTACATGCTGCTGCTGCTAGCTACATTGCCATATCTGTATCTGGAAGTTCTATCTCTCAGTTATGTCAAGTAACCGGAGGTTATATCTTGAAAGCCCTTTAAACAGCATATTTTGGAATGGAAAATTTCTATGATTTTTTGTGGCGATCATGAAGAGATTATCGAATTTTGCTGTCTTAAGATCTGGTTCTAAGAACAGGTAGGCAAATATGCTTCAGGGCAAAATTTAATCAACGTTCTCCAAAGAGCATTAATAGGTTTCGCATAGCTATTTCTTAGATCCCGAATTAAATGCGTTTCACGTCTCTTGAGATTACACTGTTGTGCGTTACATTATTGCTCTTAAGAGCCAAATGCATAGTTACAACTCAATGGTACCTTAACATTTGCGTGTCCCAGCCCTCAGTCGTTCGAAATTGATTTGAGGATCAGTCGAGTGAGCTCACTTGAGTGACACTAGGCGATTTTGCAGGCTAATTTCTAACTAGTGTTCTGACACTTCTATGTGTTTCTGTACCTTTCAAGAAAAATATTATTTCGGCATTTCCAAGAGTATCAGTAATAAATATTTTATAGTAAGCCTTAAAAAGCGCACATTATGACGCACTATAAGCAAAAATTTGACAATTAATACTTGTTTGCTATCGAAAAAAGGTTCAAATGATATACGGAGACAACAAAATTATTCACAATTTTGGTCTTTACATTTTTCGTGTGCGACCAATAGCTTCCATTCTACAGTGCCGCAAAGTTGGAGGGTGGGTTGTGATGATTACTACTAAAATCAGAATCTTGTCGCGTATTAAAACGAAGAATGCTATCAGAAAGTTCTGTAAAACTTTTTCTCCTAAGAGAATAACATTCCTCATACCACTAGTATCTTCAATTTTCCAAATAACAGATTTGGGCTTAAAAAAATTACGATACTTGAATGACATCGCTACTTACTACCGATCGCGAAGCAGAGTTTTCACCCTCCCATCCCTTGACCCACCGAGGTCGCAAACTTAGGTATAACCAATGTCTATCATCCATCAAATGTCATTTCTTTCCGACCATTTGGGCTCAAAGCCTTTTTTTAGGACAACTATTTTGTTGATTAATATTAACAGTCCAAGTTTCCGATGTATACAAAAATATGGAGAACACAAGGGATTGAATCAACGACATTTTGGTAGCTTTATTGATATTATGGTCACGCCATATTTTAGTGAGCCTTGTCATTGCCACACGTGCCTGTTGAATGCGCCGTCGAATCTCATTTACACAGCCACCCGAATTGTCGATCAAAGAACCGAGGTACACAAAACTTTGAACTATTTCACAACGGCCTACTAACTTTATTCGTGGATGATTATTGTGCTCTCTATCTACGATCGGACAACTGGCATGGCAGTATAACTATTGGCGGAAGCAAAATATCTAACTTAAGATTTGCTGACGATACAACTCTTATTGCTACTTCTCAGGAAGAACTAGTAGCTCTATTGAACGTTTTAGAACAACACAGTGCAGTATATGGTCTTGGTATTAACTACAAAAAGACCAAGGTTATTATCGTAGATAGAGAGCATGACAATCATCGAGAAATAAAGTCAATAGGCCATTGTGAGGTAGTTCAAAGTTTTGTGTACCTCGGTTTTTTGATCAACAATTCAGGTAGCTGTGAGAATGAGATTCAAAGGCGCATTCAACAGGCACGGGTGGCCATGACAAAGCTTACTAAAATATGGCGTGACCATAACATCACTAAAGCTACCAAAATGTCACTGGCTCAGTCTCTTGTGTTCTCCATATTTTTGTGCGCCTCGGAAACTTGGACTGTTAAAAAGGCAGATCGAGCTCGCATAGATGCTTTTGAAATGTGGAGGTGGAGGAGAATGCTGAGAATTCCTTATACCGCCCATCGAACTAATGTTTCCATACTGGATGAGCTCGGTAATCCAAAGAGACTGTACTCCATTGTGTCGATGAGAATGCTTACGTTCTTCGGACATATTCACAGAAGCGATAATATGGAGAAACTTGTAGTTTAGGGTCACGCCCCGAGTGGGCGGCGCCGTGGCCGTTCCCCTACACGCTGGGTGGATACGACGAAACAGTTGCTAGATATGAGTATCAAGAGCGCCACTGAACTGACAGTAAATCGCAAACGATGGCGAGCTACAGTTCTCAAAATTATTGATAATATTCGTGTCGGCAATACTCTAGCTCCGACTTAATGCATTTTACGTGTTCAAAACATGTCTGTTAAGACATTGTGACTATGATGATGATCTACGATCATAACTTTGGTCTTGTTATAGTTAATACCAACACCATATGCTGCACTGTGTTCTAAGATGTTTAATAGAGCTACTAGTGCTTCCTGGGAAGCAGCAATAAGGGTGGTATCGTCAGCAAATCTTAAGTTGGATATCTTGCCTCCGCCATCAATATAGTTATACCGCCATTCCAGTTGTCCAATGCCTGTCTCGTCAAAAATTTAGCATAGTATAATGGCGTATTAATATACCACCGCCTTTGTGGCTGTTGCACCCTGCTGCTACCCTGTACCATAACGAATTGTTTCATAAAACAAATTCCCATTAATTACAACTTAAATTCAAATTTTAGCAGTGAAACATGCTCTCATATTTAGAGCGTATCGTTCTGAAAACGCGAGGCGCTCACAACACCATAACCGCACTTTTTGCAACAACGTAACACAGCGATTTGCATACTTAAAGAATTTATTTCGGGCATATACGGGAACACCAGATGAGATACATTCATTTGTTTAATTTTTCTTTCCTCTCGGGAATATCCGGGGCGCTGCGTTATGAAGCAATTTTTACACCATGAGTTGGCCACTAAGCCGTGTTTGTGGGTGCAGTTGAAAACTGAACAAGGCCAAAGTTTCCGGAATACATATAAGTTGCCCAGACAGCACAATACATTCTAGGAACATTCTAAGAATCACCATTTTGGAACATTGTATCATTCCATGAAAAGTCCATGAATATATAGATTATCTGATGAACATTCCAAGAATGTGAAAATGGGAATCCAAAAAATGTGCATAGTTTATTCCCTCAGAATATTCTACGACTATTATTAAGATGTATGGAATATTGTAGGAAGATTCCTGGTATATCTTTGAAGAAACATACACAGGGTATTTCCTCAGAATATTCTACGGTTGTTATTAAGATGTATCAAATATTGTAGGAAGATTCCTGGTATATCTTTGAAGAATATATTATCTTGAAAGAAACTAATACCTTTTATCACTTCATTTCATTTATTTGTAAGTCTTGTTGTCTGCCTAGGTACTTAACGCGAGTAGTATACATATATAGTCTAGTATCCAACTTTCATACAGTGTTTTGGGCAGCATTGATTTAGGCACACACTAATTATAGGGATTGATGAAAAAAATATATATAAAACGGATCACGGAACCTGCATTTATAATTGCATAAGTTTAATGTACACATTAAAAAATATTTCATTGCACGGAATCGTCCTCCTGTATTATCCTGCAAAATAAAAAAAACCGTTTTATTTTAAAGCATACGATATACATTCAATTACACTTCATTAACTACAACACTAGATTTTCACCAAAATGTCGTTGTACTTTAATCAGTTTTAGTAGAATGAACACTGGAAACTCAAAGTCACAAATATAGCAAATGTAGGGTACCTACAACAAGTAAGACTAGAACATAGAGATTAGACTCTGAACAGGAGAGCTGCTATAAAGTCGATAATTTACAGAGACAAAATAGTTACACTCACCCTAGTAGCTCCTAGATGAAGTTGTAAACTAAATAGCAAGTGAAAATCACGTTCCAGAACACAGATAACTATCCAATTATCACAGGAGAAAAATGCACAAGCACATCAAGCAGTCACCACCGACCACCGCCACCGTGACGTGACGAATGAAGCTAACCTCAAAATTCTCAAGCCTAACCTAATCTGTAACGGTGACGCGGCCACGCCTACATTAAGAATCATACCAAAATAACCAAAAGGCATATTCATATATTATTCTTTAGATAATATTAATTTATGAATATTATCAGAATATTTTGATCGGCACGTTCATGGAATAATCATGGCGTAATATTCCTCGTACATCCTCATGGGAATGAAACCAGTAAAAACATTCATAAAACGTTCTGTTAATGTTCTGAATATTCTCAATCTATTTTGGATGAAACAAGAATATTCCAGGAATATATTGTGCTGTCTGGGTGGATCACACCGCAAAAATATCAAAACGGCCTGCCCCTTGCTCCGTCTCCCCGGTACACTGGTAGCAGTGTACCGAGGTCAGCCGGGAGATACGGGACGGCGCAAAGTAGAGATTGAACGTGTTTCACGCGAGAGGTATACAGTGTCTCAAAAATATCGGATTTTGTTATCTCACATTTGTTTGCAGGAAATGGATAATATTTTTAGAAGTTTGATTTTATCAATTAAATTTATTAACGGATGGAAAATGACAATCAGATCCATCCTTATTTTGTGGTAAACCTTGAAATGTAAAGGATATAAATACAGGGTGTTTCACGACGACTAAGACAAGCAATATGTCGGAACTGGGCAGTAGTAGAGAATTATAATTTTGGAGATGTAAATTAGAGCAGATGTTGTGTCTTTTTTTGTCATTGTACTACCCAATGAGGTATTTGTTTTTGGTCACGTGACATTCGATTAAAAAATTATTAATGGGACACCTTGTACATTTGTGCCTTTCTTTGTTCCTCCCGATAAAACAATTCCAACGAACTAAGCACACTTGGGGTATATAGTGATTAATTCAAGACCTACAGGTACTTAAAGATTGTATCACGCTAAAAGCGTATAGTGAGACAAAATATTCTTTCGGTGGTCTTACCATACCACCTCGGGACATCCTAAATTATATTTTAGAGCTCGGAAATATTTTTATCGATAACTTTAACAATTTAGTTTCTACAGTAGCAATTGGAATGACACTGAAAAGCAAAATGTCAAAAATAATTTATTCACATCCAAGTAAAGCATTTCCACATGATTATCTTTTAAAATTGTACATACGAGTTCGTATATACTATACCATAAATTTTATAAGCTGTGGTCTCAAAAATAAGCCAAATAAACAAAACATTGAGGTAAAAATACTACAGCACCTTTGAACCAATTTTTACTTATCTACGAAATAGCTACAATATGTGAAATCATTTGGGATTCATTAGTAATAGTTTTACTAGGTTTTATTTTTGATATGCATTTATGCAACTTAGTGTATTAGCAAAATAAACGTTATATTTGTATTTGTATGTCTAAATCGGCTGTCAGTACCTAGTCTTTCAATGACCCTCGTATATACGCAAAACCCACGCGTTAGCAAGTCCCCGCTAAAAGACCCTCGTACTTGGGCAAAAATCAACGCAAAAACTAATTGGCGCGTGCGGCCGCGGCATCGCTTTGATGTGAGATCTTCAAAGCGCCGACGGAGAGTGATCCAACTTATATGTATTCCGTAAACTTTGACAAGGCATTTTTCGTTAAAGGCGCACATTACGTTACCTTCTAGTTCCGTATACGATTTTTATTTCCTATTGTGTTGTCTTCCGTCTTTCCCAAACACAGAAAGTCGACAGGACATGGGTTTGGGTACCCATCCTAAAGCCTTAAGTACACGGGCAAGTTAACTAGCTACTACTACTACTACACCTTTTCCAGCTGTAGTTTCTAAAGGATCAAATTATATTTCTAAATCGTAAATTGTAAATTCAAACAGTCAGTTGCAGTTTCTAAAGCGTCAATTGTAAGTTCAAAAAGTCAAGTGCATTTTCTAAAGCATCAATTGTAGTTTCAAATAATCAATTGAAAAGCATCAGATCAATTTTCAAAAGAGTCAAATTAAAGTTCCAAGTCATCAATAATTGTAGTTTCTAAAGTGTTATTAATACGATATTCAAACGTGCCTCAGGTCCGCATATACCGACATAAAATATAGTATGGTAAAGCCTAACAAAATTGTGTCGCATTCCTATATTGATCTTTTGAAAGTTATTATGCAAGTCATTCATATCTACACACATGCATAATCTCAGTGGCCTGTAAAGACAAGGGGAATTATTTGCGATTCCAGTTACTCTATCCCGAATCTCGAATTGCTTCTGAACATGTATGTCTTTTAAGCTAAGCGCGCACTGGGTCGGACGAAACGGTACGCAGCTTCGGCACTTTTTTTAGGTGACTGCGCTCACTGGGTCGGTCGGTATGGCGGGATCGGACGGACGGACGGAAGGTCGGATAATAGAGGCAAGCAGTTTCGTAATAGATTTTGTGCTGCTATGTATTGTGAAAACCAAAACGATATGTTGAGTGAAGAAGAAATAATTGTAAGTCTAATGTTGGAAGCAGAAGAAGAAAGGTCAAGAACTCGAGGAAAACCCAGATTTTGGATTCATAGAATAAATCGCAAGAGATTAGAGCACCACCGTAATTAATTTGGGAACATCCATGCTCGCTTTGCAACCAGTACTGCTCAACTGAAACGGCGGAACGTCTGTACCGAAGCACGTGCAGGCACGCGCCGAAGGGCTGATGAGTCATCGGTATGGCCGGTCGGGACGGTCAGGATGCCTAGAAATCTTTCTTTCGGGATTTTATTGGACGGCGGAACGTGCGGATGGTCCTGTTCCGACAGTGATGACCCAGTGCGCGCACCCATAGGCAAATCAATGCTAAACATTTTTGAAAAATCCCGTGCGTACCGTTCGTACCGTACCGTCCGACTCAGTGCGTTCAAGGCTTTATACATAAAACTTTACGCAAACCACATACACAGTAATCTCAGTATTAGGCTATGATATTACCATAAAGTTTGAACAAAATGCGTTTTCAAGCCCTTGCAATTTTCTTCTTAGTGGGTACCTATATTTAAGTACAAAGTAAAGAGTAGGCGGCAGAAAAGATCTGCCTGTGCGCCATCTGGTACCCGAAGGTAACAGCAAACCAAAGAAAGTCGCTGCTAAACAGCAGCAGACTTCTTTGTGGAACGCAAAAAGCGCGATCGCTTGGCCTGACCAGAAGAGCGCGCTTCTATGACAACTATATATGATACCTATGCGCACTGATGATCGCTAATAGCGTTGAAACAGCTGTCTGCGTACTGGTGGATTGACGCAGATATAGAGCAACCCTCGTATATCGACTCTCATATGCAGTTGGTATAGAAGCACGCTCTTCTGGTCAGGTCAAGCGAACGCGCCTTTGGGTTCCACCAAGAAGTCTGCTGCTGTTTAGCAGCGACTTTCATTGGTTTGCTGTTACCTTCGGGTAGCAGATGGCGGACAGGCAGATCTTTTCTGCTGCGTACTCTCACATGCTGTACATGTCTGGTAGACATGAAAATTAAGATGCTCTCTATCTTCGTCGATCCTCCTATGGCGCACTGATGATCGCTAATTAGTGTGAAACAGCTGTCTGCGTACCGGTGGATTGACGGAGATATAGAACAACCCTTGTATACAAAGTAAAGTACGCCATTTTTTTGTTGGTACACTTTGAAATCATAAATAGCATTACAAAAGGTGGAAATGCGTTAGGTAGGTATTATATCAATAATGTAAAATGGTTATATTCGGCATCATGGATATTAATATTACTGTTTTAATAAATTAAAAGTCAGGGGTTCGTTGGTTCAGTGGAAAACGCGATGACTTTGAGTCCATAGGTTAGGAGATCGGTTCCCAAGCTGGACTACCTTTTTTCCCTTATTACACGGGTATAAATTAACTGCCACTCATTCATTTTCCCAAGTATGTTGTTTGGTTATCATGATACCATGACTTTATAGGCACTTTTTTGCAGTACGTACTGCAAATGTAAGTAGCTTACATACAAAAAGCCTCAGGCTCACTTGACAATTGATATGAATGATGTTACCCTTTGCCGTTATTGGGAAGTAGCGGACTTAAAGAATTATAAGATTTAACAAGAGTCCAAGAATTGTAAAATACCAATATATTCAAATTGCCCCCGCGGCGTCAAATCGTCTGCTATAAATCTATTTATTTTTATAATACCCAAAAAATCGAACTATAAAGACGTTCCCTTGAGAAATGGCACCATTCGACCAGGAAATAAACTAATTATTATTATACTTTTGCATTTCTTATTTTTTCTCGCATGGTTGCGGTAGTAACAAGTATTGATGGGCTGTGCCAAGTCAATACCTGACCTATTATTATTCTGAATTCAGGAAGGACCGTACAATGATACAGGTCTTAAGGATTACAGATTTTTGGAAGGTTTTATGTAACTTTTCATCCAGGCCCAATTGTTGCAGGTGTGGCGTAAATGTATTTGGAGTAAGGCCTGAGACCGACATAATGAGAGGGACAATGACAACTTTGTTTTGATCCATAGTCGTTTTATTTCTATGGCGAGATCGGTGTATTTAGATATCTTCCCAGCGTAGGTGTTTTGGATGTTCATTTCATTGGGAATCGCAATATCTATTAAGTAGGTCACTTTGTCTGTCTTTGACTGGAAAACTATATCTGGCCTATTTGCTGGGATGGTTTTGTCTGTATGTATTTCAATGTCCCAGTATAGTTTGAATTGATTGTTCTCGAGTACTGAGGTCGGTGTGTAGTTATAATATGTTTTCAATTAGCTTGTTTGTTATTATTATTATTATTAATGCAAATGCCGTCCGTGCTATCAATGCTCCCTGTGCAAGTAGATGATTTTCCCAACAGGACTGTCATCCAACATTTGAAACTAGAAAGCAATTTTGTAGAATATGCACTTAGAAACACGTGGTGTGGGTATTTTACCAACAAAATTGTGTGGGAGTAGTTGATACATTGATTCATTGGAGATTTGTTACTATGTATCTGCAGTAGTCAAGATAAATGGGCTTTATAAGTAGGCAGTCATGTTGTTTGTCGTTTAGGGCCGGTTGTACAAATGCGGGTTTAATAGGAGCTTTGTTAAGCCTAAGCTTAGCTAAGCTCAGGCTTAAAGTCGACACCCGTTGTACAATCGATGGCTTAGTTAAACCTGGTTGATAAAGAAATTCACTACAGTTGGCATCAATTAAGCAATAAGTACTGACATAATCATCCGAAAAATTACCTTTTTTGGTTAGGCACTTATGACAGTTGGTGTCAAATTTTGGCAACGACCGTTTCTGTCTCTGTTCTTTCATGTGCTTTGTTAAATTAGACACAAATCTTTCAAAAAATATGACCTAATAAAGTGACAAGCAATTTGAAGGTTCCTCCTTGACATATCATGTCACTTGTATCAGGTAAGGTTTAAACCTCAGCTAAGCTCGCGTTAAGCTTCGGCTTACGTAAGCTCGTGTTAAGCTTGGAGTGGGGGGCTAAGCCAGCATTGTACAACGGACGTTTTGCAACTGACCCGTGGTTTAACGTCGGCTTACCTTGAGCCGAAGCTTAAGCTCGCATTGTACAACCGGCCCTTAGTCAGCAAAAATCGCAGGGCTAGATCAACAGAAATTAAAATTACATTCCTTATATTAACTCCTCCCAACTAGCAAAGACTAAACACCAATTTGCTGCTCAAACGTTGAATGAACATTTTAGTCTGCAAGATGTTCTGACTTATGAGGAGGATTCATACTTCACACTAACCCCTCAGAAAGTCCAAATGTGCCTTCACAACCGCTTCTGGATTGGTTTTAACAAATCTAGAGCTCCACAAGACATCTCCATCTATGGGATCGTTTACGTGACAGCTGAGTTGTGTAGCAAAGCCTCCATCTAGGACTGTTATTTTTCTGGACTGTTCTTGGCTCCCTTCTTGATAATACGGCCTTGCGGAGCCGCCGATGCCTGGTGGTGCCATCTTGTTCAGGATGAACTGGAAAGATAGTCGGATGTTATATTCTTACACTTCGTGGATAAGTTACACAAAAGAAATCTCATAATATCTACTTCTACAGGGTGAGTCAAGTTCAACGCCTCGGACTCTTGTGACCAAACGATACCACTTTTCGAAAAATCGACTTTACGAGTGTATGTACGTCGAGTTGGACTACATTTTAAAAATAATGCCCTTTATACAGGGTGTTTAATAAAAGCGTGACATATCAAAGTTATGTTTTTTAAATGGAACACCCTGTATATTATTGCATATTTAGATTCCCGGGTGCATTTTAGTGTGACTTTATGTATCACACATGGGACCTTAAGCGAACCGTTTAGGTGCAAATCACAATTTTGGGTATAGGTAGATGTCAGAAGAAAATTGAATATCGCAGCTACTATGAATCTTAGAAGGTTGTGACTTTGCCGTGTTACTAAGCATGAAATGTGTCAGCTTACGTTAGACGGTCGAGTTTGAATTACATTTGTACTTGGAGAAATCGGTAGATCAATTAAGGAAACTTCAATCAAAGGTAACTTGATTTTTTCAAATGGAAATGCATAATTTTTTTTATACGATCAAATGTGCAATTTGATAAGCTTTAAAACGATATGCGGTTGTCAAAACCAATCTCTGGTAGTTTTGATTTAATTTCAAATATTCAGTAAAACCGGAGTTTTTCAACGTTCCTACCTATAAGGAACCCAGCAGGCCATGAAGTATGAACAAAAAACTGTTCAGATGGAACAAAACAACTAACTTAGCAGATAGTTGCGGACGAACTAGAGTGAAGGGACAAAGTTATAAAAATGACTTTCAACAAATCAATTCTAACCAGAACTACCAGAAATAACACATCTAAGGTCAAAAAGCACCTGGAGTACGACAGAAATGGGTATTTTTTACATCATATCGGCTACAACAATATTCTAAAGATGGACGATTCACAAAACCATTGTGAATTTTGAAATGAAAGGAAATCTACCACGTAATGTTGCTGGCAGTTTAATAGCTTCAGAATAAAATTTCACATTTCATGATTTAAAAAAATAGTAACCGATACCTCTGACTGGAGTTCTGCAAATTCTTCAACACCCGTAAGGAAGATCGCCGAAAATGAAGAATAAATTAAAAATCTGCTCAAATTATTAAACATAATTTACTCGGCGGAAAATTAAAATATGATTTGTCAGTATTCTTTTTTTTGCGACCTTACTAATAGGTACTGAAAAATTTAAAGAACGACAGAGAGGTATCATTACTTTTGACTTTGACGGAAATGACTACTGTTTTATACCATTAAATGTGAAATTGCGTTCTGAAGATATTAGACTGACGGCAACGATCGCTGAAAGTTTTGCTTTCATTTCAAAGTGTTCAGTGATTTTGGAAATTTTTAATATCTAGTACATTGCAGTCGCTAGTAGGCTGTAAAAATTATCCATTTTTGTCGTACTCCAGCTTCTATTTAACCTTAGACATGTTACCGCCGTTGTTTCTGGTTAGAGTTGATTTGTTGTAAGGAATTTTTATAATCTTGTTCTTTTACTCTAGTTCTGCGGGATCTTTTTGCTAAGTCAATTGTTTCCTTCCATCTGAATACGATTTTGTTTATATTTCATGGCCAGCTAGTTTGTTTATAGGTAGGAAAATTGAAAAACACTGATTTGATTGAAATCTAGAAAATTAATAGAAACTACCATAGATTGATATTCACAACCTGATATAATTAGAAAGCCTATCAAATTGCATATTTGATCGTATAAAAAAATTATGCATTCCGATTTGAAAAAATCAAGTTACCTTTGATTGAAGTTTCCTTAATTGATCTACCGATTTCTCAAAGTACAAATGTAATTCAACCTTGGCCGTCTAACGTAAGCTGACATATTTCATGCTTAGTAACACGGCAAGGTCACAGCCCTCTAAGATTTATAATAGCTGCGATATTCAATTTTTTTCTGACATCTACCTATACCCAAAATTGTGATTTGCACCTAAACCATTTGCTTAAAGTACCATGTGTGATACATAAAGTCACACTAAAATGCACTCAGGAATCTAAATATGCAATAATATACAGGGTGTTCCATTTAAAAACATAACTTTGATATGTCATGCTTTACTTAGACACCCTGTATAAAAGTCATTATTTTCAAAATGTAGCACAACTCGACCTACAGACACCTGCAAAGTCGATTTTTCGAAAAGTGGTATCGTTTGGTCACAAGAATCCGAGGCGTTGAGCTTGACTCACCCTGTATAAGCGAGGTGGTGCCTCATTGGACCGCAGTGCAGCCCGTGGTCATCTTAGTAGGAAGGTCAAATCTATTTGAGAAGAATATTGAATATCGAACATGCACCTACATATCTGTATAATTGAAAGGTGATAAAATAATATTACTCAGTCTATCACACCACGAAATATCCTGCGATTTTCAGAAGACTGTTTCATCATGACCTCGTAACGTCAGTTCAAAGAGCGCGCAGAACTTGATGCAGTCAATTATTTTATTCAAAATCTAGCGATTTTGGAACACAGTTCCATTAAAATCTCGAATAGATTTACGATATGCGCTACCAGTTGTACCCATAGTTCAATAGCTCACCGGGGACCTCATAATTATGATAGATGGTACCGTTTTATAGTTTCATGTAAATATCTCAATATTTAATACCTGTTCGGCACCACAACGAATGTTCAGAAAATAATAGACACATCCACAAATCCAATCCGTCAAATCGTATATACACGAAGATCTTGTACTGGCTTAGGTCTACTACTGGTTCTAAGATTCATGCGGCCTCAATTTTTTTATATTGACATAACATTTAAAAGAATATAATAATGGATGATTGCGTACAGTTCTACACTCCAATGTCGCACGGTATCCGATGACGTCATATTCGTGACGCGTCTTCTTTTATCTCTCTCTGTCCAATATAGGGCTGGGAAACGCTAACACCTACCTCTGTTCTAATTTCGTTGATACAATAGTATCAATCAGTAGTGATTCGACGTAACTTTTGCTAGCTTTATCAATGAGTTGTCTACGTAATATAAGCGGGTAGTGCGAAGCGGCGGGCCTGTTTGCGAGACTGACCCAAAGCGGTGGTGCCGTGGTGCAAAGAGGCTAACGACGCGACGGCAACGTCTTTGTTGGTACGGGGGAATAAGATTATTATTCGTCGTGCACGAGAGGCGATCAAAGTACTCTACCTTAATCAAAAATAATTTAAATTGCAACAGGACAAATTGGAACCGTTTCAGAAATTGATAGAATCTTGATTTCGTATAATAGAATAATTGGGAGGTCATTGACCAAATGCCCTTAATGAGGAGCCGCCACTGTTGGACCGTTGCGTTGCGTTCTGTCGCCGCCGCGTCGAAACAAATATATAGAATCAAAGTTCAAATTTTACATCCGAGTAAGATTTTAACCATTATGTTTGCATCAAACACCAATACTGCGCTAGGACATTTTTGTGTACCTCTAGAATGAATGTCGAAATACGGTAGGCTTTATGCAGGGTGTCCCACGACGATTAAGGCAAGCAATATATCGGAACTGGGCAGCAATAGCGAATTATAATTTTGGAAGTGTAAATTAGAGCAAATGTAGTATCTTTTCTGATCATTGTGTCACCCAATGAGGTATTTGTTTTTGGTCACGTGGCGTCCGATCCAAAATTTTTAATGGGACACCCTGTATATTTATGACTTTTTGTGTTCCTCCTGATAAAACAATTCCAACAAACTAGCAGGGGTCTAAAGTGATTAATTCAAGAGCTACAGGTACTTAAAGGATGGTACCACTACCATTGATGTACCCCTACAGTTAAATTACATTGGTAGAGTTTGTTGTATAATGGTAGTGGTACAGTCTTTTAAACACCTGTAGCTCTTGAATTAATCAGTTTAGGCCCCAAGTGTGCCAGTTTGTTGGAATTGTTTTATCGGTAGGAACACAGAAAGGCACAAATGTACAGGGTGTCCCATAAATAATTTTGAATCTAATGTCACGTGACCAAAAACAAATACCTCATTGGGTAGTACAATGACAAAAAAGGACACAACATCTGCTCTAATTTAGTCACAAATGTACAGGGTGTCCCATTGAAAATTTTAAATCTGACGTCACGTGATCAAAAACGAATACCGCATTTGGTAACACAATAATAAAGAGAGGTACTATATTTGCTCTAATATAAACCCCCAAAATTATAATTCCTATACAATTGATTTCCGATATATTGCATGTCTTAATCTTCGTGGGACACCCTGTATATAATAGTTTCCACAGACAAAAGCTCATAGTAAGCCTATAACTAACAAGAGAAACATATGTTTCTATTCATTCTCTTGACTAGGAAATACCTAGATAAAATTATATTCGTTGAAACAAAACAGTTTAATAAGATTGAAGCTGTCTCTGTAGACTCCTCAAAGTACAAAATATATGATTTCTTCTTCTCCTAGTGTTTTCTTTAGTCTATGAAGATTAGCAGTTACGTTCCTATCTATATATTTTTCTTTCTTAGCAATAATGAAAAGAAGATGTTTTTTTTCTGATTTTATTGGGTTTCAGGAATTTCCTTCTAAATCTACCAAATTAAGTTACATTAAATAAAATGTGTAACTCATTTGAATTTCACTTCGCGTGGCACATGCCATATCTTAACAAGATCCAATAGATAACTTCAATTTAATCGAGGTCAACAATTTTTTCAAGAATGATGCCCACACGAAAACGTGATCTATTGACGAAGAGACTATAACTAAATAAACGGTGTGGGTGTTTCCACCAGAGATGTGCTAGGAAGATGAGCTGTGCGAAGATGTGTGGCGAAGCTGTGAAATGGTGTGTAGATGAACGTTGCGAGGATGTGCAGTGGACTCTTTTCAGATTTTTCTTTTTGATCGCCTACATACACATAACAGACCCCTTGCCCACATCCCTATTACGCATCCCTCGTAACGCATTTCTAGCATACGTCTCTCGAAACACATTCCTAGCACAAATTCCCCTCCAACATGCCTTGTTTTGTACGTATATCGCACGTCGCATACCTCTGGTGGAAACGCAACCTCAAGGGGCCTGGATACACACATGTATACATACGTATTTGCCATGTAAAATACGGACTCACAATTTCTCGCATAACTCACTTTTTTTTCAAACTACATATATACTATTTCAGAAGGCGATAGTTAAGACCTTAATGAATGACAACTATTTTCGATTTTCTCAAAAAAGTTTTTTAATGTGCAAAAATACTCGCAATGCAAAATCATACATTCTATAAATGCCTGTAGTTTAACAACCAAACACGATATCAAAAAAAGGCTAAATAGTTGCACAAGCGCAAGCTTTCTTCTTCAATTTGCTCTTTGAGTCATTACTGTAAGTTCAAGGGTAACGTCAGGAGCTTGGAAATGCGAAATTCATTTTTATGGTGGCCTTTGGACCTTTTGACCTTACCTTTGGAAGGGAACAGGCGGCCACGCCTCCTCGCTAATACGGGAATACGTCTTTTCTTGGATTCTCAATTTCGCGCGCTATACCCTAGACCCTTAAATTTCCACAGCTCTATTCTCTGACATGCTTGTACTTCCACCATTTTTACTGATGATACCACGGCAATCAAAAGAATGGTGAATGTGTAGTAACAACAGCAAGTCAACTTTACTTGTGCTTCGTACGAGTAAACGTGACTTGATATTAAATTCCATGGCACACCAAACCATCAAACCAACTAAAGAAAGTCCCTTAACTACTGATATTTTCTCATAGTCTTAGTTAAGTGGGAGCTCGGGGGGCCTAGCCCTCCGAAGAATAAAATTAGCCCCCCAAAAATCATAAAATACTTCGTTCTGTTAAGTTTATTGTATCTAGCGCGGGGACTTAACCCCCTCCAGATTCAGGGACTTAACTACGCCTATGTATTTTCTATTGATAACCCCCCCTCAGGTACGCGCCTGGCGAGTAGTACATTATTATGGAAATTATCAAGAATAATTAATCTTTGAGAAGGCTAGTACCCAGCATAGAATAGTGTTACACTGCCTTATGGGAAGCTGAGCATACACCCTAATTTCACTATGGAGCTTGTTATGTTTATTTTTGGATATTATGTGCAATTAATTTTAAAGCTTGGATGATGAACAGTGGATAGATAGTAAACGTTTTGGATTCCAAGAAATCCTACTTTATTTATTTATCATTCTGTACCATCCAGAGTAGCATACAAATAACTACTCTTCATCTCCTTTTGACCGTTGTAGCAAGTAACCATATACCAACCTAAAGCGAAGCTCTGTGTTACTAGGCAGGTAGCAGTTCCAGAGCGTAACCATTTTTCATTAAAACTTGGAATAGGGCTGCAATATATTTTTGAGGGGAAAGCCGACATCTTAAAGTGTCATATTTCTCTGGAGCGATGTACCTACAGCATCTAGACTGTGTATTCTGTAGGGTGTTACCCCATTCGTCTCCTTGGGCGAGTCTTGTGCATCCAACAAGATATTTATAAAGCTAGATGGATGGTCAGTTCATAAATTCAAATAGTAATTTCTATAAATTATCGTCACAGATCTTTACTGACACATAATGAAAATCACATCTGTTCAAAGATAAATACTTCGGCTGACTTGTAGAATTTATACTAAGGTACACTGTTCTACTCTGTAACAGCATTGTTAAACATAACGTATGATTAAAACTCGGGTTAAAATAACTAACGCCCATTATAACCATCATAGGCATTCTTGCACACAGCTGGTTAAAACTATAACCGCCAGTGGTTAAATTAGGCAGTTAAAATTGTATGTATAACGACAGGGCTTTCGGGTAGCGTCATACACCTAACCTAGAAGAAAAATTGATCGAAATGGCTGCTGTACCAATTTATTTCGTGACTACAAATCAAGAAGTGGTTATACAACGAAAGCTGAGGTAAATTGGTTTGCAACTGATACAAATATGAGGTAAACTGTGACCAAACAAGTATAGGTCGACTCTGAGTACATTTTAAAAATAATTGCTTGTATACAGGATGCCTAATAAAAGCGTGACATATCACAGTTATGTTTTTTGAGTGGAGCACCCTGTATATTATTGCATATTTAGGTTCTCGGGTCAATTCTAGTGTGGCTTTATGTATCACACATGGAACTTGAAGCGAACTGTGTAGGTGCAAATCACAATTTTCGGTATAAATAGATATCAGAAAAAAAATGAATATCGCAGCGATTATAAAACTTAGAGGTTTGTGACTTTTCCGTGTCATTAAGCATACAATAGTTGTAAATATCAATCTCTGGTAGTTTTCGTTTAATTTCCAGATTTCAATCAAATCGGTGTTTTTCAATTTAGCTGCATTTAAACAAAAGAGCAGGCCATGAAACAGAAACAAAAAAGTGTTCAGATGGAAGAAAACAACTAAGCAAAAAGATACAGAGGAACTAGAGTAAAGGGACAAGATTATAAAAATTTCCTACAACCAATCAACTCCAATCAGAAACAATGGAGGTAACATATCTAAGGTCAAAGAGAAGCTGGAATACGACAAAAATGGATAATTTTGACAGATTACTAGCTACTGCAATGAACTAGAGATTAAACATTTCCAAAACCACTAAAACCTTTGAAATGAAAAGAAAACATTCAGCGATTACTGCTAGAAGTCTAATATCTTCAGTACACAATGGTATAAAAAATAGTCATTTCTATCAAAGTCAAAAGCAACGATACCATTGACTGTCCAACTGTAGCCCTTCAAATTTTTCAGTATCTATCAACAACATCGAAAAAGAAGGAATACTGACACATCAGAATCTAATTTTCTTCCAGGTAAATTACGTTTTATAATTTAAACAGATTTTTGATTCATTCTTCATTTTCGACGATCTTGCTTTATGGGTTCTGAAGAATTTTCAGAACTTTAGTCAGAGGTATCATTACTTTTTACTTGACGGAAAATACTACTTTTTTAAAATCATTAAATGAGAAATTTTATTCTGAAACTATTAACCGCCGGCTACATTCTACTCATACTCGTATTATGAATTAACAAATTTTTCAGTTTTTCAACCTTCCACACCCCAACTACCCTAATTTCACCCCCACCAAGACATCGTAGAAAATGATAAAAGGTTTAGAAACGAAGTTTGAGCTATTTTTATATTCTTAGCTTTTTTTATTATTTCTGCGCCGCCGCTGGCACGATGTATAGAAACCATACGCATTTTCCATCCTCGCGAAGGTAGTAATATTGTGTTAAAATCTAATAAAAATCAATTCAACAGTTTCCTCGTTACACAATACAGAACGATCTTAAGCAATACTTGTGTGTCCACATCCGCCAGTCCCTTGGCTTCTGAGGTAGGCAAGGCAAATTAAAGCTCTTAACGGCTGCCAAATCAAATCCAAACTCGCCTGGGAATGCTTAGAAAGCCTAAAACAACTTAGTGCCACGAACAAGGTAACCCTGAAATGGGTGCTAGGTCACAAGGGAATTGAAGGGAACGAAAAAGCAGATACCTTAGCACTAAACGGATCGGCGTCCAGTTTTACCGGCCCCGAACCGGCGATAGGCATTACAAGGTCTTTGGTAAGAACTACGATAGACCAGTGCATTCACAGCACCTAAAATACTGGCAATCACATCCAAAGCTCAGACACAGCAAGCTGATGGTGAAACAACCAACACCAAAACTAGCTGAAGAGATCCTAAAATTAAATAGGAAAGAAACTAGGCTAATAACCGGCCTCCTAACTGAACACTGCGGCCTAAGAAAGCATCTACACATATTGGGGATTTTCAAAGAAAACCCAATATGCAGACTATGTGACGAGGACGACGAAACAGCCTCTCACATAATCTTTGAAAGTGAGGCCCTACGCTGGTGGAGATTCAGACTGATAGGGCCAAATAACCCCAAATCACTCCCCAATCGAGATATCGTTAAGAGACTCTTGGATCTCATCAAGGTCACAAAACTCTTTATGCATTAACAAACGCACAGGACAATACAATAAGCCAAAGGCTGCAGTGTTGGGGCTACCTAACCCGGCCTGTACGTTTGAATCCCTAATCTAACCTAACCTAACCTAGGCAAGGCAATGTTCGGACGGACCTAAAGTTATTTATGTCGCTAGGTCGTCCTTCACAGGTCAGTGGACAATCTATTATGAATGCAACAGATTTTTCTATTTTACAACTCCCCACACTTAACCACCCCAAATTTCACCTCACCTAAAGAAACTAGAACATGTTCAGGAAGATCTAAAATGCCTAAAAACGAATATTTAAAATTTTTTGTTTTTTGGTAATTACTCCGGCGCCCATGCACCGACTTTTAAAATTTTAACAGCATTACCTACCCCACAGCATATTGCTGCCCAAATTTGGATTTTCGTTATGTAGACATCATGGAATGCCCAAAAAGCGTATTATCTCAGAATCTAAAATTTTCGCGATCACAACACTCCCCTCACCTATCGGTGCGGGAAGTAAATAGGGATGAACTGGATCTGGTTCGTTATTAAGGATCTAGGGTATAGCGCGCTAAATTGAGAATCCAAGAAAAGACTTATTCCCATGTTAGCGAGGAGGCGTGGTCACTTGTTCCCTTTCTCTAGTGTGTGTGTCTAAGATGAGGGCAGATAAGTCCAAAAATCCAAAGGTAAGGTCAAAAGGTCCAAAGGTAAGGCCCAAAGGTCACTATAAAAATGAATTTCGCATTTCCAAGCTCCTGAAGTTACCTTTAAACTTACAGTAATGACTCAAAGAGCAAATTGAAGAAGAAAGCTTGCGCTTGTGCAACTATTTAGCCTTTTTTTGATATCGAGTTTGGTTGTTAAATTACAGGCACTTATAGAATGTATGATTTTGCATTGCGAGATTTTTTGCACATTAGAAAACTTTTTTGAGAAAATCGAAAATAGTTGTCATTCATTAATGCCTTAACTATCGCTTTTTGAAACATTATATACAGGGTGTTCCACGACGATTAAGACAAGCAATATATCGGAACTGGGCAGTAGTACAGAATTATAATTTTTGGGGTGCAAAGTAGAGCAAATATAGTATCTTTTCTTATTACTGCGTCACTCAATGAGATATTTGTTTTTGATCACGTGACGTCCAATTCAAAATTGTTAATGGGACACCCTGTATATTTGTGACTTTTTGTGTTCCTCTCGATAAGACTATTCCAACAAACTCGCACACTTGTGGTCTAAAGTGATTAATTCAAGAGCTACAGGTACTTAAAGGATTGTACCACTACCATTGATTAATAACATGCACCCATAGAGCTAAATTACTTTGGTAGTGTTTCATAATGGTAGTGGTACAGTCGTTTAAGTCCCTGTAGCTCTTGAACTGATCACTTTAGACCCCAAGTGTGCTAGTTTGTTGGAATAGTCTTATCGAGAGGAACACAAAAGGTTACAAATATACAGGGTGTCCCATTAAAAATTTTGAATCGGACGTCACGTGACCAAAAACAAATACCTCATTGGGTGACACAATAATAAGAAAAGATACTATATTTGCTCTAATTTGAACCTCCAAAATTATAATCCACCACTACTGCCTAGTTCCGATATATGTACATATTGCTTGTCTTAATCGTCGTGAGACACCCTGTATGTAGTTTGAAAATAGAGTGTGTTATGCGAGGGATTGTAAGTCAGTGTTTTACATGGCAGATACCAAAGTTTATGGAATACATATAAGTTGGATCACTCTCCGTCGGCACTTTGAAGATCTCACATCAAAGCGATGCCGCGGCCGCACGCGCCAATTAGTTTTTGCGTTGGTTTTTGCCAAAATATGAGGGTCTTTTAGCAGGGACTTGCTAACGCCTGGGTTTTACGTATATACGGGCCATTGAAAGACTAGGTATTGACAGCCGATTAAGACATACAAATACAAATATAACGTTTATTCTGCTACACTAAGTTACATAAATGGATATCGAAAATAAAACCTATTAAAACTATTACTAATCAATCTCAAATGATTTCACATATTGTAGCTATTTCGTAGATAAGTAAAAATCGATTCAAAGGTGCTGTAGTATTTTTACATTAATGTTTTGTCTATTTGGCTTATTTTTGAGATCACAGCTTATAAAATTTATGGTATAGTACATACAAACTCGTATGTACAATTTTAAAAGATAATCATGTGGAAATGCTTCACCTGGATGTGAATAAATTATTTTTGACATTTTGCTGTTCAGTGTCATTCCAATTGGTACTGTAGAAACTAAATTGTTAAAGTTACCAATAAAAATATTTCCGACCTCTAAAATATAATTTAGGACGTCCTTGGGTGGTATGGTAGGACCACCGAAAGAATATTTTGTAGGTCTTGAATTAATCACTTTATACCCCAAGTGTGCTAGATTGTTGGAATTCTTTTATCGGGAGGAACACAGAAATAATTTTGAATCGAGTGTCACGTGACCAAAAACAAATACCTCATTGGGTAGTACAATGACAAAAAAAGACACAACATCTGCTCTAATTTACATCCCCAAAATTATAATTCTCTACTACTGCCCAGTTCCGACATATTGCTTGTCTTAATTGTCGTGATACACCCTGTATTTGTATCCTTTACATTTCAAGGTTTACCACAAAATAAGGATGGATCTGATTGTCATTTTCCATCCGTTAGTAAATTTAATTGATAAAATCACACTTCTAAGAATATTATACATCTCCTGTAAACAAATCCGAGATAACAAAATCCGATATTTTTGAGACACTGTGTACACTTCGCGCCAAACACGTTTAACCTCTACTTTGCACCGCCCCGTATCTGCCGGCTGACGTCGGTGCACTGCTACCGGTGTACCGGGGAGACGGAGCAAGGGACAGGCCGTTTTGATATTTTTGCGGAGTGATCCAACTTATATGTATTCCGTAAACTTTGCAGATACGTATGTTTAAATGTGTGTATCCAGGCCCCTTAACATGTCTTTGGTTGTTCGTGTTAGTATAGCTAGTTGCCTCTTTTAATTATCAGCCGTTCCGGAGAGTCCAACGCTGATGCGAATGGCGCGGCGGTATGCATCCCGGCGTTGCCGCCCGTGCCGCTGGCGCCGCGGCGCCGACGCCGACGCTGCCAGGACTTCGTAAACGTAATAGAATTAGTTCTTGATTACAGCCATCTAATTGCAAGCAAAGCAGCAGCGGCACTCCCAGATATGATAATGTACTCTGTCTAGCGGTGATGTAAGATCAGGAAGTTCTCAAGCGTATTCTGCATTACGCCCCTCTTGGGTGCAGACTTGTACAGGGTGGCCTAATAAAATTGGACGCCGCACTAAGGCTTATTTGGTTGATCGAGGCTGACATAATTCAATTTCACAAATCTTAAGCCAGCGATGAGCAAATGACGTTTTGCAAATGTATACGGAATACGCATAATGCCCCTCCCCTCCACAGCGTTTGCGATTTCTGCAAGTCTAAACCTGATCCCTATTAGATTGTACATACATTTCTCTGTGCAGCAACTGCTCCAGAATTACGTATTTTCAAGTATTTTAGCTCATTGGGATTATATTATTTATTACTTTATTATGGAGTCGTGTCAGGCAGGTATCTATGTATTTATGTATAACTAATTTGCAGTTTTATACCTATTATTTATAATAAGTGAGGTTAGGTTATATTTACGTGATAATTTCGTAAACTCGAACCATTTAGTTGTACTTCAGGATATTTAGCTAAAGGTCTGTTGTACCAGGATAGATAAAAATGATTCAACTTCCAACTGCTTTCAGAAATTACGATTAAATCAATCCAACAAGTACGACAAAATATTTTTGTGGGCATTTTTTGGATTTAACTACTTATATATGTTGTTACCAGCAGAACCCAACAAGAAGATCCTGGATAATGAATCTTCAGGCAATGATTTAACTACCTCTTCCTAGATGTTTTTAAGGTACATTTGAATATGTATATAATGCCAGGTGTATCATCTAATTTCGGAATAAACCGTGAATAAAATCAAGTCATATCATTTGGGTCTTACGAATGTTTTGATTAATTTAAATGTCACAACCTGAAACTATAACACATTATAAATATAAATAATAGCACAAATAATTTTGTCCGGCTAGATCGACTAAATAGCCCTTTGTGCGCCGGCAATGTCTCGGTAGCCGTTGATCATATAACTGCGGGCAAAAAATATTACTGGATAAATCGGCTAAGAGAAATCACTGGAAATTATTTTCAAATTCCGCAAGTGGCCGCTAGGAGGCGCAACTGTTACGATAAATTAGATAAACGGCATTTTCTCAAAACCTATGCTAATAAAGGTAGGTATATTATGAATCCTGTAGATTCTGCCAACCATTTAACATGGGCAATTATTTATCTCCTATTGCGTTTCATATATTCCAAATTTGAGCTAAATACCTCAAAAATTAGGTTATTAATGAAAATTAATAAAAAATATAAATATATGAAACTTCAACACCCTGTAGATCGGAAACGAAGTGTTTGTGGTCCCCTGTTTATTTGACATTTCAGTTATTAAAAATACAGCGGATCGAGATCTTTAGGTACCTCTTGTCGGCGTGTGAGGTATACATTTAAGGGTCTATGGTATAGAGCGCGAAATTGTGAATCCAAGAAAAGACGTATTCCCGTGTTAGCGAGGAGGCGTGGCCACGTGTTCCTTTTCTCCAGCATGTGTGTCTAAAATGAGGGGAGGTAAGTCCAAAATTCCAAAGGTAAGGTCAAAAGGTACAAAGGTAAGCTTGAAAGGTAGCCATAAAAATTAATTTGGCATTTAGAAGCTCCTGACGTTACCTTTACACCTACACTAATGATTTAAAAATCAAATTGAAGAAGAGAGCTTGCGCTATGTCACTTCGGTAACCTTGTTTTGATATCGTGTTTTATTGTTAAATTACAGAAGAATGTATGATTTTACATTGCGAGTTTTTTCCACACTAAAAACCCTTTTTTGAAAAACTTGCTCAGAGATGTCATTCATTAAGGTCTTAACTGCCATTTTCTGAAATACTGTGTATGTAGTTTGAAAAACGAGTGAGTTCTGTTCCGTGCTTTACATGGCAAATACATATACAGGGTGAGTTTTTAGTACCGGCTCGGTCGATAACTCCACTACTGTAGAAGATTGCGAGAAAAGTTGTACAAAAGAGTTATAGCCAAAGATATGCTTCTTGCTCAGAAAATATCTTGATTTATACAGGGTGATCCATAACTACGTGGTGATGCAAACGTGCATTTTTTTAAATGAGACACCCTATATGTTATTTTATATTCAAATTCTACTAATGGTTTCCGTTCTTTCAATAGAGGGTATTGTTACATTACAGGGTATTTCAAAAGTTATGACCATTTTTATATCCAAATCGCTGCCAAATGGTGGTACCGTATATCAAAAAGTGATGAATCAAAGATCATTTTTTTAAAACGGATGGATAAAAAATATTGCCTAGTTTTTAAGTCGACTATAAACAGAGCCCGCGACGCATATTCGTATATAGGGTGATGTAGAATGCAAAATCTAGATTTTCTTTTTTTTTTTAAGTAACCCCCAATGTTTTATTATACCAAAGAATTGCTTCTGATATGCTCTTCGTCTTTGTATAGCTTGTTATGGCTGTATTCATTAGTTTCTGAGATATTTCGATTTTTCTACAAATTTTAAATATACCTTCCATTTGTTTACTAAAATTTATTTAAGGAAATACTATCAAATTTTATTTTTGCTTAACAAACAACAAACAAATTTATGGCCATAATAGTACTTGATCAAGTCAAAACACTGCATTAACGAGATAATATAGGTCAAGTGTGCTGAGGAAACCATTTTATAGACGTCATGCATAACTATCAAGCAGATCTATCAGGTAGGCTATGAAATATTAAACGACACGGTCCAAATAAAACGATTCTTCAATCTTTCAAACGCATTAGCTTTAGAGTGCCTCCGTTCTGGATATTGCTGTTCATAGTTGATAATACATTCTAGAGGCAAGTAGGCAATTTCTCAAAGATTGTCCTTAATACCCTCAATGGAAAAATTAATGTTTAAAGCTCGTTTTTCACGCAGTACGGAATTATTGAGCAGGATGTGACAACTGTCAATTTTTCAAAGCCTACCTGATAAATCTGCTTGATAATTGTGCATCACGCCTACAAAATTGTTTCCTCAGCATACTTGACTTTATTGTCTCGATGATTCAAGGTTTTGACTTCATCAAATACTATCATGACCTTATAGTTTAGTTGTTTGTTAAATAAAAATTAAATTCGATAGTACTTTCTCAAAATAAATAAATTTTAGTACACAGATATTTTAAATTCACCGAAAAATCGAAATATCTCTGAAACTGATGGATATAGGTGCAACAAGTGCTATACAAAGATGAAAGAGCATATAAAAAGCAATTCTTTGGTATAATAAATTATTGGGGGTTACATTTAAGAAAAAAGAGAAAATCTGGATTTTGCATTCTACATCACTCTGTATACGGATATGCGTCGCGGGCTTTTTGTAAAAAAAATAATTTTTTAGTCATTACTTTCTGACATACAGTACGTTCGTTTCACAGCGATTTTGATATAAAGATGGTCATAACCTTTGAAATACCCTGTATAATGTTATGATACCTTATATTGTGAGAAGAGAAATTATTAGTAGAATCTAAAAATGGGATAATATATAGGGCGTCTCATTTAAAAAAATATATGTTTGCATCACCACGTAGTTATGGATCACCCTGTATAAATAAAAATATTTTCTGAGCAAAGATTATATCTGTGGCTTCAATTTGTATGTACAACTTTTTTCGCTATCTTCTACAGTAGTGGAGTTATCGACCGAACCGACACTAAAAACTCACCCTATATATGTGTATACGCAGGCCCGCTTAAGGCACTCAGCGGTATAGATGAGAGAGTGCTGCCATATACTCCAGGCTCCAGGGGATATAGAGTCCGCTGTGGAGAACGAGAGGTGCTGAATTTGCTGGAGGTGCTAATCAGGATTATGGGTATGGGTGTCGCCGATATAAATTAAGGTTTCTACTGCTTAGTAAAGTCGTCTGATTATAAGCCATTAAAATAATTTGTTTTCGAACTATGACTAAAGAAATTGCGCAATTGCGAGGTTTCTAGATAGGTACTTCAATTCATGTCTAGTTTATTTTCTTGAAAATGTCGCAATAAACCTTTCTCAAAGAACGATCTACTTCTCGAGCTGTGATATACTGAACTGATGACTTCAGACGTTTAACGTGTGAATTAGTCAAAATAACCTAACTCATGTCTGCAATAATCGTTGCAGTAATTATGAAAATGATAAACGTTTGGATTAAAATACTGTTCCTAAAGGTTATCAACACTTTTGTGATATGGCTGAATGCGAAAATGAGAAAAACACTAACAGAGTTGTTTATATCGTTCTCTCAGTAGCGAGTACATATACTACTCGCAAGTGAAATCCGAACACTGAAAAAAAAGGGCTGCGGTTGATTGATGAAATGCTGTAGGACTAAATTTACAATATTGTAATAAACGAAATCATTTGCTATAAGTAGTTTATAAAAAAATACGGCAGATCAATAATTGAGAGGGCCCTCCATGTTGACGACGCGGCATGCTCGTAATCTTATTGTTGATAAACGCTAGAGGTACAGCCTCCCAAGCTGCCCTCACAGCATGTTCCAGTTCGTCCAGCGTGGTCGGAGGATTGTGTGAATCGCCTATGTGTCTACCTATTCAATCCCATACTTTTTCAATTGGCGATAAACCAGGTGATCGTGGTGGCCAGGGAGTACCCTGTCCTCAACTACCTGTAGGACACTGACCTCAGCTTCCTGTAGGAACCTCATCGACACCATTGCAATGTGTCTCTTTGAAAAATTTGGATGTATTCATAATGGGCTGTCCATTGGCCTGTGAATGAAAAACCTAGCGGCATAATACCCTTCTTTAGGTCCATTTGAACATTACCTTGCTCATTATAGAAACCAAGGGACTTTTGTGATGTATACAGACATACGAGTATTGTTTTAGATCGTTCTATATTGCGTAACGCGAAAATTATTCAAAAATAGTGTCAGTGGCGGCGCAGCAATAATAAAAAAACTAAAAATATGAAAACAGCTCAAACTTTGTTTTTGGGCGTTTTTCGGGTTCCTGATCATTTTCAACCTTTTTTTTTGGGTGGGTGAAATCGGAGCGGCTGGGGGGTGGGGGGTAGTAGAATGTAAAATTTGTTGTATTCCTAATAGTCCGTCTATTGACCTGTAGAAGGAATACCTAGCGGCATATTACACTTTTTTAGGTCCATCCGAACATTGGCTTGCCTATTACAGAAACCAATTTTGTGATCTGTACATACGAGTTTTGCTTTATTTCGTTCTATGTATATTGCGTAAAGCGAAAATTATCGAATAGATTTTAACAAAATTTTGACACAGAATTTATTACCGCTGCGAGGATGAAAAACGACTCTGTTTCTGAAAAACTGTGTCAATGGCAGCGCAGCAATAATCAAAAAAACCAAAATCATAAAATTAGCTCAATATTCGCTTTTAGGCGGGTTAGAGGCTCTTGATCGTTTCTCATCGTCCAGTTCAAGCATGCAGAAAAAAACTGCGGCGCCCTAGTTCCGATGGAGAGAGACTTAATAAACTATTTACGAGAGTTTTTGTGTTGGATGTTGTTTTTGCGGGCGGATGGGCGATAATTTAGTTGCAAGGGGATTTTAGACTATAGCTTCATGCAATGGGAAATAATGAAATGGTATCATCATTATGTGTGGGAAGTACTGAGTCAATCAACTTGACTCCATTTTTTTCGAATTTCACTTACGAATAGTATATTATGATATTTACTCAGCTGGCACCCGAAAAGATGTGTCAGGAATTGTAATTTTGTTTTAACTTGTATAGTAATTAAGTACTGATAACACATCCTTATCTCCATTATAAGTTCTAACAATAGCGTTTATCGACCTTTCATAGGTTACAGTGAGATTATGTTTTTGGTATTCGATTATTTATTGTTTGAATAAGTGCGAGAAAGACATTTCTATTGTTTACGTATTAATGACCTATATTGAATATTAGTAACTGTTTGTGTTATCAAACTTTCACATCAGACACGAACCTTAAATAGAGGTATCTTTGATTCCATTTACTAGCCAGATATATTTCATAACTTAAAGTGCTAAAGATATAAGAGACAATAACGTTTATCGACCTTTCATAGGTTACAGTGGGATAATGTTTTTGGTATTCGATTATTTGTTGTTTGAATAAGTGCGAGAAAAACATTTCTATTGTTTTACCTTTTGTGGCTTCGCTGAACAACAAACTCAAATTCATCAAATATTATTTTATTTGAATGTACATATGTATAAATGCACCTACTTAATCTGTTGAATTTATACCTTTAATTTAGCTGGCTTAGAATCATTAATCTTTGCTGATCTAAGTATCAGTCGTATCATTTAAAACACATGTATAAAAAAGTATTGCTTTTTGCAAATTAAATATGTCCTATCTTTGAAGTAGTTAAATTATATTATATATAACGTATATCTAATATTTGCGCAGAGTTCTCACCCTCTAAATTTTAATGTTCCTATCATTTTGAAAATCGTTATACGGGAGGGAAGTAATTAGCAAACAAAAATTCAAATATTCCTTAAACCTCGTTTTTAGGCATTTTAGGGGTTTCTGATCATTTTCTACTTTTTCTTGGGTGGGGGTGAGTTTGGGGTGGTTGGGGGGTGGGTGGTTGTAATACCGAAAAATTTTTTGTATTCGTAATGGGCTGTCCATTGATATGTGAACGAAAAACCTAGTGGCATGATACACTTTTTTAGGTCCATCCGAATGTTGCATACTTATTATAGAAACCACGGGGCTTAGAATTTGTGATGTACATGTTACACTCAATAGCCGAATTCGGGCAATGCCCGAAAAAAATACGTAGAACTAGTTTTGAGCAAGGAATATTTCCCAAACCCGAAATATTCATTTCGTAGGCTATTGAGCATTACCAAATAGGCAGAACTAGTTTTGCGCATCTTGAAATGCACAGAACTAGTTTTGCGTAACTTGAAATGCACAGAACTAGTTCTGTGGTACTGAATGACAACCAAACTTAACATATTCCTATCAAATTCCGTAACAGAAAAGTTACATAAAAATTGACAGTTTGACATAATAAATGTTTCTTTAAAATGTTGCAAACGGTACAATTTACCTAACTGGTTCGTTAAATTGTACCACCCGGTTCGGTAAATTGTACCATGGCAAAATGCATTAGATGATCGTTGTTGATAGAAGAACAGATTCATTGCAATGAATTTTTATTTGTAAAACTTCAACACATAAATCACAAATTAGGAACCGATTGGGTAAAACAAAATATTGTCGTAGCAAATAACTAATACTCAATACTTATTTAACTCAAACACAGAAGTTACAAATATAGTCTCGTCGACTGGGAAACGAAGCACAGCTTTCATGCACCCAATTTGCACAAAATTTCCAGTTTTATAGTCTCCTATTGCTGCCTTCATATCATTGCTCTGACCATTGGCAGTATTTTGTACCCTTGCGAGGTATGACTGAAAAAAATACTGGAATTTGGTAAATTGTACCGGTACGATTTAACAAACTAGGTGGTGGTCCAAATTAGCAAACTGGTATTATTGACACAAATTGGTTTATTTATTTTAAAAAAGTGAAGTTAGGGTAAACATAAACGGCCTAATCTATTTCCAAATGTCCAATAATTACGAAGAACGCCACCCCCACCTACCAAAAACTGATCATTCGGATACAAAGGCTTATCTAAAGTTGTATAATACTACGTAAAGTCGTTTTTCAGAAAAACACAAAGTTTCACGAGAGGCCGCCGTTCACGCGTCCTGGTAACTAATGTTTTGACAACAAGAGGTATCAAAAGAGCAAACTAGATGACGTTAGAGGCTTACAATTTGATAGATATTGAGGTGGTACGATTTAACAACTGGTACAATATACCCGACTTTACCCTACTTCGCTTTTAGGCAATTTGGAGGTTTCTGATTGTTGCGTTTCATCCAGTTGAAGCTAGCAGAATAAAAACTGTGTCCTCTAGCTCCTACGGAGGGAGATGCAAGAAACTATTTACTGGAGTATTTGTACTGGCCGTTTTTTGAAAGCAAGTAGGCGATGATTTGGCTGCAAGGGATTCTCAGATTAGAGGGAAAGATTATGGGAAAATAATGTTGTGTGGGAAGTACTGAGTCAATCAACTTGATTCCATTTTTATTCGTGGGATAGTAAAGCAGTACTCTATCTTAAGAAGACATCCAAATTTGCATCAAATACGCTGTAAGTTTTACGCACATTATATCAAAAGGTTATTTACAATCTATTTATGCCTCTAGTTGTACATGCCGGCGCCAACTATAAAAAATCTATAATTTATACGTAGGCGTTAGTATCTATTAATATACACACACACATAAACACATGTCAAAGCCCTCGGAATATTAGGATTGTAATAAGCAAGAACAACATGCTGAATCTCTACAGTCCACTCACCTTTGTATGCTAATGTGGACCAAAATAAAATCCAGGAGTTGATCAAGTCGATTATTTCGCGGAGCTCTCGACTCAACACTGTCCAACCGCCGGTGCCGCTGTTGCTACACTGCTTCATATTATGTTATTATAATATTGTGGAAGTGCTCAGCGCTTGTTTACAATAGTGAAGGTTTGCTAGACATGGAAATTTAATGATATCTGTTTTGCCACGCCGCGCGCCGTGATACACAAGTTCGATCGGACGTGAGCTTGATTTAGGCTGCGTTTCCACTAGGGTTGCCAAATTCTTAGGTATGAAAAAAGTATAATACGATTAAAGAATGAAAAAACAGTATTTTGCTTTTTTCATGTTTCAAACACATAAATTTTGGAGCTTTTCGCAAAGATTTTCAATAAACTATCATTTTTGAAGGTCTCATCACATTTTAGGTCAAAATTAAAATATATCAGTAGCTCATTTCTAATCAAATTAATTGAGATACAATTGCAGTCATCTCGACAGTTTGCAATCATCATAGGAAATACTATAATAACAAATAATACTACTATGAATGTGGAAGTGATAGGAAAAGAAATTAAATATGAAATAATTTTGGTAATTATATTGTGTAAGGCTTTTGCGGCCATCGTCCAATGAATTTGTGATTCTTGGGTTTTTAGGCCGGCGTCGTTTAGCGTTAAAGCTTGACGTTTCGCCACCACGAGTGGATGGCATCTTCAGAAGCTATTTCAATTCGGCTACTTCTAAAATACTGACGGCTGGTGGATCTGCACCTGTATTTATACCTGCTAATGGTGACGTGGCCCAACCAGGTAGCGTTGGTAGCTCCGCCCCTTCGCGATATGGTAGTGTCTTCAAGTCGTTTAGGATGGGTACGCATGTCCGGTTGACTTTCTGTGTTTCTACTTTCCTATTGAAATTATTATGATGTTTTTGTATTTCGATCGCTTCTCTGTGAAGTCTGGCATGGTACGAAGACGTTGCGGCAAGAACCTGAGTTTCTTCAAACTTGATCCTGTGACTTCCCTCCTTAATCGCATGTTCGGCTACCGCTGATTTGTCCGTATGGCCTTGTCGACAGCTAGCCTTATGTTCTCCAATTCTTGTGTTTATAGATCGCTTCGTTGTTCCTATGTATCCACTCCCACATGTGCATGGTATGCGATAAACTCCCGGTGTTGTGAGTGGGTCTCATTTTATCCTTCACCGTTCTCAAATATTCCTGTATCTTTCTTGTGGGCTTGTAGATGGTTTTGACGTTTTCCTTTCGTAACATTTTTCCTATTCTGTCTGTTATTCCAGGCACATAGAATAGAAAAGCTTTTGCTATCGGTTTAGGTTCTGGTTTTGCCCTATTTCTTCTCATTGTTCTTGTTATTTCCTTTTCTGTGTAACTATTTGCATTAAGAGCATTCTTTAGATGTTCCAGTTCGGTGTCGAGTTCTTCTGGTTCGCACACTTTTCTAGTCCGTACTGTCAAAGTTCTTATAATTCCGTATTTCTGAGATGGATGGTGGTTTGATTCTTTATGTAAGTACCGGTCAGTATGAGTTGGCTTTCTATACCTTGTGTCCTAATGTAAATCCTTTTCGTGTTAGAAGAACATCAAGGAAGGCGAGTTTTTTGTCTTCTTCTACCTCCATGGTGAACTTAATGTGTTCATGCACGCTGTTCACGTGTTCTAGAAATTCTTCTAGCTTTTCTCTTCCGTGATTCCAAATGACGAACGTATCGTCCACGCGTCTGAGCTATAACTTGGGCTTGTATTGAGCGCTCTTCAAGGCTGCCTGTTCGACCTTCTCCATTACAATTTTGGTAATATTAACGAATTCTCCTGAAGCATGCACTAGCAAATAGATTGATTTTTTGCCAGTGCTCAGTCGATAAAATCTTTATGGCTGCGGATAAAGCTCCGGGATCAGTGTTAATATAAAACACTATAAATTAGATACTTTTTTTGAGTTAAATGTACTAATATTAACGAAATTAATTATATATAACACATATGCTTATTGGAAATGTAAATTTCTGTTTTTATAGATAATAATTCTAAATTGAAGCAAAGAAACCAAGGTGTACTTTCTAATCAGACATTTATGATCATTAAATTTGCCCTGTTTGCTTTATTAGCTTACATTTTGCTGTCGCTGCTAATTTTATTCAGTACTATATTTTTTGACATTACTTTAGTCTCTTCCCAGACGTCAAAACTGAACGCGCGGCTGGTTTCGGGGGGTGGGGCGGTCCCCCGGGGCCCCGCTTATACACGCCGCTGCTGCATTATTAGTGTTTTCAACTTTCTGTTGATTTTTTTTGGCTTCAATTTTTACTACCCACCTATAAACATTGGACTAAATTATTACTGACAACCAACGCTATAAAATCGCAATAAAACCCAATAGTTTTGAATAATACCCCCCCCGAAAGAAAAAGCTATCTACGCCGTTGTATTGCAATAAGGTAGCATAATAATTAGCCAGAGCCGCTGATATGGTTATTACTAAACTATGGTAGCAGTTGATGCCGCTTAAAAAAAATAGAAGACTTGCCAGACTGCCGCACGGATATTAAAAGTCTTAATTAAGATCAGAGCCGCATAAAGGAAAACGCTGGAGGTTTAGCGTGTTTTATGAAAAAATCTAACGATGTTTTAGTTTTAAACTAGGCTAATGTGTAAGAACTGATACCAAACTAAACTACGATAAGCTGGATGAGGTCGGTCTTCCAATGGCCACTTATATTGAAATCTACAGGGTGTCCAGTTAGTGTGTAATTCTTCGATATCTCGCAAGGTATACCTCATAGAAGAAAATGTCGAATGCAAAAGTTATTAGGTTACTTAAGGCGCATATTATAAAAATATTTTGAAATACACAGGATGTTGCGGGAAAGTAGGATAGTGATCAACTTGACTTTTTATATGGAACTATAACTTTTTCTTAAATTCTTCTACTTTCAATCATTGATCTCTATTCAACCCTGAAATATTTTTGCGATCGGTTGCGACGTTGCCAAGCTATAGTTTATTTTCTATTAATTTCCGGAATTGCAAGGTCGCCAAATTGATATACTTCGATATTGATATTACACAGCAAGTTACTCAAATATTAAGTGGATATTATTTTGGATGTTATTAGCAATTTGTACTTACAGGGTGTTTTTGGCAGAATTTTAAATTACGGCAACTTGAACGTCATTTTACTTTGTTTTTTTAAATGTAATACCCTGTATTTTTATTTTAAATCGAAATATCTACTAATGCCCTATCTCGCCTTGTAATAATTTTTCGCGTTTGCGACGTTGCCAAGTTATAAATTATTTCTCCAAATTTTTAAACAAATATCCCCGATTTTAATTTATTTTAAAAAGAATCCTCTACTTTGCCATAGTATTACTACCGTGCCAAGGATGGAAAACGCGTATGGTTTTTGGAAATGTGTCTGTGGCGGCATAGCAACAATGAAGAAACTGAAGATCTAAAAACAGATCAAACTTCGTTTTTAGATGTTTTAGCATTGATTAACGTACCTAAATACGTTAGTCAATGGTTTTAGGGGTTCCTGTTTTTTTTGTTGTATGGGGGTAAAGTTGAGGCTGCTTTACATCGTTCTGTTGTATAACATGAATTTACTGTGGTTCTGTATTGTGTAACCTGAAACTGATTTTAATCAAACTTCGGCACAATCTTATTACCGTGGCGAGGACGGAAAATGCGCATGGTTTTTAAAAATCGTGTCAGTGGCGGCGCAGCAATAATAAAAAAACTGAAAATATAAAAACAAGCTAATACTTCGTTTTTAGGTAATTTGGAGGTCCCTGATTGTTGCGTTTCATCTAGTTGAAGCTCGCAGAATACAACCTGTGTCGCTCTAGTTCCTACGGAGGGAGGTACAAGAAACTATTTACTGGAGTATTTGTATTGGCCGGTTTTTGAAAGCAGGTAGGCGATGGTTGCAAGGGATTCTCAGATTAGAGGGAAAGATTATGGGAAAATAATAAAATAATACCATTGATATGTGTGGGAAGTACTGAGTCAATCAACTTGATTCCATTTTTTTTCGTGGGATAGGACGGAAAGAGGTGTTTTATTTTATCTTAAGAAGACATCCAAATTTGCATCAAATACGCTGTAAGTTTTACGCACATTATATCAGAAGGTTATTTACAATCTATTTATGCTTCTAGTTGTACATGCCGGCGCCAACTATAAAGAATCTATAATTTATACGTAGGCATGTGTATCTATATATATACACACACATAAACACATGTCAAAGCCCTCGGAATATTAGGATTGTAATAAGCAAGAACAACATGCTGAATCTTTACAGTCCACTCACCTTTGTATG
This sequence comes from Callosobruchus maculatus, assembly GCA_951848785.1. Classification (NCBI taxonomy): domain Eukaryota; kingdom Metazoa; phylum Arthropoda; class Insecta; order Coleoptera; family Chrysomelidae; genus Callosobruchus; species Callosobruchus maculatus. Next base: position 7,898,665 of record CATOUR010000040.1, read on the forward strand.
CTAATGTGGACCAAAATAAAATCCAGAAGTTGATCAAGTCGATTATTTCGCGGAGCTCTCGACTCAACACTGTCCAACCGCCGGTGCCGCTGTTGCTACACTGCTTCAATATACATATTATGTTATTATAATATTGTGGAAGTGCTCAGCGCTTGTTTACAATAGTGAAGGTTTGCTAGACATGGAAATTTAATGATATCTGTTTTGCCACGCCGCGCGCCGTGATACACAAATTCGATCGGACGTGAGCTTGATTTAGGCTGCGTTTCCACTAGGGTTGCCAATTTTTTTGGTAAGAAAAAAGTACACAAAAATTTGTTACTATTTGACTAGACTACACTAGGCAACAAATTTCAAGTTTTTTAAAGGTTTTGGGCAATAATAAAATTTTTCGATTGAGTTTGACTAAAATATATCCAAAATGTTCTTTGAAAAATTTTCCTAGGTCTCCATTAAAAAAAAGAGCGCATTTTTTTCTGGCGATTTATTACATATATACACATTTAACAAGTTTAAAAAATATATTTACAGACGCTATTTTGAAATAATTTCTCACTGTAGTTAAGGGTAATTAACTTATTACACTTGAATTAATAATTTTTCTTCCTTTTTTTTATTTATAGAACATTTGGTGGAAGTGTCAAAAGTGACGCTCGGTCGCTAAACGCAAGATTGTTTCAGGGACATTTAGTCCACTGACAATAGATCCACTGAAAGACTGGACACTCTGTGTATGAGAATTTGGCATGGCATTTTTGCCTGACATCCGCGCCATCTATTCGGATTGCGTGTGAACTAAGCAATGCATTCATAAATCGATTACAGGAAACTGGATACTCGCGACCTAGGTCAACCCAAAAAATTTGGTGTAGGTGACCGACGATAGATGGGGCAGGTTATGGAAAGAGCGGGCTTTTTGAAATATTGTATAAGCTTATTCAGCTTCCAGACAACGTGGTAACTTGTCACAAGAATTTACCTTACGCATTCATTACCTGTTTTGAAAATCGACCTGATTAAAAAAAATGGAATTGATAAGTGGCGTAATAATAAATAAAACTAATATTGTCCCCGACACGTACTCCATTTTTTTAATTAGTGTTTTAACTTTTCTAATCGGTGCAATTTTCAAAACAGGTAATTAATGAGTTAGGTAAATTTTTGTGACAGGCTACCACGTTGTATAGGACATTCAACTGATTATGTAAGAATGAGCTACATAAGGTACAAAAACAATTATTCATATAAAAGTAAAGCATGATTTATTCACTAGAATCACTATTTCATGATAACTACAATCCTTTGATGGCATATAATTTGAGGAGTAAAGAGGTAATATTCCTTAACTATTCATACTGATGCAGGCAAGATGTTTGTATATTTGTAGGTTTGGGTTGCCAATCTGTTCTAACTAGCGACTCTGTATACGCTGATCAGATGGGATTTAATCAAATGTATTTTTGAGGAATTTGTGATGTATACATACGAGAATTGAAACCGACAGACCTTGCTAACAGACTTTAGAGCTCAGACACAGCAAGCTGATGGTGAAACAACCCACACCAAAACTAACTGAAGAGATCCCAAAACTAAATAGGAAAGAAACTAGGCTAATAACCGGCCTCCTAACCGGACACTGCGGCCTAAGAAAGCATCTACACACATTAGGGATTTTCAAAGGAAACCCAATATGCAAACTATGTGACGAGGACGAAACAGCCTCTCACATAATCTTTGAATGTGAATACCTACGCTGGTGGGATTCAGACTGATAGGGCCAAACAACCCCAAATCACTCCCCAATCGAGATATCGTGAAGAGACTCTTGGATCTTATCAAGGTCACAAAACTCTTCACGGATTAACAAACGCACAGGACAATACAATAAGCCAATGGCTGCAGTGTTGGGGCTACCTAACCCGGCCTGTACGTTTGACCCCCCTAACCTAACCTAACCTAACCTAACAGACTTCAATTTTGTAATGAATTCACTAATCGAATTCCTGCTGAAGCCGAAATCTTATTTTCTGATGAGGCCCATTTGTACCTAAACGCCCACGTAAATACTCAAAACTGTCGGTACTGGAGTGTAGAAAATCCGAGCAGAAAGCATCAAAGACCTTTGCGTAGTCCGGAAGTCACAGTGTGGGCTGCAATATCGGCATCCGTAATAATCGGACCATACTTTTTTGAAGACGATCAAGGAGCCACGGTCACGGTCTCAACGCTATGTGCACATGCTTCAAACTTTCCTTACTCCTGCTCTTCAAGAATTTGAGGGACTCCGGACACTTGGTTTCAACAGGACGGAGCCACTTGCCATACTTCCAATCTTTCTCTACCCGTTGTTCAGGCGCTTTTTCCGGGTAAACTGATTTCTCGAAAAGGGGACATCCCGTGGCCTCCCCAGAGCCCGGACTTAGCTCCTTGTGATTTCTACTTATGGGGAGATCTTAAAAGTAGAGTGTATCGCAACAGCCCCACCACTTTGCAAGAGTTAAAGGTCAATATTGGACGAGAGATCGACGCCACATCTACAGACACCTGTCGCCGTGTTATGAAAAATGTCAGACGTCGGATTCGGGAGTAATAGGATAGAAACGACGCACACTTAGACAATGTTATCTTTAAAACATAAATTTTCCCAGATATTTTGTATATTTTCAAAATACACTTGTTAAAATTTGTTAGCTACTTTTTTTCCAATTGGGTTTAAAAAAGTAACAACTTTTTGGACCACCCTGTATAATACGATTAAAGAAGGAAAAAACAGTATTTTGCTTTTTTCATGTTTCAAACACATAATTTTTGGAGCTTTTCGCAAACCTTATCAATGAACTATCATTTCTGAAGGCCTCATCACATTTTTGGTCAACGTTAAAATATATCAGTAGCTCATTTTTAATTAAATTAATTGAGACACCGTTCCTGTCATCTCGCCAGTTTGCATTCATCATAGGAAATACCCCTGCTATGAATGCCGAAGTGATAGGAAAAGAAATTAAATATGAAACTTGAACCTGTGACTTCCCTCCTTAATCGCAGGTTCGGCTACCGCTGATTTGTCCGTATGGCCTAGTCGACAGCTAGCCTTATGTTCTGCAATTCTTGTGTTTATAGATCGCTTCGTTGTTCCTATGTATCCACTCCCACATGTGCATGGTATGCGATAAACTCCCGGTGTTGTGAGTGGGTCTTTTTTATCCTTCACCGTTCTCAAATATTCCTGTATCTTTCTTGTGGGCTTGTAGATGGTTTTGACGTTTTCCTTTCGTAACATTTTTCCTATTCTGTCTGTTATTCCAGGCACATAGAGTAGAAAAGCTTTTGCTATCGGTTTAGGTTCTGGTTTTGCCCTATTTCTTCTCATTGTTCTTGTTATTTCCTTTTCTGTGAAACCATTTGCATTAAGAGCATTCTTTAGATGTTCCAGTTCGGTGTCGAGCTCTTCTGGTTCGCACACTTTTTTAGTCCGTACTGTCAAAGTTCTTATAATTCCGTATTTCTGAGATGGATGGTGGTTTGATTCTTTATGTAAGTACCGGTCAGTATGAGTTGGCTTTCTATATACCTTGTGTCCTAATGTAAATCCTTTTCGTGTTAGAAGAACATCAAGGAAGGTGAGTTTTTTGTCTTCTTCTACCTCCATGGTGAACTTAATGTGTTCATGCACGCTGTTCAGGTGTTCTAGAAATTCTTCTAGCTTTTCTCTTCCGTGATTCCAAATGACGAACGTATCGTCCACGTATCTGAGCCATAACTTGGGCTTGTATTGAGCGCTCTTCAAGGCTGCCTGTTCGACCTTCTCCATTACAATTTTGGTAATATTAGCGAATTCTCCTGAAGCATGTGCTAGCAAATAACTTGATTTTTTGCCAGTGCTCAGTTGATAAAATCTTTATGGCTGCGGATAAGGCTCCGGGATCAGTGTTAATATAAAACACTATAAATTAGATACTTTTTTTGAGTTAAATGTACTAATATTAACGAAATTAATTATATATAACACATATGCATATTGGAAATGTAAATTTCTATTTTTATAGATAATAATTCTAAATTGAAGCAAAGAAACCAGGTGTACTTCCTAGTCAGACATTTATGATCGTTAAATTTGCCCTGTTTGCTTTATTAGCTTACATTTTGCTGTCGCTGCTAATTTTATTCAGTACTATATTTTTTGACATTACTTTAGTCTCTTCCCAGACGTCAAAACTGAACGCGCGGCTGGTTTCGGGGGGTGGGGCGGTCCCCCGGGGCCCCGCTTATACACGCTACTGCTGCATTATTAGTGTTTTCAACTTTCTGTTGATTTTTTTTTGCTTCAATTTCTACTACCCACCTATAAACATTGGACTAAATTATTACTGACAACCAACGCAATAAAACCCAATAATTTTAAAGAATACCCCCCCCCCCCCCGAAAGAAAAAGCTATCTACGCCCTTGTATTGTGATAAGGTAGCATAATAATTAGACAGAGCCGCTGATATGGTTATTGCTAAACTATGGTAGTAGTTGATTCCGCTTAAAAGAAATAATTAGACAGAAGATTTGCCAGACTGCCGCACGGATATTAAAAGTCTTAATTAAGATCAGAGCCGCATAAAGGAAAACGCTGGAGGTCCAGCGCGTTTTATGAAAAAATCTAACGATGTTTTAGTTTTAAACTAGGCTAATGTATAAGAACTGATACCAAACTAAACTACGATAAGCTGGATGAGGTCGGTCTTCCAATGGCCACTTATATTGAAATCTACAGGGTGTCCAGTTAGTGTGTAATTCTTCGATATCTCGCAAGGTATACCTCATAGAAGAAAATGTCGAATGCAAAAGTTATTAGGTTACTTAAGGCGCATATTATAAAAATATTTTGAAATACACAGGATGTTGCGGGAAAGTAGGATAGTGATCAACTTGACTTTTTATATGGAACTATAACTTTTTCTTAAATTCTTCTACTTTCAATCATTGATCTCTATTCAACCCTGAAATATTTTTGCGATCGGTTGCGACGTTGCCAAGCTATAGTTTATTTTCTATTAATTTCCGGAATTGCAAGGTCGCCAAATTGATATACTTCGATATTGATATTACACAGCAAGTTACTCAAATATTAAGTGGATATTATTTTGGATGTTATTAGCAATTTGTACTTACAGGGTGTTTTTGGCAGAATTTTAAATTACGGCAACTTGAACGTCATTTTACTTTGTTTTTTTAAATGTAATACCCTGTATTTTTATTTTAAATCGAAATATCTACTAATGCCCTATCTCGCCTTGTAATATTTTTTCGCGTTTGCGACGTTGCCAAGTTATAAATTATTTCTCCAAATTTTTAAACAAATATCCCCGATTTTAATTTATTTTAAAAAGAATCCTCTACTTATTTTTATTGCAATGAATTGCGGATGTCGAATTTAGTAAGATCTCAAAATTTCAAAATTTTGTTTCTATTAACTGCTGAGATACGGCAACACCGCTTTTTCAGTAAACGGTATCGGAACGCTTAAATATTTCCAAAACTGCCACAGCTGGAACGGTCAAATTCATCACTTGGGGTTATTGGACATATAGAATTCAAAAATGCTAACATCAGTGTTGTCAGATTTACCACTTTCACGTTAGACTTCATAAATAGGGCATTGCATTCAAAATTATGATGTAAAATTGGTAAATCTGACAACACCGATGCTAGCTTTTTTGGATTCTGTATGTTTGAAAACTCCCAAGTATTAAATTTCACCTCTCCAGCTGTGGCAGTTTTGGAAATATTAAAGCGTCCCGGTACTGTTTCCTGCAAAAGCGGTGTTGCCGTATCTCAGTAATTAATGGAAACAAAATTTTGAAATTGTGGAATCTTACTAAATTCGACATTGAAATCAAAATAAGTAGAGGATTCTATTTAAAATAAATTAAAATCGGGGATATTTGTTTAAAAATTTGGAAAAATAATTTATAACTTGGCAACGTCGCAAACGCGAAAAAAAAATTACAAGGCGAGATAGGGTATTAGTATGTATTTCGATCTAAAATAAAAAATACAGGGTGTTACATTTATAAAAACAAAGTAAAATGACCTTCAAGTTGCCGTAATTTAAAATTCTGCCAAAAACACCCTGTAGATACGCATTACTGGTAGAATCCAAAATAATATTCACTTAATATTTAGGAAACTGGCTCTAAAATATAATTGAGAAAAGTTAAGGGAATATATCAATTTGGACGTATTACTTGCGACCTTGCAAATCCGGAAAATAATAGAAAATAAATTATAACTTGGCAACGTGGCAACTGATCCCAAAAATATTTTAGGGTTAAATATAGATCAATGATGGAAACTAGAAGAATTTAGAAAAAGTGTATAGTTCCATATAAAAAAATTAAGTTGATCACTGTCCTACTTTCACGTAACACCCTGTATATTTCAAAATATGTTTGGAATATGCGCCTTAAGTAACCAAATGACTTCTGTATTTGATATATTCTTGTATCAGGTATACCTTGCGAGATATTGAAGATTTACGCACTAACTGGACACCCTGTATAATACTGGCTCAACAGGCCCATAGCCAGGATTTCGCATCGCTGGGGGGTGACTAGTTTAATCATCTGGCCTGCGAAGGGGAGGGTAAAACCAGGAGCAGTCAGGTATCACCAACAGCGTCCTGGTCCTACCGAAAGACGTCTTGGGTATCACTGGGTGTACTGTTTTGTGATTTAAGTAAGGCGTTTGATTGTGACAATCACAATATAAATTATCACAGAACAGTATCAGGTTGATAGAATCCCATCTTAAGAACCGGACCGAGGTGGTGGAGGTTGCAGGATTTAGGTCAGCGGAGAGAACATTCGATGTTGGTGTCCCACAAGGGTCAATACTGGAGCCAATACTGTTTCTGGTATATATCAACGACTTACCAGCTCATGGAGCAGACTGTAGCTCTCGAATTAATCACTTTAGACCCCAAGTGTGCGAGTTTGTTGGAATTGTTTTATCAGGAAGAACACGAAAAGTCACAAATATACAGGGTGTCCCATTAAAAATTTGAAATCGGGCGTCACGTGACCAAAAAAAAAAAGCTCATTGGCTGACACAATAACAAGAAAAAATACTATATTTGCTCTAATTTACACCCAGAAAATTACCATTCTCTACTACTGCCCAGTTCTGACATATTGCTCGTCTTAATCGTCGTGGGACACCCTGTATAATAATAAAAGTCAGATATGCAATTCTGAGTAGAAAAAGTAAAATTTATATTTCTCTTCAGAGAATTGACAGCTAAGACTTTTTTTACTCTTATGACGAACGTATATTAATACCACCCTAAAATCATATTTTATAATTTGCTTAGCATATTTTTAATCTGCATTGTGTGTTAATATACCTTCGCCCCTTTTTATCACTATTTCATACGCCTCTTCCGTACCGTCGATATATCAACCGCCCTAGAAGTATCCAAAGCCCTTGGGAAGGTTTGACATTAGTAACCCAATCACATATGGTGGATAGCCCTGCGCCATTTCAAATTCCCACCTCATGTGGAAAAGCGACCCAATAAATGTCATACGGATAATAATTACCCCTGAAGGCAGAATTTTTCAGGTGCAGCGCAACTATTTCTTGACATTACGTGGCGATCCATTATACAGGGTGAGTCCTTAGTACTGGATCTTCTGCACTACTGCAGAAGCTAGCGAAAAAATTTGTATACAGGGTGGGCCAATAGTGCGTGGACGGAAGATTGTGGGCTTACTAAAAAATCTTTCAAAAATCTGACACCTGATTATGGTCGGGACCCTTAAGGGCTATAACGTAAATATATTTTGACTTAAATTTTGACGTTTATGCAGGGTGATTCATATCAAACTTACATTTTTTTGAATGGAAACCCCTATATATTATTGCTTATTTGGATTCCTTGGTCAATTCTAGTGTGACCTTATGTATCATACATGGAACTTTAAACGAACCGTTTAGGCACAAATAACCATTTTTGGTATAAGTAGGTATCAGAAGAAAATTGAATATCGCAGCGATTATAAAACTTAGAAGGCCGTGACTTTGCGGTACGACTAAGCATGAAATACGCCACCTTAGGTCAGATGGCTAAATTTCAATTCTTTTTGTGCTTGGAGAAATCAGTAGATTAATTAAAGAAATTTCAATCACAGATAACTTGATTTTTTCAAATGGGAATGCCTATTTTGGTTTAAAGAATCAAATGCAAAATTTGATTACCTTTCTAACGATATAGCATTCTCGATATCAATCTTTTTTGGTTTCCATTTTATGTCAAATTTTCAGTCAAATCGGTGTTTTCCAATTTTCCTGCGTGCAAGCAACCTAGCAGGCCATGAAGAATAAACAAAAGCCCGTTAATATGGAAGAAACCAACTAACTTAGTAGACAGATGCAAACAAACTAGAGTAGCGAGGAAAGATCATGAAAATTCCTTACAACACATCAGCTCTAACCGGATACAACAGCGGCAAGATATAACAGTTGTAGCCCAGGATATGCTCCTTGCTCAGAAAATACTTTGATTTATACAGGGTGATCCATAACTGCGTGATGACGCAAACATGTATTTTTATGAGACATCCTATATATTATTTCATATTTAGATTAGACTAATGATTCGCGTCTTAAAATATAAGGTATTGTAACATTATACACGGTATTTCAAAAGCTATGACTATTTTTGTATCCAAATCGCTGTCAAATGAACGTATTGCATATTGAAAATTAATGAATCGTAAATAATTTTTTTCACGTGGAACTATAAAAAATATCATCTAGTTTTAACACAGGCTGTAAAAAATGTCGGCGACGCATATCGATATACAGGGCAAGGTAGAATGCAAAAACTAGATTTTCTCTTTTTTTTAATGTAACCCCCCATATTTTATTATACAAAAAATTGCTTTCAATAAGCTCTTTCATATTTGTATGCATTTCATATACCTACATTCATCAGTTTCCGAGATATTTCATTTTTTTGCAAATTTTAAATATACTTATAACTGCATTTTTCATTGGGTGATAGGGTCCAAATAAACACAACTTTAGCTCAAATTTGCCAACGTTTCGAAAATTATATTTTCATCTTCAGGGCTCTAGAATACAGAAAAAAGGCAATTATATACATTTTTTTAATATTATTGGTTGTTGGTGTTAATGAGGGGTATCAATGTAAACAACCACATTATACATATACAACGAAATATTAAAAGTATTGCAAAAAAATTTAAAAGTTGAACAACACAATTAAAAAGGAGAATAGTCAAAAACTTGTACAATAAATTAAAAGTAAAGATTCCCCACCATATAATCTAATTATTGGTAATGGGCCTATACCTCATTTTTGGTTAACTGGCTTAAACGAACCCTGACACCACATAGATGCCACAAATAATTTTACAAAATTTTTCTATCGTATTTATAACCGAAAAAAATTGCTCTAAATATTGAATTTTTTGAATCCCTACACTTCCCGCCCAGGTCGTGACGTCACGTGTAGGGAACCAATAAGAGCTCACTGGTACAAAACAATAGCATCCGCTCGTAGTCATCGGACCACGAAAGGACGCTTCTCATTGGTTCCCTACAGGTGACGTCATCATCGGCTATTTCAAATTACAGTACAATTTTCTTTTTAGTGTTATTCTCATTTGGATCAAGTTTTCTGCTTACTTTTTACAGTAAACGGTCCTAAGTACCATCAAAAATAATACCGCAGTAAACAAATTGATCAATTTGAGATCACTGTATAGGCCCATTTATGCAGTTAATTAATGGATTGATGAACCAAAGCAAAAATATAGGACTGAAAAGGGAGATAATCACAAAAAAATACTATGGCGATGAGGAAAAACGTGTATGGATTTTAGGAATCGAGTCGGTGGCAGCTCAGCAATAGTCAAGAAAAAAAAATATAAAAACAGCCCAAACTTTCTTTTTAGGCATTTTAGGGGTTCCTCATTGTTTTCGTTTTTAGATGATTTTGGGGCTACTGATCATTTTCTACCTTTTTTTTTTGATGTGACTGAAATTGGGGTGGTTGGGGTTGGTTGGTCGTAAAACAGAAAAATCTGTTGTATCCATAATAAGCTGTAGATTAACCTGTGAAAGAAAGGCATAGCGCCATAATACACTATTTTTAGATCCATTCGAGCAATGCTTGTATATTGCGTAAAGTACTACTATCGTGGTGAGAATAGAAAACGCGTTTGGTTTCTAGAGATCGTGTCAGTGGCGGTGCAGCAACAATCAAAAAAACTAACAATATAAAAACAGTACAAACTTTGTGCGAGTAAGACAGAAGGAATTCTGCCGGTGCGCCATCTAGTACCCGAAGGTGACGGCAACCAAAGAGAGAAACGCTACTAGCAGCAGTAAATTCTCCTTGGTGGAACGACAAGGCTCGTTCGCTTTTTGCCACTAGAGGCGCGGATTTTGACGCAAGCAGCGTAAAGCCGATATACGAGGGTTGCTCTATACCTCCGTCAATCCACTAGTACGCAGACAGCTGTTTCACGCTTATTAGCGATCATCAGTGCGCCATAGGTCGATTGACGGGAGTAGAGAGCATCTAAAAGCCGATATACGCTTTACGCTGCTTGCGTCAAAATCCGCGCCTCTAGTGGCAAAAAGCGAACGAGCCTTGTCGTTCCACCAAGGAGAGTTTACTGCTGCTAGTAGCGTTTCTCTCTTTGGTTGCCGTCACCTTCGGGCACTAGATGGCGCACCGGCAGAATTCCTTCTGTCTTACTCGCACATCTTTCACATGTTTATTAAACATGGAAAAATTGATGCTCTCTACTTCCGTCAATCGACCTATGGCGCACTGATGATCGCTAATAAGCGTGAAACAGCTGTCTGCGTACTGGTGGATTGACGGAGGTATAGAGCAACCCTCGTAGTACAAACTTTGTTTTTACGCGATTTGGAGTTCCTGATCGCTTCGTTTCATCCAGTTAAATCTTGTAGAATGAAAACTTTGCCGTCCTAGTCCCTACGAGAGTTTTTGTATTGGATGCTTTTTGCAAGCAAGTGGGCGATGACCTGTTTGTAAGATCTCAGGCTGAAGCTTCATGCAATAAGAAAATAACAAACCGGTGTCATCGTTAGCGTGGGAAGTATTGAGTCAATCATCTTGACTACATCTTTTTTGGAAACTGTTCATTTTAACGGAAGTTACATAAATCAGTTAAATTATTGAAACTGCATCGGCGCCTTTACAATACTTAATACAGTCAGATCCAGGCACGTCCTATGCTCTGAGGGTCTTATCCATCTTCATCACCTTAGTCACAATGTCTTAACAGATATGTTGTGAACTCGTAAAATGCATTAAGTCGCAGCTAGAGTATTGCCGACACGAATATTATCAATAGTTTTGAGAACTGTAGCTCACCATCGTTCGCGATTTACTGTCAGTTCAGTGGCGCTCTTGATACTCATATCTAGCAACTGTTTCGTCGTATCCACCCAACGTGTAGGGGAACGGCTACGGCGCCGCCCACTCGGGGCGTGACCCTGAACTACAAGTTTCTCCATATTATCGCTTCTGTGAATATGTCCGAAGAATGTAAGCATTCTCATCGACACAATGGAGGATAGCCTCTTTCGATTACCGAGCTCATCCAATATGGAAACATTAGTTCTATGCGAGCTCGATCTGCCTTTTTATCAGTCCAAGTTTCCGAGGCATACAAAAATATGGAGAACACAAGAGACTGAACCAGTGACATTTTGGTAGCTTTAGTGATGTTATGGTCTCGCCATATTTTAGTAAGCTTTGTCACGGCCACCCGTGCCTGTTGAATGCGCCGTCGAATCTCATTCTCACAGCTACCTGAATTGTCGATCAAAGAACCGAGGTACACAAAACTTTGAACTACCTCACAACGGCCTATTGACTTTATTTCTCGATGATTGTCATGCTCTCTATCTACGATAATAACCTTGGTTTTTTGTAGTTAGTACCAAGACCATATGCTGCACTGTGTTGTTCTAAAACGTCCAATAGAGCTACTAGTTCTTCCTGAGGAGCAGCAATAAAGGTTGCATCGTCAGCAAATCTTAAGTTAGATATTTTGCTTCCGCCAATAGTTATACCGCCATTCCAGTTGTTCAATACCTGTCTCATCTTATCCACCTTATCGAATTCCAAATCCATAATGCAATTTAACCGTTTGACTAAATAGAAACTTGTCAACACCTTCCGAAGGAATTGATCCATCATTTCATTCCGAAGTAGTTTCTAAAGACATCATTCGATTTAAACTTTGCCTCGCAGTACATACGCTGCACATTAGACACATACGGTTGTCTCTTTCTGGAACACCTTGAAGCTTAACCCTTCCTAGAACAACTCTTGGAAACTTTATAAAACGTTATAGAAAAATTCTGCCTGCTGCTGTGTTAGTCATTCCTCCTGTACAGTTGCTTTTGTTCTGTTTTGTAGGATGAATTCGCCTGAGTAGTGTATTAAACTTTCCTATATTCGGATGTGGAAAGTTTCCGGAGCGTATTTTATCGAAAACTCTGCAGGCAGTAGGTAGGTGCTTGGGAATTATTAGCCAAAAGTGGGGGGGGGGGGGGGTCGTTGAAGTAGCTTTAGCGAAATTTCTGACTCTCTCCAGTAGCGTAAAAACTATTTAACGGCAAGGAAGTTCCTGAAGTTCCTTTCATAAGTGTGGCATCTATGAAAATAGAGAAGTCTTTGCATGCAAACAGATTCACGAAAAATTGGCAGACTTTTGGTGTCTAGCCTCTTACACAAAAACCCTATTAAAGAGGTGATACACGTACGAGCAAGTACGCGTACTTATGGCTCGACGACCTTTTTCGCCTGTGTCACCGTTAGTACGCGTACTTTAAAACCGTCGTGCAAACCGCCAGTGATCCAACTGGTTTGAAATCTTGCTCGTAGCTTGTCTCGGCTCGTACTGCGAGCCGCGAGCCACCACTTTGTTTTGGCAGGCCATCGATGCGCAACGCTTGTTGTGTTTGGCGTTTGTTAAAAATTTTGTTTATTAAGGAAAATTATCAAAATGAGTGATTTCAGCTTCACGTGTGTCACCGACGTCGAGCCGATTAAGTTCGCGAACTTAAAAACCGCGTACTTAAAGTTCGTACATGTTTCACCCCTATTAGTCAGATTTAGGTGTACCGATGTTTTTAGTATCGAGTACCGTTGAGGTTTATGGAAAGCTATCTAAACAATCGCACAAATTATGTCGAAATAGATAATATCTTGAGTGAGTGTAAAATACTTGAGTACAACGTACCACAAGGAACCGTCTTAGGACCGCTCTTATTCAATATTTATATAAACGACCTACTTAATATTGCCACAAAATTAATGATACACTGCTTTGCAGATGATACAGTGATAACCTTCAAGCATCAAGCTGGAAAGAAATCCAAGAAATAATCAGGTATTATATAGCAATTATTAAAAATTGGTTTGATACCAATCTTCTTACGATGAATTTTGATAAATCTTACTATTTACCTTTTTCGTCGTATACCGAATTTTAGACCTACTGAAATAGACAAAAAACAAACTTTTGAGGCTGATAGTGTCAAATACTTAGGTATAATAATTGACAAACATTTAAAATGGGATTTACAAATAAAGTTTCTTTCGCGAAAAGTCAGACAACTATTACCTAAATTCAAATTTCTCAGACAATTTCTAAACACATGTTGTTTAGAAAAATTGTGTTATTCTCTGGTGCAGTCCCAGCTAAATTATGGCAACTTAGGTTGGGGAGTAGTGCATCAAACTCATTTGAAGAGTATCAGTTCCTTGCAAAAATGTGTTTTGAAGGTTATTTATTATAAAGAACCCACTTACCCCTCAAATAATTTATTTAAAGAATCCCAGAAATTTCATATCCGACAACTGTACAGCTATAACATATTGAATTTCGTCCACAAACATAAAAATTACATCAACTTCAATAGCCATGAACATAATACACGAACCAAGAATAGGGCTTTAAGACCTCCTATATTTAAGTCAATAGGCCAAAAGAGTTTAGTATATTTATGTTGCTACGTATACGATTTACTTCCTGCTTAACTGAAATCCATAAAATCTCATATTGTATAAAAAAATTTTAAAAATGGATAATGGACACACCCAGAGATATTTTTTCAAATGTTTTTAACAGTATTTTGAACTGACACACTTACAAGTTTTCAATATAGTTAGTGTTAGTTTTAATATATGTATTTGTAAGATATATGTTTGTATTGCAATCTAACCCACGCACGAGGAATAAATTATTATTATTCCTATTATATCTCTGATATTCGCCCACATCGTCTGTTTCCATTTTGACTTATACAATGAGTATGTAAATTGTACTGATTGACATTATTGCAAAGTTTTTCGCAAATTAAGCGCCCTCTGACGGTTTTTCACCTTTCGCTTGCACTTCTGACCATATTTTCTATACTTTTCCGTTTGTATTGCAAATTTTCAGTGCTTAATTCATCATTTTTAATGCAAAAACAATTGCATGTTTAGCCACCCACCCTTACTTTATCCGTCCACATCGCGCTCTGACGACCCACCTATCCCTATACATATTGATACCTACCGAAACCGTAAATGACAAAATTTTTACTTTACCGAGTGACCTTTTTTTACGAACCGAGCTCTACGTCTATATAGCTTAAATTAAAAAAAGAACACCAGCTCTGCTGCCATCGCTTTATTAAAAAGTTGTATAATTTAAGAACAGCTGCAACCAAGATGATAGTGAGAAAATGTATCTTTCTTCAACAGCCTTTCCCATCTCATATCAGGAACCAGTTCTAAAAAATAAATTATATCATATACAGGGTGTCCGAATATTTGACGACAAGGCTTGATAGGTGATAGGCCTCACATTTTTATGAAAATTGAGGTACTAACAGGATGCCGTGAAATGCTTAATTTTCAAGATACAGGGTGTCAAAGTTTTACTTTTCTTTGGCGTTTTTTCTCAATTATTACGCAATTAAATGGCACAACAATCAAAAATTACATATTGAGGGGCTTTCTAAGACAAGAAATCCAAACTCAACCACGGTTTTTCTATCATGAATAGAGGGCGCCACCTACGGAACACTGAACTCTTTTAAATTAACAGAACTTTTTCCGGTTTGGTGCAACAATACGAATATCAAAAAAATCGTTTCCGCAATATATCTTACGTAAAAAAGTGTTTAAGTCAACGAATTCGAATAGGTGTAGAAGGAGTAAACAAGGTTTTTGTTTCCACGTAATAATTTTGAATGGAATGCCCTATTTATGAAGTCTAACGTAAAAGTGGTAAACCTGACAACACTGATGTTAGCGTTTTTGAATTCTGTATGTTCAAAAACCCCCATGTATTGAATTTCACCTCTCCAGCTGTGGCAGTTTTGGAAATATTTAAGCGTTCTGGTACCGTTTACTGAAAAAGCGGTGTTGACGTATCTCAGTAATTAAGAGAAACAAAATTTTTAAATTCTGAGGTCTTACTAAATTCGACATGCGCAATTCACTGCAATAAAAATAAGTAGAGGATTCTATTTAAAATAAATTAATTATTACATTATTACATTAAATTACATTTAAAAAAACAAAGTAAAATGACCTTCAAATTGCCGTAATTTAAAATTCTGCCAAAAACACCCTGTAGATACAAATTGCTGGTAACGTCCAAAATAATCTCCACCTAATATTCAAGTAACTCGCTGTATAATATTATTGAGAAAAGTTAAAGGAATATATCATACGGGATGCATTACTTGCGACCTTGCAAATCCGGAAATTAATAGAAAATAAATTATAACTTGGCAAAGTCGGAATCGATCCCAAAAATATTTTAGGGTTGAATAGAGATCAATGATGTACACTAGAAAAATTTAAGAAAAAGTTATAGTTCCATATAAAAAAATCAAGTTGATCACTATCCCATTTTCCCGCAACACCCTGTATATCTCAAAATACTTTTAGAATATGCGTCTCAAGTAACCAAATAACTTTTGTATTTGACATTTTCTTCCATCAGGTATACCTTGCGAGATATCGAAGAATTACACGCTAACTGGACCCCCTGTATATATTTGCCATTTTAAAACGCGGATTCCCACTCCCAACAGAACTCACTTGTTTTTCAAACTATATACACAGTATTTAAGAAGCTGATAGTTAAGGCCTTAATGAATGACAACTATTTGCGATTTTCTCAAAAAAATTTTTTATTGTGTGTAAAAAAACTCGCAATGCAAAATTATACATTTTTCAAATGTCTGTAATTTGACAACCAAACACGATATCAAAAAAAGACCAAATAGGTGACAAAGCGCAAGCTTTCTTCTTCAATTCGCTCTTTGAATCCCTACTGTAAGTTTAAAGGTAACGCCAGGAGCTTGGAAATACGAAATTCATCTTTATAGTGACCTTTGGACCTTTTGACCTTATCTGATAATTTTTGAACTTATCTCCCCTCATCTTAGACACACGCACTGGAAAAGGGAACGGGCGGCCACGCCTCCCCTCTAACACGGGAATACGTATTTTTTTGGATTCTCAATTTCGCGCGCTATACCCTTGGTATTTAAAGGTATGACACCTATATTCATTGGTGCGGTGATACCGATAATTCAGTCGCATTGGAAATTTCAATGGAGGTTATCTCGAAAACGGTTACCTCCAGGGACTGGAACAAAGTATATCTACCTTTCTCACGTAAAACATATTGAGAAAATGATCTTTTTGATACTCACATTGATGCACCAAACCGGAAAAAAGTTTTGATAATTTGTTGAATTTGGATTTATCGCCTTGAGAAACCCCCGATATGTAAATTTAGATCATTGTGCCTTTTCATTGCGGAATAATTGAGAAAAAAAATGAAAGTAATGCTTTGGCACACTGTATCTTAGAAATTAAGTATTTTAAGCCTGCATGTTCCTATCTTATTGTTCATAAGAATGTGAGGTTTGAATATTGGCCAGCCAACATCTATAGCGCTATTGCCACTTTTCTTCGTCTGCTTAAGGACCTTCCAGTTTCTTCAAAATCTGGCAGTTTCCGCAGTTTGAACACATGTTCCTCAAAGTATTTAACTGGGTATTTAACTATACATTAAAATATACTTGCAATGTAACTGATTTACGTGAAGATAATTTGTATTGATTTAACGAAATCTCAAAAATGGTAAATTTCGTAGCGGAATGTCGCAATAACTTCTAATATGTCGTAAATCTGGCAACCTACAATCGGCGTCCCCTAAAGCTGTCATACGGCTGTCATTGTAGTTGTCAAGTTGTGGTTATTGCGTATGTTGAGATTTTTGTAGTCTTAGTGTATATTTGAGTGACCTTGTGACTATTTATGGTGTGAATTAAATTATCTTTGAACAATATTGTCATAACTGCATGATGGGACGAAATAAAAAGTGCATAGTTTACTGCAATAGCGACGAATCGGTGAACAGCACTTATCATAGGTTAGTATAGGTATTGCTTTGGTTTTCAGTAGCGTAAAATATGGAGAAACACTTCATGGTAATAATAAATTAAATAAAATAAATAATCAACTGTTACAATCAAGCTATAATAAAAGTAACTCTCTAAGTATAGATAAATACTAATACAACTTATTGTATCAGTTTGTAACATCACAGTAATAATTGAATCTATTAATGAACATCCAATTTTAATATGAAATCGTACGCCACTGGTAATGCCCTGAAGCTATCAAAATTTCCGTTACATGTTAGCTGGTCAGTGACCTGTGCATTTTGTTGCTTACATTTCCTCTAGAGATGTTAACTCTGTGGTCGAATACTTCGACACCCTGTATACAGAGTGAGTCTAAAGTATGGAAGGCTTCAATTATCTCACGATTTTCAATTTAGGGATACGGGGGTTTTGCAATAACACCCTGTATATTTGAGGTTGCAAACCCTTCCTATCCTAGCAACAGTTTCACATCGTAAACTTTTTATTACGTCTGAACAGAGTGTTGCTTGGATTCGAGCTGACATGTTTATGGTGCCTCTAGCAAACCAAATTATATTTACGACAAATAAGTCCAACTGGAAAATTGATCTGTTAAAGTTTTATTCCTCGTATCTCACTTAGGAGTCGAAGTGCATTGTGCTTACTTTACGGCTTCCGTGCCGGAATTCAACTTATTGATGTGAATTGGGCTTCAAGCTGCTGTTGGTGATGGAAATATACTCTCTCGAATAGCTTTCTTTGTAAATTTTATCACTTTTATGGTTTAAATAAATACGCAGCAAGTGAATATGTATCTTATGTAGGTCGTAAGATCCTGCATACCAGGAATAATGATTTTGTGTGAAAAACATATTCGGTCTACTCTCTTGTAAAATCTCTGACTCCGGTGGACCACTGGGTGGACTCTGGTGTGCTCACGCGCATACAGCTGTCCGAGCGCCGGCACGCTGTGACGTCATCAACGAGATTTCTGTCGGCGAACTAGCGGGAATACCACATGATGGATTATATTTTAATTTAAATGTGATAGATTAAAGGAGTTCAATAGCCAATTATTTGACAATTATATTATAGAGAAGTGTAAAATAGGTAATTTAACGACTTTTTCTACAAAAATGTATTATTTATTGGTAAATTTGGTCATTTTTTCTCTAAGTTTACGCCTACAATTTTCGAAACTAATCCTTTTGTTTAAATGTCTGAGCCTGACGTATATTCTCGTTCGTATTAGATATAATATTACTTTGTCAGGAAATTGTTTGATGGTTTCCACTGGGGTGTATCTCTAATAATTTTTTAAATATGTTTGATTGTTTAGAACACGACTGTCCATGGAATTTATCGAACTCTATCTCAACCGAAACGGGCTACTTTAATCATCCCTCACTTGGATATACAAGACTGACTCTAGATAGAAACTCAATCCAGTCTGGGGCCCGATTAGCAGAATGAAATTTGGTTTGCGCCCCCAAAGCTAGATTAGGATATTCGTTTTTGAATCTGTAGGCCACATATCCGTCAATAAATTTCAGTCCCTCGTTGGAAATCGTGTCTGGCATTTTATTTTTTTTCCGATTGACACAAAAGGTCATGTTCTTCAGAAATAAAGTTATCTAGGTCATAATCTGGACTCTGAAAGGTAAAGTTGGAAAAATGAATATCATTTGAACCATTCTTTGTCCCAACAATATCGCTGTCAAGAAGAACGTTCTTGAAAAACTCCTGAGTGAAGCACACACAAGTTTCGATGTTAGAATTACTCGAAACTAAGTTTTTCACTTGTAATGGTTCAAGTAGGCACGATTGTACTATAAAAATTTCAGTTTTAATAAATGTTTAATGCTAATTTGTGAAATGATTACCATTTTTCATATCAATTTCGTCCTTTCGGCGGCAAGCATTACTGCATTGCATTGCGAGATTTTAATTTTTCGGGAACTTGTAGAATTTAACATTTGGCTCTTTCATCTTACTATGGTTTTTACAACCGACAACTGCACAATTTGGCATTATGTATACAAATTTCAGTGTTCTATAACTCAAAATAAGGACTACAAAGTAAATTAAACAAAAAAGCGATTCTATTTAAAACGCGATTAAACGGGCCGTGGTATCACGACATCTAATAATTCCCCGCGCGAAAAATCTCGTTGCTGACGCAATGCGCAGAGCGATCGCAATTTCGTACGGCTGGCGAGCACACCATGTATACTCGCACCACGGGTGGACTCATTCTTATAAATGATTCCTCATGACTGATTTATGCTCACAAATACTTACGATTGGGTCTGCTCCATACATACACAGGTTGAAGTTTGAAGCTTTTTCACATAAGTTAGCTCCAGCTGAAACAAATTTCACAATTTGTCAATCTGGAAGTGATATTTTTATACTTTTGATATTTTCTCCACTAAGGCCAGTCTCTTTTGCCTTTGTCATTTGACATAAGACAAAAAGTGGCAAAAAGTGACGGTTAGGCTTTCTGACACTTATCAGGAGGTGGTGAGACTGGCCCTCCAACATTCAAATTAGAAGGGTGTTAGGCAGTTATTTATAATCGATTCGATTTTGTGTGTTTTTCACAAAGCTAGGCTTCAGCTGTTAAATGACAAAGAATCATTTTTAAAGCAGTTTCGTACGCAGAATCCAAACTGAAGCTCTAAATTGGCATTTTACGGTCAGTATTCATAGTCGTTTCTCAAGTATCCCTTATGTATTACTCAAGGGATACTTGAGGGTTACTCAGAGGTCCCTCAAGTGTGGCTTTTCTTGTGTATCTGGTTTCCTAAACAACATCTACCAGACGGCGGGGTTCATTCAGCGACGTTATCTTATTTCAAATATAAGTCAACTTGTTATATCTCTGCCAACGCATTTTGATGTTTTCTGTTATCACTTTTTGTTTTGTGCCAGTATTTCGTGTTTTCTGCCAGACATTTTTCCGGATGTGATAGAAAGTGACAACGCCGTACCCCAAAATTAACCTACAAAATCACCTTGACTGTAACAAAATGTCATGCTGACATGTCATTTTGAGCATTACTCAAGGGAGGTTCCGAAATGCAAAACCTTACTTAAGGGACCCTCAAGTATTAAGGGACACTTAAGTACCGACTATGAATACTACCCTACGTCGATGGTTTGAAGTAACCAAGATTGAATACTCAAAAATTAGATCCTGGAAATAATTTTGGACCAGATGAACTAAGCTTTTGAGTTATTATTTCAGACTTTTTGTCCATAGAGACTCTTGTGTTCAATATAAGCTTTTGATTATCTTTTACAAATTACTGTTATATATTATTAGGATGAAACTAAAGTAATAATAAATTGTTATGTGTTTGACCATTAACATCTCAAGTAGCTACATTTGCATATATGTAGCTGCAAAATATAAAGACGTGCGCTTGTCATGCTTATTGGCAGCTATGGAGATGCCTCATTCCACCATTTATTTAGGGTATTGTTGTAGTCATCGAGGTAGAATCCCGTGGAGGCGCGATAACGTGATTGAAAGCAGGTGCAAGTTGGCCATATTGATTCGACACTAATGTCAAACAGCTGACGTTTCTTTGACAATTTCGTGTTTGCTTTTTTGAGTGTTTTTACCGAGGTTTTTAGTTACTTTTACACTTACATTACATGAATTCACTATAATATCACTATATTACAGTGAATTCATAAAGGAAGTAATGGTTTCATGAGCTTATCGTAGTTGCTCTAGCAGAGATGGCATGGATAAGAAGAAATCGACAGGAATTAGATTTCATAGGTATGTATGCAAAAAAATAACAAGTTACAGGACCGCATTTGTAATCTTTATCTCAATAAAGTGTAACGTATCGCAGCAATAGTACAGTTGTATTATTCAATTGATGATGAATGTCGTCTCTACAAAGCCTGTTTTTTTTCATATTATACTTAACTATGAATTTCGCATTAGATTGAAAAATCAACCCAATACTTCATATTTAAATCATCATTGTAATGAATTTTCAAAATTATTTACATAAGAAAGTAATCCGGTTCTGGCGAGGCGTCCATATTGTTACCACACTTAGCCACGCCTCCTGCTACCGTTTTTGTTATGCGAAATTGAACCTTATAGCGTCTCCTTGGGATTCTACTTCGATGGTTGTAGTACACAATTTAAAAAAAATAGCGATCTAAATAGTAATTCCGCTATAAGTTAACCTCGATTCTGGAAATTCATTCTACGGCTGATCGCTTGGCTTGTAGGGACTCCTTGCTGTTGCCTGGATGTCCTCTGACGCTACATTTTTGCACTATATGCCTAACACAGTTTGGCGTTCTGCTCTACAGTCGCATCTTAGGAATTGGCACTTGTTTTATTTAAACGAAGAATCAGCGCACACTTCATGCGATTTGCGAATTCTGTTTAGGGTCGAACAATACTTTCGGTGGATCTCAAAACTAGGTGGTTCTTGACCAACAGTTATACCACTATTCACTTCTTCTGGTGCTTGGGTCGCCGTAATTTCTGCCCATTTAACTGCAGGGTTGAAACCATCAGATTCAAGTTGGAAAGCTGTTACAATTGGTGGTTTTCTGAACCTTAGTCTGCGGAAGGGGATATCAGGTATGTTTTCGTGCATTGGCAGTGAGGGATTTGTGGTGACTTACTTATATCCTTTCAAAAGGGCATTTTCTCAACGGATGGGTGACGGAGTTATTTGGCTGAGTGTTGGAAGCCTGTAAGTTGGGGTTAGTTCGATGCAATCCATAATAGTTCTCACAGAAAGGTTTGACTGGGCATATCAGTCGGTATGTGGACTGTTTAGCCACACTGTCGAAGCATATACTGATTTGTCTTACTGACTTGTAATAACATCATATATTTATCAACAAAATCCAAGTGAATTTTGTATTTCGTTTAATTTATGGCTCTGATAGTTTAAATTAATGTTTGTAATGATTTAACCACCTCGGTATGACAAGACTGTAATACGTACCGTCAATCACCCTACACTTGTTTATGGCAGCAACAAGCAAATCTTTGATTTCAGGATGAGCCGTTTCGATGATGAAATCGTACTGGATATTTCCATCTGGTGCCATCTGTAACCAATCAACATGCGTATAGTCCAACGTAATAATGCGTTATCAGCAAACGTAAATATCCAAACATACTTTATTTTAACCATCATTCTGCATGACACTCACCCTGTACGTACCCGCTTATGTTTACAAAAGTTTGGTACTATGTGTTTATTTTCTGTGGCACTTAATAAAGGTAGGCCGAGAGTTTATGAATCGTCTTGGTGTAAGCACAGTATATCCAATATTATACAGTAGCGCAACTCTCCAGAATTTTGGTGGTTCGCGCATAGCATCCCGCGCATCGTTCGCAGGATGTTTAGCACGGCGATCGCCTGAGTCGTGTTCAGTCTATGAGAGTGAAGGTAGTGTCTTTGACAGAACCGGATTAAGGAATTTGGTGATACGCTGATATGGATATCGGGACGCGTCAAGTCAAATGTTGCGCCGCTGTAGGCTGTATTAACAATTCCAAAAACTATGACTATAGTTTTTTAAGCTTCCTCAAGACGCTGTCAGGTACGCGATTACTCCATTGTTTAATATGCTCCTTTATTACCTAATAGTATTAAAGTGTGATAGCATAGCTCCATTTGTCTCTAACAAAGTCTGTCGGGTATTAGGGTAGCTGTGTGTTTTTTTTTTCAGTTTTTAGAAAAGTTAGACGTTACGGAAAGTCGTTCTTTAATTATGAGCCTAAAGTCAGAATAATAATTTCTCGCTGCTTCCTCACAGCACCACAACGTCAAAAGATCACATATAACAAAATGAATGTGATTATGCATTCCAAAATTATGAAATTTTTAGCAGGAAGCGAAGTCCATTTTAATGGATGCTCAAATAGAAAGTTCACAATAAAAAGAGTCAACATGCTAGTTTCAAAAATATATCATTTTCCTCTATAAACATGGATTCTTTTCTTCAATATGCCTATTCATATTTAATATACAAATACAGTAGGAAAGGCAGTCTTGATAAACTAGATAAAAAACAGTTTTGCAATTTTTCTATGAATAAGTTTAGTATATTTTATCATTATTATAAAAATATTGATCACTATTTTTTATGTACACCTAACAAGTTTTCATCGGTTTTGCTGTTTACCACGTTTTCGTACCTTAAACGTTTTTCTATGATGATTGATGAAGATAAATTTAAAGGTTGTGAGATAACTAGACATAAATGTTATTTTGGACGCTACGTCGTTACATATACCAAAATTTGAGTCATATAAGATATTATAAAGTTTTGATATCTATTTAAATGTCTAAGGTTAAGTAAGATAAGAAAAATAAAGTTGAATAAATCTCGCATTTTTGTAATTTACTTACAAACAATAAAGCCACCTATTTTCAAGGAATTAGCAATTTTCTTTCATACACCGACTATTTCTTGTTTTGCTTCTAAAAAAAATGTTTACACCCCATTTATATGCAAAGAATCCATGATGAATTAGAAGAATCAGAACAAAACATTTTCACGTACAATAAATGCGAAAGCATGGATATAACTTACAAATTGTAATTCAGAATTCCAAAGACAACTGCCTAACCTCGATGAAGAATATCACATTATCACACTGCTCTCAAAATTTACTCTATTTACGAGACATATCGCGTCCATTAAACTTATTGCAACACAATAGTCATGAGAGGCCAGTTTTTCGGAGGCAAATTGTCTGCATGATTTCTAGGGAGTTGCGCTACTGTGTATTTGGATATACTGTGGTGTAAGGGTGTTATGGGTCTTGATGGCTATCCCTTTTTCGTGTGAGAGAAATACGAAAAATGAAAATATACAGTGTACGGCTAACTGCCGTAGCGCGTGGTGCTTCAGTGATTGTGATTGCAATTAGTTGGTGAGTTATCACTGAGTACTCTTTATATTTACCCTGGCCCATTCGTGGGCATGGTTTAACACTTACATTATGATATTGAGTTTAGTAAAAGAACAATCATTGGAAGATAGATACAGCATACAAGGTAGCTAACGAGAATCTCTGCGGAGGGCCTCTAATCATACCTGGGGTACTGTCTTAACCCCTCATCACACCTGGCATGAAGTTGAAACAGTTAAGTATGATCACGAGATTACTGGAGAGGGAGATCACTTATATATTATCCAAAACACCTCATCCTCTGCTGTAATCACTAGCATTAGCGTACCTGTCTGACGCCAGCCCACCTTTATTGAGGGACCCCTTTTTCAGACCTGGGGTACTGTTCAGGTCTGTTTATGATCTAATCAGACATGGGAAAATAAAATACGGTTGGGTACAATTACACGACTCCTGAGGAGCACGGTAGAGGCACTTATTAATATAAACACCTCACCTTCTCCGCAGTAATGAGGGTGAGATGCTGTCCGCTCATTGCAGTCATGGATTCATCTTGGAACTCTTCCATGCGGCAGGAAGCTACCGGTTTCCTTGATATGGGAGGTAGATTGCACTAGTTCTGCCTGTGTTACTTGACGGGCATGTTCCCAGGTCAAAGTCTTCACTCATTTTTGAGGTACGTACCTAGATAGATCTATCGCTCAGCTGATCAGACTTGCGAGTCACATTCGTAGGTGAAGCGCCGTAAATGAATGGCAGCCACGGAGGGTGGACCGGACAGCCGGTGTGTCGCGGTGTAGGGGGCACATGAATGACTGTACCAAATACTGGTAAACAAGCGGTGGACTGTGACGTGACGTAAGTGGTAAAGAAGATCCGCGGTAAGACCTTTCTAATCATAAGTTAGTTGTGGAAGGATATTTGGGGCAGTGGACTGACTTTGGGGAAGTAATAGAGATAAACGCGTGCTGTTAGTGGCCTCTTATTACCAACACAGTTTTGAGGTTATGTCTGGAGTATATCTATATTTTTAGTTTAGTTTAAGGTTTTCGTGATGTCTAATAAAAGGAAATGTGCGAAAATGATTGAAAATGACGATAGCGCAAAATTTGAATCACAAACTATCGTTCAAATGATGGCAAATAATATGTCATTCTTAGATATAATGTGATATGAATGATACCAAAGTTTAAACTCCGAGTATGTCCTCATGAGCATGAGCATAAAGTATAAGTTTGTACTCCATTTCATATGAATAAAAATATTTCGATTTGATGAGTTTATGCTCCTGGTAGCTAGCAGCGAGTATTTGTTGCTACAATGAGTGAAAGCAGTGAGGAAGAAAGTATGTTACGTGATTTTCCCATATTTTTGTCTAAGTCACAAACACCGGAGTATTAAAGGGGTGATACACGTACGAGCAAGCACGCGTACTTATGGCTCGACGACCTTTTTCGCCTGTGTGTCACCCTAAGTACGCGTACTTTGAAACCGTCGCGCAAATCGCAGGCGATCCAACTGGTTTGAAATCTTGGTCGTAGCTTGTCTCGGCTCGTACTGCGAGGGGCGAGCCACCACTTTGTTTCGGCAGGCCATCGATGCGCAACGCTTGTTGTGCTTGGCGTTTGCTAAAAGTTTTGTTTTTTTTAGAAAAATAATCAAAATGAGTGATTTCAGCTTCACGTGTGTCACCGACGTCGAGCCGAGTGAGTTCGCGAATTTAAAAACCGCGTACTTAAAGTTCGTAAGTGTATCACCCATTTTAGGGTTTCTAAAGGGCACCATTAACCACGGCGCAATGCCGTATCCCTCATCGCCTAAAAGTAAAGCATTCGATCTCTTAAACTCTCTCTTTGCAATGTTACAAATTTCTGAGTTGCTCCATATCCGTGAATCATGGATAGATCTTGGCCATGATCCGTCTACGCTTGTAAGCCACTCGTCTGCATTGCAAGTGGCCTAAACATTGATGCTATGATATCCTTTGCGATTAATATATTCATCACCATGAAGAGGCGGTTTTTTAATGTGTGTGCAATCGATCACACGCACGGCACATGGAAAAGTGTACTTCCTTTGCCATTTTCTTTTGGCTTCTATTACATCCGCCGGAGTGCTAGGGAATTTAATCCACCGTCCACATTTTTCTATCATCTGGTCAGCAACTTTTGTCACTGCTTTAGAAACAGAAGTTTGGTGAACACCAATATCTTCTGCTCCTCCTATTTGAAATCCCGGATCTCCTAGGTATCCCAAAAATATTTTCATTTTATCAGTTTTACATATAGCACCACCTCTTGTTTCTTCAGATTCTACACCCAAAAAATTATTTGATAGCCACTCGACATTTTCTTTACAAAATCGATACAATCCTTTAAAGTCTCGATCACACGTACTTCTTCTAGGTTTATAATATTTTTTTGAACGCAAATTAAACACGAACTCAGCCATAACTCTTTCGCGGTCAAACCGAAGTCTGGTGACTATCAGACTTCAAAATTCTGGAGTATGTTCTCATCCTAAAGAGCATAAACACATTTTCAATCATATCAAAAATGAGAATATACTCACAAGAAATTGTACATAAGAGTACCTACTCAAGTGGAGTATTTGCTTCTGGTTTTTATTCATACCACGTGGAGTATTTGCCCCAAATTTTTGAGTATAAACCTGGTTTGCGACCTGAGAGAAGAGAGTCTTAGCATAATGAAAGGGCTTATTAAGAGTAACTCGAAAAATAATGTGACGTCATTCGAAATCCAATATGATGAACCATCAAAGATGGCGGTATCCTTTTATTTTTTATGCACTTCAACAATATGGCTATCAAATAGAAGAGCTTGCCGAAGATAAGAAAAAACGTATTCTGAAATCACTATTAATCTAATATGGCGAAGTTTTGAAGTTTTTTATGTTTTCCTATAGTATAGAGAAACTAAATATAAAGTTAATAACTAAAGAGTAAAAAATAAATTAAAACAAAAAACTTTTTTAAAAAGCTCTTATTCAAAATTTCTAACAATAAAAAAATAGAATTTTGCTTTAAAGTGTTAGCTATCAACTTATAGCCTCATCATACACAATTTATTTGATCATAAAAGTTTGTCGCGCGATTTACTTGTGTAAATGATCTACTACCTATTTGATTGATTAACTTGGTCTGCTAAGTTTAGTTGTGTTAAAATTTCAGTTCAATTAAATACTTATTGGTACTTACGTAAACCTCACAACAAGCTTTTACGATAATATAAATTGTGTATAATGAGAGTATGAGTTGACAATTAACATTTTAAAGGAAAATGCTTCTTCTCTTTAGACCATTTAAATAAAAGCTTTTTTTAAAAAGTTCATTAAAGTATGAGATTTTGTATATTCTAGTAAAATTACACTTACCCATTTGGCTTCTAGCATCAAGCACTTCATGTAGCACTAAAAAAAGTTATAGCTTTAGCGAACGTGTGTCTTGGTATTAGATATACGAGAAAATTAATGACAATATATGGTAGTTACCATAAGCTTCGGGTCATGAGGGTTGTTCTGGATATCGTACGCTGCATGGTCACCTAAAACAATAATCTGGAATGTAGATGTTTAGAAAAATGGTAATGGGAAATATAAAAGCAATACCCTCTGTGATGCCGCTCTTTTGTACGCAAATTTTGTGCAGGTCATCTACGTACTCTTGAAGTTCAGGTGGGAGCGTGATCTGTGGATGAAAAAAAAAACATATCATTCAAAAAATTTTATAGTCATCTATACTGTGTAAGGCTTTCGCAGCCATCGTCCAATGAATTTGTGTTTTTAGGCCGGCGTCGTTTAGCGTTAAAGCTTGACGTCTCGCCACCACGAGTAGATGGCATCTTCAGAAGCTAATTCACTTCACTTTATTATTAATGTGTTATTCATCTCCATTACTCTGTCATAAATGGATAGTGAGGGTGAATATATCAGGTAAGATAGTAAAGTACATACGCCTATGACCGACATCGAAAATGTACAAAGCAGGGTGAGAATTTTCGACTTAATTGCTCTATGCATTTCTGAAATGCACTTATAGCTCTGTCACGATTTTTTCAAAATAATGACAGAGCGTTACAACTAGATATAGGACATTTATTTAGTATTTAAGCACCGCTCTATTTCCGTGTATCATTCTTGTTTATTGCTGCCTGCTTCCAAGGCAGGGAAATAAAGCAGTGGCGTTTTAATACTGGGTGAGTCAAGCGCACCGCCTCGGACGCTTGCAACCAAACGATACCTTTTTTCAGAAAAAATAACTATGTGATTGTACGTATGTCGAGTTGGACCACGTTTTAAAACAATAAATTTTACAGGAATTCTAATATAATTCTGACATATCAAAGTTATGCTCTTCTTAAATGGAACACCCTGTATGTTATGGTACATTTAGATTTCTTCCCACCCACATAGGTGGTGAAAATGTTCCTCGTCTTAATCCGTGATTAAATTATGATTTTAGTGAAAATCGCAAATTAACTCCTAATTTAGGGGTTGTAGATTGGAAACTATTGGTCGTACACGAAAAATGTAACGAGCAGAATTGTGCAGAGTTTTGTTCCTTCCACAAGTCATTTGAACCTTTTTACTTCCCGCACCGATAGGTGAGGGGAGTATTGTGATCGCGAAAATCTTCGATTCCGATAATACGCTTTTTGGGCGTTTCATGATGTCTACATAACGAAAATCCACGTCATCCGTCGGTCTGTCTTTCGGTCTGTCCGTTTGTATGTCTGTCTGTTGGCGTTTTTCTAACGTCGTAATCACAGTAGCCGCTACATGGATTGTGATGAAATTTGGGTAGTGATATGTTGTGGGGTCGTAGTAGGTAATGTTCCTATATTTTTGGAAATCGTTGTACAGGGGGCGGAGTAATTAGCAAGAAACAAAAATTTTCAAATATTCCCCAAACTTCGTTTTTAGGCGTTTTAGGAGTTCCTGGTCATTTTCTACTTTTTTGGTGGGGGTGAATTTGGGGTGGTTGGAGGGTGGGGGGTTGTAAAACTAAAAAAAAATTGTTGTATTTATAGTGGGCTGTCCATCATTGACCTGTGCATGAAAAACCTAGCGGCATAATACACTTTTTTAGGTCCATCCGAACATTGGCTTGCTTATTATAGAAACCAAGGGACTTAGAATTTGTGATGTAGGTATACATACGAGTATTGTTTTAGATCGTTATATATTACGTAACCCGAAAACGGTTGAATTGATTTTAATGAAATTTTGACACAGTATTACTACCGCGGCGAGGATGGAAAGCGCGTACGTTTTAGAAAAATCATGTCAGTGGCGGTGCAGCAATAACAAAAAGATTAAAACATAAAAACAGCTCAAACCTTGTTTTTAGGCGTTTTAGGGGTTCCTGATCGTTTTCTACCTTTTTTTTGGTGGGGGTGGAATTGGGGCGGTTGGAGAGTGGGCGGTTGTATTCATAATAGTTTGTCCAATGACCTGTGGAAGAAATACCTAGCGGCATATTACACTTTTGTAAGTCCATCTGAACATTGGCTTGCCTATTACAGAGACCAATTTTGTGATATATACATACGAGTTTTGCTTTATTTTGTTCTATGTATAGTGCGTAAAGCGAAAATTATTGAATTCATTTTAATGAAATTTTGACACAGAGTTTTCTTCCGCGGCGAGAATGGGAAACGCGTATGTTTCTGAAAAATCGTGTTGGCAGCGCACCAATAATAAAAAAGCTAAAAATATAAAAACAGCTCAAACTTCGTTTTCAGACGTTTTGGAGGCTCCTGATCGTTTCGCATCGCCCAGTTGAAGCATGCAGAAGAAACTGTGGCGTCCTAGTTCCTAAAGTAGACGCAAGAAACTATTTACGAGAACTTTTGCGTTGGATGTTTTTTTGCGGGCGGGTGGGCGATGATTTGGTTGCAAGGGAATTTCAAACTATAGCTTCAGGCAAAGAAGAAATACTAAATGGTATCATCATTATGTGTGGGAAGTACTGAGTCAATCGCCTTGACTCCATTTTTTTTATAGCACTTAACAAAACGCTGATATTCCTCGAAAATCATCACGTGGCAGAGTTTTCACCCCCTTCCCCCCCCCCCCCCCCCCCGAGCGGCAACCGCAACATTGGCACTGATGTCTTTTTGAAAACGTCTTTTCATGACAAATCGATTACGTGATGTCAAAAGTGTCGGTCGATTCAAGGTAGAAAAACTTGGCGGGCTCTTAGACTAAAAGTATACTCACGCAATTTGCTAGACAACAGCTTGCTAAGAAATAAATTAAACTGCACTTGAACTCCATTTTGTGTTGGTATTCTTGATCGACTGGAAAAAATATAATAGTAGGCTTTCTTTAAATATCTCTAGGAAAAGGATGCGACACACTAGTCCTAGTAATTACACACATATAGAAAGATTATATGCTGAGTAGACGCTAATTCAATATTAAGTAACAATTAATGCGAAGCTAATGAGTGTGATGGGGGTACTGATTGACGTTTTAATTTTTTTATTGTTACTTTTGGAAGGCGGGTCAAAGAAAATACTATGTATTGGTAGACAAGTTGTCATGGTATAATTTGAGATAATTTCAGTGCATGTGTTCGTTTAGCAGTATAGTCGTTGTTTCTGGTAAAACTGATGCGTAAAATCAAAATTCAGAGAGAAACTATGAACGAAAAATAAGAGACCAATGAGACGCAGATATTTTATTCTAATACTCCTATGTATTTTCTCCTACAAATCCGGTCATATCCTGCAGTCCGTCCAAAACTGAACCTTCAAAGAAAAATAATAAATTGCAGATTTTTAATTTTTCTTCCCATGTAAAAACGAGAAAACTTGTAAGGGCAATAAACTCCCTCTTGGGGGGCACACTACAATATTCCAGGCTGAGGTCTATGCGATACTTGCTTGTGTAAATCGTATTCGGGAAAGTGACGGATCTAGGAACCGGATTACTATCTGCTCTGACAGTCAGGCAGCCATCAAAGCACGGAGTGCTTGGAGGCAGCCATCAAAGCACTGAGTGCTTGGAAAATAACGTCGGGACTGGTCCTGGAGTACAGGAGGGCTCTTGACGACATCTCAGCTAAACACAAGGTATCACTGATGTGGGTGCCTGGGCACGCTGGGGTAAAGAGTAACGAAATGGCGGATAATCTGGCTAGGATGGGATCCGGCTACAGTTTTGTGGCCCGGAACCAGCCTTAGGACTATCTACAAACTTGATTAGGAAAACAACTGGAGAGTGGATTCAGAATCAACACTCTCTGAGATGGAACAATATCTCTGGTCATCTCCGTCAGGCTCGGGAACTATTAGCAGGGCCTGCAGAGAGAACTGGACGATTTTGTCTCTCTCTGGATAGGAGTAACTTGAGATTGCTAGTAGGCCTATTAACGGGTCACAACACTTTCAGGCGTCACTTGTTCGTGATGAGGGTGGTCAATTACCCAACGTGCACGTAGTGTGGTGAAGAGGAGGAATCGGCACACATCTTGTGTCGCTGTGAAACCCTGGGTTATCACAGGCAGACTATGCTGGGCTCAAGAACCTTGGAACCAATAGAGATAAAAGGGATAGGACCTAAGAATGTACTTGCCTTTGCCAAAAGGGCAGGTCTTAGAAACTAGCGCGGCTAGAGGCGCAAAAGGGCCCATCGTGTGGCCTATGCACCAGCCACATTCCGTGCTGGATAGCCTCTGGTCCTTATTAATTCATTGAAGGGCAATAAATATATGTAAACAGACTATTCGCGAGTGAAATCCGAACATCTAGAAAAAATTGAAAATTTGTACACAGCTTGGCAGTATCATGTTGTAACACATGTAACAACTTTTTGTTCATTTACATGCTATTTACCTACATGCCACCTCTAAAAAACTCGAGTCTTGTAAAAACAAAGCATGGCTTTATGTCGATTCAAAAACGATATCGATTGCAAATGTGGCGAGAGACCAGTTGGTTGTGTAAAAGAGATGAACTGGTTGTGTAAAGATGCCCCCTAGAAGACGACAGCCCCAGTTTACGCAATTACGTTCCTTTGAACGGGGTCGGATTGTACAGGGTGACCTAATAAGAATGGACGCCAACAATATCTCGGTAACCGTTAATGATATAACTTCGAGCAAAAAATATTATAAGGTAAATCGTTTAAGAGAAATCGCTGGAAATTATTTTCCAGTTCCGCAAGTAGTCGCTAGGGGGCGTAACTGTTACGGTCAATCAGAAAAACGGCGTTTTCTCAAAAAATATGCAAATAAAGGTCTCTCATAAAGTCCACCGTTATGTAGACTGAACAATTCTCGATTTTTTTTGTTAATCGTTTTTTGCTCTATCTTGTAAGATGCAGTGGTGGGGGAATGTAATAAAGCTTTTTATTTAAATGGCCGTAACTTTGGCATAAGTTAACGGAATTAACATTAACTCATTTGAAAGAGCTGTCCTTACCTAATAATCTATTCTATAAAAGTTCTCCAAGTTTATCCTGACTTAGTAGCTACAGGGCGATATTTGACATAATAAAAATTATTACGCATTATTCGAAAAACTTAAATGGTATGCTATATATCATTTAACATAGGTATATAGAAAACAAAATTCTTAAAAAGTCAGCGAAAGACTCAACCTCCTAGCTATTTTCAAACCGGAGATATCAGTAAAACAAGTATTCTGACAAGTGTGCTGTGAGTTTCAGAAACAATTGCCGCCCTATAGGGATATAGCCTCCGTATAATCGATTTAGATTTTATATTTTATAGATAATACTAAAGTAAAAACACTACAAATCATATTTTGACTTTCTGAAACAACCACCAGGTGGCGTAGTAGGCGCCAATAGCTACTACATTCAATTTTCATAATAATGGAACTTTTTGAAGAAGCAATCAAAAATAAATTACAGTATAAAATTGATCATTATTTTTATCATTATTAAACGTCAATTTGAGCTGATCACAAGCTATCGTATGAATTCGATAGCAAAGATAGTAAGAAAAAAATCAATGTGAATAGATCTTAAAAATTAAGGCCTATCAACAGCAAAATAAAGCAAAATAACTTGGTAAAACTAGAACTTTAATAGATAAAATACATAAACCTAAATCACATGCGTATACCATACCCATTTTCAGTGTTGCTCTAGATGCCTAAACTGGTAGGTTTATCTACGCTAGAATGGATGCATACGTGCATCTAACACGATAGACGCCATCGAACACTAGCAACACTGACAATAGGTATGCGCATGTAAATTACGTTTGTGTATCATTTGTTTGTTATCCTTGTTATTATGCCACCTTATTGCTTTATTTTGCTGTTAATCGGCCTTCGTTTTTAAGATCTATTCACATTGATTTTTTCTTAGTATCCTTGCTTGTTGAGTTCATATAACACTTTGTGGTCAGCTCAAATTGACTTTTAATAATCACTAAACTAATAATCAATTTTATACTGTAATTTATTTTTGTTGGTTCCTTTTAGAAGTTCCATTATCATGAACATTGTATACGGCACTTATTAGCGCCTACGATGCCATCTGGTCGAAATCGAAAATTTTCGTATCACCTCAAAATCGAAAATTCTCGCGATCGCAATACTCCCCTCACCTATCGGTGTGGGGAGTAAAATCAATAATATCTACCTCTGTGACCCATGATTTGTTGCAGGTCACGGATTGACAACAAAACACGAAAAAAAATCAAAACTTATATTCAGAACTATAGTAGCCTAGATGTCGCATAAAGAAAAAAAAGTTTTTTTGGTCTGATCTGTTCTTAGTAATATCACAGCATAGAAAACAACCAGCACAATAATTCAAGATGGCGGAAGTTACACGCGCATCCCCACTTTTAGAAGGGTTTTTGTAGGGATGGTAATGGTACTTCGATACTTCTACACTAATATCGGGTATTTTTGTCATCGATACTTTTTGAGGCATTTCCAAGCTGGTATCAATACTTTTGTACCGGTATCGAAAATAATTATACAATTATTGAGGCTTGTAATCAATTGCACAAAATGCTCTGTACGAATCAAACGCGCCTATTTGGCTAGAAAATATCGAGTTGGTACCGGTATCGATATTTTCATTTTCGCATCTCTACCCAAACTTGACAGACGTAAAATCATTCAAAAACCCTCCCAAGGTCAAATTTTGTGGGAATCATTTTTATATAGGAAATCCTCAGAGGTATTATGCTGGTTGTTTTCTATGCTGTGGTAATATCATCTAGATCTCTCGATTTTGTACTTATCAGCTAAAAGGAAACTACTTTTCCTCGTATTTTGCTGCCAGCAGCTCTTCTTGCCTGAGTATTTGTATTCACAGCGAGACACAAAACCCACACTGCTTTAAAATTTATTCAGCGAAATCCTGAAATATCAGGACTTTAAGCAGTCTGCTTGAAGGACGGGAGGCCACAATATTTCATTCGTCTGCAGACATTTCGCGCAGTGCGCACTCACACGCATATTCCCGCTAATCCAGACTAAAGAAACCGGGGAGCATAAATCACCGGGAGGAAATTTTTCAAATTTAAATTATTCATGCCCCAGAAGACGCTACCAGTGCCTCAGCTCAGAAGCTCAGATCATTTTTAATTCGTCTTCTTTCCTACTGTTTAATCATTTTCCGCTTGCCACATTTTATGCAAGTATAAAGCGAGGTTGTTCTGGTTTCAGACATTGAAATGCCCAAGAGATGGAAAAATTTGCTTAAGGTTCGAGAGTATGAATCGCCCGTGGCGAATGTTTAATTTGCGCCTCTCGATTATCGCGCTTACTAAGAGTGACAAATAGTAAATAAAAATTTCAAAGCACCTGATAAAATTTCACTGAATGCTATAAACCTTAGTAAAAAGAGTGGGCTGTATATTAAGGTGGGCCGATTTATACAGAGGATTTGAGAACTTGTTAGTAATAGTTTGCATATTAAAAGAAGTTGTGAAGACAGGTAAAATATTTCATTGGAGAAAAATATATTTTTATTTTTAGAACTGCCACGACGACACTAAATTTTTTATTTCCAAAATTTCAAATTTTTTCAACAAGCATGTTATTTAATGGCCAATAGGGTACTTGCAGAGGTCGTGAAATCGTCTCGGGAGTATACATAGCCTAAAGAAAACTATACCAAGAAGCATTAGGAAACAAAAAACATGATTTTGCTGACGGCTAAAAAAAGATATTTGCAAAATAAAATAAGGATATATTCAAATTTTTCCACGTGACCTAAAACAAGGGCTGACGTCACAGGTATCTTATCGATATTGACAATCGATACTGCTACATATTTGAAACAGGCAATTAACCCACTAGCATTTTCGTTGCAATACATTTTTATATCTGATAGGTATCACAGTTCATCCTGTTTGTGGCCGAGATTCGCAACTAATCGAAGCCATCATTTTATTTCGGCGCATCCCATTATGAATGAATCCAAAGATAGAATCTAATTCAAGCCCATCCCTACAAAGTGAATTAGTAATCTAGCCTAACTTTTATTCTTTTGACTTTTGTACTTCTGTGTGTGACTGTATTTTGTGGTTATAATGATCAATGTCAAAATGTTAGGTTAGCATTGGCTATCGATATCGAATATCAATACTTTACATACCATCACTATAGGATGTCACTGACGTCAGAGGTTGTTTGCGCGGCATTTTCCGGCATTTGAAATAATTTTTGGAGTATCTCTCACAGCCGATTCCAAAAAACCAGACAAGTGATTTTGTCATGTTTACTAGGCTCTAAGGAACGCGTAAACGACATAATATTTTTTTCTGCAAGTACCCTATTACTTGAAAATGAACAAACTTTCTTTAGCTATTTTTCTATATTAGCAATTTGAACTGCCGCAAAAGCTTTTTCTTAAATTTTCATTCACATTTATTTTCCATTACATAGAAATATTGAAAATATATTATTCAAATAAGATAAAGTTCATGTCAATTTATTATAAATGGAATCCACAAATTTTACAAAATGCAAAGGTCTTAATATCCAAAATAACATTATTTATTCACTATAACAGCCGCAAACAATATTAGTGTTTTCCTGTTATTTCCTACTCTTTCTATTGTTTCGTATTATTTTTGGTTACCTTCTGTTGTTTTCGGCTGCTTCTTGTTGCTTTCTGTTAGCTGTTCTCTGTGGTTTCCGGTTATTTTCCGTTGTTTTCGGTTGTTTTCTATTATATTGTGGTGCTTTCTGCTGTTTTGTGTTGTTTGCTGTTGTTTTATGTTGCTTTCTACTGCTTTCTTTTGTTTTCTATTGTCTTCTGTAGTTTTACTCTGTGTTCTGTTGTCTTCTGATATTTTGTCTTGTTTTCGTTTGTTTTCTCCTGTGTTCCCTTATTTTCCATTGTTTGCTGTTGTCTTTTGTTGCTTTCTCCTGTTTTAAGCTATTTTCTGTTGTTTTCTTTGTTTCTTGCTGTTTTCTGTAGTTTTATATTTCACACATTTTTTTTATAATATGGAAATGTTGGAATGACCTTAAAGCATCAGTGCCCTTGTGGCAGTTGAAACAGTAAAAATTATGAATGTCATTTGACAGAAAATGTTTGCTTTTACGTTTGGAAGAAGTTACGAAATTTTAAACTAACAAAATTAAAAATTTAAAAATTAGCTGTCACTGTGACAGTTAAAAACAAAAAAATATGTTTTTTGTCGGACAAAAAAAGACATTTGTTTTTCGGTTTTGCAAAATGTACATTTGTTTTCGGTTTTCAAAAATGTTTAGTCTCTCTCGGATCTTGATGTTCACACTAAAAATCTTAAGTCGTTATATGGCTTTCCATCCGGACAAACATTCATCACATGACATCAAATTAATTACAATTGATTATAATAATTGTATATTGTGAGGGTGCTGACTACAAATACGGCCGTAGTTTTGAAGTTTAGCCTCAGATAGCGAACATCAACAATTTTCAGTCTCTCGCAGATTTTGATGCTCACACTAAAAATATAAAATCGTTATATGGCTTTCCATCCGGACAAAAATTAGTGTCATTTATATTGTGAGGGTGTTAACTTCAGTCAAAAACTTTCAATTGTTTTCATTGTTAGATTGTATTCAATAACATAGCCTTGTGTGATGTCTTTGCGCCCATGCAAAAAATATGAAAATAACGAATGACTGAATAACATTCGTTTGTTCCTTTGCAAACATGGATGAATATTCTCTTCTTTTTTTCTTTTCTCCTAATGAAATAATCTACCGTTTCCGAACGTTTCTAAAACCTTGCCAATGTGATTAGTATTTTTTTTGTATTCCAGTTCAAAAATTAACCCCATGAGATTTATAGCCCAGAATGCACCTTGTCAGTATATGTACGTGCCTCTTGAACAAAAAATTATAAAAACGAAAAATCGATAAGGTCATACGGCATATGTATATTCGAGCACATATATCAGAAAAAAGCCCATATGTTCCTATAATGAATAAATCAAACTTCGAACTATAAATCACTGCTCACAGGGCTTCCCATTCTCACTTGAAAGGGGCATGTATTACGTAACAGAGAGCTTTTAGTAAAAAATACAATAAAGGTGTCGAGATACTTCATGATTTACCGACTGTGCACGAGTAGCTTTCAGATCGCTTTGATTCAAATGAGACTCACTTAGTTACGCGAGATCATTTTGATGAATCTTCCCGTTTCGTAGATTTCTTATGAAAGTAGCCTACTTGACTAGAGTTGTGATCAAGTACTGTCCCTCACAACGCATATAGAGGCAGGCTACCAGCAAAACATGAAGACGGGAGTGGCGTTTGTTGACCTCACTGCCGCATACGATACGGTCTGGAGGGAGGGTCTCCTATATAAGTTGCTGCAGGTGATTCAGACCACTACAAGACTCATAAACAACATGTTATGCGACAGAAAGTTCCAAGTAATCCTGAACGAGAAAGCAAGCAGGCAACGCAAATTGAACAACGGACTTCCACAAGGCTCAGTACTGGCCCCCTTACATTTCAATCCATATATATCTGACATGCCAGAAACAGTCTGTTACAAGTTTTGCTATGCGGACGATATAGCCATAGCTTTTTCCGATAAGAGCTTCAAGAACGTTGAGCATACTCTTTCTAACGACGTGTTAGCTCTAAACAACTACTTCAAGAAATGGAGACTAGTACCGAGCCCCAACAAAACTGAAGTTTCCTGCTGCCACCTGAATAACAAACTAGCTAAATATGAACTGCAGGTACTTTCTGCAGGCGAACCCCTGAAACATAACCATTTTCCAAAATATCTTGGAGTAACGTTAGATCGCACCCTCTGCTATAAGAAACATCTCGCAAACACTGCAGGAAAACTCGCAACAACATTATCCAAAAGCTGTGTGGAACGACGTGGGGTACCACTGCTCCAACTCTACGGACCAGTGCACTAACTCTTGTCTATTCGTGTGCTGAGTACTGTGCGCCTGTCTGGATTAACAGCCATCATACCAGACTAATTGATGTCCAACTAAATCACACTATGAGACTTATTACACGCGCAGTAAAGACAACCCCAACTCAATGGCTGCCTGTACTTTCTGGAATAGCCCCACCGCAGCTGCGAAGGACTGACGCCCTTCTAAGGGAGTATAACAAGATTACGGCCAACAACAAACTGCCCATCCACCGAGCAACACCCCTGTTGCAGATAAACAGACTTAAATCCCACAACCACCAATAAGGGATGCAGAAGAGCTTAAAACCAATAACTTCGACTCCTTAAACCAATGGTGCTACCAGTGGGAAGGTCTTGCGGAACACCACTCGCGATGCGCATTTATGGGGGCAGCCTTACTTCCAGGATCAGAACTACCCCGGAAAGAGTGGGTAAAACTTAATAGAGTCCGAACAGGCCACGGCAGATGTGCCGACTCCCTTTACAAGTGGGGCTATGTGCAATCTCCCTTATGTGACTGTGGCGCGCCCCGCCAAACTATAAACCATATTACTAGCGAATGTGAACTGCGTGCGTTTCAGGGATCGCGAGAAGAGTTGGCGTTGGCGCTGAAGTGGTTGAAAGAACTGGATATCAACCTGTAAATACCAAAGACTATGTATCTTAGTTTGTAGCTGTATCTGTTTTATTTTAGTATAGGTTATGATAGTTTTTTTTTATCTATATTTACTATTGTCATGTTTTTGAGCCATACGATAAATAAATAAATAACTTGACTAGAAAGCACTGTTTCCTAAAGATAGTTTGTTATAATATGAAACGGACATCACTAGGGCTTCGCTGAAATATTCCTGCCTCGCGTAAACATTGAAAAGTCCAAGGAAAACCTCTTTCGTTGAGTTGATTGCGATTAGGATCTCCTTTCCTATAGAGCAATTCCACGACCATAACCTCAAACGTCTTGATCAGCTGATCTTGGGCAAACAAAGGCTGTTTGCCGTATACCGCCATGTAAAATTGAGGACTTTTATTTGTGTTTTTTTACAGTTTTTTTGACAATTTTATCATAATTGTTGTTGTGTTGTGTTTTTCAAGGAACCTTTTTTGGCAGGTAAGCAGCTATGTCAATTAAAATGATGTAAACTATGAGATAATGCATGATGAAAACGTGAATGCATATTGAAAACAGCAAAGAAAAAAACGTTTATTCGCAAATTACAGTTATCTCGTTCATTAGCATACTGCATCTTTCTCACTCAATCTTTACCAGATCAAGAAAATAAATCGAGCTGCGTCAGTTTTATTTTGTATCTAACAAGGTGCATAACAGCTATATGAATAGCTGTCATAGTAGTAGTCATTATTAAAAATATTAGAATGAAAGTTCTTACTTGCACTATGTTTAATGGATTTTCATCACTCATCAGTTAGCTTTCTTCTATTTTTCATTTTTGTTAAAAATATGATTTATTTCAGGATGTCAGATGGAAGTGAATAACTACTTTAAGGAACTGGGCAAAACCTGAAGCATCTTTATGTTTATAGGCATAAACTCAATAGTATCAATAATATTGGCCCATACTGTGTGATTGAGGACTGTAGCAGCACATCACTGAATGGTGTTTCACTCATTGCCCTTCGATACACTGAATTATATACTGTTCGGAACAAGCCCTAATACATCGAAGGAAAATATATATAATAAATACATAGGAAAATATAACTAATAGTTTTTTATTCAAGTAATAATCCTTTAGCTTCTGATAAGATACAAATCAATCACACTGTGTTAAGAAAAGTGTCATTTAAAATACATATTTTCACCGCTGTAGCTAGACACTATTTCATGATACATATTTGGAAAGAAAGTATGAATGTGGGTATAAGCTAATGATATGAAATATTTTCAATTTGAGTATGTGAGAAGCATACCCTATAATATTAAATAATTCATTTTTCTCCACCATTTGTTAAAAAATATATAGATGGATAACATGAGCATTTACTGGTGCTGTTAGCATACACAGTATGTGGAATACACCAGGATCTATTTTCTAAAAAGTCATCACACTCTTCGCCTCCTGGTATCGGTCTGCCTGTTCTGTCGCAAATACTTGGAAGTTGAAGAATTCTTTTCACACCTATAATGACAAAAAGGAAGCATTTTGAGATGGTGCACAAATTATTTTAATAGAGAAGTGAATAGTCATAATATAATGTACCTATTTTTTCCGACTCCCTTGGTTTTCAATTTGACCTGAAAAAATCGAAAACCTTTATTCGGCATTCTATCAATATGAAATCCAGTATTCCGAATAATATGAGGGTGGTGATTACAAATCAGGCCAACGTTTCAAGTTTCAGTCTCGCAGAACGAAGATCGAAAATT
This sequence comes from Callosobruchus maculatus, assembly GCA_951848785.1. Classification (NCBI taxonomy): domain Eukaryota; kingdom Metazoa; phylum Arthropoda; class Insecta; order Coleoptera; family Chrysomelidae; genus Callosobruchus; species Callosobruchus maculatus. The sequence continues at coordinate 7,939,877 of CATOUR010000040.1, forward strand.
TCCGACTCCCTCGATTTTTAGTTTCACCTCAAAAGATCGAAAACATTTATTCGGCATTCTATCAATATGAAAATCCGTATTCCGAATAATTTGAGGGTGGTGATTACAAATCCGGCCAACGTAGCTAAACGCAGGGCAGCACATGCCTCGAGTTCTCGCAGAACGAAGATCAAAAATTTGCAACTCCCTTGATTTTCAATTTGACCTCAAAAAATCGAAAACCTTTATTCGGAATTCTATCAATATGAAGTCCCGTATTCCGAATAACTTGAGGGTGGTGATTACAAATCCGGCCAACGTTTCAAGTTTCAGTCTTGCAAAACGAAGATCAGAAATTTCCGACTCCTTGATTTTCAATTTGACCTCAAAAAATCGAAAACCTTTATTCGGCATTCTATCAATATGAAATCCCGTATTCCGAATAACTTGAGGGTGGTGATTACAAATCCGGCCAATGTTTCAAGTTTCAGTCTTGCAGAACGAAGATCAAAAATTTCCGACTCCTTGATTTTCAATTTGACCTCAAAAAATCGAAGACCTTTATTCGGTATTCTATCAATATGAAATCCCGTATTCTGAATAACTTGAGGGTGGTGATTACAAATCAGGCCAACGTTTCAAGTTTTAGTCTCGCAGAACGAAGATCGAAAATTTTCGACACCCTTGATTTTCAGTTTCACCTCATACCTCAAAAAATCGAAAACCTTTATTCGGCATTCTATCAGTATAAAATCCCGTATTCCGAATAATTTGAGGGTGGTGATTACAAATCCGGCCAACGTTTCAAGTTTCAGTCTCGCAGAACGAAGATCGAAAATTTCCGACACCCTTGATTTTCAGTTTCACCTAAAAAATCGAAAACCTTTATTCGGCATTCTATCAATATGAAATCCCGTATTCTGAATAATTTGAGGGTGGTGATTACAAATCAGGCCAACGTTTCAAGTTTCAGTCTCGCAGAACGAAGATCGAAAATTTTCGACACCCTTGATTTTCAGTTTCACCTCATACCTCAAAAAATCGAAAACCTTTATTCGGCATTCTATCAGTATAAAATCCCGTATTCCGAATAACTTGAGGGTGGTGATTACAAATCCGGCCAATGTTTCAAGTTTCAGTCTCGCAGAACGAAGATCGAAAATTTTCGACACCCTTGATTTTCAGTTTCACCTCATACCTCAAAAAATCGAAAACCTTTATTCGGCATTCTATCAGTATAAAATCCCGTATTCCGAATAATTTGAGGGTAGTGATTACAAATCCGGCCAACGTTTCAAGTTTCAGTCTCGCAGAACGAAGATCGAAAATTTCCGACACCCTTCATCTTCAGTTTCACCTAAAAAATCGAAAACCTTTATTCGGCATTCTATCAATATGAAATCCCGTATTCCGAAAAATTTGAGGGTGGTGATTACAAACCCGGCCAATGTTTCAATTTTCAGTCTCGCAGAACGAAGATCGGAAATTTCCGACACCCTTGATTTTTAGTTTCACCTCAAAAAATCGAAAACCTTTATTCGGTGTTCTATCAATAGGAAATCCTGTATTCCGAATAACTTGAGGGTGGTGATTACAAATCAGGCCAACGTTTCAAGTTTTAGTCTTGCAGAACGAAGATCGAAAATTTTCGACACCCTTGATTTTCAGTTTCACCTCATACCTCAAAAAATCGAAAACCTTTATTCGGCATTCTATCAGTATAAAATCCCGTATTCCGAATAACTTGAGGGTGGTGATTACAAATCCGGCCAATGTTTCAAGTTTCAGTCTTGCAGAACGAAGATCAAAAATTTCCGACTCCTTGATTTTCAATTTGACCTCAAAAAATCGAAGACCTTTATTCGGTATTCTATCAATATGAAATCCCGTATTCTGAATAACTTGAGGGTGGTGATTACAAATCAGGCCAACGTTTCAAGTTTTAGTCTCGCAGAACGAAGATCGAAAATTTTCGACACCCTTGATTTTCAGTTTCACCTAAAAAATCGAAAACCTTTATTCGGCATTCTATCAATATGAAATCCCGTATTCTGATTAATTTGAGGGTGGTGATTACAAATCAGGCCAACGTTTCAAGTTTCAGTCTCGCAGAACGAAGATCGAAAATTTTCGACACCCTTGATTTTCAGTTTCACCTCATACCTCAAAAAATCGAAAACCTTTATTCGGCATTCTATCAGTATAAAATCCCGTATTCCGAATAACTTGAGGGTGGTGATTACAAATCCGGCCAATGTTTCAAGTTTCAGTCTCGCAGAACGAAGATCGAAAATTTTCGACACCCTTGATTTTCAGTTTCACCTCATACCTCAAAAAATCGAAAACCTTTATTCGGCATTCTATCAGTATAAAATCCCGTATTCCGAATAATTTGAGGGTAGTGATTACAAATCCGGCCAACGTTTCAAGTCTCAGTCTCGCAGAACGAAGATCGAAAATTTCCGACACCCTTGATCTTCAGTTTCACCTAAAAAATCGAAAACCTTTATTCGGCATTCTATCAATATGAAATCCCGTATTCCGAAAAATTTGAGGGTGGTGATTACAAAACCGGCCAATGTTTCAATTTTCAGTCTCGCAGAACGAAGATCGGAAATTTCCGACACCCTTGATTTTTAGTTTCACCTCAAAAAATCGAAAACCTTTATTCGGTGTTCTATCAATAGGAAATCCTGTATTCCGAATAATTTGAGGGTGGTGATTACAAATCAGGCCAACTTTTGAAGTTTCAGTCTCGCAGAACGAAGATCGAAAATTTCCGACACCCTTGATTTTCAATTTGACCTCAAAAAATCGAAAACCTTTATTCGGCATTCTATCAATATGAAATCCCGTATTCTGAGTAATTTGAGGGTGGTGATTACAAATCAGGTCAACTTTTGAAGTTTCAGTCTCGCAGAACGAAGATCGAAAATTTCCGACACCCTTGATTTTCAGTTTCACCTAAAAAATCGAAAACCTTTATTCGGCATTCTATCAATATGAAATCCCGTATTCCGAAAAATTTGAGGGTGGTGATTACAAACCCGGCCAATGTTTCAATTTTCAGTCTCGCAGAACGAAGATCGGAAATTTCCGACACCCTTGATTTTTAGTTTCACCTCAAAAAATCGAAAACCTTTATTCGGTGTTCTATCAATAGGAAATCCTGTATTCCGAATAATTTGAGGGTGGTGATTACAAATCAGGCCAACTTTTGAAGCTTCAGTCCCGCAGAACGAAGATCGAAAATTTCCGACGCCCTTGATTTTCAATTTGACCTCAAAAAATCGAAAACCTTTATTCGGCATTCTATCAATATGAAATCCCGTGTTCTGAGTAATTTGAGGGTGGTGATTACAAATCAGGTCAACTTTTGAAGTTTCAGTCTCGCAGAACGAAGGTCGAAAATTTCCGACACCCTTGATTTTCAGTTTCACCTCAAAAAATCGAAAACCTTTATTCGGCATTCTATCAATATGAAATCCCGTATTCCGAATAACTTGAGGGTGGTGATTACAAACCCGGCCAATGTTTCAATTTTCAGTCTCGCAGAACGAAGATCGAAAATTTCCGATACCCTCGATTTTCAAATTCACCTCAAAAAATCGAAAACCTTTATTCGGCATTCTATCAATATGAAATCCCGTATTCCGAACAATTTGAGGGTGGTGATTACAAACCCGGCCAATGTTTCAATTTTCAGTCTTGCAGAACGAAGATCGAAAATTTCCGATACCCTCGATTTTCAAATTCACCTCAAAAAATCGAAAACCTTTATTCGGCATTCTATCAATATGAAATCCCGTATTCCGAACAATTTGAGGGTGGTGATTACAAACCCGGCCAATGTTTCAATTTTCAGTCTTGCAGAACGAAGATCGAAAATTTCCGATACCCTCGATTTTCAAATTCACCTCAAAAAATCGAAAACCTTTATTCGGCATTCTATCAATATGAAATCCCGTATTCCGAACAATTTGAGGGTGGTGATTACAAACCCGGCCAATGTTTCAATTTTCAGTCTTGCAGAACGAAGATCGAAAATTTCCGATACCCTCGATTTTCAAATTCACCTCAAAAAATCGAAAACCTTTATTCGGCATTCTATCAATATGAAATCCCGTATTCCGAACAATTTGAGGGTGGTGATTACAAACCCGGCCAATGTTTCAATTTTCAGTCTTGCAGAACGAAGATCGAAAATTTCCGATACCCTCGATTTTCAAATTCACCTCAAAAAATCGAAAACCTTTATTCGGCATTCTATCAATATGAAATCCCGTATTCCGAACAATTTGAGGGTGGTGATTACAAACCCGGCCAATGTTTCAATTTTCAGTCTTGCAGAACGAAGATCGAAAATTTCCGATACCCTCGATTTTCAAATTCACCTCAAAAAATCGAAAACCTTTATTCGGCATTCTATCAATATGAAATCCCGTATTCTGAGTAATTTGAGGGTGGGGATTACAAATCAGGTCAACTTTTGAAGTTTCAGTCTCGCAGAACGAAGATCGAAAATTTCCGACACCCTTGATTTTCAGTTTCACCTAAAAAATCGAAAACCTTTATTCGGCATTCTATCAATATGAAATCCCGTATTCCGAAAAATTTGAGGGTGGTGATTACAAACCCGGCCAATGTTTCAATTTTCAGTCTCGCAGAACGAAGATCGGAAATTTCCGACACCCTTGATTTTTAGTTTCACCTCAAAAAATCGAAAACCTTTATTCGGTGTTCTATCAATAGGAAATCCTGTATTCCGAATAATTTGAGGGTGGTGATTACAAATCAGGCCAACTTTTGAAGTTTCAGTCTCGCAGAACGAAGATCGAAAGTTTCCGACACCTTTGATTTTCAATTTGACCTCAAAAAATCGAAAACCTTTATTCGGCACTCTATCAATATGAAATCCCGTATTCTGAGTAATTTGAGGGTGGTGATTACAAATCAGGTCAACTTTTGAAGTTTCAGTCTCGCAGAACGAAGATCGAAAATTTCCGACACCCTTGATTTTCAGTTTCACCTCAAAAAATCGAAAACCTTTATTCGGCATTCTATCAATATGAAATCCCGTATTCCGAATAATTTGACGCTGGTGATTACAAACCCGGCCAATGTTTCAATTTTCAGTCTCGCAGAACGAAGATCGAAAATTTCCGATACCCTCGATTTTCAAATTCACCTCAAAAAATCGAAAACCTTTATTCGGCATTCTATCAATATGAAATCCCGTATTCCGAACAATTTGAGGGTGGTGATTACAAACCCGGCCAATGTTTCAATTTTCAGTCTTGCAGAACGAAGATCGAAAATTTCCGATACCCTCGATTTTCAAATTCACCTCAAAAAATCGAAAACCTTTATTCGGCATTCTATCAATATGAAATCCCGTATTCCGAACAATTTGAGGGTGGTGATTACAAACCCGGCCAATGTTTCAATTTTCAGTCTTGCAGAACGAAGATCAAAAATTTCCGATTCCCTTGATTTTCAATTTGACCTCAAAAAATCGAAAACCTCTATTCGGCATTCTATCAATATGAAATCCCGAATTCGGAATAATTTGAGGGTGGTGATTACAAATCCGGCAACGTAGTTAAACGCAGGGCAGCACATGCCTCGAGTTGTCTCCTGTGTCGGACGCCTCTTGCTCATCTAAGATTCATGAAAAATGGAGGATTATCTATAGTGTCAAAACTATTTGACAAAAATTCATTGAAGCTGCAGGTGAAGTAAGTGACTCTCATGAATTATTTAATTGAAGAAAATATCAACTATCTCCTCTCAGCCGTTGACTATAGAACTCCTAGCTACATTTATCGGTTTGATCGGACTCGTAACATGTGGTTACCAATAGACAGCTGCCCCCCCCCTGCCCGTGCCTGACTACGCCCTTGGCTCGTGTTATAAAATACTACGTCATACAACCATCTATGAGCTTGCTGTTTGTCCCTGTTGATTAAAGCTAGAACCGACATAGCAATAATTTCAGCCAATTTGACTGGAACCCAAATTACGCCGAATATGTGAGACGTCATCTCGCTGGGTCTTCTGTCCCTTTGCACCTGTAAAGCACGCGTATAGGATGATTGACTGTCGCCGAATAGCATTACATAATTTGAATAAGCCAGGGTTAGTGGGCAAAGGACTTTATTATTAAGGTCATTTCTGATGGATTTGGTTGTACAATATGGTGTCCGAACTGTTACCATTATAAGGATATCGGATTTTAAAGATCTTTACTGTAGTGAGCAACGGGTCACTGTCAAAACTGATACCCAATTTAGAAATAGCCAAAGTGATCAAGACGTCTAGTGGTAGAATTTAGAATCCAATGTTGTATGTGTGCCCGGGGTAAACAGATTCTTTTAGCATGCATGTGTACCAACTCAGAGAGAATGAAATCAAAATACTTGTTTCTTAACATTTGTTTTGTGTTTATTAATCTTGAGTGCTGAGTGTTTATGGTATGGTTTTATTACTTGATTCTTGTATTCATCAAATCATGAGTGCTTTGTATTTCATATATTTTACTAGTGAAGTATTTATATTGATATGTTGAAATATACGATTCAAAATATCTTAATAGACTGGCTCTTATTATTAATATTGTATAATAAAGAAATGGCTATAAACATTCACAGTCTAAACGATAAATAATAATAATAATACATGGTGTGCTAGGTCTCTGTTCAAAGTCAAGGAGGGAAATATGGGTAGGATGTGGAAAAATGTAAAATATCAGCATATATGAATAAATAACTATAATCAAACATATAAAGGAGTAAATAAAGGGGTACATGGGATAGAATATATAAAATATAAACATAGCATCGCAAGTATAGCAGCATAGCAAGCGTAACAGCATAGCAAGCACGGTATCTCAGCGCATAAATGGATCAATAGATAAATATAAACAATAAACAACATACAAAACGGCTGATTAGAGGAAACGTATGGTTCGTGTGAACGCGTGAGTCATTCCCACTTCCACTCTGGGTAAGTGATTAGGTAGTCAGTTCGGGTTTCCACAACCATAAAATAAATATCGTATATACATAAAGAGGATCAGTAAAGGTTGAAATAGATACACATAAATAAGACAGAGTTACCTCTGTTCACCATTAGCCTGCAATACCTCAGGACCTAATACCTAGAGTAGACGTAAATCAGAGACCCAACACCAGTATACATTGTGAAACACTTTACAAATTGTAGCCAGACCACGTTAGTTAATAATACAAACTCAAAGAACAGCATATCTGCAAATATTCGTGAAAAAGACTCAAAAACCCTTTTGTTGAAATTTTGGTCTCCAGCTTCTTGCGTTTTTCAAAAACAATCCCCGCTCGTAATAATTAAACAAACTATCAACAAAACTATGGCAACGATTACCACAACCCACTACTTTATTCAAGTCAAAACCCAAGAGGATCGCAAAACAGTATCTTTAGCTGTGAACACGGAACTGTCACGGAATAAGTTTTGCTCTATGAAAAGTAACTCACGATCTGACAAATAACAAAATATCTGAACAATATAGGATGTAGTAATAATCAAATACATTACTTATCTTAACTTCATCGACTAATTACGCTCATACTCAGATATAACATTTTTTTATAAATTATCCGTCGATGACATCAACGTCAAACTTCGGTCACGTGACTGCTAAAGGTGCGTTCTAACGTCTGGCAGCCAGGAGAGCGTTCCGGATTGCTACATTACTGAAAATCCTTTATTTATGTACTGTGTAAGGCTTTCGCGGTCATCGTCCAATGAATTTGTGGTTCTAGGATTTTTTGGCCGACGTCCTTTAGCGTTAAGGCTTGACCTTTCGTCACCACGAGCGGATGGCATCTTCAGAAGCTATTTTACTTCGGCGACTTCCAAAACAGTATTTATATAGTATTACTTTTTCATTTTGCAATATATCTACCGATTTATGTTTAGGACTGCATTTAAAAAAAGTATGCACTAGCTTTAGGCAATAGTTTACGCAGCATTCCGTTTAAGCATCATTGGCATTTGGGCTATAAATCTTGCTAAACCGGTAGGACGTGTCGTCCCATCGTTGTTAATGCAAAGTAGAGAAATTGCAGTACCTGAGCTAACAATGGAAACAGGAAGCAGATTTGCAATGGAAATCACTTTCGCGCATGGAATTGATTGTTCCGCTCTACTTTATACCTAATATTAATTCTTTTTTCCGCAGTTGATCCCATCCTAGTTATATGTATGAGCATGGCTGTTCAGAACACTGAGGTAGGGGTGGGCGATAATTATCGATGTTTGGAAAACATCGATGTTTCACGTCCGATGATCGATGTTTTTACCATCGATGAAAACATCGATGTTTTTTAAAATTTGCATCGATGTTTTCTTAAAAGTTTCAACTACAAATTGAAAATATACAAAAAAGTAAACTTCGCGAGTCTGCAGTTTTCTGGTCTTCGGTTTTGCCCCATGATTTAAAATACCAATTGAAGATGCTTTGGGTTCCTTTGTAGAGGTGTGCATTCTACTTCCTTTAAGTGAACTAGTTACTACTATTCTCTACCGAAACAACACCGACGCGATGGTGACTGATTGACGTCATTACGAATTTATGAGAGGGGGGTATAATCACAAGCTACTAGATTTGGCAAGTTGATAAAAACCTCAGCTCACATCCTCACAATGGAGTTTTCTATGTGAATTGTTTTTTGTTTGTCCTATTTCAAATTGGTTTGAGATGACATTTGACATTGGTTGATATCATCTCCTCAAATTCGCTAAAGTTGCAAAGCAATTTGAAAAAGGAAATAGACAACCAAAACTTATTTTTATTTTTTTATTAAAATTTAATAAAATTTGTTAGTTTAGCTAGTTTCTGGTCTTTATTGTTTCCTGTTTACTATGCTGTAAAATTTGAAATACTTAGTAGTGAAATACATATCATTATTTATTTCTAACATTTGAATTGTAGAGCACCAATACCCCAATATATTGATGATTTTACGATGTTCACACATCGATGTTTTGAATACGATATATCGTAGTTATCGATGGCAGACCGTCGATGTTGATATCGATGTCCAACATCGATGTTTTCTTTCGATGTCCCATCCCTACACTGAGGGATGAGGTCTGATTCGTAACTATTAATAAATACTATACTACTCGCAGTGAAACTAGAACACTGAAAAGAAAAGGGTTACGGTTGATGGAATGCGGTAGGACTAAATACAAATGAACTCATTTGCCATTATTAGTTTATAAAAAAATAACAGATCAATAATGGGCTGGGTCTTTCATGTTGACGAATGCACCCCTCTAGCCTACGCAGTATGTTCTTAATCCGGTTGTTGATAAACTGTAGAGGTACAACCTCCCAAGCTGCTCTCGCAGCATGTTCCAGTTCGTCCAGCGTGGTCGGAGGATTGGGTAAATCGTCTATGTATCGATCCATCCAATCCCATACTTTTTTAATTTGCGAAAAATTGGGTGATCGTGGCTCAGCTTCCTGTAAGGACCTCATCGATACCCTTGCAATATGAGAACGAGCATTATCTTGTTGGAAGGAATCCTCTCCGAGGCCTCGGGCATATGGAACGGAAATTGGTTCTAGCACCTTTTTTTTGAAAAAAATAATGTATTACAAAAAAGTACTCTACAATTTTCAGTTAAACAGTTCTATAAACAGTGTTTTTAACACTGGTATCGAGAATAACATCTATCTGCGCCTATTACATAATAAATAAATTATTAACAACCTAGTTATTTGGAGTGAAGATGTATTTTCAAATTTTTTGCAAATGTGTTTGAGCAGTTATAGCTTTTTGAGTTCTCTGGTAATCTATTATAAGTACTAGAAGCTTGCGATGTAGTGTTATTCAGACCTACGGTGGTATTTACATTCATGTGATATATACGATTTTGATTTCTGGTATTATATGCATGTATATCGTTAGTGAACAGAATTTCAGTATTACATTTTTGTGTTTTCATTATGACTGCATGGATATATTTACATTGTTCCAATTCTAGTAGCTTATTTAAGTCAAAGATATATAGTTCCTCATATAGATCATGTGTGTGTGTGTAAAAGGACTGAGATTGAATAAAATCGTTAAAGCTTTATTTTGTACCGTTTGCATTTTTGCGACGTTTACTTTCTCATTCACATAACTTTGTGCAATCCAAGATACAGCATTGTGATATTATTCAAATACACGAAACTAGGCAACGCTATAATTAAGCTACCATAAAATGCCCAAAAAGCGTATTGTCTGAAAATCGAATACTTTTGATGTGGGAAGTAAAAAGCTCTGAGAACTTTCTTGCTGAGCTCGTGTAGAAAACCCTCCTGCTATACAGGGTGTCCCAAAAAATAGTGCCAAGCGGAAGCCCAGAGATAGAGCACACCTATAAGTATCTAAATCACCCCCATATATGCTATGCAATTTTTTGTAGTTTCCGAGTTATGAATTTTTTTCTGAATTTTAGAGAATTCTCTACCTCGACAACTTAAAGCTGTTCCAAAAGAAAAATTAAAAGACTTCTCCAATTTCTCTTTTTTGCTGATTAATCTTTAAGAGTTTACTGTTCTTTACATACAGGAATCGGCTTAGTACATCTGATGAAAGTCATGAAAATTATAGTGTAAACTGAAAAATTTACGTTCTGTTAATTATGACTTAGATTTTCGATTCGCAATTAAAAATCTAAAGAGGTGATTTCCTCATTTCTATGCAGGTCTAAAAACTTCTTCAGACTCTTAGCTATCACAGTCATTGAAAAAAACTAGTAACTTAATGGGGCTACTTTCGCTACAATTGACCTTCAAAGACAAGAGGCAAAGATTTCTTGAAATTAGCGATGGGATTTTAAAGGAAACAATAACTAAGTTTAGGGCGCTAATAGCCGAATGATTGTCATTGACGCAATAAAACACATTCAATGCGAACAGAATATCGATAGATGACCACCTGTGTCACTTTGCTAAGATTTTTTTTTACATGTCCGACTTCTTTTTTTAAGTGGGAAATAGTGAAATGAAACGAAATTATCAAATTTCTTCACTAAGTTTATTAAATTTCACGAGAAATTTTCAAAATGTGTACCTTCTTGTTCGATGCATAATCTACATCATTTGAAAAAATTGTTTTTTAAATTAACAAAAGCTCTTTGATTGTTTTTTATTGTTTCTTCAGCCTGTGTTAATTTGTTGCGTAATTCGCTGATGCTTCGACACTCTTTAGCATAAATTAGTTTTTTGTAGTAGTCCCAAACAAAAAACTCTATCGGATTTAAGTCAGGTGACCGTGGCGGCCATTCAGTGGGTCCACCACGACCTATCCATTTGTTGCATAGTCTCTTGCAGAAAACAGCATCGTTAAATTCAGTTGTCGTGCACTCAAGGTCCATAGGAATAGCCAAGTAGTCAGACAACAGAAACAACACCAATACAAACAAAAGCGTATCGTTTTAAAGCCGCAAAGACAGACAGACGACTGAATAAAGACAACGAAAACAATTTATGCAATGACACATTTTGAAAAGACGTCACAACAATATCATAGCTATCTCTTTCTAACATCGCCATCGTTTACTGCGTTAGCGTTAGCCCTCTTTGTTGGCGCTCAGGTAAAAACCGGTTTTGAAGAATGCGCTCCTTGTGATTTTTTAGCAAGAAATAGGATCTTTTTTAATAAATGTTTAATTTATGCAACGTTTTTAACGTTTATTATTGCGGTACTGACAATCAATCTGCTATTATCGCGTTAACATAAGTTATTGATGAATTGAAAAACACATCGCTAATTTCAAGAAATCATCGCCTCTTGTCTTTGAAGGTCAATTGGAGCGAAAGTAGCCCCATTAGGTACTAGTTTTTTTCAATGATTGTGGTAGCTGAGAGTGTGAAGAAGTTTTTAGACCTGCTTAGAAATTATGAAATCACCTCTTTGGATTTTTAATTGCGAGTCGAAGATTTAAGCCATAATTATCAGATCGTTAAATTTTTCACTTTACACTAAAATTTTTATAACTTTCATCAAAGTTACGAAGCCGATTATTTTATGTATGAACAGTAAAATCTTAATTTTTATTAATTAATTACCAAAAAAGATAATTTGGAAAAGTCTTTTAATTTTTCTTTTGGAACAGTTTTAAGTTGTCGAGGTAGAGGATTCTCTGAAATTCAGAAAAAAATTCATAACTCTGAAACTACAAAAAATTGCATAACATATATGGAAGTGATTCAGACACTTCTAGATGTGCTCTATCTCTGGACATCCGCTTGGCACTCTTTTTTGGGACACCCTGTATAATGTCTGTTACACGCAGGGCCGTTCCTGGGATCATACGCGCCCTGGTGCAAGCTAAAAATTGCCGCCCTTTGCATAGCGGGAGATAAAATGGGGTGTAGATGTATTAGGTCTAAAGTAAAATCGATATACATGTATATTATATTCCAGGTTATTCACGTTACTCGACACGCAGCATTATGGCCAAAGTATTTGGTGAAAAAGAAAATAATAACTTCGCATGAATAGGAGCCCAATAAGGCTACATTTTAAAAATATTTTCAAGTTATACGGGGTGTCCCCAAAACACGAAACTTATCAAAATTACATTTTTTAAATAAAACACCCTGTATATTATTACATATTCGAATTTCTTGGTGAATTCTAGTGTGACTTTAACTATCAAGCGTGGGACTTAAAGCGAACCGTTTTAGTGTAAATCACCATTTTCAGTACTAGTAGATATCTGGAAGAAATTAAACATTGCAGAAATTATAAAATTTAGAAGGCTGTAATTTTGCCGGATTACTAAGCATCAAATGCGTTAGCTTAGGTTAGATGGTCAAATTTGTATTGTGTTTGTGCTTCGAGAAATCGGTCGATTAGTTAAGGAGTCTTCAATCAGAGATAACTTGATTTTTTCAAACGGGAATGCCTAATTTTTTTATACGATTGAATGTAAAATTTGATAACCTTTCTAATGATATAAGGGCTCTGGTAGTTTTCATTTATTTTCAATCAAATGGTGTTTTTCATTGTTCCTACCTATAATCAAACCATGAAATATAAACAAAAGCATGTTCATATGAGAGAAAATAATTAACATAGAAGAAATACATATACAGACAAATTAGAGTAAAGAGACAAGATTATAAAAATTCTTTACAACTAATCACCTTTAACAGAAACCACGGCGATAACATATTTAAGGTCAAAGAGAATCTGGAGTATGACAAAAATATATATTTTTCACAGCTCACTGGCTACTGTAAATGTACTAGAGATTAAAAATTTTCAAAACAATTAAAAATCCTGAAATGAAAGAAAAACTGCCAGCGAATGTTGCTCCAGCATGCAATTATCAATAGCATGTAATGGTGTAAGAAAAGTAGTAATTTGCGTTAAAGATACCTTTGACTGCAAAAATGAGCAAGATCGCAAAAAAGGAATACTGACAAATCAGACTTAAAATTTCTCTGTTCTAAAAAAATTTGCGCCCCATAATGTCCAGCGCCCTGGTGCCTTGCACCACTTGCACCACCGGGTCCCAACGAAAAACACAGTATATGCATTTTTTTCATATATTGAGGTTTTAACGAATCTGTACATACTGGGGGCCATGATCTATCTGTTTAAACAGTCAAAACTTCAATATATACCAAAATAACAGAGATTTTGACTGACAAAACCTAGTATCTACACAACAACAATAATTATCAAAATTCCAAAACACAGTATCTGCGTGCCAACTAGATATTAAAACATAGTAAATGCACCAACCAATCAGAGATCATCATTTTGTAACTGCCATTGATGACGCTGTGTTTTGACATTTGTTTTAGTAGGGTTTTAGTTTGTTTTGGCAGTTTAGAGAGGGGCCATTTTTTAATATTATTCTCAACTCACTGCCATTGTTTTTTCCCCCAATAAATTATTTAAAACCTAAAACTTCTACAAATATGAAAATTTCGATTTTTAATTCATATTGCTTTGTTTCTATACCTAGTTCAACGACCCGCCTATGGTTCCGTCTCAAAATGTTGACCTCGGTCAGGGACGTTGTACGTTTTAGTTACTTTTGAATATTAGCATTGTTTTCCTGATTGTCATTTGTCTTTCTTGATGTATGATGTATCTATCTCGCTTCCTCATTGTACTTGTTGCGCCGTTTCCGTTTTCTTTCATTCGACAGGTTACCTGATTAGCGAACATGTTGCATGCTCGACGCTGCTCTCCAAATTTTCCGACTTAATAATGTAATTTTCCCATAATTTTCACCATTTTAATCATCTTTTCATCGTTTATTGATCAATTTTTAACCTTGTGACCAGTTTTGTGGGTTTTAACTTGATGTTTTTTGATGTAACCTTCATGCTTTTCGAGATTGTGACTCCTGAAGATAAAACCTACCGTTGTAAGTGTTTTTCTTGTTACTATTCTATATTGTTACTTTCAACCCATATTTATATTGTAGCAAGCTCTGAAGAAGGAAATAAACATTTCCGAAAGCTTAGCATGAACAAATAGTTTCATTTTCTTCATTGGCTTCACCATTTTGCTACGGCTGCAACCCCCAGATTGAAGCCTGTACATTAACTGGTCAGTCAAGACTACCCTTCCTCTATAAAATTAATTGTGACCGTTATAAGGAAGGAACTTTCACACCCAATTTCTCAGAATATATTTTTTTTCATATACTGTGTTTCCTGGGACAGTCGGGCCCTGGTTACACGAATGATACAAAGCAAGAAGGTGTCGACAGGGGATGGAAGCAATTTTTCATGGGGCTCAAACGAATTGTTCTGTTTTGGGGGTCGGCGGTCGGTCGCTAAGCAAACAGATCGTCACCTTTTTCTTCACGTCGCCGTCGCGCGTCGACGCCCTTATCCGTTGGCGTCGCAGTCCGCAGCAGGGTTGCCACACCTACGGAAATTTCCCTAGATCTAGGGAATTTTACGACACAATAGGGAAAAAGGAAATTTTCATCTTTTTAATATGGAAAATAGGGAAATACTGATATACAGGGTGTCCCACGACGATTAGGACAAGCAATATATTCGAACTGGACAGTAGTAGAGTTATAATTTTGGGGATATAAAATAATAGCAAATGTCCCACATAGCACTGGATATTCTATGAATATTCTTTAAATCTCCTATATGTTCCATGAATATTCAGTAGAATCATAGAATATTCGTTATTTCTCTTGACTATTCTGGAATATTAATATAATACTCTTTATAGAATATTATTATTTTATCCACTTAGGATAATCAGCGATTATCCGTTTAATGTCAGAATTATTCCAGTATATACCAATAATATTCTTCATAGAATATTATTTTAATAATCTACTAAGAACAAGATGTAGCTATTTTCTGACGAACATTTAGTAATATTTGTAATAGAAATATCTGTATGTAGGCAAATATTTAGTATTAGATCTTATTAATTTATATTTGCACGTTTCTCAGTGAATTAAAAAAACCTCATTCGTTTTGCGTTCATGCTAAATATACCTAATAAGTATTATGTGCAATTTTCAAAAGTTTATTCGTCATTAGCCATTGCCAGCAATACAGATACGGCATCCACCGACGATAAAGCGACAGCATCTTATGCTGATGTATGTTGACTATGGTGTCGTCAGTTGTCAATCTTGTCTGGTTGTCACTCTATTCTTCGCTTGAAGTGTTCTGTCATTCTGTGCTTCAACATGTGGACATTGTGGATGTCGGCATTTTAGCAATTCACGAATTCATGAGCTTTATTCCTGAAAGGCCTGCATTTATACCCAATTTTGTACAATAAAGTTGCTGGTTGTTATATAATGTGTGACAGTGTTCCAAATTATGGTCACCTACTATGGTGTATGGTTCATTATATAATGTGAGTAGAATTTTGAGGTTAAATGCAACAAGTTTACATTTTTACACTTTATTGAGGCATCTCGTCTGAGATGTCTAGCCACTTAACTTTTGTGACCATCTGCCACTAGTAGGTGCCATTATTTTTGGAACAGTATCCATAATTCCCTAAAAATGTTTCGTATATGAAGTCATTTAGACAAAATGTTCCTATAATATTCAAAAACATTCTACCACGATTGTTCATGTAATATCCGTGCGGAATATTCTAGGAGTATAGCGTGTTTTTCTCATTTCGAACGTTTACAGAATATTCTGTAAATATTCTAATTATCCATGGAATTTTCTCAGAATATTCATAGTATCTGTAGTGAATCTGAACAGAATATTCTCATATCATCCAGCGCTATGCGGGGTTGTGTCTTTTCTTGTCATTGTGTTACTCAATGAGGTATTTGTTTTTGGTCACGTGACGTCCGATTCAAAATTATTAATAGGACTGTATATTAGTGTACTTCTGAGTTCCTCCCGATAAAACAATTCCAACACACTAGCACACTTGCGGTCTAAAGTGATTAATTCAAGAGCTACAGGTACTTGAAGGATTGTACCACTATGACTGATTATGACATGTGCCCCTACAGTTAAATCATTTTGCTAGTGTTTCATAATGGTAGTGGTCTTTTTATTATAAATTTTGTTTCTTTGTATATATATTTAATGTAGATGTACGTTTTTGGGTACAATAAAAACCATAAAATAAAGAATTGTATACCCCAAAATATATTACACATATATTTATTTAGAGAAATCTAGAGAATTTGTAGCCAAAAATCTAGGGAAATAAGAAAATATCATCTGGCAACCCTGGTCCGCAGTCGTCGGCAAAACCGTACACGGGCAACAGGCTGACACAAGTGACAGATTGTACGGATAAGCGACAGCGGCACTTTAATTGGAATACATTTACGTTTGTTTCTGTTGGAACTTGAAAAGAACAGTTACAATATGAGTTTTCCGTGTGATGATGTGAAATGTACAGGGTATCTCTACGTTCGTCGTTTGACTTCCCACACCGGTAGATGGGGGCTGAGGAGAGTATTGCGGTATTCGACTTTGACATAATACGCTTTTTGGGCGTTTCATGTTATCTGCATAAGAAAAATCCAAGTTATTCGCTTCCGTCGGTCTGTCTGTCGGTTAGTCTGTCGATCTGTCTATTGATCTGCCTGTCAGTCTGTCGCTCTGTCTGTCTGTTGTCATTCTTTTAGCCCAGTAATCTCAGTAACCCCTGCATGGATTGTAATTAAATAAGGGTAGCGACACATACTTAACATCTCTAGAGGGAATGTAAACAACAAAATGCACAGGTCGCTGACCAGCCTACATGTAACGGACATTTTGACAGCTTGAGGGCATTATCAGAGGCATACGACTTTATATTAAAATTGGATGTTCATTAATAGATTCAGTTATTACTGTGATGTTACAAACTGATACACTTATTATTATTAGTATTTAGCTACACCTAGAAAGTTACTCTTATTATAATTCGATTGTAACAGTTGATAATTTATTAATACCATGAAGTGCTTCCCCATATTTTACGCTACTGAAAACCAAAACAAAACCTATACTAACCTATGATAAGTGGTGTTCACCGATTCGTCGCTATTGCAGCAAACTATGCACTTTTTATTTCGTCCCATCATGCAATTATGACAATATTGTTCATAAATAATTTAATTCACACCACAAATAGTCACAAAGTCACTCAAATATACACTAAGATAACAAAAATCTCAACATACGCAATAACCACAACTACAATGACAGCCACATGACAGATTTAGGGGACGCCGATTGTAGGTTGCCCGATTTACGACATATTAGACGTTATTGCGACATTCCGCTATGAAATTTACCATTTTTGAGATTTCGTTAAATTAATACAAACTATCTTCATGTAAATCAGTTACATTGCAAGTATATTTTAATGTATAGTTAAATACCCAGTTAGATACTTTGAGGAACATTTGTTCAAACTGCGGAAACTGCCAGATTTTGAAGAAACTGGAAGGTCCTTAAGCGGACGAAGAAGAGTGGCAGATGTTGGCTGGCCAATATTCAAATTAGGCTCCCTCTAGAGATGTTAACTCTGTATAATCTTGAAAATCGGTGATTGCTGACGCTTTATCTGCAGACTATGCAGGTATGGCCGCGTATCAGCTACCCAACATTAAATTGGATCAAAATGGATTGTCTAATGTCTGTACATAAATTATTGTTAGCCTCGAAATTGAACCTTATCTTAATTAGACCACGTCGAGGTAGTATCATTTCCACTAAAACTAAGCACAAATGAGATATTTTTCGCAACAGCACATATCGGTAGTAGGTAGCGGTGTGTACAAAAATGTCGTAATTTTTTTAAAACCAAATGCGTGCGGTTTATGCAGCTGCAGATAATAAGGAAGTAAGAACTTATCACTCTTTCAGGGAAAGAATGATAAGTTGATGAGATTCTGATTTTATTGAAAATCAAAAACCAACCCCTAACTTTGGCGCACTGTAGGATAGAAACTATTGGTCGCATATTAAAAATGTGGAAATCACAGTTGTGCAGAATTTTGTTCTCTCCATAAACTACTTAAAGCTTCTTTCGATACCACTTAACACGACGCTATTTTTCGAAAATCGTCGCAGAGCAGAGTTTTCACCCCCCCCTCGAGCGGCAACCCACCGAGGTTGCAAACTTAGGTGTACGTTCAGGGGACCAATGGCTAGCATGCCACCAAATTTCATTTCTTTCTGACGTTTTGCTGTCAAAAGCCTTTTTACTTACCACACCGATAGGTGAGGGGAGTATTGTGATCGCGAAAATCTTCGATTTTGAGATAATACGCTTTTTGGGCGTTCTATGATGTGTACAAAACGAAAATCCACGTCACTCGTTTCCGTCGGTCTGTCTGTCTGTCGGTCTGTTTGCCTGTCGATCTGTCGGTCTGTCGGTCTGTCTGTCTATTGGTCTGTCTGTCTGTCGGTCTGTCTGTCTGTCGGTCTGCCTGTCTGTCTGTCGCGTTCTTCTAACCTCGTAATCTCAGTAACCGCTGCATGGATTTCGATGAAGTTTGGGCAGCGTTATGACGTGGGGTCGTAGTAGGCAACGTTCTTATAATTTTGAAAATCGTTGTACGGGGGGCGGAGTCATTAGCAAAAAACGAAAAATTTCAAATGTGCCTCAAACTTCGTTTTTATCCATTTCAAGGGTTCCTGATCATTTTCTACTTTTTCTTGGGCGGGGTTGAATTTGGGGTGGTTGGGGGGTGGGGAGTTGTAACACTGAAAAATTTGTTGTATTCGTAAGGGGTTGTCCATTGATATGTGATTGAAAAACCTAGCGGCATGATACACTTTTTTAGGTCCATCCGAACGTTGCAATCTTATTATAGAAACCACGGGACTTAGAATTTGTGATGTATACATACGAGTATTGTTTTAGATTGTCCGATATCGCGTAACGCGAAAATTGTTCAATTGATTTTAATGAAATTTTGACGCAGTATTACTCCCAAGGCGAGGACGAAAAACGCGTATGCTTTGGAAAAATCGGGTCAGTGGCGGCGCAGCGATAATAAAAAAACTAAAAATATAAAAACAGCTCAAACTTCGTTTTTAGGCGTTTTAGGGGTTTCTGATCATTTTCTACGTTTTTTGGGTGAGGGTGGATTTGGGTTAGTTGGAGGGTGGGCGGTTGTAAAACTGAAAAATTTGTTGTGCTCATAATAGTGTCAGTGGCGGCGCAGCAATAATAAAAAAAACAAAAAATATGAAACCAGCTCAAACTTTGTTTTTATGCGTTTTACGGGTTCCTGATCATTTTCAATTTTTTTTGGGTGTGGTGAAATCGGGGCAGTTGGGGGGTGCGTGGTACTAAAACTGGAAAATTTGTTGTATTCATAATAGTCTGTCTATTGACTTGTACAAGAAGTACCTAGCGGCATACTACACTTTCTTAGATCCATCCGAAGATTGGCTTGCCTATTACAGAAACCAATTTTGTGATCTGTACATACGAGTTTTGCTTTATTTTTGCTTTATTTCGTTCTATGTATATTGCGTAAGGCGAAAATTATTGAATTGATTTTAATAAAATTTTGACACAGAATTTACTACCGCTTCGAGAATGGAAAACGACTCTGTTTTTGAAAAACCGTGTCAGTGGTGGCGCAGCAATAACAAAAAAAAACCAAAAACATAAAATCAGCTCAAACTTCGCTTTTAGTCGGGTTGGTGGCTTTTCATCGTTTTGCGTCATCCAGTTCAAGCATGCAGAGAAAAACTGTGGCGCCCTAGTTCCTAAGGAGGGAGACGCAAGCAACTATTTACGAGGGTTTTTGTGTTGGATGTTGTTTTTGCGACCGGATGGGCGATAATTTAGTTGCAAGGGGATTTTAGACTATAGCTTCATGCAATGGGAAATAATAAAATGGTATCATCATTATGTGTGGGAAGTACTGAGTCAACCAACTTGACTCCATTTTTATGACGTAACCATTGGACTACATCAGATCGTGTTCGATTGACTGGTCAGGTATAAAACTTCGTTACGTTTTATCTTTACAGTTCAAAAGCTCTTATACTTTCCGGTATTCCTTCGTTAAACATTCCCGCCACTCAAATTCAAATTTGCAAGTTTGATGTATAGATAGATACCAGATTGCGAAAAAGTTCATTCAAACCTCAAACAGGAAAAGTTTTTTAATATCAGGGAACCGTATCCTTGCCCTATGTCAAGTCAAGTGTAAGCTGCTCCGCCTTAGTGAGATTATAGCTTCTACCAGTTACTCATTATAAGCTTCAACGCCTCCCAAATATTTGCCGATGTTTTTATGGTGAAACCGATTTTTATTTAGGTAATTATTTTTGTCCCTGCTCTCTACATAACTAGTAGCCGCAGAAGATTCGTACAAGAGGTTGTCTTGCCATCCATTAGACCCCTAGAGCCCAGTCTATCATAATTTCTGAAATTGTCTGGAATTATACAGGGTGTTTCAAAAGATTCGGAGGACATTTTTTACATGAAAATCCCTAGTCTGAGATGAGCCGTTTTGGCTACAGTCATTTTTGGTCACAAAAGCATTGTTACTTGACAAGCCTAAAACGGGTAATAATGTTTTTCTCTGGAAGGCATACTGATCAAAATCATGTTGGAAATAAAACGTTAAAGCTGGATGGCACTTTTGTCAAAAATATTTTAGAACTCATGTATCAAAATCATAGCAGAAAATCAGAAAAAACGATTGATTTGCAAATTAATGCCAGATTTTTCATATTTCCCTTATAAATATTGTATAATTGCAAACTGCGATAGTTTGTGACAAAATCATAAAAGTAGTATGAATCACAGCCACCTTAATTAATAGCTAATAACCCCACCTCCGTCAGTTAGATTGGTTATAGACAAATACATACTTTTATGAAGAAACTTCTATCTACTGGATGCATGTTTGTTATAGACCTTCTTATAGAAATATTCACAGAGGATGATAAAAGGCACTGTAGCGCAAATACTATGAGAAACCCATTGTCAGGCATACATATGAATAAAAATCCCCCTTGCTAGTTCTGCCCTTTCTCTGAAGAGTATATAAAGCACCTGATTCACTTTCTGACCATACGACAGGTTTCTGGTTCACAAAAAATAAGGTTATACCCTTGCCACCTGCGAGCCTTGCCGTTAAGTAGGATAGGCAACCAGTAATGCACACTTGTGACACAAATTGGCCAACAGGGTTGGTTAAATCGTGTGTCTAGCTTTGTGAAATGAAACAAAATGTTATTTTTACCCACTTTCACTATAACACACATGTATATTGCAGGTATTTATAATTATTATCGATAGTAAATTATTGTTTTATTAAGATAACGCAGTAATTAGAATTTCTTGTCACCGTTATCATATGATAGATCAACAGTCCACTCATCGAATGTACTGCTTTTTTGGAATCTGATTGGTTCAGGCTAGAAATTGCCAAACTCTTTGTTAAACAAGAAAATGCCATTTTTCACCAATTTAGGATGGAAAATCAGACTAGAAATTTTCAGAGAACTTTGACAGGTGCATGTTCTTGAATGGGCTGCTCTGATTGGTCGAAGTATTTGTTGAAATGCACGTATTGATAAAATCGCCTTTATGTAACAAATAATGTTCTCCGAATCCTCCGAACTTCTTAAGTTTGGCACCACCTTTTCAGTACACCCATAATTCTGCCTCAATTGAAAAAATATGCAGATAGACTGATGCTGCTTGGCTGTAGTCCCGCCAATAATTTCAAGCCACGATTTGAATGTATTACTTGACACTCATAGATAATTAAAATTATTTTCTGTCAGTAAGCTTATTCTCCTGCTCGTGCCTTGGTGCCTCGAACCCAAAATCTTGCCATCTCCCTCTTTTCTTCATTTTTCTTTTATAAAGTGTTTGAATTGAATTGTCGTAATAGGTTTGCTGAATTACCGTTCTAATCCAAAATCATGGAATTTGTCAACTGTCAAATTACACACGATATCGGATAAGAAGTTAGTGTCAAAGATAGAATTATCGGACATAACCCAGCAAACACGATGTCGTTACACTAACGTCATTTTGACGACACCCCATTCGTTATAATCACGTCGATAAATATGCATATACAGGGTTGGGATAAAGTATGGAACCAAGCAAATAACTTTGGAACGGAAAGAGTGGTATTGCTGAAAATCTGCAGGCAAGTGTAGTGACGTTAATTTAAATGGGACACCCTGTATATTTTTGCAGATTTTAATTCATCTTTTTTTCCCGAAGACGTCCATAATGGGTTTAGCATCAGTTTCTGTAAAAACGGGAAAGATAAAGCTTCTTTATCATTTCAGGTGTTTAAAATGTCGGTCATTCAAAGTCGGTTTTGGCGATCGCGTGAGAACTCACAAAGAAGTGTGTCAACTTTTAATGATTTACGTCCCGACAGGGGTCCTATAACACGTTTGACGGTGACTAAAAAAAAAATACAAAAAAAAGTTACCTCAAACGGGAAGACCGCAGACCGCCACGGACGAATTTGTGAGACAAATTTTTTAAGAAACAAATACTAAACCCACTATGGACGTATTCGGAAAAAAAAGATGTATTAAAATCTGCAAAAATATACAGGGTGTCCCATTTAAATTAAAAAAGTTGACGGCACTTCCGGTTAAACCGGAAGTACATTAATAGCTAACATAATGTTTTCGGATGCATTAGACGTCACTGCACTTGCCTGCAAATTTTCAGCAATATCACTTTTTCCGTTCCAAAGTTATTTGCTTGGTTCCATACTTTATCCCAACCCTGTATATGACGTGTCTGTGACGGTAAAATGTCACAGCCCAAAGACGTTTCTGAGTTCCGTGTTAGTAACATCACCCAATTGCCGTCCCAATATTGTCACAAACGTATCATTCCGTCGACACTATTTTATACAGTAACTAAGACCGCATTAGAAGGTATCGTCAGATCAGCACTAATTATGTATTATTGGCGATGGTTACTTTGTCCTACCTTACGTTTTGCCAACCCACTGGTGCAGTTGTAGTTACTGTATAAAATAGCTTCGACGTTAATTATAACAAGATAAATGTTTATGGGAAAATGCTGTGACATATCTGTGTAGCATTAATTTGAGGAAGGGTAATAATATATACCTACTAATTCAAAATAGTTGAGTCATATTTTCACAGTGAAGACAGGTTAGAAAAATAATAATTATAGCTTTGCTAGCCTTCTATAGAAGGCTGCCTAAATCACCAAGTACTTTTTATTTTCAATCGAATCAATTCGTATAATAAGAGGCTACAATCCAATAAATCCACAATACCTGACAAACATTGGATACTTTATTAGTGCCGGCTCGCCTTAAGGAGCCAAGGAGCCATGGCACCACCATAATAAATGGAGTACCTAACTTTCTGCTTTATTTGGCATATACACGTTACCTGAAGTCAATTATATCTTTTGATAACAATTCAAATTTAAATATTCTATCTACCTATCTAAGTAATTAATATTTTTTAGTAGTTATGCGAGTATAGACATTTTTTTCATAAACCTATAAGGAAGGAATAAGAAAAGTGAAATCATTAAGTTTTGAGAACATTCATCCATTATACATTTTGACGTGATAACGACATCAAGTGACAGACGTTTGTATGACGTCATTAAAAATGACGTTAGTGTGACGTCATTCATTCGGCATATACCGGACGTCACCAAAATTCACCACAATAGGATACTTGCAGAGGTCGTGAAGTCGCCTCGGAAGTATACATAGCGTAAAGAAAACCATATCAAGAAGCAGTAGGAAACAAAAAACATGATTCTATTGACGGCCAAAAAAAAAAAGATATTTGCAAAATAAAATAAGGATATATTCAAATTTTTCCACGTGACCTAAAGCAAGGGCTGATGTCACAGGTATCTTATCGATATCGACAATCGATACTGCTACAGCGCAGGTCAGTGAGATTTAACTGCAAACTAGAGATGATCTGAATCCTTTAACAATGCGACTCAATTTATTGATGCTTAAACGTATTTGAAACAGGCAACTAACCCACTAGCATTTTTGTTGCAACACATTTTTATATCTGATAGGTATCACAGTTCATCCTGCTTGTGACCGAGATTCGCAACTAATCGAAGCCATCATTTTATTTCGGCGCATCCCATTATGAATGAATCCAAAGATAGAATCTAATTCAAGCCCATCCCTAAAAAGTGAATTAGTAATCTAGCATAACTTTTATTCTTTTGACTTTTGTACTTTTGTGTGTGACTGTGTTTTGTGGTTATAATGATCAATGTCAAAATGTTAGGTTAGCACTCAACTGGCTATCGATATCGAATATCAATACTTTACATCCCATCACTATAGGATATCACTGACGTCAGAGGTTGTTTGCACGGCATTTTCCGGCATTTGAAATAATTTTTGGAATATTTCTCACAGCCGAGTGAAAAAAACCAGTGATTTGTCATGTTCAGTAGGCTCTAAGGAACGCGTAAACGGCATAATATTTTTTCTGCAGGTACCCTATTCTACGTCTCCTGGCTGGGAAGTTTGGCGTCAACTTATTTTGAATATCTCAACAAATAGGAACAGCTTCATGCCACGACGATTTACCGCAATAATAGGAACATTCTCACCAGATTCAACTCCCCTTCGATCAGGGCGACCATTTATCGTTGAAGTAGCAAACTTATTGCAATTGCTTTGGTGGTGTTTCGTGAGACGTAGGAGCGAAATGGGGGTCGCAGTTAGTAGAAGCTGTCGGCTTCCAAGTGACTATTAATTTAAGTGCAATGTCAGTACGGACAAAGCCGCAAACGTTGTTCGACGGCTTAACGTGAAACTTCAAACACCTATGTATGAGTTATTGGTATTTACGTTAGGATCAAGGAGAACGGCAGGTTTACGAATACTAGTTTGCGTCTATTGAGAATCAGTAGCGTAACAGAAACTAATTTGGGGGTCTCCAGCGTCTCCGGCATTCTAGGCCGACGCGTTACCAACTACACTACGGTCACCCGTACTGCAGTCGATATATCGCGTCGACGACTTGATATCGAATCCACCGACCCCCACCACTCATCCGTATCTCTCTGCGAATCATGCATTTCAGTCATCCAGAGAGATCTAGTCGGCCGTTGGGTGACTGTGAATCTCTCACCGCTATTTGCACGACAGCTCTCTTTCTTCCTGAACAACGACTGGCAAGTAGTCGTTGCTCAGTTTTCTACAAGCTCCTTGCAATGATTGGGACTCGAACCACTAGTTGGGGAGTAATAATTTTTTTGGCATATGTTTTAATGGCATCTGTTTCTGCTTTCCCTTAGTGGCTGCCTTTATTATATTGCACTCAACATATTTTGATCTAACTCTGGCCTTTATATTAACTTGGATCCAGTTATCTGTCTTCCACCGCTCTCTCGTTGTCTTTAGTACATTCTAGTTCTACTTGCGTACCACTTTAGCACATTCTAGTTCTACATCGAGTTCTTTTTGTGCTCGTACTAGGTTCATCTAAATCTCATTTTCGTTGTCTTAAGGGAGAAGATCTCTAGCGTGTAAGGCTTGACTGTCTTTTTGACAATCAAAAATGTGCGGAACTACTTCCGGTTTCATCTTAAGTTTTACATTTTTCAATAGCTTGTAACACATGTAATTTTCAACATCTTCCTCAAACTTAAACAAAATATACCAGACTGAGATACACATTTCAAGTAGGGATATTTCATAAGCTAAATATCCACGATTTTCTACCCAAAATACAGAAAAGTGAGACACAAGAACTAAATCATATAATATAAAACAATTTTTTCTACATAATTAAAATACATATGAACTTTGGGTCATCAAAGAACTTAAAACAGCCTTTCACATGTTCCACATATCAATGAGAATTGATTTTTCCAATGCTTTTATAATTTGTATACGATCAGGTTGGTATTTGGATTAAAAGAATCTGCTTGTATCTCTTTATGTCTTAATGTATAAGTACCAGCTGCAAATCTGCTAACAACTGACATCAATATACCTTTATAAGGGCACGCACAAATGCTTGAAAGCTTTTTTTTATTTCAGACGTAATCACACAAGAAACATCCTTTCCGATTTCATAACCGGGCGGTTTCTTGATAGTAATACAATTCACGTAGTTATAAAAATACGTCACTGTCGTATTTTCACATTGGGGAACTATACAATATTTATAATTTTTCTTCCTCTGTCCTCCTTCCACTATTATACTCAGTATCAACGAATTCGAATAGGTTGGTAAGTATTCATTGTCGATGAAACAAATAAATAAATTATCCAATAGGCGCGTATGCAGTTCACAAAGCTTGCATAGCAAGATGCCGCACTGCGCCGGTCGGAGAGGTACAGTGACGTCACCATCGCACACTCGCAAGTTCCGCGCGTTTCTAATTTGCAGCACTTTGATAATTCATTAGAATATGAAATCGAGCTCAGATAATTCTGAAATTTTGCACAGCTACGAAACTCAACACGCTCTTTTAGAATATGCAATAAAAAAGATACACTGAACGAGCCTATTGAAGTAAAATCAATTTAATAATTTCCAGGTATGCTACACAGAGCACAGAATTCTGTATACTCGTATACTTTAATATAATTAGAACGGCAGACTCGTTAAGATCACGCTTTAGAAGCATATGATGATGATGCATCACTATGAAGTTTGCCAAAATGCCGTAATCCTTCCGATCACTGGCTCTTAGACTAATAAGTATACATTCCTCGTGGTTCTTTCGACAGTGATAAGTCTAAGCGCTTGAATTCGTGAATAACGTATTAAGTGTATTGGCGTCCAGAGCCAGCGTCAATCTATCATCCAAATATTTTAATCACAGTTTCTTGCATGCATAGTAAGTTATTAGTTTCCGAAAGTCTCCGAAACTTTTCAAATATCTACGAGACTCATTTGCTCAACGGAATGCATTGCGAAGGCGCCATTGATTAACTGGCAACCTATTCTAACCTACTTGCTAGAGTTGGAATACAGAGTGGCTAGAAGGAAGCCATGGATCGGTGATATGAGCAGAAAAAAAAAAGAGTTGAATTTGTAAGAGGCACCTAAACAAAGTAGAGGAGTTCTAGCGACATGTTTTATTCACAGGTGAGAGTAGGATTTGTATCTTCTGGAGACAGCCATGTGAGGCATAATGTGTTCCACCATCATGTCGACAAACTTTGAGGTATGAAAATATAATTATAAGTTATCGAGAAAAGATGCGAAAAAAAAGGGGTCAACCTTTTAATTCATTTTTTATTACATTTTCAATTTCTGTATCATGACTCCATGGGTTCGCGCAGTTGTAGCGCCATAGCCTGATTATTTATCGACCGATTCACGAGATTTTGGACTCATTTTATAGGAGAATGACTGGGCATATCAACTAAAGCTGACAAAGATAATGCCTGATAATTTCTAAGGCTAAAAAAATTCACCAAACTGAAAAAAAATTTAATGCACTTATTTGGGTTACAAATAATTTGAAAAAGAGCCGTACTAGTGCCTATTTATTGAGACGTTTTAATATTAAGTAGGATGTTTCCTGTCTTACCACATGCAACTCGTGTATGTAGCTCTAAAATTTTCGACAGAATGGATCATTTTGTATTATGACTTCTTTATCACAGCGCCATGTGTTCACGCAGTTGTAACGCCATATCATGATTATCCATCAAGCGATTCATGACTTTTTGGACTCATTTTATGGGGGAACAAGTCAGGAAAGATCCCGGTAAACATTAAAATGTCTTAATAAATAGGCACTAATACGGCTTTTTTCAAATTATTTGTAAGCAACCCAAATAAGTGCATTTCAAAAAATGTTTTTTTTTCAGTTTGGTGAATTTTTTAGCCTTAGAAATTGTCAGGTATTATCTTTTTTTGTTTCAGCTGATATGCCCAGTCATCCTCCTATGAAATGAGTCCAAAATGTCGTGAATCGGTCGATAAGTAATCAAGCTATGGCGCTACAACTGCGCGAACCCATGAGTCGTGATACAGAAATTGAAAATGTAATGAAAAATTAATCAAAAAGTTGACCCCTTTTTTTCGCATTTTTTCTCGATAACTTTAATTGTATTTTCATACCTCAAAGTTTGTCGACATGATGGTGGAACACATTGTATACAAACCTCAAAACTTGATGCCTACCGTTAAACATGGTGTGGTGTTTGTGTTTAATTTAGTACTTAGCTCTCGTTCACTTATCGCCCATTTGTGGCTGTCTTTTCAATACAAAACGGAAAAAATAGAATTAACCTATAAGGATGAACTAATGTTGTTAAGGGAGTGTTTTTAGTGAACAGGAATAAACACGTTGTATCTTATAGCAGCAGCAGCTAGAGGCAAAAAAACCAAATCAGGGCCCAAAAACAAACTTCAACCGCCAAGATTCGAAAATACAGCTACAAAAATAAATGTCATATTTCTGTGGCTTGGATGAACAAGGGCCTATCTGCATAAAACAAGTTTTGAGAAAATTGAAGATTTGTGAAAAAAATTCGAGGTTGTTTTTTATTGACGTTTCTTAACCTAGCGACATGATATTTTGATAAACGTTGTAATGAAGCGCCAAATATTTATAAAATATGAAACTATTAGGTTTATTGATGCCGCTAAAAGATTTTTGTTAGTTAGTCCCCAGCAGATTGGTCTCAAGTTAATATAGGCCTTGTCTTTAATACAATCATTGACACACTTAGGACCAGAAAATTGTTACTTAGGACCTGTCGTCGTGTAAAACATTACTTAGGCCATTTTTACCTCGTCGAAATTTTCCCATAGTAACTATTAGCTCGCTCTATATCGTACCTGAACATATTCAAAATAATCAGTTTTCCTGAGCCTCATTAATTCCCTGCTGTTGCTGCAAGTGTTCCTGAGGTTTTCCTGGAGTTGTCTACCTGTAGGTGTACCAGTGTTACAAGGAAGATCGACGTTCGGCCATATTTTATTTAAAATTTTGACACTTTTGTGTGACTTGTACGTCATAGCAAGGACTTAGGACATAGGACATAAATACTGAATGTTTGAAGATTTCAATGAGCAAAAAGAAAAAGAAAATTACCAGTGATTCTTTATCTGAAGAAACGAACGTAAGTACATCTCAAGAAGAAAATGAATATCTTAGATTAAATAACGAACGACTACAACGAGAACTGACACAAAAAAATGAGGAGCTTGAACTTCATCGTTCAATACTTCTTGAGAAGGACAAATTAATTTATCAATTAACGAACGAAAATCGTAGGCTTCAAGAACAATATGACCTCATAAGCTCAAACATTGTAGAAAAAGACTCCGTTGTTACAACGCTCCAAAAATTAAATGCAAGGATAGAAACAATAGAAAAAAGAAACATAACAAATCAATCATATTCAGAAATTGTCATGACCAACCCTCCAGTGAAAAATAAACCAAAATCATTAAAAACTATAATAATCACCCCTGAAAAGCAGCAGTCCGACTACCTTACTAGAAGAGACCTGAGCAGAAATGTAAATTTGTCAAAACTTAATATAAAAGTCGAAAATGTTAAAACCTTGAAGAATGGTGGAATAGAGTTGAACGTAGAAGATAGCTGCCATACCAAATTGAAAGAAGAAATAAAAAAGAAATTGCCACAGCAATACAAATTATCAGAGCCCAAGATGTTCAAACCAAGAATTAAAATTGTTGGCTACCGCTCCGATGACAAGATCACCGAAAAGGAAGTAGAAGAAGACATTATTCGCCAAAATCACTTTGTAACCGAAGAAGATTTGCACGTCACCTATATTATGTACATAAGTCATAAAAAATTTTATATAATATACGCAGAAATTTCAGGTAAATTATATAGTCAAATTTTTGATAATAATAATAGCAAAATTTTAGCTGGTTTTCAAAATTTGTCGGTCTACTCTAACAACGAAATTTCTCAATGTAAAAATTGTTTAAAGTTCAATCATTCAGAAAAAAAATGCACCAACCAAAAAGTATGCATGAAATGTGGACAGAACCACGACAGTACGACATGCAACATGATTACGCATACATGTTGTAATTGTTTATATTCTAATGAAAAATATCACAAGAATTATGATATTAACCACTCTCCAACAGATAGAACTTGTCCGGTGTTTACGTTTTTTCAACAAAAACACATATCAAGAATATTATTCTAAAACTTAGTATATTTATTTTTATGTTTATTTATGGATCTGTATATCAAGGAATTAGAACAAACTTGTATTGAAACATTAGTTATAAATAGTGTTCAAGAATATAAGAATGTCAGTTCATCTTCTCAAAATAGCTTTAAAATCTTTCATAATAACATAAGAAGTATCTCGAAAAATTTTGATGAAATGCTGATGTTTATTGATGAGTTAAAGGAAAAATTTGACATGTTGATTTTCACAGAAACTTGGCAAATAAAATATCCTGAGTTATACAGAATTTCAGGATATGCACAAATTTATAATAATGGAGATATTAATCAAAACGATGGTGTTGTAGTTTTTATAAAGAATAATTATAATTACAGTCATGAGATAATTACATTTGAACGACTCAAAATTATAAGCGTCAAAATTATACTTGCCAATTTAAAGATACTAAATATTTTAGCAATTTATAGGTCACCATCAACATCTCCATATGCGTTCAACAGGCAACTTGAGGATTTTTTACACAAAAGTAAATATGCAGCAAATAAAACATCTATCATCATTGGCGACATAAATATTGACATTCTTGCAGATTCTGATTATGCACATGACTATTTAAATATATTATATAGCAATGGTTTTAGGTCTTTTGTCAATCAATACACAAGACAGTTCAAGAATCAGAACTCTTGCATTGACCACATATTCATCAAAAGCTCAGTAAATACGTATGCATTTAAGCCTATTATTTACAAGCATAACGTAACTGACCACTATCCGATCATATTGCAAACCAATTTTGATACTAATAGAGAGGAAGATCATCCAGCAAAATTTAAGACATACATCAACTATGCCAAACTATATAAACATTTTTCCAGTGAACTTTGGAATGATTTTTTTAAACTAGATCACCCCAATGATATTGCATATAATTTAATAGAAAAAATTCGAAATAGCATAACAAAAAGCACCATCAAAGTTAAAACAACAAAAAAACATAGGAAAAGAAAGGACTGGATAACAACAGCTGTTCTCAATTCAATTAATAAGAAAAATGAGATGTACAGACTATTATCCAAAGACTGGAACAACGAACAGCTACAAAATGATTACAAAAAATATAAAAACAGACTTACAACGATCATACATGAGGCAAAAAAGAACTATTTCAAAAATGAAATTAATAAGAACAGGAGTTCACCTAGAAAATTATGGAATTGTATTAAAAATTTGTGTAATGAAAATAAAGATAAAAATACGATAAATCACATAATGACGGCAAGTGGTACAATAGAAGATGATAAAAATAACATATCAAACATGTTTGTAGATTACTACTCAAACGTTGGCAGTAAATTGGCATCTAAATTTTCACGTAATAATAGTTACAAATTTTTCTCACCTAGAAGTTTGAATTCATTTTTTATTGAAGGCACTGATCCCAAGGAAGTTGAGTTTATAATAAGTAATCTTAAAACGCATAAATCGCCAGGAACTGATGGAATAACAACTGAAGTTTTAAAAACAATAGTCACTATAGTTTCAACACCTATAACCTATTTAGTAAATAAAATTTTTGAGTCAGGAATATACCCATCTGCTTTTAAAATAGGGGTAATCAAACCTATCTACAAATCTGGCAAAAAAACAGAAATGACAAATTATAGACCTATTACACTTATATCAAGTTTAGCTAAGGTATTTGAAAAAGTATTAAAAAGTAGGATTGAATCCTTCCTAGAAAAAAATAAAATTTTGTCTGAGAACCAATTTGGATTTAAAAAAGGAGTTTCCACTCAAGATGCCATCTTATATCTTACTAATCATATACAGGGTGAGTCAAGCTCAACGCCTCGGACTCTTGTGACCAAACGATACCACTTTTCGAAAAATTGACTTTGCGAGTGTATGTAGGTCGAGTTTCGCTACATTTTAAAAATAATGACTTTTATACAGGGTGTCTAATATAAGTGTGACATATCAAAGTTATGTTTTTTTAAATGGAATACCCTGTATATTATTACATATTTAGATTCCCGGGTTCATTTTAGTGTGACTTTATGTATCACACATGGGACTTTAAGCGAACCGTTTAGGTGCAAATCACAATTTTGGGTATAGGTAGATGTCAGAAAAAAAGTGAATATCGCAGCTATTACAAATCTTAGAGGGCTGTGACTTTGCCGTGTTACTAAGCATGAAATCTGTCAGCTTACGTTAGACGGCCGGGTTCGAATTAAATTTGTACTTGGAGAAATTGGTAGATCAATTAAGGAAACTTCAATCAACGGTAACTTGATTTTTTCAAATGGGAATGCATAATTTTTTTTATACGATCGAATGTGCAATTTAATAAGCTTTCTAACGACATGCGGTTGTAAATATCAATCTCTGGTAGTTTTGATTTAATTTCAAATTTCCAGTAAAACCGGTGTTTTTCACTTTTCCTACCTATAAGCAACTGAGCAGGCCATGAAATATAAACAAAAAACTGTTCAAATGGAACAAAACAACTAACTTAGCAGATAGTTACGGACGAACTAGAGTAAAGGGACAAAGTTATAAAAGTGACTTACAACAAATCAATTCGAACCAGAAATAGCAGACATAACACATCTAACGTCAAAAAGCAGCTGGAGTAGGACAGAAATGGGTATTTTTCACAGCATAACGGCTACTACAATATTCTAAAGATTGACGATTCACAAAACCATTGTGAATTTTGAAATGAAAGGAATTTTCTACCACGTAATGTTGCTGGAAGTTTAATAGGTTCAGAATAAAATTTAACATTTCATGATTTAAAAAAATAGTAACCGATACCTCTGACTGGAGTTGTGCAAATTCCTCAATACTTACCTATAAGCAAGATCGCCGAAAATGAAGAACAAATTAAAAATCTGTTCAAATTATTAAACATAATTTACCTGGCAGAAAATTAAAATATGATTTGTCAGTATTCCTTTTTGCGATCTTGCTAATAGATACTGAAAAATTTAAAGGACGACAGTGAAAGGTATCATTACTTTTGACTTTGACGGAAATGACTACTGTTTTATACCATTAAATGTGAAATTGCATTATGAAGATATTAGACTGACGGCAACGATCACTGAAAGTTTTGCTTTCATTTCATGTTTAGTGATTTTGGAAATGTTTAATCTCTAGTACATTGCAGTCGCTAGTAGGCTGTAAAAATTATCCATTTCTGTCGTACTCCAGCTTCTCTTTAACCTTAGACATGTTACCGCCGTTGTTTCTGGTTAGAGTTGATTTGTTGTGGGGAATTTTTATAAACTTGTTCTTTTACTCTAGTTCTGCTGGATCTTTTTGCTAAGTTAGTTATTTTCTTCCATCTGAATACGATTTTGTTTATATTTCATGGCCTGCTAGTTTGTTTATAGGAAGGGAAATTTAAGAACACTGATTTCATTGAAATCTCGAAATTTAATAAAAACTACCATAGATTGATATTCAAAACCTGATACAATTAGAAAGCCTATCAAATTGCACAATTAATCGTATAAAAAAAATTATACATTCCCATTTGAAAAAATCAAGTTACCTTTGATTGAAGTTTCCTTAATGGATCTACCGATTTCTCCAAGTACAAATGTAATTCGAACTCGACCGTCTAACGTAAGCTGACACATTTCATGCTTAGTAATACCGAAAAGTCACAGCCCTCTATGATTTATAACAGCTGCGATATTCAATTTTTTTCTGACATCTACCTATACCCAAAATTGTGATTTGCACCTAAACGGTTCACTTAAAGTCCCATGTGTGATACATAAAGTCACACTAAAATGCACCCAGAAATCTAAATATGCAATAATATACAGGGCGTTCCATTTAAAAAAACATAACTTTGATATGTCACGCTTTTATTAGACACCCTGTATAAAAGCCATTATTTTTAAAATGTAGCCCAACTCGACCTACATACACTTGCAAAGTCGTTTTTTCGAAAAATGGTATCGTTTGGTCACACGAGTCCGAGGCGTTGAGCTTGACTCACCCTGTATATGAATCGTTAGATAAAAAAATCCCTACCGTATCTGTATTTATTGATCTAGCTAAAGCATTTGACACTGTCAGCCATAGGATTCTATTGAATAAATTAGAGCATATCGGCTTTCGTGGAGTATCATTCAGGCTAATGGAAAGCTATCTAAACAATCGCACAAATTATGTCGAAATAAATAATATCTTGAGTGAGTGCAAAATATTTGAGTACGGCGTACCACAAGGCACCGTCTTAGGACCGCTCTTATTCAATATTTATATAAACGACCTACTTAATATTGCCACAAAATGAATGATACACTGCTTTGCAGATGATACAGTGATAACCTATCAAGCATCAAGCTGGAAAGAAATCCAAGAAATAATCAGGTATGATATAACAATTATTAAAAATTGGTTTGATACCAATCTTCTTACGATAAATTTTGATAAATCTTACTATTTACCTTTTTCGTCATATAAAAATACGTTACCAAATTTTGGACCTATTGAAATAGACAAAAGACAAATTTTTGAGGCTGATAGTGTCAAATACTTAGGTATAATAATTGATAAACATTTAAAATGGGATTTACAAATAAAATTTCTTTCGCGAAAAGTCAGACAACTATTACCTAAATTCAAATATCTTAGACAATTTCTAAGCACACGTTGTTTAGAAACATTATATTATTCTCTTGTGCAGTCCCAACTAAATTATGGCATCTTAGGTTGGGGAGGAGTGCATCAAACTCATTTGAAGAGTATCAGTTCCTTGCAAAAATGTGTTTTGAAGATTGTTTATTATAAAGAACCCACTTACCCCTCAAATAATTTATTTAAAGAATCCCAGAAATTTGACATCCGACAACTATACAGCTACAACATATTGAATTTCGTCCACAAACATCAAAATTACATCAATTTCAATAGCCATGAACATAATACACGAACCAAGAATAGGACCTTAAGACCTCCTATATTTAAGTCAATAGGCCAAAAAAGTTTAATATATCGATGTTGCTGCATATACGATTTACTTCCTGCTTCACTGAAATCCATAAAATCTCATACTGTATACAAAAAAAAAGTCAAAAATTGGATGATGGACACACCCAGAGATATTTTTTCAAATGTTTTTAACACGATTTTGAACTGACACACTTACAAGTTTTTAATATAGTTAGTATTAGTTTTAATATACGTATTGTTAAATATATGTATGTATTTTAACCCACGCACAAGGTCAGCACCTTCTGTGGGTCAAACAATTTATTTGCCCTGTATTGTTGGTGAATAAATTATTATTATTATTACAGTAGTAGGAGTGACAAATTTAAGATTTTCTGTAGTAAAAACTATTTTATTAAAAAAATATATCGTTTGCAAACTGTGTAATGTATACTAATATAGAACAAAGAAGATATTCATTATTCTAACAAGAAAAATCACTACCAGATACACAGATGTATGCGAGATTGTGTCTCAGAAGTATGGGCTACTCATCATAGTCTAAAACGTTACGACAAACGTCTTCGTCGTCACTGATACTGTCAGCTTTTAAATTCAAATAAAACAGTTGACTGTTCGGATGTATGTAACACAACAAGGTTCTAATGTCTTCAAGTTTCTTTTTAGGCAGTAGAAGTGGGTATGTATCATGTAGTTATTCTAAATTAGGATGTTCTGTGCTTAACTGTCCTTTTTTAAGGTTATTGTTTACGAAATCTCAAGGGCCTATGACATGTACATCAGAATTAAAGTATTACGTATTTTGCAAAATAATAAGGGACCTACGTTTAAAACTAATTATATATCTATGTTACACTTAGACCCTTTGAACCTTTTTATCTGCAAACTAAAAAGGGCCGAAGATAACATAGCTCTCATATTTCTTGTATCGTTTATGCTGACTTTTTTAGTTAGGCCTCAAAGTGAAGCAAAAAGCAAAAAAAGCATAAAGGCTCAAGTCCATACATGCCCCATTTAGTGGGTCTATATTGAAAGATAGGTCCATTTACGACATGCAGAATGTTTAATTAGTGTAAATAAGACCGTGATAAAAAGACCTTGAGGTATACATAGGCCTTTCTATACAGGGTGGGCCAATAGTGCGTGGACGGAGCATTGTGGGCTTACTTGAAAATATTTCAAAAATCTGTCACTTGATCATGGTAGGGACCCTTGAGGGCTATAACGTAAAAATATTTTCACTTCAATTCTGACGTTTATACAGGGTGATTCATATCAAACTTACATTTTTTTGAATGGAACCCCATATATATTATTACATATTTGGATTCCTTGGTCAATTCTAGTTTGACTTTATGTATCACACATGGAAGTTTAAACGAACCATTTAGGCGCAAATCACCATTTTTGGTATAAGTAGGTATCAGAAAAAAATTGAATATCGCAGCGATTATAAAACCTAGAAGGCCGTGAGTTTGCGGTACGACTAAGCATGAAATGCGTCACCTAAGGTCAGACGGCTAAATTTGAATTCTATTTGTACTTGGAGAAATCGGTAGATTAATCAAGGAAACTTAAATCACAGATAACTTGATTTTTTCAAATGGGAATGCCTATTTTGGTTTAAAGAATCAAATGTAAAATTTGATTACCTTTCTAACGATATAGCGTTCTTGATATCAGTCTGTCTTGGTTTTCATTTTATTTCAAATTTTCAGTCAAATCGGTGTTTTTTCAATTTTCCTGCGTGCAAGCAACCTAGCAGGCCATGAAAAATAAACAAAAGCTCGTTAATATGGAAGAAACCAACTAACTTAGTAGAAAGATGCAAACTAACTAGAGCAACGAGGCTAGATTATGAAAATTCTTTACAACATATTAGCTCTAACCGGATTCAGCAGCGGCAAGATATCTAATGTCAATGAGTAGCTGGGGTATGACAGAAGTGTTTGTTTTTCACAGCCTACTGGCTATTGAGATCTATTAGAGTTTGGCAACTTTCCAAACCGATTAAAAATTTTGAAACAAAAGAAAACTACCACCGATTTTTGCTTACAGTCTAACATGTTTAGAATGAAATTTCACATTTAATGGGATAAAACAATTAGTCACTTCCGTTAAGTCAAAAGTGAAGATATCTCCAACTGGAGTATTCTGAACATCTATTGAAATGATTGCTAGAATTTTTTAATTATGCTATGTTGTAATTGTGATTATTTCATGTAGTTTTCTACAAACTCAATTATGTTTTACAATTCAAACAGACCGCAAATCAAGTTTTATTTCCGCGATTATTCTAATAAGTAGCAGTACCTACTGAATAATTTGAAGGGTTCTAGTCAGAGGTATCATTACTTTTGACTTACGGAAATGGCTACCTTTTTATAGCATTAAATGTGAACATTTATTCAGAAGACATAGATATTCTACTGCCAGTAACAATCACTAGTAGTTTTCCTTTGATTAAATATTTTTTTACTGACTTTGGAAATTAGCTAATAGCTAGTAGGCTGTGAAAAATGAGCGTTCTTGTTACCACTATTGTTTCTGGTTAGAGCTAATATGTTGTAAGGAATTTTGATAATTTTGCCTCGTTGCTCTAGTTAGCTTGCATATTTCTAATAAGTTAGTTACTTTCTTCCATATTAACGAGCTTTTGTTTATCTTTCATGGCCTGCTAGGTTGCTTGCATGTAGGAAAATTGAAAAACACCGATTTGACTGAAAATTTGAAATAAAATGAAAACCAAAAAACATCGATATCAAGAATGCTATATCGTTAGAAAGGTGACCAAATTTTACATTTGATTCTTTAAACCAAAATAGGCATTCCCATTTGAAAAAATCAAGTTATCTGTGATTTAAGTTTCCTTGATTAATCTACCGATTTCTCCAAGTACAAATAGAATTCAAATTTAGCCGTCTGACCTTAGGTGACGCATTTCATGCTTAGTCGTACCGCAAACTCACGGCCTTCTAGGTTTTATAATCGCTGCGATATTCAATTTTTTTCTGATACCTACTTATACCAAAAATGGTGATTTGCGCCTAAATGGTTCGTTTAAACTTCCATGTGTGATACATAAAGTCACACTAGAATTGACCAAGGAATCCAAATATGTAATAATATATATGGGGTTCCATTCAAAAAAATGTAAGTTTGATATGAATCACCCTGTATAAATGTCAAAATTTAAGTGAAAATATTTTTACGTTATAGCCCTCAAGGGAGCCTACCATGGTCAAGTGACAGATTTTTGAAATATTATTTGGTAATCCCACAATCCTCCGTCCACGCACTATTGGCCCACCCTGTATATTCACTGAAGTGTTCATACTTAGGCCTTTTTACATACAATGTAATCCTCAACGAAAATGCCTTTTGACTTAGGACCTATTCCATCGGAATCGGAATATTTATGAAGTTAACTCCAAAACCCCATTTTAAGAAAATTTGTACATAGGCCCTTGTCCATCCAAGCCACAGATTTAAAATAATGCTATTATCTATCGCAGTGACTGCAGTAACTCTATTTTGTGTCCTTATTCAGGTTCCCATAAGGCTGACCTAAATAGGTTAGGGCGTCACTGATACTGTCAGCTTTTAAATTATTCAAATAAAATAGTTGACTGTTCTGATGTATGTAACACAACAAGGTTCTAATGTCTTCAAGTTTCTTTTTAGGCAGTAGAAGTGGGTATGCATCATGTAGTTTTTCTAAACTAGGATGTTCTGTGCTTAACTGTCCTTTTTTAAGGTTATTGTTTACGAAATCTCAAGGGCCTATGACATACATCAGAATTAAAGTATTACATATTTTTCAAAATAATGAGGGCCTAAGTAGTAGATATACTATGACCTACGTTTAAAACTAATTATATATCTATGTTACTCTTAGGGCCGTTGAACCTTTTTATCTGCAAACTAAAAACGGCCTAAGATAACATAGGTCTCATATTTCTTGTATCATTTATGCCGACTTTTAGTTAGGCCTCAAAGTGAAGCAAAAAGCAAAAAAAGCATAGAGGCTCAAGTCCATACAGGCCCCATTTAGTGGGTCTATATTAAAAGATAGGTCCATTTACGACATGCAAAATGTTTAATTAGTGTAGATAAGACCGTGATAAAAATACCTAAGGTATACATAGGCCTTTATACACTGAAGTGTTCATACTTAGGCCTTTTTACATACTATGTAATCCTCAATGAAAATGCCTTTTGACTTAGGACCTATTCCATCGGAAAAAGCGCATTCTATTTATGAAGTTGAGTCCAAAACCCCAACATAGACCCTTGTTCATCCAAGCCACAGATTTGAAATATTGCTATCATGTCACTCGGACATCCCATCCAAATTTTTCGTTCAAATTACGAAATCATCAAAAAAAAATTATAGAAGAGAATGTCCTGCTGCTGCTAAGATGCTGAGAATGGATCGATAGAAGGTCAAGGAGAAGAAGAAGAAGCAAATCATTGAGAAGTGTGCAAATATAACAGTCCAAAGAGAGACAGCAGTGAAATTAGGTTAGGCAAAATTTTAGTGTATATTCCAGGCCAATACCTCAAACAAGGCATAGCCTTCGAGGTGGCAATATTTGTATAGTACAATACAAATAAAATGAAATGAAATGTATCGCAGTGACTGCAGTAACTCTATTTTGTGTCCTTATTAAGGTACCCATAAGGCCGACCCAAATAGGATAGGGCGTTATTGGCTTGTAATAACTGTCTAGTGTGCTATGACAATGCTTTACTAACACCCATATCGATATGTCGTTCAGTTCTGGTACATTTCATGGAAAACAAACTTCCTGAAACGTGACACTCGTATGAATTGGAACGACCATAATTAATTAGCAAATGTCTATTACCTTCAAATGCATCGAGAGCAGTTAATTTCGACTGCATTGTGACGGATTGCGTTCGGTAATCGAAATTTAAAATTTCACGTACACCTAAAATGATATATTTCGACGTATTATAATACAGTACGGATGCTTTTGGTCAACAGTGCAGGAAAAATAGTTTGTTGCATCATGCAGCTTGTTGGACAAGATCATAACTTCACCACAGGTGAATGAATGATTCGATTTAGGGAAAATAGCAGGTTTTTCAAATAACCGGTTATAGCATATCCAATAACCGGTTGTAAACAGGTTAGTTTTTACTGGCGGTTAAACCGGTTAACCGGTTTGTTCGTGAATAACCGAAAGTCGGTTATTTTCATACTTTATACTTTCTGAACTCCACTAGATTCGTAGCTTCAGTGAAATGTGGAATTGTATTTTACCGTTAGTTCTTTCCTATGCCTATTGTTTTGCTTCGTTTTATCGTTCTATGTGGTAGGCCTTTTAAAACAGTCCCAGAATCGCTTGTAGAACAGTCTTTGCACTGAT
This sequence comes from Callosobruchus maculatus, assembly GCA_951848785.1. Lineage (NCBI taxonomy): Eukaryota > Metazoa > Arthropoda > Insecta > Coleoptera > Chrysomelidae > Callosobruchus > Callosobruchus maculatus. The sequence goes on from CATOUR010000040.1 coordinate 7,980,883, forward strand.
AACAGAAGACGCCTCACACCACAGCATGGGAATCAACTACCTCTCCTTAGGACATATTGTCTGGGAATTATAGCTAGTATTTGTTTTGTTTGCAATATAAAATTTAAAAATGCAAAAGAGCTGTTTTTCTACCTTTACTGTGACATCTGTATTCTACTATTCTGTACTGAAAACATAGACAAAAATGTGTGAAACAATTTTTAAATAGAAGAAAGCAGCAAAAAAGCGTATTTTTTTGTCTCTCATTTAATCCAAATAAATGTTTCACAAATTTTACGTAGTTTTCACACTCTTTGAAAACGGATGTATGGCACACAGGAGGAAAAGATTGTATGATATGACATAAGTCACTACTAAATCTAACCTCTATTCTATGGGTCAAAAAATAACCGGTTATTGGTGTAACCGGTTATTTGGTTCAGGTTAACCGCCTCAGGTTATTTTTGGTCAAAAAAACAACCGGTTAACCGATAACCGGTTATTTATGAATAACCGCCCATCCCTAATTCGATTCGGCGACTTCTGAACTACTCACGGCTGGTGGATTTGCACCTATACTCATACCTGTTAACTGGGACGTCACGCAACCAGGTGGCGCTTATAACTCCGCCCCCTCGCGATATGGTAATGTCTTCAGGTCCTTTAGGATGGGTACCAACAAAATGTCAAACCAGATGGAATGGCCCCTTCCCATTCAAACAATGTACCGACTTGGCGGACGACATAAGGTTTGCAAGCTCTTCAAACTTTCGTATCAACGAGGCGGGTTTCCCGCTTCGTGGAAGAGTGGCTGCGTACAACCCATCCCTAAGAAAAGCAAAAAAAACTGATCCCACCAATTATAGACCTGTGGCTCTTCTCAGCATCATGTCTAAGGTTATGGAGACTGTTATTAACACACAGCTCCTGAAATACCTGGACAACAATAACATCATAAATGATCGCCAGTATGGCTTCCGTAAGCACAAGTCTAGAGGTCCTCCTTGCCTACGTCACTCACTGTTGCCTGAGGATAACTTAATTAATATAAGTCGAAAGATCACAAATATGAAAATAAGGAGTTTTTGTTTGAATGACCTTATCCTACAAAAAGTAACTGAAGTTACAGGTAGTTCCTTTCCTGTATAACTGTTTGCCTCAAGGGCGTTCTTTAGGTGTTCCAGTTTGGTGTCGAGTTCTTCTGGTTCGCACACTTTTCGAGCCCGTTCTGTCAAAGTTCTAATGATTCCGTACTTCTGAGATGGGTGGTGGTCCGATTCTTTATCTAAGTACCGGTATGCGTACGTACAACGCGTAAATTTGGATGATTTGACTGAACTATATCAATTGAAATGGCCTTTAGGAACAACAGTGCACGTGATTTGTATTGTATTAATCCCATGGATCAGAACGTACTGAATTATTCACGCCTATTTGCCGCTGTTTTGAATCCTGCAAAAAAGCGGGCGCTTATAAATGTGGCCCATATATTTTCGAACCTTTTTGAACGTGTAGCTGGGGAATTGGTTGCTGTAGATAACGATTCTCTCGATCGTGAATTTCGGATTATTGTTATACTATAATCTACAATTATTTACCTAATACTGATCTTATTTAACTCATAAGTAAAATTTGGATGCTATTATGGAGTTATTGAAGACGAGCTGCAACAAGGCACTAATCATTCCTGGCCATATTTGACATCTAAGCATGTGCACTAAGACAAAAATACTGCCTGGCAGTAAAGTTAGTGCCTGCCACTATTTATGGACGCCTTGTGTCGCGGCACTGCCAAGGCACTATTTTGAAATAACTATGATTCTTTTTGTTGTTTTGAGACACGGGATTTAAATTTAGGCCCGATTTTATCAACACGCATATTTAACAGACTTTGACAAAGCTTCTCTATTGGATGTTATTTAGCAAAAGCTTTCTATTGGGTATTGAGGGCTATGTTAATAAGTATCATCCAATAGTATTTTATCAATGTTGAAAACAAAACGTCAAAGCTGGATGATAGCAGTATATCAGAACAAAGCGATTAATTTGCAAATTAATGCCACATTTTTCATGTTTACATTATAATTATTCTATGATTACTAATTGCAAACGGCGATAATTTGTGACAGAATCATAAAAGTACCTAGTATCAATCACAGCAACTACCTTATTTAATAATTACAAATCCCACCTCCGTCAGATGGATTATAGAAAAAAATATACATACTTTTATGAAGAATCAATCTTTCATTTACTGGATGCATGTTTGTTATTATAGACCATCTTACCACCTATAGGTGAGGGGAGTATTGTGATCGCGAAGATTTTCGATTTTCAGATAATACGCTTTTTGGGCATTTTATGATGTCTACACAATGAAAATCCACGTCGCTAATTTTCGTCAGTTTGTCTGTCTGTCTGTACGCGTTTTTCTAGCCTCGTAATCTCAGTAACCACTGCATGGATTGTGATGAAATTTGGGCAGTGATATGCTGGGTGCTCGTAGTAGGTATAACGTTCCTATAATTTTGAAAATCGGTGCATGGGCGGCGGAGTAATTAGCAAAAAGCAAAAAATTTCAAATATTCCTCAAATTTCGTTTTTGGGCTTTTAGGTGTTCCTGATCATTTTCTACTTTTTTTTGGGTGGCGTGAAATTTGGGGTAGTTGGGGGATGAAGGGTTGTAAAATTGAAAATTTTGTTGCATTCTTAATATACTGTCCACTGACCTGTGAAAAAAGACTTAGCGACATAAATAACTTTTTTAGGTCCATCCGAACATTGCCTTGCCTGTCGCAGAAACGAAAGGACTTTCTGGTGTAAACATACCATATACGAGTATTGCTTCAGATCGTTCTACATTGTGTAACGAAGAAACTGTTGAATTGATTTTAATAAAATGGGGTGAAATTTAAGTGGGGTTGGGGGTGGGGGTTGAAAAACTGAAAAATTTGTTATATTCATAATAGGCTGTCCACTGACATGTGAAGGAAGACCTAGCGACATAAATCATCTTTTTAGGTCCATCCGAACATAACCTTACCTATTACCGAAACTAAGGGACTTTCTGAATGTTCTATGTAAATACGATTATTTATTGCTTTAGATCGGTTTGTATTTTGTAACGTGGAAAATACTAAATTGATTCTAAGGAAATTTTGACACAGTATGAAAAACGCGTATGTTTGTTAGAAATCGTGTTAGTGGCAGCGTAGCAATACTTAATCAAAAAACTAAAAATATTAAAACAGCTCAAACTTCGTTTTTAGATGCTTTAGAGGTTCCTGATTGTTTTCTGTCTTTTTTTTGGGTGGGGGTGATAGGAGATGGGGCGTTACCGTAATGTGTGGGAAGTACTGAGTTAATCAACTTGACTCCATTTTTTTATAATACTTTAAACACTACGGTGACTAACACAAAATACTGATGCGTTAAACTAAGAACAAGTATACTTGTACAGGCGCTACCCTAAGTATGGTTTAATTACTTTATCATTAAGGTGTCCGTCTGCCATAAATGAATGACGATGGTCAATATATCAGGCAAGATGGTAAAGTTTACCGACACCTATTATGACAGACACCGAGAATGTTCCGAACAGGTAGGAGTTTTCGACTTAAGGGTCTAGGATCTAGGGCACGCGAAATTGAGAAGCCAAGAAAAGACGTATTCCTGTGTTAGCGAGGAGGCGTGGCTGCCTGTTTCCTTCCTCCAGTGTGTGTACCTAAGATGAGGGGAGATAAGACCAAAAACCCAAAAGTAAGGTCAAAAGGTCCAAAGGTCACCATAAAAATGAATTTCGCATTTCCAAGCTCCTGATGACGTTACCTTTAACCTTAGTAAAGACTCAAAGAGCAAATTGAAGAAGAAAGCTTGCACTTGTGCAACTAGTTAGCCTTTTACTTCCCACACCGATAGGTGAGGGGAGTATTGTGATCACGAAAATTTTTGATTTTGAGATAATACACTTTTTGAGCGTTTTATGATGTGTACATAACGAAAATCCACGTCACTCATTTCCGTCGGTCTGTCTGTCTGTCTGTCTGTCTGTCTGTCTGTCTGTCTGTCTGTCTGTCTGTCTGTCTGTCTGTCTGTCTGTCTGTCTGTCTGCCTGTCTGTCTGTCGGTCTGTCGGTCTGTCGGTCTGTCTGTCGCGTTCTTCTACCCTCGTAATATCAGCAACCGCTGCATGGATCGTGATGAAATTTGGGCAGCGGTATGCTGTGGGGTCGTAGTAGGTAATGTTCCTATAATTTTGAAAATCGGTGCATAGGCGGCGGAGTAATTAGCAAAAAACAAAAAAATTAAATATTGCTGAAACATTTTTTTTAGGCGTTTTGGGGGTCCCTGATCATTTTCTACTTTTTTTTGATTTGGGGTGAAATTGGGGTGGTTGGGAGGTGGGGGGTTGTAAAATTGAAAGATTTGTTGCTTTCATAATAGACTGTCCACTGACCTGTGAAGAAAGAACTGGCGACATAAATAACTTTTTTAGGTCCATCCGAACATTGCCTTGCCTATTACAGAAAGCAAAGGACTTTTTTCTGATGTAAACATACGAGAGTATTGCTTTAGATAGTTGTATATTGTCTAACGACGAAACTGTTGAATGGATTTTAATGAAATTTTGACGCAGTGTTACTACTGTGGTGAAGATGCAAAGCGCGTATGGTTTTTATAAATCGTGCTAGTGGCGGCGCAGTAATAATAAAAAAACTAAAAATATAAAAACAGCTCAAACTTCGTTTTTAAGCGTTTTAGAGGTTCCCGATCATTTTCTGCGTTTTTTTGGGTGGGGGTGAAATTGGGTTGGTTGGAGGGTTGGGGGTTGAAAAATTAAAAAATGTCTTGCACTACTACTAATAGGCTGTCCACTAACCTGTGAAGGAAGATCTAGCGACACCAATCATCTTTTTAGGTCCATCCGAACATTGCATAGCCTATTACGGAAACTAAGGGACTTAGAATTTTCTGTATACATACGAGAATTTATTGGTTTAAATCGTTTTGTATTTCATAACGTGGACAATTGATTCTAATGAAATTTTGAGACAGTATATTGTTACCGTGGTGAGAATGGAAAATGCGTATGTCTGTAAAAAATCGTGTCAGTGGCACCGTAGCAATAATCAAAGAACGAAAAGCATGAAAACTACTCAAATTCGGTTTTTAGGTGTTTTTGGGGGTTCCTGGTCATTTCCTACCAGTTTTTTGGGTGGGGGTGAAAGTGAGGTGGTTGGGGGGTGGGGGGTTGTAAAACTGAGAAGTTTGTAGTATCGAGACTGTCCATTGACCTGTGAAGGAAAGACCTAGCGGCATAAGACAATTTGGGGGGGGGGGGGGCTGGCGATTATTTGGTTACAAGGGATCTCAGATTCTATAGCTTTATTCTATGGGAAAATTATGAACTGGTATCAGCGTAATGTGTGGGAAGTATTGAGTCAATCAACTTGACTTCATTTTTTGATATCGTGTTTGGTTGTTAAACTACAGGCAACTATAGAATGTATGATTTTGCATTGCGAGCTTTTTTGCACACTTAAAAACTTTTTTGAGAAAACGGAAAATAGTTGTCATTCATGAAGGTCTTAACTACCGCCTTCTGAAATATTATATATGTAGTTTGAAAATAGAGTGAGTTATGCGAGAAATTGTGAGTCCCTGTTTTACATGGCAAGTACGTATGTATAAATGTGTGTATCGGGCGGATGCAAATTGCAGCCGCGGTTAGGGTATAATCTATAAATCTCAAATATGACCATAAAAAACGTTGAAAATTGCAGCGGGGATTCCTTATCGGCTTATCGGCGTAGCCGCATGGGATGGATTAGGGTTAGTCTACCTGTTTGGAGGTATTCTAAAAATTAATTTTGATTTGTATAGCAAAATATTATATAAAAATTCAGTCAAATTAATTTTTATCTGAAGCAACAATTTGGTGGCATTTACTTACCTATACTTTTGTTAGTGATCTTGAAGACTATGACATCATAAAGACTTTTTTAAATTACAAACCCAAAATTTTGTTCGCACTCATTGTTATAGAGATTTTGCAATTATCTACTTGACTAACTAGAACTTAACTAGAAAAGTTAATTTTTTGATACAGATTTCCATTATTTTAGGCAATTTCGACAATATCAACAAATGTGACAATTTTGATACTTTTTTGCAATTTTCGGAAGGTGATAATATACCCAAGGTGCATTTTTTTTAGACTGAAACTAATACGTTACCTTTCTTTTGTCAGAAAAGTGAATAATAAATCAAAAACTATTGACATTGAAAGAAAATTATATTTTTCTAAATTGCTCATTGCTAATTATACATAGATTTATGTAAAAGCATGTTCTTAAATTGTCTTACATAAATATATACATAAAAACCATTATTATCAACTAAGGTTCTCACCATAAAAGTGACATACGCTTTTTATATACTCTAATCCACTTATCCTATATTCATTGAGTAATAAACCTATTTTGCGATTAAAAAAATCTTGCTTCTTTTTAGTTGTTGCATTTGGAGCGTGCTTTATTCTGACACTATTCATTTTAATGTATGTGTCTGTTTGAGTATTTATCAAAGACCCTACAAAAATAAACAACGATGGATGGCTGCTATAAAAAGTCTTATTAAAGTGCGCATGAAATGATCAACAGGCATTGGTAGTGCGAGATGTGTTGGCAGAGTGTTCTGCCCAAGTTTCTGGAGGAAACTCAGAATACCCCGATATATAATTTTCGACTGAATAGTCTGCATATAAAGAGACCCTTGCATCAGCAGGCTGAGTAATTACTATCTCATCTATCCCTAACAGAGGGTCGTCCGCTGCAATTGCAATGTTTACCTGAAATGGAAAAATAACCAGGCGCTGCAATTTTCATATCCCGGATTAAGAATATTTGACCATCCCTGCAATTTGCAATCGCCGTGTGTATCCAGGCCCCTTAATTGCTCTATACATTTCTGAAATGGGCTAAAACAGATCAAACACGCTTTCTGGAATTACTTGGAATTGATATTGGGTATCGGGCCTGGTTACATTTCATCCAAGGAGCCATATATCACGGTCAACAGAGCGGTTCTTCAAGCGCAGGCTAATTAATCCTTCCGGGGTCGTCCGTTATGCAAACATGGCCCCGTGACAGCTAGATGTCTACATTTGATACGCCGCCTGCATACGGCTGGCAGGGTAACAGCCTTATGGGTCCTCGAGGAACGCTAATTGTAGTTTCAACTTCCAGGTTACATTACCTCGTAAATGTCACACACTGCCAAATGTTTAGCGAGTTTGTCGAGAAGCTATCTAGACAAGTAAAATATGAATAAGATGCTTGATATAACGGCTATTGAGGAAGATAGTTTTGAAATGCATTTTGTCCAAATTTTCCATATTTGATACAATCAATCAATCAATCAATCATCGTTTATTTCCAAAAGACTATGATATATAGTATAGGAAAAAGTCATCACAGTATTTAGATAAAAAAAAGGTACAAAACAATACAAATAATAAAGAAACAATAAATAAATAGATACAATTTAACTTACAAACTCGGCAAGTGAGTAATTTATTTATTTATTTATTTACTTATTTATTTATACATCAGCCAACAGTATACATACCACTTACTGGCTGAGACATTACACGTATGTTTTCTACTCACTAATATATAACATAACATATATGATACATTCATATACATACTATATATTAACATATAAAATTGATCAAATCATATTCAAAAACAGTAGATCTCACACTAAAAAATACGTAAAAAATATGAATACGTCGACATCATCAGAGTTACAGTTATTGCAGATAGTGTATAAAGGAGAGTACTTCAGACAGTCAGTGCGTGGAGCATCTAGATAGAATGTGCTATGTTGGCGGGAATTTACTCTGGGTACATAGAAGTTTAGTTTATGCAAAATTTGCGGGCAATCGATTTTATTTGCTATCAGTTTTTGGACAAAACCGATACCGTATTTAATCCGTCTTTGATGCAAGTTGACAACAGAGAAGGTGTCCAATAAAGTTTGCTGGCGAAAACCAATTGGGGGATAGTTACCATTAACCCTGAAGTTTAAATATTTAAGAAAACGTCTTTGTACAGATTCTAGTTGGTTTATGTACTTATCATGATGGGGGCTCCATACAAGTGAGGCATATTCTAACTTAGATCGAACCAGTGAAAAATAAAGCATTTTTATATCCTGTAATACGCCTTTTGAAGTAAAAAATTTTTAAGACTTCTTTCAAAATAGTTCATATTAGATTTTATAACATCCAGAAGAGCGTTATAAATTTTTATGCCCATTATATTGGGATATTGGGACTTCATAGTAACATTATACCGGGAGAACGGAACATGTAATAAGTCTTTTTGTCTAGTATTGATATTTGTCCGTTCTCCAATTCTCGAGAACATGAGCCAGAGCTGATCTGACCTTCAGAGCTGCCACCGCTTTCAGAGCTGCTTGCGTCACTACGCGCCACTAACTTGTTCTATCCATTTTTCAAAATACAACAGCATATTTGTAAAAATGAAAAACCCAGAATTTTGGGAAAGCATTATAAGTTCCCTTTTCAATAATCATAGCGATGCAGATAAATATGATGTTCGTACAAAAAAAGCAACCAAGAGATCAACCAAGATGCACACATTGCTTCGGAAGGAGGACCAATTTGACAAAGTGAGGAGGTACTGCAAAGGAGGAAATTAAAGGGAGAAATAACCAAACACCGCGTGAAGAAAGTCGTAACATACTATGGATTCTGCGAGAGTCAGCTACATTTTTGTCTATTTGTCCGTTCTCCAGTTCTCGAGAACAACAGTTTGTTCCTGTGTATATGCAGAGATACTTCATAAATATACAGACAAGGTACTGTCATTATATTCAGTTTTGGAAAGATCTCGCGACATGAGTGGATCTGAGATACACCAGCAATGACTCGTACCATTTGTTTTTGAGCGAGAAATACAGACTTTGCTGAGGCGGTATTTCCCCACAGACAAACTCCGTACCTCAAAATCGAGTCAATTTGTGCATAGTACACAGTTACGATTTCATTTATTTGTAAAATATCACGGAAATTGCGGAACATGTATGTGAAGGAACATAGTTTCGACACAAAATTATCGCAATCTGATCTAAATGAAACTGTATCATCAAAATTAATTCCTAAAAATTTGGATGCTGAAGTGGTCTGTATAGAATTGCCATTTACGCTTATGTTCAGGGTATTTACGCTTTTTTGATGGTTGTGGAATTGCATGATCTGCGTTTTAGACGTATTGAGCATTAAGCACTGCTCATTGCAATATTTCATTGCAACCTCCAGTACTTGGCCACACTGATGTTCTAGCACATTTGTCTGATGTTTATTTGCAATTAGAAAAAAGACATCGTCGGCGTAAATGGTATGATGGGTATTCTCTAAGACCTCTGTGATGCCATTGATGTATAAGATAAATAGCACAGGGCCCATCACGGACCCCTGCGGCACCCCCACAGTTATCGGTAAGGTGTCAGATGTAACAGTATTTTCACTACTATGCAATGAAACATATTGCTGTCGATGTGACAGAAACTCTTTAACCCACTTCAAAGAGATATGCCCCTCAATCCATACCTTTGCAAAATAGAAAGTAACTTTGAGTGATCGACGCAATCAAAAGCCCTGCTCAAATCACAAAAAATAGCAGCAGGGCTTTCGCCTGCCTCGATAAACTGTCCTATTTCATCATAAAGGGAAAACAATGCTGTTGAAGTTGACCTGTCTTCTCTAAAACTATGCTGATATTTGCTCAGTATGTTAAAACGTTGTAAGAAAGAGCTCAAACGGTCCAAAAACGCATATTCAAATATTTTTGAAAGACTTTGAGGTACAGTTACTGGCATATAGTTCTCCATACATTCCCGGTTGTTCTTTTATATATGGGGGTTACTTTGCTGACCTTACTTACTTACTCTTTATGAACAATAATATACACAAAATACTTTTAGTCTCCGTGGTATTAAGTAGGAAAAATATACAGCAGATTGACTGCCACGTGAAAAATATAAAAATATCATCTGGTGCCAAGTTGAAAATAGCACACTTGATAGTGCCCTGTATGCGCGCCACTAGCCGTGGTAGTAGTAGTGATGGGGAGGCGAAGCCAGGCGAGTAGGCCACCTTTGGCCCTTTTTGCCAATCCCACTGAACCAATCACTGAAAACACTAAAATTCTACACCCTAGAAAGCACCCTGTCGAACCTACCAGACCTCTTGACAAAAGTCAGTATGTCCGACCATTTCGCTGAATATAGTGTCTCCTCCCCACACTCCGTCGTGCCGAATATCTGAACCCTAAGGTTGCGATAAACTGCACATCTGCCCAGGAAGAGGAACGCTGTCTCGTCCTCCTCCCAGCATCTGCAGCAAATGGGGTCCCCTACCACTCTCATGAGTGACAAATGTCTACTCAGCCGGCAATGGCCAGTAAGAACCCCCACCAGAAGGTTGAGCGTCTCTCTGCCTTTATTTAAAAGCCATAGGGTACGGTCCTTATCAGGGCCTGCTAAGAATCTTTTGGCTTGCTCTCTAACCAGGCTTTCGCTAGTTCCTGACCTGGCGTCTGCTAATTCCCAGAATAGGTGCTGGCCCCTATCCTAGCTAACCGGTCCGCTCTCTCGTTACTCGGTATACCAATATGTCCCGGGACCCACAGCAGGGTCACCTTCTTATGGCCTGCTAACTTCTGAAGGGCGGCAGAACATTCTTGAGAGCTGAACTGGCCTTCAGAGCTGCCACCGCTTTCAGAGCTGCTTACGTCACTACGCGCGACTAACTTGTTCTATCTATTTTTCAAAATACAACAGCATATTTGTAAAAATGGAAATCCCGGAATTTCAAACGTTATAAGTTCCCTTCTCAACAATCATAGCGATGCAGATAGATATGATGTACGTATAAAAAAAGCAACCAAGACCCCAGGAACCGGATATCGGAAATTTTCCATTTTCGCTGAACCAGACTGAAACTGAAAACAGCGATAGGATTTCTGATTAGGATACTCTAGTTATGTAGGATACGAGGTTTCGTCCTCTTTAAAGGTCGAATAAAGATTTTAAATTTTTTGCGGGTGACCCTCAGGATCCGGGCATCGGAGATTTTCCATTTTCGCTGAACGAGACTGAAACTGAAAACAGTGATCGGATTCCTGATTAGGATACTCTAGTTATGTAGGATACGAGGTTTCGTCGTCTTTAAAGGTCCAGTGAAGATTTTAGATTTTTTGCGAGTGAACCTCAGGATCCGGGTATAGGAAATTTTCAATTTTCGCTGAACGAGACTGAAACTGAAAACAGCGATCGGATTTCTGATTAGGATACTCTAGTTATGTGGGATACGAGGTTTCGTCCACTTTAAAGGTCGAATAAAGATTTTAGATTTTTTGCGGGTGAACCTCAGGATCCGGGCATCGGAGATTTTCCATTTTCGCTGAATGAGACTGAAACTGAAAACAGCGATCTGATTTCTGATTAGGATACTCTAGTTATGTAGGATACGAGGTTTCGTCCTCTTTAAAGGTCGAATAAAGATTTTAGATTTTTTGCGGGTGAACCTCAGGATCCGGGCATCGGAGATTTTCCATTTTCGCTGAACGAGACTAAAACTGAAAACAGCGATCGGATTTCTTATTAGGATACTCTAGCTATGTAGGATACGAGGTTTCGTCGTCTTTAAAGGTCGAATAAAGATTTTAGATTTTTTGCGGGTGAACCTCAGGATCCGGGCATCGGAGATTTTCCATTTTCGCTGAACGAGACTGAAACTGAAAACAGCGATCGGATTTCTTATTAGGATACTCTAGTTATGCAGGATACAAGGTTTCGTCGTCTTTAAAGGTCGAGTGAGGATTTTAGATTTTTTGCGAGTGAACCTCAGGGATCCGGGCATCGGAGATTTTCCATTTTCGCTGAACGAGACTGAAACTGAAAACAGCGATCGGATTTCTTATTAGGATACTCTAGTTATGCAGGATACGAGGTTTCGTCGTCTTTAAAGGTCGAGTGAGGATTTTAGATTTTTTGCGAGTGAACCTCAGGGATCCGGGCATCGGAGATTTTCCATTTTCGCTGAACGAGACTGAAACTGAAAACAGCGATCGGATTTCTGATTAGGATACTCTAGTTATGTAGGATACGAGGTTTCGTCCACTTTAAAGGTCGAATAAAGATTTTAAATTTTTTGCCTGTGAACCTCAGGATCCGGGCATCGGAGATTTTCCATTTTCGCTGAACGAGACTGAAACTGAAAACAGCGATCGGATTTCTGATTAGGATACTCAAGTTATGTAGGATACGAGGTTTCGTCCTCTTTAAAGGTCGAATAAAGATTTTAGATTTTTTGCGGGTGAACCTCAGGATCCGGGCATCGGAGATTTTCCATTTTCGCTGAACGAGACTGAAACTGAAAACAGCGATCGGATTTCTAATTAGGATACTCTAGTTATGCAGGATACGAGGTTTCGTCGTCTTTAAAGGTCGAGTGAAGATTTTAGATTTTTTGCGAGTGAACCTCAGGACCCGGGCATCGGAGATTTTCCATTTTCGCTGAACGAGACTGAAACTGAAAACAGCGATCGGATTTCTGATTAGGATACTCTAGTTATGTAGGATACGAGGTTTCGTGCTCTTTAAAGGTCGAATAAAGATTTTAAATTTTTTGCGGGCCAACCTCAGGATCCGGGCATCGGAGATTTTCCATTTGCGCTGAACGAGACTGAAACTGAAAACAGCGATCGGATTTCTGATTAGGATACTCTAGTTATGTAGGATACGAGGTTTCGTGCTCTTTAAAGGTCGAATAAAGATTTTAAATTTTTTGCGGGCCAACCTCAGGATCCGGGCATCGGAGATTTTCCATTTGCGCTGAACGAGACTGAAACTGAAAACAGTGATCGGATTTCTGATTAGGATACTCTAGTTATGTAGGATACGAGGTTTCGTCGTCTTTAAAGGTCGAGTGAAGATTTTAGATTTTTTGCGAGTGAACCTCAGGATCCGGGTATAGGAAATTTTCAATTTTCGCTGAACGAGACTGACACTGAAAACAGCGATCGGATTTCTGATTAGGATACTCTAGTTATGTAGGATACGAGGTTTCGTCCACTTTAAAGGTCGAATAAAGATTTTAGATTTTTTGCGAGTGAACCTCAGGATCCGGGTATAGGAAATTTTCAATTTTCGCTGAACGAGACTGAAACTGAAAACAGTGATCGGATTTCTGATTAGGATACTCTAGTTATGTAGGATACGAGGTTTCATCCACTTTAAAGGTCGAATAAAGATTTTAGATTTTTTGCGAGTGAACCTCAGGATCCGGGTATAGGAAATTTTCAATTTTCGCTGAACGAGACTGAAACTGAAAACAGCGATCGGATTTCTGATTAGGATGCTCTAGTTATGTAGGATACGAGGCTTCGTCCACTTTAAAGGTCGAATAAAGATTTTAGATTTTTTGCGGGTGAACCTCAGGATCCGGGCATCGGAGATTTTCCATTTTCGCTGAATGAGACTGAAACTGAAAACAGCGATCTGATTTCTGATTAGGATACTCTAGTTATGTAGGATACGAGGTTTCGTCCTCTTTAAAGGTCGAATAAAGATTTTAGATTTTTTGCGGGTGAACCTCAGGATCCGGGCATCGGAGATTTTCCATTTTCGCTGAACGAGACTAAAACTGAAAACAGCGATCGGATTTCTTATTAGGATACTCTAGCTATGTAGGATACGAGGTTTCGTCGTCTTTAAAGGTCGAATAAAGATTTTAGATTTTTTGCGGGTGAACCTCAGGATCCGGGCATCGGAGATTTTCCATTTTCGCTGAACGAGACTGAAACTGAAAACAGCGATCGGATTTCTTATTAGGATACTCTAGTTATGCAGGATACAAGGTTTCGTCGTCTTTAAGGGTCGAGTGAGGATTTTAGATTTTTTGCGAGTGAACCTCAGGAATCCGGGCATCGGAGATTTTCCATTTTCGCTGAACGAGACTGAAACTGAAAACAGCGATCGGATTTCTTATTAGGATACTCTAGTTATGCAGGATACGAGGTTTCGTCGTCTTTAAAGGTCGAGTGAGGATTTTAGATTTTTTGCGAGTGAACCTCAGGGATCCGGGCATCGGAGATTTTCCATTTTCGCTGAACGAGACTGAAACTGAAAACAGCGATCGGATTTCTGATTAGGATACTCTAGTTATGTAGGATACGAGGTTTCGTCCACTTTAAAGGTCGAATAAAGATTTTAGATTTTTTGCGGGTGAACCTCAGGATCCGGGCATCGGAGATTTTCCATTTTCGCTGAACGAGACTGAAACTGAAAACAGCGATCGGATTTCTAATTAGGATACTCTAGTTATGCAGGATACGAGGTTTCGTCGTCTTTAAAGGTCGAGTGAAGATTTTAGATTTTTTGCGAGTGAACCTCAGGACCCGGGCATCGGAGATTTTCCATTTTCGCTGAACGAGACTGAAACTGAAAACAGCGATCGGATTTCTGATTAGCATACTCTAGTTATGTAGGATACGAGGTTTCGTCCTCTTTAAAGGTCGAATAAAGATTTTAGATTTTTTGCGGGTGAACCTCAGGATCCGGGCATCGGAGATTTTCCATTTTCGCTGAACGAGACTGAAACTGAAAACAGCGATCGGATTTCTGATTAGGATACTCTAGTTATGTAGGATACGAGGTTTCGTGCTCTTTAAAGGTCGAATAAAGATTTTAAATTTTTTGCGGGCCAACCTCAGGATCCGGGCATCGGAGATTTTCCATTTGCGCTGAACGAGACTGAAACTGAAAACAGTGATCGGATTTCTGATTAGGATACTCTAGTTATGTAGGATACGAGGTTTCGTCGTCTTTAAAGGTCGAGTGAAGATTTTAGATTTTTTGCGAGGGAACCTCAGGATCCGGGTATAGGAAATTTTCAATTTTCGCTGAACGAGACTGAAACTGAAAACAGTGATCGGATTTCTGATTGGGATACTCTAGTTATGTAGGATACGAGGTTTCGTCCACTTTAAAGGTCGAATAAAGATTTTAGATTTTTTGCGAGTGAACCTCAGGATCCGGGTATAGGAAATTTTCAATTTTCGCTGAACGAGACTGACACTGAAAACAGCGATCGGATTTCTGATTAGGATACTCTAGTTATGTAGGATACGAGGTTTCGTCCACTTTAAAGGTCGAATAAAGATTTTAGATTTTTTGCGAGTGAACCTCAGGATCCGGGTATAGGAAATTTTCAATTTTCGCTGAACGAGACTGACACTGAAAACAGCGATCGGATTTCTGATTAGGATACTCTAGTTATGTAGGATACGAGGTTTCGTCCACTTTAAAGGTCGAATAAAGATTTTAGATTTTTTGCGAGTGAACCTCAGGATCCGGGTATAGGAAATTTTCAATTTTCGCTGAACGAGACTGAAACTGAAAACAGCGATCGGATTTCTGATTAGGATACTCTAGTTATGTAGGATACGAGGTTTCGTCCACTTTAAAGGTCGAATAAAGATTTTAGATTTTTTGCGGGTGAACCTCAGGATCCGGGCATCGGAGATTTTCCATTTTCGCTGAACGAGACTGAAACTGAAAACAGGGATCGGATTTCTGATTAGGATACTCTAGTTATGTAGGATACGAGGTTTCGTGCTCTTTAAAGGTCGAATAAAGATTTTAAATTTTTTGCGGGCCAACCTCAGGATCCGGGCATCGGAGATTTTCCATTTGCGCTGAACGAGACTGAAACTGAAAACAGTGACCGGATTTCTGATTAGGATACTCTAGTTATGTAGGATACGAGGTTTCGTCGTCTTTAAAGGTCGAGTGAAGATTTTAGATTTTTTGCGAGTGAACCTCAGGATCCGGGTATAGGAAATTTTCAATTTTCGCTGAACGAGACTGACACTGAAAACAGCGATCGGATTTCTGATTAGGATACTCTAGTTATGTAGGACACGAGGCTTCGTCCACCTTAAAGGTCGAATAAAGATTTTAGATTTTTTGCGGGTGAACCTCAGGATCCGGGCATCGGAGATTTTCCATTTTCGCTGAACGAGACTGAAACTGAAAACAGCGATCGGATTTCTGATTAGGATAGGTCTAGTTATGTAGGATACGAGGTTTCGTCGTCTTTAAAGGTCGAGTGAAGATTTTATTAGATTTTTTGCGAGTGAACCTCGGGATCCGGGTATAGGAAATTTTCAATTTTCGCTGAAGGAGACTGAAACTGAAAACAGCGATCGGATTTCATATTAGGATACTCTAGTTATGTAGGAAACGAGGTTTTGTCCTCTTTAAAGGTCGAATAAAGATTGCAAATTTTTGGCGGGTGAAACTCAGGATTCCGGGTATAGGAAATTTTCCATTTTCGCTGGACGAGACTGAAACTGAAAACAGCGATCGGATTTCTGACTAGGATACTCTAGTCATGTAGGATACGAGGTTTCGTCCTCTTTAAAGGTCGAATAAAGATTTTAGATTTTTTGCGGGTGAACCTCAGGATCCGGGCATCGGAGATTTTCCATTTTCGCTGAACGAGACTGAAACTGAAAACAGCGATCGGATTTCTGATTAGGATACTCAAGTTATGTAGGATACGAGGTTTCGTCCTCTTTAAAGGTCGAATAAAGATTTTAGATTTTTTGCGGGTGAACCTCAGGATCCGGGCATCGGAGATTTTCCATTTTCGCTGAACGAGACTGAAACTGAAAACAGCGATCGGATTTCTGATTAGGATACTCTAGTTATGTAGGATACGAGGCTTCGTCCACTTTAAAGGTCGAATAAAGATTTTAGATTTTTTGCGGGTGAACCTCAGGATCCGGGCATCGGAGATTTTCCATTTTCGCTGAACGAGACTGAAACTGAAAACAGCGATCGGATTTCTGATTAGGATACTCAAGTTATGTAGGATACGAGGTTTCGTCCTCTTTAAAGGTCGAATAAAGATTTTAGATTTTTTGCGGGTGAACCTCAGGATCCGGGCATCGGAGATTTTCCATTTTCGCTGAACGAGACTGACACTGAAAACAGTGATCGGATTTCTGATTAGGATACTCTAGTTATGTAGGATACGAGGTTTCGTCCTCTTTAAAGGTCGAATAAAGGTTTTAGATTTTTTGCGGGTGAACCTCAGGATCCGGGCATCGGAGATTTTCCATTTTCGCTGAACGAGACTGAAACTGAAAACAGCGATCGGATTTCTGATTAGGATACTCTAGTTATGTAGGATACGAGGTTTCGTCGTCTTTAAAGGTCGAGTGAAGATTTTATTAGATTTTTTGCGAGTGAACCTCGGGATCCGGGTATAGGAAATTTTCCATTTTCGCCGAACGAGACTGAAACTGAAAACAGCGGTCGGATTTCTGATTTGTATACTCTAGTCATGTAGGATACGAGGTTTCGTCGTCTTTAAAGGTCGAGTGAAGATATTAGATTTTTTGCGAGTGAACCTCAGGATCCGGGTATAGGAAATTTTCAATTTTCGCTGAAGGAGACTGAAACTGAAAACAGCGATCGGATTTCATATTAGGATACTCTAGTTATGTAGGAAACGAGGTTTTGTCCTCTTTAAAGGTCGAATAAAGATTGCAAATTTTTGGCGGGTGAACCTCAGGATTCCGGGTATAGGAAATTTTCCATTTTCGCTGAACGAGACTGAAACTGAAAACAGCGATCGGATTTCTGACTAGGATACTCTAGTCATGTAGGATACGAGGTTTCGTCCTCTTTAAAGGTCGAATAAAGATTTTAGATTTTTTGCGGGTGAACCTCAGGATCCGGGCATCGGAGATTTTCCATTTTCGCTGAACGAGACTGAAACTGAAAACAGCGATCGGATTTCTGATTAGGATACTCAAGTTATGTAGGATACGAGGTTTCGTCCTCTTTAAAGGTCGAATAAAGATTTTAGATTTTTTGCGGGTGAACCTCAGGATCCGGGCATCGGAGATTTTCCATTTTCGCTGAACGAGACTGAAACTGAAAACAGCGATCGGATTTCTGATTAGGATACTCAAGTTATGTAGGATACGAGGTTTCGTCCTCTTTAAAGGTCGAATAAAGATTTTAGATTTTTTGCGGGTGAACCTCAGGATCCGGGCATCGGAGATTTTCCATTTTCGCTGAACGAGACTGAAACTGAAAACAGCGATCGGATTTCTAATTAGGATACTCTAGTTATGCAGGATACGAGGTTTCGTCGTCTTTAAAGGTCGAGTGAAGATTTTAGATTTTTTGCGAGTGAACCTCAGGACCCGGGCATCGGAGATTTTCCATTTTCGCTGAACGAGACTGAAACTGAAAACAGCGATCGGATTTCTGATTAGCATACTCTAGTTATGTAGGATACGAGGTTTCGTCCTCTTTAAAGGTCGAATAAAGATTTTAGATTTCTTGCGGGTGAACCTCAGGATCCGGGCATCGGAGATTTTCCATTTTCGCTGAACGAGACTGAAAATGAAAACAGCGATCGGATTTCTGATTAGGATACTCTAGTTATGTAGGATACGAGGTTTCGTGCTCTTTAAAGGTCGAATAAAGATTTTAAATTTTTTGCGGGCCAACCTCAGGATCCGGGCATCGGAGATTTTCCATTTGCGCTGAACGAGACTGAAACTGAAAACAGTGATCGGATTTCTGATTAGGATGCTCTAGTTATGTAGGATACGAGGTTTCGTCGTCTTTAAAGGTCGAGTGAAGATTTTAGATTTTTTGCGAGTGAACCTCAGGATCCGGGTATAGGAAATTTTCAATTTTCGCTGAACGAGACTGAAACTGAAAACAGCGATCGGATTTCTGATTAGGATACTCTAGTTATGTAGGATACGAGGCTTCGTCCACCTTAAAGGTCGAATAAAGATTTTAGATTTTTTGCGGGTGAACCTCAGGATCCGGGCATCGGAGATTTTCCATTTTCGCTGAACGAGACTGAAACTGAAAACAGCGATCGGATTTCTGATTAGGATACTCTAGTTATGTAGGATACGAGGTTTCGTCCTCTTTAAAGGTCGAATAAAGATTTTAAATTTTTTGCGGGCCAACCTCAGGATCCGGGCATCGGAGATTTTCCATTTTCGCTGAACGAGACTGAAACTGAAAACAGCGATCGGATTTCTGATTAGGATACTCTAGTTATGTAGGATACGAGGTTTCGTCCTCTTTAAAGGTCGAATAAAGATTTTAGATTTTTTGCGGGTGAACCTCAGGATCCGGGCATCGGAGATTTTCCATTTTCGCTGAACGAGACTGAAACTGAAAACAGCGATCGGATTTCTGATTAGGATACTCTAGTTATGTAGGATATGAGGTTTCGTCGTCTTTAAAGGTCGAGTGAAGATTTTATTAGATTTTTTGCGAGTGAACCTCGGGATCCGGGTATAGGAAATTTTCCATTTTCGCTGAACGAGACTGAAACTGAAAACAGCGGTCGGATTTCTGATTTGTATACTCTAGTTATGTAGGATACGAGGTTTCGTCGTCTTTAAAGGTCGAGTGAAGATATTAGATTTTTTGCGAGTGAACCTCAGGATCCGGGTATAGGAAATTTTCAATTTTCGCTGAAGAAGACTGAAACTGAAAACAGCGATCGGATTTCATATTAGGATACTCTAGTTATGTAGGAAACGAGGTTTTGTCCTCTTTAAAGGTCGAATAAAGATTGCAAATTTTTGGCGGGTGAACCTCAGGATTCCGGGTATAGGAAATTTTCCATTTTCGCTGAACGAGACTGAAACTGAAAACAGCGATCGGATTTCTGACTAGGATACTCTAGTCATGTAGGATACGAGGTTTCGTCCTCTTTAAAGGTCGAATAAAGATTTTAGATTTCTTGCGGGTGAACCTCAGGATCCGGGCATCGGAGATTTTCCATTTTCGCTGAACGAGACTGAAACTGAAAACAGCGATCGGATTTCTGACTAGGATACTCTAGTCATGTAGGATACGAGGTTTCGTCCTCTTTAAAGGTCGAATAAAGATTTTAGATTTTTTGCGGGTGAACCTCAGGATCCGGGCATCGGAGATTTTCCATTTTCGCTGAACGAGACTGAAACTGAAAACAGCGATCGGATTTCTGATTAGGATACTCAAGTTATGTAGGATACGAGGTTTCGTCCTCTTTAAAGGTCGAATAAAGATTTTAGATTTCTTGCGGGTGAACCTCAGGATCCGGGCATCGGAGATTTTCCATTTTCGCTGAACGAGACTGACACTGAAAACAGTGATCGGATTTCTGATTAGGATACTCTAGTTATGTAGGATACGAGGTTTCGTCGTCTTTAAAGATCGAGTGAAGATTTTAGATTTTTTGCGAGTGAACCTCAGGATCCGGGTATAGGAAATTTTCAATTTTCGCTGAACGAGACTGACACTGAAAACAGCGATCGGATTTCTGATTAGGATACTCTAGTTATGTAGGATACGAGGCTTCGTCCACTTTAAAGGTCGAATAAAGATTTTAGATTTTTTGCGGGTGAACCTCAGGATCCGGGCATCGGAGATTTTCCATTTTCGCTGAACGAGACTGAAACTGAAAACAGCGATCGGATTTCTGATTAGGATAGGTCTAGTTATGTAGGATACGAGGTTTCGTCGTCTTTAAAGGTCGAGTGAAGATTTTATTAGATTTTTTGCGAGTGAACCTCGGGATCCGGGAATAGGAAATTTTCCATTTTCGCTGAACGAGACTGAAACTGAAAACAGCGATCGGATTTCTAATTAGGATACTCTAGTTATGTAGGATACGAGGTTTCGTCGTCTTTAAAGGTCGAGTGAAGATTTTAGATTTTTTGCGAGTGAACCTCAGGACCCGGGCATCGGAGATTTTCCATTTTCGCTGAACGAGACTGAAACTGAAAACAGCGATCGGATTTCTGATTAGCATACTCTAGTTATGTAGGATACGAGGTTTCGTCCTCTTTAAATGTCGAATAAAGATTTTAGATTTTTTGCGGGTGAACCTCAGGATCCGGGCATCGGAGATTTTCCATTTTCGCTGAACGAGACTGAAACTGAAAACAGCGATCGGATTTCTGATTAGGATACTCAAGTTATGTAGGATACGAGGTTTCGTCCTCTTTAAAGGTCGAATAAAGATTTTAGATTTTTTGCGGGTGAACCTCAGGATCCGGGCATCGGAGATTTTCCATTTTCGCTGAACGAGACTGAAACTGAAAACAGCGATCGGATTTCTGATTAGGATACTCAAGTTATGTAGGATACGAGGTTTCGTCCTCTTTAAAGGTCGAATAAAGATTTTAGATTTTTTGCGGGTGAACCTCAGGATCCAGGCATCGGAGATTTTCCATTTTCGCTGAACGAGACTGAAACTGAAAACAGCGATCGGATTTCTGATTAGGATACTCTAGCTATGTAGGATACGAGGTTTCGTCCTCTTTTAAGGTCGAATAAAGATTTTAGATTTTTTGCGGGTGAACCTCAGGATCCAGGCATCGGAGATTTTCCATTTTCGCTGAACGAGACTGAAACTGAAAACAGCGATCGGATTTCTGATTAGCATACTCTAGCTATGTAGGATACGAGGTTTCGTCCTCTTTAAAGGTCGAATAAAGATTTTAGATTTTTTGCGGGTGAACCTCAGGATCCGGGCATCGGAGATTTTCCATTTTCGCTGAACGAGACTGAAACTGAAAACAGCGATCGGATTTCTTATTAGGATACTCTAGCTATGTAGGATACGAGGTTTCGTCCTCTTTAAAGGTCGAATAAAGGTTTTAGATTTTTTGCGGGTGAACCTCAGGATCCGGGCATCGGAGATTTTCCATTTTCGCTGAACGAGACTGAAACTGAAAACAGCGATCGGATTTCTTATTAGGATACTCTAGCTATGTAGGATACGAGGTTTCGTCCTCTTTAAAGGTCGAATAAAGATTTTAGATTTTTTGCGGGTGAACCTCAGGATCCAGGCATCGGAGATTTTCCATTTTCGCTGAACGAGACTGAAACTGAAAACAGCGATCGGATTTCTGATTAGCATACTCTAGCTATGTAGGATACGAGGTTTCGTCCTCTTTAAAGGTCGAATAAAGATTTTAGATTTTTTGCGGGTGAACCTCAGGATCCAGGCATCGGAGATTTTCCATTTTCGCTGAACGAGACTGAAACTGAAAACAGCGATCGGATTTCTTATTAGGATACTCTAGCTATGTAGGATACGAGGTTTCGTCCTCTTTAAAGGTCGAATAAAGGTTTTAGATTTTTTGCGGGTGAACCTCAGGATCCGGGCATCGGAGATTTTCCATTTTCGCTGAACGAGACTGAAACTGAAAACAGCGATCGGATTTCTGATGAGGGTACTCTAGCTATGTAGGATACGAGGTTTCGTCCTCTTTAAAGGTCGAATAAAGATTTTAGATTTTTTGCGGGTGACCCTCAGGATCCAGGCATCGGAGATTTTCCATTTTCGCTGAACGAGACTGAAACTGAAAACAGCGATCGGATTTCTGATTAGCATACTCTAGCTATGTAGGATACGAGGTTTCGTCCTCTTTAAAGGTCGAATAAAGATTTTAGATTTTTTGCGGGTGAACCTCAGGATCCGGGCATCGGAGATTTTCCATTTTCGCTGAACGAGACTGAAACTGAAAACAGCGATCGGATTTCTGATTAGGATACTCTAGCTATGTAGGATACGAGGTTTCGTCGTCTTTAAAGGTCGACTGAAGATATTAGATTTTTTGCGAGTGAACCTCAGGATCCGGGCATCGGAGATTTTCCATTTTCGCTGAACGACACTGAAACTGAAAACAGCGATCGGATTTCTGATTAGCATACTCTAGCTATGTAGGATACGAGGTTTCGTCCTCTTTAAAGGTCGAATAAAGATTTTAGATTTTTTGCGGGTGAACCTCAGGATCCGGGCATCGGAGATTTTCCATTTTCGCTGAACGAGACTGAAACTGAAAACAGCGATCGGATTTCTTATTAGGATACTCTAGCTATGTAGGACACGAGGTTTCGTCCTCTTTAAAGGTCGAATAAAGATTTTAGATTTTTTTCGGGTGAACCTCAGGATCCAGGCATCGGAGATTTTCCATTTTCGCTGAACGAGACTGAAACTGAAAACAGCGATCGGATTTCTGATTAGCATACTCTAGCTATGTAGGATACGAGGTTTCGTCCTCTTTAAAGGTCGAATAAAGATTTTAGATTTTTTGCGGGTGAACTTCAGGATCCAGGCATCGGAGATTTTCCATTTTCGCTGAACGAGACTGAAACTGAAAACAGCGATCGGATTTCTGATTAGGATACTCAAGTTATGTAGGATACGAGGTTTCGTCCTCTTTAAAGGTCGAATAAAGATTTTAGATTTTTTGCGGGTGAACCTCAGGATCCGGGCATCGGAGATTTTCCATTTTCGCTGAACGAGACTGAAACTGAAAACAGCGATCGGATTTCTGATGAGGGTACTCTAGCTATGTAGGACACGAGGTTTCGTCCTCTTTAAAGGTCGAATAAAGATTTTAGATTTTTTGCGGGTGAACTTCAGGATCCAGGCATCGGAGATTTTCCATTTTCGCTGAACGACACTGAAACTGAAAACAGCGATCGGATTTCTGATTAGCATACTCTAGCTATGTAGGATACGAGGTTTCGTCCTCTTTAAAGGTCGAATAAAGATTTTAGATTTTTTGCGGGTGAACCTCAGGATCCGGGCATCGGAGATTTTCCATTTTCGCTGAACGAGACTGAAACTGAAAACAGCGATCGGATTTCTTATTAGGATACTCTAGCTATGTAGGATACGAGGTTTCGTCGTCTTTAAAGGTCGACTGAAGATATTAGATTTTTTGCGAGTGAACCTCAGGATCCGGGCATCGGAGATTTTCCATTTTCGCTGAACGACACTGAAACTGAAAACAGCGATCGGATTTCTGATTAGCATACTCTAGCTATGTAGGATACGAGGTTTCGTCCTCTTTAAAGGTCGAATAAAGATTTTAGATTTTTTGCGGGTGAACCTCAGGATCCGGGCATCGGAGATTTTCCATTTTCGCTGAACGAGACTGAAACTGAAAACAGCGATCGGATTTCTTATTAGGATACTCTAGCTATGTAGGACACGAGGTTTCGTCCTCTTTAAAGGTCGAATAAAGATTTTAGATTTTTTGCGGGTGAACTTCAGGATCCAGGCATCGGAGATTTTCCATTTTCGCTGAACGAGACTGAAACTGAAAACAGCGATCGGATTTCTGATTAGCATACTCTAGCTATGTAGGATACGAGGTTTCGTCCTCTTTAAAGGTCGAATAAAGATTTTAGATTTTTTGCGGGTGAACCTCAGGATCCGGGCATCGGAGATTTTCCATTTTCGCTGAACGAGACTGAAACTGAAAACAGCGATCGGATTTCTGATTAGGGTACTCTAGCTATGTAGGATACGAGGTTTCGTCCTCTTTAAAGGTCGAATAAAGATTTTAGATTTTTCGCGGGTGAACCTCAGGATCCAGGCATCGGAGATTTTCCATTTTCGCTGAACGAGACTGAAACTGAAAACAGCGATCGGATTTCTGATTAGCATACTCTAGCTATGTAGGATACGAGGTTTCGTCCTCTTTAAAGGTCGAATAAAGATTTTAGATTTTTTGCGGGTGAACCTCAGGATCCGGGCATCGGAGATTTTCCATTTTCGCTGAACGAGACTGAAACTGAAAACAGCGATCGGATTTCTGATTAGGGTAGTCTAGCTATGTAGGATACGAGGTTTCGTCCTCTTTAAAGGTCGAATAAAGATTTTAGATTTTTTGCGGTTGAACCTCAGGATCCAGGCATCGGAGATTTTCCATTTTCGCTGAACGAGACTGAAACTGAAAACAGCGATCGGATTTCTGATTAGGACACTCTAGCTATGTAGGATACGAGGTTTCGTCCTCTTTAAAGGTCGAATAAAGATTTTAGATTTTTTGCGGGTGAACCTCAGGATCCGGGCATCGGAGATTTTCCATTTTCGCTGAACGACACTGAAACTGAAAACAGCGATCGGATTTCTGATTAGGATACTCAATTTATGTAGGATACGAGGTTTCGTCGTCTTTAAAGGTCGAGTGAGGATTTTAGATTTTTTGCGAGTGAACCTTAGGATCCGGGTATAGGAAATTTTTCATTTTCGCTGAACGAGACTGAAACTGAAAACAGCGATCGGATTTCTGATTAGGATACTCTAGTTATGTGGGATACGAGGTTTCGTCGTCTTTAAAGGGCGAGTGAAGATATTAGATTTTTTGCGAGTGAACCTCAGGATCCGGGTATAGGAAATTTTCAATTCTCGCTGAAGGAGACTGAAGCTGAAAACAGCGATCGGATTTCTTATTAGGATACTCTAGTTATGTAGGAAACGAGGTTTTGTCCTCTTTAAAGGTCGAATAAAGATTGCAAATTTTTGGCGGGTGGACCTCAGGATTCCGGGTATCGGAAATTTTCCATTTTCGCTGAACGAGACTGAACCTGAAAACAGCGATCGGATTTCTGATTAGGATACTCTAGTTATGTAGGATACGAGGTTTCGTCCTCTTTAAAGGTCGAATAAAGATTTTAGATTTTTTGCGGATGAACCTCAGGAGCCGGGTATCGGAAATTCTCCATTTTCGCTGAACGAGACTGAAACTGAAAACAATGATCGGATTTCTAATTAGGATACCCTAGTTATGTAGGATGCGAGGTTTTGCCCTCTATGAAGGTCGAATAAAGATTTTAGATATTTTGCGGGTGAACCTCGGGATCCGGGCATCGGAAAGTTTCCATTTTCGCTGAACGAGACTGAAACACGAAACAGCGATCGGACTGCCAATTACGATACTCTGGTTATGTAGGATACGAGGTTTCATCCTCTTTAAATGTTGAATAAAGATTGTAAATTTTTTGCGGGTGAACCTCAGGATTCTGGGTATAGGAAATTTTCCATTTTCGCTGAACGAGACTGAAACTGAAAACAGCGATCGGATTTCTGATTAGGATACTCTAGTTATGTAGGATACAAGGTTTCGTCGTCTTTAAAGGTCGACTGAAGATATTAGATTTTTTGCGAGTGAACCTCAGGATCCGGGTATCGGAAATTTTCCATTTTCGCTGAACGAGACTGAAACTGAAAACAGCGATCGGATTTCTGATTAGGATACTCTAGTTATGTAGGATACGAGGTTTCGTCCTCTTTAAAGGTCGAATAAAGATTTTAGATTTTTTGCGGATGAACCTCAGGATCCAGGCATCGAAGATTTTCCATTTTCGCTGAACGAGACTGAAACTGAAAACAGCGATCGGATTTCTGATTAGGATACTCTAGTTATGTAGGATGCGAGGTTTTGCCCTCTATGAAGGTCGAATAAAGATTTTAGATTTTTTGCGGATGAACCTCAGGAGCCGGGTATCGGAAATTCTCCATTTTCGCTGAACGAGACTGAAACTGAAAACAATGATCGGATTTCTAATTAGGATACCCTAGTTATGTAGGATGCGAGGTTTTGCCCTCTATGAAGGTCGAATAAAGATTTTAGATATTTTGCGGGTGAACCTCGGGATCCGGGCATCGGAAAGTTTCCATTTTCGCTGAACGAGACTGAAACATGAAACAGCGATCGGATTGCCAATTACGATACTCTGGTTATGTAGGATACGAGGTTTCATCCTCTTTAAATGTCGAATAAAGATTGTAAATTTTTTGCGGGTGAACCTCAGGATTCTGGGTATAGGAAATTTTCCATTTTCGCTGAACGAGACTGAAACTGAAAACAGCGATCGGATTTCTGATTAGGATACTCTAGTTATGTAGGATACAAGGTTTCGTCGTCTTTAAAGGTCGACTGAAGATATTAGATTTTTTGCGAGTGAACCTCAGGATCCGGGTATAGGAAATTTTCAATTTTCGCTGAAGGAGACTGAAACTGAAAACAGCGATCGGATTTCTTATTAGGATACCCTGATTATGTAGGAAACGAGGTTTTGTCCTCTTTAAAGGTCGAATAAAGATTGCAAATTTTTGGCGGGTGAACCTCAGGATTCCGGGTATCGGAAATTTTCCATTTTCGCTGAACGAGACTGAAACTGAAAACAGCGATCGGATTTCTGATTAGGATACTCTAGTTATGTAGGATACGAGGTTTCGTCCTCTTTAAAGGTCGAATAAAGATTTTAGATTTTTTGCGGGTGAACCTCGGGATCCGGGCATCGGAAAGTTTCCATTTTCGCTGAACGAGTCTGAAACTGAAAACAGCGATCGGATTTCTAATTAGGATACTCTAGTTGTGTAGGAAATCATCAATGCTATTTTTACTCTTTTACTTTACTTTTTACATTGATGATTTCCAACCTCCGATAGGAGACGGCACTTAAAGAAGAAGAAGTTATGTAGGATACGAGGTTTCGTCCTCTTTAAAGGTCGAATAAAGATTTTAAATTTTTTGCGGGTGAACCTCAGGATCCGGGTATGGGTTTCGTCCTCTTTAAAGGTCGAGCAAAGATTTTAGATTTTTTGCGGGTGAACCTCAGGATCCGGGTATAGGAAATTTTCCATTTTCGCTGAACGAGACTGAAACTGAAAACAGCGATCGGATTTCTTTCGGGATCTTATTGGACGACGGAAGGTGCGGATGGTCCTGTGGCGACCCAGTGCGCTCACCCATAGGCAAATCAATGCTAAACATTTTTGAAAAATCCCGTGCGTACCGTTCGTACCGTACCGTCCGACCCAGTGCGTTCAAGGCTTTATCATCTAGATTTTCGGCAGCAAGAGGGCAAACGCTTCGTCGGCACCTGAAGGTGTTAATTTCACGTACGATTTAATTTGATTGTCGCCAGGACGGCAACGGCGACGAAAAGGGAAATTCCATTTCATGCCCACCGCCCGGCCCTCTCGATTTTCTCTACTCTATTCCGATTGTGATTAGATAGAACGTGTCAAGTACAGTGCCGATACGCCCAGGAATTTCCACTCTGAATTACAAGCCATTAGGAGAGTTCTTGAACATCCAGTGTCGGTCGGAACTGGGAGAGTTTTCAAGGTGAGAAAGTAAATATTACTCTACATGGTGTTTTATATGAGAAGTGGAAAATGCTTTGAAGGGGTGACACACGTACGAGAAAGTACGCGTACTTATGGCTCGATGATCTTTTTCGTCTTTGTGTCACCGTAAGTACGCGTACTTTAAAACCGTCGCGCAAACCGCCGGCGATCGAACTGGTTTGAAATCTTGCTCGTAGCTTGTCTCAGCTCGTACTGCGAGCAGCGAACCTCCACTTTGTTTCGGCAGGCCATCGATACGCAACGCTTTTTGTGTTTGGCATTTGTTAAAAGTTTTGTTTATTTAAGAAAGTTATCAAAATGAGTGATTTCAGCTTCACGTGTGTCACCGCGTCGAGCCGAGCAAGTTCAGTAGTCGACTTTCAACAGTCAATTTCAACAAGACTCACTTTGTTCCATTCGCGTCGTACGCAAACGGCTTACCGAAATACACCAACTTGCAAATCAGTTGTAGATAGGTAGCTCCTATATCAATGGTCACCAGTATCAGGTACTTAGGAATATATCTAGATAGCCATATCAAATGGAAGGAGCATACAAAATATGTTGTCAAAAAGATACGTTACGTTATAAGCAAATTTAAACTCCTTTCCACTATACTTACCTATGAACAGATAATCATTGTATACGAAGCACTTGTTCATAGTCATATACGATATTGTATTGTGGTGTGGGGCGCAGCATGTAAAAATAATATAAAAGCAATAGAAATTATACAAAAACGTTTAATAAAAATTTTATATAAAGTGAAATCTACATATCCTAGTGACTTTTTATTTTCTAAAACAAAAATTCCGAACA
Source organism: Callosobruchus maculatus (assembly GCA_951848785.1). Taxonomy (NCBI): domain Eukaryota; kingdom Metazoa; phylum Arthropoda; class Insecta; order Coleoptera; family Chrysomelidae; genus Callosobruchus; species Callosobruchus maculatus. The sequence goes on from CATOUR010000040.1 coordinate 8,009,755, forward strand.
TTTTTCATGTCATTAGGTATTAAAAATAAATCAAACTTGACAAATCACGAACATAAATATGACATAAGATAATTATGTATGTAATGTTGTACCAAAAGCAAGAAATAATACTTTATTACGATGTCATACATTTCTTGCTCCAAGACTATACAATGAGATACCAGAAAGCATAAAATTTCTAGTGCCTCTAAATATGAACTACTTACCATACTTGAATGATCAAGTATGGTTTAAAACAATCGATAGTAAATAAAAATCGCATTAAAATTAATCAACTTGTAGACATATGTAATACCTATTATTACTATTACTAATATATATAGAATACATAATATTTAAATATAAATATTCCTGAATTAACCCTTATTTGTTGTTTCTATTTCATAATAACTACCTTGTACCCAAGCACAAGTTTTTAACTTTTTTGGGGCACTTGTTGTTTATTGTTTTTTATTTATTTTACATTTACAATAAACGCTATACTACTACTACTTAAAAACCGCGTAATTAAACTTCGTACGTGTGTCAGCCCTTTTAGGAGAAGACTGCGTAGCCTCATTTCTAACAAAAAATGTCGTATAAAGTAGGGTCCGATTCTCAACTGTTTCTAAAATAAATTTAATTTTAGAGATTGACATTAAAATGCAGACCACTAAACGAGAACCCTAATAAAACAGAATTTTGTCGTCGGATTTTGAAATTTTTAGTATTAGTCCTTAGACTCATGTACCATGCACTTATAGATAATGTCAAAATCCGCATGTGTTGGAAAGTGACTTCAAGAAACGTCACAAAAAAATGAATTTATCTTGAAAAATACCAAATAATTAATCGGGTATCCATATTCTTCTTTGTTTTTGTAGTTGTTTTTACGTTTATAGATCTCAATGAACTCCCTGTACAGGGAAGAATAAGAATGGACGCCGGCAATATCTCGGTAAACGGCTTTTTCTCAAAAATATGCAGGTAAAGGTATATTATGAATCCTACCATCATGTAGACAGGATAATTTTCGATTTTTTTTGTTAACAGTTTTTTGCTCTATCTTGCAAGTTGTAGTGGTGTGGGAATCTCAAGAAAGTTTTTCTTTAAATGGCCATAACTTTGGTACAAGTTAACAGAACTGAACAATCTATGTCTCCTTTGAAAGAGCCATTCTTACCTAATAATCTGTTATATAAAAATTATCCAAGTTTATCCTGACTTAGTAGCTATAGGGCGGTATTTGAGATCATAACAATTATCACACATTATTATGAAAATTTCAAATAGTATGCTATATCTAGTTTAACACAGGTATATAGAGGACAAAGTTCTTAAAATGCCAGTGCAAGATTCAACTTCCTATTTATTTTCAAACCGGAGATATCAATAAAACAACCATTATGACAAGTGTGCTGTGAGATTTAGTAAAAACAACTATAATGTGTGTTCCAATGGTGAAATGAAATCTTTCTTGTGTGATAATGCTATAATATTGATGTCTTATAGCCAGATAAAATAATAACCAGCAACGAGCAAACGCAGCTTTGAATATTATGAATGAAACTAAGTTTAGATTACTGATTTTGGCCAATAAAAAAAAGAGTTAAATATATCGAAAAGGATTTTTTGTTATGAATCCGTAAGACTTTTGAATTTCTAAATTATCAATATTGAGACGAAGTGTTTCTATCAATCTCCCATGTATTACGTCGCAGGAAATGCGAATACAAATCTCAATGTGGCAACACCGAATACGTGAGACTTCGAACTAGCTCGGGCTCATCATCATCATAGTCACAATGTCTTAACAGACATGTTGTGAACTCGTAAAATGGATTAAGTCGGAGCTAGAGTATTGCCGACACGAATATTATCAACAGTTTTGAGCACTGTAGCTCGCCATCTTTCGCGATTTGTTGTCAGCTAGCTCGCGCGAATTTAAGGCCCTTAAAATTTGGGTGTAGCTCTATCTCTGTCTAGTTTTATTTGTTCTGTCTGATTGTTAGTAACCAACGACGATAGGACAACTGAGTTCTGTTGTCTTTGTTAGTAACCTACTCTTTGCCTACTTCGTCGTAGCAAGTAAAACCTATATCGACGGCAGTAAAGTCACGAACAAAGTTTAGCATATCGGCAGTGTTAGTTAAGAACAATCGTAGTGTTTACGAGGCGGTGCGAGCTCGCTAAAAGTTATAAAGGTGATTGTTGGGTGAACGGGGAGTCAAAGTTTGATATGTAAGCGGCAACAGTTGTGTTACAGGCATGCTAAGTTCATTTCCAGTAACTACATCCAATTTACTGCCTGCCGTCTTTGGACGTATACGTCAGAGGTGTAGCTAGAATACGTTGTAAGAGACCAACAGCTATGATAGTAGACCGAGAGCCAGTGATTGGCAGACTTACGGTGTCTTAACAAACTTCGTTTTGACGCTAGGGATACTAATAGTAATCATTGACGATACACAGAATGTCGCATCTGAGTGCGTGTGAAGGCTTACCGCAGACAGAAAAGAAGAGGGCAGAGGAATCATCGACATACAGTCACTTCACACAAAACAAATAAAAATACTCAGACATTTTTTCCACAGCAAACAAACTTACATAAGGCAGTAGCACAGTATATCCAATTATACAGTAGCGCAACTCCCTAGAAATCATGCAGACAATTTGTCTCCGAAAAACTGGCCTCTCATAACCCCACGGCGGCTCCTCAGCACGAGCCGCGAGTATTTCCGTTTACGTTTTGAACACAGGGTTGGCTAGCAATAATCGAGTGAAGAAACGTAATTATTGTGTTGCAATAAGTTTAATGGGCGCGATATGTCTCGTAAATAGGGTAAATTTTGAGAGCAGTGTCGTAATGTGATATTCTTCATCGAGGTTAGGCGGTTGTCTTTGGAATTCTGAATTACTAATTTGTAAGTTATATCCATGCATTCGCATTTATTGTATTCTTCTAATTCATCATGGATTCTTTGCATATAAATGGGGTGTAAACATTTTTTTTTTTAGAAGCAAAGCAAGAAATAGTCGGTGTATGAAAGAAAATTGTTAACTCGGAGAAAATAGGTGGCTTTATTGTTTGTAAGTAAATTACAAAAATGCGAGATTTATTCAACTGTATTTTATCTATCTTACTTAACCTTAAACATTTAAATAAATATAAAAACTTTATAATATCTTACATAATTCAAATATGGGTATATGTAACGACGTAGCACCCAAAATAACATTTGTGTCTAGTTATCCCACAACCTTTAAATTTATCTTCATTAATCATAGAAAAACGTTTAAGGTACGAAAACGTGGTAAACAACAAAACCGATGAAAACTTGTTAGGTGTACATAAAAAATAATGATCATTATGTTTATAGCAACGATAAAATATACTAAACTCGTCGTTATTCATAAAAAATTGCAAAACTGTTTTTTGTATGTTGTGGAAGATCTTTTGAACGTTGGGGTGCTGTGAGGAAACAGTGAGAAATTATTATTCTGACTGTAGGCTCATAATTAAAGAACGACTTTCCGTAACGTCTAACTCTTCTAAAAACACACAGCTACCCTAATACCCGACAGACTTTGTTAGAGACAAATGGAGCTATGCTATCACACTTTAATATTATTAGGTAATAAAGGAGCATATTAAATATTGGAGGAATCGCATACCTGGAAGCATCTTGAGGAAGCTTAAAAAACTATAGTCATAGTTTTTGGAATTGTTAAGGCAGCCTACAGCGGCGCAACATTTGACTTCACGCGTCTCGATATCCATATCAGCGTATCACCAAATTCTTAATCCGGTTCTGTCAAAGACACTACCTTCACTCTCATAGACTGAACACGACTCAGGCGATCGCTGTGCTAAACATCCTGCGAACGATGCGCGGGATGCTATGCGCGAACCACCAAAATTCTAGAGAGTTGCGCTACTGTATAATTGGATATACCGTGGCAGTAGTAAAAGCAGACAAAAACTGTACACCACTCGCTCTTTCTTGTCGAGACCATGCTGCAGGTGGTCACAATCACATACAATCACAAGAAAAAATAAACACTTGGTTCCAGAAGGCACTCCATCTGGCTACAGGATGGACAGCTCTTTCCAAAAACGGAGGGCTTTATGCTTGCTATCCAGGACCAAGTCACTGCGACACGAAATTACAAGAAGTATATAATTAATGATCCATCTATCACCGACGATAGATGCAGAAAATGCCACCAACAGAAAAAAATAGAACACATAACAAGTGGATGCAAAACTCTCGCTGTAACCGAATACACAGCCAGACATAACTCTGCAGCCAAAGTCATACATCAAGCATTAGCCACAAAAAACAAACCAACTGAAAATAGATCCATATTATCATTACACACCGACCTCAGTACTCGAAAACAGTCCATTCAAACTATACTGGGACATTGAATAACATACAGACAAAAACCACCAAAACCAACAGACCACATATAGTTTTTCGATTAAAGCGAGATAAAGTAATCTATTTGGTAGATATTGCGATTCCCAATAATAATATTAATATCCAAAACATCTACGTTGGGAAGATATCTAAATACACAGATCTAGCCATATAAATAAAACGGCTTTGGAAACAACACAAAGTCATTATTGTCCCCCTCGATATGTCAGTCTCGGGCCTTATACATTTACACCACACCTGCAACAGCTGGCCTGGACGAAAAGTTACAGAAAACCTTCCAAAAGTCTGTAACTCTCAAGACCTGCAGCATTGTACAGTCCTTCTCGAATTCCGAATAAAAATAGGTCAGGTGCTGACATGGCACAGCCCGTCAATACTTGTTACTACCGCCACTATGCGAGAAAAAATAGGAAAATAGGGAATAATAATAATAATTTATTTGCCGAATCTGTATAAAAAATATACATTGCACAATAAGGTAAACAAAGCCTCAAGTACACGGGGCGAGTTTACTAGCTCACAAGCCGGCAAGTCGGCAAGTGCGCTAGTAATCGAGTACTCAGAACATTTCCTACTTGCTCCCAGCTAGTTCTGGATTCTGTCCGCCTTCTAGACGGGTTCTAGTGGCTAGCGGAGTCGGTGTTCGAGAACTCGCGTCTAACGCGCGGCGGACAGGGCCGGACTGGCACAATATAATAAAATAGCCAGACTTGCTAAGATGACATTCTAGAAGCCACCTTTCACGCTATTCAATTTTCACGACAGAGACATTATAACGTCTGCCAGTATGTTGGAACCCGCCTAGACATCTGCCACTCAAAAACTGCATCTATAATAATAATGTGAATAACATATGGACCATTTTCATCCATGCCAAAATAACGTAAATTTTCATAAAATGATCAACTTTCGAAATTTGTTAAAGTAAGTACCTGCTATTCAGTGGGGGAATTCTATAACTCTAAGCGAAGCGAAAAGCGAAGCGATAGCGACATTCTTCCAACGCTTTCGCTCGTTTCGGTATTCCATAAACGTCTTCGTTCCGACTCGGACATAACGAACGCAGACGAACGGTATAAGCGATAGCGAAAGATTTTGGATCTCGTTTGTCAAGTTTTGACGTTATTAGTGCTGTGTGTCAAAGTGACAATTTGCTTAAATTTATTTGTGTACTTAATTAACAATGAATGAAGCGAAGAGAAAAAACTAATCCTTCGCAATGGTCGGCATTGCTGGATTTTGCAGAGTCTCATCCAGAGATATTTAAGCCAACTTGTGAATGCTCGTGAGTCATCGAGCTCCATGCCGAAAGCGTGACGAAGCGTTAAACTTCAGTTATGGAATGTCGTCAAAAATCGTTTTCGTAAATGATTAGCTTCGTCTTCGCCTGCTTTCGTTACTATAGCGAAAGTTACAGAATCGATCCACAGTTTTTGAATAAAAAAGGGTATATTCTTCACTATATTGAAACGACAGACTTGTCAACGTCAAGTTTTAGGAGTCACTTTTGACACCTTTGGACTCCCGGACACGTCCAAAGGAACCGTCGCTGGAGACAGTGAATCACTGTTTCACTTACGGCATGTGTAACAGTAAACGTAGCATCGATATGAAGTTTGCTTAAACACTGTAAGTCTGCCAATCACTGGCACTTAGGCTGATAGAGGTGCAGCTAGAGTAAGTTGTAACAAAGCTGCTATGATATCAAAATGTGGTGTAAAGTTGTCAAACTGTGTTCATATAGAAAACCTAAAAGACTAGAAGTTGTTTTGCTGTAATTAGAAATAACTTCAAATGGACATATTAACCAAATGGAGTTACCCTTGACTTAGTACTTCTCACACATTACGGCGTACTATAGTCTGAGATCGTCTTGCAACGAAACTATCACACGCTCAAAATAATTTTCACAACCCCCCTCCCTACAATCATCCCAATGTAACCTCCATTCAAAAAAAGTAGAAAATGATCAAGAACCCTAAAACGCCTAAAAACGGAGTTTGAGCTTTTTTTATATTTTCAGTTTTACTTCTCACACCGATAGGTGAGGGGAGTACTGCGATCGCGAAAATTTTCGATTTTGAGATAATATGCTTTTTGAGCGTTTTAGGATGTCTACATAATGAAAATCCACGTCACTCTTTTCCGTCGGTCTGTCTGTCTGTCAGTCTGTCTGTTTGTCGCTTTCTTCTAGCCTCGTAATCTCAGCAACCGCTGCATGGACTGTAATAAAATTTGGGCAGCGATATGCTGTGGCGTCGTAGTAGGTAATGTTCCTAAAATTTTGAACATCGGTGCATGGGCGGCGGAGTAATTAGCAAAAAACAAAAAAAAATAAATATTGCTCAAATTTCATTTTTAGGCATTTTAGGGGTTCCTATTCATTTTCTTCTTCTTTTTTTGGGTGGTGGTGAAATTGGGGTGGGTGGGGAGTGGGGGGGCTGTAAATTTGTTGCTTTCATAATAGACTGTCCACTGACCTGTGAAGGTAGACCTAGCGACATAAATAAATTTTTTAGGTCCATTTGAACATTACCTTGCCTATTACAGAAACCAAAGGACTTGATTTGTGATACTATTCCGTGTTTTGTGCCGGACATTTTTCCCGATATGTCAGAAACTGACAACACCGCGTTCCAAAATTAACCTACAAAATCGCCTTGACTGCAACGAAATGTCATGTTGACAAGGGAGCTTTACGTAAAGTATCCTCAAGTAGCCGTCAAAACACAAAACCTTACTCAAGGGACCCTTAAGTATCTAAGATGAATACGGCCCTTAATGTCTGTACTTGTTCAGTATTGTTGAATTACCTACTTTTGGTTTGACCGAATCTGCTTATAGTCTAAGATCCGAATATAGAACGACCTTCACCGAACTGGTTAATGGATGAAAAGCATTTTATATTAGATTTAATATGTTGAAAAACATATCGCGAGTGGGTTGGCCGAAAAATTCCAGTCCAGGATATGATTAATTAAATATTGAAAAATTAATTTTTTTTAAACATTTCACGGGTTTGGTTAATAGACAAATCACATACCAATCGTATGAAGCCCATAGGGTATGCAAACGTTAGGATGGCTACGTTTTTCCCATCTCAACTATAGGGTAGACAGGTATAAACAGGTAAATCAATAATAGTAATTTGCACCAGTGTGGTTAATGCATGAAACTGATATCAAAATAAAGATAATTTTATTACAAACACGTCGATATAGGGTTGTCTGCAAAAAATCAGTCTGGAATTCCGGTTGTAGAATTTTAAAGATCAAAATATCGCTGCCAGTGAATACGTGCGCCAGAGAGGTCCGAGCGAACTATCCCGTGTGTTAACAAAGAACGCAGTATAGCAGCTGCGTGTAGCTCGGCCATTGAATGAAAGAGAGTGCGCATGTCATGTGTCCGTGGAATTGAAACGATTTATTTGAGTGAAACATTATCAAAAATGTATAAATTTATGAATCTTCCATGTCATTATTTCACAATTAGAAAAATTTAAAAGATGTATTTAATAAGATAGTTTTGAAGGATAAATTATTATACACTTTCGTATTCTCACCAAGAAAGTTATTAAACTCTTCATTATATTTTTTACCCAAAGCAGTCACTTCTTTGTAGCACGTGGTATGACCTACAAAATCGAGTGATGCATTGGTTAACCCAACGCCACTGTATTTAAAATTTTTCTTTTTACGAAAATTTAATTTCAACGAACAGTTTTTATACGTTTCATCGTTAAAATCAAGAACATCATCATCCGAATTGCATAGAAAACACGTTTTAGCCATTTTTTATCACAATTTAATGTTTATAAATAACAACAATCATTATAGTAGTAGCATGCTTTTTCAATACAGAAGAATAAGGCAAACTGTTCCAATACAATGATGCACAGCATTTACGAGTGTGTTGCTATCCTTTTCAATTTCACGGACACATGACATACGCACTCTGTTAATACACGGGATAGTTCGCTCGGACCTCTCTGGCGCACGTATTCATGGAAAGCATTATTTTGATCTTTAAAATTCGACAACTGGAATTCCAGACTGATTTTTTGCAGATAACCCTATATCGACGTGTTTGCAATAAAATTATCTTTATTTTGATATAAGTTTCATGCATTAACCACACCGGTGCAAATTACTATTATTGATTTACCTGTTTGTACCTGCCTACCCTATAGTTGGGACGGGAAAAACGTAGCCAACCTAACGTTTGCATATTCTATGGGCTTCATACTTTCGATTGGTATGTGATTTGTCTATTAACCAAACCAGTGAAATGTTTAAAAAAATAATTTTTCAATATTTAGTCATATCCTGGACTGAACTTTTTCAGCCAACCCACTCGCGATATGTTTCTTAACATATTAAATTTAATATAAAATGCTTTTCATCCATAAACCAGTTCGGTGAAGGTTGTCTTATATTCGGATCGTCTACTATTACACGTACATCTTATTCACCAAGCACTAAACCTTGGTGAAAAAAGTGGACGTTAATAGCGATATTTTTTCTATATACTCCTATGTCGTAGTCATATTTTAGGACGACTGATGCGCTATTAGCGGTAACAAAGCTGACCCTTCCAGAGTTCATTAGAGGAAAGCGCTCTACGGAAGTGGATGTATACTGAATAAAGTAGCAATCCTGGACACAATGCCGGTGATATATCAAGTGTCCGGAGGAAAAAATGGCTACGTCAAATCTTTGTTTGTTCACTGCGGATGAAGTATACGGGGTATAAGATTTCGGACACGTATTTTCACTAACTAACAAAAAGCCATGCGTACAATGCAAACTTATCTCCGATGTATAGCGACTCTGTAACTTTCGCTATAGTAACGAAAGCAGACAAAAGCGAAGCTAATCGTTTACGAAAACGATTTTTGACGGCACTCCATAACCAACGTTTAACGCTTCGTTACGTTTTCGGCATGGAGCTCGATGACTCACGAGCATTGACGAGTTGGCTTAAATATCTCTGGATGAGACTCTGCGAAATCCAGCAATGCCGACCAATGCGAAGGATTATTCTTTTTTTTCGATTCGTTGCTGGTAATTAATTACACAAATAAATTTAAGCGAATTGTCACTCTGACACACAGCAATAATAACGTCAAAACCTGACAAAAGAGATTCAAAATCTTTCGCTATCGCTTATAACGTTCGTCTGTGTTCGTTATATCCGAGTCGGAACGAAGATATTTATGGAATACCGAAACGAGCGAAAGCGTTGGAAAAATGTCGCTATCGCTTCGCTGTCGCTTCGCTTAGAGTTACAGAATCGCTACACAGCTCTTTGCATTTTTTTTTACTTCTGTGTTTTTGGCATCGACGGCTCTGGTCATTAGCCTCGTGTTCTGTGTAAGCTTTGTTACTGTTTCCCGACGCCACTCTGGGAACAGCACTGTTAATTAGAAGCCAACAGTGAAGGCTCAGGTGGGGATTCTCGATGAGGTTTTTGTTATGGCTATTTATTTTTGATTGAAAAACCAGAAATAAATGTTCGTCTCTACACACATAAAAATAATTTCCTAGATGGAGCACAGACCCTTTAATTCAAGTATACCATAACTCCCTATACGCGCAAAGTTATGCTAATCTTAAAGTGAGAATACGATATCTTTGACCATATAAGGGTTAGATTGAGAAAATATCTTCATTGCAAAACCGGGAAATTCTTGAGAGTAAGAATACCAAAATCTTAAATCAAGCATATGGTAATCTTGACCGAAGTATTTAATAATCCTGACTGAAGCATTTCGTAATCTTAACTGGGAGCATCTCATAAACTTGACGCACGCAGCTCAGCTTTATTCTAAAATTGTGATATTCTTGAATGGGGAATCTAATAGTATTAATTTGAGCATTCAAACTCTTCTATGGGCATGTATAAATTTTTCTGGAGAAATAGTTCTGCAAGATTTCTTAACTCACATTTAATATACTTAGTACTTATCTAGGAACACCTGAGTCATGTCTTCGCATCCCAATTTTTTTAATAGCTCATTCATGGTTGGATACATCTAGTGATGAGGAAGCTGATGGGAACTGGGACGCGACTCAAATAGCGATGGACCAGCTCTACCGGCAGATTCGATGACTGATGGTTGACGGTGGTATCACGGGTATCACGTGGCAGTGGCAATTTTTTAACAGTTTGACTAGATACTATTATGTGCTATTATGCAGGATCCAGGATGCAGGTATTACGCTACGGTGCTAAAGACGGCGGCGAATGCGACAATCCGAAAACCGATAATGGCGCGGCGGCGCGGACGCGGACGGGCATCAGGCTGTTGAGTTGAGAGGGTGGAGAGGCTACCTGATACAAATATATGTAGAGTGTGCTTGTAACACAGCGTTCATTTTCAAAGATTATTATATTGTAAATGAAGGTTCGCATTTGCAAGCTGTCTATATTTTTGATAGAAGTAAACTGGACACCGCTGGAAAAAATAATAAGCTGCATATAAAATTATGAAATATTTGTTATTAAATTATTATAGCCTTGGTTGCAAAGAAAATTATATTTTCTTTCGAAGCATATTTCTTTAAAATAAGTATATAAATCAAAAATATATCATTCTTGATACAAATTTTCTATAATTTTCTCATCAAATATTCTTTCTTAGAGTGAGAACCGATATTCTTGTTGTGAGTATGTATTTAAAAGAATATCACAATTCTTGACTTGAGAATTTCTTTTTATGTGTGTAACGAGAATCGAACCCGACACCTTCCGTTCACGAGCCTCCCACGCTAACCATTGAGCTAACCCACACCGCAAACTCTCTTTGCTATTCTTCGCAACTATCGAAGAAAGTCATAGAACTTTCCTATTTTAGTCCAATCGTTACTTGGTAAAAAAATGCTTCTGACAGCAAAAGGTCAAAAATATCACCTTGCAACGTATTTATACACGAAGGACTAAGGCTCATGACGATCGCTTTATTATCTTACAAAGTCTACGAGGTCGTCATGCTACAGCTATAGAAATCAGAAATCGACTTCATCACGTCCAAAATGCCAAAGTTTACGGAATACATATAAGTTGGATCACTCTCCGTCGGCACCTTGAAGATCTCACCTCAAAGCGATACCGCAGCCGCACGCGCCAGTCAGTTTTTGCGTTGGTTTTTTCCCAAGTGCGAGGGTCTTTTAGCGGGGACTTTCTAACGCCTGGGTTTTACGTATATACGAGGGTCATTGAAAGACTAGGTATTGACAGCCGATTTAGACATACAAATACAAATATAACGTTTATTTTGCTGATGCACTAAGTTACATAATTGGATATTAAAAATAAAACCTAGTAAAACTATTACTAATGAATCTCAAATGATTTCACATATTGTAGTTATTTCGTAGATAAGTAAAAATTTGGTTCAAAGGTGCTGCAGTATCTTTTAAACCTTAATGTTTTGTTCATTTGGCTTATTTTTGAGACCACAGCTTATAAAATTTATGGTATAATATATACGAACTCCTATGTACAATTTTAAAAGGTAATCATGTGGAAATGCTTTACTTGGATGTGAATAAATTATTTTTGACATTTTGCTTTTCAATTGCTACTGTAGAAACTAAATTGTTCCGAGCTCTAAAATATAAGTTAGAATGTCCCTGGGTGGTATGGTAGGACCACCGAATGAATATTTTGTCTGACTATATGCTTTTAGCATGATACAATCCTTTAAGTACCTGTAGGTCTTGAATTAATCACTTTAGACCCCAAGTGTGCTGGTCTGTTGGAATTGTTTTATCGGGAGAAACACAGAAAGGCACACATGTATAGGATGTCCCATTAATAATTTTGAATCGAATGTCACGTGACCAAAAACAAATACCTCATTGGGTAGTACAATGACAAAAAGGACACAGCATCTGCTCTAATTTACATCCCCAAAATTATAATTCTCTACTACTGCCGGTTCTGACATATTGCTTGTCTTAATCGTCGTGAAACACCCTGTATTTATATCCTTTACATTTCAAGGTTTACCACAAAATAGGGATGGATCTGATTGTCATTTTCCATCCGTTAATAAATTTAATTAATCACTCTCAAACTTCTAAAAATATTATCCACTTCCTGCAAACAAATCCAAGATAACAAAATCCGATATTTTTGAGACACTGTATAGACTTTGCGTTAAACACGTTCAACCTCTACTTTGCGCCGTCCCGTATCTCCCGGCTGACGTCGGTACACTGCTACCGGTGAACCGGGGAGACGGAGCAAGGGGCAGGTGGTTTTGATATTTTTGCGGAGTGATCCAACTTATATGTATTCCGTAAACTTTGGAAATACCAATGTAAGCGAACGAACCGTTAAACAACACTTATTCGATTCCATCATGCACAAAAAACTGTTCACGACTTGGAGGTAGCATTGAACAATGATAAACTTTCTTTTAGTGAAAATATCAAATTTCTTGGACTTTATATTGATCCACACCTCAACTGGAAAGCCCATTGTGAGTTTCTTACACCTAAAATAAATTCTCAAAGTTACGTGCTAAGACAGTTAAAAACTGTCTTAACTGGTGAACAATTAAAACAGGTTTATTCCGCTAATGTGGAATCTAGACTACGCTATGGCAAATGTTTCTGGGGTTGGTCAACACTTTCTGAAAATATTTTTTTAGCCCAGAAAAGATGTATCCGTGCTATGGCAGGTATCTCTTCAACACACACATGCAAAGCTGTGTTTCAAAGATTTAACATTTTAACTGTCCCGTCTCTACTTATATTTGAAATATGTGTTTACGTGTACAAGAACAGTAAGAATTTCAAACGAAACTGCGATATACAAGATTTTAATACTAGACATAGAAATAATCTGCATACAAGCATAAGTACATCGAAAGTCGCATTTCGATCACCTAATAATCTCGGCCCTCTTTTATTTAATAATCTTCCCGAGCATATTAAAGCATGTAGTAGCTTCAGTCAATTTAAATGCAATTTAAAACATTTTTTGGTACAAAAATGGTACTATTGGGTGGATGATTACATAAAAATTGTAATTTAGGGTTAAGTACAATTGTATTATTTTATTATTTATTTATATAATATATTATTATTTATTAGTTTTAGGTGATTTCTGACTATTCCAGTTTGTAACTGTCTTATGGAAATAAAGTAATTGTATTGTATTGTATTTTATTGTAAACGAATACTTGGTGAAGCCAGTCTTGGTAGGCATAAACCCCGCTACAGGTCCAGAGCTTCCTAGACGTCATCGTGTAGCACGACTTGGGGGTGTGATTTGTTTACTGATGAGTCCAGATTTGGTCTCCGGTATCCAGATGGTCGTGAAAGAGTATGGCGAAGATCAAAGGAACGTTCTGTAGATTGTACCTGTAGTCCTAGGACAGGCAGACCAAGGGGGTTCACTTATGGTGTTGGCTGGAATTTCTCTGGAGGCACGCACAGAGTTGTACATCATTTCAAGACGGTCTTTCATCATCATCATAGTCACAATGTCTTAACAGACATGTTGTGAACTCGCAAATTGCATTAAGTCGGAGCTAGAGTATTGCCGACACGAATATTATCAATAGTTTTGAGAACTGTAGCTCGCCATCGTTCGCGATTTACTGTCAGTTCAGTGGCGCTCTTGATACTCACATCTAGCAACTGTTTCGTCGCATCCACCCAGCGTGTAGGGGAATGGTCACGGCGCCGCCCACTCGGGGCGTGACCCTGAACTACAAGTTTCTCCATATTATCACTTCTGTGAATATGTCCAAAGAATGTAAGTATTCTCATCGACACAATGGAGGATAGTCTCTTTGGATTACCGAGCTCATCCAGTACGAAAACATCAGTTCGACGGGCGATATAAGGAATTCTCAGCATTCTCCTCCACGTCCACATTTCAAAAACATCTATGCGAGCTCGATCTGCCTTTTTCACAGTCCAAGTTTCCGAGGCATACAAAAATATGGAGAACACAAGAGACTGAACCAGTGACATTTTGGTAGCTTTAGTGATGTAATGGTCACGCCATATTTTAGTAAGCTTTGTCATGGTCACCCGTGCCTGTTGAATGCGCCGTCGAATCTCATTCTCACAGCTACCTGAATTGTCAATCAAAGAACCGAGGTACACAAAACTTTGAACTACCTCACTACCTCACAACGGCCTATTGACTTTATTTGAAGACGGTCTTTACCTGACTGCTGTCAGGTACAATACTGAAACTCTGCAAGATTTTGTTGTTTCTGATGCTGATTTCATTGGAATAATTTGATTATGATGGATGATAATGTCAGATTCCACACCGCGAGAATTACTCAACAATACTTAAACGATGTAGATATTGATGTCTTGGAGTGGCCAGCGTTAAGTTCAGATGCAAATCCAATTGAACACCTCTGGGACATGCTTGGGTGAAGAATACGAAGTCGTGTTCCTGTTTCTTTGACCTTAAATGAATGGCAGCACGCTCTTTTAGAGGAACGGGACCTCATTCCTCAAGAAGACATTCGTCATTTGATTTTAGGTATGACAAGAAGAATGCAAGCAAACATTCGGGCTGGCGGATGGAACACTTGTTATTAAAAATGCCACTGCCCAGTTTTTGCTAGCGATGCATTTCATTTTTAAATAATTTAAGGGCATTTTAGCAGACCACCAGTTTATGTTTTACTTCCCACACCGATAGGTGTGGGGAGCATTATGATCGCGAAAATTTTCGATTTTGAGATAATACGCTTTTTGGGCGTTTTATGATGTGTACATAACGAAAATCCACGTCACTCATTTCCGTCGGTCTGTCTGTCTGTCTGACTGTCGCGTTTTTCTACCCTTGTAATCTCAGTAACCGCTGCATGGATTGTGATGAAATTTGGGCAGCGTTATGCTGTGGGGTCGTGGTAGGTAATGTTCCTATAATTTTGAAAATTGTTATACGGGGGGCGGAGTAATTAGCAAAAAACGAAAAATTTCAAATATGCCTCAAACTTCGTTTTTAGGCGTTTTAGGCGTTCCTGATCATTTTCTACGTTTGTTTGGGTGAGGGTGAATTTGGGGTGGTTGCAGGGCGGGGGGTTGTAAAACTGAAAAATTTGTTGTACTCATAATGGGTTGTCCATTGATCTTTGAATGAAAAACCTAGCAGCATAATACACTTTTTACGTACATCCGAACATTGCCTTGCTTATTATAAAAAACAAGGGACTTTGAAATTGTGATGTATACATCATACGAGTATTATTGCGTAACGCGAAAATCGTTGAATTGATTTTAATGAAATTTTGATACAGTATTACTACTGCAGCGAGGATGGAAAACGCGTACGTTTTGGAAAGATAGTGTCAGTGGCGGCGCAACAATAATACAAAAACTAAAAACATGCAAACAGCTCAAACTTTGTTTTTAGGCGTTTTACGGGTTCCTGATCATTTTCAATTTTTTTTTGGGTGGGGTGAAATCGGGGCAGTTGGGGGGTGGGGGATAGTAAAACTGAAAAATTTATTGTATTCATAATAGTCCGTCTATTGATCTGTAGAAGACATACCTAGCGGCATGTTACAATTTTTTTGGTCCATCCGAACATTGGCTTGCCTATTACAGAAACCAATTTTGTGATCTGTACATACGAGTTTTGCTTTATTTCGTTCTATGTATATTGCGTAAAGCGGAAATTATTGAATCGATGTCAATATAATTTTGACACAGAATTTATTACCGCTGCGAGAATGGAAAACGACTCTGTTTTTGAAAAACCGTGTCAGTGCCGACGCAGCAATAATCAAAAAACCAAAAACATAAAATCAGCTTAAACTTCGTTTTTAGACGGGTTGGCTCTCGATCGTTTCGCATCGTCAAGTTCAAGCATGCAGAAAAAACTGTGGCGCCCTAGTTGCTAAGGAGGGAGACGCAAGAAACTATTTACGAGGGTTTTTGTTTTGGATGTTGTTTTTGCGGGAGGATGAGCGATAATTTAGTTGTAAGGGGATTTTAGACTATAGCTTCATGCAATAGGATATAATAAAATGGTATCATCATTATGTGTGGGAAGTACTGAGTCAATCAACTTGACTCCATTTTTTTGTAGTATTGTAACAAAGAAGTTTTTTAAATAAATGGTTGATTAATGTTAGAAATTACTTGAAACATGCTGCTTTATTTATGTGTGAGTTATTAAAACGATAAAACATAACCAAATAATAAAAAAAAAGAATGTATACTATATAAAATGTCAAGTGCTCCGTTTTTCCTGCGCGGTGAGTGTACAAGTGAAGCTAATACAAGCATGTTTGAAATTGTAGTAGGCCTTCCACCAAACAAAATTGTCATACCGATGCTACTAAGGGAAAGATATTTAAAATACGATTGCAATATTTTATTTCCATTTGGTGAGTCTATACGCTGGCAACTCTTTGGTCGATATTCCAAACCAAACTATCTTGTACAGATAGAAAAGAGAAGAAATAGATCTAACCGATATTGTTACAAAATTAATGCTTCAAACGTCTGCGGCTTTTACAGCCTTTCATATTGCTAATTTTGTTTTCTTCAGAGGCTGTATACCCTTACATTACCCTGCTACAACAGACTCTTTGAGATGTTCGGCATATCAGCCTTGTAAATTTGAGTGTTTAAAGTAAATTGAGCTTCTAGAGTTTTGTTTTATTTCTTTGTTCGTATTGCTGAATAATAACTGATATCCATGGAATAAGACCACAGAGTGGAGTGATATGGAAGACGGTCACACCACAGAGTAACAACTGAACATAGAGGTAGTAAACAACTAATTCTAATAGGCTGACATCTTTTCTTACGTTCTCATATTGACCACCAGATACGGCAATCATATTTGTTTACTATCGTGTTAATTGATAGTATGATTACAGCAAAATCAATAGATATGTTGACCTCTACTGCGTTACTGCATATTTCTTCATCATAAACGCAAATTCTGAAGTTTTACATAAATTTTGAGGAGCTGGCAACGCCGATATAATTTTCGTGCGACTTATTTACGGTAGAAGCTCGACTGCCAAACGTTTGTTTTGTTTGTACGTCTTTTATTCTTGGTCAGTAAAATCGAATTTGCTATTTGTTGGTAACTGTAATGAAGCTTTATAGACTTGTGCCTGCGCCGATTCTCGCTTGTAACATGCTCCGAGAGGCATTATTTATATCCGCAATAATCTGAAAACAAAGGAAGTTATTAGCGCCTATAGACTGCCAGCACAGTATATCCAATTATACAGTAGCGCAGCTCCCTAGAAATCATGCAGACAATTTGTCTCCGAAAAACTGGCCTTTCATAACTCTACGTCGGCTCCTCCGCACGAGCCGCGAGTATTGCCGTTCACGTTTTGAGCACAGGGTCGGCTTAGCAATAATCGAATGAAAAAGCGTAATTACTGTGTTGCAATAAGTTTAATGGACGCGATATGTCTCGTAAATAGAGTAAATTTTGAGACCAGTGTGGCAATGTGATATTCTTCATCGAGGTTAGGCAGTTGTCTTTGGAATTCTGAATTACAATTTGTAAGTTATATCCATGCATTCGCATTTATTGTACGTGAAAATGTTTTGTACTGATTCCTCTAATTCACCATGGATTCTTTGCATATAAATGGGGTGTAAACATTTTTTTTAGAAGCAACACAAGAAATAGTCGGTGTATGAGAGAAAATTGTTAACTCTGAGAAAATAGGTGGCTTTATTGTTTGTGAGTAAATTACAAAAGTGTGAGATTTATTCAACTTTATTTTATCTTATCTTACTTAACCTTAAACATTTAAATAAATATAATAACTTATATAATTCTTATATAATTCAAATATGGGTATATGTAACGACGTAGCACCCAAAATAACATTTATGTCTAGTTATCCCACAATCTTTAAATTTATCTTCATCAATCATCATAGAAAAACATTTAAGGTACGAAAACATGGTAAACAGCAAAACCAATGAAAACTTGTTAGGTGTACATAAAAAAGATCAATATGTTTATAACAATGATCAAATATACTAAACTGGTCGTTATTCATAAAAAAATTGCAAAACTGTTTTTATCTAGTTCACCAAGACTACTGTCCTTCTGTATTTGTACATTACATATGAATAGGCATATTGAAGAAAAGAATCCATGCTTATAGAGGAAAATGATGTATTTTTGAAACTAGCATGTTGATTCTTTTTATTGTGAACTTTCTATTTGAGCATCCATCAAAATGGATTTCACTTCCTCCTTAAAATTTCATAATGTAGAATGCATAGTCACATTCATTTTGTTATATGTTGTGAAAGATCTTTTGAATGTTGTGGTGCCGTGAGGAAACAGTGAGAAATTATTATTCTGACTTTAGGTTCATAATTAAAGAACGACTTTCCGTAACGTCTAACTCTTCTAAAAACTGAAAAAAAAACACACAGCTACCCTAATACCCGACTTTGTTAGAGACAAATGGAGCTATGCTATCACACTTTAATATTATTACGTAATAAAGGAGGAAGGAGGAGGAACTGGAGGAATCGCATACCTGACAGCATCTTGAAGATGCTTAAAAAACTATAGTCACAGTTTTTGGAATTGTTAATACAGCCTACAGCGGCGCAACATCTGAGTTCACGCGTCCCGACATCCATATCAGCGTATCACAAATTCCTTAATCCGGTTCTGTCAAAGACACTACCTTCACTCTCATAGACTGAACACGACTCAGGCGATCGCCGTGCTAAACATCCTGCGAACGATGCGCGGGATGCTATGCGCGAACCACCAAAATTCTGGAGAGTTGTGCTACTATACAATTGGATATACTGTGCTGCCAGTAAGCAGTAAATCTGCTTTTATGTGTGCATACCCTTATGCTCGGAGACAGTCGGGCCTGCTCGGGCGTCACCTTTTTTCCCCTTCACAATTTCTCAGTTATCCAGTGGAGATTATGCCGGCTGGCTGGGCAAGTGTACGTGATCAGATAGCCCAAGAGGGACGAAGAAAGGAGGGCAGGTGGGAGATAGGGAAAACCCCCCGCCTAAAGCTGGATGCACCGGCAATTTTCAGAGAAAATCCGCGTGAAGAATTTCAACCAGCCATTGCATCTGGTCTAATAAAGTGTCAGGTGGCTTAAATGAATCTTTTGTATTATTAAACAGGTTTTATCTACCGCATCGAACGATTGTGAGCAAAGAAAATTCTACAGGGTGATCAATTTATACTCCGAAGTTTGAAACCTCCGTTATTGCGGAAGATACAAAAAAACTTTCGAATAAAAGTTATAGGTAAAGCGAAGGTCTACATTTTAATTAAATTGAAAGTGGAAGTATACATTAGAATTTAAAGTGAAAGTATTTCGTAAGAACTGTCTACGATGCTATAAAATACAGGGTGTTCTATTTAAAATAACAAAGAAAATTATGGTCTAGCAGAGTTGCATGAGGATTGTCCTATTTTGTTGGCGAGGAGCGATACGGTTTCTCCTACGCATCGCTTCAATCGCAAATTTACGGCGGTGTTTCCGTCAAGGGAAGAGTGGGAGTCTAGGGAAAGACAGCTCATCGAAGGAGGAGGACTGGTCTGGTACACAGACGGTTCACTCGCTAGAGAGGGCTCGGGCTCGGGAGTCTATGGACCCCATACAAGACTTTCACTCCCTCTTGGGGGGCACACCACAGTATTCCAAGCTGAGATCTATGCGATACTTGCTTGTGTAAATCGTATTCGGGAAATTGACGGGTCTAGGAGGCGGATTACTATCCGTTCTGACAGTCAGGCAGCCATCAAAGCACTGAGTGCTTGGAAAATAACGTCGGGACTGGTCCTGGAGTGCAGGAGGGCTCTTGACGACAACTCAGCTAAACACAAGGTATCACTGATGTGGGTACCTGGGCACGCTGGGGTAAAGGGTAACGAAATGGCAGATCATCTGGCCAGGATGGGATCCGGCAACAGTTTTGTGGGCCCAGAACCAGCCTTAGCCTGCAAACTTGATTAGGAAATCAACTGGAGGGTGGATCCAGAATCAACACTCTCTGAGATGGAACAACATCTCTGGTCATCTTCGTCAAGCTCGGGAACTATTAGCAGGGCCTGCAGAGAGAATAGGACGATTTTGTCTCTCTCTGGATAGGAGTAACTTGAGATTGCTAGTAGGCCTATTAACGGGTCACAACACCTTCAGGCGTCACTTGTTCGTGATGAGGGTGGTCAACGACCCAACGTGCACGTGGTGTGGTGAAGAGGAAGAATCCTCGGCACACATCTTGTATCGCTGCGAAACCCTGGGTTACTACAGGCAGACTATGCTGGGCTCAAGAACCTTGGAACCAATAGATATAAGACGCATAGGACCTAAGAATGTACTCGCCTGTGCCAATAGGGCAGGTCTTAGGAACTAGCGCGGATAGAGGCGCAAAAGGGTCCATCGTGTGGCCTATGCACCAGCCACATTCCGTGCTGGATAGCCTCTGGTCCTTACTCATTCATTCATCATTCATTCATTCATGGTTGTGAGCTTTGCTTCGCTCTATATACAAAATCAAACATAGCAGAAACTTGTAAATTTCAAACTAAGCTAGCTTACCACGCAGTTGTTCTAGCATTGAGAGTCATGTCTACAGTAATTGATTTTTTAAGATACAGGGTGATGAATTCGGTAAGATTTTCACATAAAAGTGGTCATATCTCTGAAAATACCCTGTATAATCTGATAAAATCTCATATTTCCAGAACAGGCACTTTACAATAACAAAAGGACTCTTACAGAAGTGCCCAACGTCACCAACTCTATTCAAAATATTTTTAGAATATTCACTAATAGCTTGGAAGACAAAATGAAGGAGTATGAGAATACCGATAAAAGACGATTATCTCTACACTGCACTTTGCATACGATCAGGTCATGATGGATCAAGCCGAGGAAGATGTCAGCTATATGGTTAGGAAGCCAAATGAAGAAGAAAGCAGAATACCTACCAATACTGGAAGAGGTCGTGAAAAACTTAAGGAGAATAATAGAAGATAAGGTGGAAATAAAGGAAACGAGGAAATATAAATAACTGTGCTTCACGATAACAAAGGATGCAACAACTGAGAAAGAAATAAAAAATAGACCTGGACAAACAAGATCGTGCATAAGGCAACTCCACAGTGTAATATGGAATAAAAACATCAGCGGAAAAACAAAAGGGATAATCTGTCAAGCAATAATCAGGAGTATCATGCCATAATTGTGCAGCGGAGATATGGGTAACAAACAAGAAGAACCAAAGATAGAGAAGATGCTGTGGCCTCACCAGAAAAGAAAGCAGTGGAAAAAGATGGTCGACAATATATAGAAGAAAGAAGATTAGTATGGTTTGGTCACGCACGTAGAGCAGAAAACACACGGATGAATAAGGTTTCAGAATGGGGCTCCAGAGGAACAAGAAGAAGAGAAAGACCTACAAGACCCTGGGAAAATGAAGTCGACGAAGCCATGACAAAAAAGGGCTGGAAGATGGAGACTGGGAAGACCCAAAAATGGAAGATCTGGCTGACCGAAGGGAGACGGCAGTAGCTGTAAACAACCCTTAATATACAGGATGAGTTTTTAGTATCGGCTTGGTCGATAACTCCACTAGTGTAGAAGATAGCGAGAAAAGTTGTATATAAAAGTTGTAACCACGGACATGCTCCTTGCTCAGAAAATATTTTGATTTATATAGGGTGATCCATAACGACGTGGTGATGCAAACATTCATTTTTTAAATGAGACACCCTATATGTTATTCTATATTTAAATTCTACGAATGATTTTCGTTATTCCAATATAGGGTATTGTTACATTACACAGGGTACCTCAAAAGTTATGACCATTTTTATATCCAAATCGCTGTCAAATGAACGTATTTTATATCAAAAGGCGATGAATCAAAAATAACTTTTTTTACACGGATGGATAAAAAACATCGTCCAGTTTTAAAATCGGCTACCAAAAAGCCCGTGACGCATATTCGTATACAGGGTGATGTAGAAAGCAAAATCCAGATCTTCTCTGTTTTTTTGAATGTAACCCCCAATATTTTATTATACCAAAGAATTGCTTTTAATATGCTCTTTCATCATTGTATCGCACTTGTTATGGCTGCGTTCATTGGTTTCTGAGATATTTCGATTTTTCTACAAATTTTAAATATACCTTCTATTTGTTTACTATTACTTATTTATTTTGAGAAAATATTATCAAAGCTTATTTTTGCTTAACAAACAACTAAAATATAAGGTCATAATAGTACTTGATTAAGTCAAAACACTGGATTAACGAGACAATATAGGTCAAGTGTGCGGAAACAATTTTATAGATGTCATGTATAATTATTAAGCAGATCTATCAGATAGGCTATGAAATATTAAACGACACGGTCCAAATAAAACGATTCTTCAAACGTTTTAGTTTTAGAGTGCCTCTGTTCTGGATATTGCTGTTCACAGTTGATATATTCTAGAGCCAAGTCGGCAATTTCTCAAAGATTCTCCTAAATACCCTCAATGAAAAAATTAATTTTTAAAGCTCGTTTTTCACAAAGTCCGGAATTATTGAGCAGGTTATGAAAACCGTCAATTTTTAAAAGCATACATGATAAATGTGCTTGATAATTATGCATCACGCCTACAAAATCGTTTCTTCAGCATACTTGACTTTCTTATCTCGATGATTCACGGTTTTGACTTCATGAACTACTATCATGACCTTATAATTTAGTTGTCTGTTAAATAAAAAACAAATTCGATAGTACTTTCCCAAAATAAATAAATTTCAGTACACAAATAGAACCTATATTTTAAATTTACCGAAAAATAGAAATATCTCGGAAACTGATGGACGTAGGTACAAGTGCCTTACAAAGATGAAAGAGCATATTAAAAGCAATTCTTTGGTATAATAAAATATTGGGGGTTACATTAAAAAAAAAGAGAAAATCTGGATTTTGCATTCTACATCACCCTGTATACGGATATTCGTTGCGAGCTTTTTTTATAGCCGATTTTAAAACTAAAGGTTATTTTTAATCTTTCCTTGTACAAAAAATTAGTTTTGATTCATTACGTTTTGATATACAGTACATTCGTTTGACAGCGATTTGGATATAAAAATGGTCATAACTTTTGAAATACCCTGTATAATGTTATAATACCTTATATTATTGGAAGAGAAATTATCAGTAGAATCTAAAAATTGGATAATATATAGGGCGTCTCATTTGAAAAAATACATGTTTGTATCACCACGTAGTTATGGATCACCCTGTATAAATAAAAATATTTTCTAAGCAAGGAGTATATCCGTGGCTACAACTTTTATGTACAACTTTTTTCGCTATCTTCTACAGTAGTGGAGCTATCGACCGAGCCTGTATTAAAAACTCAGCCTGTATTTGTATTCCAAAGGCAGTTGTTCCGGGAAAGGAAAGTCTTAACTTTGGAATTACCCTATACATATATACAAGTTAGGTAAGTGCAAACGGTAGCCTCAGACGCCTGAGAATGTCCCGTGGAAGTGAATAATTTTGTATGAGTTGATCTAACCGCTATGTATCTTTCCTTACCGCGCAACAGCCCCTATTCGTTCGAGCACCAGAATTGATAACGCCGCCGCCCTTAAGACAGGAGAACTCTCAAGGCCGCCGAAACTTGTTGACACGACGCGACGTGCCGCGAAGTGCCCCCTCTGAGGTCCGAAAAAACCCTCCGTGCTGCTCCGGAGCGCGGCGCATGCGCGTTAGGGGTGGTCCGGAGATGCTCCGGCAGCGGTCGGAAGCTGGCTGGAGTCAGTAGCCGCGCGAAGATGCTCCCACCGACGACTGGATGTTCCGGGCAGAACTTCGTTTGCGGAGCGAGTTCGTAACGCGGTCCGGGTTCCGGTGACATCGCGAATACGCGTGACAGATATTAGACGGTGATACTAGTGTGTGATTGTTGGTGGTCTGGTACTTATGTGGCTGCAATTGCTTCGCCTAGCGGACTGCAAGCAAGTGAGTAAACTTACACAAAACCAATGAAGACGTCCTTATTTTGACAGAATTCTTCTTCCACACGTCTATGTCATAAAGAAGAGTTCAGAGGTCTTCTCGGATTTTTATACCGTCATCAGTTGGAGTTTCTTCCAAACGTTTCACTAGCACGAGTGGCTAGTGTCTTCAAAGGTTGGTGTTTTTCCTATGAAAGCTACCTGACAACTGCCTCAAAGCCTCAACACCTTCATCTATATCTTATATTGTACTCTTCACAAATATGATAGAATTTACCATTTAGACTGCTACATCGGTACACTGCATAAAGTGACCAAGTCAAATATCGACTTTGGTACCAAGTGTACAAATAATATCAGACGGTTATAATCAGTGCATCGGCGGCGGAGTAATTAGAAAAAAACAAAAAACTTCAACTATTCCTCAAACTTCGTTTTTAGACGTTCAAGGGGTTCCTGCCCAAGAAACATTTTTAGTTTTATCAGAGCCTGCAGGAGCCTTTTTAAAGCAAGAGCTTCATTAAGGCAATGATATATCCTTCTGCTGGGTGGGCTCACACATCTGTGTCATATTTATCTTACATATTATCAACACATGTTTAGAGCTAGGATATTTTCCAAAAGCCTGGAGACAGGTTTAAAGATGTCCAACTCAGATGTTCAAGACATCACTAGACATCTGTAATGTTACAAAACCCAACATCTTCAAGACGCCTTCAAAGAGATGCCATTAAGATGATCTTAGAGAGACGTCGTCAGTACAATGTCGTCAAGATGTCTTCAGTGAGAGGTTGTTATGTTTTCTAGTCATCTTATTAAGTATTTCAAGGCATCATTAAGCCTTTTATTTGCAGTAGGATGCTGACAAATAGTTGAAATAATTAACCCTCAATGAGTGTAAACATCATGCATTTCGTAGATAAATTAAATAAAATGTACAAACCTAATTACGACTTCGCATATAATAAAATAAAAATACAGCAAAACAATATACAAAATCTGGTAGGTCAGTATTTCTTTAACATGGATCCTATACTATCCTACCCTATTAGAAGCTTTGCGTGTCCAGGTTTTCTATTGTACTTTTGATATTCATACAAATTGAGGTCAAATACGTTGCAACGCAAATAACAGTATAAATTATAAACAGTCCAATAATCAAAAATTCGTCATCAACACAGGACAAACTAGATCTGTTTCTCAGAGTAGCAAATGATCATAGAGGTAGTAAACAACTAATTCTAATAGGCCAACATCTTTTCTTACGTTGTCATATTGACCACCAGATACGGCAATCATAATTGTTTACTATCGTCTTAATAGTATAGTACCCAGAAATATTCCATTCTACGTTAAAAAAGACGGTATTTTGATGGTTCAGGAATGATTACAGCAAGATCAATAGATACGTCGATCTCTACTGCGTTCTTCATCATAAACGCAAATTTTGAGGAGCTGGCAACGCCTATATACTTTTTCTGCGATTTGTTTACGATAAACCCCGACTGTCAAACGTTTGCTTTGTTTGTGCGTCTTTTATGCTTGGTCAGTAAAATCGAATTCGCTATTTGTTGGTAACTGTAGTGAAGCTTTACGGACTTGCTGTGCTATATTCGAGTGTAGTTTAACAGTTTTTTGAGATGGGACAGTGCAGAACAGTGTTTGTAACATGGGTTGCATTGGAAGAGAATTTTCAGGCTAGTTGGTAATGTTTGGAGGCTGAAGTGTCAAAAGATGATGGCTTTGAGCACGCCATGCTGCTTTGTTTACTACCTCTATGTTCAGTTGTTACTCTGAGATCTGTTTACAATATAAATATATCACTCGTATAATCCAACAAACTCTTTGGCCACTTATAAACTAAATAATTGTAAATGAAAACCGTTTCAAATTATCATGTGCCTAAACGTGAAACTTGCCTGCACAACTTGTTTGAGCCTGAACTGAACACACATAACCTCAAAATCACACAATCAGTCAGCTATCAATACAAGGAAGGATGGATGCGTGACGATGGTAAAAACTGACATCTTCAAGATGTCTTCAATGCATATTTGTTAACATCTTTGAGACTTCTTTCATTAAACATCATAGAGACGTCTTTTTTATGTCTTAAGATATCAACGTTCGGACATCATTCAGTCTAAATAAGGCGTCCTTAAGACAAAGCGTGCTGTCTGGGAGTGTAACGCATCAGCAACAGGCACCAATATGCCAGAATCTTTAGCTATCAATCCTAAGCATATAGTAAACTCACTCAAGGTTAATCAACTACCTCCTCTCATCTGTTGACTATACCACTCTTCGGTTCGATTGGACTCGTAGCATGTGGTTACCCATAGCCTACTAGGGGAGAGGGCAGCTGCCCCCAGGGGCGCATCCAGACCTCAGTCTTGGGGGGGGGGGAAGCGAGGCATGAAGTTATGTGTGCTCTCACCATTTTTTGTAATACCTTCGTGAAGGACGTTGATGCAAGAGAAAAGGAAAATGTTAATAGTATTAAAATGAAAAAGAAGATATAAATGGCAACTGAAACAGTGGGGTAGCAGGTATTTTAGGAAGATGAAATAAAAAATCTATTGTTGCATTAATCAATTTTAATTTTAGGGAATACAAATACTTAATATGTAATTCGTATATCATCCGTGAACATTTTATTGGCACAGCATACAAAATTAAACAATCATGAACACTCAACAGTCAGGTACCCTAGTAGCCACAACACGTACTCCATTTTTTTTAATTAGTGTTTTAACTTTTCTAATCGGTGCAATTTTCAAAACAGAAAATTAATGAGTTTGGTAAATTTTTGTGACAAGCTACCACGTTGTATAGGACATTAAAGGGATTTTGAGCCACTAAAAACTGGGACGACCTATCCGTAAAACATTACTCTGAGCATGCGCAGTGTCTTTCGAATAACGGATGAGCGCGTGCCTTATTTACAGTTTTTGTAACCGAAATCCACTCCGAAATCTCTGACGTGTATCGTTGCGTTATTTAGCAATTGACATTAACAATTATTGGACCTATATGATTTTAATTTAACCTCACATTATGATCGATTGGTCGGAAATGTCCAAGAAATGTTACATGCAACAAGTAAACACCACAAGCAGAAAATAGATCACATCACAAGTAGAATAAAAAATACGTTATGATGGATCCCCGAAGCATGATATTTCAGATTTCACTACCACGCTTCAATCCCGTGATGATCACACGCTGTTGCCGGAAACGCCTAACTTTGTAGCTTTTATTGGATAATACTGTCAAATAAAATTCACGGAAGAAAACCTGATCCTTTTGTACAATGATAAACCACAAAATAGGTACCTATATTGTTGCTATCAAAATCATCACGGTTCTTTCGTTATTTTATCATTGCCGCATAGTAGTTTAGACCTGGCAATACCGCACGTAATCATATCGTACCGTAAACTTCCGTAGCTAACGTACAACTTTGTCGGTTATTCGCCGATTCGGTTATTTCGGGGGAACTGCGCAGTGCGCATACCACAAATAGCCTATAACGTGCAATAACGTCAGGAAACGGACGTCCAAAAACTCTCTATTCAATTGATTATGTAACAATGGGAATATATTAGATATGCATCACTGTAATAATGCAAAACAAACCCTTTTGTAATTTAGTTACTGCAAACAATATTTTTTTCAGTGCGACAATTGCTTAAATAAGTCAAAGTTGGATCAAGTTTTTTTTTTGGAAATCTTGGGGGGGGGTAATTACCCCTGTTACCCCCCCCTGTATACGCCTGTGGCTGCCCCCCTCTGCCCGTACCTGGCTACGCCCTTGGCTATCACCGGCATGTGTGGGAAGTACTGAGCCAATCAACCTGACTAAATTTTTTTACACCAGCTGTAGCTAACCGTAGAGTTTTACATGTATAATTTGTGCTAGAGATGCTTATTATTTCCAATTTGCGTCAACTTTATAACGATCGCTCCACGTTTGTCCATTGTGACCTTTGCCAATTATCAAGCACGTTCTCGTTGGAAAATGCAGAGCCGCTGAAGCAAAGTTTGTCTGTTTCTGTTGTTTGCGTTCTGCTGATTAGTCCAATTAGTTTGTTATCGAAAAATTCCTAACAGCTTGCGCAGATGTTTCAAGGTACGGCAGAAACTCTAAATGTGTGGTAGATTGTAGTGCTTGGCTTAACAGCTGACCTTTAACTAGCTTCTGTAACATGCATGTGAGATTTGTAAAAGGTGGAAGAAAGACAACACGAATTGATAAGATGGCATTGCTCAGGACTTCCCATCATCTAAATAAAATAGGCACACACAGAAAACCAGCCAATTTCCTAACAAGCTGCATGTGAGATGCATTCCTGCACTGGCGAGGAGCTGAATCTCACATGACATATACAGGGTGAGTCAAGCTCAACGCCTCGGACTCATGTGTCCAAACGATACCACTTTTCGGAAAACCAACTCTGCGAGTGTATGTACGTCGAGTTGGATTACATTTTAAAAATAATGACTTTTATACAGGGCGTCTAATAAAAGTGTGACATATCAAAGTTAAGTCTTTTTAAATGGAACACCCTGTATATTATTGCATGTTCAGATTCCTTGGTGAATTGTAGTGTGATTTTATGTATCACACATGGGACTTAAACCGTTTAGGTGCAAATCACAATTTTTGGTATAAGTGGATGTCAGAAAAAAATTGAATATCGCAGCTATTGTAAAACCTAGACGGCTGTGGCTTTGCCGTGCCACTAAGCATGAAATTCGTCAGCTTATGTTAGACGGCCGAGTTTGAGTTACATCTGTACTTGGAGAATTCGGTAGACCAATCAAAGAAAATTCAATCAGAGATAACTTAATTTTTTTAAATGGAAAGTTCTAATTTTTTTATACGAGAGTCTTCTGATATACATACATACAAGTATTGCTTTAGATCGTTCTGTACTGTGTAACTTGGAAATGAGAATTGATTCTGAAAGTTCAACGCAATATTATTACCTTGGCGAGGATGGTAAACACGTATGGTTTTTAGAAATCGTGTCAGTGATGGGGGTTGTAAACTGAAAAGTTTGTAGCATTGAGAATAAGCTCTTCACCGACCTGTGATGGTTTGGCTGCAAGGGGATCTTAGATGATAGCTTCATGCTGAGGGAAAATAATAAACTGGTATCACCGCAATGTGTGAGAGGTACTGAGTCAATCAGCTTGACTTCATTTTTTTCGACTGCTTTATCATGCACGGTACGGTATTTACTGATATTACTTGGAATTAGTGTTTACCTGATTCTATTCCCACGACAGATTCTACCGCCACAAATTACTCCGAGTGTAAACTCGCAAATACATACGAGTGCTGGATAATTTCCAACAGATATGCAACTTTCCTTATAATTCCAGCTAACTTCCTCCCTATATGGCCCAATAACTTCAATTATATGAGCAATAAACCAGTGAACTTTTCCCAGTTTCCCGTATTTCTCGATATTCACCTTGTTTACACAGCTTGTTATTAGTTTGGATAAGTACTGATGGTGATCAAAACGAAAATTTAGGACTAAAAGTCCAGGACGCCCCAACGTAGCATATATTTTTGTCGGTACCTACTTTTGTATAATGACGTAGATATACGCTCGGGGCACGGATAGATTATGATATATTTTTTCAATCTTTTCCTATTAGGATTAAAGCTATTATTTCCAGATACAGCACCATAAATAAACAACTAATCTATCCATTCGTTCTCATTATTTAAATTTAGAAAACATTTCAATTTGATACTGAGCATTCGTTACATTTATTGAGGCTATACTATTTATATCGAATATTTAATAATTTAGGAGGCATTTGAATTTGGCATGTAGAAATTGCTTTATTTGTTCAGCATTTATTATTTTTAACGAATTTTTATTATTTAAGAAGCAGATCAATTTTATATCGGCCAATTTTGCCAATGCTTTTTATGCATATAATAATATCATAATATTCATCATCAGTCACAATGTCTTAACGGACATGTTGTGAACTCGCAAAATGCATTAAGTCGGAGCTAGAGTATTGCCGACACGAATATTATCAATAGTTCTGAGAACCGTAGCTCGCCATTGTTCGCGATTTACTGTCAGTTCAATGGCGCTCTTGATACTCATATCTAGCAACTGTTTCGTCGTATCCACCCAGCGTGTAGGGGAACGGCCACGGCGCCGCCCACTCGGGGCGTGACCCTGAACTACAAGTTTCTCCATATTATCGCTTCTGTGAATATGTCCGAAGAATGTAAGCATTCTCATCGACACAATGGAGGATAGTCTCTTTGGATTACCGAGCTCATCCAGTATGGAAACATTAGTCCGATGGGCGGTATAAGGATTTCTCAGCATTCTCCTCCACGTGCACATTTCAAAAGCATCTATGCGAGCTCGATCTGCCTTTTTAACAGTCCAAGCTTCCGAGACATACAAAAATATGGAGAACACAAGAGACTGAACCAGTGACATTTTGGTAGCTTTAGTGATGTTATGGTCACGCCATATTTTAGTAAGCTTTGTCATGGCCATGATATTAACCATCTTTTATTAAAAAAAAAAAATTGCTCAATAATAACATGCTATACCGGTGGCGAAGTCTAGCTCAGCGGCTACTCTAATTAACCACCAGGGGGGTCAAACACCCCAAAATATAAACACAAAAAATTAAGTAACTAAACTGGCGCATGCACAGATAAACAAGATTTAGACAGATTCATACTAATCGATCATATAACATTTCAATGTAACTCAATATATCAACACATTGTTGGACACTCTGCTGGCCGGAAGGCTTCGTAATATGGCCCCTCAAAACATTCCCATTTTTTGCGTTTGTATCATGATTTGCGTTATCAAAATATTTTAGGTATATTAAGTTTTGACTCTTTTTTTCATTTTTGAGGTTTTTGATGACAATAAAAAAGACGGCTATATCCGTCGTGTCATATTACAGCAGGCTTCATGTTCTAGAATGGCAACCACGGCTATAGCCGTCTGATCAGTGTAATCGTAAAGCAAATCTTGTGGGAAGAAAAGGACAATTATCGAGGCAAAAGCTAAAACAAAAAAAACATTTTATTGTATCAAATTTATAAGCAAAAACGCATCTCTCAGAATATAGACGGTATAAAAACAAAAAATCAAATTTATTAGCAAACAGAGGTATCCCCGAACAAAACAGAATTTAGGCACAAGTTTATGTTTGACGCCACTCTTCAAAGCAGTCTGGACACAAAGCAGGTTTATTTTCACAACCTTTGCATCTATAGCTTTCTTTGCATTTTCCAGACTTGAAACATTGTTTGCATCTAAGTAAATATGATTTTATTTTATGATCCTCTGGTAGGGGCAGCTTCTCTGGAAAATGTCTCACACGTGCTTCGAGTTTTGTATTGATATGGAACAATATATTCTATATGTATAATAGGTGGACGACGAATATCTGTTTAGGATGAAAATATCTGGTTACCTACCTCCCATCAGTACTGATAACATGAAAATCAAACAAAAACACACTTGCAATATGGCAGCTATACACGTGGTCAATGCATCACATTGGAGGTTATGGAGGGTTATAGCCGTCGTGCCGTTTTACCGATGCACCTTAAAACATGAATAGTTGGGATAGCGTATAGTGGGTTAGAATTTGGAAATTTCAGAAATGACGAGCTTCACGTTACGACACTAACATTGCTTAACAAGGCAAGTATACCGACATTGTAATGGTCGACGCCGTTCTGCCGTAACAAGCAGATAACTTTTTGACTGATAGAGCCGTCGTGGCGTATCACGATCGCTCCCCGCAGACGGCTATAGCCGTTGTGTCCAACAACGTGTTAAATTAAGCTAGTGGAAAAGGTTTCAGGCTTACAGTGAATCGTTGAGTTCAGGGAAACATACTTTTGGAGAACTAATTGGAACATGCCCTTGTTCATCCAAGCCCCATAATTTAGTAAATGGCTGAAGTGTGGAAAATAAAAACAGTAGCTCATACCATCCATCCGTTCGTTTTTCATATACTCTGTGTTCCTCTGTCCAAGAGATGGAAATTTCAGTTAAACTATATAGAATTTCGCACGACATCTAAAAACGGCATGCTTTGTTTTGCTCCTGTATAAATCCCTGTCTGAAACTGATACAAAGAACGTCCTGAGTCCTTTTTGTACAATGGTAGACATCCTTCTAGATTTTTTTCCATTGGAATTAACCGGTGTCTCTTTTATCGGATATAGTAGCACAGGTATGGGGCTTTGAATTAGAAAAAAATATATTCTTTTGTGATACATGGAAAGATCAAAAGAATATGTATGTTTCATAGCAAAACCTTTTGTTTTCTTTTTTTTTCAATAACTAGAAAGTTATATCAGAACAATAATGGCTTTTTGAATACAGTATCGAAGACACGCCGACAGCTCCCGCACTCGTGTGACGTCACTACGGTAGTCAGGATTTTCCTTTAACCAACGACGTGCTACTCCGATAGTATAGATTCTAGATTTCCAGACAATCGTGAAAAATAGGTAACATTAACCACTGTATATTTGTTGCAACATAGGCGATGAATGAACTTTGCAGCTCGAAACGAAGTCTACGATCGAAATAAATATGTTTAAAAATGTTTGAAGTTAAATGACAAATTCCAGTACTTCTTTCTTTCATCTTTATGACTTTTGTGCATTAGCATAATCAACCAGCACATTATAATATATGGACTGCGACGCAGTCTGGCGCTTGGCCAGTCCAAAAAGTAAAACCTCACTTATGCTTCTTCTCAATCAAAACTCGAATATATCATCGTAATACGTAAAAATATGGATACGGTATATCGCACCTTATCGACTATTATAGAATGCATATCAAATCTCACGATTAACAAAGATTACAATTTGAAAAAACTGAAATGCACGTGTTGTAAAGGCCCATACCTAAAATCGACCCGGCTGGGCTGGCTGAATGCCGCCATGAGACTCCACAAGTTCCAGTGATAAAGTAATCAAATATCTTTCGTTTAAGCAACAGTTTCTACAACGCTATGGTGACGCAGCGTCTTAGAATGCTATATTGTCGATCTGTTCTTGAGCGGGGCGTTGGTTTGAATTCCAGGCCTTGCAATATTTTTTTTATCTTTTTTGTACAAAAAAATTATTGATATGCTTTTGGTACATGTTACACACTTTTTTTTCCCACCACCGTCGATTCGTCGTGCGTCGGTCGGTCAGTCCGTCGGTCCGTCGGTCCGCCGAATGAAAAATCTCAGAGTTCTCGGGCTGGCGGGTGTACCTAAAAAAATCGAAAATCGTTGTTTGGCTTTCTATTAAGATGCAACTTCGCATTTCGGATAATTTAAAGGTCCTGATTACAAATCCAATTGCAGTTTTGAGTCTCAGACTCGTTTGACGAAAATAAAAAATTTCAGATCTCTCGGGCGGGCGGGTGTACCTAAAAAAATCGAACTTCTTTATTTAGCTTTGTATTGGGACGAAACCTCGCATTTCGGATAATTTCAAAGTGCTGATTACAAATCCAGTTGCAGTTTTGAGTTTCAGTCTCGTTTGACAAACATCAAAAATTTCGGATCTCTCGGGCTGGCGCGTGTACCTAAAAAAATCGAAAATCGTTGTTTGGCTTTCTATTAAGATGCAACTTCGCATTTCGGATAACTTAAAGGTGCTGATTACAAATCCAATTGCAGTTTTGAGTCTTAGACTCGTTTGACGAAAATAAAAAATTTCAGATCTCTCGGGCGGGCGGGTGTACCTAAAAAAATCGAACATCTTTATTTAGCTTTCTATTGGGACGAAACCTCGCATTTCGGATAATTTCAAGGTGCTGATTACAAATCCAGTTGCAGTTTTGAGTTTCAGTCTCGTTTGACAAACATCGAAAATTTTGGATCTCTCGGGCGGGCGGGTGTACCTAAAAAAATCGAACGTCTTTGTTTAGCTTTCTATTGGGACGAAACCTCGCACTTCGGATAATTTCAAGGTGCTGATTACAAATCCAGTTGCAGTTTTAAGTTTCAGTCTCGTTTGACAAAAATCAAAAATTTCAGATCTCTCGGGCGGGCGGGTGTCCCTAAAAAATTCGAAAATCTTTATTTGGCCTTCTATTGAGATGAAACCTCACAATTTGGATAATTTCAAGGTGCTGATTACAAATCCAGTTGCAGTTTTAAGTCTCAGTCTCGTTTGACAAAAATCAAAAATTTCAGATTTTTCGGGCTGGCGGGTGTACCTAAAAAAATCGAAAATCTTTATTTGGCCTTCTATTGAGATGAAACCTCGCATTTCGGATAGTTTCAAGGTGCTGATTACAAATCCAGTTGCAGTTTTAAGTGTCAGTCTTGTTTGACAAAAATTAGAAATTTCAGATCTCTCGGGCGGGCGGGTGTACCTAAAAAAATCGAAAATCTTTATTTGGCCTTCTATTGAGATGAAACCTCGCATTCCGGATAGTTTCAAGGTGCTGATTACAAATCCAGTTGCAGTTTTAGGTCTCAGTCTCGTTTGACAAAAATCAAAAATTTCAGATCTCTCGGGCGGGCGGGTGAACCTAAAAAAATCGAAAATCTTTATTTGGCCCTCTATTGAGATGAAACCTAGCATTTCGGATAACTACAAGGTGCTGATTACAAATCCAGTTGCAGTTTTAAGTGTCAGTCTCGTTTGACAAAAATCAAAAATTTCAGATCTCTCGGGCAGGCGGGTGTACCTAAAAAAATCGAAAATCTTTATTTGGCCTTCTATTGAGATGAAACTTCGCATTTCAGATAACTTCAAGGTGCTGATTACAAATCCAGCTGCAGTTTTAAGTCTCAGTCTCGTTTGACAAAATCAAAAATTTCAGATCTCTCGGGCTGGCGGGTGTACCTAAAAAAATCGAAAATCTTTATTTGGCCCTCTATTGAGATGAAACCTAGCATTTCGGATAATTACAAGGTGCTGATTACAAATCCATTTGCAGTTTTAAGTGTCAGTCTTGCTTCTCAAAAATCAAAAATCTTTATTTGGCCTTCTATTGAGATGAAACCTCGCATTTCGGATAACTTCAAGGTGCTGATTACAAATCCAGTTGCAGTTTTAAGTCTCAGTCTTGTTTGACAAAAATCAAAAATTTCAGATCTCTCGGGCTGGCGGGTGTACCTAAAAAAATCGAAAATCTTTATCTGCCCTTCTATTGAGATGAAACCTCGCATTTTGGATAACTTAAAGGTGCTGATTACAAATCCAGTCGCAGTTTTGAGTATCTGTCTCGTTTGACAAAAATCAAAAATTTCAGATCTCTCGGGCTGGCGGCGGGTGTACCTAAAAAAGTCGAAAATCTTTATTTGACCTCCCATTGAGATAAAACCTCGCATTTCGGATAACTTAAAGGTGCTGATTGAAAATCCAGTCGCAGTTTTGATTCTCTGTCTCGTTTGACACAAATCAAAAATTTTAGATCTCTCGGACTGGTGGGTGAAATTGGGACGATTGGTGTGTGGGGGGTTGTAAAACTGAAAAAATTATGATATTCGTAAGGGGCTGTCCAATGACCTGTGGGAGAAATACCTAGCGGCATAATACACTTTTTTAGATCCATCTGAACATTGGCTTGCCTACTACAGAAGCCAAGGGAATTTTGTGATGTATACTATACTGTCATTACTTTATTTCGTTCTATGTATATTGCGTAAACCGAAAATTATTGAGTTGATTTTAATGAAATGTTGACACAGAATTGAAATCGCGTCTGTTTTTGAAAAGTCGTGTCGGTAACGACGCAGCAATGATAAAAAAATAAAAAAAATTAGAAACAGCTCAAACTTCGTTTTTAGACGGTTTTAAGGCACCTGATCGTTTCGCATCGTCCAGTTTAAGCATCCAGAATAAAAACTGTGGCGTCCTAGTTCCTAGGGAGGGAGACGCAAGAAACTATTTACGAGAGTTTTGTGTTGGATGCTTTTTGCGGTGTCACCATTATGTGAGAGAAGCACTGAGTCAATCAACTTGACTCCATTTTTTATTTTGACAAAAATTTTGAGCACTTGCGAAAAAAAAGAAAACAGATGTCGTTTTGTTATAAAACTTGTATATCATCTTTCCATTTGTCACAAAAAGAATTGTTATTCAAACCCCCAGTTCTAATAAACAAATTGTCACAAAGAAAGGGATTAAAATAATAGCCTAGTGGTGTGATACCTTCTCACGAGGTATTTTCTAATAAAGAGACGCCGTCAGCTAGCGAACCTCAACAAAGTTCAATAAAAGCTCCTTCCAAGTCTGTAAGAAGCCACTAAGCTTGCACTGCCTTTCCGCAAAGGCAAACAGCAACAGTTGTTTTTAATCTGAACCTTTTTAATCTCGGTAACTAGATTGTGCAGTTGTGGTGCTGCACAGTCTTTTTTCTTGCAGCACTTCTGATACTCTTTCCATTATTCTGAGAGAAAAAAGACAGCAATTTCTGCAGAACCTCCCAGTAAGAGCTTTGATAAAACCACTATAAAATTAAAAATTAAAAATCAGGAGCGTAGCTTAGTTTTTTAAGCAGCGGTTTACATTCTGCTATATATTTTTCCCCTAGCATGTTACGAAATATCATTTTTTGTTTCAAAAGAACTTTCTCACAGTGAGCAGAAGCTCCCCAAAATTGGATTCCATACCGAAATCTTGATTCAATATCTCCATAGTAGTATTGTTTTAAGGAATGTATATCTAAATATAATTTCAACGTTCTTATCAGATATCCTTTTTTATCGAGTGTATTTTTTAGGCCGATACAATGCACTTCTCAAGGAAGATTTTCGTTCAGGCTTAAGCCGAGTATTTTAATGTAGGACGAGCGCTCAATATGCACTTCATTAATGTCAAGATCAGGGATATCATCGATGTTTCTTTGATATGGATGGAAAACTGTGAATTTAGTTTTAGAAGAATTGAGAAACAATTTATTTCCAGAGAACCAGGTAGGTAAGATTTTCAGTGCATCTGTGGCTTTTTGATACTTAACTGTTTCGTCTTTGTCAGATATTATCACCGTTGAGTCATCTGCAAATGATGTAATATCATGAATAAAATTGGAAAGATCATTTGTATAGATTGCAAGTATAATAGGTCCCAGGGTAGATCCCTGGGGAACTCCTACATTATTATTTATATTCTCTGACCTCACCATCCTTTGAGCACTGTTTTCAAAATATGAAATTTCAACACTCTGAGGTCGATCAAGCAAATAACTAGTAAACCAATCGTTAGCAAGGCCACGCACGCCGTAGTGGTAAAGTTTTTGCAATACTAATTTGTGGTCCACGCAGTCAAACGCGCGACTGAGGTCACAAAAAATGCCTATTGGGTAGGAGCCTTCATCAGTCTCATCCACAATTTTTTCATATATGTCAGGTAAGGCTGTTGAGGTAGATTTACTCTTACGGAAACCATGTTGGTGTTTGGTAAGATGTTGTTTTTTTCCAAAAATGTCATTTAACGTAGCAAAATTGCATATTAAAAAAGCTTCGAGATGCAAGATAATAGTGCCACTGAGTCTGGGTTTAATATACGGTTTCGTGATGTTGATGATAAAAAAGGTCTAAGTTGTAATTTGCAGGTAGATAGCTGACATTTTCATCAAAAAAATATGTTAGCTGCAAACTTTGTGTGACATAGAGAGACACTCAGAGCAATCATACATTCTTCAAATGTCTGTCATTTAACAACCAAACACGATAAAAAAACAAGACTACCAAGGTGACATATTGCAAGATTTCTTCTTCAATTTTCTCTTTGAATCATCACTATAAGTTTAAACGTAACGCCAGGAGCTTCTAAATGCGAAATTCATCTTTATTTCACATAGCACCGGATAATATGAGAATATTCTGTTCACATTCACTACGGATATTATGAATATTCTGAGAAAATTCCATGGTTAATTAGAATAATTACAGAATATTCTGTAAACGTTCGAAATATGAAAAACACCCTATATTCCTAGAATACTCCGCCGAATATTCCGCACGGATATTACATGAACAATCGTGGTAGAATGTTTTTGAATATTCTAGGAACATTTTATCTAAATTACCTCATATACGGAACATTTTTTGGGAATTATGGATACTGTTCCAAAAATAATGCCACCCACTAGTGGCAGATGGTCACAAAAGTTAAGTGGTTAGACATCTCAATCTCAATGCCTAAAATAAAGTGTAAAAATGTGAACTTGTTGCATTTAACCTCTAAATTCTACTCCTCTGTTCTACTCACATTATATTATGAACCATACACCCATAGTAGGTGACCACAATTTGGAACACTGTAACACACTTTATAACAACCAGCAACACAATAAAGTTTTATTGTACAACATTGGGTATAAATGCAGGCCTTTCAGGAATAAAACTCGTGAATTCGTAAATTGCTAAAATGCCCACATCACAAAACATACGCCCACATCACATGATGAGGCACAGAATGACAGAACACTTGAAGCGAAGAATAGAGTGACAACTGACGACATCATAGTCACCATACAATATACCTGCATAAGATGCTGTCACTTTATCGTTGGTGGATGCCGTATCTGTATTGCTGGCAGTGGCTAATGACTAATAAGCTTTTGAAAATTTCACATAGTACTTATTAGGTATATTTAGGATGAACGCAAAACGAATGAAGGTTTTTTTTTAATTCACTGAGAAACGTGCAAATATAAATTAATAATACCTCATATTGAATATTTGCCTACATACAGATATTTCTATTACAAATATTACTTAATGTCCGTCAGAAAATAGCTACCTCTTGTTCTTACTAGATTATTAAAGTAATATTCTATGAAGGATATTACTGGTATATTCTGGAATAATTCAGACATTAAACGAATAATCACTGATTATCCTAAGTGGATAAAATAATAATATTCTATAAAGAATATTACTTTAATAATCCAGAATAATCAAGAGAAATAGCGAATATTCTATGATCCTACTGAATATTCATGGAACATATAGAAGATTTAAAGAATATTCATAGAATATCCAGTACTATGTGGGATATGATGACCTTTAGACCTTATCCTTGCAACTCTTGACCTTACTTTTGGACTTACCTCTCCTCATTTTAGACACACATACTAAAGAAAGGGAACAGGCGGCCACGCCTCCTCGCTAACACAGGAATACGTATTTTCTTGGATTTTCAATTTCGCACGCTATACCCTAAACCCTTAAGGGGCCTGGATACACACATTTATACATACGTATTTGCCATGTAAAACACGGACTCACAATTTCTTGCACAACTCACTCTATTTTCAAACTACATATATAATATTTCTCAAGGCGATATTTAAGACCTTGATGAATGACAACTATTTTCGATTTTCTCAAAAAAGTTTTTTAATGTGCAAAAAAAACTCGCTGTGAAAAATCATACATTCTATAAACGCCTGTAATTTAACAACCAAACACGATATCAAAAAAAGGCTAAATAGTTGCACAGGCGCAAGCTTTCTTCTTCAATTTGCTCTTTGAGTCATTACTGTAAGTTCAAAGGTAACGTCAAGAGCTTGGAAATGCGAAATTCATTTCTATGGTGACCTTTGGACCTTACCTTTGGACCTTTTGACCTTACCTTTAGATTTTTGGACTTACCTCTCCTCATTCTAGACACACATACTAGAGAAAGGGAACAGGCGGCCACGCCTCCTCGCTAACACAGGAATACGTATTTTATTGGATTCTCAATTTCGCACGCTATGCCCTAAACCCTTAACAGAGCGCATCAGAAATTCGCCAGCCATAAGGTAGATATTTTAATTTATCCTCCGAGCTCCGGAATGTGTCATCAGCGTTTGTATGCTCCGGCCGTATTAACCTACTTCCTTCGCCATCCCTCATTGTCATCCCTCGTCAATTAGACAGCCCTCAGGTAACCCCGCACGCATTACGTGATATTCAGCTCAGATGCGTTGATGTATTTGTCAACCCTTCTCACTTGTTACACGTTTTTCGTTATCACAGGGTTATATATAATTTACCGTTTGGTATGGTACAACTACTGTGAATTGAATCAGATTTTGTTCAAGCTGCTACACCAAGGTGCGCCATAGAAATGTAATAAACGCAAAATATGTTCGAAGACATGCATTTCTTCTTTTTCACAATTGAAATTTAATCGTCTAAGGGTCGTATTCATAGTCGATACTTAAGGGTACCTTAATTAAGATTTTTTGTTTCGAAACCTCACTTGAGAGTCCCTTACGTAATTCGGGCTCGGGGGTCTACGGACCCCATACAAGACTTTCACTCCCTCTTGGGGGGCACACCACAGTATTTCAGGCTGAGGTCTATGCGGTACTTGCTTGTGTGCATCGTATTCGGGAAATTGACGGGCCTAGGAGGCGGATTACTATCTGCCCTGACAGTCAGGCAGCCATCAAAGCACTGAGTGCTTGGAAAATAACGTCGGGACTGGTCCTGGAGTGCAGGAGGGGTCTTGACGACATCTCAGCTAAACACAAGGTATCACTGATGTGGGTACCTGGGCACGCTGGGGTAAAAGGTAACGACATGGCGGATCATCTGGCTACGATGGGATCCGGCGACAGTTTTGTGGGCTCGGATACAGCCTTAGGACTATCTGCAAACTTGATTAGCAAAATAACTGGAGAGTGGATCCAGAATCAACACTCTCTAAGATGGAACAACATCTCTGGTCATCTCCGTCAAGCTCGGGAACTATTAGCAGGGCCTGCAGAGAGAATAGGACGATTTTGTCTCTCTCTGCACCACGTGCACGTGGTGTGGTGAAGAGGAAGGATCCTCGGCACACATCTCGTGTCGCTGTGAAACCCTGGGTTATCACAGGCAGACTATGCTGGGCTCAAGAACCTTGGAACCAATAGAAATAAAATGGATAGGACCTAAGAATGTAGTTGCCTTTGCCAAAAGGGCAGGTCTTAGGAATTAGCGCGGATAGAGGCGCAAAAGGGCCCATCGTGTGGCCTATGCACTAGTCACATTCTGTGCTGGTTAGCCTCTGGTCCTTATTCATTCATTCAAATACAGAATAAACGAACTCATTTGCCATAATTAGTTTATGGAAAAATACAGCAGATTAATAATGGGTGGGCCCTCCATGTTGACAAATGCACTCCTCTAGCCTACGCGGCATGCTCGTAGTCTGGTTGTTGATAAACTCTAGAGGTACAGAAGAAACCCTCTTCGAGGCCTGGGACATATGGAACGACAATTGGTTCTAATACCTTACTCACATAATGTTGCGCAGTCATTGTGTCACGAATCACAAGTAACGGTGACTTGCTGTTGGATGCAAGGGCACTCCAAACCATCAAACCAATAGGGCGGTGTACATGGCGCTCAACAGCAAACTGGACATCACGTCGTTTACCCCGGCGTCGTCTTCTTACGCGTTGGCGTCCTTCAAGTGCCCCCAGACAAAACATGGACTCGTCGGAGAAGGCAGTCTGATGCCACTCAGCATGCAACTGTCAGTGTTCTTGGCACCAATCTAACCGTTGGCAACTATGATTTGCAGTGAGTGCCTTAGAATCACGGGTCAGTCGCATAGTAGGGCAAGGTGAGTCAAAACACATCTCACTCGGAATTTAAGAACCAAGTTAAGAAAATCTGAAAAAGCTCTGGTCTACAGTTTGGCTTGGAGAACATTGACTAACACATTTAGTAAGAATGGGTCACAGTCTGATGAATTAGTTATAATTACCATTCGACCTTATGTATATAGACATATTTTTACGAATTTTCTTATGCGACGTTGTTAGATTTCGATATACATGTAGTTCTTGTCTCATATGGTTTTTTATCATTTGCAAATAAGGTTGAAATTCTACTCTTACACCTAACCTCCTGAAATTTAACAGTCACCCAACATACAGAGGGTGTTCCACGGCGATTAGGGCAAGCAATATTTTGGAACTGGGCAGTAGTAAAAATTATAATTTTGGTGACGTAAATTAGAACAAATTGTTAGTTGCGGACGATACCATCCCAGCCCATTTCATTCAATCTGTGGTACACCCTGCGAATTCGAATGGGCCTCCTTATAGCTGCATACCAAGCGTCAGCAGCAGCACGATTGGATCGCATTCTGTCTCGAAGGGCTAGTAGTCGTACATGAGGATCTTGCCGGTCTGTAGTTCTTCTACGCGCTCCAGAACCTCCAGCTCGCTGCATTCGGCCTACAATTCGACCCCGTTCAGAGGGGCTTAAATGCGTTAACATCGTCTTCCTGGTGGGCATCTTTGCACAACCAATTCAAGTTTTTTACTTTTACACCACCGCCTCTCGCCAAATTTGCAACCGATATCATCGTTTTTGAATCGACAAAAAGCAATACCTTATTTTTACACGTCTCGAGTTTTTTAAAGGTGTAATGTAGGTAAATAGCGTCTGAATGAACTAGAGGTGGTACTGCTAAGCGGTTTACAAAGTTTCAATGCAAATATCCCTTTTTATCTAGGTGTTCGTATTTCACTCGCGAGTAGTATATATGAATCTTTAGAGCCCGTCCAGATAAAGCGATTTACGCGCGAGTGGACTTGCGCGTAGTCATTCGCGTGTTGCCGAAATACTAGAGTTACATACAACCCATCCAGATCCTCTCGCGCGTTGTTTTACTCGTGCGTAAAACGCTTGTAACGCGCGGGACTCTCGACTCGCCCGTTGTACGCGCGAGCGCCGCGCGAGTCGAGATACTTGGACGACATTTTTGCGTCCAGTACAACGCGCGAGTCCGTGGCGTGTGGACGTATTTGTTTTTGAAAATGGAGCATGATAACTTCGATATAGAACTTTTCATTGAGGCAGTCGAAAAAAGAGTAGCCACATGGGATATGGAATCATCCGATTATTCCAATAGACTCATAAGACGTAGGAACTGGGAAGATATAGTTGAAACACTTTTCACTGTGTTCTCTCAGCTTTGGGTATAATGTTATAAACATACATGTTGAATCGTCGCCTTTCTCTTTGTTTACGAAGATTCCATCGATGGTATGTACGCCACAACACAACTGCTGTATCCAACTCCATGTTTTTAACTGGAAGGAAATCTCTCCCAGCGTAGAAACGCAAGTAAAACGTGACATCTGGACGCAATATAAATTGACTACAGCATATGTAAAAGAAGCAGAGCATGCATAGTTTCCAGCGCTCAACCGGCTATTGCAAACATTTCGAAATCTGTTTTTCAATTTATAATTTCATTGCGGCACTGAATTTAATTTTAGGGCTTTCACAGAAACGTACGCTTGTTTCAAAGAGCGTCCTGCATTCTAAATCTCTATATACTATACAGCTTGATTTTGACTAAATGTATAGTTCACCGGTATTGGTATTTTGATTGAAAAAATGAGATCAAGTTGCTTGGCCGTAGGACACTATAACGCCGCGGACAGATTGGTCCTAATCCCAAAAGCGCGCAAAATATTTTGGACAATAGGCAGGTATGTGGATGTTACGGTCACACACATAAAAATAATTTCTTAGATGGAGCACAGATGCTTTAATTCAAGTATACCGTAACTTCCTATACGCGCAAAGTTATGCTAATCTTAAAGTGAGAATACGATATCTTTGACCATATAAGGGTTAGGTTGAGAAAATATCTTCAATGTAAAACTGGGAAATTCTTGATAGTAAGAATACCAAAATATTAAATCAAGCATAATTATGGTAATCTTGACCTAAGTATTTCATAATCTTGCCTGAAGCATTTCATAATCTTAACTGGGAGCATTTCATAAACTTGACGCAAGCAGCTCAACTTTACTCTAAAATTGTGATATTCTTGGATGAGGAATCTAGTAGTATTAATTTGAGCATTCAAACTCTTCTATGAGCATGTAGAAATTTTTCTGGAGAAATAGTTCTGCAAAATTTCTTAAATCACGTACTTATCTAGGATCACCTGAGTCAGGTCTTCGCATACCAATTTTTTTAATAGCTCATTCATGGTTGGATAGATCCAGTGATAAGGAAACTGATGGGAACTGGGACGCGACTCATATGGCGGTGGATCAGCACTACCGGCAGATTCGATGACTGATGGTTGACGGTGGTAT
This sequence comes from Callosobruchus maculatus, assembly GCA_951848785.1. Lineage (NCBI taxonomy): Eukaryota > Metazoa > Arthropoda > Insecta > Coleoptera > Chrysomelidae > Callosobruchus > Callosobruchus maculatus. Next base: position 8,054,271 of record CATOUR010000040.1, read on the forward strand.
CAACGTGTATCACGTGGCAATGGTAATTTATTTAACAGTTTGACTAGATACTATTATGTGCTATTATCCAGGATGCAGGTATTACGCTACGGTGCTAAAGACGGCGGCGAATGCGACAATCCGAAAACCGATAATGGCGGCGCGGACGCGGACGGGCAACAGGCTGTTGAGTAGAGAGGGTGGAGAGGTTAGAGTTGGCCCGTGACACGCTGCACGCCTGCGCACTCCGACGTTGGTAGACGTAAAATAAATGATTTACTTGATACAAATGTAGGGTGTGCTTGTAAAACAGCGTTCATTTTCAAACCAAGATTATCATATTTTAAATGAAGGTTCGCATTTGCAAGCTGTCTATATTCTTGATAGAAGTAAACTGGACACCGCAGGAAAAAATGATAATCTTGATATAAAATTGTGCAATATTTGTTATTAAATTATTATAGCCTTGGTTGCAAAGAAAATTATATTTTCTTTCGGAGCATATTCCTTTAAAGTTAGTATATAAATCAAAAATATATTATTCTTGATACAAATTTTCTATAATTTTCTCATCAAATATTCTTTCTTAGAGTGAGAACCGATATTCTTGTTGTGAGTATGTATTTACAAGAATATCACAATTCTTGACTTGAGAATTTCTTTTTATGTGTGCAGAGATGATATTTCGCTCTTTAACGATATTGGTCGGCCATTGTTGTGAAAGCAGATGACAGAAGGTTCTGCCGGTGCGCCATCTGGTACCCGAATGTAACTGCAACCAAAGAGAATCGCTGCTAACAGCAGCAAACTTTTTGGCGGGACGACACGGCTCGTCTGCTTTTAGCCACCAGAGGAGCGCGGGTTCTCTACGCTGCTGCGTATGAAAGCGGACGAGCCGTGTCGTCCCACCAAAAAGTTTGCTGCTGTTAGCAGCGGTTCTCTTTGGTTGCCATTACCTTCGGGTACCAAATGGCGCACCGGCAGAACCTTCTGTCATCTGCTAACACATGTTTCACATGTTTCGTTAACATGAAAGATCCGATGCTCTCTATTTCCGTCAATCGATCTATGGCGCACTGATGATCGCAAATAAGCGTGAAACAGCTGCCCGCGTACTGGTGGATTGACGGAGGTATAGAGCAACCCTTGCATTGTTGTGAATGTCCTGTTACAGCGGGACGTCTTGATAATGACTGGCCGATAGGGTGAATATCCATGTTAACTGGGCATTGTTGACAAACTGGGAATGAATGGACGTTTTTACGACTTTCCCGGGCAATCCCATTAATGTCAGCTCAATAATGGGCTGTCATGATTTGAATGTAGTTCCACAAACAAAGGAGGACTCATGGAAAGACTTACACGAAGCGAGTTATTACTTGACTTTCGAGGTTCCTCTCGCATAATTGCGGTAGCAACTAGTGTTGACGGGCTGTGCCAAGTCAACACCTGGACTATTATTGATCGGAATTTAGGAAAAATCGCACAATATTACAGGTCTTCAGAATTACAGACTTTTGGAATGCTTTGTGTAACTTATCGTCCAGCTGTTGAAGATGTTGTGCAAACGTGTTTGTTGTAAGGCCTGAGACCGACATAATGAGGGGGACAATAGTGACTTTGCTTTGTTTCCGTAGTCGCTTTATTTCCATAGCAAGGCCCGTGTATTTAGAAATCTTTCCAGCGTAGGTGTTTTTTGGATATTCATATCATCGGGAATGGCTATATCTATCAAATAGGTAATGTTGTCGGCCTTTGATTGGAAAACTACATCTGGTCTACTGGCTGGGATAGTCTTGTCTGTATGTATTTCAACGTCCCAGTATAGTTTGTATTGATTGTTTTCGAGTACTGATCTCGGAGTGTAATTGTAATACGAATTTGTGTTTTCTATTAGTTTGTTTGTTGTGGCTAGTGCTTGGTGTATGACCTTGGCCGCAGAGTTATGTCTGACTGTGTATTCGGTGCCGGCAAGAGTTTTGCACCCGCTTGTTTGGTGACATTTTCTGCAATTATTGTCTGACGTCTGTTATGGATGGATCTTTAATTACCTATTTTTTTGTAGTTTCGTGTTGCAACCACTTGGTTCTGGATAGCAAGCATGAAACCCTCGTTTCTGGGAACAGCCGGCCATCCTGCAACCAGGTGTATGACCGTTTTTCGTTAATTTGATGTTGTGTGACACGGTATCTATGTTTGCCGTGATAGTTTTCAATGAACACCCTGTATACTCATCCCTCCGTAACTTGGAAACTACTGATCAGACGCTAATTCAACTTTCAATCAGGTCGTTACCTGGTTAAGAATGGAAGAACTTTGCAGCATTAACGATTTCTAGTTGCAGCCAAGAAATTTTGAAATAGACCAAAAATTATGGAACCTCTTATACTTTGGTCTTTGTTTACTTTCAACATTTTTACCAGGGTCTAAAACTAAGTTGATAAAAGATCTTTAATATTAGTAAAACTCTTTTTCATGTAGTTTTTTTTTCGTTTTTTTTTTACCATGGACCGTCGCCGGGCCGCAGCCCGGAGCGAGTGGGTCATGCGAAACGCCCATTTAATTTCGGAACTATCTGGGTTGACATTGCGTTGAGATTAGGGCTGTCTTCTCTTTGTTTTATTCTTCCTTTCTGTTTCTCCCTACATCTCCCGTCCCCCACTAATGTGAGGATTAGGAGTTCGGGTTGTGTTGTCGTTCTTCTGCTTCTTTGGCGCTTAGTATCGTCTTAATCATGCTGTGTATGGCATTCCAGCATTCTTTGCTTTTAATCATGAGCTGGACCATGTTATCGGGTTTTATCCGTACTTGCAACTTCTGGTATGCTTCCTGTCTCGGTTGCTCCCATCTTCCACACTCAAAAAGGGCATGCTCCACAGTGTCCACCAGACTACAATGCAGACATTTGTCGTCCGCGATCTTGCCAAATCTTTTCCGGTAGCTTCTAAAAGGACCATGACCCGATAAGGCCTGAGTAAGGAAATATTCTGCCCTTCTATGCTCACATTTCAGCCAAGAAGCTAAGTCTGGTATCAGCCTCTTCGTCCACTGGGCAGTTTCAGTGTTTTCTGCCCAAAGTTGCTGCCATTTCTGGATCGTTCTCGCCCTAGCTTCCTTTCTTACCTGGAGGTCTCGTCCGTTTCCGACTTCGTATATATACCTCCTTTCCTCTGCCAGTAACGACAAGGAGGGTGTTGCCGTTATAACTTGCACAGCATTTGTCGACACGGTAGAATAGGCGCTGGCAACTCTCAGAAGCGACTTCCTCTGGACGCTGTCTAACATATTTCTATAAATTTTTTTGTCCAGAGCTCTACACCACACTGGCGCCCCGTAGAGGACAATGGACTGCATGACTCCGTTCAAAATTATCCTTTTAGCGCTGGAAGGTCCGCCTACATTGGGCATCAGCCTGGATAGTATTGCTGCTCTTGTCTCCGCCTTCTTTACTACGCGTCGGATGTGGTCACCAATGATCTTCTAGTGTCCAATGTTATGCCAAGGTATTTCGCCGTCTTAGATACCTCGATACGTTCTCCTTCAACGCGGAAGTCGATGTCATCTCTCTTTCGAGGCCCTTTCAAAATCACCGCCTCTGTCTTGTTGGTGGCCAGCTGCAGGTGGTGATTTTGCATCCAATGCGCCATCCTATTTATGTAGTGCAAAGAATAAAAACCCTATAGCAGTCACTCGAGTAAGTAATCTGCCTTTAAAAGTTGCCGCGAAGTAAATATAGCTAAAAAAGCTATATTTTACAAATGTTCGTAATTTAAAACTCATTTTGTGGTAGCTCCCTGGGCTGTAGTTACACAGTGTTCTCCATACACTGCATTATCCAGAGTTTGTGAGTATGGATAAAAATTTCAATTACCTTTTGATTCGGAAATCCCATAAACTATATACAACATAAATAACAACGAAAACAGATATTCTGCTTCGTGGAAATGCAGACACTGCAGAAAAAAAAAACTAGATAGAATTTTCTACAGCATGAAATCTGGCATTCAAAATTGAAGCTTTAGTTTGAAAAATGTAAAAAATAAATTGAAATACTGCGAATTAGTAAATGAATAACCAACAGTTCGTATGAATTTAAACAGTTCTCTGAAACTTTATAATTTTTAACTGGTCGAATCTATACAGGGTCTTCTATGGCGAATGAAAAATGCTTTAGGAGCTCATTTCCAACAAAGAAGTCATACAAAAGTAGGGACCGATTTTCAACTGTTTCAGAGATAAATTGATTTTCATAGATCTTCATTAAAATGCAGACCTCCAAACGAAAACCCTAATAGAGCAAGATTTTATCGTCGGATTTTGGAGTTTCTGGTATCATTCCTTAGAAAATATTCTATTACGTCATTATCGACTAAAAGAAAGTGATCATGTACGCAACACTTCGCGAGATAGTATCAAAATCAGCAATTGTTGAAAAAAATCAAGAAACTTTACAAATAAAAGCATTTATCTTAAAAAATTACCATATAATTAACCGTGCAACTTATAAATCGCCTCTTGAGAGCAGAACTATACTATATCCAAATTGTTGCATTTTGCGATTTAAACACCTACGTATACAGTAAACATCATCGAATCTACTGCAGAAGAATTCCAAGTCCACGCTGAAGGGGGGATAATAAATTCGCAAAATTCAAACTAGTCTATCTATTCTGTGTTGGACTAGTACTGATGTGCCGTTTTGGAGATAGTATATGATAATGGACACTAGATCTGCTTTCGCACGCTTGGAGGTAGTACACTTATTCGGAGGTTTATTCTGATCTGTAGTTTATGAGTTAGTGTACCACAATATACTATGTCCACCAACATAAAGGTTGTCCCAACTCCAAGTAGTGCACCTTATTACCAGTTGTGTTCAACAAACAACTCTCACCAGTTGTTTCTCTCATATGGCTATATAAATTTCATCATAGCATCAATGCCGGGGCTCCGCAGAGATCGGTATTGGCTCCGACACTGTTTCTGCTTCATATTAATGATCTACTCTCTAGCACTGCAAACCCAATCCACAGTTTTGCATGCAGGCATCATGAGCAATAGACCGATCTCTGTGGTCGAGCTGGAACGCAGAAGCCTGGCAGTGGCAGCTTCACTTTCAAAGGATCTCGATACCATTATCGTTTGGGGGCTTAAGGATATGGTTAAATTTAATGCCTCCAAGAACCAGAGTATTGTACGCTATCAAACAAGAATTGCCCAAGCCAACACCAGGTTCTAATGAACAACCAGGCTCTGCCAAGGAGTCACTCATTCAAGCTGTTAGGAGTCAACATTACAGAAAATCTGATCTGGCACGAACACGTCCCGTCAATTGCAACAGCTGCTGGTAAAAAGCTTGGATACCTATTTAGAGCCAGAAAGTATTTCTCACCATGTAACCTCCTTACGCTATATAAAGCCCAGATAAGACCTTGCCTGGAGTATTGCTCTCATGTCTGGGGAGCTGATGCCCCTACTACCCTGTCCATACTAGATGCCGTCCAGAGAAGGGCAATTCGACTAATTGACGATCCGGCCTTAACGCGCCACCTTCAGTCACTATCTCCCCGGCGTGTTGTTGGTGACCTCTCTCTCTTCTACCGATATTCCAACGGAATCTGCTTCTCTGAGCTATCCTCTATCGTTCCGCCGCTCACTGCTCCTATCAGATGTACCCGTGCGAACGCTGCATCTCATCCTAAGACGGTCGTTCTTCATATATCAAGAACTGTGCGGTACAACCGCACATTTATTCCCAGGGTGTCCAAGGCTTGGAATGGACTGCCAGAAGATGTATTTATTGGGCCTGCGGGTATTGGCCCATTCAAATCTCGCGTTAACAAACTTCCCCTAACACAACCCTTTCACAGCAGCCGCGGTACTCTGGTATTTAGGCTCTGCCTGCGCGGTCTGCTCAGTTATAAAAAAAATCAAGCAGGTTTTCAGTTTACAATATCTCAAAAACAAAAAAAAGCTTCTGTAAAATTTACATTTTGTGACTTAGCATCCTTCTGCTCTAAAGGGGCGAAATATACTATTATGGTATCAGCACTATCAAATAGATATCAAACTAAGCCCGTGTCTGGCCCAGTTCTGAATAAATCATCATCCTGGGTCAGAGGTGCAGCCAAATGCAGATTAATTTGTATATCTAAATCAGTTGGAAAATAGGTCGATGTATTTTAGTCCCGCTGCCAATCAAGGGTAAAGTCAAAACAGGACCTAATAAACTAGTACACCAAGTTTGGGGCATTCGTATATGTGCTGGGAAAATTTCATATTTCGTCGATTACAAAAGATTAAATCCAAAATACTATTTTTTTAACAGTGAGGGGACTAAGGTTCATTTGCCGTAATAGTTGCCGCTCTGCGTTAGGGGGCTAGGGTACAGAAATTGAGAATCCAAGAAAATACGTATTCCCATGTTAGCGAGGAGGCGTGGCCGCCTGTTCCCTTTCTCCAATATGTGTGTCTAAAATGAGGGGAGGCAAGTCCAAAAGTCCAAAGATAAGATCCAAAGGTAATCATAAAAATGAACTTCGCATTTCGAAGCTCCTGACGTTACCTTAAACTTACGGTACTTTTTCAAAAAGCAAATTGAGGAAGAAAGCTTGCGCTATGTCACTTCGGTGGCCTTGACAGATTGACAATCATGCGACCCTAGGGAAATGAATGACAGATTTTGGAGATCCACTATACAGGGTGAGTTTTTAGTACCGGCTCGGTCGATAGCTCCACTACTGTAGAAGATAGCGAAAAAAGTTGTATATAAAAGTTGTAGTCACGGATATGCTTCTTGCTCAGAAAATATTTATATTTATACAGGGTGATCCATGACTACGAGGTGATGCAGATATTCATTTTTTTTAAATGAGACACCCTATATGTTATTCATTCTTCAAATTCTACTAATGATTTTCGTTGTTCTAATATAGGATACTGTTACATCATACAGGGTATTTCAAAAGTTATGACCATTTTTATATCAAAATTGATGAATCAAAAGCAATTTTTTAACACGAAAGATAAGAAGGATAAAAAATACCCTCTAGTTTTAAAATCGGCTATAAAAAAGCCCGCGACGCATATCTTTGTATAGCACTTGTTATGGCTGATGATTTCATTAGTTTCTCAGATATTTCGATTTTTCTACAAATTTTAAATATACCTTCTATTTGTTTACTAAAACTTATTCATTTTGAGAAAATAACATCAAATTTTATTTTTGCTTAACAAACAACTAAAACATAAGGCCATAATAGTACTTGATCAAGTCAAAACACTGAATTAACGAAATCATAAAGGTCAAATGTGCTGAGGAAACAATTTTATAGACGTCATGCATAATAATAATTATCAAGCGGATCTAACAGGTAAGCTATGAAATATTAAACGACACAGTCCAAATAAAATGATTCCTCATTCTTCAATCTTTCAAACGCATTAATTCTAGAGTGCCTCCGTTCTGGATATTGCTGTTCATAGCTGATATATTCAAGAGGCAAATAGACAATTTCTCAAAGATTATCCTAAATACTCTCAATCGAAAAATTAATCTTTAAAGCTGGTTTTTCACACAGCACGAAATTATTGAGCAGGTTATGAAAACTGTCAATTTTTCAAAGCCTACCTGATAAATCTGCATGACAATAGTTATGCCTACACGCCTACAAAATTGTTTCCTCAGCATACTTGACCTTATTATCTTGATGATTTAGTGTTTTGACTTCATCATTACCTTATAATTTAGTTGTTCGTTAAATAAAAAACAAATTCGATAGTACTTCCTCAAAATAAATAAATTTCAGTACACAAATAGAAGCTATATTTTAAATTTACCGAAAGATCGAAATATCTCTGAAACTGATGTAGGTAGGTACTACAACTGCTATATAAAGATGAAAGAGCATATTATAAGTAATCCTTTGGTATAATAAAATATTGGGTGTTATATTAAAAAAAAGACAAAATCTGGATTCTGCGTTCTACTTCACCCTGTATACGAATATGCGTCGCCTGATTTTTTTATACCCGATTTTAGAACTAGAGGATATTTCTAATCTTTTAATGTAAAAAAAATATTTTTGATTCGCTACTTTTTGATATACAGTACGTTCGTTTGACAGCGATTTGGATATAAAAATGGTCATAACTTTTGAAATACCCTGTACAATGTAACAATGCCCTATATTGGAAGAACTCAAATCATTAGTAGAATTTGAATAACGAATAATATATAGGGTGCCTCATTTAAAAAATGCATGTTTGCATTACCACGTAGATATGTATCACCCTGTATAAATCTAAATATTTTCTGAGCAAGGACCATATCCGTGGCTACAATTTTTGGATATAACTTTTTTTGCTATCTTTTACAGTAGTGGAGTTATCGATCGAGCCGGTACTAAAAACTCACCCTGTATATCACCCAAAAGAAATATTTCGATACTTTACTATCCTAAAGTATGATGCGGAAAGCCTAAGAAGAAAATAGTTTTGAATACTAAGCATGTGGCTTATACGAGTATATGTATATATAAAATATATAATAGTCAAAAATCGGACCCTACTTTATATGACTTTTTGTTGTTGGAATTGAGCCTGTACAGTCTTTTCCTAAAGTATCTTCCACTCGTCATAGAATAGCGAAACTAGAGTAGAGAATAATTATCATCCTGAAATCCATAGATATGAGAGATGCAGTCTGCTGAGAAATCGATTCCGTGTGAATATAGAAAATTAATTTCTTTGTCTAATTCGGTGGAAAATAGGTCAATTAGGTGCGACCTAAAGGCCAAAGGTGGCATGGAATCGCAATGAACTGTTCCAAATTTTGGGCATCTGTAAATATGAGGGACTGTTTTTGGACGGAGGGTTGATTAACATTAAAAAATACTCTCTTCAAATGTTGTTTTGGTTTGATGTGGACCATAAAAGATAAACGTAAAATAGTAAACACAGCATACTAAACAGCCAGCAGCAAGTCTGGGAAAGGATGCGAAAATAAAAAGTATCGATATCGATACGAATTCGATGTTTTCTGGCCAATGAAGGCGCGTTTGGTTCGTACAGAGAATTTTGTGCAATTGATTACACTCCCCAGTTATTAATTATTTTCGATACCAATACCCCTACAAAAGTATCAATAACAGCTTGGAATCGCTCAAAAAGTATCGAAATACTCAATACGTTTTGCAATTTTGGATTGTCGGTGTTTCCACGATAGGTTTTGAAACAATTTTCGAAACTCATTCAAAACGTTTTCACCAGACACTCTTGACAAGCGTCGCTTCCTAGTTTTAAAACCTACTTTGCTATTTATCATACATTTCTAGTTTCGAATTGCGAATAAACTTTAATAAACTGACAGAATTGACATTAGACAGCAACGCACTGCTGATCATTCAAGTCAAATCGTTTTGAAAGTGACAGCTTGTGTTTCCGCGTCATTTGTATCTCGATATGATCCCAAAAATTGGCAAATCGACTTTGAACAGGAAACGTTTTAAAAACATATCTGACTGACGCTTACACGACATATTTAAAAACTTAAAGCGTTTTGAAAGCCCATGGGAACGTAGTAACTATCAGCACCACGTATACAAATCTCACAGTGTACGCCTATGCATTTTAGGTTAGCAATGAGCAAATACGAGCGCCGATCTTGTGACAATGTTCTCCACCTCCAATGCCTCTTTTGACAGGTACCCATCCAAAATGGCGTAAGATTGCCGCCAACCCGAGATCTTCTGCTGATTGTTGGGTATGCTGCGATAGTAAATCTCTGTCTTCAGGTTTTGTCGAATACAAAAATCTAGACAACCTATTCAGGACAGTCGATCTGCTTAAGGGACCAGGATACACACAATTATACATATGTATCTGCCATGTAAAACACGGATTCCCATTTCGAACAGAACTCACTTTTTTTTCAAACTACATACACAGTATTTGAAAAGGTGATAACCAAGACCTTAATGAATAACATCTAAGAGCAATTTTTTCAAAAAAGTTTTTTAGTGTGAAAAAAGCACTCAATGCAAAATCATACATTCTTAAAATGTCTGTAATTTAACAAACAAACAGGACTTCAAAACAGGACCAAAACAGTGACAAAGCGCAAGCTTTCTTCTTCAATCTGCTTTTTGAATCATTACTGTAAGCGCAAAGGTAACGGCAGGAGCTTGGAAATTAGAAATTATTTTTATGGTGACCTTTGGAAGCTTTATTGGAACACTATGCTCAAATAAAAGCACATGAAATAGGGTACGTCTGCTAAGAACCCTATTTGGGCCAACCGTAGCTACGCAGGCATATAACTAGTCAGAAGCTCTTAACAAGTAGTGTCGGTTACAAGCGATATTGGTACGATTTATCTCACAGTCTGGACATAATGCGATATTGCCCATACGATTCAGGCTGTTCATCACGGTTGGACTACCCCTTTTGTGCTTTGTAGTAAACATTCAATAAAGAATGCCGGGTTTAATAAAAAGATGTGCTTTAAAAAAAAAAGAAATTCTAATCAACGAAAAATCAATACAAGATTGGATAAATTAGATCTTTATTAAACTTGCTATAGTTTAAGGTGTATCAGAAATGTTTAGTGAATATTGCCGAAAAACACTCAAGAATAAATATTAACTATGTTCATGTACAGCTGGTGCCACAAAAAGCTGATACAGATACATCTGCTTGCTCATTACCTGTCAATTGACTTTAATTCAATGTCAGTGTCACATTTCATGATTATCATAGTCACAATATTTTAACAGACATGTTGCGAACTCGTAAAATGTACTCATTTTACGAGTTTCTCTTGGGATATCTTTAAGATCTTTAATGCAGTAGTTTACCATTTGCTTTCTGCATCCTCGTGCCGTTGACCAGATGGTATCTACTGGTTCATCCGCCTTTAGGGGCAATTTCTCACCCCAAGGACAAGAAGGTGTCCTGACTCTTCTCAACTCGTCCACCCGAAGCTGTTGGTTGAGAAGGGATTACTGTTTATACCGAGAGTAGTTCGGTTCCTTTTAGTCGCCTTGTACGACACGCAGGATATACGATGGGAGATATTCTAACCCGCCCCCACACGGGAATACCAATCAAATATAGTTGAACAAAAGCTGTTAAAAATGTGGGTCTAAATATGGAAATCTTAAATTATCTCTCAAACGGTTTGCATGACGGTATTTACAATGTTGTCATATCTACCGTTTATCTGGAAATACAACATCCATCTGAAATATCAAAGTTCATTATTCAGGGATTTTCATGATTTCACACTTAGTTTGTCACAAATAAACCGTAGCTTCCCAATCTTGTCGAAAATCGCTAATGTATAGACCTCTACTAGGACGGTGAGTTTTTGAGGGTCGTATTCGTAGTTGATACTTAAGGGTCGGTTAATACTTGAGGGTCCTTTAAGTAAGGTTTTGTGTTTCGACAGCTACTTCAGGGTCCTCTACGTAAGGCTCCCTTGAGTAATACTCAAGTAACGAAATGTGAACATGACATTTCCTTGCAGTCAAGGCGATTTTGTAGGTTAAAAAACGAAATACTGACACAAAACAAAAAGGGATAACAGAAAACATCAAAATGCGTACGCATAGGCATGACAAATTGACTTATATTTGACATATCACAACGTCGCCAAATGAATCCCGCCAAATCGTAGATTCACCTAGGAAACAGCTTCACAAGGAAAGCCATACTTGAAGGTCCCTTCAGTATTCGTTGAGTGTTGCTTAATGGAACCTTAAGTATTACTCAAGGGACGAGTATGAATCCGGCTCTGAATCAGCTCCCTCTTAATATGACAGTTTGTATTACTTATTATAAAAGATATCAATCAATTAATCGAAAATCAGATGCATGAAATAAGGTTAATGATAATGGTTGTAACACAGTTAGAGTAATCTGAAGGACATTTATTATTCATAATATTGTAGCAGATATGAAGCTGCTATACTTTAAACATAGTCGTTCTGCATTCTTCCCTTTTTAAACAATATATTTGGCTAGATTTAAGTTACAAATGCTTTATTTTTTTATATTTACATTCTGAGTCTTCGTGAAGCTACTTCATTTCTTAGGCATTATGAGATAAAGGACAACTAGGCAAGATGGGCATCTTCTGTCTGATAAAGCTCTCGTATAACTTAATGGCTAATGTCTAATTTGTCACATCATGCCATCATTATAGTATATGTTATCAGCATTAATACAATTCCAAGAAATCCGCGTCATTCATGTATCTTCATTTTTTCGATATTAATCTTTACGATCTGCAAAACGTTGTATAGAACGTACTCAGAAAAGTCTGGGGCAAGAAATACAACTTTTGTGACTTTGTTTCCATTATACAAATAACACCAGTGTAAATCTTGACATATTAATGTCCTACAATTTTAAAGTATCTGCAATGATATGTTTCAAAGTTTTTCTGACATACATCTAACTGTATCAGTTTTTGTGACACAAACCGTACTTTACAAAACTTTTATACATCAGTGCTTAGATGACATATCTGGTCATATATCAAAGAGGTCTAATGAAAGTTGCAGAACAGGTCAACCGTTGAGCCTCTTCAGTCCCACCCAAAAACCGTTTTCAGCTGTCGGATTACTGAAACTCTGGAGTAGCTTTAGGGGAATTTGGGTTTTTTCTGTTGGTACGATTTCAAACTCTGACAGCAGATAGAAGGTTATTGTCTTCGTTTCTAGTAATGCAAACCTGGAATTGATATCACAGAAGATGAAAAGATGACACGATGTGACAATTCTGCTGCTCTTAAGGACAGTCATAGTGTTTGATTTTTACAGCTGTAAATCGAAGACTGAAAGTTATAGGATCTGTTGTGACCCAACTGCAGCCTACGGGCGGACTACGCAACAAGAAAATGTAGCACCGCCATTTCAAGATATACAGAGTGATCAACTTATACTCCAAGGTTTGATACCTCCGTTATTATAAGAAATGCAAAAAAAACTTTCCAATAACAGTTGTCGGTAAAACTAAGGTCTACATTTTAAAGTTATTGTATAGTATAGAGGGTTATTAATAAAGTCAAGGAATACCAAAGTTGTATTTTTTCAAATAGAACACGCTATATATAATCCCAAATTTGAATTGTGATCGGATTCCCTATTCCGGAAATATAGGCATTTATTAGGTTATACAGGGTAATTTCGAGATATGTGAAAATCTTAATGAATTCATCATCCTGTATCTTAAAAAATCAATAACTGGAAGCTTGATACTCAATGCTGGAATTATTTTGTGCTTATCTAGTTTTGTCTAAAATTATAAATTGTCCGCTATCCTTGACTTTGTATACAAGGTGAACCAAAACTCATGACCATAATTTTCTTTCAAAAGGTCTGTTTCGGACTTCCATTGTCTATATAACATCTACCTTGTCTACAAATTTCAAACAATAATTTTCTTTGTTATTTTAAATGGAACACCCTGTATTTTATAGCACTGTCAGAAAGTTCTTACAATATACTTCCACTTTTATAAGCAACCAGCGCGCTGGTTGTAGCTGATGTAGCACGGGCATGGCAGTGCGTTAAGCGCTTTCCGTCATACCAGCTGCCTCAGTCGTCCCATACCTACATCGGGATTAATATCAAACATGCGAAGTCGTAGCATTGACAGTAACAAAACCTCTTTGATATAAATATCTAGAGGGATGATGGCAATCATCACTTCCATAGCAGCAGTCTGTGTTGACCTCAGGGCTCCTGTTATATTAATGCAGGCCATACGTTGTATTTTACATTATTTTATTAGTCACATGCAGAACCTTCGGTAGATAGTCGGGACTTGACTCCATACTTTAGCATACGCTCACGGTTCAATAAGTCTGGAGCTATTTCAGAAGACTAGTTATACCAAAAAAGAAAAAATCGTCAGGATTTATTTTCAAGGACGTATGTGCTCTGACAAAGTACGCAGCCGTAACCTAAGTAAGCCTTTTATAGCAGCTGGAGTAAGTGTGGCTCCATTCGTTCTATTAAAGTTTAATGAATCAGTCAGCCACAAGATTTGAAGAAATTCAGGTTATTAGATTCAGATATGTTTTGAAAATTCCGACTAGTTTCTATTTCGTTTATCTCGAAACAGGCTATGGCCCGATTTTATCAACACGCGCATTTTAACAATGACTTTGACCAATCAGAGCAGCCTACTCAAGAACATGCATCTGTCAAACTTCTTTGAAAATTATTGATGTCTCTTGAAGTTTACCTCAAAAAGGTCAAAAATGACATGCTTTATATACAATCGCCTATTGTGAAACATCTAGTACCTTTTCCAGTCTGATTTTCCATCCTAAGTGGGTGAAAAATTGCATTTTCTTGTTTAACTAAGAGTTTAGCAAGTGCTCATCTGAACGAATCAGATTCCACAAAAGCATTCAACTTGATCACTGGATTGTTGGTCTATCAAATGATAACGATGACAAGAAATTCAAATTGCTGTATTATTTACAAATAATCGAACACCATAAACATACATAAAACAATAATTTGCTATCGACAATAATTATAAATACCTGCACTATACCTTTGCATTATAATAAAAAGGGGTAAAAATGACATTTTGTTGCATTTCACAAAGCGAAGTACACGGTATAACTGTTGGCCAGTCTGTTTCCCAAGTGTGGATTACTGGTTGCCTATCCTGAACGGCAAAGTTCGCGTTTTTTGTAAACAAGGAACTTGTCGTATAACTCGTATACATGGTCAGAAATTGAATCAGATGCGTTGTATACTTTTCAGAGAAAGGGGGGACTTTTATTCATATGCATGCCTTACAATGCATTTCACATTGTATTTGCGCTACGGTGCCTTTTAGCCAGTGGCGCCCCGCTGCGACTTTACATCATTTGTGAGTATTTCTATGAGAACGTCTATAACAAACATGCATCCAGTAGATGGAAGATTCTTTATAAAAGTATGTATTTGTCTATAGTCCATCTGACTGACTGAGGTGGGGTTATTAATTGTTAAATAATGTTGCTGTGATTGATACTACTTTTATGACTCTATCACAAAGTACCACAGTTTGTACAGATTGCAATTATATATTATACAATAACTATAAGATAGAAATGGAAAATCTGGCAATAATTTGACGTTTTGTTTCCAATACTGACAAAATACTATTGGATGATACTTATTAACATAGCCCTCAATACCTAACAGAAAACTTTTGCTAAACGACACCCAATAGAAAAGCTTTGTCAAGGCCTTTGTTAAAATATGCACGTTGAAAAAATCGGGCCATCTATGGAATATCGTTAGAACTAAAAACGTTCAATAACTGCAAACTAAACAGGAGAGCTATCAATTTGACAGTACCTGGATCCAACACAATTCCTAGGACCCAAGCCAAAGGGAAGATAAGTGTATGGTACAATGTTTTTCTTCATTTGTTGGCTAAATCTTTCTGGGTTGAACTGTTGCGGGTGAGGAAAGTACTTGTGATCATGGTGAAGTCCGTACACTGAAAACCAGATGAGGTCTCCTTCCTTCAAATGCACAGGACGATCTTCCGATCCAGTGGACTGAATAGTGTACGGCTTGGTACATTCTCTGTCCATTATCACTCCACTAGGCCATTTTCTTAAAGTTTCTAGGGTGTTATGAAATAGAAAAGACAAATAAACGTACTGTAAAAGTTTCAGTGCAGAGAGAGATCTAAGGATTCGGCATAATCAAATGCACAGTTCTAATTTTTTATGGTCAGCTTCCCGCAAAGGCTGAAAGCCTATGGTCCTCTAGAAGTGCTGCGGGAGGATAAGTATCGGTGCACGTTAGATATAAAACGCCGCTCGTTCTAGCCATCAGGAAACAAATTACCCGGCAGCTCATTTCACAGCGTCGAAGTTCTCCAAAAGAAGGAATGCTGGAGGAGATTGGTTTGGGGAGTAGGGACCTCGACTTGGTAAGGAAGCGCTCGCAGAGCCTCTCTAGTGTTCCTCGTTCGGACGGGTTTTGTTGATACTATCTGGGGGAGCTCACTAGAACATCTTGCGTGATAGAAACTGTAAAAGAGGTAAAAGTCATCCCCACACTACTTCGATGTTCCAGGTTGTGGAGGTCCTTTGTTAGGTTAGGCATATGGATAAGTCTAATTGCTCTCTTCTGGATAGTGTCCAGCAGCTTTAGAGAGTGCTTCGGAGCGCATCTCCATACATGGGAGCAATAATCTAACGATGGTCGGATCTGTGCGTTATAGAGCAGCAGAAGTTGCTCTGGTGTATACAGCTTCTTACAGCGGAACAAAACTCCAAGCCTCTGAGATGACGCTTTAGCGGTACTGACGACGTGGTCGTGCCAGGACATATGTTACTCTTGATGCTGATCTCCAAAGCTTGAGAGAAGGTGACTCGTCTATAGGGTGTCCCTCCATTTTCACTGTTGGTAAGCCAACGTGAGACTTCTTTGTGAGTGTTGTTGCCTGAGTTTTCTGTATGTTGAACTGTACGGTATTTACTAATCCTCACTCGACAACTGTTTTGATATCTGCGTTGATCTGTGAGGCCTGCTGCTGTCGCCGACGTACCATCTCCTGGAATGATAGTGGCTTACCTTGATCCATTCACAATATTAATGTACTGTCGTCTGCGAAGCCGTAAATTGGATTGGATGTTATTTCCAGCAGCTCGTTGATGTACAGCAGGAACAGTGTAGGGGATAGGAGTGATCCTTGAGGAACACCGGCGTTTATTGAAAACACGTCTGATGAACAGCCTTCGATTACAACAGACAGAGATCGGTCATTCAAAAAGCTATTCAGGCACTGGCGCAGGCAAGGTGGTAGTCCATAAGCAGCAAGCTTGACTAGAAGTCCCTCATGCCACACTCTGTCGAAGGTTTTCGATATGTCAAGTGCAACAATACGGGATTCGCCATGATTTTCAATTGCTCTGTTCCACAAGTGAGTGACGTAGGCCAGGAGGTCACCTGTAGACCTGTGCTTACGGAAGCCATACTGGCGATCATTTATAATGTTATTGTTGTTCAGGTGTTTCAGGAGCTGTGTGTTAATGACAGTCTCCATAACCTTACACATGATGCTGAGAAGAGCCACGGGTCTATAATTGGTGGTATCGGTTTTTTGCCTTTCCTAGGAATGGGTTGTACGCAGCCAATCTTCCTTGCAACAGGACGATGGTTGGAATTTGGTCAGCACCAGTAGTTTTCTTAGTATATAGTTTTTGGAGGATGCTTTTTACACCTCGATGTTGAAATTTAACCTCTGCCATTCTAGATTTCACGTTTATAGTGGTGATCGGGGTACTTCTTTGGATGTTTACAGTAGAATTGGCTGCAACATTTGGCCTCCATAAATAGTTTGGCGCAAAAATATTAATCAGTCAGCGGTAGCACCGATGAATTATTGTCAAAAATAACGTAACTATTTGGAAGTGATAATAGTTACACGTACATATTTACATTCTCTTTCAAAATTTCGCGACAAACTGAAAAACTTACCTGAAACCACCATGTCCATGTATTCCATATTAAGCAAAGCTTCATATGTAACTTTTCCACTACAACTATCCTGCGTTTCCCTTATCTCATTTCTAAGACGGTCCTGGATGTCCGGATTTTCGGCCAGTTCATGAAACATGAAACACATCAAAGATGAAACGGACTCAAATCCTCCAAAGAAGAATAGCATTGCCTGGGCAGCGATATCCTGGTTTGTTATCTGTGGTGGGCCCAAATGAGCAGCTTCTCCTTAAGAATTAATTATAAAAAATAGCGCACGTTTAATATTAACAGAGAGTGACATGTACATCGTCAAATAAAACAATAAAGGATGATTCATTTAGGCCCATATTTATAGTCCAGACCTAAAGGCTCCCTTAAGGAAGCCTTACCCAAGGACAGCTTACAATGTTCTGTTTTATAGTCATTCCTTGAGTCTTCCTTACACAAGGAGGGGTAAAAGCTGGCAACGTTGCAAAGAAAGCAGATAAATAGCAAACTCCACTATCATTAGTGTCATTTCCTTTATGGCTGTCGGCACTGTCACGAAAATTATGAATTCGAAAATATTTATTCAAGATATATGGAGAAATATGAAATCTCAGGCATTTACAACAAACAGACATCCTTGTTTAGGAGCTCTCAGCCCTTTGTTGTTTATCACATTCATGGATGGCGTCATTAGAGCAGTAGCCACACAGAACTTTGAAACCTGTATAGGTGCTTTATATATTGGATATCCAAATTTGGAAGAGTGAGGGAATTTCGGAATGTGCATTTGCAGATGATGCAGCGATAGTACCCAAAAACGAGAAAGATATTCAACATTTATTCACAAATTGAAATGAGGTTTCAAAGAGAGATGAAATGAAGAAAAAAACAAAAATAAAGTGTTAGTGGTATCCGCTAATCTGCAGAAAGAAAAGAGGTACAAATACAAGTACAAGGAGTGCAAATAGAGCAAGTTCATCATTATGAGTATCTGGGTGCAGTATTAGAGCAATCAGTGAGCCAACAACTAGAAATAAACAAAAGAACTGAAAAAGGCTACAAGTTTTATCACTACCTGAAAAATCATTTTCTAGAACATAGGGAAATAAGTAGATGGACAAAGATGTCAGTTTATAGAGCAATTTATAGGCCAGTCCTGATTTATGGTTGTAAATCGTGGATACTTTCAGTATGGAGTAAAAGCAAGTTACAAGTAGTAGAAACGAAATACCTAAAGAAGGTTAAAGTAGTTACCTGAAGAGGCAGAATCAAAAACAGCGTAATTAGAAAAGAGTTGGGAGCTGGAGGCATTGGAAAAACGTATAAGAAGAGCGACAGTTAGGATAGTAGAGGCACCTACATAGAATGGATAGTAAAATGAAAGAAAGATATGGAAAACAAGAATTCCAGGGAAAAAGAAAAGGAGAAGACCAAGGAATTCTTGGAACGATGTAGGAAGATATTTGGGAAAAGGTAAAAGACATGGACCAAAGAGAAAAGAATTGCAGGAATTTAACTGATACAGCAGCTCTATGCGTTGATAAAATATTTTTTGTCTGAATAGTGTACTTGCCTTTAATAGCCATTATAAGCCAATCAATAGACTTATCGCTAACATATTCCAGGAGCTCATGCAAGATATTATTTAACTTTTTCATTTTTTTTTCCATCCAAATAAAAATATCTTATAAGTTTGTGCATTTATTCTAACCACATAGTGTCAGTATCTAAGAGCAACTGTGAAATAGCATTTTGTAGGCTTCGGTTGAATTCATCCATGTCAGTGCTCTGCTGCAAACATTTTATAACTTCATATACCTCTGCATGGCCAATGTGCCATGAGCATAATATACAGGGACAGCTAACCAATAATTGTTTCAGTTATCCCATATTTAATTAAGATTAAATCAATTAGACCTGCACTGCTTGCAATGTTATCAATATGACAATCGAATCATCTTTTAGGCTGTTGCTCACCAGCCTTTTGAGAAAGCCATTCATTCCAGGTAGTGAAGCACACCAATGCCAAGACAGCGGAGAGTACTGACACCGGCCAAACAGTTTACGAATCACTAGTTCAACATATACGGATGGAACAATGGGAACTGCTTCCAAGGACAAAGCCGAAATATTTGCCAATACATTTGCAGCATGAATGTCCCATCCAGTTACCATCCATACCGAGAGTATCCCAAACTGTAAGGGAAGTAACGTGCAGAGCAAAAACGGTCCGGAAGGTGCTTCAGTGCCTTGACATTAATAAGGCGAATGGGCCCGACATGATCCCCTCTATTGCCTCTTCCGGTAGTCTTAAGGGCCCCACAGACATCGTTCTTTTTCATCAGGTTTGCACGACGTGCCAACTCATTTCGGTCCGTGTGTGCCGAAAAACCGTCGTGTTGACCGTCGTTCCAAAAAATCTGTCCGAGTTTGATTTTACCCGTCGGTTTCGAACGCCATCGTGCAACTCGGTACATATGTGGCCGTTCATCTTGCAATCACGAGGGGATTTTGCAGTGTCGTTCCAAAAAATCTGTCCGAGTTTGATTTTACCCGTCGGTTTCGAACGCCATCGTGCAACTCAGTACATATGTGGCCGTTCATCTTGCAATCACAAGGGGATTTTGCAGTGTCGTTCTGGTTGCCTTCGAATAAGCGTATCTAGGGTTAGCGACACCTATCAAAAATGTGCTGTCAGACGTTCATGAGGGGAAATACTTTGTCTCATCCAAGTATCCTGTTTTTTTATTAGAGGTGCTACTGAATTAAGTAATTCTAAGTATGTTTCTTCATCCATCCTCAAATAATTGTACCAATCCTCTGGTTCCAGACGCAATTCTTCTAATAGATTTATATGGGAGAATTGGCCTCTTTTTAAAAGCCACTGTTTCACCCATTTAGAACGTTTTTTCTTGCTGTGTTTCACTTTAATAGCTAAAGCCGCCGCCAATGCTAAAGTAATATCCATGTTAGCGGACCAAAAATTTGCGACAAATTGAAACAAAACCGAACAGTGTGTGGAGGTATCGTTCCATCGGTTTAATTGACATCGGTTGGCACGTCGTGCAAACCTGATGATAAAGAACGATGTCTGTGAGGCCCTTTACGATTCCGGCATCTTTCAAAGGTACTGGAAAACAACTTCCATCCAGCCGGTGCCAAAAAGGGTTCCAAAGCTGATCCAACCAACTAGAGACCTATAGCTCTGCTCTCTGTGGTCAGCAAAGTGATGGAGAAATGTATTAACGAAGAGCTCATGAAATACCTTGAGCTCCATCATTTAATCAATGACAGGCAATTTGGATTACGACACCAAAGATCAACTGGAGATATCCTGGCTTACGTCACATATGTGTGGAGCAGACTAATCCATTCATTTGGCGAGACTCACGTCGTTGCCCTTTGATATTGCAAAAGCATTCGATCAACTGTGGCATGCAACTCTCCTAAACAAGCTCCCGTCCTACGGACTCTCTGTTAAGTTTTGCGGTTGGCTTGCAGACTTTCTCTTAGGTTGGAAGGTCTCTGTCGTGGTAGACGGCTTTTCCTCCTTCCTTCTTCGATAGCATCAGTACTGGGGTTCTGCAGGGATCAGTATTGGCGCCCAGTTATGAAAAAACAATGATCTAGAGCAGCGAAACTCACCGCATAGTAGATTTGACTCTTGAGCCGTGGCAAAACCAGTATCTATCGAGGTTTCAGTTTCTGTTTTCTTTGCCTTTCCTTTTCTGGCCTCCATAAGCAACTGTATCATGTCCGGTCTCACGATTCCATTTTGTTCCCTAGTTCTAATTGTCTCGTCAACAAGATCATAAAAAAATTGTCTAACATCTTCCTCAATGAATGAGATTTTGAATATCTGCAACAAAAGTTTAAATTACTCAGAAGTAAGGGTGAGAGTGGTAAAGTATTCTTTTACTACGGAGCAGTGTTCTCTCTCAATAAAAGTAATGATTATATGGTATTATATACAAACCTCATATTTTCATAAAAGCCATTCAATCTTTCAGATAGGAACTTGCGAAGCAAAATAAAATATTTATATACAACTACGGTGTCAGTGTAGCAACACAATTGTGATGACACTTGTATGCTAATTTTTGTGTACAAACTGCCAACTCTATGAGAAAACTACGAAAAGGGCACAACAACAACAAAGGCAACCATATAGCGGACGATCTAGCCAGGAAAGCTGCTGACCAAAGAATTTTAGGACCATGTGACCTTTATTTAATGTCGATAATCATAATTTCGAAAATAACCATAAAGCACTCCCATGCTCAAACGATAAAACGACGGGAAGAACTGCAGAGATGCCGATGTGCCAAGAAAACTCTTTCAGGTTTTGGCATGGCAATACCCAAAAAGAGAGCAGGCGACAGAAAGGTTCTGCCGGTGCGCCATCTGGTACACAAAAGTAACGGCAAACCAAAGAAAATCGCTGCTAAACAGCAGCAGACCTCTTGGTGGGACGCCACGGCGCGTCCGCTTGGCCACCAGAGAGCGCGGTTCTTATGCTGCTTCATATGAAAGCCGATACACGAGGGTTGCTCTACATCTCCGTCAATCCACCAGTACGCAGATAGCTGTTTCACGCTTATTAGCGATCTCAGTGCGCCATAGGTCGATTGACGGAAATAGAGAGCATCAGATTCTTCATATCTACTTATCACGTGAAGCATGTGACACAGCATAGAAAACAACCAGCACAATAACTCAAGATGGTGGAAATTACACGCGCATCCCCACTTTTCTCTCTCTCTATTTCCGTCAATCGACCTATGGCGCACTGATGATCGCTAATAAGCGTGAAACAGCTGTCTGCGGACTGGTGGATTGACGGAGATATAGAGCAACCCTCGAATATCCAAGAAGTAATTGGTCCAGGTCAAACCTTCGTCTCATAGTAGGATTCCCGACTAGTCACTGTCAACTCATCTCCACATTATTGGGTTAAGTAACACACCAATATGTAGAATGTATGAAAGCGAAGAGGAAACTGTGGGACATATCATTTATGTGAGTTAGAGATAGAGAGCTATATTCTATTTGAGAGTGTGTGTTGAAAGAGCCTTGAACTACACCTGTCCAGATGAAGGAAGGTTTCCCCTAGCGACTTGTACACCTTCCTAAAATTGGCAGGATGGACGACAACCTAAGAAAACAACTCCCTGGGATAATTCACAATTTTTGTGCAGGTATGATCTATCACATTCTTTATGACAAATTGATAAAAATTTGATAGTAGTGTTCCCTAACCCTAAAGGGTATAACATATTGAATAACGCAGTTTCATGACTTAGAAATGAATACAAATACTCGAGAAATAGGGTACTTGCAGAAAAAAAATATTATGTCGTTTACGCGTTCCTTAGAGCCTAGTAAACGTGACAAAATTACTTGTTTGGTTTTTTGGAATCGGTTGTGAGAGATATTCCGAAAATTATTTCAAATGCCGCGCAAACCACTTCTGACGTCAGTGATATCCTATAGTGATGGGATGTAAAGTATTGATATTCGATATCCATAGCTAGTGCTAACCTAACATTTTGACATTGATCATTATAACCACAAAACACAGTCACACACAAAAGTACAAAAGTCAAAAGAATAAAGGTTAGGCTAGATTACTAATTCACTTTGTAGGGATGGGCTTGAATTAGATTCTATCTTTGGATTCATTCATAATGGGATGCGCCGAAATAAAATGATGGCCTCGATTAGTTGCAAATCTCGGTTACAAACAGGATGAACTGTGATACCTATCAGATATAAAAATGTATTGCAACGAAAATGCTAGTGGGTTAATTGCCTGTTTCAAATATGTGTAAGTATCAATAAATTGAGTCGCATTGATAAAGAATTCAGATCATCTCTAGTTTGCAGTTGAATCTCACTGACCTGCCCTGTAGCAGTATCGATTGTCGATATCGATAAGATATACCTGTGACGGCAGCCCTTGTTTAAAATCGCGTGGAAAAATTTGAATATATCCTTATTTTATTTTGCGAATATCTTTTTTTGGCCGTCAGTAAAATCATGTTTTTTGTTTCCTACTGCTTCTTGATATGGTTTTCTTTACGCTATGTATACTCCCGAGACAATTTCACGACCTCTGCAAGTACCCTATTGTGTTAGTAGTAGGTACTTACATCCATGATCCAAGGGAAGAAGCTATATGCTATAAATTTTAGAACCTTACTAATCGATAGAAAATTCATAGCTTTCTTTCCTGTTAAGTAGAATTTATTGTTTGGTTCGTTTAAGGAGTCCACCTCTAATCCAAATGCACAAGTTGCTATAACGTCGGTGCAGAACTTCGTGAAAATATCTTTAAGCTCCACTTCTACTATTTCTTCGTTCTTCTTGGAAAAGTGCTTTACAAACCTCTCAGAACATTCAGACATAAGCACAAACATGGAACGCATCTTGCTGCTGGTGAACGAAGGACTCAGTATTGGACGCATCTCACGCCATGCTTTACCTACAAAGACATCTTTTTACTGATATACAGTGTTTTTATTTAATGTCCCCCCCGAGGTCCCCCCTTTTTTATTTTTTGAACGGGTCAACTCAAAAAATTGTAACCTGGGATAATAAAATTGGTGCATGAATATTATATTTTCAAGTGAAATTGACAGATGAAACTTGCAAGGTGGCGGCTCGGCGCTATCTTGAAAAAAGGTCAAATTGAAAGGTGGGTCTTGTGACACATCTTTTTGAAACTTCTAACAAATTGTTCACCACGCTAGAATATGAAGTCAATAATTATAATTACCTGAGACAAACAAGTTCCGCCATTTTGTAGGAGACGAACATATTGACTTCATATTTTTGGATTTGTGAAGGATTCGTCAGGAGGTTCAAAAAGATGTGTCACAAGACCCCCTCTTCGATTTGATTTTTTTCCAAGATGGCGCCGAGCTGTTATCATTAAACAACAATATGTATAATACGATAAAAACTCCGACATTCTGATGCCTGATGATGACTATATATTAGTCATAGCATCGCATGGATAAAGAGTAATAAGAAGCTTTTGTATTATTGCTGACCTAACGCTAGAAAATTACAACTAAGTTCGTCACATTAGGTCAAAATCATTACACAATTTGTAGTATATACCTTTTCTTACTTATACAAAGTCCAAATGGCAGACACATACTATGGTTCCTAATGTGTTTTTAAAAAATTTAAAATTTGAAAAGTTTATGAAAAGTTACGATACTTAAGCAAGGATGAAAATCATATATGGTATTCACGCTATTATTATAAATGTGGTTTTTGAGTGGCAGACACCTAGGTGAGTTCCAACATCTCTGTCAGCTAATTAAACAGCGTCAAACATAGCGTCTAACAAGTGATCTTAGCAAGTTTGCCGGTTTGATATATTGTAGTATATACCTTTTCTTATGCAGTAACCCAATGACAGATACCTGTTCGGATGGACCTAGAAAAGTTATTTATGTCGCTAGGTCTTCCCTCACAGGTCACTAGATAGCTTATTGTGAATTTAACAGAATTTTCAGTTTTACAACCCCCCACCCCACAACCACCTCTAATTTCATCCCCACCCAAAAAGAGTAGAAAATGATCAGGAACCCCTAAAACACCTAAAAACGAAGTCTGAGGAATATCTGAATTTTTTATTTTTTGCTAATCACTTCGCCGCCCATGCACCGATTTCTAAAATTATAGAAGCATTACCTACTACGACACCACAGCATATCACTGCCCAAATTCCATTACAATCCATGCAGCGGTTGCTGAGATTACGAGACTAGAAAAAGGCGACAGACAGACAGACATACAGACCGACAGACAGACCGACAGACAGCCAGACCGACGGAAATTAGTGACGTGGATTTTCGTTATGTAGACATCATGAAACGCCCAAAAAGCGTTCAATCCCAAAACCGAAAATTTTCGCGGTCACAATACTCCCCTCACCTATGGGTGTGGGAAGTAAACAAGTTTTGTATGTTTGAATGTCTGAAACGTTGCCAGCTAGGAGCTATGCTTTAGGGGAACAAACGAGATTTGTTTCAAATAGCGCTTTCCAAGCTGAGGGCAACGTTCAAACCAGAACTATCAAAAATTCTCTATTTTAGGAAATAGCTTTTTTTCGAAAGCGTCAAAAATGGGAGAAATACATAAAACAAGCTAAATACTGAAAGACTCTTAATTTTTGGAACTTTAAACGAAGCGTGGAATTCAAAAAAACAATAATATACAGAGTGTGTCATTTGAAATAATAACGCTATGCCCTCTTTACAACAGAACAACAATATAATTCTATCTAATGATGATACAAAGGTTAAAAGACTCTTTGTGTTCCTGAGCATCTTATTATAAGCAATTCTTGTGAAAAAAACATTTTTTGTAACTGTAACGGTTCAGCCGCTATCCTCCGCATACCCTTAAATCGCCCAATCTGTATACAGTGGTTGAGTTTAATACCATTCACTACGAGATTCACTATATATACGACACTGGTGCAATTAGCTCAAGTCGATTATAACTTATTTGGTAGTCATCAATTAAAGCATGTATTACAATATAGAAACTACGGGTTACTGTACCTTGTAAAAAGAAAAGGTTCTTTGCCCACAAAGGGTCAGATTCGATCGAAACAAAATGCCTATGATCCACAAAATGCTCAAAGTCTTTGACGCATATTTGCTTTATTAGTTCCGTGTCTCTGATTAGTAATACTGGAGTAAGCATCTGATAGGTTCCTGAATATCTGCAAAACAACATGTTGTATCAATTCATCATAAATTGCTTGCAGTCTGTCAAAATCAATTTCACTTGAGACGCGAGACAACTTCTCATGCGGGCCATAAACATGTTTGTAAAAATGTATGGATACACCTATTATGACGTAGCGTACAGAAGCACGTTTATTGAGATAAGACCAAAAAACAACCAGTTTTAGCACTATATCTCCAAAAAACATATTATATCAAAATCGAAAATTTTCGCAAACACAATACTCCCTTCGCCTATCGGTGTGAGAAGTAAAATAATTTTACTTATATTATCAAATTTTTCGTCATATAATATGTATGTGGAGAATTAGTAGGGTTCGAAATAATGATCTAAAATAGATTTATTTAACTGTGTTACTATTGTAATACACAAAAAAACAGTAGCCGAAGCTTGAGCTGACAGCTAAATACATTTTTGAAATGGGATTGTTGATTACAGAAATATAATTAAAGTCAGAAATATAAGATTTGTCTACATTTTTTGTGCTCCTACCGAGTGCCGACACTACATAGTATACCTTCACAAGACGCCCGACGACGGTAATCTCTTTCGGCATTTTTTGCTGGGCTGGCGCGATCATTGGTGTAGTCAAAATTGTATATTACTTGCGCATAATCACATGTCAATGTATAAATAGATAAATTTATTTTGTT
The DNA here is from genome assembly GCA_951848785.1 of Callosobruchus maculatus. Classification (NCBI taxonomy): domain Eukaryota; kingdom Metazoa; phylum Arthropoda; class Insecta; order Coleoptera; family Chrysomelidae; genus Callosobruchus; species Callosobruchus maculatus. Next base: position 8,081,173 of record CATOUR010000040.1, read on the forward strand.
TTTGATCTCCTACCACTTTCTGCATCATTATAATATATATTTTGTATAGATTATTACGTTTTTATTATTACTCAGATCTACATAATAACGTAACTGCACTACAGAAGTGTCGGCACTGATTAAGTCCTGAAAAAAAAAGTAAACAAATCTTATATTACAAATCTTATATTTCTGACTTCAATTATAATGCCGCTGTCACTAGAACCGAACTATTGAAAATAAACATGTATTTTGATTTTATTGTTTACTATTTCGTAGAAAAGGTTCTGAGGATTTTGGGACAAACATACTCAAAAAACCGACGTTTTGGCGTTTAATTTACGCCTTCTTCAGGGCTAAAACATCCTATGAAGATGATCATATACAGGGTGGCCAATCGGGTGACGATAATAATTTTTTTTTAGATAGCCCGTACCGAGACTTATCCAAAACACCTCCATGTATGTGAACCGATTATTGATAGTTTTCGAGTTATGATTTTTTTTTTAAAACTTAGAGATTTTCCAGTTTTTCCAAGAAATCGTCAAAAACCAAAACAAGAATGCTTTTTAGCTTTTATTTTTTTCAGCAATTATACTCAGTATTAAGCCCATTTTAATATCCAATAAAGAGAACCTGTACATCCGAACAATAATTAAGTACATTTTGGGCCCAAAGTTTGAGGTCTCTGTTTTTAGCCAGAAAATAAAACTAAAAATACTTATGCCTGGTTCTGGAGCTCCAATTTAATCTTAAAAACTCTGTAAGACATTGCACTTTCGAAACAATAATGAACAAATGGCACTTATGGGGGCATTTTGCGCCGTACGTGACTGTTAAAGGTAAAAAGGTGATAATTCACGAAATTCCAAAGTAATTTAAAAAACTAAATTTTACTTTATTATAACAAATTAAAGAGAAAAACTCATAACAACTAATAAACATGATAAAAATTTATTTTTTAATCACTTTTAATAAAAAAAATTAATACCTGTGCTTTTTGGTGTGTACTATTGAACTTCTGCTAAATTAAGTTGTATGGAAAGTTAGCAAAGGAAAAGAGCAATAAAACAACAATCTGACTTTCAATTCCATGGCGGAATTACCTGGGTAGCGTTATCGTAGCATACTTTTACTTCCCACAGCGATAGGTGAGGGGAGCATTGTCATCATGAAAATTTTCGATTTTGAGATAATAGTTTTTTTAGGCGTTTTATAATGTCTACAGAACGAAAATCCGCGTCATTCATTTCCGTCGTTCTGTCTGTCGGTTTGCCTGTCGGTCTGCCTGTCGGTCTGTATGTTTGTACGCGTCTTTCTAGCCTCGTAATCTCAGTAACCGCTGCATGGACCATGATGAAATTTGGGCAGCAATATGCTGTGGGGTCTTAGTAGGTAATGCTGCTATAATTTTGGAAATCGGTACATGAGCGGCGGAGTAATTAAAACAAAAATTTCAAATATTCCTCAAACTTCATTTTTAGGCGTTTTAGAGGCTCTTGATCATTTTCTGCGTTTTTTTTTGGGTGGGGGTGAAATTTGGGTCTTTGGGGGTGGGGGGTTGGAATCACCTTTTTAGGTCCATCCAAACATTGCCTTGCCTATTACCGAAAATTAATTAACACAACTGCGCTTCACCGACATGAGCTCGCAAAAAGCTACACTGAAAGAAAGGGATGGCGTATGCTACGACATCGCTTCCCAGGTAATTCTGCCATAAAATTGGAAGTCAGATTATTGTTTATTTTTCCTATCCTTTGTTAACTTTTCATACGGCTTAATTTAGCAGAATGTTCAATAGTACATAGCAAAAACACTTCAAAAATCACAATTGTGGTATTAGTTTTTTTATTAAAGGTCACCAAAACATCAATGATTATCAAGTTTATTAGTTGTTACGAGTTGTTTTTCTTTAATTTGTCATAATAAAGCAAAATAATAGTTTTTTAAGTCATTTTGCAAATTCGTGAATTATCACCTTTTTACCTTTAACGCTCACGTACGGCGCAAAATGTCCCCATTAGTGCTACTTTTTCATTATTACTTTGAAAGTGCAATGTCTTGCAAAGTTTTTAAGAGTAGTTTGAAGCTCCAAAACCAGGCATAAGTATTTTTAATCTTATTTTGAAGGTTTTGGTCTCCTGACTAAAAACAGAGATTTCAAACTTTGGCCCCAAAATGTACTTAATTATTGTTTAGATGTACAGGTTCTCTTTACTGGATCTTAAGAGAGGCTTGATACTGAGTATAACTGCAGAAAAAAATAAAAGCCAAAAAGCATTCTTGTTTTTGTTTTTGACGATTTCTTGAAAAAATTATCTAAGAAAAAATTATTATCGTCACCCGATTGGCCACCCTGTATACGTAAAGATATAAATTGAAAAACGTTTAGTATTAGCTCTAAGAATTCAGTCTTACAAACAAATTTGAAAAAATTCACATAAAATTCACAATTGACATTTAAAGATTTGAACAATTTTTCCACAAAATGCAGCTCGGTAAAACAATCAAAATGGAAACCAGTACATTGAACTATTGATCAGTTGTATATACAAACATGAAACATTTTTCACTTCAATCTCATTAAAAGATTAAAATAACAATAAACATAAAATGTAAATTGTACGTCCTTGCCTGTCGAGCACACACCCCTATAGCACCAAAGGATAACATTTCCTTTTGGGTCAAAAAAGAAAAAACATTCTAGGAGATAGTTAAAACACCTCTGCAGGATTTTTTCCCAAAATCCGGAGAACATTTTCTACGAACTAGTATAAATAAACTGGGATAGGACTCATTTTCTATTGCTTTATTGTTTTACAGCTTTTACCTGTCAACACGGTGAGAATCGTAGAGTCGTTTTGCCAAATCGGCAAAGGATTCTTGCTTCATCAACATTCTTTTATTATCACCTAACAACCATGTTGCATCTGTCTGCTTTATACCTTTTCTGATCCAAAACGCGTAGCGATTTGCAAGGAAATAATAAGCAGCAATAGCTATCCATAGCAATGCTGTCAGTATGATAATCATTTCAAACTGAAAGTAAAATAAGTGTTCGAATTAGAAGTGACAACGGTGCTGAAAATAACAGATTACAGTTCCTTTGAAAGTTGTCATTGTAGATGGTTTAAAACTCCTTGACAGATGATAACAGCAACTGGTTGCTAACACTTCTGGGTTCTGGATTGATAAAAGTTCTAATGAAAGTTCACACGAAATGTCATCTGTTTAGTTAGCTTGAACGTTTGGCTGACCAATTGCTAAAGACCCATTCGGCTTTACTCCTACCGAGTGCCGACACCACAATAGCATAGTCGTAATGGGGTACACGTATGAGTAATATTAAACAGTGACCTGCCTTTACAACACATACGTCTGAATAAGGCACAAACACATAAGGCACTAGTAGTTCAAAATACTAGTTTTCAATCAAGCAAAATAAATTATGCATTGTAAGTATATCGATACCTATTGACACGCGGTTGGATCTACTTACATGTTTACCAGACTATGGTGAATGCTTAAAAGGGTCGGTCGGTTTAGGTAAAAAATTATCAGAGGCCAGAGTAGGCATTATTACGTTTCTAGACAGTTTCAACCGCTACATGAGAGATGAGAGGGTAAGGTAGGCATATCAACGCTACCAATTTTTTTGTGATTGCGAAACTATCTTCAGGATAAGTACAATATTTTGACCGTGGGAAGGGACATATTATGTTCCCGAAGTAAATCAAGGGAACGAAAACCAAACAAGTGTTGATGCTGAGATGGACATGGGCATTACTGATTGCGGCAGCGGCCCTTCATGCCAGAAGGACATTTCGGTCAGTGAAACTGCTACTGCTTAGGACAGCACTGGCAAATAAATACCTGAACTTCCACAATTCTTTGTGTAGTGTAGTGTACGTCGCTACTGGTAAATGTAGAGTACGGAGACTGTTCGGACAACCACCTGACAGATCGATAAGTCAATTAAATTAATAATAATTATCGACTGCTTGGTGCGAGTCACAGCTGGATTCAATCCCTACATGTAGTGATACTGATAATGGGCCAATTTATTCACACAAAAAATATATTTTTTTCAAGAGAATTGGAAAATTGACGGGAACGTACGTTCATACAATTTTTTTCAGAATTTTTGTACATCTAGTTTCAGCAAAATTTGAGTTTGAAATTCAAATTATTGGGTTAGTGACGTCACTGCCGCCACCGTATAACAGGATGGTCGGTAAATTTTATTGGAAATATGTAGGCGTTTTAAACATATCCCTCTCAAGATACAGGCTTCTACCGTATGTACATTAATCATCTAAATATTTAACTAGTGCCATATGAAAGTGTAATTATATGCGAGCAATAAATTCAATGAATTGCTGAATTATAAATAAAGATTGTAAAATAATCGTCCATCGTACATACGGACCTCAAGCATCTGGCATCGGTGTATTGTTATCTGTGATCAATGACGTCGTGCTGTCATCTAGTGTCGCCAAAAAATTGTCATATTTAGATTTGAGGTTATTGTTGAATGGTTATCACTGTCAGACAGACAACAGACTACTGTCAATGTCATCGACCATGGAACATGGAAAGTAAACGTAAGCGCCGCAACTAGAACCAAACGGAGCTTTCGGCGTTGCCAAACTTCATTAGGGGGTCCGTGACGTCACTCTGCAGTTTTTTGACCTTTTCTTTGCTTTTTGCCCTAATAAGAAGATCATAAAAATTCTAAAAAAAATTGTATGTGCTGGTCTCGTCAAAAACTATCCAGAGAGCAATTCCAAGAAAAACGGTAAATTAACCCATTTCAGTTAAAAAAAGTCGCCGTTAATCATTTATTATTTGATGCCCTTTTATTGGTGACTTAACACGGTTTAGCGGTTATTCAACGAACTTAAATTGATGAAATTATTACGTTTGTCACATATTGTTCTTACCTTACCCAAATTGGGGAAATGTTTACAAATAAATATTCTAAGCCGCCTCCGTCTTGCAGCTTGCAGGTGTTCAGTTCTTGTGACTTTTTGTCTCTTGCCCGCAAAAAATGTAAACAGCTTATATATTCCGGACCTCATCTATGCCTTCAAGACGACGACTTTCTACAATTTCGCGGTACCAAGAAAGTGTCTAAGACATTTTTATCAAGAGTAACAAATAATCAAAGATGTAATGAAGTTCACACAAACTGTGTGTGTGTGTGTGTTGTACAATACACGAAAATAAAACCCCAATCAAAATGCATATTATTCATGTTCATGGGACAAAATGTACTTTGAAAGTACTATGTCAGTGCCATTAAATCAGTCTGTTTGTTTAGGTATGATTTTCTACTTCATAGCAATGAGACAGTATTTTATCATAGGTATACAGCGACACCTCAATTTCAAATTGGAAAGATTTGGACAAAATACATTTTGAAAGTCTGCTCCTCATATGCCAGTAGGATAATTGAACATATTGTTATTTACAAAAGTGCCTAGCATTGCCACTGGACCTGTGTTTATTTTCTGATAGAATGGATAAACTACTTCAAAAGGATCTAAGCACTTAATACCTATATGTATGCAGTACTGTTTTAATTGCAGAATTCATTTATTAGCAGTGTGCATTATTACAAAGGATATTACACTTGTTCAAGTCAGCGTACTGTGTTCTTACCTTATCAATTAATTTTACTCTGCAGATGTAGTAATGTAATATGATTTAAAAGGTAAAAAACTGTTTTAGCAAATGAAAATCACTATTCACTCCGCAGCACTGTGTAAGTGATATTATCATGTAAAACTAATTCAATGCAACATCAATGCGCGCAATTTGAAGGTGAACATGACCGAATCCTTTATGGGATGCATAGAATTACGCATCAATTTTTTAATTAAGAATACTAGGCTTGCCCTGTAATAGGTTAGGAGCTGGAGGTATGTTTCTATATCTTTTCACAACAAGTGGTGTATCCAAAATAATCCAGAAATCAATATAATAGGGACAACGTAACGGCTTGCGAGAAAATACAGCGTGGGCCAATAGTCAGTGGACGAAAGGTTTTGGGCGTACTAGAACATATTTCAAAAATCTGTCACTTGACCATGGTAGGCAGCTCTGAGGGCTATAACGTTAAAATATTTTCATTTAAATTTTGACGATTATACAGGGAGATTCATATCAAATTTGTATTTTAAATAGAACCCACTATATATTATTGCATATTCGGATTCCTTGATGAATTCTAGTGTGACTTTATCTACATACATAGACCATTGAACCAACCGTTCCGGCGGAAATCACGAGTTTTGGTATAAGTTGGGATCAGAACAAAATTGAATATCGCAGCGATTATAAAATCTAGAAGGCCGTGACTTTGCGTTACGACTAAGCATGAAATGCGTCATCTTATGTCAGACGGTCAAATTTTAGTCCTCTTTGTACTTGGAGAAACCAGTAGATGAATTAGGGAAACTTCAATCACAGGTAACTTGATTTTTTTAAATGAAAATACCTATTTTTGTTTATAGGATAGAATGTAAAATTTGATTACCCTTCTAACGATATAGGATTCCCAATATCAATCTTTTTTAGTTTTTATTTTATTTCAAATTGGTGTTTTTCATTGGCCATTAAAAATAAACAATAACCCGTTCAAATGGAATAAACCAACTAACTTAGCAGAAAAATGCAAACAAACTCAAGTAATGTGGCAAGATTATAAAAATTCCTTACAACATATCAGCTCTAATCAGAAACAACAGCGACAACAAGAATTCTTATTTTTCACAGCCTCCTTCCTAATAGCTATTGGTAGACTTCCAAAATCAGTAAAAAAAATAAATGAAAGAAAAACTACCAGCGATTGTTGCTGGCAATATAATCTCTTCAGAATGATTTCCACTTTTAATGTCATAAAGAGGTAGTCATTTCCGTAAGTCAAAAGTAACGATACGTCTGACTGGACCCCTTCAAGTTCTTCTTTAGGCGCTTCTACTAATAGCAAAATCCCCGATGTTGAAGTCTTTTTAGATCATAAAACATAGTTCACTTGAAAGAAAAGTACACGAAATAAACACAGTTACAACATGGAGTAACAAAGAATTCTAAAAATCATTTCAACAGATGCTCAGAATATTTCAGTTGTAGATATCGTTACTTATGACTTAAGGGAAATGACTACTTTTTTATCCCATTAAATTTGAAATTCCATTCTGGAGATGTTAGCAAAAATCGCTGGTAGCTTTTCATTTGTTCCAAAATTTTTAATCGTTTTGGAGAGTTGCCAAGCTCTAGCAGATATCATTAACTAATAGGCACTGAAAAAAAAAAACACTTCTGCCATACACAAGCTTCTCGTTGACATTAGATATCTTACCGCTGTTGTCTCCGGTTACAGCTGATATGGTGTAAGAGATTTTCACAATCCTGCCGCGTTACTCTCGTTCGTTTGCATCTTTCCATTAAGTCTGTTAGTTTCTTACAGCTGAACGTGTTCTTGTTTATAATAAAGAATAAGACCGATTTGACGGAAAATTTTAAACAAAATAGAAACAAGAAAAAAATATAATGAGGATCCTATATCGTTAGAGAGGTAATCAAAATTTTACATTTTATCCCTTAAACAAAAATGGGAATTCCCATTTAAAAAAAAAATCAAGTTACCTGTGATTGAAGCTTCCTTAATTACTTTACTGATTTCTCCAAGAATAAAAGGAATTCAGATTTGATCGTCTGACCTAAGATGACGCATTTCATGCTCAGTTGCACTGCAAAGTCAGGGCCTTCTAAGTTTTATAATCGCTGCGTTATTAAATTTTTTTCTGATACCTACTCATCCCAAAAATGGTTATTTGCGCCTAAACGGTTCGTCTAAAGTTTCATATGGGGTACATAAAGTCACACTAAATATCACCAAGGAATCTAAATATGCAATAATATATAGGGACTCTCTTAAAAAGACCCCTTACCATGATCAGGTGACAGATTTTTGAAATTCGTTTCACTATAAGCGCACAATCCTCCGTCCACTCACTATTAGCTCACCCTGTATATACAACGGAACATATTTTTCAATGAACAAACTATTTTGAATACAACAAATTTTTACAAACCCCCCACCTCAATTCCACCCCGACCCAAAAAAAGTAGAAGTCAAAAAACCCTAAAACGCCTAAAAACGAAGTTTGTGCTCTTTTTATATTTTGAGTTTTTCAATTATTGCTGCGCCGCCATTGACACCATTTCTAAAAGCCATACGCGTTTTCCATTCTCGTCACGGTAGTAAAACTGTATCAAAAGTTCATTAAAATCAAGTCAATAATATTCAAAATACACAATTCAGAACAATCTAAGTCAATACTCGTATGTATACATCAAAAAATTCCAAGTTCCTTGCTTTTCATGATAGGCAAGGCAATGTTCGGATAGACCTAAAAAAGTGTAACATGCCGCTAAGTCTTTCTGTCACAGGTCAATGGATGACCTATTATGAACACAACAATTTTTTTTAGTTTTATAAGCCCCCACCTCCAACCACCCAAATTTCATCGCCATCAAAAAAAAGTAGATAATAATCAGGAATCCCTAAAACGCCTAAAAACAAAGTTTTGAGGTGTATGTATCGATCTCCAAAATTATAGGAACATTACCTATACTACGACCCCACAGCATACCGCTGTCCAAATTTCATGACAGTGCATGCAGCGGTTACTGATATTACGAGCCTAGAAAGACGCTAACAAACAGACAGACAGACCGACCGATGGAAATGAGTGACGTGGATATGTAGACATCATAAAATGCCAAAAAAGCGTATTATCTCACAATCAAAAATTTTCGCGATCACAATACTCCCCTCACCTATCGGTGCAGGAAGTAAAAAAAAATTAAAAAGAAAATAAAAAATAAGAATTACTTCGATGATTTCCGATCTCCGAATAGAGGCGGCACCCTAAGAAGACAAACTGAACAACTGAACTAACAGAACACATACAGGCGTATCTCCTTAAGGCCCAGTTTCACAATCATTGGTAACCTCTGATAGTTACTCAACCGACAGATGGAAGTTAACCAGTAGTTATCGGGGAGCTCTGTTTCATAAAGGAAACCAATGGTAAAGCTTATTTATCTTTATGTTGGCACCACGTGTTGGTCTCAAACCACTGCCATAATGGTGTTCCGTGAATACAACCTAACCCTTTGACAAAGAAACCTATCCTTTCTTTTTATATTTTTCATTTATGTCATTACAGTGTTTAATCAAAATCCATCGACGTCTTAGACGTCAGTGTCAAAATCCAAGCTTTTATAACCCCCAAAGCTGTCCTTGGTTGACTACTGGTTGACCAGAGCTTTTGACGTAAACTGTCGAATATGAAATGGAATATTCTTGTTAAATACTAGTTTTCTTTTGACCACTAGTTAACTAACGATTGTGAAACTGGGCCTAACAATAACATTTGTTTCCCTGCGTCTCTATCACCATTAGCCGTGTTACTTCAAACTTTTTCGAAATGCGTGCACTACCTTACCACGGTAATTTCAAGCTGGATATCCTTACGTCGGCTTCCGTGTTGGCCAATTGCCCATGCAAACAAAATCCCCTTAGCGATACGAAGACTGGCGAAACTTTAAAGCTGTCTGGAACACCTCTTATTGGAATTCCGAGGGAACCTCCAGGACGCTGCTAAGGAAATCGGAAAATATTAATAGGGTAAAGTTTTCTAAAAGCTTTTCTCTGGATCTCGTCCTCGAACTTTCGTCGATGGGTACCTCTCTCCACGACCGAAGTTGATGCATTGCTAGCAGACCTTTAGAATAGACAAGACGAGCTGTGCATACTTAGATATGCAAATGATGTAGATTTTCGTTTAAGAACAACTGAATAATAATACAGCGTGTTCATTTGAAAACCTCCCACAACGAATTTATCGGAAACTGCGCTCATTAAAATGATAAATTAAAAAACAAGTTTTTAAACAAAGCTTTTACTTAAATGTTCTAAAAAAAGAAAATAAAATGTTCCTTTAAAGTGTTAAATATCAACTTATAGCCTCATTATACACAATTTATATGATCTTAAGAGCTTGTCGCGAGGTTTACGTAAGTACCTAGTAAGTAGGAATGCAATTAAATTGAAAGTTCAAGTTAGTCAATTGGGTACTAGTAGTATAGATATGCCGATTCTGATCCTCCCGAGGTCATTTGAAGGTCATTTAAATGGGGTGTGGATAACCTTGAGCTGTGACGTGGGCTTTTCTAATAGGTGCCGATTCTGATCCTCCCTGAAGATTTTATTCTGTAATCTTTGCCTGAAGGTCATTTTGTAACGTTGTGTTTTCAAATGTGATCGTGTCTGAGGGGCTTTTTTTAAATGGGGTGTTTGGTAACCTTGAGTTTTTTCGGTTTACATTGTGCCTATAGACACTGATTTCGAAATATTTGTTGTTAGCGTTTGAATTGGTTGTTTGTGTAACCTTGAGGTTTTTTGTGTTAGTGTATAGCTGCTTATTTTGAACGTCCTTGAATGCGATTATTGACCGGATAACCTTGAGGTTTGATGTGGAGCCGATTGAAATCCTCCCTGGAGGTCATTCAGATAGAGTGTGGATAGCTTTGAGATTAGTTGTATGATTTTCTTACGAGGCTTGATAGTGATCCGCCCTCTAAGTCATTCAAATCCTTGAATTATTGACATTTTCCGTGAAGGTTATTTATATGGGGTGCGAATGGCCTTGTGTTTCCTCGTGTGTTTTTTAAATGGGGTGTTGGTTAACCTTGAGTTTTTTCGGTTACGTTGTGCTTAAAGCGGCTGGTTTTGCAATATTTGTCAAGGCTAGCATTGGTTATTTGTGTAGCATTGAACATTTTTTTGTAACCGATTATGGTTACCATTGAATATTTGTGTAGCATTGAAGGTTTTTTGTACCCGATTACAGCCGTCGATTGCGGGGCTTCATTGTGCCCTTTTCTTACACATACCGGTTGCGATCCTCTCTGAAGGTCATTATGTGTGTGCTTCGTAGTGTGTTTTCAATTGTGATCGTATTTGAATGGCTTTTTTAAATGGAGTGTTAGGTAACCTTGAGTTTTTTAGGTTTACATTGTGCTTATAGACACTGATTTCTAAATATTTGTCGTTAGTGTTTGTATTGGTTGTTTGTGTAACCTTGAGGTTTTCTGTGCTCCATTTCACCAGACACTTCATAAGACTTGCTTTCGAGATCACTTAGTTGATTTCTTTCTCATTATAATGGGCTCCCGAGGTCGTTTAAATGGGGTGCGGATAACCTTGAGCTTTGATGTGGGTTGTTCTTATGGGAGCCGGTTCTGATCCTCCCTGAAGGACGTTTCGTAACGTTGTGTGTTTTCAATTGTAATCGTATGTGAAGGGGTTTTCAAATGGGGTTTTGTGTAACGTTGAGTTTTTTGGTTTACACTGTGCTTATAGACACTGATTTCGAAGTATTTGCCGTTAGTTGCTGTATTGGTTGTTTGTGTAACCTTGAGGTTTTTTATGCTAATGTATAGCTGCTTATTTTGAGCGTCCATGAATGTAATTATTATTGACATCTCCCTGAAGGTTATTTAAATGGTGTGTGAATAGCCTTGTGCTTCGTTGTGTGTTTTCAAATGTGATCGTCTCTGAAGGGTTTTTTAAATGGGGTGTTGGGTGACCTTGAGTTTTAGCTGTGCTTATAGCAGCTGGTTTCGCAACATTTGTCAAGGCTAGCATTGCTTATTTCTGTGTAGCACTGAACATTTTTGTACCCGATTATGGTTAGCATTGGATATTTGTGTAGCGTTGAACATTTTTTGTACCCGATTATAGCCGCCGATTGCGGGGCTTCATTGTGTCATTCTTTCTTATGCATGCCGGTTGTGATCCTCCTCTCTGAAGTTCATTTATGTAATGTTGTGTGTTTTCAGTTGTGATTGCATTCTCTAGATACGGTCTCACTAGCGTATGGTATGGTCGTATAACTGTTTCTAGTCCATTGTATTTACTATTTCTAACAATAAGCCCCAGATATATACTTACTGTTTGGATATAATGGAAATTGGACCTCATGTCTCTCTGAAAGGTAACTCCTAGGTCTTTTATTTCACGTTTGCGCTCTAGGACTACCTCATTAATGTTGTAGTTGTGCTCTGTGTGAAGGTCATAACGAAACATTTTTTGACGTTTACTGAAATTTTTTTATCTTTGAGCTAGCAAATAATGGTATTTATATCTGTTTGTAGCAAAAGGCAGCTTTGTGGAGAAGCTATTGTTTTAAAAAGTTTATAATCATCTATAAAAAACAGTCCAATGGAATGAGAAAGGCAGATAGGGAGAGGGTTGATAAATAACGTAAATAAGAGTGTACCCAATTGACGCTATTGTTGGATAAAATATCTTCCGCGATCAGTTGCAAGCCAGTTAACCTCAAAAGATGTAACTCTTCTTCAATAGTGTTAAGTTCGTTAACCGATGATAACAACATGGACACTATTGTTGGATAAGACATGTTTCGCGTTAAGTTTAAGTGGGTGGAATAGCACCGAGATGTGAACCCCTCCTTGAGATTCTCTCAGTGTTCTCATTTAATACTCCATTACACACATTATACATTATTATTATTGATATAGGTAGAAATAGTTTTTCCGGTATGGTATAAATGCAGTTTAAGTTGCTGTATATCAGTCTGCGCTGCTTGCTTACTTTTATTATTTGCTCATGCTTTGCTTATGGATGCCGGTTTGATCCTCCTTGAAGATCATTTAAAATACATGAGGGATGCGCGATCGACGCGACGCGACGGTACTACCAGAACTTTGCCGCTTGTGATCCTCTCGAGGTCATGCAGCGATGGACGGTACGCGACGTTCTGTAATATAAGTTTCAAATTTAAAAGGGGCGTCCTTGAGTCAGCCAACGAGGAGGTGTCCTCCCTGCGGTGTATAGTGTATGCTTATGTATGCCGGTTGTGTTCTTCAGGTTTTTTATCCAAAATACTTTTATTTGCATACAGTACACGGAGTGTAGCATAACAGCGTAATCAAACTATTGACATGTTACGTGGACGTCTCATCGTCTAATATTTAAAACTATTTCTAAATCTGAAGTATATTATAAAATTAAAATAACAAGTATCCCAACACAGATACCTGTGTTGCCCCTCAAGTAATATGATAAAATATTGCATGTTGTTGATTATAGATACACCTTGTGATATCGATCTTTTAAATATGTTGTTTGGGCAAAACCATAATACTTGTACTTTGACACTAAGAGTAGATGAATTAGAGTATCCACGGATTTTTGTAGAATCTAACGACATCGCTGCTACCGTAGTTTTCTGTCAACAGCTGTTGTGCAGTTGTGCTGTAACCCTGTCCGAAATCCTGATTATCTAAGAAGAACTATTATATTGTTGGAGTTGAAATATAATCATACAGATTTGTACTTAGACATTTTTTTCAAGGACATGTGACATATTTGACAGAAGACATACAATACAGGTCAGCTGATTATAACAGTCAGAGTTAGGTTTCTTTAATTAACCCAATTCCAGATAATAATTATTGACAATATAAACTACACTATTGGACAAAAGTGAAGCATCTTTTTTTGATAAAAGAAAAACTCAAATATTTAAAATAGCATGAAGAACTCTAAAAAATTACAATTCTTTTAGTTTCAGGGGTTCATAGTAGCCTAGTGTCACAGGTTAAATAGGACAATTACCAAATGTCCAACAAGTTGGTATGCAACAATTTATTCCGATAGTTCGCTTTGTTAGCACGATGAAAGTAAAGCAACTTTCAATAAACCGATTGTTTATTTCATTCAAAAACTTCAAAATCACAAAATTTATGTTTAGTATAGTTGGAGGTGTATGACAATATAGATATGGGTCCTTAATAATTGTAGGCTATAACTATTTGACAACGACGCGGCTTCCAAGAAACTAAATTATGGGGAGTAACACTCGGCTTATTCGTCCATACTTCTTTAATCTCATCAATTACGGATTATTTATTTGGAATTTTTGTAGTTTGAATAATACATTCAACCTCTTTTCAAAGGTTTTCAATAGGATTGAGTTCTGGTGACAATGCTGACCAATGAAGAACTCGGATATCGCTCTCCTGAAACCACTCTCGAACAAAGCGAGAAGAATGTTTCATGGGTAGTCCTGTTGGAATAAAAATGTCAGAGATATCTCACGCTCAGCATACAGAAGCATATCATTTTGCACTCTGTCTCTGTAGACGTAGATATCCATATAGTACCGTTTATAAAATGTAGTGGACCTATTCTACTCCACGAAAAACAACCCCTTAAAGTACACCACCATTTCCATGCTTTATGATTGGAGTAACGTACTTGGGTGAAGTCTTGTATCAACCGGATGAGGAACACGTGTCATTCCATCAGAGTTAAAAAAAATGTAACGCGTTTCGTCGCTAAATAATATTTTTCTCCACTCTTGCACTACCCAGTTCAAATAACGTTCAACAAACTCGATTCTCGCACAACAATTTCTTTCGAAAACCAACGGTTTCTTGGTAGGACGGCTGCTATAAAGCTTCGTCTCAACTAATTGTCGCTGAACAGTTCTTGCGCTTACTTCCAGCTCTGAAATGTCAGCAAGTGGCATTGGTGCTGATAACCACTGATGTCTTTGAGAAGCTCTTGTGATTCTCCTATTCATCCGATATGTAGTTTTTATAGATTGTTTTAATTTCAGCATTTTTTCTATATACTTTCTTTCATTACAACGTGAAACGATTTTTGATACGCTATATTTGATAATTTAAACTATTCGGAAATCGCATTTCCTTCTTTGCAGAAAGGCATATATGACCATTTTCTGTACCTCCGTACAGTTTATTTTTTACGTTTGGCATACTTATTTCTGCAAACAGGACGTACTAACCTCAGTTCTTCCGTAAAATGTTATCTTTAAATTTACTCTTCTCGTAAATCCTATTAAATTATACTAAATCAGACAGTTGCTTAACTTCTGTCACACTAAAGAACTGTACTATGTACTGTGATCACCCCGACTAACTTATTTGACAATTGGTGGCATTCTAATTTCACCTATGGTAGCAGCCTACCATGACCCTTTGAGGTACATAACTTTTGTTTTTTAATTGTCCGTCTAATTGCTAAAATATAAATATTTGGTTTTATCATGAAAGCTGCTTGACTTTCTTCCGATATAGTGTATCGTGAGTGTATGCAAATAACAGCTTCGCCAGTTGCAAATTAATCCCATATACTCACCCAGAATTTGAGTATATCTCTTTTATTACTCTAACTATAGCATTCATCTATAAGAGGAAAATTCAAGTTCACTCCTATAAAAGACAGATACAGAAGCATGGTTAATCTTATAAGGTGATTCGCAAGCTCAACCCGAGTATCTGGACGAGCAGAGATGTCAGGACCGCATAAAACCTTTCAATTCCTTTTAGGCAGAATTACAGTTGTACTATAATATAACCCTTTCCGAAATCCTGGTTATCTCGGAGAAATAATTATATTTATAATAAACACAGATCTATTTATGGACATTTTTTTTCAGAGACATAATAATATGACATAATTGGCAGACTGCATACAGGTCAGTTGATCAGAACAGGGTTAAGGGTTAGGTTTCTTAGGCAACGGCATTTTTCCACTGGTTTGGCAATTCATTCAACTCCAGACAATGATCGATAATGTGAAATAGAGAAATGCCAGTTGCAAATTAATTTCACGTACTCCTATGGAATTTCATTTTATCTCTTTTCTATCTATATTCATCTATGTTCATCTATAAGGGTACAGTTCAAGGTCACTCGTATCACTCGTACGAAAGACAGATTTACAAAAGCAAGCTATCCTTGAATATCTGGACGTCAGAACCTCATAAAACCACTTTTCTTTGATGTTATGCAGACAAGCAGACTTTTCATTTCTCACAACAGAATGAGCATAATTACGTAGCTTCTTAAACCTACTCCGTGTGTTTACTGTCAATAATTGCTGTATGAAACCTGCAAGGGCGTCATCTCTCTGTTGAAAAATAAGTTTTACCCTATTTGTTATCCGAGGTGCATGAGGGTTGTTTGCACGTACTTTAAAATGCAACATGGGTAACCGTTAGAGATTTGAGCGGAAATCTTCGATTCCCACCACCAGCTATCGACGCGACGGTTCGTCCAGAACCTTGCCGGTTGTGATCCTCTCGAGGTCACGCAGCATTGGACGGTACGGGACATTCTGTAATATACGTTTCTAATTTAAAAGGGTCGTCCTTGCGTCAACCAGCGAAGAGATATGCTGCCTGCGATGTATAGCGTATTTGTATGCTTATGCATGGCCGTCGTGGAAGGTCCCACCAGCGACCGACCGACGCGACGGTACGCCCAGAACCTTGCCGATTCTGATCCTCCCGAGGTCATGCAGCGACGGACGGTACCCGACGTTCTGTAGTATAAGCTTCTAATCTATAAGGGTCGTCCTTGAGTCAGCCAGCGAAAAGGGGTGCTGCCTGCGGTAGGAGGAGTGTAGCATAATAGCGTAATGAAATTATAGGCATGTTACGTGAACTTTATCTCATCGTCTAATATTTCAAATATACATATCTCTAAATCTGAAGTATAGAATAAAATCAAAATAACAAATATCCCAATACAGACCCTTGTGGTGCCCTTCAAGTAATATGCTAAGATATTGAATGTTGTTTATTATACACAAACTTTTTGATATATATTTTTTATATATGATGCTACGGTTTTTGGACAAAGCCATAATACTTGCACTTTGACATTAAAAGTAGATGGATTAGAGTATCGAAGGCTTTTTGTAGAATCTAATTACATCGCTGTTACTGTGCTTTTACGTCAATAGCTGCTGTGCAGTTGTGCTATAACCGCGTCCGAAATCCTGATTATCTAAGAGGAATTATTATATTGTTGAAGTTGAAATACAATCATACAGGTTTCTACATAGATATTTTTTTCAAGGACATAAATATGACACAATTGGCAGAATACATACTGGTCAGTTGATTATAAGATTCTGGCTTAGGTTTCTTCAAAACGCAATTCCAAATAATAATTGACAATATGAACTATATCATAATAATAAAGACTTTATTATACAAAGGACAAATAGCAGCTTCGCTAGTTGCAAATTAATTCCACATACTTATCCAGAATTTGAGTGTATCCCTTTTATTACTCTAACTCTAACTCTATGTTCATCTATAAGAGTAAAATTCAAGGACACTCTTATAAAAGACAGATATACGTGCATGGCTAATCTTATAAGGAAAGCAAGCTCAGCCCGAATATCTGGACGAGCATAGATGTCAGGACCGCATAAAACCTTCCAATTCCTTTTCCTCTGATGTTATGCAGACAAGCAGAGTTCTCACTTCTTATAACAAAAGTAGGGAGATTCGATTGTAAAATCTAACAACAACACTGTTAGTGTGAGTTGCAGTTGTGCTATAACCCTTTTATAAGTCCTGATTATCTCAGAGAAATTATTATATAGTTCAAGGTCTGTCTCTCTCACACACTGTTACGAAAAACAGTATGTAAAAGTATGGCTAAGTTTATAAGGATTCGCAAGCGCTCCACAAATATCTCGACGAGCAGAGATGTTAGAACCTCATAAAACCTTCCAAACACGTTTCCTCCGATGTTATGCAGATAAGCAGACTTTTCAGTTCTCACAACAGAATTAGCATACCTACATAGCTCCTTAAACCTGTTCCATCTGCCGACTGTCAATAATTGGTGTTTATAATATTATTATAAGGGCTTCATCTCTCTGTTGAAAAATAACGTTTACCTTATTTGTTATCCAAGGCGCATGAGAGTTGCTTACCAATACTATTGATACAAGATACTTTTGTTAAATAAGTTTACAACACTATCAGTTGAAAATGTAACCTTCCCTTCTATGTCATTGATATAGAATACTTTTTCTTGCCACGGTATATTATTAAATTTCCCATCAAACAAGGTCTCGTTAAAAATGTCTAAAGTCCATAAAATTAATGTATTTTTGATTATTTAAATAATTCACAAAATACAAATTGGTTATCAAAGAAAATATCAATCTATAATTAATTCTTCTCCCCTGTTTGCTGCCTATTGCGATCATTTTTTCAGTGAAATGATTAATAATGAACTTAAACCTCATTCGTATGGAATAGTGGAGCATTTACCACAACATATTATTACCAAATACAGTTTTATAGATAAAGATTTATGACCGTACATAGGGCAGAACCTCCTGCTTGCTTTATGTGGTACTCTACTACTCCCAATATTCGACACATCATTGCTGAATGCGGTGGTTCTGCCGTATGTCAGAGGATCTAAGAGCAATTATTTTAAGGGCTAGTCCAGGGATTATTGAACACTTCCGTTGTGGTTACGGAGTAGCGGACATAAGCCCATAAAAGTAATAGTCACCGATTACTCCACAGAAATAAGACTTCCTCTGCGGAATGAGGCGGAAAA
Source organism: Callosobruchus maculatus (assembly GCA_951848785.1). Classification (NCBI taxonomy): domain Eukaryota; kingdom Metazoa; phylum Arthropoda; class Insecta; order Coleoptera; family Chrysomelidae; genus Callosobruchus; species Callosobruchus maculatus. Next base: position 8,099,659 of record CATOUR010000040.1, read on the forward strand.
AGCTGAACTTTTGCAAAGACCTTTATTTCAGCCTTCCTATGAGGCACAAAAAAATCACATATACGTACGCTTGTGTGTCTTGATATCAAGGGTCAAATAACATTAAAATAGGTTTTTCTCAAAAACTTCGCTCCCAGTGCATCTGAAAAGCCTTAAGAATCTATATATTATGCTATAATAAATCGCATCACAGACATTTTCGTAAGGAACATTGGCAAAGGGACTTCAACAACACAAATTTATTTGTCTAAAAGTCTCGACATATACCGTCTTTGCAAATAATATAATATTTCATTTTTGCATGCTGTCACTGGGTGTGACTAGGTTTGCTAGATCGCCAAACCCAATAGCCGGACAGACCAGCCAGTTTGGCCGAACATTATTTGTGTAGAAATGCCGGAACCCTACATTATTTATTTATTTGTAGTGAACATATACAAAGAAAATGAACTACTCGTATAACTGAAGATTCAAATTCATTTTACATTTGCAAAAGTTCAGCTTTTTCCGCCTCATTCCGCAGAGGAAGTCTTATTTCTGTGGAGTAATCGGTGACTATTACTTTTATGGGCTTATGTCCGCTACTCCGTAACCACAACGGAAGTGTTCAATAATCCCTGGACTAGCCCTTAAAATAATTGCTCTCAGATCCTCTGACATACGGCAGAACCACCGCATTCAGCAATGATGTGTCGAATATTGGGAGTAGTAGAGTACCACATAAAGCAAGCAGGAGGTTCTGCCCTATGTACGGTCATAAATCTTTATCTATAAAACTGTATTTGGTAATAATATGTTGTGGTAAATACTCCACTATTCCATACGAATGAGGTTTAAGTTCATTATTAATCATTTCACTAAAAAAATGATCGCAATAGGCAGCAAACAGGGGAGAAGAATTAATTATAGATTGATATTTTCTTTGATAACCAATTTGTATTTTGTGAATTATTTAAATAATCAAAAATACATTAATTTTATGGACTTTAGACATTTTTAACGAGACCTTGTTTGATGGGAAATTTAATAATATACCGTGGCAAGAAAAAGTATTCTATATCAATGACATAGAAGGGAAGGTTACATTTTCAACTGATAGTGTTGTAAACTTATTTAACAAAAGTATCTTGTATCAATAGTATTGGTAAGCAACTCTCATGCGCCTTGGATAACAAATAAGGTAAACGTTATTTTTCAACAGAGAGATGAAGCCCTTATAATAATATTATAAACACCAATTATTGACAGTCGGCAGATGGAACAGGTTTAAGGAGCTATGTAGGTATGCTAATTCTGTTGTGAGAACTGAAAAGTCTGCTTATCTGCATAACATCGGAGGAAACGTGTTTGGAAGGTTTTATGAGGTTCTAACATCTCTGCTCGTCGAGATATTTGTGGAGCGCTTGCGAATCCTTATAAACTTAGCCATACTTTTACATACTGTTTTTCGTAACAGTGTGTGAGAGAGACAGACCTTGAACTATATAATAATTTCTCTGAGATAATCAGGACTTATAAAAGGGTTATAGCACAACTGCAACTCACACTAACAGTGTTGTTGTTAGATTTTACAATCGAATCTCCCTACTTTTGTTATAAGAAGTGAGAACTCTGCTTGTCTGCATAACATCAGAGGAAAAGGAATTGGAAGGTTTTATGCGGTCCTGACATCTATGCTCGTCCAGATATTCGGGCTGAGCTTGCTTTCCTTATAAGATTAGCCATGCACGTATATCTGTCTTTTATAAGAGTGTCCTTGAATTTTACTCTTATAGATGAACATAGAGTTAGAGTTAGAGTAATAAAAGGGATACACTCAAATTCTGGATAAGTATGTGGAATTAATTTGCAACTAGCGAAGCTGCTATTTGTCCTTTGTATAATAAAGTCTTTATTATTATGATATAGTTCATATTGTCAATTATTATTTGGAATTGCGTTTTGAAGAAACCTAAGCCAGAATCTTATAATCAACTGACCAGTATGTATTCTGCCAATTGTGTCATATTTATGTCCTTGAAAAAAATATCTATGTAGAAACCTGTATGATTGTATTTCAACTTCAACAATATAATAATTCCTCTTAGATAATCAGGATTTCGGACGCGGTTATAGCACAACTGCACAGCAGCTATTGACGTAAAAGCACAGTAACAGCGATGTAATTAGATTCTACAAAAAGCCTTCGATACTCTAATCCATCTACTTTTAATGTCAAAGTGCAAGTATTATGGCTTTGTCCAAAAACCGTAGCATCATATATAAAAAATATATATCAAAAAGTTTGTGTATAATAAACAACATTCAATATCTTAGCATATTACTTGAAGGGCACCACAAGGGTCTGTATTGGGATATTTGTTATTTTGATTTTATTCTATACTTCAGATTTAGAGATATGTATATTTGAAATATTAGACGATGAGATAAAGTTCACGTAACATGCCTATAATTTACACACTCCTCCTACCGCAGGCAGCACCCCTTTTCGCTGGCTGACTCAAGGACGACCCTTATAGATTAGAAGCTTATACTACAGAACGTCGGGTACCGTCCGTCGCTGCATGACCTCGGGAGGATCAGAATCGGCAAGGTTCTGGGCGTACCGTCGCGTCGGTCGGTCGCTGGTGGGACCTTCCACGACGGCCATGCATAAGCATACAAATACGCTATACACCGCAGGCAGCATATCTCTTCGCTGGTTGACGCAAGGACGACCCTTTTAAATTAGAAACGTATATTACAGAATGTCCCGTACCGTCCAATGCTGCGTGACCTCGAGAGGATCACAACCGGCAAGGTTCTGGACGAACCGTCGCGTCGATAGCTGGTGGTGGGAATCGAAGATTTCCGCTCAAATCTCTAACGGTTACCCATGTTGCATTTTAAAGTACGTGCGAACAACCCTCATGCACCTCGGATAACAAATAGGGTAAAACTTATTTTTCAACAGAGAGATGACGCCCTTGCAGGTTTCATACAGCAATTATTGACAGTAAACGCACGGAGTAGGTTTAAGAAGCTACGTAATTATGCTCATTCTGTTGTGAGAAATGAAAAGTCTGCTTGTCTGCATAACATCAAAGAAAAGTGGTTTTATGAGGTTCTGACGTCCAGATATTCAAGGATAGCTTGCTTTTGTAAATCTGTCTTTCGTACGAGTGATACGAGTGACCTTGAACTGTACCCTTATAGATGAACATAGATGAATATAGATAGAAAAGAGATAAAATGAAATTCCATAGGAGTACGTGAAATTAATTTGCAACTGGCATTTCTCTATTTCACATTATCGATCATTGTCTGGAGTTGAATGAATTGCCAAACCAGTGGAAAAATGCCGTTGCCTAAGAAACCTAACCCTTAACCCTGTTCTGATCAACTGACCTGTATGCAGTCTGCCAATTATGTCATATTATTATGTCTCTGAAAAAAAATGTCCATAAATAGATCTGTGTTTATTATAAATATAATTATTTCTCCGAGATAACCAGGATTTCGGAAAGGGTTATATTATAGCACAACTGTAATTCTGCCTAAAAGGAATTGAAAGGTTTTATGCGGTCCTGACATCTCTGCTCGTCCAGATACTCGGGTTGAGCTTGCGAATCACCTTATAAGATTAACCATGCTTCTGTATCTGTCTTTTTAGGAGTGAACTTGAATTTTCCTCTTATAGATGAATGCTATAGTTAGAGTAATAAAAGAGATATACTCAAATTCTGGGTGCGTATATGGGATTAATTTGCAACTGGCGAAGCTGTTATTTGCATACACTCACGATACACTATATCGGAAGAAAGTCAAGCAGCTTTCATGATAAAACCAAATATTTATATTTTAGCAATTAGACGGACAATTAAAAAACAAAAGTTATGTACCTCAAAGGGTCATGGTAGGCTGCTACCATAGGTGAAATTAGAATGCCACCAATTGTCAAATAAGTTAGTCGGGGTGATCACAGTACATAGTACAGTTCTTTAGTGTGACAGAAGTTAAGCAACTGTCTGATTTAGTATAATTTAATAGGATTTACGAGAAGAGTAAATTTAAAGATAACATTTTACGGAAGAACTGAGGTTAGTACGTCCTGTTTGCAGAAATAAGTATGCCAAACGTAAAAAATAAACTGTACGGAGGTACAGAAAATGGTCATATATGCCTTTCTGCAAAGAAGGAAATGCGATTTCCGAATACTTAGTTTAAATTATCAAATATAGCGTATCAAAAATCGTTTCACGTTGTAATGAAAGAAAGTATATAGAAAAAATGCTGAAATTAAAACAATCTATAAAAACTACATATCGGATGAATAGGAGAATCACAAGAGCTTCTCAAAGACATCAGTGGTTATCAGCACCAATGCCACTTGCTGACATTTCAGAGCTGGAAGTAAGCGCAAGAACTGTTCAGCGACAATTAGTTGAGACGAAGCTTTATAGCAGCCGTCCTACCAAGAAACCGTTGGTTTTCGAAAGAAATTGTTGTGCGAGAATCGAGTTTGTTGAACGTTATTTGAACTGGGTAGTGCAAGAGTGGAGAAAAATATTATTTAGCGACGAAACGCGTTACATTTTTTTTAACTCTGATGGAATGACACGTGTTCCTCATCCGGTTGATACAAGACTTCACCCAAGTACGTTACTCCAATCATAAAGCATGGAAATGGTGGTGTACTTTAAGGGGTTGTTTTTCGTGGAGTAGAATAGGTCCACTACATTTTATAAACGGTACTATATGGATATCTACGTCTACAGAGACAGAGTGCAAAATGATATGCTTCTGTATGCTGAGCGTGAGATATCTCTGACATTTTTATTCCAACAGGACTACCCATGAAACATTCTTCTCGCTTTGTTCGAGAGTGGTTTCAGGAGAGCGATATCCGAGTTCTTCATTGGTCAGCATTGTCACCAGAACTCAATCCTATTGAAAACCTTTGAAAAGAGGTTGAACGTATTATTCAAACTACAAAAATTCCAAATAAATAATCCGTAATTGATGAGATTAAAGAAGTATGGACGAATAAGCCGAGTGTTACTCCCCATAATTTAGTTTCTTGGAAGCCGCGTCGTTGTCAAATAGTTATAGCCTACAATTATTAAGGACCCATATCTATATTGTCATACACCTCCAACTATACTAAACATAAATTTTGTGATTTTGAAGTTTTTGAATGAAATAAACAATCGGTTTATTGAAAGTTGCTTTACTTTCATCGTGCTAACAAAGCGAACTATCGGAATAAATTGTTGCATACCAACTTGTTGGACATTTGGTAATTGTCCTATTTAACCTGTGACACTAGGCTACTATGAACCCCTGAAACTAAAAGAATTGTAATTTTTTAGAGTTCTTCATGCTATTTTAAATATTTGAGTTTTTCTTTTATCAAAAAAAGATGCTTCACTTTTGTCCAATAGTGTAGTTTATATTGTCAATAATTATTATCTGGAATTGGGTTAATTAAAGAAACCTAACTCTGACTGTTATAATCAGCTGACCTGTATTGTATGTCTTCTGTCAAATATGTCACATGTCCTTGAAAAAAATGTCTAAGTACAAATCTGTATGATTATATTTCAACTCCAACAATATAATAGTTCTTCTTAGATAATCAGGATTTCGGACAGGGTTACAGCACAACTGCACAACAGCTGTTGACAGAAAACTACGGTAGCAGCGATGTCGTTAGATTCTACAAAAATCCGTGGATACTCTAATTCATCTACTCTTAGTGTCAAAGTACAAGTATTATGGTTTTGCCCAAACAACATATTTAAAAGATCGATATCACAAGGTGTATCTATAATCAACAACATGCAATATTTTATCATATTACTTGAGGGGCAACACAGGTATCTGTGTTGGGATACTTGTTATTTTAATTTTATAATATACTTCAGATTTAGAAATAGTTTTAAATATTAGACGATGAGACGTCCACGTAACATGTCAATAGTTTGATTACGCTGTTATGCTACACTCCGTGTACTGTATGCAAATAAAAGTATTTTGGATAAAAAACCTGAAGAACACAACCGGCATACATAAGCATACACTATACACCGCAGGGAGGACACCTCCTCGTTGGCTGACTCAAGGACGCCCCTTTTAAATTTGAAACTTATATTACAGAACGTCGCGTACCGTCCATCGCTGCATGACCTCGAGAGGATCACAAGCGGCAAAGTTCTGGTAGTACCGTCGCGTCGCGTCGATCGCGCATCCCTCATGTATTTTAAATGATCTTCAAGGAGGATCAAACCGGCATCCATAAGCAAAGCATGAGCAAATAATAAAAGTAAGCAAGCAGCGCAGACTGATATACAGCAACTTAAACTGCATTTATACCATACCGGAAAAACTATTTCTACCTATATCAATAATAATAATGTATAATGTGTGTAATGGAGTATTAAATGAGAACACTGAGAGAATCTCAAGGAGGGGTTCACATCTCGGTGCTATTCCACCCACTTAAACTTAACGCGAAACATGTCTTATCCAACAATAGTGTCCATGTTGTTATCATCGGTTAACGAACTTAACACTATTGAAGAAGAGTTACATCTTTTGAGGTTAACTGGCTTGCAACTGATCGCGGAAGATATTTTATCCAACAATAGCGTCAATTGGGTACACTCTTATTTACGTTATTTATCAACCCTCTCCCTATCTGCCTTTCTCATTCCATTGGACTGTTTTTTATAGATGATTATAAACTTTTTAAAACAATAGCTTCTCCACAAAGCTGCCTTTTGCTACAAACAGATATAAATACCATTATTTGCTAGCTCAAAGATAAAAAAATTTCAGTAAACGTCAAAAAATGTTTCGTTATGACCTTCACACAGAGCACAACTACAACATTAATGAGGTAGTCCTAGAGCGCAAACGTGAAATAAAAGACCTAGGAGTTACCTTTCAGAGAGACATGAGGTCCAATTTCCATTATATCCAAACAGTAAGTATATATCTGGGGCTTATTGTTAGAAATAGTAAATACAATGGACTAGAAACAGTTATACGACCATACCATACGCTAGTGAGACCGTATCTAGAGAATGCAATCACAACTGAAAACACACAACATTACATAAATGAACTTCAGAGAGGAGGATCACAACCGGCATGCATAAGAAAGAATGACACAATGAAGCCCCGCAATCGGCGGCTATAATCGGGTACAAAAAATGTTCAACGCTACACAAATATCCAATGCTAACCATAATCGGGTACAAAAATGTTCAGTGCTACACAGAAATAAGCAATGCTAGCCTTGACAAATGTTGCGAAACCAGCTGCTATAAGCACAGCTAAAACTCAAGGTCACCCAACACCCCATTTAAAAAACCCTTCAGAGACGATCACATTTGAAAACACACACCGAAGCACAAGGCTATTCACACACCATTTAAATAACCTTCAGGGAGATGTCAATAATAATTACATTCATGGACGCTCAAAATAAGCAGCTATACATTAGCATAAAAAACCTCAAGGTTACACAAACAACCAATACAGCAACTAACGGCAAATACTTCGAAATCAGTGTCTATAAGCACAGTGTAAACCAAAAAACTCAACGTTACACAAAACCCCATTTGAAAACCCCTTCACATACGATTACAATTGAAAACACACAACGTTACGAAACGTCCTTCAGGGAGGATCAGAACCGGCTCCCATAAGAACAACCCACATCAAAGCTCAAGGTTATCCGCACCCCATTTAAACGACCTCGGGAGCCCATTATAATGAGAAAGAAATCAACTAAGTGATCTCGAAAGCAAGTCTTATGAAGTGTCTGGTGAAATGGAGCACAGAAAACCTCAAGGTTACACAAACAACCAATACAAACACTAACGACAAATATTTAGAAATCAGTGTCTATAAGCACAATGTAAACCTAAAAAACTCAAGGTTACCTAACACTCCATTTAAAAAAGCCATTCAAATACGATCACAATTGAAAACACACTACGAAGCACACACATAATGACCTTCAGAGAGGATCGCAACCGGTATGTGTAAGAAAAGGGCACAATGAAGCCCCGCAATCGACGGCTGTAATCGGGTACAAAAAACCTTCAATGCTACACAAATATTCAATGGTAACCATAATCGGTTACAAAAAAATGTTCAATGCTACACAAATAACCAATGCTAGCCTTGACAAATATTGCAAAACCAGCCGCTTTAAGCACAACGTAACCGAAAAAATTCAAGGTTAACCAACACCCCATTTAAAAAACACACGAGGAAACACAAGGCCATTCGCACCCCATATAAATAACCTTCACGGAAAATGTCAATAATTCAAGGATTTGAATGACTTTGAGGGCGGATCACTATCAAGCCTCGTAAGAAAATCATACAACTAATCTCAAAGCTATCCACACTCTATCTGAATGACCTCCAGGGAGGATTTCAATCGGCTCCACATCAAACCTCAAGGTTATCCGGTCAATAATCGCATTCAAGGACGTTCAAAATAAGCAGCTATACACTAACACAAAAAACCTCAAGGTTACACAAACAACCAATTCAAACGCTAACAACAAATATTTCTAAATCAGTGTCTATAGGCACAATGTAAACCGAAAAAACTCAAGGTTACCAAACACCCCATTTAAAAAAAGCCCCTCAGACACGATCACATTTGAAAACACAACGTTACAAAATGACCTTCAGGCAAAGATTACAGAATAAAATCTTCAGGGAGGATCAGAATCGGCACCTATAAGAAAAGCCCACGTCACAGCTCAAGGTTATCCACACCCCATTTAAATGACCTTCAAATGACCTCGGGAGGATCAGAATCGGCATATCTATACTACTGGTACTATACCTTATCCACCGAAGAAACGGAGTAACCATGCACAATATATGTAAATGTGTTATTATAAACAGAAAAATTAAGTTCGATTTATCCGAGTAAAGCCCCAAAATATGGGTTTGAAATAATTTTTTACTCCTTTTCTTCAGTGAATGCAGTATAGTTAATTTACACAATTTACAATTCACAAGTAAATCGCGCAACAAGCTTTTATGATCATATAAATTATGTATAATGAGGCTATAAGTGGATAACTAACCCTTTAAAGGAACATTTTATTTTTTTTAGAACATTTAAATAAAAGCTTTTTGAAAACGTTTTTTTTATTTATTTTTAACTTTTTAGTTATTAACTTGCATTTATATCAAAAACAATTTTTATTTATTCTCAGCAAGCCCTTTTATTTGATACCCATATTGTAGAAGTGCATTAAAAATAGCTATTCCGCCATCTTGGATGGTCCGCCATATTTGTTTTAGAATGACGACACATCATGCAGTGATAAAACAACTCACCGACTTTGAATAGCATATTTTTTCCCAAACTTTTACAACAAAACACATCTTATCGTATCTAAAAATACAAATTATTTCCCATCATTTGAACGACAGTTTCTAATTTAAAATTTGCGCTATCCTGATATCCACTCATTTTCGTAGATTTCCTTTTATAAGACATCATGAAAACCTTAAACTAAACTGAAAATATAGACCTACTCTAAACATAACCTAAACTGTGTTGGTGATAAGAGTCCACTACCAACAGGAGTTTATCCCTATTACTTTCCTAAAGGCAGTCCAGCACCCCAAATGTTCCTTTAAAACTTATTGGAAAATCCTTACCGCGGATCTTTTTAACCACTTACATCGCGTCACAGTCATACACACCGGCTGTCCGGTCCTTCGTGGTTGCTTGGTGCACCAGCGGTTCGTTAGCTACCCCCTAACCTCATTTCGATGTCGTCACCGTCGTCGATACAACCTGGTGATGACCACTGCGTAGGTTGTATAAAGGAACTCGTACAATTCGATCCAGAATCTCCTGTGACTGCTGCCAGATTCTTGCTCACACCGCAAGCCTCTAGTTAAGCGCCAAATTCAAAAACTCTCTTCTCTCAGGTCGCCAGGTTTATGCAGTGATAAAATAACTCGCCGGCTTTGAATAGTATATTTTCCCCAAACTCTCACAACAAAATTCGTCGTTTGACTAAAAATGACATCAGTGGATCTATTGTCAGTGATGACATTCCTCTCTCATTAGACTGTCATTCCCATTACCATCTACTGGGCGTTCTCATATTAATATGGATACCCATATTGTAGAAATGCATTAAATAACTATTCCGGTATTGGATTTAGAACAACGTCATAGAGCTTATCGTGCATTGTCATCCAAACTAAGCGTGTATACAAAATTTCACCTCAATCGGTTGAAGATATCTGCTCCAAAATTGAGCTGCAAGATTCCACCCGAACAAGCGTACATACATTGCAAGTTAAAAATAAAAGCTTTTAAAAAACATCGAGACGCGTCAAAAGATTTGTCAAGAGAGGCACCTTTTTAACCAAAAGCTACTTCACCCCCTTATACCCTCCGGCCCCCGAGGGCCATCCACTGAAGAATTTTAAATGACAAAAGGTATCCTGTAACAGCTTGTTTCAAAGGCATGTCGAAGTCCTTTATTTTGACGCTTGACTTTTTAAAATCGGTCGATTCGTTTTCGAGAAAATTAAAAAAACCTTCGCGTATCTTAATTTCATTTAGAAAACAAAAGCGCACAAAAATATGCCTTTTTATTGCAATACGTATTGAAAATATTGCCCGTTAATGACCAAGCAATAACATAGGCTATGTTCAAATTCCTGAAACCCAAAACATGTTATGGCATATCATGGCAGATTTCAATGATCCGTTGACGAAGGTCATTCTAACTTTCGAGTATGTAAAAGAGCAAAAACCATGGTTGGGGATGGTTTTTGGTGATTTTTAAACCCCCTGCAAAGAATATAGATTTGCGGCTTTAGGCATTTGTCTGTCACGTCATGACAAACAAAATATATAAAATTTAACCTCATTGGCCACAATGCGAACTTCTGAAGATTTTAACATCCACGACAAAAGATTTAAGGATCATCTCATACCTCTATTAGCAACAAAAAGCAAAAATCAGAATAAAAAGCGAATTATCTGAAACTATTAATATCGAGAAAGAAGTAAGGCAGGGATGTGTCCTTTCACCCCTACTATTTAACGTCTACTCGGGGGAAGTATTGAGGAGAGCTTTAAAAGACACCACGCATGATATAATTATAAATGGGCAATGCATTAACAATCTGCGTTACGCTGACGACACGGTTATTCTAGCAAACAGTGCTGAAGCATTGCAACGACTAATGCATCGAGTAACAACAGCATGTGAAGAGTTTGGGATGGAACTCAACACAAATGAAACAAAAACGATGGTTATCAGCAAACATCAGGACAAGAAAGTAAAAATTAACGTCAACGGAACAGAGCTGGGAAGAATAAGAAGGATAAATTACTTTGGAAGTAATCTTGATGAAGCTTGGAACCATTCACTAGAGATAAGAACACGCATAGAAAAAGCACGTAACGTATTTTATAGGATGCAAAGGGTACTATGCAGCCGCCAACTTAACATCCTATTAAAATCTCGGACACTGAAATGCTAAGTTTTCTTTGCTGTACGGTGTTGAGGCTTGGACAATGACAGAAGCAACACAAAAAATATTACAATCTTTCGAACCCTGGTGTTACCGTAAAATGCTTGGAATATCTTAAGTGAGTCATACGTCAAATGAGGAAGTCCTGCGGAGAACGAGCAAGACAACAGAGCTTATATGAACCTCATAAAAGAAAGAAAAACACAATATTTTGGCCACATTATGAGAAACGAGAAATACGAACTGCTCCGTGTTCTCATCGATGGCAAAATCAATAGAAAGGGGGGACAGGAAGAAGACGCAACTCCTGGCTCAAAAACCTGCGACAATGGTCAAATATGACCTCCATACAATTATTTAGAGCCGCCACAGATAAGATTAAATGGACAAATGTAATCGCCAACGTCCTCAAGGATAAGGCACTTTAAGAAGAAGAAGAAGAAGAGATTTTACTGGACTAATAGTCAAGTGTACGCCTCTATGTAGCATGTCTCGTTCAATCAAAGGAAGGTGAACACCTGAACCTGTTTGAGAAGTTTAATCGAACCGCAAACTCAAGCGCTGGCGGTTGACTCCGCATGTCGTAATACCACAGCATAAAGACACAGCGTAATACGAACCTGCTACGTATCGGTTTTTAATTTAAACACCCCTCGGCTTCCGTTTTCCATGCTCTGTTTTGAATTCGATTAAAGTTTAAAATGCATCCGAGGTAGCTCAGTTTTACCTGGCTGCCATAGCTATGACCTGAAACGCCGGTTAACCTTGCAGTGAATTATTAATGGCTTCGGCGAGTTGAAGTAGCTCTTGTACAGTAATCTATCATCAAAGCGTTTTACCGCTGAAGGACAAACGTTCAATTTATGCAGCTTTAAAAGTTTGCCTTCATTATTATATATAGGTGCGGTGCGTAAGGTGCCTGGAGAAGATCTATTACGCATTAGCGATATTTTTCTTATGATTAGGCTAACCATTTTAAAAGCTTTTATTTAACCTGCAATGTATGTATGTATGTATGTGTATATATATATATGTATGCATGTAAACTCTATTTCCAAGCTTTCGGGATCATTTGATCCCTTCTTCTGGGCTACAAAGACAATTTAGCAATCAGCAACATTTGAATAATAAGGTTGAAATATTTTTACTTACAACAATTTGTGAGGATGTTGCTGGATGATGTTACAAAAGAAGCCAGGAAAGCAAGTATCGACACATATCTTGCATGAATCACGTTAAGTAACACACAGGAATTTTGCAAAACGATACAAAAGTTACAGTTAAAGATTAAAAACTTTGTAAAATATTTAAAATGTCCGTTCGAAAATTTTTATAGCCGGCAAATTTACGTCTTTATCGAAACGGCCAAGCACACGTGTCTCAGCGGAAATGAGAGGGAGAATGTATTTATTTGTCATTAATGTCATTCGTCATTAATTGACGCATACGCCAGTGATTCAAAAGGAATAATTTTTGTAAAGGGTGATTCAAAATATTATTATACCGTGTGAACCAGAATGATCTGATACCAAAAATGTTCATAATGTTAAAAAGGTAAGACAATGTGCGTGGTTAGCAATAGAAACATTAAATAGCTTATACAAAGGGGGAACACTATTCACCTCTACTCAGTATGCTAAGGGAATTGGTTAAGCTAAGCAGTGGTACTTTGTCTTTTAGCTTAGAAAAAAGATTATTGATTGTTGAAACTGGTTTAGAGTCAATTTTACAGTTTACATTCCTGAAAATCCTGACCAGTTCAGGAGTTAGTTCCTTGATAAAAGGCAATTTTGCATATATTGTTATTTCAGGACTGCTAGATTGGGCACTTACCACTTGTGAGTTATTAGTGAGAGCAGTGTTCGCGTTAGTTTTGACAATTTGCGGTGGTATATTGTTACCAGAATTAAAGAGGATATTGTTCACCAAGTATTTAGGGTAACCATTGTTAATAAATAATTTACATAAAGTGTGAAGATTTGGATGGTGGAAGGAATTGTCAGCTATTTTTAGGACCCTGTTTTTCATCTGCTTAATAAGGTTTATCTTAATTTGCATCCTACGGTAAGACATATAATTAAGGAACCTGCCAGGACTGCTAGGTTTTCTGTACCAGTCTACCAAAAGGATGTTATTATCTGATCGAATGAACCTTGTGCCAAGGAAAGGGACTGATTGTTTAGAGTCCTTCTTCTCAATAGTGAATTGGATGTAAGGGTCATAGCTATTGAAGGTGTCCACTATTTCATCCAAGCCTTCAGATGGTAGGCAGACTATTATATCGTCTACATATTTTTTTTTGTAGACGGCAAGTGAGTCTAATTTAAAAAAGAGATGTTTCCTCGAAATGGCACATATTTTTCAATGTGATGATTGTATGAATAAGAAAACCGATATCAACAATTTAAGTATAATTTATTCATATTTATTGAACTGTGAAAAATATCACATTGACAATTCTTTGGACAACTCACTAATTTAAAATCAAATTCATAGCGAAATTATACAATGTTGCTTAAATTTTCCCTTAATACAATACACTTATTGAATATTTTATATATAATATTATTCTCTCTTGCTTACTATAACTATTGCTAACTACACATTAAATTCCGCCTTTTGTATAAGCTATTTAGTGTTTCTATTGCTAACCACGCACCGCTGAGACACGTGTGCTTGGCCGTTTCGATAATGACGTAAATTTGCGGGCTATGAAAAATTTCGAACGGACATTTTAAATATTTTACAAAGTTTTTAATCTTTAACTGTAACTTTTGTATCGTTTTGTAAAATTCCTGTGTTACTTAACGTGATTCATGCAAGATATGTGTCGATACTTGCTTTTCTGGCTTCTTTTATAACATCATCCAGCAACATCCTCACAAACTGTTGCAAGTAAAAATATTTCAACCTTATTATTCAAATGTTGCTGATTGCTAAATAATCTTTGTAGCCCTGAAGAAGGGATCAAATGATCCCGAAAGCTTGGAAATAGAGTCTTAAGAGTACACTTTGCTGTTTATTTGCCGCTACCCAGCCATCCAGCTCGAGTTTTGTATGCATGTATATATGTAATTATGTATGTTTGTTCGGGTGGAATCTTGATAATTTTGAAGCAGATATCTTCAACCGATTGAGCCGAAGTTTTGTATACACGTTTAGTTTGAATTAAAATGCACGATAAGCTATGTGAGGCCCGTAGTTCTAAATCCAATATGACGGACCATTCAAGATGGCGGAATAGTTATTTTTTTATGCACTTATACAAAATGGGTATCCAATGAAAGGGCTTGTTGAGAGTAACTCAAAAAATAATGTGACATCGTTCTAAATCCAATATAGCGGACCATCCAAGATGACGTAATAGTTATTCTTAATGCACTTCTACAATATGGGTATCCAATGTAAGGGCTTGTTGAGAGTGATTCGAAAAATAATCTAATATCATTCTAAATCCAATATGGTGAACCATCCTAGATGGCAGAATAGTTATTTTTATGCACTTCTACAATATATGGCTATCAAATAGAAGGGGCTACCGAGAATAATTGAAAAAAATATTTCGACATCACTCTCAATCCAATATGGCGAAGTTTTTAAATTTTTGTACGTGATGTATGACCATAAGGCGGCCAATTATGAAGAAATTGCGCAAAATATGCTGACAAACTTTTAGACTTTAGGAGCTAATATGAGTATCAGGTTACACTACCTCCGCAATCATCTAGATAAATTTTCGGATTACTTAGAAAACTATAGTGAAGGACAGCGAGAGCGGTTCCACCAGGATCTAAAAGTGATTGAAGAAAGACGTCAGAGTCGATGGAATTGTCACATAATAGCAGATTACTGGTGGTTTCTGAAAAAAGATTGCCCCTAAGAAATGATAAAACAAAAGCTCATGAAAAGTGTTTTATGGAAATATAAAATATATTTTTGACATTTTCCTCCTTATTTACTTCGCTATAATCAAACTTTGGAAAACGTAACTGGCATTATTTTATTTATTTTTTTTTTCTCTGGGAGCCGTCAGTGTTTAAGCCTTTAAGGCCTATTGTACTATAACTTCCCAGAGGGGGGACGGTGCACGGCCAGCACCGTTGGAATGATTACACCATCATCCCGGACGGTCCGACGGGGGTCCCACGTCCGGGCCTTCCGGACGATCATCCAAAGTGCTGGCCGCGTAAAGACGCTCTGCTCGGCGCTTGTGTGGGCGACACCAACATGGTCGAAACTGAATGTCCTGTGTATATATTCAGTCACCCGTCCAAGCGCTAACCGCGCACAAGGCTGCAGCTGCCCCACTATCGAAGGCAGACGCTGTTTATCGCGCAGCCACGTGGGTCCCTCAACTGGCATTATACATATAGCTGTTACTTTGTCTCACATTTTTTAAACTTTGTAATTAAAATAAAAATACAAGTTAAGAAAAATCAGAGCAAATCTTACAAAATCGCTGATAGTATCATGAATAGTGTGCATAAATAACCTAAAATCATTCTCGTATCTAGGGCAACAAAACCACTGTAGACCATTGTTATCGTTAGAGAAGATGTTAGCAGTCAGTTCAATAAAGGCAGAAGCAGAAGTGATTGTAAGCATTTAACAAAAATCAAACATTTATCCTTGATTTGGGTCAACACAGTAGCCTGATTCTCCTGAGTACCACGTAGCTGTTTGCCATGAATAGTGTGCATAAACAGGCCCAAAATCATTCTCGTATCTAGGACAACAAAACCACTCTAGACCATTGTTATCATTAGAGAAGATGTTAGCAGTTAGTTCAATAAAGACAGAAGCAGAGGTGATTGTAAGCGTTTGACGAAAATCAAACATTTATCCTCCATTTGGGTCAACACAGTAGCGTGATTCTCCAGAGTACCACCTAGCTGTTTGCCATGAATAGTGTGCATAATTAGACCCAAAACCATTCTCATATCTAGGGCAACAAAACTACTGTGGACCAGTGTTATCGTTAGAGAAGATTTTAGCAGTTAGTTCACTAAAGACAGAAACAGAAGTAGTTGTAAGCGTTTAACGAAAATCAAACATTTATCCTTCATTTGGGTCAACACACTCGCCTGATTCTCCAGAGTACCTCGTAGCTGTTTGCCATGAATAGTGTGCATAAATAGACCCAAAATCATTCTCATATCTAGGGCAACAAAACCACCGGTAGACCAGTGTTATCGTTAGAAAAGATGTTAGCAGTTAGTTCACTAAAGACAGAAACAGAAGTGATTGTAAGCGTTTATCGAAAATCAAACATTTATCCTTTGTTCAGATCAACACACTAGCCTGATTCTCCAGAGTACCACCTAGCTGTTTGTCATGAATAGTGAACATAAATGGACCCAAGGTCATTCTCATAACTAGGGCAACAAAACCACCGTAGACCAGTGCTATCGTTAGAGAAGATGTTAGCAGTCAATAAAGACAGAAACAGAAGTGATTGTAAGCGTTTATCGAAAACCAGACATTTATCCTTTGTTCGGCTCAACAGACTAGCCTGATTCTCCAAAGTACCACCTAGCTGTTTGTCATGAATAGTGTGCATAAATGGATCCAAGATCATTCTCATATCTAGGGCAACAAAACTACTGTAGACCAGTGTTATCGTTAGAGAAGATGTTAGCAGTTAGTTCACTAAAGACAGAAACAGAAGTGATTGTAAGCGTTTAACGAAAATCAAACATTTATCCTTTGTTCAGATCAACACACTAGCCTGATTCTCCAGAGTACCACCTAGCTGTTTGCCATGAACAGGGTGCATAAATGGACCCAAGGTCATTCTCACATCTAGCGCAACAAAACTCCTGTAGACCAGTGTTATCGTTAGAGAAGATGTTAGCAGTTAGTTCACTAAAGACAGAAACAGAAATGATTGTAAGCGTTTAACGAAAATCAAACATTTATCCTTCACTTGGGTAAACACACTAGCCTGATTCTCCAGAGTGCCACGTAGCTGTTCCAAGTAGCTCCGAGCGTACACTCCTCTAAGGCTAAATACGCTCGAGTGAGGTCAAATTACATCTAAAATTTATTGGGAAAGTTTAGCTAACGAACTCTCGATGAATACGTTCTCTCCATTAAGTATTTACGGTGATTGTGATAATGGTCAGGAGCTAGATGCAGGTGCTACCGAGCTGTTGTGGTTAGGATGCAGGAGGCTAGTAACTTAGATGAACTATATATATCATATTATCAATGACAACGGTTGTCAAAATTTAAAGATGATCGTGTGGAATGCAATTTAATTATTTGGTAATGGAATGTCGTTCTGGAAGCTCTAAAATGCTTGCTGAAAACTCTGTCCAGTTGAGGTATTGAAGATAGAAAAAGTAACAAAAATACAGTGCAGAAGGGAATGATCGAACCTCGGAGCTAAAGAAGGTGATGGAATATTTTACTCTGTATTATACTAGTCAATGTTCGCGCGCAAAGCCTAGCTTTTTGCGAATTAGTACCAATATTTATTTGTATACCTAATAAATAAATATATATTGATTGATGAGGGCCAGTTTCTCAATGTCCAATTAAAGTGTCAGATAGGTATCTGCCAGATAGCATTGCTATGGCTTCAACTGTCAGATAAAATTTACGTGACTTCGTAAGTTTAGCCTTCAATTGTTTAAATAATTTATCTGACAGTTGCTGTTATCTTGCAGATAAATATTTAACTGGACATTGAGAAACCGGTCCTTTTAAGTGACCGAAGGGTGTCCCAGTAGGTACATCTAGATTTAAATTAAGCGCCATTTTGTAGCGACATAACCTAGAAATAGTATATTGCGCGAATGTTCTCGTTCGTGCGTAAGAACAGTTCGTAAGCTTCGTTTATTCTTTGAGCGCAATCATGTGCCAAGTGACAACGCAATTCGCAATCTCGTTCACAAATTTGAGGCTACCGGATCAGTTCGTTATGTAAAAGTGCCAGTCCGTCCACGTAGGGCACGATGGAACGAAAATATGGCTACAGTACCTGCACATGTAACCGAAAACCCAGAACTTGAATGAATAAGCTATCCAGCACAGAATGTGACTGGTGCATAGACCACACGATGAGCCCTTTTGCGCTTCTATCCGCGCTAGTTCCTAAGACCTGCCCTTTTAGCAAAGGCAAGTACATTCTTAGGTTCTATCCATTTTATCTCCATTGGTTCCAAGGTTCTTGAGCCCAGCACAGTCTGCCTGTGATAACCCAGGTTTTAACAGCGACACAAAATGTGTGCCGACGATTCTTCCTCTTCACCACACCACGTGCACGTTGGGTCGTTGACCACCCTCATCACGAACAAGTGACGCCTGAAGGTGTTGTGACCCGTTAATAGGCCTACTAGCAATCTCAGAGAGTCCAGAGAGAGACAAAGTTGTCTTACTCTCTCTGCAGGCCCTGCTAAGATGACCAGAGATGTCGTTCCATCTCAGAGAATGTTGATTCTGGATCCACTCTCCAGCTGTTTCCCTAATCAGGTTTACAGATAGTCCTAAGGCTGGTTCCGGGCCCACAAAACTGTTGCCGGATCCCATCCTAGCCAGATGATCCGCCATGTCGTTACCCTTTACCCCAGCGTGCCCAGGTACCCACATCAGTGATACCTTGTGTTTAGCTGAGATGTCGTCAAGAGCCCTCCTGCACTCCAAGACCAGTCCCGACGTTATTTTCCGAGCACTCAGTGCTTTGATGGCTGCCTGACTGTCAGAGCAGATAGTTATCCGCCTCCTAGACCCGTCAATTTCCCGAATACGGTTCACACAAGCCAGTATCGCATAGACCTCAGCCTGGAATACTGTGGTATGCCCCCCAAGAGGGAGTGAAAGTCTTGTATGGGGTCCGTAGACTCCCGAGCCCCAGCCCTCTCTAACGAGTGAATCGTCTGTGTACCAGACCTGTCCTCCTCCTTCGATGCATTTATTTATTTACAATATCCTGCATCGATTCAATAATTTGCATTTTTCTCGAAAATGGTTAGCCCTATTAAGATGTACCAAGCGACCATTTTTACGTAGAAATCTCTGAAATACCACTTTCTAAAATCAAAATATCAAAAAATTACCATTTAGAAAATGGGGTTATTTTTACCCTTAACTCCTCCCGTACGATACGCCTCTGATTAAAATTAGGAAATTCTGAATTCATAGTCAGATATAGCGTCAAAAGTTTACCCATCGTACCTAATTTCGTGATTTTGTTATGAATGGTTTCGAGAATATCGAGGGAAAACCGTCTTCAGGGTGCCCCGTGCAAAGGAAGCATTTCCGGACCCATGTTCATATGACATTTTCTTTCTATTTTTCGGAGTACTATTCGTGGTTAAAGTTTGTTAACATACTTAATTAACACCCTGTATAGGCAGGGCCATAAATCAACGACTTATTTTTATTTGAACTGTGTAA
The DNA here is from genome assembly GCA_951848785.1 of Callosobruchus maculatus. NCBI lineage: Eukaryota > Metazoa > Arthropoda > Insecta > Coleoptera > Chrysomelidae > Callosobruchus > Callosobruchus maculatus. Next base: position 8,119,585 of record CATOUR010000040.1, read on the forward strand.
GCTTCGACATCGACAGCGCAGATACCACATCGCGTCGAACAAATTTTATGGGGTCGAAACTTTTTTCACAATTACGGCTCTATCCGAATGGTAATTTGGTTCCGCCGGTTGTGAGGCATTGGCGTGGATACGTTCATCTCTCAAGGATTTGGATTGGCAGCTGGCAGTGGCGGCTGGTACTGAAGGGCACAAGGGCACGAGACCACCCACCCACCCACCGCTTACAAAAATGACAATTAATTTTTTTTGTTTTAACCCCCGAAAGCCGTCAGCACGGCAGCTCCTGTGGGCTTATTGTACTATAACTCTCTGAGGTGCGGAGGGCGATATGCGCGGTCAGTAGACGGCGTGTCGTTCAATCGGCCCACCGACTGCCGATCCGCGGTACTGTGAACACTGACGAGTCCAAAGTGTGACCAAGAGCGACCGAACCGTCCATGAACTGACTCGACCTAACGTGTGAAGGGAGTCCTTCTGAGCTCTAAAAGTCTCTCCCCCACTCACACGCCAGCCAGCCGTTCATGTACTAACCACGCCCGACGCTGCTTAGTCTCCGACTCGACAGCGGGCCGCCTTACCCGCACAGATAGCCGGATCCCCGAAAAAAAAAAAAATTACAATAAGTATAGTTATCATTCAGTGCTTTATTGCTCTACTATTAAATATTTTTGCGTTACATCGTTATACAATTGTGCATAGAGGAACTGGTCCAAATATGGGACCCCATTTTTTTTTTGAAGATTTATTCCTACTGTGTATCACTAGTCTGTGTCATTTTTACTACTACTACTACTACTACAATCACTAATGCCATTAGACCAGAAATAAAATATTTGTTTTATCAGTAACAGCCTTATTTCTGTTCAATATTATTACACAAATGACAAAGTTAAAAATAATAAAAAATTGGTATATATATTCATGATTCTGTATTATGCCGCTAAGTTTTTCATTCACAGCTGAATGGACAGCCCGTTATGAACACAACAAATTTTTCAGTTTTCCAACCCCCCCACACCCCAACCACCCCAAATTCACCGCTACCCAAAAAAAGTAGAAAATGATCAGGAACCCCTAAAACGCCTAAAAACAAAGTTTGAGGCGTTTTTATTTTTTTTATTTTTTATCATTGCCGCACCGCCACTTTTTCCAAAACATACACGTCTCCCATCCTCGCCGCGGTAGTAATGCTGTGTTAAAGTTTCGTTAAAATCAATTGAATAATTTTCGCGTTACGCAATATTGAACGATCTAAAAGAATACTCGTATGTCTGTATCATGTCTGTATACATCACAAATTCTAAGTTCCTCGGTTTCTATAATGAGCAAGGCAATGTTCAAATGGACCTAAAGAGTGTATTATTCCGCTAGGTTTTACATTCACAGGTCAGTGGACAGCCCATTATGAATACAACAAATTTTGTAGTTCTCCAACCCCCCACCCCCCAACCACCCGAAATTGACCCCTACCCAAAAAAAGTAAAAAATGACCAGGAGCCCCTAAAACACCTAAAAACGAAGTTTGAGGAATATTTAATTTTTTTTTGTTTTTTGCTAATTACTCCGCCGCCCCTGCACCAATTTTCAAAATTATAAGAACATTACCTACTATGACTGTACATATACATTAAAAAACAGACTTTCAAAAATATAGCAGTCTATATGAAAGCTATGGGATATATCAGTACATTAGTGATCAAATAACTTGTAAAAAACGTCAATATCACGATATGTTCGATACGTTAGTTAAACGTCATTTAGTAGACGTTGTTTTTTCGTTGGTTTTTAGTCTGCTGACATATTTTGATGAGTTATCACTAGATAATGGCGACAATTTGACGCGTGTCTGCTACATGGGTAATAAATTATCCATTCTTTGTCGGGGAAGTTAACATGATATTAGTCCATTATGCACACCGTCGAACAGACTCACCATACATTTTTGCGATGTTGCAACACAGCGTCAGACCATGATACTACGACTCCAACAGATATGATCAGTTGACGGACCGTTTTCGTACCGGTCTGCGCATGACGTCACCGCGTGTCAAAAATGTACAAGCACATGGCGCCAAAGCATTGATTTTTGAAAGTTTTATTTCGTTTCTTGTTATATCTGTCTTATATATTTAATATTCATACAAAATGAAAATAGCTCATGCACAGTATAATATAAATAATACATATTGCTCTGTATTTGAATAAAAGATTGGTGAAATAGTTATACAGAGAATGGATATTACTCGACGCCCGACCCATTTGCAGCAGTTCCGAGAGTACTGAATTTCAGGTACAAAAATTTTGTACCCAAAAAAATTTACAATGTGGAAAAAGAACAGAGCCAGAGCGGTCTGGACGTATTTTTCTGAAATCTCATATAAGAGATCGATTGGAGTGGCTATAGTGAAAGCATCTTTTTGTGGGAAAATTTCTCGAATAGGGGGTGGAATTTTTATATACTCCATCCAGGAGCCTTTGATTACCGTGCTTATTTTTTATATATAGATTATAATGATTCGTCACTAGCTCTTCAAGATAATTTGCATAATATGTATTTAATGTATAATTTTTTTAATAAAAAGTAGACAAGAAATAAATAACATGTTTTTGTCATTAGAGGTTTTAAAAAAATCATGAACAAGCATAGTGGCAATAATTATGTTTATAGCGAATAAATATTGACTTTTTTTCTGCTAATGAGTTGGAATTTTTGAAATTAGGGGATAAGAAAAATACATTCTCAACTTTTTTTATTTTTTATTTATTCAAATATATGTCACAACCACTATACATATATTTTATGTTATACATAAAACGAAAAACGTACCACAACACAATAGAACAATATCTTTCTGGGCATTGTATTTAACTAGTACAGGTGAATTCTCACAGAGTAAAGGTTTTTCCTCAATTTTTTCACAATGTTTTCATGCCATGTATCTGTTTAATAATAAAAATATGTTTGAATTAAAAACTTTGATGCACTTGTAGTGAGGGTTTCTGATACCCTGGGTATAGGCAGGGCACATTATCTGTTGCGCTCTTGTGTTGTAGTTATTGATTCTGTAAATATGAGTCTAATAGGGAAATATATTTTGGACAGACAATAACAATTGAAATAACTGTGCGTAAGAGCACAGAACTAGCCTTTTTCTATTATGAACTGAAAATAGAATATCCTAAAAAATATGTTCTGCAAACTGTAAATTTCTAACCATGTTTTAGCGCATTTTCATTTTATGTAGCATTTTTTTATTCCACGTTCTCTGCTAATTTGTTTAAATTCGCAAGATAGTTTTTTCAAATTTTCAAAGCGTTTCCATTATAGTTGGAAAATATATGGTCGAGCTGATTACACTTGGCCAAGAACTCATCTGTAGGTTTTAGTAGTCCACCTTCTGTTAAATGGTTGACCCAAGTGAAAGAAATATCTGTGCAATCTGGGATATAACCCAGATTCTCCTTATTTTTCAACTTAAATGCAATGAAACATGCCAAACTTTTCAAATCATCCCATAGTAATTCATCCAAATCAGTTTGTATAACGTCCAGTCTTTCGGACATTTCTTCCTCGTCCTCACTCTCAATGGACAACTTTAGCACACTGAATATTTCTCCAGTATGAACCTTGAAATTTAGATGAAACATAAGTATAAAAATATATTTACCCTAGAAAACATTCGGCTAAAACGTGTAACTAAACAAGTAAACAAACTCCGTTTGTCACACGCTGACGTCACAGGTGGAAGCGAGACGGAAGACATCATGCGCGTGAGCATACCAAGTCGTAGCGTCAAACAAACAATAAAATTTCCATGGTTCAAGCTCTGCACGGCTTATGTGAGAGAAGTTAAGAGAAAAGCTTTTTCAAACTCCCACCTCTTCCACGACTGTGGTGTTCCTGTTATAGCACTTTTATTTTACACATCCCAGCCAGGCTATGCGGCACTACGGAGTACGGAGTTTGTTGGCATGCGGTCCAGCATCCAACTGAACATTCTACAGCTCGATGTGCGGCTGCATTCTCCGGTTTATACATTTTTTATGTATCTACATGCTACAGCTGCACATACTTTCTAGGATAGGTATTAGATTTTTGTTTATATTGATCCATATATCACAGGGGCGGACTTAGGATTTGTTCTAGGGGGAGGCGGACGGCGCTCGAATTTCATCATGACTGGAAATAATTTTCTGAAGAGCAAAAAAAGGCTCTCTAACCAACTTTGGCTTTTTATATAAATATACCAGCTGACCCGACAGACGCTGTCCCGTCTTAGCTATGAATATTGAAATTGAACTTAATTCTGCAATAAATAATAATTATCTGAAAAGCATACTGTTCATTGGAATACTTTTTGATATCCAACACGTTTGTTTTGCTTTCGGGCGCGTAAATAAATAATGAAGATTCTGTCAATACGGAACAGGCTACATGACAATGTGGAAAACATGGATTATCAATATTGATCCCACAAACGTTCAACTAACTGCCCTTGCGATTTGGTTATCGTCATTGCAAATGTAAGCTGCACTGAAAATTGCAACCGTTTAAAGTCGAATGGCATGTTGTTTGGAATCATAGGGACCGTGAAATCGTCCTCGCTTTTGTAATTCCCTGTTTTTTTAATCAATTTTACGTTTTTTCTCTGGACGTTATTATCGACCGTATTTTTGACCCAAATTCAAGTAGAAAAGTTCACTTAAACACGTGTCCTAGAGTCTGGTCTTCAAGATACATGGTGCCAAAGTCTGGAAAATATTGGATGTATGCCACTGGCCTTAAAAAAAAATAAATACTATTTTTCAGACGAAACAGATGAAAACTCTTGGAAACTTTTTTGTCTTTTGATGTCTTTTCGTACCCACTTTGTTTTGGAAGAAAAAATTAAACACCACTTCATAGCCCGTCCAAGAAGTGGAGCTATGGAATGGAATGGATTTGTTCCAAAACACAGTGGGATGCAAAGAGATATTAAAAGAAACGAATATGTTTTTATCTGTTTTCTTGATTTCTAAAAATCATAAAGTTTTTTCATCCTTGCAGCGTAGTAATACTGTGTGAAAATTAAATTGAAATCAATTCAATAGTCTCCTTGTTACACTATACAGAATGTTCAGAAGCAATAATCTCGCATGTATACACCACAAAATTCCCTTGGTTTCCGTAATAGCCAAGGTAATGTTCGGATGCATCTAAAAAAGTGTGTTATGACACTAGGCCTTTCTTTCACAAGTTAGTGGACGGCCTATTATGAATACAATAATTTTTCAGTTTTACAGCCCGCACCCCCCCAACCACCCCAATATCACCCTCACCTAAAAAGGTAGAAAATGATCAGGAACCTCTAAAATGCCTAAATACAAAGTTTGGGGAATATTTAAAACTTTTGGTTCTTTGCTGCCCAAATTTCATCACAATCCATGGAGCGGTTACTGAGATTACGTGACTAGAAGAATGCGTACATACAGACAGGCAGACCGACAGACAGACCGACGGAAATGAGTTGTGTGGATTTTCGTTATGTAGACATCATAAAACACCCAAAAAGCGTATTATCTCAAAATCGAAAATTCTTACGATCACAATACTCCCCTCACCTATCGGTGTGGGAAGTAAAAGTCCATAATCAGAGATCCACTTTTGGAAGGTTACTAGAATCACCATGAATGTAACCTTCCTCCATTAAAGATATATTGGCGTCTGCCGTTAGAACAAACACCTTCGCCGTTCCACTCAAGTCTAAATGTTGCATACTGTACAACGCAGCGTATGCACAGCGGAGTGACCAGACTGTGGCTTCCGCGAACAATTCATGACATGTGACGTCATACGGCATTTCACCACCGCGGACGCTTTACGCAAATATAAAATTGAATAACTCTGCCGTTTTTTGGAACATTCAGATGATTTTTTTCGGCATCCTTCAAGTGAAAGAATAGACTATCAAATAATAATGAATTTTCCAAATTTTATTTTTTAGGAAACTTCTCCATGTGTACAGAAAGCACAACTATTAGTGTTTCGCGATGGCCAAGCAAATGCCGAACACTGCCTATAGAATGAAAACTCATTGGAAAGCCATTCATATCTGCCATCCACGTTTGACTGTGGCTACTGCGAACAATTCATGACATGTGACGTCATACGGCATTTCACCACCGCGGACGCTTTACGCAAATATAAAACTGAATAACTCTGCCATTTTTTGGAATATTCAGATGATTTTTTCGACATTCTTCAAGCGAAGGAATAGACTATCAAATAATAATGAATTTTCCAAGTTTTATTTTTTAGGAAACTTCTCCATTTTTACAGAACTATTATTGTTTCGCGATGGTCAAGCAAATGCCGAACACTGCCTACAGAATGAAAACTCATTGGAAAGCAATTCATGTCTGCCATCGACGTTTTTGTATTCAGAATACGGAGGCTCAGAATAATGGCCGTATCCGTATCGTAGCCGAATTGAGAAATTTACTGTAAACAGAGCAGAGCGCGTTCAGCCCGACACACGGTCTGTTTACTTTACCTATAAATTTCATGGAGGCCGCAATGGTGGGTCGTTTTGTGTGGGAGTAAGGGGTATCACAGGTAGGGTTGCCAGCCATACTGTGATACGTATATACAATGTGTTTCACCATCATGTCGACAAACTTTGAGGCGTGGAAATACAATTAAAGTTATCGAGAAAAAATGCGAAAAAAAGGGGTCAACCTTTTAATTAATTTTTTATTACATTTTCAGTTTCTGTGTCACGACTTCATGGGTTCGCGCAGTTGTAGCGCCATAGCTTGATTATTTATCGACCGATTCACGACATTTTGGACTCATTTTATAGGAGAATGACTGTGCATATCAAGTAAAGCTAAAAAAGATAATACCTGACAATTTCTAAGCCTAAAAAATTCACCAAACTGGAAAAAAATTTTTTGAAATGCACTTATTTGGGTTACTTATAAATAATTTGAAAAAAAGCCTTATTAGTGCCTATTTATTAATGTTTATCAGGATACTTCTTGTCTAACGACATGCAACTTGTTTATGTAGCATTAAAATCATCGACGAAATAGTTTTTTATTACGACCAATTTTGAAATAAACGAGAATTTGGTACGCACATTGTCTTTATTGGACTTCGGTACAGATTATTACTTAAATGCAATTTATATGAACAAATTTTATTATTTTTATTTTTGGTATTATTTATTCAGTATTCAGCCAAATGACTAAAGGCAACTAATTGAAATGAGATACGTTGGAATCACTTGGAAATCAAAGAAAACAGACTGGAGCGTAGCTTAGCGTCGAGTAACCCAGAGCGTTGGTTTCATAAGTCAAGGGTGCCTAAATAAAAATGGCGTACATTTTGAAAATTTCGTTGATTAATTTAAATACTAAATAATCACATTTGTTTAGGTAAATTACATAGTCCAATAAAGACAATGTGCATACCAAATTCTTGTTTATTTCAAAATTGGTCGTAATAAAAAAGCCTATTTCGTCGATGACTTTAGTGCTACATAAACAAATTGCGTGTCTTTGAACAGAAAACATCCCGATAAACATTAAACTGTGTTTATAAATAGGCAATAATATGGCTCTTTTCAAATTATTCGCAAGTAACCAAAACAAGTGCATTACAAATTTTTTTTAAGTTTGGTGGATTTATTTAGCCTTAGAAATTGTAGGATATAATTTTTTTGCCTTAGTTGATATGCCCAGTCATTCCCCTATAAAATGGGTCCGAAAACTTGTGAATCGCTCGGTAAATATTCAAGATATGGAGTTACAACTGCGTGAACACATGGCGCTGTGATACAGAAGTCATAATACAAAATGGCCTATCTGTCGAAAATTTTAGTGCTACATACACGAATTGCATGTGGTAGGACAGGAAACGTCCTGCTAAACATTAAAATGTCTTAATAAATAGGCACTAATACGGCTTTTTTCCAAATTATTTCTAAGTAACCCAAATAAGTGCATTACAAAAATTCTTTTTTTTCAGTTTGGTGAATTTTTTTAGCCTTAGAAATTATGAGGTACTATCTTTTTTTCCTCTAATTGATATGCCCAGTCATTCTCCTATAAAATGTGTCCAAAGTGTAGAGAATCGGTCGATAAATGATCAAGCTATGGCGCTACAACTGCGCGAACCTATGAAGTCGTGATACAGAAATTGAAAATGTAATAAAAAATTCATTAAAAGGTTGACCCCTTTTTTTTCGCATTTTTTCTCGATAACTTTAATTATATTTTCATACCTCAAAGTTTGTCGACATGATGGTGGAACACATTGTATGTATATTTTTAATAGATTAAGGGCCGATTTTATCAACATGCATATTTAACAAAGAATTTAATAGCTTTCCTATTGGACGTCATTTAGCAAAAGCTTTTTATTGGGTATTGCGGGCTAGGTTAATAAATATCGTCCAATAGTATCTTATCAATACTGAAAACAAAACGTCAAAGCTGGATGACACCTTTCGTCATATCGTGTATAAGCTTTATAACAAAACAATTGTTGTAACAAGTGTATATTTGTTGCAACATAGGCGATGTATGAAGTTTGCAGCTCGAGACGAAGTCTACGATCGAAATAAGTATCTCTTTGAATGTTTGAAATTAGATCACAAAACCCAGTAATAAAGTACCTAAACAAATATGTTCTGAGGCGACCTTTTCTGTAGCATTCTGGGTGGCCGAGTGGCATAGTGGTCGACATCGTAACGCTTGATATCGCTGTATTCGTGGGTGGTGTTGGTTCGAGACCCAGCCCGTGCAACTATTTTTTTTATCCAAAATATTCATCGATGTGCTTTTTACTCATGTTACAGACATTTTTTTGTATCATCGACACAAAAATGTTTTTGAATCAAATTTTATTAGACATTTTACTTGACATACATATTGCAAAAGCTAAGTACCGGAGGCGGTGGAGAATTCAGTCAGTGGAAGTGAAGTTTATCCGTCAATATCAATCGCCAATTGCTCTGATAGCGGTATCAAAATGAAATTATTCCAAAAAAAGTGAAATTATTCGTAATTTTTGTTGTACTGGTAAAACATTTAATAACATTTGATTCAAAAACACATTTACGTCGTTGGTACAAAAAAATGATATAACATGAGTAAAAAGCATTCCAATGAATATTTTGGATAAAAAAAAATAAAAAAAGTTGTTGCACGGGCTGGGTCTCGAACCAACACCACCAGCGATACCAAGCCATACGATGTCGACCACTATGCCACTCAGCCACCCAGCCAGCTAGAGAAAAAATTGCCTCAGAACATATTTGTTTAGGTACTTTATTACTGGGATCTGTGATCTAATTTCAAACATTCAAAAATATATTTATTTCGATCGTTGACTTCGTCTCGAGCATAAACTTCATTCATCGCCCATGTTGCAGCAAATATACATTTTAGTTACAACTGTTACAAGCATTTTCACGAAGTACGTTACACGGGTTCGGGAACCGTCGGTATGTTTTCGGTTCTGGATTCAAAAACCATTTTTATTTTGATATAACTTTTGAATTATTGCGAAAAAAAAAGAAAACAAAAACAGTTTTGTTGTAAAAGTTATATTTGATCTCTCCATCTATCACAATATAAATTATTCAAAACCCTAATTTTTTGTCATCGTCATTTAGCAGAAGAAAAGACCAGCGATCAAATCTACAGTTTTTGCGGATTCTAATTGGTTGAAATTAACAATTGTTAAATTTTTTGTTAAACAAGAAAATGCAATTTTTCACCCATTTAGTATGGAAAATCAGACTGGAAAAGATACTAGATGGTTCATAATGATCGACTGTATATAAGGCATGTCATTTTTAACCTTTTTGAGGTAAACTTCAAGAGAAATCAGTAGTTTTCAGAGTAGTCTGACAGATGCATGTTCTTGAACGGGCTGCTCTGGTTGGTCAAAGGCTTTGTTGAAATGCGCCTGTTGATAAATTCGGCCCTAAGGGTTGTATTGTAGATTAGTAAAATGAAGGTAACTGGTAACACTCAGTACATTGTATTGCTCCACTTAGTCAGGAGGCTACCAATTCGGTACGTGAGATATTGGAAAATAAGCGTATAACTAAGATTGTTTATAAACAGAGTGAGTGTGTTAAGTATGTCAATAGGATGTGGGTTAGATATAAGGTTCATCTGTAGTTTGCAACGGGTAAGATCAATATGCACCAAGTTTCAAGCATGAATTGGTTTTACTCAGGGCTCCCCTAAGCCTCCTGTTTGGTGCAGTGTGTATGTGCCAGGAAGATGTATTACAACGGTATCATATTGTCTTTCGCTATACAATGTGTCCGGTCATCGGTATTGGAGCCAGTATAGTACACATGTAACATTTTTTGTTCATTGAGATTCTATTTACCTACATTACACCTCTACATATTTCGAGACAAGTAAAAATAGAGCAAGGCTTTTTGTCGGCTCAGAAACCATGATATCAGTCGCAAATGTGTCGAGAGACCAGTCGGTTGTGTAAAAGAGATGAACTGGTTGTGTAAAGATGCCTCCTAGACGATACAGCCCCAGTTGACGCAGTTAAGCCTTTTTGAACGTGGTCGGATTGTACGCCAACGAGAACGAGGTGCTTCTTTCAGAGCAATTGCCGTAACCATGGGGCGTAACGTGGCTACTGTTGTAACAGCATGGCGCGCATGGATTGCAGAAGGACGAATGTAGCGAAGTAGAGATTCTGAAGCCTATAGAAGGTAGAATGCAATCCACTCGAGCTGGTATGCAGCTATATGGAGGCTCATTCGAATCCGCACGGTGTAGCACAGATCAAATGAACTGGGCTTAGGATCATATCGTCCACTTCTAGTTCTTCCTTCTTCTTTCATGTGCCTTGTCCGGACTCCCTGACGTTGGCGATCACTATGGCGAGGGCATCTCTGTCTTGTGCTACCTGCATCAATTCTCCCACTGATCTTATTCCAGTCCAATCACGGATATTACGTAGCCTCTCAATATATGACCAAGATAGGCGATTTTGCGGCATTTAATTGTGTTTAGTATCTGCCTGTTGGTACTGGCTCTTCGAAGTACTTCCGTATTGGTGACGTGATCCACCCAAGGTATGCGAAGCATTCTCCGATGCAACCACATCTCAAAATCCTCAAGGTAGATTGGTGCCAAGAACAGCCTATTACGAATACAACAATTTTTTGAGCTTTAAAGCGAAGTTTTGGGAATATTTGAATTTTTTTGTTTTATACAAATTACTCCGCCGCCAAAGCACAGCTTTTAGGCATTTTAGCAGCATTACCTACTAGGATCCGACAGCATATCGATACCCAAATTTCATCACAATCCATGCAGCAGTTACTGAGATTACGAGGTTAGAAGAACGCGTACAGTCAGACATACCAACGGAAATGGGTGCCTACTACGCTACTATGTTGACGTATTTATACAAAGCCTTCCGATCCCATAGTAGATAATGCCACAGCATAAACAGTTTATTCTTTATAGTATAGTAATGTATAGTAAGTATTTTCTTACCATTTTTTATTCTTCTGTTGTATCAGGTGATGGACTGAAAGCAGAACATTTAAAAATTATTGCACGATACATTGCTAAGCCTTTAGCGCATATTATAAACATAAGTTTTTCATCAGGCGAATATCCTATAGCATTCAAAAAAGCACTTATAACACCAGTTTTTAAAACAGGTGATAAATTAAATGTGACTAACTATCGACCTATTTCAGTAATATCTAATTTAGCAAAAGTCTTTGAAAAATTGTTAGAAAAAAGAATGAACAATTATTTAGAAAAATACAATGTATTATCAAAAAATCAATATGGTTTCTCAAAAGGCAAATCAACAACAGATGCTATTTTATCAATAATAAATGATATAAATAAAAATATTGATTCAAAAATTCCGACCATTTGCGTATTTGTTGATCTTGCCAAGGCATTTGACACTGTTAGTCATGTGCATTTGTTAAGTGTATTAGAAAGAGCTGGATTCAGAGGAACATCATTTAAATTAATAAAAAATTATCTATCAAACCGTGAACAACTTGTTAAACTATCAGAAATACATAGTCATGAACGAATTGTTAAATACGGAGTTCCTCAAGGCACAGTTCTTGGACCGTTATTTTTTAAGATATATTTGAATGACTTATTTAAATTAAAAAGTGAGGGTAAAATAGTTAGCTTTGCTGATGACACTGTGATATTATACCAATCAAGTAATTGCATAAATTTAAAACATAACATAGAAAAAGACTTGATACAAATATCACAATGGTTTAGCAGCAGATTACTGACTATAAACTATAATAAAACTCACTTTGTCGCATTCAATTCATATGCAAAATATTTACCAAATTATACTTCGCTTTCATTTAATATCGGTAGAGAACATATAGAAATTCAAAGATCACCCAATACCAAATATTTAGGAATATATGTTGATGAACACATGAAATGGGATATACATATTAAATACGTAGTAAAAAAACTGAGATTCATTTTACACAAATTAAAATATATATCTAACATCCTTCCTGAAAATTATTTACGTATATTATATTCTGCTTTAGTAGAAAGTCATATGACATATGGGATTTTAGCTTGGGGGGCTGCTAGTAAAAACCATATACATGAATTAGATATTATACAAAGATATATCATTAAGATGATATTTCATAAACCACGACTTTATCCTACAACAGCTCTCTATGAGGAAACCAAGATATATGACATCCGACAGCTGTATTTCTTACATTGCAATTTACATTATTATAAGAATAAGTATGATCAATCAAAAATTGTACACACCCATGAAACAAGATATAAATTATCCTCCAACCTTGTTTTCAAACCGCATAAAAGTATAATGCTTAGGTCATATGTTTACCTATCCTCAAAGCTATACAATGTATTACCATCAATTATTAAAGAAATTCGAAGGTTAAGCCATTTCAAGAAACAAATAAAAAATTGGATTCATGAACTACCCCGTTTTCAAATGCACAAATATATTGAGCTTATATAGAAGCAATATAATTTATTAAACTTAATAAAAAATAATCATCCGTCAAAATTACAGTTTAGCTTATTTTTATACTAAAAATGCATTCGGATTAAGTATCCCTCAAAATGTAAATGTAACCTTACATAATATTATGAATTTACATGTTTGCTGCGTTCAAGGTGTTCCACCTTCTGCGGCTTTTGATGTTTATTTAATTTATTACATATGTGGAAAACGTATTGTAAATTTTTATAAATAAACATTGTTATTATTATTCTGATTTTTCAAGTTTCTCTCGCATGACTGCGGTAGCAACAAATGTTGACGGGCTATGCCAAGTCAACACCTGAACTATTACGGATCGGAATTTAGGAAGGATCGTACAATATTGCAGGTCTTCAGGATTACAGATTTTTGAAATATTTTGTGTAACTTTTCGTCTAGGCCTAACTGTTGTAGGTGTGGTGTAAAAGTGTTTGGTGTAAGGCCTGAGACAGACATAATTAGGGGGACAATAGTAACTTTGTTTTGCTTCCATAGTCGTTTTATCTCTATCGCAAGGTCAGTGTATTTAGATATCTTCCCAGCGTAGGTATTTTGGATATTCGTATCGTTGGGAATAGCGATATCTATCAAATAGGTAACTTTGTCTGCCTTCGATTGGAAAACTATATCTGGCCGATTTGCCGGGATAGTCTTATCTGTATGTATTTCAACGTCCCAGTACAGTTTGTATTCATTGTTTTCGAGTACTGATGTCGGTGTGTAATTGTAATATGGATCTGTGTTTTCTATTAGCTTGTTTGTTGTGGCTAGTGCTTGGTGAATGACCTTGGCTGCAGAGTTATGTCTAGCTGTGTACTCGGTTCCAGCGAGAGTTTTGCATCCGCTTGTTATGTGGTCTATTGTTTCCTTTTGTTGGTGGCACTTTCTGCAATTGTCGTCGGTTATGGATGTATCTTTAATTATGTATTTCATGTAGTTCCTTGTCGCAATCACTTGGTCCTGTATAGCAAGCATAAAACCCTCAGTTTCTGGAAAGAGTTGGCCATCCTGCAGCCAGGTGTATGATTGTCTTTCATTAATGTGATCTTGTGTGACGCGGTATCTGTGCTTGCCATGGAGTGCTTTTTGTGACCAGGTATTCATTTTTTCTTGTTGTAATTCTATGTGATTGTGTCCGTCTGCTGAGTGATCAGAGCGGGATAGGTTTAGTGGAGTATAGTTTTTGTCTGCCTTTACTATCGACCTATGCAAGTTTGTCTGTTTGCTTTGGAAAAAGTCTCTGAGCGTTTTTATTTGTCTTGTGCAAAGTGACTGTATATCTATAATCCCCCTGCCTCCTTGTTTTCTGTCAATGGTGAGCCTTTCTTTGCACGCGTTTGGATGTGACATTCGATGTTTCGTAAGTTCTGTTATTATTATTATTATTATTATTATTATCAACGTACATTAAGCCTTGTCATTCCAATGGAAGTTGTTTCTGAAACGAAAAGTCCCAACTTTGAGAAAGCACCATGTATAGCTACTATTGCCCAATAAGTTGCGCTTAGTTACTTGAAACAAATTTCAGATCAAGTTAAGGTTTCCTATTACAATGCAATATTCGTCGGAGATGTGAATGAAAAGCAATGGAATGAAGTGCCATTTATTTCGAAAACCTTCAGGATACGAGCAAGACGACTTTATCGGGAAAAAATTCATTTCGCTCGTTCTCTTTTCCAGCTGCTGAAAGATTAATTTCAGCATTGACAAAGAACCGTTAGTGTGCTTGACAGCGGGAAATATATTTCTCCAAACCGCGACATCATTATTGTTATTCGACTTCTAGGAACCCGTCTCTCGCTCTCCCTTCAAGGACTTGGCATTTATTCCACTCCAACTCCCCATCCCTAGCGATTGTTACAAGAGACCGTTTTTAAAAGGTTTTATATAACTTCTCTTGTAGGTTCGCAATCGATTGTGATGTATGGTAATTGAGGTTTTGAATAAAATTTTGTTTTGTCATAAATGGAAAGATCATACATACGTTTCATAACAAAACTGTTTTTGTTTTCTTTTTTTCGCAATAATTTGAAAGTAATATCAAATTAAATAAGGGTTTTTGAATCGAGTACCGAAAACACGCCGACGGTTCCCGAACCCTTGTGACGTCACCATGGCGGTAAGGATGCTCTTTTGACCAACGACGTCCTACTCCGATACGAGATTCTAGATTCCCAGCCAGTCGCGAAAATACGTACTGCTAAACTGGTAACTACTGTATATTTGTTGCAAAACAGTCGACGAATGAAATTTGCAGCTCGAGACGAAGTCTACGATCGAAATAAATATGTTTTGAATGTTTGAAGTAGAAGTCAGATTACAGATTTCAGTAAGTAACTACCTAATCAAATATGTTTCGTTGAAAAGATCTCCTCAATCGAAGGATGGCCCAGTAATTAGAGAGTCCGCTAGTGGATCTCAGTGTCTTTGGGTCAAAACCCAGGCCTTCGAACTTTTTTTTAATTTTTTTTATCAAAATATTTTTATAATCCATCTAATCGCAAATGTCTTGAACACCTTGATAGAACCGCATATGCCTCAATAAAAGTGAAAGGGAATTTAATTTCGCCTTCACTGATGTTAAACTGATCATACCATTCTATTTGGAAAAAAGTTTTTCAATAATAATATACAGGGTGTTCTATTTAAAAAAGGGAAGTTACGTAAGTAAGTATATCTACTTCCGGTATATCCGGATGTCTGCGATCTTTGAAATTATTTTCTATTATATAGTAGACTATTTGAAAAGAGATTTTTCGTGCTCAAGCCATTTTCTTCTAATTTAAACGGTAAGGCTGCTTATTGGACCTAACGGTGTGGAAAGTAAAAAGAAAAACCTAAGCGAAAAATTCATAGACAAACCAGAAAGCTGAGACAAGACGCGTCTGTATAATTTTATTTTACTGAATGATTCTACGGAGGAGATGCTGAACAATTTTTTGTGCCAACTTCAACGAATTGTAACTGACGTGAACTGACGTCGAAGTTCGCACAGAAAAATATCCATTTTCCAGGAGTTCGACGAGGATGTTGAAGTGGCAACTAAAACATTTAAGATCCTTATGCCGTTAAGAGGGAACAGTTTCCTTTTAAAGCCGCTTGCGGTACTGAAGGAATAACAACGCTTGTAATTTTATAGCAAAATATTTGCTTCTCACCTCTTCGCTTCATTGCAGCTATAATGCAAATATTTACACTAGCGTCTTCTAGATTCAAGCCGATACATAACGTTGGAGTTTCCCGCTTCTTTTCTTTCGTACCTTACAGGACCCAGGGGTCGATTCTGTAACAGCATGGTTAAACATAACGTATGGTTGAAATAACTAATGCCCATTGTAACCACCATAGGTATTCTGTAAACAGCGAGCTGGTTAAAACTATAACAGCTAGTGGTTAAAATAAGCAGTTAAAATAGTATGTACAACGGCGGGGCTTTTGGGTAGCGTAACCTAACCCAGAAGAAAAAATGGAGTCAAGTTGATTGACTCAGTACTTCCCACACATAAAGGTGATACCAGTTTATTATTTTCCCATTGCATGAAGCTATAGTCTGGAATTCATTTGCAACCAAATTCAGCTCTGGCTTCAAGTCATTATGCTTTGCGTACGAGAAACTGGCTAGAACAACATGGAATACCTTTTGTACCACGAAACGACATTCCTCCCAATCTTCCTCAAGCAAGACCTATCGAAACTTTTTGGGCTCAACTGAGTACCAAAGTTTATAACAATGGCTGGGAAGGTCAAAACAAACAGCAGCTAAGAAGAAGAATAATGCTAAAGATCAGAGAAATTGATTTAGAATCTGTCCAAAACCTAGTGAGGAACATTAAGAGGAAATTGCGAGCCGTGGAAGATCATGGCCCATTAGCAGTACTTTAGTATCATTTTTATATTAAGAAATATTGTTATTTGTTGTGAATCTTGTTACAGTACAAACATATTATTGTGAGATATTCTTTTAATTTTTTGAAAGCTTCTCAAAACTTTTGCAACATACGTTACTCCACAAAGGAAAAGATCTACAAAGCAAACTGCGATTAAGCAATAGCAGTTGTGCTTTTAGTTTTCTAAGTAAAATATCAAGGGAGGCACAGTCGGAAGCCTTCGACAGGTCACACAGAGTTGTTGTACTATGAGACCCTGCGCCAAAGCCCTCGACTACGTCCTTCTAAGCTTCTAATAAGACATCAGTAGTACTCCCTAGTAGAGATCCGTTTGAAAATCAAACAAAAAAATTCATTTTTCAGAAAAAACTGGACCACACGTTCTCTTAGTACCTTTTTAGTAAGGTTACCAAATGAAGTTATTATACTTATATGGGATCTCCCTCTCTTGAAATTCAATTCAATTTAATTTATTTGTATCTATTAATGAGTTATAAATATTGCCACTTCGAAAGCAATGCTTGTATGAGGTATAGGCATATACCGAGGCATATACACATACGATAATTTAGCTAACCTATTGCATTTATCCTATCTGCTGAGTGATCATGGCTTCTATTCAGTTTTGAAGTTAAATTCTTCCGCCTGGACTGAAACGACCCATCTGCAGCCTTCCACAAGTCTTCGTTTCTTGAATAAATGCATTAATAGGTTGTCAGATACATAAAGTTGGAATAGGTATGGCTTTACTTTATTTAAACGACCAGGGAAGAATACTGTAAAAAAGTATCTTATTTATAACTGATGTAAGGAGACCAACATAATAACATAGTGCTGGCCAGAATTTTGAATTTGATATCAAAGATGTCCGTACATGGTCAGTTATTCAGAGAAAAAAAAATACTGCAGACTTCCTGCTCATCAAAGGGCCCAGAAAGCAAGAGCGAGAACTTTCGAGTAGGATACAAGAAAGATCGTTTTCTTGAACATTAGGTAAATGTTTTATAATTTTGCTTACCACATCTACAGCTCAAAATGACCTCTTTCGCAGAATGTCCAGTTTAAACGGAAAACACCTTGAGGCTTGCGACGTTAGCTCGAATTTCGTAATTATATGCTATACAATTGAATAAGGATAGACAAGAACTTTTGTTATCTAAGAAAACAAACGAAAACATCCACATGTCTGTTCTGGGCAGACAGATTCTGGAGCATATCTGCACGAGCAAGCATGTCAAGTCTGATATGAAATTCAATTTAGATGGAATTGAAACGAACGTTTTGTTTGTTCTCCCGCTTACCCGCTTCAATTTCAAGTCAGTTTACAGACGTTAGTCATTTTGCAAACCTCTAAAGTTTTCCTGTAGTTAAGGCAGTGACGTGTGATATTATATCATTTTTCACTGAGCACATTTTAGTGCACTCCGTGCGAGTGCAGAATACTGAAAAAGTTCACCTAGGGTAACACTTTTACAGTGGGCTCTTCCAGTGAAATACACATCAAGAAACAACAACTTGTTTTGACAACAATCTACTCATATATGGTTATGTTCTACTTACTCGTTTGTCTGAAAACGATTCAATAGTTTACGGCCCGATATTATCAAGAGGGGCATTTTAACAAAGGTTTTGACCAATCAGAGCAGCCCATTCAAGAACTTGCATCTGTCAAAGTTCTCTGAAAATTATTGATTTCTCCTTAAATTTACTTCAAAAAGGTGAAAAAAGACATGCTTTATATATAATCGACCATTGTGAACTCTCTAGTATCTTTTTAACTCCAATTTTCCATCCTAAGTGGGTAAAAACTTGCATTTTCCTGTTTAACAAAGAATTTAGCAATTGCTAATCTCAACCAATCAGATTCCACAAAATGGACACATTTGATCATAAAATGTACTGTCAATTTAATGATGATGATTACCATAAATTCAAATTACTGCACTATTTTGACAAAACAATCATTTACAATCGATAATAGTTATAAATACCTCCAATATGCTTTTGTATTATAGTGAAAAGGGGTAAAAATAACATTTTATTGCTTTTCACAAAGGTATTATAAACACACACGATGCAAGCGTGCATTACTGGTTGCCTATCCTGCTTAACAGCAAAGCCTTGCGATCTGGCAAAGGTGTAGCGTATATCCTTATTTTTCCTAAACTAGAAGAAACCTTTCGTATAGTCAGAAAGTGAATAAGGTGCTTTAAATAGATGTGTTTCTGCGCTACGGTGCCTTTTACGCAGTGCCTACAATCTTTACATCCTCTGTGAATATTTCTATAAGAAGGTCTATTCTATAACAAACATGCATCCAGTCTATAATCATTGCAATTGCAATTGGTAATTATACAATAATTATAAGGTAAACATTAAAAATCTAGCATTAATTTGCAAATCAACCACTTTGTTCTGATTTTCTGCTATGATTTTGATGCATGAATTCTAAAATATTTTTAATGAAAGTGTCATCCAGCTTTGACGTTTTGTTTCCAATATTGATAAAATACCATTGAATGATACTTATTAACCTAGCCCGCAATACCCAATAGAAAGCTTTTGCTAAACAACATCCAATAGAAAAGCTTTGTCAAAGTCTTTGTTAAATATGCATGTTGATAAAATCGGACCTACATGTACTTAATTGCTAATTCTGGGAATTTTTTCTCCCGAACTTCTTCCTAAACACATTTGTTCATCCTCAGAAGGTGAGCTGGATTCTGCCAATGCAAACAAGGAAATTTGATCTTTTCGTTCACTTCACTCATTCTGAGTCAGGGGCGTATCCAGACCTCAGTCTTGGGGGGTGTAACGGGGCATGAAGTTGTGTGTGCTTTCACCATTTTTTTGTAATACCTTCGTGAAGAACGTTGATGCAAAAGGAAAATGTTGATAGTATTAAAATAAAATAAAGATATAAACAACAAGTGAATCAGTGGAGTATCAGGTATTTTAGGGAGATAAAATAAAAATCTCTTGATGCATTAGTCAATTTTAATTTTACGGAATACAAATAATATGTGATATGTGTCATCCGTGAACATTTTCTTGACACAGCATACAAAATTAAACGATTATGAACACTCAACAGTCAGGTACCCTAGTAGCCACAACACGTACTCCATTTGTTTAATTAGTGTTTTAACTTTTCTTATCGGTGCAATTTCCAAAACAGGTAATTAATGAGTTAGGTAAATTTTTGTGATAAGCTACCACGTTGTATAGGACATTCAACTGATTATGTAACAATGGGAATAAATTAAATACGCATCACTATAATAATGCAAAATAAACCCTTTTGTAATTTAGTTACTGCAAAAAAGATTTTTTTTGTGCGACAATTGCTTAAATAAATCAAGGTCATTTAAAATAAGTCAAAGTTGAACTGAGTTTTTTTTTCGAAACTCTTGGGAGGGGTAATTGCACCTGTTACCCCCCCTTGTATACGCCTGTGTTCTGAGTGAAAAATGGTTGAAATGAACTAGGTGTTACCGTATTCATAAATCGATAGTTTAAACAGCTGAAACACAATTCTATGATTTGAAGATTCGCGCTCAAACCTACTGTCACTTTCTTGGTTCACTTCCACGACACTCTGAAATCGGTGTGAAATTATTGCACCTACAACACTCCCCTCACCTATCGGTGTGGGGAGTTAAATCAAGTTATCTGCTATTGAAGTTTCTTTAATTAATCTACTGATATCTCCAGGCACAAAAGTAATTCAAATTTAGCCGCCTGTCCTAAGATGACGCATTTCATGCTTAATCGTACCGCAAAATCACGGCCTCCTGAGTTTTATAATCGCTGTGATATTCATTATTTTTCTGATACCTACTAATACCAAAAATGGTGAATTGCGCCTAAACGTGTTTAAATTTCCACGTATGATACATAAAGTCACACTAGGATTGACCAAGGAATCTAAATATGTACCAATATACAGGGTGAGTTTTTAGTACCGGCTCGGTCGATAACTCCACTACTGTAGAAGATAGCGAAAAAACTTGTATATAAAAGTTGTAGCCACGGATATGCTCCTTGCTCAGAAAATGTTTTGATTTATACAGGGTGATCCATAACTACGTGGTGATGTAAACATTCATTTTTTTAAATGAGACACCCTATATATTATTCCATATCCAAATTCTAATAATGATTTCCGTTCCTCCAATATAGGGTATTGTTACATTATATAGGGTATTTCAGAAGTTATGACCATTTTTGTTTCTAAATCGCTGTCAATTGAACGTACTGTATATCAAAAAGTGATAAACCAAAAATCATATTTTTACACGGATGGATAAAAAACATTATCTAGTTTTAAAATCGTCTATAAAAAAAGAGCGCGACGCATATTCGCATACAGGGTGATGTAGAATGCAAAATACAGGTTTTCTCTTTTTTTTCAAATGTAAGTTCAAATATTTTATTATACCACAGAATTGCTTGTAATATGATCTTTCATCATTGTATAGCATTTGTTGTACCCACGTCCATCAGTTTCCGAGATATTTCGATTTTTCGGTAAATTTAAAATATAGCATCTATTTTTGTACTGAAATTTATTTGTTTTGAGCAAGTTCTATCCAATTTGTTTTTTGTTTAACGAACAACTAAATTATAAGGTCATGATAGTATTTTATTAATCCAAAACCCCGAATCATCGAGATAATAAAGTCAAGTATGCCGAGGAAACAATTTTGTAGGCGTGACGCATGATTATCAAGCAGATTTATCAGGTATGCTTTGAAAAATTGACGGTTTTCATAACCTACTCAATAATTCCGTACTGTGTGAAAAACGAGCTTTAAAAATAATTTTTCCATTGAGGGTATTTAGAAGAATCTTTGAGAAACTGCGTACTTGCCTCTAGAATATATCAACTATGAACAGCAATATTTAGAACGGAGGCACTCTAAAACTAATGCGTTTGAATGACTGAAGAATCGTTTTATTTGGACCGACTCATTTAATATTTTATAGCCTACCTGATAGACCTGCTTGATAATTATGCATGACGTCTATAAAATTGTTTCCTCAGCACACTTGACCTACATTATCTCGTTAATCCTGTATTTTGACTTGATCAAGTATTATTACGGCCTTATATTTTAGTTGTTTGTTAAGCAAAAATAAAATTTGATGGTATTTTCTCAAAATAAATAAATTTCAGTACACAAAGAGAAGGTATATTTAAAGTTTGTAGAAAAATCGAAATATCTCAGAAACCAATGAATTCAGCCATAACAAGTGCTATACAAGGATGAAAGAGCATATTAAAGGCAATTCTTTGGCATAATAAAATATTGGGGGTTAGATTTAAAAAAAGAGAGAAAATCGAGATTTCGCATTCTACATCACCCTGTATACCAGTATGCGCAGCGGGCTTTTTTTATAGGCGATCTTAAAACTAGATGATATTTTTTATCCATCCGTGTAAGCAAAATGATTTTTGATTCATCACTTTTTGATATACAGTACGTTCAATTGACAGCGATTTGGATATAAAAATGGCCATAACTTGTGAAATACCCTGTATAATGTAACAATACCCTATATTGGAAGAACGGAAATCATTAGTAGAATTTGAATATAGAATAATATATAGGGTGTCTCATTTAAAAAAATGAATGTTTGCATCACCACGTAGTTATGGATCACCCTGTATAAATCAAAATATTTTCTGAGCGAGGAGCATATCCGTGGCTACAACTTTTATGTACAAGTTTTTTCGATAGCTTCTATAGTAGTGGTGTTATCGACCGAGCCGGTACTAAAAACTCACCCTGTATATAGGGGGTTTAATTCAGGAAAGTGTAAGTATGATATGGATCTCCCTTTATGAACGTCAAAATGTATGTGAACATATTTTTACAGTAATAGCCCTCAAAGGTCCCTAGCATGATCAAGTGATAGATTTCTGAAATAAGTTTTAGTAATCCCACAATCTTCCGTCCACTCACTATTGGCCCACCCTGTATAGTCAGCTCCACAATAAACGAGAGTACATCGAGCAAAAGCTCGCCGGTAGGCTGCTTTGTTCTGTGACATAAAGCAGCAAGTTCAAAAGTCACAAGTTGGCTGGATTGAGGCTCTTTTGTTTGGCACTCCATTGTTCTCTTCGTACAACTTGTAATGAAATTAATTATGCTCTGGAACTAGATACTGCAATTTTGCTTTCTAAATAAGGCGTTTCGAAAGTGCTTGGGTTCCGAAACATTTATTGTACTCATTAAGGATTCTAGGAATGAACACTTTAGAACTATGTGACGGCAACTTATAAAAGGCACCAAAACTAGGTCACCTACGTGTTAGTACTTTTATAAAATACTTTTATAGTCACTATTAAATTAACCGATTCACTAGCCATCACTAAATTCAATTAGTGTCTCTCGTTTTCCTTCAAGAAATCGCATTTTGTAATAAGGTGACGTACGGTGTATTGGAAATAAATGTTGTTCTGTGCTTGTTTTCTGTTGTATCTGTATGTTTCCTGTTGTATTTAAAATTTCACTTATTTCATAAGACATTTTATTGCATTTGCATTTTCTTGAATGTGAAGTTTTTTGGACGTAAAGAAAGTTTGTGCGCTTGTACGCTAAAGAACGGATAATGAACTAACATAGCATTTGATAACAACGATATGGCAGAGAATGGTTATGCAAGGAAGTAATTTTACATTCTATCAATAGTAAATTAGTATTAAAATTCGTGATTCTCTAGTACAGGTATTCTATACAGGGTGTAACTTTTAAGGATGTCCACACCTATACCACCATGTAGATCTCACTGAGCTGATCATTTTTCGATAAGCAACATGGGTCCAAAAACGAACCGTTACGGAGCTAACGCTACCGAAAGTTATCCTTTCCGACACTTGAAGTTAGGCAATTCATTCAACGCCTCGTAATTGGCAGAGGAGAGAGGGGGTTACGGATCAGCTGCCAAGACAAATTCGGCTTGTCAACATTTAATCGTCATGGCCAAAATGTCAAAAGTAAACCAAACAAACCAAACAAAAAAAAAAACATTGCAAAAAAATAACAACAAAGAACACCGAGATCAGTCAAAAATCAGTGAAGGAGAGGCTCCACGTGGCCAACGCCTTCTTGCACACACAATCTGGCTCGATGGATGACCGATGCAGTGGCAGCGTTGATTACCTGTGACTGCTCCCTGACGTCTCCAGCTGCTGCAATGATGCGTGCAATCAGCTCTTTCGCTATGTGCGGTGCACCCCCTTGGTAGATAAGTGCTTCCAGGTGACCCCACAGGAAAAAATCCAGCGGATTGAGATCCGGAGACCACGCCGGTCACGCTACTGGACCACCTCGCCTTGGAAAAGCTGCATCAAGATGAGCCCGGACTTGCGCTCCGTAGTGGGCTGGAGCTCCATCGTGCTGAAACCACATTCCTCTTCGGACCTGAAGAGGAACATTTTCAAGCAGACTTAGAAGGACATCCTGGAGGAGCACGATGTAGTTGTCGGCGTTGGGTCGCGCTGGGAGCATGTACGGGCCAATTAATTGGTCCCCAATCAGACCAGCCCACAGATTCACCGTGAATTTTCCTGAAAACCGCGGACATGCCGTTGATGAGAGTTCGCTTCTTTCGGTGCCCAGTAATGATTGTTGCGCAGGTTGTAACTTACCTCCTTTCGCGCGTCGAATTGATTGCCTAACTTCAGGCGTCAGAAAGGACTACTTTAGGTAGCGCTATCTCCGAAACGGTTCGTTTCCGGACCCATGTTGCTTATTGAAAAATGATCAGCTCAGCGAGATCTACACGGTAATATAGGTGTGGACATCCTTAAAAGTTACACCCTGTATAACAGTATACAGGTATACAGAAGATATACATAGAAATTATTTAAATGTTATCTTACAAAAAATGATGGCCTTCTTAATGGACATCTAACAATTTACGGATCGATTGGGACGACTTAACTGATTTGATGGATAACAGCTGATCAGCCAGCATGCTTTTGAGCAAAATTCTATACACGTCAATTATAGTCAAGTCAAGTTGATTGACCCAGTACTTCTCACACATAATGATGATCCTATATTATTATTTTCCCACTGCATGAAGCTGTGGTCTGAAATCCCCTTGCAAACGAATCATCGCCCACCCGCCGCAAAAAATACAAAAACCCTCGTAAATAGTTTCTTGCGCGACCCCCCCGTAATATCTGGCCGCTCTCATTCATTTTATCATATAGAAACTTCCTGGTCAGAAAAACATCGGTAGTACTACAACCTAAAATAAAAAAGGAATACTGTATAGATTGATTCACAAACAGCGATATTATTTGGCAAACGAGCATTTAGATGCTAAAATTTAAGTGCGTAGCTTACTGTATGGCAGCACAAAAAACGTAAATGTGCAAATATGTGCAGAATGTTATTTTTCAGGTCGGAAGACATACTTTTAGCCTCAAAAGTAAGTTAAGCTTCAAACCCGGACGCGTCCGGATCTAAGTGAGAAGCTCAATAACTGTTAGAGACAAAAACAAATTACATACCGCAATCTCACACTTTTTAAATAGATATTTCTTGGATACTGATTAATGATATATATCTAAACCGATTATGAATAATCAAGTCGTTACCCGTGCTCGAGGAAGCCATATTTTTGAATGAAGATGAATCTTGTTAAGAAAGTAAAACTTGGCACGCAAACTCCGTACGCCTTAAAAGCACTATATCTCCAACGCAAACGAACTAAACAACGGTCATGTTTCGACCAGTAACAGAAATGAATGGATCTATGCAGGTTGTACGTGCTACGAGGGAGTTCAGATAAGAATACAGCATTTCGGTAAAATTATAATTTTTGTATTTTTGCCATGTTTTAATGCTTTTTGCCCCTATGTGAAACGCCTAAAATAAAGTTTGAGCTGTTTTTATAGTATTAAGACCTCACAGCATATCGCTACCCCAATTTCATCACAATCTATGTAGCGGAAACTGAGACTACCAATTAATATTTGAAATTTTCTGTTTTTTTGCATATTACTCCACCGCCCTGCCCGTGCAACGATTTCCAAAATAATAGCAGCGTTACCTACTACGACCCCACAGCATATCGCTACCCAAATTTCATCACAATCCATGCAGCTGTTACTGAGATTACGGCGTTAGAAAAACGCCAACAGACAGACAGTCAGACCGACAGACAGCCAGACAGACTGATAGACAGACCGACGGAAACGAGTGACCATAGGAGATAAAAGATTTTTGGGTTGGGTTATGTTATAGATGGGAAACTGACCTTCAGCGCCATCTCGCGTTTGGAGGCACGAAATAATGATATACGGAGGCGTAAGAGAAATACCTGACTTCGACGGCGATTAGAAAATTTCAGATAGAAAATTTTGTGGTGATAGTAAAGTTCTAACACCGCCTAAGTCAAAACTTACAATTTGCCAGACAGCCACACAAACATCATAAAGGAACTATTTCAGCGCCAGATATAGGTTTTAGGAGTATGTCTGCGCTAAAAACAGCACTTTATAAATGTTTCTATTTGTCTGACAAAATGCAAATTCTGACCTAAGCTAATGTTAGAACCTTATTGTAATACTAAAGAGACAGGTTAGCGATTCCACTGATGGATCCATGAAATTAAAGTAGAACAGTAAGGTCAACATAGCTTCATTATTTTGTAATAAAGCATGATACAAAAAAATAAAAATAATAAGTAACAGTAAATTGAATAATAATAAGGATGATGATAATAATAACTCCTGATGCCCTCTGCCCACTCTTGGCAGTCACTGCTGCTCGTAGCAGTTTTCTGTCCTTCGGTTTCAGTGCTAATCCCTTGAGACTGTCAAAGATTTTGTCAATGAACATTAACAATTCTATTCCTGTCTGTTCCATCATACCTGGAAGCAAACATCTGCAAATGTAATCCTGGAGTACAGTACAGCTACATATGAATCAATATAATAATAAGATTCAATATAGAAGGTGTGGCATTCAAATGTCCATATTGATATCAGTCATAAGAAAAACTATGATTATGATGAGGAATGACTCCTACATTAGAACCCAATGTTTAGGTGACCATTTGGCATTGAGCAAAAGAATCTTCAGAGTATAATAAATGTACAGTCACAAAAAACCGATTTGTTGAAGCTAATATCCATATTTATACAGTGCAATAGATGAAGGGCGACATGACTGGTAAGGAAATATGACGTGCATTACAGATGTCCCCAGACAAGCTGCATGTATGGAAATGGTGGAAAGTAGACCACAGTTCATTGAAAAGCTCACATCTAGAACCAAGTTATCTGCTTTTTATGCATGTTTGCTGGCATGACCGTTAAAATTAACCCAAAAATCAGTCTTATATTTTTCTTCTGAGCCCAGAATTGCCTACCAGTATCAGGCAACCTACCCCATGTGACGATGCTACATGATACATGATTATAGTCAAACGTGTGGAATAAACTATATATAAGATATATTTCGGAAAGCCGTAAGTCCGTTTTTAAAAAAATATTTTATTTCCAAAATGTAGTGAATTGTACAGAAGTTGGATAAAGACTGAATAAAATATGTAAAATACAAAGCTAGGTTGATATGATGGGAACAAAGAAAAAGATTATGTTACATCCTAGGAATATGCAAGGCGCCATCAAAAGACGCTGACTCGTTGTCTTCTCTGATCATAGGCGTTCCATAACTCCTCCACCCCTAGAATGAAGCTTCCCCTGGAAGGTTCGGTTTCCTGGAAGGTAGCTCGATCCCTTCTTCTGGATTCTTGCCTGGTGACCTTCTTGGAGCAGGAGCAGGATTCGTCTCTGCATTCTTAATTTTCTTGAACTTTCGATAAATGACAAATATGCCCAAAATTGTCATAAAAATGTACAAAATAATTGTCCAAGCACTGGGTGTGGTGAAATCAGCTTCATCATTGATAATTGGGCTAAATGACTGGACAGGAATATCTTTCATCTTCAGATTTTTCAACTCAATTTCAAATTTTGGCTTCTGCTTCTCAGAAATTAGAGTGTAATTTGGTGTCTCCATGACTAGAGGCTGGCCAAAGCTTTTACTCAAAAATGTGAGTGGTTCATTTCTAAACAGGACTTTACAGTCACCTTGTGATATCAAGAATATGCCTGATAAGAGCTTTGTTTCTATTTGATTTTGACACTGGAATTCTAGCTTCTCTTGTTTTGGAAAGACTGCTAGATATTGATTTATTTCTGGTATAATATCAATGTGGTTTTCTTTTATAACGACTCTGGTCATATGGCAATTTCTTGTGTTTTCATTTTTTAATATGCTTGACACGCAAGATATATTCGTGCTTGCTTGGGCTTGGCGAGGACAGTGGTATATATTGCTTTTCGTACAAATGCCAGTTAGAGGTTTGATTGATTCATTTTCAATCGATTTCAAAAAGTACTTAAAATTTGAAAAAATTGAAACGAATGCTGACCCGTATTTTGTAGGAATTGGGTGCATATAATATAAATCAAATGTGCCCTCTAAATCAATTGGAATAGACAAAAAATAAACAATTTGATCGAAATCAATCTTACAGTGTACTTTAATGAGTGATTCAAATTCCAATATATTTTCAAATTTCACTTCGTAAGGAAACATATTTTTATAATATGAAGATAATTTCGAAAGTTCTTTATATAAATCTGCTGGTCTGATAATACTTGGATGCATAACTCCTAATTTGCAAAATGTAACAGAATTTTCGATATCTTGTAATGTATTGAGAATGAAATTATGAAGTAGCAAGAGCGATTGGCATATGTCCTTTGCATAAAGAATGTTTTCATATGCAGCACTTGTTCGTGTAATTTCGTTCAATTGCAATATTTTTGACTTTAGCAAAACCTCATTGTGTTGAATATTTTGAATAGTGAGGTTAAAATTTTCAATTAACTTATGACTGATTGAATATTGCATTTTCAATTGATTTTCGATGCTTTTCTCATTACCTTGCACGTGATTAATAATTTTGTATATCTTTTCTCCATCATGTGCATCTAAGTTTCCTGTAATAAATTTTACTACACTACCAATGCCGTTAAATAAACCTCTACGTGATCTGTTATTAGCAGTACTGTGAATATGAATATTATCTATTTTTTCTAAGATTAACTTCTGTGTAAATACTAGCATATTGTCATAATACCTTAATTCCTTATAATACGAACTATTATTATAGTACTTAAGCTTAAAAGCATCATATTGATTAATCAAATTATTGTATGCCTTATACAATTCTCCTAACCTATAATAATGTACTAGAGTATGTTCGGAAATTTGGAGTTTAGCTGGGCCTAAATTTATTGGAAGTATTCCCAAATTTTGGCTGATATCCTTTATTTGGATGGCTTGTGCGCTGGTGAAGAACCTGTAAATGATTTCTTAGTCTTAGAAACTTTACGTGGTCTTTTAATATTCGATAAATGAATTTTGTCGATGGTATTTCCATGAGTTGGCTTAATTTTGGCAGTTTTTAGATTACTGTCAACCTTGGAAATATTTTCTGGTTTATACTTGTTATTTGTTTTACTCTGTTTCTGCTTATTTTTAACATAAACCTTTTCTGAAATAGGTGGTAATGATTCTCTATCTTCGTTGCGCTTACTAATTACTTTTTCTTTATTTTTCTGTAAATCAGAATTTAGCTTTCCATATAATATTTTCATTTTCTCCTTATGATTTTGAACATAATTATTCACTAACTGATTTTCGATGTCAATGTTAAATGGTGATTCTGTGCCTAAATGTCCTGTAATAATCTCATAAGGCTTCAAATTAGTGACAGAATGAATTGTATTATTATATGCCAAAATTGCATAATTAACTTTATTTTCTATTGGCTCTCCTTTAAAGGTACCTTGATTATTCAACAATCTTATGTGCTCGATTAGAGTAGAATGGAATCTTTCTACTATTCCATTAGATTCGGGATGTTGAGAACTAATAAAGTGAATATCTATTTTATGAGTTGTTAAGAGCTCTTTAATAACTGAATTTCTAAATTCTAATCCGTTGTCTGATATAATTTGGTCAGGTATACAGTGGTGTGCGAAATACTTGATCAATTTGTTCGCTATTTCTATAGCCTGTGCTGAATCTAACCTATACGCTTGAGCATATTTCGAAAACGAATCAACTATAGTTAAAAATTTATTATTTTCTAACGTTATACTATCTATATGCAAGATTTGAAAAGGCCTTGTACCTGTGGGAGTTATATTGTATTGTAATTTAAGGGGATGTCTGTCATATTTAGTGACTAGACACGTCTCACATTGATTAATAAAATTTCGTATAGTATTATATAATTTTGGGAAATAATAATTTGCTTTAATACGCTTTTCAGTTTCTTCAATTCCCCTGTGGTTGGTTTTTCCTTCATGGTGATTTCTAATAATAGATTCAACTTCGGCATTATCTGTTACATCAATAAGTTTTTTAGTGCACTTTACCATATTGATTTCTGAGTTTTTGAAATATTTTTGTAAAACTGTGCAGAATTGTTCATAAACAGGATCTTCAAAGTAAAGATGGTATTTTACCTTAGGTGCAATATACTCTTTAATAAAATTAACTACCTCTTGTTCATAATTTTCTTTAGAAAACTGAATTAGTATTCTTTGCTTATTACTAAATAACTTTATAATGGAAGGCTTAGCAGGTGAAAAGTTTACTTGTGAAATAATAATTTGATTTTTACCATAATTAACTGGAGTATCAATTATTGGAATACCTAAAATTGGATGTTCATGGCTAGAATGGACAGTATGATCAGAATCATCAATCTCTACATGATTTTGACAATCATTAGCTTCTGCAATCATTGATTGATTATCTGATTGATTTGAACTTAGACTACGTGTTTGTGAGCGTGTTTGAATTCGAGAAGTAGATGCAAAGTTATCATTAAACTGTTCCATATAATCAAAAATTGGTGGTTTATCTGATACGTCTTTTGTCTCGTTAGCATTTAGTTCAATTCTAGATAAAGCGTCCGCATTTTTGTTTAATTTCCCTTTTTTATAGACTATTTCATAATCATATTGTTCAAGAGCTAATCTCCATCTAATCAATTTTGAATTTGGCTCCCGATGATTGAATAGCCACTGTAATGGTTTATGATCACAGTAGATCGTAAATTTTCTCCCAAATAAGTAAGGACGGAAGGTTTTGCAACCGTAAATAATAGCTAGTAATTCTTTTTCTGTAGTGCTGTAATTAATTTCAGATGAGGTCAAAGTTCTACTGGCATATGCAATTGGTAAATCAGACCCAATTTTACCCTGCGAAAGAATCGCACCAAGAGCATATTGACTAGCATCTGTGGTTAAAATAAATGGTTCCTTGAAATTTGGATATTGTAAAATAGGCTCATTAATTAATAAATTTCTACACATATCAAAACATTTTATATATCCACGATCATTAAAATTAATTGTAGCGCCCTTTTTCAAACACTGAGTTAAAGGCTTTGTTAATTTTGCAAAGTCTTTGATAAATTTCCTGTAATATCCCAATAGCCCTAAAAATCCCTTAATCTGTTTCGTGGTTTTTGGTAATGGATATTTTTGGATAGCTGCAATTTTGTCTGGGTTTGGCTTTACGCCATCTTTCGTTACAACATGTCCTAAATACGCGACTTCTTTCCTTAAAAATTCTGACTTGTCTAACTGAATTTTGAAATTTGCTTGTCTTAGACGTTCAAAAACTTCCCTTAATCTTTGCTCATGTTCTTGAAGGCTGGTGCTATAAACTAAAAGATCGTCAAGATATACTAAACATGATTCGTTTTGAATTCCCCGCAAAATATTATCCATAACTCTTTGAAACGTGGCCGGTGCGTTTTTTAACCCAAATGGCATTCTCAAAAATTCCCAGTGCCCACTTTCCGTATTGAAAGCTGTTTTCTCAATATCTTCTTCGGCCATTTCAATCTGATGAAACCCGGAAGCAAGATCGAGAGTTGTAAAATATTGACACTTACCCAATTTATCTAACAAATCACTAATATTTGGCAAGGGGTATCGATCGCCTATCGTTTTTTCATTGAGTTTTCGAAAATCGACCACTACACGCCACTTCTGCTTACCGGAAGCATCGAGTTTCTTAGGAACTACCCAAATTGGGGATGAATATGCGCTATTACTAGCCCTAATAATATTTTGATCTAACATGCTCTGAATTTGACGTTGAACTTCTTGCCTATGTATTTCAGGATACCGATAAGATTTTGTATATACTGGTAATTCATCTGAAGTTCGAATTCTATGTTTAATTTTGCTGGTGAAAGTCAATTTGTTACCCTCAAAATAAAAAATATCTGAATATTCCTTAATTAGTTTAAAGATTGTATTCTTCTCTTCAGAGTTCATGTGCTCTGTACGAAGTTTCGAAAAATCAAACCTTACTTGACCTGTACTATAATTATGAAAATTAGTATCATTGATTGCAGTAGCCAACTCGTAATCCGCGAACTGATCTACCTTCAATGGTTCCAAATTACTAATTTTTATTCTTGATTCATTTGGATTCAAAATGGTGCAGATAGCTTTACCATTTTTGACAGTAGCAATACACTGAGGTATTTCTAAATTATTTATTCTTGTATAAGGAATAATTACATCACCATTTTCTATGTCTGAGACCTGAACTTGAATTACTTGTTCTGTTCTAGGCTCTACAATAATAAAATTTGAACTAGGTAATGTCTTATGAAAATGTATTTTAGCATTGCTATCTGGAAGAATCAGTTCTTCTTTATCTAAGTCAATAAAAGCTTTAAGTAGTTTCAAATTATCTATTCCTAATAAACAATCGAAGTATTTGTGAAAATTGAATAAGTAAAACTTCAACTCCTTGTTTTCTTTTGTATTAAACATACGAACAGAAGATATTGTAGTACTGAAATTTTCAATAGAACTTCCATGAACCGTGGAAATTTGAAATGGATCTTTCTTAATCGCATTTTTAAAATATTTGTCCGCAATCTCGGGACGTATGAAAGATTTCGTACTACCTGTATCTATCAATACGTTCAAATTTATTCTAGGAAAAATTATGTATGGCAATTCACTATCACTACCCGTATTCATCAGCTCATAATGAGGCATTATTCGTCCGAGGCTGGTCGTCGAAAAAATTGATCATTGTTATTATTGGACTGATCACAATTATTGTCATGTTCGTCAGGATGTTCGACCTGTGGTTCCTGATCTATATTAAATAATTCCTCAACTACGTAATTTGGTCTAGAATTACCTTGATTTCTAAAATAACTATTATTACTTGAATTTCTTTGGAAGGGTTGGTTTTGTGGAGGCCTAAACGTATTTCGTGTAGACGTAGACATAGGTGTAGGCTTAGGAAATGATTGATTTGGTTTAGGTTTAAATACATTGGGTTGTTGGATTGGTCTGGGATTATTTTGGTAATGTTGGTTTTGATTATGAGGATAATTGGTGATAGGTAGAAGTGGTTTAAACTGATGTGGTTGGAAGTTTTGAGGATTTCTCTTAAAATGATTTGGTTTTCCGTGTTGTTTCTGACCAAACTTATTCTTAAACTGATTTTGTTGTACACCCTCTAACTGAAAATCATTTGTAAGCATATGTAAAGCTACATTCAAATCTGAAGGATTCTTTGTACGCATCAAAGATCCGATCGGTTCCTTCAACCCTCGTAGTAATACTCTTAACGCTAGATTTCTACAATAATTGTTAATAATTATAGCCTCTTGTTCAGGTAAATGTGATATAGTATATGAAATCTGCAAATTCAGTAACTGCTGTACCCTATTATAAAATTCAAAAGGATTTTCATTTTGATTTTGCCGTAGTTCAGCCATTTCTATGTTTAAAGTAAAGAGATCACGCTTATCTGCATAAGCATTGAGAAGAGCATTCTTAAGATCTTGCCAAGTTTTTATATGACAGGACG
The DNA here is from genome assembly GCA_951848785.1 of Callosobruchus maculatus. NCBI lineage: Eukaryota > Metazoa > Arthropoda > Insecta > Coleoptera > Chrysomelidae > Callosobruchus > Callosobruchus maculatus. The sequence goes on from CATOUR010000040.1 coordinate 8,153,502, forward strand.
AAATACTGAGAGCAGCATCTCCTTTCACTTTTGCAAGTAAACTAGACATTAAATATTCATTTTGAAAATCATCAACATTATTCACGTTATAAAATTTTGTGACTAGTTTCTCAGAAATGTCCAAAAATCTAGGAAGTAGTTCTGGTCCACCATAGAAATCAGGAATCATGCTCAAGTATTCAGATTTTAAGACAGGTACATTATTATTGGAAGTACCCATTGTGAAATTTATTGATTGGTTCTCACTAATAGGAGTTAAATTTAAAATAGGTGCTCTAATAATTGGTCTTGGTAGTTGAACTGAATTATTGGGTGTTGGTGAGTCAGAATCCGATTCCACACTATCACTACTTTCGGAATTAATATTTTCGTTAAGCCCTCTAAAAGACATAAGGTACTTACAGCAATACCACTAGAAGTTCCATGCCCTGTATGCCGCAGGTCCAGAGATCCGTCGTGGTCCAATATTCCCTTGGAGTGACGTCTTCTCGCTTAGCTACTCGATCCACCAAGCTGGAATTCTTCCTTCTAGATGGCTGAGTCCACGCGACCGCCGAAATTCCGATTCGCGAGACTTCTGTAGGTTCGTTCGGATATTGTTAATTCGACGAAAAAGGGTGGTCTATGAGCCGTAGGCACCCCCAATATCCTACTGGCTGCGCCAGATATATTTCGGAAAGCCGTAAGTCCGTTTTTAAAAAAATATTTTATTTCCAAAATGTAGTGAATTGTACAGAAGTTGGATAAAGACTGAATAAAATATGTAAAATACAAAGCTAGGTTGATATGATGGGAACAAAGAAAAAGATTATGTTACATCCTAGGAATATGCAAGGCGCCATCAAAAGACGCTGACTCGTTGTCTTCTCTGATCATAGGCGTTCCATAACTTATATATATTATATGAAATACATCTAACCTTGATTAGGCAACAACAGTGATGGATTTGCATTTACCTTTGTGTTGGAACTTGGTATCTTGTGTATTTGTCGATCTGACTCTTTATCCTCTAGTGCAAAGTGCCTGTCGCAGCCTCGATAAGCATTTCCGACTTCTGTTGGGGTTTTCTGTCGAGGCTTCGAATTTCCAACCAGTATTATCCAGCGACACCTTGGCAATCATAAATCCACCCTAAGTTATGTGAATTGAAACTTTTATACTTTGATTAAGCGTCATCACAAATGTGATATATTACAGAACTAGTGGCGGCAATGAGGCACCCTTGTTGCGCAAGGAGAGCCCTGTTTTTGTGGGGGCACTGGGGGCCCTACTCTGCCTACCAGGCTGACGTTTTTACAAATTTATACATTATTTATATTATAACCAAACTTATGGATGTCGACTGTCAAACAGCTCTAGGTTGAATGACCGTTTTGGAGTATGGAGTATGATGTATGAATTTTGACATAAAACGGCTGAGTTTCCTACGTATGCGAGTGACGTGGATTTTCGTTATGTTGACATCATAAAATTTTCGCGATCACAATACTTTTCTCAACTCACCGAAGTGGGATACGTCTAGTTTTGTATGAACACTCCTCAATATCTAGGATGTTTTGCAACTTGATATCACGCATTCCAATTATCTCGAAGATTAGGCGGCAGTGATGTTCAATCAGACGAAGTACCGTGATCAGAAGCACACCTTCGTCGCAGTCGGCTTATCAAAGTTCTACAGAATAAGCAATTATGCCAGCTGATATATTGAGAGCGGGATATCTCGATCGTATACCTATGCAGATAGGGATACGCATCCGTGCGAGGTTGCACTTATGAATGCATTAGGGCATCGTAAATTCTGGCACGTAATACAAACAGTGCTACATATCGATGTAGCAATAGCGGTGCTAGGATATTGCATGTCGTCTTTGGCGTGTGAAGGGATCTTTGCAGTAATATTCAGCGGTGTTATGCTGGCTTTCCACTAAACGGATAGGTGCGTTAGTGTTTTCTGGAACCTGAAAAACAAAAACAAAGCTGAAACAAACTTAAAACTCTTATTTTCATCAAGGATAACATACTATTGTTCTAGTTTCGTTTTTGTTTTCCGCCCTTTTCTATTGGTCAGGAGCACATATTTTTCAATAATCGCTATAGTCTGAGATCTCCTTACAAACAAGTCATTGCCCGCCTACATAAAAAAACGCGTTTGATATGTCGCTAGGTCTTTATTTCACGGGTCAGTGGACATCCCATTATTAATACAACAAATTATTCCGTTCTACAACCCCCACCTCCAACCCACCCCAATTTTACCACCACCCAAAAAAAGTAGAAAATGATCTTCTTCTTCTTCTTCTTAGAGTTTCCATGCAGATTCCTGCGTAGGCGTCCATCCTCTTCCTATCAAATTTCTCTATTCACAGCTGCATTTTGTATCTCTCCGAGGCTTCTCATTCCTGTCCACTGCCGAATGTTTCTGAGCCAGGATAGTTTTTTCTTCCTATTCCTCTTTTTTCTCCTTAGATTTTACCTTGATGTACCAGGCGTTGTAACTGATAACGTTCTCCCCGTATGACGTGTCCCAGGTAGGCTATTTTTCCTTTTTTAATTGTGTCGAGGAGCTGTCGGTATGTTAATTCAGCTCTTCGGAGAACTTCTTCATTTGTTACATGGTCTAACCAGTGTATTTTTAGCATCCGTCTTAAGATCCACATTTCGAGAGCTTCAATTTTGTTGATTGTGGTTGCTCTCAATGTCCACGCCTCGATTCCGTAGAGCAGAACTAACTAGACATAACATTTTACCATTCTGTATCTAAGGCTGAAGTTTAAGTTTTTGTCAGTAAGAAATTTTTTATGTGAGCTTTAGAAAGGTTATTCGTGCTTATTCTATTCTGCACTTTATTTCTTGGTCTGGATCCCATGTTTCATTGACCATGCATCCTAGATATTTAAACTGTGAAACTCTTTCAATGTTTTTTCTGTTTATTTGTATCTGGGTGTTTGTTGTGTTGTTTCTACTGATCACCATAAACTTTGTTTTGGCAACATTAATTTTAAGGCCTAGATTTCTACTCGCCTCAGTGAGTCGATTTAGTAGGATCTGGAGATCACGTGCATTATCTGTTATTACGGAAGTGTCATCTGCATACCGGATGTTATTTATGGGAATTCCGTTTACTCTTATGTCAATAATTGAGTTGTTCGAAACTGCCTCCGTAAATATTCTTTCCACATATAAGTTGAATAACATTGGGGATAAGATGCATCCCTGTCTAACACCTTTTCTTATTTCAAACTCTTGTGTTGTGCCCGCATTGTTTAGTCGGATCTCTGCTTTTTGGTTCCAATACAGATCACCTTTAAGTCGTAGGTCTTGATCAAGAACCCCAAAAATGCCTAAAAACGAAGTCAGAGCTGTTTTTATAGTACTAATACCTCACAGCATATCGTCACCCAAATTTCATCAGAATCAATGTGCAGAGGTAACCGAGATTATACGAAGCTAGAAAAACTCCAACAGACAGACAGACAGACGGACCGAGATTAGTGACGTGTATTTTCGTTCTGTAGATATAATAAAGCGCCGAACAAGCGAATCCTCTCAAAATTGAAAATATTCGCAATCACAACACTACCCTCACCTACCGGTGTAGGAAGTTTGAGTACTATTGTTTTAGAAGAAAACGACGCCAACACAGATACTGGGTTCGATCGTTGGCCTTGAGACGAATAACTACTTGGACAACTTATGAATGATTTCCAAAATGACATGGGACTGCATGTCTACGTTTCTCATTTTATTTTATTTTTTTGGGAATGCCTATATCTGACTTTGAAGAGCTAATAATATCAATTGACAAACAAGTTGCAAAAGACACAAACATTAGAGATTTAATTTATGTAAAAGATCTATTAGCAGTCATGTTGTAGTTTCTTGCCATTGGGGACAGTTATCAAAGCTCAAATTACTTATGCAAAACGAAATATAAGTCTAATGCCGGTTTTCCATTAAACCGACAAAACAATAACAAAACACAAACTCGTGTCTAAGAAAACAAAACTGCAACATTTCGCATTTGTTTTTCGGGTCTCGCTAGGAGGCGGTACATCAAAGAGTTTTGACATCCGTCTGATGGAATTGGCAACACATTGCGTTTCTTGAGAGCTTTAGGCTCATATTTCGTTTTGCATAATTAAATTGAGCTTTGATAACCGCCCCAATGGCAAGAAATCACAATATGACTACTTATCGATCTTTTACATAAATTAAATCTCTAATGTTTGTGATGTTTTGTCAACTAATATCATTCACTATTTAAAGTCAGTGATAGACATTCTCAAAAATTATAAAATGAGAAACATAGCTCTCCATGCAGTCTAATCACATCATTTCTGAAATCATTCATCAGTTATGCAAGTAGTTATTCATCTAGGGAACAACGATCGAACTCTATATGAGTTGAATGTCGTTTTCTCCCAAAATAATAGTACTTATACTTCCCATAAAGTCGCAATTTATGCTCTGTGATACCAACAATATAGATAAGATTTTATATGTTTTGTTATTTTTTTTAATTAGCGAAAACAAAGCCGCATCAACCGCGCAGGGTTATTAGCGGCTATAGCGGGGTAATTAGATTAATTTGCAATAACCAATAGCTTTTAGTAATTTTAAAGTAGTCTTATATTGTTCTGTAAGGGCACTTCTAATGTTTGTTGGCACTTGATTCTCATTCTTTCATTCGGCATTCTTTCACTACTAAATTTAGTACAGTCCATTAATACCGGGCGTCCCACGACGATTAAGACAAGCAATATATCGGAACTGGGCAGTAGTAGCGAATTATAGTTTTGGGAGTGTAAACTAGAGCAAATATAGTATCTTTTGTTATTATTGTATCACCCAATGAGGTATTTGTTTTTGGTCACGTGACGTCCGATTCAAAATTTTCAATGGGACACCCTGTATATTTGTGACTTTTTGTGCTCCACCCGATAAAACAATTCCAACAAACTAGCACACTTGGGGTCTAAAGTGATTAATTCAAGAGCTACAGGTATTTAAAGGATTGTACCACTACCATTATGAAACACTACCAAAGTAATTCAACTGTAGGGGTACATGTTATAATCAATGGTAGTGGTACTAGTGGTACCATCCTTTAAGTACCTATAGCTCTTGAATGAATCACTTCAGACCCCAAGTATGCTAGTTTGTTTGAATTGTTTCATCGGGAGGAACACCAAAAATTAACAAATATACAGGATGTCCCATTAAAAATTTCGAATCGGACGTCACGTGATCAAAAACAAATACCTCGTTGAGTGACACAATAAAAAGAAAAGATACTATATTTGCTCTAATTTACACCCCCAAAATTATAATTCGCTACTACTTGCCAGTTCCGATATATTGCTTGTCTTAATCGTCGCGGGACACCCTGTATGTGTTTGATGGTTAGTCTGATATCACACATTTTTAGTGAGTAAAGTAGATATCGTATTATGCCCGTAGAGATAAGCACTCTTACTTGTCACTACCATGAAAGTGGTGCTTGTAAGATTATTCATTAAATTAATAAATAGATAAATAAAACTATCAAGAAACACAACACAACTAATCCCATCAGACGGATGTCGAAACCTTTGATGTACCGCCCCCGAGCGGGACCCTAAAAACAAAACTCGAATCAGTTAGGCCTTAATTGATCTACTGCTTTCTCCAAGTACAAAAAGAATTCAAATTTGAGCGTCTGAACTAAGGTGACGCATTTCAAGGTTAGTCGCATCACTAAGTCATAGCCGTCTAAGTTTTATAATCGCTGCAATATTCATTCTTTTCTCATAACTACTTATGCCAAAAATGGTGATTTGCGCCAAAACAGTTGGTTTTAAGTTCCATATGTGATACATAAAGTCACTCTAGAATTCAAGAAGGAATCCAAATATGCAATAAAATATAGGGAGTTCTATGCAAAAACTTGTGATGAAACTGTTTCAGAAGGCTCAAGTAACTAAACACCGACCCGAAAGACGCCAGTCCCCATAAAGTTTATTTTTGAAAATTGATATTGGAAGTTCCGGGCTGTATGTAGACTATAGATTTTCCTGTATATTACTACTGGCAGCCAAAGCCGATAACTACGGATAGTCTGAGACCGAGAAGATATGCTCCCGTTTAGCTATCGATCCATCTCCACGGTGCCTGGATTAACTTCTTTCGACGGCGCGTTGACACTGATATCAACCAACTTAGATGGATCCTCGTAATTATAAACTTTGAAACGGTTCCCGAATATTTTTGATATCTCGGGTCAGGGATCGTGGGTCAAGTAAGCACGGTAGACGGTGATACACGTTTATTAAGTGCGTACATGCACATACAACTCGGGTAAAATAAAAAACTACAAGGATTCACCGACAAGATTGAATTTCGGGAGTGACCACTCAACTCATCCGTCGGGTCCCGTGGCTAGAGGCGACTGCCCCTCGCACTGTTGCCAGTGTTGCCATATCGCGGCGCACATCCGAACATCAGACACCAAACTGTAACCGCTTCAACTTGAATTGAAAAATCATATGGTCTCATTACTATAACCCACTTAGGGCCGATTTTATCAACAAGCGCATTTTAACAAAGGCTTTGGCCAATCAGAGCAGCCCGTTCAAGAACATGCATCTGTCAAAGTACTGTGAAAACTACCTATTGATTTCTCTTGAAGTTTACCTCAAAAAGGTTAAAAATGACATGCTTTATATGAAATCGACCATTATGAACCATTTAGTATCTTTTCCAGTCTGATTCTCCATCCTAAATGGGTGAAAAATTGCATTTTCTTGTTTAACAAAAAGTTTAGCAATTGCTAATTTCAACCAATCAGATTCCGCAAAAACTGTACATTCGATCGCTGGTTTTTTTTTCTGCTAAATGATAATGATGACAAAAAATTAGGGTTTTGAATATTTTTTTTGTGATAAATGGAGAAATTAAATACAAGTTTTACAACAAAACTGTTTTTGTTTTGTTTTTTTCGCAATAATCCAAAAGTTATATCAAAATAAAAATGAGTTTTTGAATCCAGAACCGAAAACACACCGACGGCTCCCGAACCCGTGTGACGTACTTCATGAAAATACTTGTAACAGTTTGTTGTAACTAAAATGTATATTTGTTGCAACATATGCGGTGAATGAAGTTTGGAGCTTGAGACGAAGTCAAAGATCGAAATAAATATCCTTTTGAATGGTTGAAATTAGATCACAAATCCTGGTAAAAAATCAAATATGTACCGTTGAGGCGATCCCTTCGCCGAGATGGCGGGTGGCCGTGTGGTATGGTGTTCGACAACGCTTGCCTGTTTTATGGGAGGTGTTGATGGGTGCTGGTTCGAGACCCTGCCCGTGCAATTTCTTTTTCTTTTTTTTTTTTAAAGAAAATATTCATTGATATACGCTCTACTCATATTACACACATTATTTTGTACCATCGACATGAATGTGTTTTTGAATCAAATTTTATTAGATGTTTTACTAGCACAACAAAAACTCCGAATAATTATAATTTTTTGGAATAATTTCATTTTGATACCGCTATCAGAGCAATTTCCGATTGATATTGATGGATGAACTTCACTTCCACTGACTGAATACTCCACCACCTCCGGTACTTAGCTTTTGCAATATGTCAAGTAAAATGTCTGATAAAATTTGATTCAAAAACACATTTATTTCAATGGTCCAAAAAAATGTGTGTAATATGAGTAAAACATATTTTAATGAATATTTTGGTTAAAAAAAAGAAAAAAAGTAATTGCATAGGCTGGGTCTCGAACCAACACCCATCAACACCTCCCACAAAACAGGCAAGCGTTGTCGAACACCATACCACTCGATACATATTTGATTTGGGATTCGGTACTTTTTTACCGGGATTTGTGATCTAATTTCAACCATTCAAAATGATATTTATTTCGATCGTTGACTTCGTCTCAAGCTCCAAACTTCATCCATCGTCTATGTTGCAGCAAATATATACTTGTTACAACAATAGTTTCATGAAAAATGTCATCCAGCTTTGACGTTTTGCTTTCAATGTTGATAAAATACTATTGGACGATATTTATTAACCTAGCCCGCAAACCCAATAGAAAGCTTTTGCTAAATAACATCCAATAGAAAAGCTTTGTCAAATTCTTTGTTAAATATGCATGTTGATAAAATCGGGCCTTACTGTTTTCCTTTTCGTTTCACGAGTACGCACCTACCAGACGAAGCAGCATTAGCTAAAATATTGTATCGTTACATTTATAAACATCTTTCTAAAAGGTGTAGGTATTAAAAAGTATATTTATAAAACCCCCAAAATAACCGAATAAGTTTGTTTAGTAATAATAATAAAATAGGTACTTTCTTCACATTTACACGCGCGGTGTATTTTAGGCACCAGACGGACTAGCAGTCAAACTTTGTTTGCTTGGAAGCTTAAGTAAATACCATCGTTGAGGATTAGGTAGTACCACAGAGGCGGTACCTTACATCTTTCGGGAAATTCAACGTACTTAAATCCGAGGGTTCACACGTGTAGTTAAAGATTAGCAATAGTAGATGCATACAGGTTGTCCAGTTAGTGTGTAATTCTTCGATATCTCGCAAGGTATACCTGACAGAAGAAAATGTCAAACACAAAAGTTATTTGGTTACTCAAGACGCATATTCTAAAAATATTTTGGAATATATAGGGTGTTGCGGGAAAGTAGGATAGAGATCAACCTGGTTTTTTTATATGGAACTATAACTTTTTCTTAAATTCCTCTAGTTTCCATCATTGATCTCTATTCAACCCTAAAATATATTTGGAATCGGTTGCGACGTTGCCAAGTTATAATTTATTTTCGATTAATTTCCGGATTTGCAAGGTCGCGAGTAATACGTCCAAATTGATATGTTCCTTTAACTTTTCTCAATAATATTGTACAGCGAGTTACTTGAATATAAGTGGATATTATTTTCGATGTTACCAGCAATTTGTATCTACAGGGTGCTTATGACAGAATTTTAAATTACGGCAGTTTGAAGGTCATTTTACTTTGTTTTTTTAAATGTAACAGCCTGTATGTTTTATTTTAAATCGAAATATCTACTAAAACCCTATCTTGCCTTGTAATATTTTTTGTCACGTTTCATATTCACCAATTTTACGTCATAATTTTTAAAAGAATGCCCTATTTATGAAGTCTAACGTAAAAGTGGTAAATCTGACAACACTGCTGTTAGCGTTTTTAAATTCTGTATGTCAAAAAACCCCCAAGTATTGAATTTCACCCCTCCAGCTGTGGCAGTTTTGGAAATATTTAAGCGTTCCAGTACCGTTTACTGAAAAAGCGGTGTTGCCGTATCTCGGTAATTAATAGAAACAAAATTTTGAAATTGTGGGATCTTACTAAGATCGACATGTGCAATTAATTGCAATATAAATAAGTAGAGGATTATATTTAAAATAAATTAAAATCGGGGATATTTGTTTAAAAACTTGGAAAAATAATTTATAACTTGGCAACGCCGCTAACGTGAAAAAAAATATTACAAGGCGAGATAGGGTTTTAGTAGATATTTCGATTTAAAATAAAACATACAGGGTGTTACATTCAAAAAAACAAAGTAAAATGACCTTCAAACTGCCGTAATTTAAAATTCTGCCAAAAGCACCCTGTAGATACAAATTGCTGGTAACATCGAAAATAATATCCACTTATATTCAAGTAACTCGCTGTACAATATTATTGAGAAAAGTTAAAGGAACATATCAATTTGGACGTATTACTCGCGACCTTGCAAATCCGGAAATTAATCGAAAATAAATTATAACTTGGTAACGTCGCAACCGATTCCAAATATATTTTAGGGTTAAATAGAGATCAATGATAGAAACCATAGGAATGTAAGAAAAAGTTATAGTTCCATATAAAAAAGTCAAGTTGATCACTATCCTACTTTTCCTCAACACCCTGTATATTTGAAAACATGTTTATAATATGCGACTTCAGTAGCCAAATAACTTTTGTATTTTACATTTTTTTCTGTCAGGTATACCTTGCGAGATATCGAAGAATTACACACTAACTGGACACTCTGTATAAGCTCTTGTCACGATACGAACCAAAACAGGTCTATGTCCTTCCAGTTAATAATTATTCTAATTCCTTTCCAGAAACCATGAAAGGGCAGAAGGTAACCAAGTCATCAAAGTTCACTCAGGTGGGTCCGAACGACCCTGGCAGTGACTATCAGAATATCGTTGGGCTGACCGTGCTGCCACCTAGCGCCTCCATATCGCCTTCCGATGATAGTGTCCGAACTGACAGCAGATCAGTACACTATGCACCTCAACATTGTCAAAGTGTCATGGACAACAGTTCCGAGATGCTGTTGCAGGACAGCTACGAAGTCTACAAGACTCAGGAAAGCGTCCACGAGATTCAAAGGTGAGCTGAAGTTGGTTTTTACGGACCTATATTTTACCATATTTTCGATATCTGACATGTGAATGCAAGGTAAAAATTTTTTCCATAGATTTCCGGTTTACTTACACTCCAAATGGCTGCTACATTCCTATGGATAATCTCGTAAAAGCTCAGTCGGGATTTTAAACCCAAATCTTAGGCTGTTAAAAAAAGGTAGAGCTAATTACCAGCTTGCATGAGGTTATTGAGGTATGGGGAAATTATTGCGAAAATCTGTACCATGAGGATGGCCTTCAGACCCTCTCATTGGATTATGAACATGAACCGGATATCCTTTTGTCTGAAGTGGAACATGCCCTCAACAAGTTAAAAACTAATAAAGCTACAGGCTTTGATGCTATTTCTTCCGAAACGTTAAAATGCTTGGGTGATGACGGCATCTCCCTTTTACATAATATTTGTAAGAGTGTCTGGTCCTCCGGTGTTTGGCCAGATGAATGGTGCACATCAATTTTTGTTCCACTTCATAAAAAGGGATCTCCAACAAATCCAGACAATTATCTCCTACTTTCGTTAATCTCTCATGCAAGTAAGGTTCTACTATATATTTTACAGTCTCGTTTGGAGAGTTTTATTGGCTGGCAAATTTCTGAGGCGCAGGCAGGTTTCGAGAAGGGACGCGGTACGCGTGAACAGACCTTAAACTTAATACAAATTATTGAAAAAACCAGAGAGCATTGTTTTCCAGTTTTTATTTGCTTTGTGGACTATTCTAAGGCGTTTGATAACGTAAAGTGGCCTAAAGTGTGGGAAATCCTCATCTCTATGGGAGTTCTCAATCACCTAATGTTTCTCATACAGCAACTCTACGAGTCTAGTTTGACTCGCGTAAGAATTGATGGCAACCTGTCTGGTCAAACTGCAACCTGAAAAGGAGTTCGTCAGGGATGTGTATTATCTCCGATGTTATTTAACATTTACTCTGAATTTGTGATCAGACAGGTATTGGACAAGTGGCATGGCGTTATAACTATTGGCGGAAGCAAAATATCCAACTTAAGATTTGCTGACGATACAACCCTTATTGCTGCTTCTCAGGAAGAACTAGTAGCTCTATTAGATATCTTAGAACAGCACAGTGCAGCGTATCGTCTTGGTATTAACTACAACAAGACCAAGGTTATGATCGTAGATAGAGAGCACGATAATCATCGAGCAATAAAGTCAGTAGGCCGTTGTTAAATGGTTTTGTGTACCTCGGTTCTTTGATTAAAAATTCGGGTAGCTGTGAAATGAGATTCGACGACGTATTCAACAGGCACGTGTGGCCATGACAAAGCTTACTAAAATATGGCATGACCTTATGGTCATCACTAAAGCTACCAAAATGTCACTGGTTCAGTCTCTTGTGTTCCACATATTTTAGTGTGCCTCGGAAACTTGGACAGTTCGAAAGGCAGATCGAGCTCGTATAGATGCTTTTGAAATATGGACGTGGAGGAGAATGCTGAGAATTCCTTATACCGCCCATCGAACTAAAGTTTCCATACTGGATGAGCTCGATAGTCCAAAGGGACTATCCTCCATTGTGTCGACGAGAATGCTTACATTTTTCGGACATATACACAGTAGCGATAATATGGAGAAGCTTGTAGTTCAGGGTCATGCTCCGAGTGGGCGGTACCGTGGCGGTTCCCCTACACGCTGGGTGGATACGGCGGAACAGCTGCTGGATACGAGTATCAAGAGCGCCACTGAACTGACAGTAAATCGCGACTGATGGCGAGCTACAGTTCTCAAAACTATTGATAATATTCGTGTCGGCAATACTCGAGTTCACAACATGTCTGTTAAGACATTGTGACTATTATGATGATGGTGATATCTACATAACGAATATCCATGTCACTCATTTCCGTCGGTCTGTTTGTAGGCGTTTTTCTAGCCTTGTAATACCAGTAACTGCTTCATGGATTGTGATGAAATTTGGGCAGAGATATTCTGTGGGGTTGTTTTAGATAACGTTATTATATTTAGGCAATCGGTGCATGGGCGGCGGAGTAAGTAGCAAAAAACAAAAGAATTCAATTATTCCTCAAAATTCGTTTTAGGCGTTTTATGGGTTCCTTATCATTTTTTACTTTTTTGGGTGGGGGTGGAATTGGAATGATTGGTCGGTGGAGGGTTTTGTAAAATTGTATTGATTTTAATTAAATTTCGAAACAGTATTATTACCGTTATGGCGGCAATAATAAGAAAAGTGAAAATATAAAAACAGGTCAAATTTGGTTTTTGTCAATTTGGGGGTTCTTGATCGTTTCGCTTGATCTAGCTGAAGCTGAAACTATGCCGTCTTAGTTCCGATGGAGAGAAATGAAAAAAACTATTTAAGAAAGTTTTTGTGCTGGATTTTTTTTTTGCGGTCGGGCGGGCGATGGCTTGGTTGCAAGAGAATCTCAGACTATACCTACCCATAAAAAGATATCACCGTTTATGTGTATGAAGTGATGAGTCAATCAACTGGACTCCATTTTCTTATTTCAAGAAACGAAGCAGTCCGAAATGCGAAGTTTCATCTCAATAGAAACCCAAATAAAAATTTTCGATTTTTTTAGGTACGCCCGCCCGCCCGAGAGACTGAGACTCAAAACTGCGACTGGATTTGCAATCAGCACCTTGAAATTATCCTAAATGCGAAGTTTCATCTCAATAGAAACCCAAATAAAGATTTTCGATTTTTTAGGCACACCCGCCAGCCCGAGAGATCTGAAATTTTTTATTTTTGTCAAGCGAGACTGAGACTCAAAACTGCGACTGGATTTGTAATCAACACCTTGAAATTATTCTAAATGCGAGGTTTCATCTCAATAGAAACCCGAATGAAGATTTTCAATTTTTTTAGGTACACCCGCCCGCCCGAGAGATCTGAAAATTTTTATTTTTGTCAAACGAGACTGAGACTCAAAACTGCAACTGGATTTGTAATCAGCACCTTGAAATTATTCGAAATGCGAGGTTTCATCTCAATAGAAATCCAAATAAAGATTTTCGATTTTTTTAGGTACACCCGCCTGCCCGAGAGATCTAAAATTTTTTATTTTTGTCAAACGATACTGAGACTCAAAACTGCGACTGGATTTGTAATCAGCACCTTGAAGTTATCCTAAATGCGAGGTTTCATCTCAATAGAAATCCAAATAAAGATTTTCGATTTTTTTAGGTACACCCGCCCGCCCGAGAGATCTGAAATTTTTGATTTTTGTCAAACGAGACTGAGACTCAAAACTGCGACTGGATTTGTAATCAGCACCTTGAAATTGTCCTAAATGCGAAGTTTCATCTCAATAGAAACCCAAATAAAAAGATTTTCGATTTTTTAGGCACACCCGCCAGCCCGAGAGATCTGAAATTTTTTATTTTTGTCAAGCGAGACTGAGACTCAAAACTGCGACTGGATTTGTAATCAGCACCTTGAAATTATCCTAAATGCGAGGTTTCATCTCAATAGAAATCCAAATGAAGATTTTCGATTTTTTTAGGTACACCCGCCCGCCCGAGAGATCTGAAAATTTTTATTTTTGTCAAACGAGACTGAGACTCAAAACTGCAACTGGATTTGTAATCAGCACCTTGAAATTATCCGAAATGCGAGGTTTCATCTCAATAGAAATCCAAATGAAGATTGTCGATTTTTTTAGGTACACCCGCCTGCCCGAGAGATCTAAAATTTTTGATTTTTGTCAAACGAGACTGAGACTCAAAACTGCGACTGGATTTGTAATCAGTACCTTGAAATTATCCTAAATGCGAGGTTTCATCTTAATAGAAATCCAAATGAAGATTTTCGATTTTTTTAGGTACACCCGCGAGCCCGAGAGATCTGAAACTTTTGATTTTTGTCAAACGAGACTGACTGACTGTAATCAGCACCTTGAAATTATCCGAAACGGGAGGTTTCGTCTCAATCTGCAGTAGAAATCTTACGTTGTATTTACAGATGAACTAAATTCACCTAGCAGCCTATATTGCTCCGAGATCGCATAAATACTTGCCATACTGTTCACAAACTGAACAGACAAGGAACTTTCAAAGGGTTGCCGTTAATCATTTTGAAAAGTTACCTGCCTGCTTTAGCTTAAGCAAAACTTGTCCATTCCACTGCTTTTTGTGGCCAAGTCTGAAAAAAACCGTGCACGAAGTTTGGAAGGATAGGGCTTTAGGGCTGCGTCAGTTTCTGAAAGGAGGCTGTGACCCCAAACATCGGTCGGTTAGAAGTCCATAGTGCTTTCAAATATTCCGGAGTTTTTTCGTCAGCTAATTTAACTTACTCTCGGAAATCCATTAGATGAGCTGAAGAAAGTACAAGAAAACTCCAGGCAGCAAGGTCCTTCTCTTGTCGGAAGTTATCGCACTAAAGAAGCGTTCGATCCACTTAATCGAGGCTGGGCCAGAGGGTGTCGATTTATGTCATGGTGAGCTTACGTGGAATCAAAATTTATCGATGCAATTTCGCAGCATTACGACCTAATGAAAGTGGTATCAGGAGCCGCTACGGGAAAATCAGCGGCCTTCTTGCAGACTCTATCGGGTATCATTTTACTTTCCACACCGATAGCTGAGGAGGGTATTGTGATCGCGAAAATTTTCGATTTTGAGATAATACGCTTTTTGGGCGTTTTATGATGTCTACATAAGAAAAATCATTTTCGTCGGTCTTTCTGTCTATCTGTTTGTCTGCTGGCGTAATATAATCTACGACTACTGTCCCTTCAAGACAGAATGCGATCCACTCGAGCTGTGGCTGATGCTTGGTATGCAGTTATAGGGAGGCCCATTCGATTGAGTGAAATGGGCTTAGGATTATATCATCCGCATCTAGTGCTTCCACTTACTGCAAATCGTCGTCGCTAACGGTTCAATTGGTGCCAAGGACACCGAAAGTGACATGCCGAGTAGCATCAGACGGCCTTCTCCAACGAGTCCAGGTTTTGTCTGGGGACACATGACGGAGGCCAACGCGTAGAACGACGACGCGTGACGGGGTGAACGACGTGATCTGCTGTTTGCTGTTTGGTGGTTTGGGGTGCCATTGCAATCAACAGCAAGCACCTTTTTTTTTGTTTGTTAAAATGGCACTGGTCGTAGACCAACTGGCCAGTCGTTTTAATAAGGGATTGCAACATATGCATAAGTGAGATAAGGGTAGGTAGGTAAATATTATGTATATTTTCGATATAAGAATGGAACATAGGCACCGCTCAACTAGTCATGTATTGTGTTAGTGCGTAATTATGTGTTTTCATCATTGTTTTGTATTTTGTCATTTTTTTATAATTTTTCTTTTTTCTTATTCTTATTTTTTTTAGTTATGTGCTAAATGTCTTTTAGTTTTTTGTTTTTTTCCCTCCTTTTAATATGTATAGTTATTTTTTGTCATTATTTTTTTTTTATTAATTTTTTTTTTATTTTTTTATTTTTTGTTTTTTTTTTATTTTTTTTCCTTTTTTCCATTTTTTTTAACCTTCCTCATTGGTTCATTTTTTCCACAATAGAGTAGTTTACAAGTTTAAATTTATTGTTTGTTCACAAAATAATAGGTTAGTATTGTATTGCAATATTAGTAGTCGTAGCCTATTACAATGTTTATAAATAATTTGGTATACAGTTGGCTGTTCGTCGCACAAAATGAGGCACAGGTTAGTAGGTAAGCTAATGTATTTGGCCAATTCGTGATACAGTTCTGTTATAGCCCTTTCTTCAGTCCGGCATTCCAATATGCAATGGTGGAGTGTCCCGACTTCTCCGCAACTACAGAGAGAAGTTTCTCCGATTCCAATTTTATGTTTGTGCTCTGGATGGAGGCAGTGTCCGCTTCTTAATTGGCTCAACATTCTTATGAAGTGTCGGTTTGTCTCGTCTTTAAACCATACTTGACTTCTTACTTCTTTTTGTATCTGTTTGTAATGTCCTCCCGATGGGTAGCTAGTGTAATGTACATTCCACTTCTCTTTCTGTTCTTCATTAATGACTACTCTCATATCTGAGGAAGGGACTTTGAAAACGTGTAATATCATGCCAACCCTTAGTGCTTGTTTGGCGAGAGAATCGACATATACGTTTTCTATTATTCCAGCATGACATTTGATCCAAACTAAAATTATTTCTTTGTTTTGATGTTTTAGCTCCTCATGCCGTTTTCTAATATCCACTGCTAAGTAGTTTATTTTACAGGGTGGTCTGAAGTGCTGTAACGCTGACACTGCTCCCTTACTGTCCGTGAATATGGTGAACCAGTGTTTCTCTTGATTGCCTAAGCAGTATTCCAAAGCTTTTTTAATAGCTGTTAACTCAGCGCTGTATATGGAATATTCTGGTAGCTGAAATTGTTCGTGATATCTGTTGTTGACATGGTAGAATGCGCAAGCCGTTAGTCCATCCTTTTTGGAACCGTTCGTAAACAACAACTCCCAATCTTGCCATTTTGTTTCCAAGTCGTGTTTAAACCTAAGGGCCTAACCTTTAATGTGATTCGTGGCACAATGATTGCGCAACGTTATGTGAATGAAATGTTAGAACCAATTGCCGTTTCACGCGTCGGAGTCCTCGAAGAGGGTTTCTTCCAGCAAGATAATGCACGTCCTCATATTGCAAAGGTATCGATGAGGTTTCTACAGGAAGCTGAGGTCAGGGGATACTCCACTGGCCTCCACAATCAACCGATTTATCGCCAGTTGAAAAAGTGTGGGATTGGATCGGTCAATATATAGGCGATTCACCCACTCCCAAACCCAAAAATGCCACGTAGGCTACAGTAGTGCATTCGTTAACATGGAGAACCCACCCATTATTGATCTGTTGTATTTTTTCATAAACTAATTATGGCAAATGAGTTCGTTTATTATTGCATTAAGTCCTACCGCATTCCATCAACCGCAGCCCTTTTTATCTTAGTGTTAGGATTTCGCTTGCGAGTAGTATATTTGATTTTTGTGTATTTTTCACGTAGGCAAAAAGAATATGGCGATTAAGATCCATAGCACCTTTACACTGAGACCGATCGTAAAACTTTCGGTGCTATCTTTCCGAAGTGCTTAACATAGAAAATCGACACATAGTTTTCTCTGAGCTTTCGTAAATATAGGCGGGTACGTACAGTGTGAGTGTCATACAGAATGATGGTTAGAATAGAATAAAATAATGGTTCTTATTTAGAAAAAATCACAATAATTATAAAATGATGAGTATAAGGTTTTCCGCCAATAAACAACGAAATACGTCCACGAGTGCAGTCGCACTGTAAGTGGAGCATGAGATGAATTTAATATATAATAAAATAAAATAAGTGAGCAATAATAGAGATAATGATGATAATAATATTTCATAAAATCAAATGATATAAATAGTATTGTCACGACGGCCTCTTTTTCTTCACCCAGGGAATCAAACTCACCGTTTTACTTCACAACTCGATACAATATCTCTTAACCTTATCTCAAGTACAACTCAACTCAACTCAACTGAACTCCTACGCTACCCGAAGCACCTTATATATACTTCATCGAACCATCTATACCCTGTTACCCGATACTTTAAACTGTCAGCCGTGTCAACAACGAACAGCTGTTCAGCTAGTGATAACTAAAAATACCCCAGATTGAGCCTTGACGTATCAATTTTAAGCTTTGAAGGAATGCAGGGCTGTACTGAATGCAAGTACTAACGAGTAATTGACACTTGGTGACGTTTTCGTCTATCCTCTGAGGTCTATGCTTATTTTACATTCTCTCGGAAAACCCGGCGTGTCTTTCAGTATATCAGTATGGCTGGTCTGAATGATGATGATTAGGTACGCTTTGAATGAGGTAAGACTGAAGATAAAATCATTTTTAGCTTAAGCTTCAGTTAAACTATCTTACTATATTAATTTTACTCCATGTACTTACTTTATACTTTTCTCCAATTGTACCTTGTACGTTTCAACCGATAAATATCCCACTAGTGATGCAAGCTATTCATTAAATCGTCCTTATTGCTAAATATAGGAGTATTTTGATAGTCTCTAACGATATACAAATCAATAAAATAATATGTTTCTTTTAACCATCCATTTCTGCTGCGAATTTCTGGATATTGAAGCAATTTGTTGTTTACAAAAATAGGCAATTACTTTTTGGTAATGAAATATTCAATAAGAATATTTCTAATACGGTCCTGATCGCAGGATTGCCAATCAACACCACTAGTAAAAAATTAAATTTGAGATACACCTCTTCGTCAGCTGATACCAATCAAATAGATGTCATACCAGTTTAAAGTATCAGGTAACAGAGTTATAGAGCATTCGATGACATTTATAGAATCCATCCGTCATTCTCGGAAACTCTAGACGATTCGATGACGTTTACACTTCAAAAGATCTAACCTAGCACGTTGACTTTACATCATGTATGACAACCAATGACAACTAATACAAATACACGAATACCATAATATACAGTATGTTACAGTATAAAGACTGAACAAATTTATATAATATATAAGGAAGTCTTTTAATGGCAATTTAAGGCACAATAAGAAAACACACACAAAACGCACACTTCCAAAGTCACAATTTAGCCTAGTACTTAATTTTGCATAAACAATGAATTTGAATGAAGTAGAAAGAAAGATCTTATTCGCTGTACCATTTAACTAATTAATTTATTTCGACTAGTCTAGTAAACGTTGAACCATGTCATATTGCATATTCAATACTAAATGTTTTAACTTCTTTTTAAACTGTTTTATAGAGTTTAAATTTCTGCTGGTATCAGATCATAAAGTTTAAGACCTAGATATGCAAGACATCGCTGCCCAATAGATGTTTTCATGAGGAACAAACATTCTAGCTGCTTGCCGCGTTATATACTGATGTGTGGGATACTTCAGCAAATATCTGTTTTTATTAAGTTAAATGCAGCATCTATAGAAATGAACCTGCCATATATTAAAAATGTTTACATCCTCGTAGTGCAAGGAAGTGGGGTATACAAGAGGTTTCATTTTGAGAAAACTATAGTGGCTCTAAGTATGTTTTTAATATACCACCCCATCCAGTTACTCCATAGGAAATATGGGGCTCTACTATAGCAATAATGATTAGAATAAAGTGAATTTACACAAATTCGGCAAGAAAATGAAATTAAAACATGTAAATTTGTACAACTACCACCCAGATGGATTCATCAGATATTCCATTGTTTTCACACGGACTGCGATTTCGCGGATATATAAACCCCTGCGGGAGACCACACACCGGCCTATCTAAAATTCGCTCATTTGAGGGTAATTTGTATGAATGGGCCTAGTTGCCATGTGCTGTTGTTTAATATTTGTACAGTGGAACACGCGATATATCAAAATGATGTGTAATCAAAACACACAACTCTTTTGTAATATGGAATTTGTTGTTGTACATGGAAAAATATGTCAAGCTTGCCTGCACGGTACTGTTTCATACTAATATTTCGCTCACTGGCTGCAACCCACATAACAAAGTTATATACAATGTACACACGATGAAGATCGAATCAATGGATATGATGTATATCCACAAATGAAGCAAGAATGTCCAATGTTTGTCGCGAACTTCCACATCCATGGATCCATGGCATGTCCATTGAACGTACATAACCTCGTACATAACTATGTACGTCTAATGTACATGCATAGACCAGGTATGTACAAGTATATTCATAGCATACACCATGTATGTTCATTGCTCATTTTCAAAGTGGATTGATATGTGATCGACTTATAATATAGCAGTCGCAAAGTGTTTGCAACGTACCTTAATGATGATGTAGCTGATACTACGAATAAGATAAAATTGTTGTTTGCTTCCAACTGTCCAAAACTAACCCCAATGTATGTATCGCTCTGTTTTAGGCATTATAGTTGACGCTTCACTTGAATAGGATGCTCACACAGACACACTATGTAACAAATTACACACACAAATTTTTGTATTAGGGTGAGGTCTGAGGTCTGTTACTACTAGAGAGGGTTCATTAGATGCCTGTTTTGCAGTTTTCCATTCTCATCTGATTTATGGAGTTGTACTTTGGGGGGAGGGCTCTGGTCATTGCCAAAAGGGTATTTAAAATCCAGAAGAAAACAGTAAGAGACTTAACTAACTCAAAAGTTGATGGGCATTGTAAGCCTTTATTTAAGCTACTAAGGATCATGCTCAGAGTAACAACTGAACATAGAGGTAGTCAACAACTAATTCTAATAGGCCAACATCTTTTCTTACCTTGTTATATCGACCACCAGATACGGCAATCATAATTGTTTACTATCATCTTAATTGTATGGTATCCAGAAATATTCCATTCTATGTTAAAAAAGACGGTATTTTGATGGTTCAGAAATGATTACAGCAAAATCAATAGATATGTTGACCTCTACTGTGTTACTGCATGTTTCTTCATCATTAACGCAAGTTCTGTCTTACATATATTATGAGGAGTTGGCAACGCCTATGTAATTTTCCTGCGGTTTGTTTACGGTAATCTCCGACTGTCAAACGTTTGTTTTGTTTGTGCGTCTTTTATGCTTGGTCAGTAAAATCGAATTCGCTATTTGTTGGTAACTGTAGTGAAGCTCTACGGACTGTGCTATATTCGAGTGTAGTTTAACAGTTTTTCGAGATGGGATAGTGCAGAGCAGTGTTTGTAGCATGGGTTGCATTGGAAGAATTTTCAGGTTAGTTGGCAATGTTTGGGTCTGAAGTGTCAAAAGATGATGGCTTTGAGCACGCCGTGCTGAAGTGGTTTGTTTACTACCTCTATGTTCAGTTGTTACTCTGAGGGATCATGCCACTACCTTCAGTTTACGTATTTTGTAGTCTTTTTTATATTCATGAAAATATCAAAAAGTACAGAACGCATTCTGATATTCATAATTACGCTACTAGAGGCGCTGGTGCACTTATAACTCCTAAGTTCCGATTAGGAGCATCCGCATGCAATTCCCTGAATATTAACCTGTATAATAGATTACCAGACGACATAGAAACTCTTAGTCGCATCAAGTTTAAAAAACGGTTACAGATATCATGCTCAGCCAGTGTTTCTATAGCATTGATGAGTATTTAAATTTTGTATCGTCTATATAGTTTGCGAACCTAAATTTGTGTCCTTATACCTATTCTGTATTAATCATGTATTCTTTAAATGTTTCTTTATGTAATTCTGTATTATATTCAATGTTTTCAATGTTCTTGTTATGACTTACCATACATACTTGTCTTTGGTGAACAAATTTACTACTACTGCTACCACAAATGTACTTTTAATGGTCCTTGAAACACTTTAATCGGGTATTTACAGAGCGACTGTCATACACCGTGTGCGTCAAAATAACTATTATGCCGACTCTTCTACAGGTATGGCGTCAAAACCTTACCTAAGTCAGTGTTCTGATACAGGGTGAGTTTTTAGTACCGGATCGGTCGATAACTTCACTACTGCAGAAGATAGCAAAAAAAAATTTGTATATAAAAGTTGTAGCCAAGGATATGCTCGTTGCTCAGAAAATACGAGTATTTTAATTTACACAGGATCATCCATAACTACGCTGTGATGCAAGCATAGATTTTTTTAAATTAGACATCCTATATATTATTCCATATTTAAATTCTATGCACTAATGATTCCCGTTCTTTAAATATAAGTTGTTGTTGCCAACTGAACGTACACTATATTGAAAATCAACGAAACAAAAATTATTTTTCTACATGGGAATATAAAAAATATCCTCTAGTTTCAACATAGGCTGTAAAAAAAGTCGCCGACGCATACTCATATACAGGGTGAGGTAGGATTCAAAAACTAGATTTTCTCTTTTTTTAAATGTAACCCCCATATTTTATTACTTATGTAATATGCTCTTTCATATTTTTATATCATTTCGTATACCTAGACTCATCAGTTTCCAAAATATTTCGATTTTTCTGCGAATTTTAAATATTCCTATTATTTGTGTACCTACTGAAATTTATATGTTTTGAGAATATACTATTAAATTTTATTTTTACTCAACGAACAACTAATAAATTTTTCTAAATTTTTTGTGTACTAAATTTTGTTGGATAGAGCAAAACATCGGATTAATTTATATAATTTATAAGGACATCATAGCATTTGATGAAATAAAACCCTGAATTATCGAGATAATATGAGTCAAGTATGATGAGGAAACAATTTTATAAACGTGATCCATAATTGTCAAGCAGATTTATCAGGTCATCATCAGAGACACAATGTCTTAACAGATATGTTGTGAACTCGTAAAATGCATTTACTCATTTACTCGAGTTTCACTTGGAATATCTTTAAGATATTTAATGCAGTAGTTTCTCATTTGATTTCTGCATCCTCATGCCGTTGACCAGATGGTATCTACTGGTTCATCCGCCTTTTGGGGCAATTTCTCACCCCAAGGACAAGAAGGTGTCCTGACTCTTCTCAACTCGTCCACCCAAAGCTGTTGGTTGAGAAGAGGTTACTGCTTATACCGATAGTAGTTCGGTTCCTTTTAGTCGCCTTTTACGACACGCAGGATATACGATGGGAGATATTCTAACCCGCCCCCACACGGGGTGGGGGAAATATTGGCAGTTCCCATAATCTACCCAAAAATATCGTACTATGTGAAAACCGAGCTTTAAAAATGATTTTTTTGATTGACGAACAAATAGAGGGTATTTAGGAGTATCATTGAAAAATTGCTTATTTGCCTCTAGAATATATGAACTATCCCCAGCGATATCCAAAACGGAGGCACTCTAAAACTGATGAATTTGAAACATTGAAGGACAATTTTATTTGGACCGGTCAGTTAATATTTCATAGCCTACCTCATAGATCTGCTCAATAATTCAGGGATTTGACTTCATCAAATACTATTATAGCCTTAAATTTTAGTTGGTCGTTAAATATAAATATAAACTGATAGCACTTTCGCAAAATAAATAAATTTCAGTACACAAATAAAAGGTATGGAACTCATGAATGTAAGTATATAGAATGCTATACAAATATGAAGGAGAACATTAAAAGCATCTTTTTGGTACCTATAATAAAATATAGGGTGTTACGTTTAAAAAAAGAGAAAATCTAGTTTTTGCATTCTACCTCACCCTGTATATCAGTATGCGTCGACGATTTTTTTTACAGCCTGTTTTAAAACTACAGGATATTTTTTAGTTCTCCATGTGAAAAACATAATTTTTGTTTCGTTGATCTTCAATATACTGTACGTTCATTTAGCAGCGATTCGGATATAATACATAACTTTTGCAATATCCTGTATAATGCTACAACGCCTAATACTTATGAACAAGAATCATTAGTAGAATCTAAATATGGAATAATATATAGGTTGTCTCATTTAAAAACATGTATGATTACATCACCACGTAGTTGTGGATCACCCTGTATAAATCAAAATAGTCTTTGAGCAAGGAGCATATCCTTGGATACAAATTTTGTATACAACTGTTTTCGCTATCTTCTGCAGTATAGTGAAATTATTGACCGATCCGGTACTAAAAACTCACCCTGTATGTGCATGCTTTGATTCACGAATAAAAACCGCCGTCAAAGGGAACCTAAGCTGCTAGATAGAAGCAACTTGTATATATCTCGATATTCAAATTACAACTGCAGTGAAACGCTTAGATTGGAATAACGTGTAGCTGGATTTCAAAAGCGGCACCGTACAGCAGCTTCACCTCCCACTTCAACACTTATTCACAGCTCAACAATCTACAGTTCTGTGTGGGTCGCTCACGCTTTCCTGCGCTCTCAAAGTCTTTGAATGTTTATCGCCGCCTTTTGACGCTAAAAGGGTATTTACACTGCGTGCGCTCCGATGTAAAGTAAAATACGTTCAACTTTCACAGCGACGGGATGATGGCTTTGTTTTGGGAGGTGATGGCTCATATTTGAAAAGCAATAATTATCACTTATACCACTTATCACTTATAATTATTATCACTAAGCGTCTGAAGAAGAAATAAGGATTTTGAAACAAACTGAACATGAAACTATAAAACAACTCACTTTGCGACGGCTGCTCTATATCTCCGTCAATCCACCAGCACGCAGACAGCTGTTTCACGCTTATTAGCGATCATCAATGCGTCTTAGGGCCGGTTGTATAAACGCTCAGTGAACTCCCGATCACGTAACCTTAAGTTCAGCGATGAACACGGTTCAACCTTAGATAAGGAAAGAGAGGGGATACCGCACGCCCATTTGATACTGGCAATTCCAAAAATCGATGAGACCTCTAGCGGCAAAAATCTACACTGACAAAGCAGGTACTCGAATTTCGGACGACACACAATTAACATGCCATTAACCGTTTATATGCCGTTTATGTTTCTTCGTTCAGTCGTCTTTTCGAGTTTATGCTTTGTTAATTGGTATATAGTGTGTTAGAATATTTCTTCCGACCTTCTTCATAAGCTATTGTCAAGAATATGGCATCTAAATCAGGCTTCAAATCAAGAAAGGCTAGCAAGTTTAATACAAACTGTAGTGTTTATGGTTGCCACTCCAAAAAAGGCTATGATGAAAGCATTCATTGCCACGCATTTCCTCCAAAAGCGTTTCACAGCGTGCAGGATACCTGCTATCCTCCATGTTTGTTTATAAACGCGAGCGCCCTCATCGGTAATTGGAATCGCCAATATGGATTAGCTGATACCGAAAATGAATAGCTGTCAAAATGCTGGTGGAAAACTGACGGTAGTGTCAAGGTGGTGTTTTTTGCGATATTTAACGTTTTTAAGACCAATAATTGTGAAATATTGTGGTGAGCGTAATGGTGGGGTGTGCAGCTTACCGTTGTAAAAGCCACAGCAGCAGGAAGGAGCCAGGAATCACTTTTCACAGGTAAATTTATGATCTTATTTTTTTGGTGTATCCGAAATTCATGCAAATATCTCGATATCTAGTTCAAAGATATATGTGTATCCGAAATATAATTTGGAATGCACCACTAACATGCGAATCATAATGTTTTTGAGCACGTAAAGTCTAAAAATTATGTTTTTAAGGGATTTTTTGGTTCAAATACAATCAGTTTTCCAGTGGCGTATCTATTATAGCTTACATTTTGAATAGAAATATTATGACTTTGCATTGTAATATATAATATACCAATACCCTTATACAAGGTGTGCATTTCAAGGGTGGCCTTTATTTGTAGTTGTATGAATAATAAAATTAATTTTCTTTCTTCCTCGACAGGTTTCCTAAAGATCTTCCTAGACATGATTTATGGATCAAAAATATGAGGATCGAAGGTTGGAAGCCTACAAGCAACGATAGGCTTTGTTCTAAGCATTTTGAACAGAATTTCCTTCATCAAACAAATCAAAAAGTATATCTTCTGAAAGGAGCAGTCCCCACCATATTTGACGAGCTTCCGGAATACTTACGTCCAAAAATTGTAAGTTATAATTCCTAGCTTACATTGTCTACGCTTAATCAATATTAAAATAATAAACATTCTAGGATTATGATAGATGGATAGATGGATAGATGGATAGATGGATAGATGGATAGATGGATAGATGGATAGATGGATAGATGGATAGATGGATAGATGGATAGTTGGATAGATGGATAGATGGATAGATAGATAGATCGATATACTTTATAGTCTAAGAATTTACAAGATTCTTATTGACAAAGCTATATAATAACAAACAAAACTTTTGGGATATTCACTAAAACCTGTGAGGAGGAAGTTTGTTATAAATCTTCACTCCATTGTATATAATTGGATCATTAATGAGTTATGATTTGGGTGTGATATTAATTTAAAATCATTCTTATGCCTTATGCCTATATTCTATATTTATGGTCTCAAATTTGGTTTTATATTTGAGTATTAGTGATGACGTTTCCAAAATAAACAGTGCAATAAAGTAAGGAGAAATACGATTACGAATGGCTGAATAACCATTTAAAAATTGATAGCTATGAAAATCAAAAGGCAGCTAACCTCAAAAATGTAATAATTTCTTGTGTTACAGTTACATTATTAAACAACTATATTTAGGTGTGTTTACTCGATACGAAATCAAAACAAAATGTTACTGTCACTTTTCCTATAAGATTCAGTCACTCTTTCACATCTACTTAAATCATAAATTAATTTGTTCTGTCTTTCTTTCGGAAATAATGTTTCAAACATTGTCTAATATACAGCTCTGTTATTTTAGGCAAAAGAAAGAAAAAGACCCCGTGAACGTGATGTTCATCCAGAACCATCGCCATCAACCTCAGCTCTGGCTGCACAGGACGACTCTCCCCGGAAAAAAAAACTTAGAAGAGAACTGCTGCTGCAAAAAGATAAGAATAAGGAAAAAACGAAAAAAATCCGTGCCCTTGGTCAATCACTGAAAAGAGCACACAAAAAAGTAGCCTCTTTAAAAATAATTGCTGAGGAATTAGAGCGACAAAATTTACTATCTCAAGAAAATTTAGTTTTAGTTCAAAATATGAGCAAGGTTAACATAGAAATATTGAACAGAAAAATGGGGAGAAATGTTCAATATTCACCTGAACTTAGGAAATTTGCCCTGACATTAAATTTTTTTTCACAAAAGGCATACAACTATGTGAGAGATGTTTTTGACACTTGTCTCCCGCATAGCAAAACTATTGCTAAATGGTTTCAGAATGTGGATGCTGAGCCTGGTTTTACCAAGGAATCAATAAATACCTTAAGAAATAAGGTTCAATCATCTGACAGACCAATAATTTGTTCATTAATTATCGATGAAATAGCCATACGGAAACATTTAGAATGGGATGGAAAAAAATTCCATGGTTATGTGAACTGTGGTACAAATTTAAACGATGACTCTAATGCTTTAGCCAAAGAAGCTTTTGTTATAATGTTGGTTTGCATCAATGGAACTTGGAAATTACCTGTCGGTTACTTTCTTACAGATTCTTTGAATGGCAGTCAAAAACATTCAATTGTATCTCAATGCATCCATCTGATTGAAGATACGGGAGCCAAAGTTATGTCAATCACATTCGATGGTGCTCCATCTAATACCGCTATGTGTCATAACTTTGGATTCTTATTTAACATTTCAAATATACAGACAAGTTTCAGAGTTACAGATCACAATGTATATATTTTTTATGATCCATGTCATATGATAAAACTTGTTCGCAATGCATTTGGTGAAAAGAAAATCCTAATTGATTGTGATAACAATTTTATTCAATGGAAATACATAGCGCTTCTAGAGAAGCTGCAAACTAGCGAGGGCTTACATTTAGGGAATAAGTTACGTCGCGCTCATATTATTTTTTTCAAACAAAAAATGAAGGTTCGGCTTGCAGTTCAGTTACTTAGTGCATCAGTAGCCGATGCTATTGAGTATTGCGAAAAAAAGCTGAATCTTGAGGATTTTAAAGGTAGTCAGGCAACAGTTAAATTTATTAGAATTGTAAATAGCATTTTCGATATTTTAAACAGCAGAACCCTAGTAGCACCAGGTTATAAAAAAGCATTATGTCAAAAAAATATAGATCGATCTGCGGAATTTATCAATAGTGCAATTTTTTATCTTTCAAAGTTGAAATTATCTAATAATGAGCAAGTAATCATGTCTAACAGAAAAACTGGGTTTATTGGATTAATAATTTCATTATCAAGTTCTTTAGGATTGTACAAAGAACTTGTTTCTGAGAGAAAAACATTACTGTACCTTCCGTTGTATAAGATTAGTCAAGATCATTTAGAATTATTCTTTTCGTCAATTAGATCAAGAGGTGGCTGGAATAATAACCCAACCGCTCGACAGTTTCTAGCTGCTTACAAAAGGCTTCTGGTTCGAGCAGAAATTAGAGAGGGCGGTATGGGTAACTGTATTCCATTAGATCAAATCCCTATTCTAAGTAGTTCTACAAAAAATGTAAGGTCTGAAGATGTAATTAATAGTAGTTTATCTAACCATAGTTTAATAGACATAAATGAGCCTTCTGATGATCTAGAAACTATTTGGAAGGATCATGACTACATCATGAATGCACCTGTGATAAGTGAATGTTCATCCCAAATTGTGCAATATATTGCTGGTTATGTTTCGCACCAATTACAAAAAACAATAAAATGTGAAACATGTGTCACAGCATTGATTGGTACTAGAGATCGGTTTCTCAATTCCCTAATTGAATTTAAAAGCCACGGCGGTCTGACTTACCCATCAAATGATGTTATCGAGATATGTTTGAAATCGGAACATTTTCTGAGAGTTAATGAAAATTGTATTCACACCAAACATTTTGTACCTTTGCTGATAAGCAAAATAATATCAAGTTTTCTAGGCACCCCTATTTTCAGCTGCTTAGAACGTCACGTATTAGAAAATGATGTAAATCATATATATTTTTTAATAAAAGCTGTATGCACAAAATACTTAAATATCAGAATCCATTTTATTGTAAAATCTCGATCACAACAGGACAATCCAGTTCGGAGCCAATTAACAAAAATGATTCTGTTTAAAGGGCAGTAAAATATTGGTAGTTTTTGACCTTCGTGACTGTAATATTGACTGCCATCAATTGTAGGAGCAAGCGAAATGCCACGTTCCTACAAAAAAATTATTTTTGTTGAAGCACACAATACTGAGTTTCACCCAAACTTCCCCATAAGTAAATACATAACTGCAATAAATTAGAACTTACTGGAAGCAAGGGGTTAAGTGATAAAATAGAGTTGTAATTTCTATGTAAGTTATAGGACCTCACCTATATTGAATGAATTGTTCGTTTTTATTTACTACTAGCTAATCTAGGAGTCATTTTCTAATTTTGTAAATGTTTTGATTTTGGATAAGATTAAAGGACCTTTGTATTTCTAGCCCAAAACTTACTTTATTTCATGTCTGAGATAATTTTTATGTTTAACCCCCCAGCTTTTTCATTAATTATTGCCACCATCGCAAAAAGAAGTTATGTATAAAAAAGCCTCGTTGGAGTAATTAAAAATACTGCTCTTCATTACACACTATAAACAGCAAGTAACAGCGTAACAGCAAGTAGATTTTTTTACTGCATATGGGGACTCCGAGATTGAAGGCATCAAATTCCTCAATCTCGTAAGCTAATCTATAATAACAAAAATGTTTTATTGCTGCTTCTGTTTACAGTATGTAATAGACAGTATTTTATATATAAACATAATGTCAATAAATATAAATATACTATAGGTATTATGTGTTCTTTAATAATAAAAAATTGATTTACTACAAACTACAAGCAGTTTTTTTCTTTCTGGGTAGAAATATAATCGTGTCTTTCATCAGTCATACACTGCAAATGAACATAACATGTTCATGACTGAATAAAATATATACATTATCAATTTTTATATATTATTGGCCACAAAACAGCAGTCGAATGAAAATCACGGTTACGGTAATGTTAGTCACTTAAATTTTAATTGTGGATGGCGAAATTGGCCATATAGAAACCCTGAATAACAATATTTCATTAAATTTTATTTGAAAAAGATTATTTCTACAAATAGCTCAACCATAACGTTAATCCCATTAGTTACGCCACTGGGAATAGCGCTTTGGTGCCATTTGGTATCAGAAATGTCAGTCGCGGGTTCCGTCCTCTCTCTTTCCTTGTCTAAGGGTTGACGCGTTGTACAAACTCCGTTCTGGGAAGGATCAGCTGAACTGGATCAAAAGAGGATTGGTAGCAATGGATATAGGGTATTTGGTGGCGAAACTAGTTACATTTCGTTTTTAATGTTTAATGTTATGCAGGTTATGTTAATGTCACGTCTATGAATGTCAAATTCTGACATTCATCAAATTTTGTTGTCGGTCAAGAAGTATTTTGCAATTTTATAATGGAATCCAAAAAAAGGGCGACTAATTTTACGGCGAAAGAAGAGGCCGTATTAATAGAATTTGTGAAAAAATATGAGACTGTTTTGGAATGCCAGAAAACGGATACAAATATTCAAAAAATCAAAACGGAAAGGTTGAACTTGTCCAACAGTTTGCGTGGAGAGACATTTCGTGGAGCAAAGGTACTGAAAAGAAATTACGAAAATTAAAAAAAAAAGGACAAAATTTGCCGATGAGAGACAGTGCATCCATAATACCGGCGGTGGGCCTTCGCAGGATTTCAAAATACAGGACTTGGACATATCAATAAAAGAAAAATCAGACCCCAAATAACAGGATTCACATCTACATTCGACGATGATGCGGAAACTTTTATTGCTGATGTGCCTACAATTAATTGAGAATTTGTTCACGATACATTAGGTACAAATATCATTTGGCATTTTTCAAGTCGTTTTTCCTAATAATGTCATCCTCGGTCAAAGGTTCGTTAAAGTACTCCATCATGCAACTCAAGTGAAAATATCGCATTTGACTATGTCACTCACGTCAGATATTAGGGTTAGAAACTGATCAGCTGGTCGTAAACATCGCCATTTTAAACCTTGAACCGCCGTTAAACGCTCCCCGGTGGCCGTTCAACTTGATCCGAGGTTGAACTGAAGTCAACGCTTGAACTTTGTTGGTACAACAGCAAATTACAGATGAACTCGGTTCAAAGTTGAACTCGAGTTAAACTGTGTTTGTACAACCGGCCCATAGGCAGATTTTTTGGTTGGTCAGTAACGAAAATCCACTTCACTCATTTCCGTCGGTCTGTCTGTCGGTGTGTCAGTCGGTCTGTCTGTCTGTCTGTTGGTGCTTTTCTAACGTCGTTATCTCAGTAACCGCTGCATGGATTTTGATGAAATTTGGGTAGCGATATGCTGTGGGGTCGTAGTAATTAATGTTCCTATAATTTTGGAAATCGTTGTACGGGGGCGCAGCAATTAGCCAAAAAGAAGAAATTTTAAATATTCCTCAAACTTCGTATTTAGGCGTTTTAGGGGTTCCTGATCACTTTCTATTTTTTTTTTTTGGTGGGGGTGAACTTGGAGTGGTTGGGGGGTAGGGGGCTGTAAAACTGAAGGATTTGTTGTATTCATAATGGGCTGTCCATTGACCTGTGAATGATAGGCATAGTACATTTTTTTAGGTACATCCGAATACCGCCTTGCTCATTATAGAAACCAAGTGACTTGAAATTATTTGTGATCGAGTTTGTGATGTACACAATATACATACGATGATTGTTTTAGATCGTTCTATATTGCGTAACACGAAAATTATTGAATCGATTTTAATGAAATTTTGATACAGTATTACTACCGTGGTAATAAAAAAAATTGAAAAATATAAAAACAGCTCAAACTTTGTTTTTAGGAGTATTTGGGTTTCCTGATCATTTTGACATAGTATTACTACCGCAACGAGGATGGAAAACGCGTATGTCTTAGAAAACCCGTGTCAGGGGCGGCGCATCAATTATAAGACAAACAATTTAAAAACAACTCAAACTTTGTTTTTAGGCATTTTAGGGGCTCCTGATCATTTTCTACATTTTTTTGAGTGGTGGCGATTTTGGGGTGGTTGGGGGGCGGGGGGTGTAGAACTGAAAAATTTGTTGTATGTATAATGGGCTGTTCATTGACCTGTGAGTGAAAAACCTAGCGGCATAGGTCCATCCGAACAGTGCCTTTCCTAATAGAGAAACCAACTTGGAATTTGTGACGTATATATACGAGTATTGTTTCAGATAATTCTGTATTGCGAAATGCGAAAATTATTGAATTGGTTTCAATCTAATTATGACACAGTATTACTACTACGGCGAGGATGGAAAACGCGTATGTTTTGGAAAATTCGTTCCAGTGGCGGCGCAACAATTATTTCGCAATAAAATGGCACAACGATCTGAAATTACATATCGGAGGGTTTTTGAAGGCGAGAAATCCAAATTAACGAAGTATTATAAAGCTTCAACACCGACTATTTTGAAATTAGATATGTTTTAAACATGTTTTTTGATCTAATATTATTCGTTGGAAAGTACCTACCCATCATACTTTCGAACACATTGCACAACTAATTGGGATGTCCCCAAAGTTTCAATAAAGATTATCTCAGAACCGGTTACCTGTAGCGACTTAAACAAAGTATACTATAAAACTGACTAAAAGATATTCAATTTGGCGTTGGTGATTCCATTTACAATTTTTCATTCAAAACAACTTTATTTCAGGTTTAGTCCAGAAAAAAACGCAAACCATCGAAGGTTTTCATCTCATCAGCAGACACCTCATCAGCAAGACATCGAGCTATGTAACTGCATAATGCCAATGTATCCACTGAAGACGCGTTTTGCTAGTGACTGTAAACAGCAAACTGGACTCAATAGATCTTATGCATCATTACCTAAGCTTGTGAGTGTAAATCAGGTGAGTAGCTACGTCAGTGATGCATCACCTAGGAGAGCAAGCATTTAGCTTCAGAGGGATATCATATATCTCCAGGCTTCCCTGGTGAGGCATTTGCAACCTCGCATATACTAATATATTATATACAGGGTGTTAATTAAGTATATTAACAAACTTTAACCACGAATAGTACTCCGAAAAATAGAAAGAAAATGTCATATGAATATGGGTCCGGAAATGCTTCCTAAGCGAGCTACGCTCCTTTGCATGGGGCACCCTGAAGACGGTTTTCCCTCGATATTCTCGAAACCATTCATAACAAAATTATGAAATTAGATACGATGGGAAACTTTTGACGCTGAATCTGATTCTGAATTCAGAATTTCATAATTTCAATCAGAGGCGTATCATACGGGAGGAGTTAAGGGTAAAAATAACCTCATTTTCTAAATGATAAATTTTTTGACATTTTGATTTTAGAATATGGTATTTCAGAGATTTCTACGTAAAAATGGTCTCTTGGTACATCTCGATAGGGCTAACCGTTTTCGAGAAAAATGCAAATTATTGAATACTTGTATATAAAAAAAGTAATACTTCAAATCGGTTTATAGATAGACAAAATTTGGTGTAGCCTCAACTTTATACTTTTATTTTTTTCTTTCGAGTTTTTAAAGAATAAGAATTTACATAGACCTTACGTACAATTAACGTAACAAACTCCCTCTATATTATATGGTCACTATGAGTTTTACGTTTAGAAAGCTACAGAATTTGAGATATCTTTATTTAATAAACATTACTAACACACAAAACTATAACAAAATCAGAAATAAACAAATAAAACATTTAGAATACACAAAAATGTAACAAAAATAAACAAATAGAACACCTTAACTCTAAAAATTTTATTATTCTGATTTGACTGCATTCCATGTAAAAATTCTTTTTTTGTAAAGCAACGAATGTATCAACTATTTCTATAGAAATTAATGCCAAAAAACATAGGCGCGATTGACCCATTGTAGATCTTGCAAATCTTTTTATTAGTTTTAGTTTTGAAAATGAGCTTGCTTGAGCCGATGTAACAGGTAGTACTAAAAACAACTGAAATGCAGTGCAAATCTCAGGTAAACTACTAATCAACAATTTATTTTTCTCGAAAATAAAATCAGAAAATTCCCTAACACTGTTAAGATTTTTCAGGCTTACATATAGAAGATTTTTTATTTGAATTAGTTCCGTGCAAGATTTTGTGTGAGATCGTCTGGATATTTTTTAACTAGTTCTTTTACTTTATTAATAATTTCCACTTCTTGCACTTCAATAAGTATTTTGGGGTTCAGAATATCGAATTTTGAATAGACATTTGTGAATGCCTCACATCTATTTTTTATTTGTACTAAAATAGTTGTAGGCATTTGTTGAATACTAAAATTCTTAAATGATTTTAAGGACTTTCAGTTGGTTCATCAACCGCCATTTCATCAAAAAACTTTTTAGTAGTACGAATTCTTTTGTCTGTAAATTGTGGCTCAATATCCCATTTTTCGCTATTGTTGTTGAGGTTTCAAAGATATTTCCAAAATTATTTCTAAAATTCCCTAATTGATCTGAAACATATGCAATAATTAAATCTGTGGCTTGTCGAGAATCTATATCACCTTTTGCAATCATTTTGAAAGAAAATTGACGTTTTCAAATATTTTTCCTTGAAATGTCCCATTTGGTGGGACATAGTTTTTTTAAGGTGGATCCCACAGTATTACTGTTTTTTATTTCAGTGTTCAAGGATTGCCTATAGGCAGACTTTCGCAACAAAAAATAAAGTGGCTGGTGTCAAAGGGGGCCCCCCCGGATGCTCGAGGCCCCCACGCACCGCGGGCGCTTTCGGCACGCCACTGTTTTTTCTTCTCCTGTAAAATTGCTCTTTAAGGACTTATGTCGTTTTGGAAACGAGCGATTCAATTAAAGTTTACTTATAGCGAGTCTACCGTAGTATAGTTTATAATATATACAATTCTACCATAACGTCAAAATAGTATTATTAGTTTAAAACTTCTCTTTGTGTGTACCTTCTGTCGCATATGCTTAGACAAGCAGCAAGTACAGTACTCTCATGTAGCGACCTAATCGAAAATGACAATATTTTTTTTATTTGATAATGATATAAAGATACATTATTAGCTAGATACATAAATAATATACGGGTACTTTTATCTTAATATTGTACGTTTGGTCATGGTTCAGTAGATCCTGTGTTCGCACATAAAAAAAGGTAATGTCTGGCTTCAAAGGCATTTTTCACCCGACTGCCAGTCATGCTCTTATTTGCTTTCAAAGAAAAAAGCACGAGTGTCAAATGTGGCAAAAAGACCCTTTGTAAGGCAGAACGAGGGGTCAATAACCCCAGGCTGTCCCATGGATACCGAAATAACTAACAGCGCTTCAGTATTCGCATACAGAGCTGCAGCTTGATAATTTCTGTGATCAAGAATCAACTGATCCATGATTTGACACCGCCGTTCCAGTCCTAAAGTACCAATTAGCCGATAGTATGTCTGCGTTTCTAAGGCCCAGTTTCACAATCATTGGTAACCTCTGGTAGTCGCTTAACCGACAGATTGAAGTTAACCAGTAGTTATCGGAGAGCTCTGTTTCACAAAGAAAACCAATGGTTGAGCTCATTTATTTTTAAGTTGGCACCACGTATTGATCCCATAGCACTGCCATAATGGTGTTCCGTGAATAAAAGCTAACCCTTTGACAAAGAAACCTAACCTCTCCTTTCATTTTTTGATTTATGTCATTACAGGGTGTAATCAAAATCCATCGACGTCTTATGGGGCTTCTAAACGGGCAACATTTTACAGCAATGTGTGGCTGCAATAGTGTAGCCGGCAACATTTTTGGCAACAACGGCCAGACTGAGCAATATTTCTTGTATGGCGTGGGCCATATAGCCACATATATTCGACATTGCCGATATATTTTTATGTGTTGCCGGCACATGGCCGGACGATCGCTTGGCTATCGAAAACGTCGGCAATATTGCTCTGTTTTGGTGTTTGTTTATTGTTGATGTTGAACGTTTTGGTAGGAAAATGGCTAATACTTGGACCAGAGAGAGGATTATTGATTTCATCAATGAAATACACTTACATCCTGAGTTATGGAAAATGAAAATTCCCATAATTTCCTTGACACTTCATATTGTAACAAAAAAAAGTTCAAACAAAAACTGAGTGGTATTTTTGAAAGTAGTATAGTGTCTATCATACCATGCTTTCAAGACTTTTTTGTGTACTTCAACCCTTAAAAATTACCCCCAACTTCTTTTTTAAAATAGCACCACACAGCTTTCCCTGCATAAATGAAGTCTTTATTTTATTTAACATCTTGTAGTGTCCTTGATTTCATACACAAACCATTTTTTTCGTGAAGTCATAAGAATAAAATAAATAAAAAAAGAATTTGTTTGAGGCGTAGTATTTTCGTAATAAAAAAGGGTAGAAGAGACATTTTTTTCGAAAGCTTGGCATGATAGGTCATTCAGTACCCTTAAAAACCCACTTAGTTTTTGTTTTTTCGTTTTTTGCAACAATATTAGCTGTCAAATAAATTCTCATTTTATTTATATGATTTTACGGGGTATAATAATCTTTGTAGCTCATTGATACAAATAAATTGAATTGAATAAGTTTGCGTATAACATCAAAGGTTCCATAAGATTTTAAATCGGTGCTATATTTAAAATCAAAAAGTTAAGGGCGCGTTTTCGGGGATGACGTACAAAAAAGATTTTGAATGCATGATATAGTCTCTATAGTATCTTCAGAATTACAACTGACTTCTTGCTTGGACCGATTATATTATATACATATCCAGTTGCTAAAAACCGCCAGCCTTGTACTAACAGGTATTGCTTTTTTCATGTTTCTATCATTTCTTTTTATTTATGGTTCAATTTCCTTTGAAAGACACTCTTTTACATTATTGAAAAGTTTTTAAATATCACATTATCCAGACCTATTTCTAAACTCAAGTTATCTAAAGTTTCACGTCTATTGAGGTAAAGTCAAATCCACTGTCTTCTCTCTTTTTTATTTAATGTTTTGTTTAAAACAATATAAGCCACTGCGTCAGCCATTGCTGCCCGACTATTTAGCCCGTCTATAGACGTCAGTATCAAAATCCAGGTTTTTATAACCTCCAAAGCTGTCATCGATTGACCACAATAAACGTCAAGATAACCCATACCGCATCCTTGGGTTAACATGGCTACTGGTTGACCAGAGCATTTGACGTATACCGTCGATTATGAAATGGATTATTTTCGCTAACCACTGGTTTTCTTTTGACCACTAGTTAACTAATGATTGTGAAACTGGGCCTAAATGTCGCGTTAGTGATAATATTTCTCTTATATCGATTATGCCAATATTGGTGATTAAATTAGACGTGTCCGTATAAACTAGAAGACGCAATTCACACGTTCCTTACTCTCAAAGGAAGCCAAATCAGGCTTTTTCAATTGCTTGCGCTTAAAACTAATTTTAAAGCTTCAATGAACTGTTAGTTCTTGGGCTGTTCGGCCGGCGTCGAAACGCTCTGACACCTTGGCGTCGGCACGCTTCGCTGCTTGTCGTTTCGCCAGCATGAGGGGTCGGCATCTTCAGAAGCTGATGTCTGCTTCAAGTCACAAGACCTATCAGCCTGCGCCCAAGAAATAACAGAGGTATTAATGTCCGGCATGGAAGCCTATATTCCACATGTCGTCAAGCGTCCCTCCAAAAACAAGCCATGATTTAATCAGCGTTGTAGAGATGCAGTTACCTCTAAAAACCAACATTACAAGGAATGGAGGAAAAATCCAAATGCCGAGAACCACCGCAGTTCTATCGACGGCAGAAACCACTGTAAACGCGTCATTGACAACAGCAAGGAGAAACACAGCAAAAAAATTAAGAACAAGCTCCCCTCTTGTCCTAGTTCGTCCAGAACATTCTGGTCCGTAGGTAAGGCTGTTAGTCGGAACTTTTCCTATTCCTCAATACCACTCTTAACCAGAGAGGACAAGTTCATCGCTTTTGCTCCTAAAGAAAAAGCAGACATCTTAGGAAGGCTTTTCGTAGGCAATTCTACTGTAGACTTCCAAGGAAGTACTCCGACCACCACAATAAACGTGAACGCGAGAATGGCAGAGGTCAAGTTTCAACATCGAGATGTAAAAAGCATCATCCAAAAACTACTGGTCCTGACTAAATTCCAGCCATTGTCCAGAAATGCTTTACCGCTAAGCTTGCACCTATTCTTTGCAAGCTCTTTAAACTCATATCAGCGAGGCGCGCTTCCCGCTTCATGGAAGATTGGCTGCGTACAACCCATCCCTAAGAAAGGCAAAAAAAAACAGATCCCACTAACTATAGACCTGAGGCTCTTCTCAGCATCATGTCTAACAATAACAATAACATCATAAATGATCGCCAGTATGGCTTCCGTAAGCACAGGTCTGCGTGACCTCCTGGCCTACGTCACTCACTTGTGGAACAGAGCAATTGAAAACCATGGCGAATCCCGAGATGTTCCACTTGACATCACCTGTTCTGCGTGTTCCGAGTCCGAGAGACAGATCCTACCTATTCAGTAAAGCTTTCTGATCTATTGAAGAGTTTTTAGAAAACAACTTCAGCGACATGACTGCATGATTTTTATTTTCATGTATTATTGTATTGTCTGTTCGTTCTTTTGTTTGTGACTTTCCTATTTATTTATACGTATTTTTTTTAATGACTTATGTAAGCGCATATCCTGCACATGAATTTGTGATTTAAACTTTGTTATTTATTTTTTGAATGACCTGTGTAAACACATATTTGTGTATAAAACACCAATAAATTATTAGATACTGCACACATAAAAATAATTTCTTAGATGGAGCACAGATGCTTTAATTCTAGTATACCATAACTTCCTATACGCGCAAAGTTATGCTAATCTTAAAGTGAGAATACGATATCTTTGACCATATAAGGGTTATATTGAGAAAATATCTTCAATGCAAAACTGGGGAATTTTCCTGATAGTAAGAATACCAAAATTTTAAATCAAGCATATGGTAATCTTGACCGAAGTATTTCATAATCTTGTCTGAAGCATTTCATAGTTTTAACTGGAAGGATTTCATAAACTTGACGCAAGCAGCTCAACTTTATTCTAAAATTGTGATATTCTTGGATGAGGAATCTAGTAGTATTAATTTGAGCATTCAAACTCTTCTATGAGCATGTAGAAATTTTTCTGAAGAAATAGTTCTGCAAAATTTCTTAAATAACATTTAATATACTT
Source organism: Callosobruchus maculatus (assembly GCA_951848785.1). Taxonomy (NCBI): domain Eukaryota; kingdom Metazoa; phylum Arthropoda; class Insecta; order Coleoptera; family Chrysomelidae; genus Callosobruchus; species Callosobruchus maculatus. The sequence goes on from CATOUR010000040.1 coordinate 8,192,659, forward strand.
AGTATTTATCTAGGAACACCTGAGTCAGGTCTTCGCATCCCAATTTTTTTAATAGCTCATTCATGGTTGGATAGATCCAGTGATAAGGAAGCTGATGGGAACTGGGACGCGACTCAAATGGCGCTGGACCAGCACTGCCGGCAGATTCGATGACTGATGGTTGACGGTGGTATCACGGGTATCACGTGGCAATGGCAATTTATTTAACAGTTTGACTAGATACTATTATGTGCTATTATGCAGTATCCAGGATGTAGGTATTACGCTACGGTGCTAAAGACGGCGGCGAATGCGACAATCCGAAAACCGATAATGGCGGCGCGGATGCGGACGGGCAACAGGCTGTTGAGTTGAGAGGGTGGAGAGGTTATAGTTGACCCGTGACACGCTGCGCGCCTGCGCACCTCGACGTTGGTAGACGTCAAATAAATGATTTACTTGATACAAATATAGGGTGTGCTTGTAAAACAGGGTTCATTTTCAAACCAAGATTATCATATTGTAAATGAGGGTTCGCATTTGCAAGCTGTCTATATTCTTGATAGAAGTAAACTGGACACTGCTGGAAAAAATGATAATCTTGATATAAAATTATGAAATATTTGTTATTAAATTATTATAGCCTTGATTGCAAAAAAAAATTATATTTTCTTTCGGAGCATATTTCTTTAAAATAAGTATATAAATCAAAAATGTATTATTCTTGATACAAATTTTCTATAATTTTCTCATCAAATATTCTTTCTTAGAGTGAGAACTGATATTCCTGTTGTATGTATTTACAAGAATATCACAATTCTTGACTTGAGGATTTCTTTTTATGTGTTTGCCTAAAAGTCGCAACTCTCTAACCTCATGCCTGTATGAAACCGCATAATGCATTACATGCTAATGCTTTCGTTGCTCTAAAAACTCATATAGTCTTCTGACTAATATAATATGGTACTCGGAGAAAAGCTTTATGTTTCCATCGCCTCGTCGAGGCCTTTGTAGTGGCATTTTCATTAAGGACGACCACCGGCATATATACCGGGTGGATGGAGATGCGTATGCGCTCCCCTCGCTGGGTAATGCGCCATTAGGTTGACAGGGCGATGATCAACATCGTAATCGATTTAGGGCCAGTTCGTCAAGCATGGACATTACACTTTCCCTTTCCGCTCGGACACAGGGCTGGTCAACTGCGAGAAAAGCCACAGGTTGACCCTTCGTGACCCTTCATCCCTAGGCACAAAGCAGGAGTATAGGGTGTTTATTGAAACTGCTTCATTGGATATCCTGGAAACTCTAAAAAGTAACTTTTTCACTATACAGGGTATCCAGTTAGTGTGTAATTCTTCTATATCTCGCAAGGTATACCTAACAGAAGAAAATGTCAAATACAAAAGTTATTTGGTAACTTGAGATGCATAATCTAAAAATGGCGGCAGTTTTGGAAATATTTAAGCGTTCCGGTACCGTGTATCGAAAAAGCGGTGTTGCCGTATCTCAGTAATTAATAAAAACAAAATTTTAAAATTATGAGATCCGCAAATTCATTGCAATAGAATTAAATATAGGATTATATTTAAAATAAATTAAAATCGGGGATATTTGTTTAAAAATTTTAAAAATAATTTGTAACTTGGCAACGTCACAAACGCGAAAATAAAATATTACAAAGAAAGATAGGGTATTAGTAGATATTTCGATTTAAAATAAAACATATAGGGTGTTACATTTAAAAAGCAAAGTAAAATGACCTTCTTCTTCTTAAGGTGCCTTATCCAATTAGTGGATGTTGGCGACAATTCTGGCATACTCCTCTCGGTCTTGTGTGGCTCTAAAGAGTGCGTGCGCATCGAGATTTGTCCAATCCCTTATGTTTTTTAGCCATGAGTGTTTTTTCCTTCCGATGCCTCGTTTTCCTTCTATCTTTCCTTCCATTATAAGTTTTAAGAACTGGTACTTGGAATTTTGAAATATATGACCCAGATAGGCAGTTTTTCTTCTTTTTATTATTGGCAACAATTCTCTTTCTCTGCCCATTCGACTTAGAACTTCAACGTTTGTTGTGTGATTTGTCCAGGGAATTTTGAGTAGTCTTCTAAATACCCACATTTCAAAGGCCTCCAATCGATTCATCACGTTAGCCTTTATGGTCCAGGTTTCTACACCATATAGCAGTATGGAGTAAATGTAACATTTAACAAAGCGATATCGAAGCGTTAAGTTAAGTCCACTGTTGCTTAGCAAGGTTCTCATATTAATGAATGTTGTTCTGGCTTGCTCGATCCTGCTACGTATTTCTAAGTCTGGATCTAGATCTTCAGTTATCCAACTACCGAGATATCTGAACTTGGTGACCTTTTGGATGTTCTTGTTATTTACTCTTATATTTAATTGCATGTTTCGTGTTCTGCTAACCACCATTACCTTCGTCTTGTCTATATTGATCTTCAGTCCCAGTCGTTCTCCTTCAGTGTTTATTCTATCTATTAGCCGTTGTAGGGCTTCTTGGCTGTCGGCCATTATGACTGTATCATCAGCATAGCGAAGGTTATTAACAGTCTGTCCGTTGATTTTGATTCCATCTTCAATGTCTCTTAAGGCTCTATCGAAAATCGTTTCAGAGTAAAGATTAAAAAGGAGGGGGGACAGAACACAGCCCTGTCGTACACCTTTTTCGATTGGGAAATATGATGTAAATTCCTGTCCTATTCTCACGGATGCTATTTGATTCATGTAGAGGTTCTTTACGATTTTAAAATCATTTTCATGTATCGAACGTTCTTGGAGCAATCTCATTAATTCTGAATGGTTAACACAGTCGAACGCTTTCTGGTGAAAATGACCTTCAAGTTGCCATAATTTAAAATTCTGCCAAAAACACCCTGTAGATACAAATTGCTGGAAACAGCCAAAATAATATCTACTTAATACTCAAATAACTTGCTGCATAATATTATTGAGAACAGTTGAAGGAATATATCAATTTGGATGTATTACTTGCGACCTAGCAAATCCGTAAATTAATAGAAAATAAATTATAACTTGGCAACGTCGCAATCGATCTCAAAAATATTTTAGGGTTGAACAGAGATTAATGACGGACACTAGAAGAATTTAAGAAAACGTTATAGATTCATATAAAAAAATTAAGTTGATCACTATCCTACTTTCCCGCAACACCCTGTATATTTCAAAATATTTTTAGAATATGCGTCTTAAGTAACCAAATATCTTTTGTATTTGACATTTATTTCTGTCAGGTACACCTTGCGAGACATCGAAGAATTACACACTAACTGGACACCCTGTACAGCAGTGGAGAGCATTTTTGGTAAACACTTCACGCATAGAATCGTTTTTTGTTGATTTATAATTTATTACACCTCCACCGCTACCAACGAATTTTAATGTAAACCTAATTATTTTTTACTTCCCACTGGTGAGGGGAGTATTGTTATCACGAAAACTTCCCGTTTCGAGATGATGCGCTTTTTGGCCGTTTTACGATGTTTACATAACGGAAATCCACGTCACTCATCGTCCCGTCGGTACCTTCGTCAAACGAGACCAAGACTCAAAAATGCGACTGGATTTGTGAAAAGCAGCTTGGAGTTATCCGAAATGCGAGGTTTCATCTGAATGGAAGGCCAAATAAAGATTTTCGATTTTTTTAGGTACTCCCGCCCGACCGACAGAACTGAAATTTTTTATTTTCATCAAACGAGACCAAAACTCGAAAGTGTTACTGGATTTGTAATCAGCACCTTGGAATTATCCAAAATGCGAGGTTTCATCGCAATAGAAAGCCAAATAAAAATTTTCGATTTTTTTAGGTACTCCCGCCCGCCCGAGAAATCTGAAATTTTTTATTTTCGTCCAACGAGACCTAGACTCAAAAATGCGACTGGATTTGTGAACAGCACCTTGGAATTATCCGCAATGCGAGGTTTCATCTCAATAGAAAGCCAGATAAAAATTTTCGATTTTTTTAGGTACTCCCGCCCGCCCGAGAAACCTGAAATTTTTTATTTTCGTCAAACGAGACCAAGACTCAAAAATGTGACTGGATTTGTAAAAAGCAGCTTGGAATTATCCGAAATGCGAGGTTTCATCTGAATGGAAGGCCAAATAAAGATTTTCGATTTTTTTAGGTACTCCCGCCCGACCGACAGAACTGAAATTTTTTATTTTCATCAAACGAGACCAAAACTCGAAAGTGTTACTGGATTTGTAATCAGCACCTTGGAATTATCCGAAATGCGAGGCTTCATCTCAATAGAAAGCCAAATACAGATTTTCGATTTTTTTAGGTGCTCGCGCCCGCCCGAGAAATCTGAATTTTTTTATTTTCGCCAAACGAGACTGAAACTCAAAACTGCGACTGGATTTATAATCAGCACCTTGAAATTATCCCAAACGAGAGGTTTCATCTCAATAGAAAGCCAAATAAAGGTTTTCGATTTTTTTAGGTACTCCCGCCCGCCCCAGAATTCTGAATTTTTTTATTTCCGTCAAACGAGACTGAGACCTAAAACTGCAACTGCATTTGTAATCAGCACCTTGAAATTATTTGAAATGCGAGATTTCATCTAAATAGAAAGCCGAATAAAGGTTTTCGATTTTTTTAGGTACTCCCACCCGCCCGACAGATCTGAAATTTTTTATTTTCATCAAACGAGACCAAGACTCAAAAGTGCGACTGGATTTGTAATCAGTACCTTGGAATTATCCGAAATTGAAGGTTTCATCTCAATAGAAAGCCGAATAAAGGTTTTCGATTTTTTTAGGTACTCCCACTCGCCCGACAGATCTGAAATTTTTTATTTTCGTCAAACGAGACCAAGACTCAAAAATGTTACTGGATTTGTAATCAGAACCTTGGAATTATCCGAAATGCGAGGTTTCATCTTAATAGAAAGCCAAGTAAATTTTTTCGATTTTTTTAGGTACTCCCGCCCGCCCGAAAATTCTGAAATTTTTTAGTTTCGTCAAACGAGACTGAGACTCAAAACTGCGACTGCATTTGTAATCAGTACCTTTTTTTTTTCCAGGAGCCGTCCGACATTGCTGTCCCCGTCAATACTTAAGCCTTAAGGCCTATTGTATTATTGCTCCTCTCTTTTACAGTATCCACTCCAGCAATCTGGATCCCTGCATAAGTTTATGCAGTTTACCTACTGGTCCTGGTGCTGAGCCGTACTCCATTGGTTCTAGCTTGGTCTTCCCAAAGAGCTGTTGTCTCTTGTGATCTAGCGCTTCGCACTCACAGAGCACATGTAGGGCTGACTCGGTTCCTCTTCCACACAATCTGCAGTTGAGGTCTCCATTGTAGAGTCCCATTTTATTCAGGTGTTCCTTCAGGCCACAATGTCCTGTGAGGAGACCCGTCGTTATTCGGAGCTGATTTCTACTCAAGGAGAGCAGTGTTTCAGCTATCTTCTTGCATGGAGCTTTAATGAATGTTTTTCCATGAACACATCCTGGCAACAAGTTCCACTGCTCCTTGTGCTGATGTTTCACCCATTCTCCCACCTGGTGTCTGATTGTGCTTTTAGGCACCCCCAGGGCAGGTTCTGCTCCAATGTATAGGGCAGACGAGCCTAGTCTTGCTAGCTCGTCCGCTCTTTCATTGCCTCTTATACCTGAGTGTCCAGGCACCCACTCCAAAGTTACTTTGTTGTGTTCTGCCAGTCTTCCCAGTTCCTGTAAGCATTCCCAGACTAGAGCAGACGTAACTTTGGGCGCTTCTAGTGCCTTAAGTGTAGCCTGACTGTCTGTAAGTATTGCGATCCTCTTGTTTCTGTAGGATCGTTCATTATTGATCCTTGCACATTGCAGGATGGCGTACACCTCTGACTGAAATACCGAGGCGTATTTTCCTAGCGGAATGCTCTGTCTAGTTCCTCTTCCAAAGATTCCCGCTCCTGTGCCTTGCTCGGTCTTTGAGCCATCTGTGTACCAGACTATTTCCCGATGCAGGTTGTTTACTTCACAGAGTTCTCGATCTCCTATTATAGTTTCGAATTTCTTGTTGAAGAAGAAGTATTTCGGAGTTATGTGGTCCTTTCTAGCATCCATTATGGTGTGCCCCACATATTCTGCGATTTGGTTGTGTCCAAGATCCTTGTAAATTCCTCTTGGTAGGGTTTGTAGTCTAGAGTAGCCCATTCTCGCCTCACCCATTATTACAATTTGCAACGGGGGGAGGTCCAGGATGGTCTCTAAGACTGCAGTGGGTGCGCTTTTCATTGCCCCTGTTATGGAAAGACAAGCAAGTCTTTGCACCTTGCTTAGTTCTGCTATAGCAGCTCGCTGTTTCATCTTTGGCCACCAGACCAAAGACGCATATGTAATCATGGGTCTCACCACCATTGTGTATGTCCAATGCACCATGGCTGGACTTACTATGCGAGCGCCTCGATAGCACTAATGCCATCTCGGCTCTTCTTTTGACTCTTTTGAGCTGAGGGTTCCAGGTTAGCTTAGAGTCTAGTACTACTCCTAAGTATTTAACCTCCCCTGACAGCTGTATTTGGCTACCCAGAAGTTGTAGAGGTCCTAGTCCCTCGACTTTTTTCCTTCTGGTGAAGGCAATTATGGACGTTTTGGAGGGGCTGACGTTCAGTCCCTCCTTATGGGTCCAGCTTGTGACAGCATTTAGAGCCCTTTGCATTTTGTCTCTAACCGTGCTGTTGAATTTTCCTTGCTCTAGAATTACCAGATCGTCCGCATAACCTAGAGTTCTGTGTCCATCCTTGTCTAGAAGACCGATTAGCTCGTCAACTCAAAATTGCTACTGGTTTTGTAATCAGTACCTTGGAATTATCAGAAATGCGAGGTTTCATCTCAATAGAAAGCCAAGTACATTTTTTCGATTTTTTTAGGTAGGTACTCCCGCCCGCCCGAAAACTCTGAAATTTTTTATTTTCGTCGAACGAGACTGAGACTCAAAACTGCGACTGCATTTGTAATCAGTACCTTGGAATTATCAGAAATGCGAGGTTTCATCTCAACAGAGAGCCAAATAGATATTTTCGATTTTTTTAGGTGCTCCCGCCCGCCCGATAGATCTGAAATTTTTTATTTTCATCAAACGGGACCAAGACTCAAAAATGTTACTGGATTTGTAATCAGCACCTTGGAATTATCCAAAATGCGAGGTTTCATCTCAATAGAAAGCCAAATAAAAATTTTCAATTTTTTTAGGTACTCCCGCTCGCCCGACAGAACTGAAATTTTTTATTTTCGTCAAACGAGACCAAGGCTCAAAAATGTTACTGGATTTGTGATCGGCACCTTGGAGTTATCCGAAATGCGAGGTTTCATTTCAATAGAAAGCCAAATAAAGATTTTCGCTTTTTTTAGGCACTCCCGCCCGCCCGAGAAATCTGAAACTTTTTATTTTCGTCAAACGAGACTGATTCTCAAAACTGCGACCGGATTTATAATCAGCACCTTGGAATTATCCCAAATGAGAGGTTTCATCTCAATAAAAAGCCAAATAAAGATTTTCGATTTTTTTAGGTACCTACTCCCGCCCGCCCCAGAATTCTGAATTTTTTTATTTTCGTCAAACGAGACTGAGACTTAAAACTGCAACTGCATTTGTAATCAGCACCTTGAAATTATCCGAAATGCGAGATTTTATCTCAATAGAAAGCCAAATAAAAATTTTCGATTTTTTTATAGGTACTCCCGCCCGCCCAAGAAATCTGAAATTTTTTATTTTCGTCAAACGAGACCAAGACTCAAAGGTGCGATTGGATTTGTAATCAGCACCTTCGAATTATCCGAAATGCGAGGTTTCATCTCAATAGAAAGTCAAATAAAGATTTTTCGATTTTATTAGGTACTCCCACCCGCCCGACAGATCTGAAATTTTTTATTTTTGTCACACGAGACCAGGACTCAAAAGTGCTACTGGTTTTGTAATCAGCACTTTGGAATTATCCGAAATGCGAGGTTTCATCTCAATAGAAAGCCAAATAAAGATTTTCGATTTTTTTAGGTACTCCCGCCCGCCCGAGAATTCTGAAATTTTTTATTTTTGTCAAACGAGACCAAGACTAAAAAATGTTACTGGATTTGTAATCAGCACCTTGGAGTTATCCGAAACACGAGGTTTGATCTGAATAGAAAGCCAAATAAAGGTTTTCGATTTTTTTAGGTACTCCCGCCCGCCCGATAGATCTGAAATTTTTTATGTTCATCAAACGAGACCAAGACTCAAAAATGCGACTGGATTTGTAATCAGCACCTTGGAATTATTCGAAATGCGAGGTTTCATCTCAATAGAAAGCCAAATGAAGATTTTCGATTTTTTAGGTACTCCCGCCCGCCCGAGAAATCTGAAATTTTTTATTTTCGTCAAACGAGACTGAGACTCAAAGCTACGACTGTATTTCTAATCAGCACCTTGGAATGATCCGAAATGGAAGGTTTCATCTCAATAGAAATCCAAATAAAGATTTTCGATTTTTTTAGGTACTCCCGCTCGCCGGAGAAATCTGAAATTTTTTAATTTCGTCAAACGAGACCAATACTCAAAAATGCGACTGATTTATAATCAGCACTTTGGAATTATCCGAAATCGAGGTTTCATCTTAATAGAAAGCCAAATAAAGGTTTTCGATTTTTTTAGGTGCTCCCGCCCGCCCGAGAAATCTGAAATTTTTTAATTTCGTCGAACGAGACCAATACTCAAAAATGCGAATTGGATTTGTAATCAGCACCTTGGAGTTATCCGAAATGCGAGGTTTCATCTGATTAGAAATACTAAATTCGACATGCGCAATTCATTGCAATAAAAATAAGTAGGGGATTCTATTTAAAATAAATTAAAATCGGGGATATTTGTTTAAAAATTTGGAAAAATAATTTAACTTGGCAACGTCGCAAACGCGAAAAAATATTACAAGGCGAGATAGGGTATTAGCACTATTAGCTGCCCTGTATATTTCAAAATATTTTTAGAATATGCGTCTTAAGCAACCAAATAACTTTTGTATTTGATATTTTCTTCTATCAGGTATACTTTGCGAAATACCGAAGAATTACCCACTAACTGGACACCCTGTAGTGTAGCGATATAATCTCCTGTTTTATTTTCAGGCTAGCTTAGATCGGAAGAATTTGGGAAAGTACCGTCGACATCATCAGCAGCCGAGCAAAGGAGTACCGATTGGCGGGTACTGCGATCACAGAGCTGTGAGAGCAGCCACTTTAGGACGGATGCCAAGCCCGGAGATCATCAATATACATCGAGGGGCGTTCTACGAGGATGAGGGGAATGAGGACCTGAAATATAAGGAACATGAGTTCAGAAGGGGCAAGAGCATGAGGGTGGCTACCTCCACGCAGACTAGGTAGGCAACATAGTAATCACTATAAGTCCTTCGATGCGACCTAATTTTATTAATAAGTACTTTGAAAATGATTTACTGGTTGAAACATGTTCATTACAGAGCCAAGTGTCAAACTAAAGTAGTAAATAGTACGTATTACTAAATAGTTTTGGTGCCAATTTATTATTGTGGCTCCAATTTATGAGATGCTCAGCTCTATGCTGTGATCCCTCCGCTGTCTTGTCCTCTGGTTGACAGTTGAAGGTTTGGGGTGGAAATAGGTACAAACAAAAGGTGAATTCTGAAATTTCCTCTAATACTAATACTGAAATCAATGATCACCTAACGATTTATTATCGATTAAATATATACAAAAATGGCACTAACGTTGCGAAGTACTTGTCTGGGAGAAAGGAGAGTGCCCCTATCTCTGACAAGATACAATTTTACGTCATAATTTTGAATGGAGTGCCCTATTTATGAAGTCTAGCGTAAAAGTGGTAAATCTGACAACACTGGTGTGAGCGTTTTTGAATTCTGTATGTTCAAAAACCCCCAAGTATTGAATTTCACCTCTCCAGCCGTGGCGGTTTTGGGAATATTTAAGCGTTCCGGTACCGTTTACTGAAAAAGCGGTGTTGCCGTATCTCAGTAGGTAATTGATAGAAACAAAATTTTGAAATTGTGAGATCTTACTAAATTCGACATGCGCAATTCATTGCAATAAAAATAAGTAGAGGATTCTATTTAAAATAAGTTAAAATCGGGGATATTTGTTTAAAAATTTGGAAAATTAATTTATAACTTGGCAAAGTCGCAAACGCGAAAAAAATATTACAGCGCGAGATAGAGTATTAGTAGATGTTTCGATTTAAAATAAAAAATATAGAGTGTTACATTTAAAAAAACAAAGAAAAATGACCTTCAGGTTGCTGTAATTTAAAATTCTGCCAAAACACCCTGTAGATACGAATTGCTGGTAACATCCAAACTAATATCCACTTGATATTCAAGTAACTCGCTATATAATATTATTTAGAAAAGTTAAAGGAATATATCAATTTGGACGTATTACTTGCGACCTTGCAAATCCGAAAATTAATAGAAAATAAATTATAACTTGGCCACGTCGCAATCTATTCCAAAAATATTTTAAGGTTAAATAGAGATCAATGATGGAAACTAAAAGAATTTAAAAAAAAAGTTATAGTTTCATATAAAAAAATTAAGTTGGTCGCTATTCTACTTTCCCGCAACACCCTGTATATTTCAAAATATTTTTAGAATATGCGTCTTAAGTAACCAATAACTACTGTATTCGATATTTTCTTCTATCAGGTATACTTTGCGAAATATCGATGAATTACCCACTACTGGTATACTTATGAATAGCAGTAGCAAAATTAAATAATTATGTAACCACATACAGTAATGAAAAATCGTTGGTTATTAGAGTAGAGTTTGCACCTATCCCATGTTCCATCCATAACTGAAATGTTAACTTACCTGTAGCGAGCTAACAAACTTACACAGTTCACACTAACTTCTACATTCTCCAGGAAAGCAGACACCAGAAAATCCACAAAGAAAATCCGCGAACGAAAAAGTGAGGTTAGCGTGGTTACAGAGACCTAACAAATCATATACAAAATGCCCGTCATTCATCTTTGAGATGTAATCGTCAAGACGACTTCAAGGTGTCATTACCAAGACTTCTAGTTGGACACTAATACTATCAATAGTTTTGAGAACTGTAGCTCGCCATCGTTCGCGATTTCCTGTCAGTTCAGTGGCGCTCTTGATACTCATAATCTAGCAGCTGTTTCGTCGTATCCACCCAGCGTGTAGGGGAACGGCCACGGCGCCGCCCACTCGGGGCGTAAGACTAAACTACAAGTTTCTCCATATTATCGCTTCTGTGAATATGTCCGAAGAATATGAGCATTCTCGTCGACACAATGGGGTATAGTCTCTTTGGATTACTGAGATCATCCAGTATGGAAACATTAGTTCGATGGGCGGTATAAGGAATTCTCAGCATTCTCCTCCACGTCCACATTTCAAAAGCATCTATGCGAGCTCGATCTGCTTTTTTAACAGTCCAAGTTTCCGAGGCATACAAAAATATAGAGAACACAAGAGACTGAACCAGTGACATTTTGGTAGCTTTAGTGATGTTATGGTTACGCCATATTTTAGTAAGCTTTGTCATGGCCACCCGTGCCTGTTGAATGCGCCGTCGAATCTCATTCTCACAACTAGCTGAATTTTCGATCAAAGAACCGAGGTACACAAAACTTTGAACTACCTCACAACGGCCTATTGACTTTATTTCTTGATAATTGTCATGCTCTCTATCTACGATCATAACCTTCGTCTTGTTGTAGTTAATGCCAAGACCATATGCTGCACTGTGTCGTTCTAAAACGTTCAATAGAGCTATTAGTTCTTCCTGAGAAGCGGAATAAGGGTTGTATCGTCAGCAGATCTTAAGTTAGATATTTTGCTTCCGCCAATAGTTATAGCGCCATCCCAGTTGTCCAATGCCTTTCTTTATTAGGACTCATAATTTTTGAATAAAAATTATGTTAAAATCTGTACATTAAATGGACATCTTTAAGACATGAAAACTTGGACATCTTTAAGATGCAATTAGCAAGACATCTTAAAGATGTATTTTTTATGTTGCAAGACGTTCAGACGTAAGTGAGACATAGAATGGACGTCTTACAAATGTCTTGTGCTGTCTAGGGTAGGAAGTAAAAGTAGGTACTCATTACCAAAGCCGTCTGACGACTGATGCGACATCTCAGACGACTGTGCATCATGCCAGCAACATTTTATGAAACTGTCAGATTATGGTTTAAACATTCCAATGAGGTACCTACTTCAATTTCCCTGAGAAGCCGGATACAAGGCACCCGTCATGTTCAAAATATTTCATACAGCTCTATCTAGGCTGACGGTACCCTTACGAAACATAATATCTAGTAAATGTTAAATATAGCGACATTTCAAAAAAGAAAGCTTCCGCAAAGAAAAATGTAGGAAGTCTGCTTTGCATGCCCGGTATAAATTTTCCGCTTTCAGTATCTGAATTTTCCAGAGCGCGAAGAAGCAAGAATTCTAAATGGCTAAATAATGTACGAAGCTGTAAACGGATTCTGAGTAATGAACAAAATTGAAAACTCTTGAAAATCTGCATATCGTGGCGAGTATTTTGAGGAACGGCAATTTGGGAAGCAGGGCTGAAACTTTTACAAAAGAATGCTCCCTTTCCAATCACCAAACTGGAAGGACGGACCAAAAAGGAAATTGGGTTTACCCTCGGATACGTTAACTTTATCTGATTTAATGATAGGGTCATGGTGCTTCAACGAATTACATGGTAACTGTGTTAACTCCCCTGGAGGCTATGCAACTCAAATTCATAGGTAAGATAGCTGATGACAGCTTCACGTAAAAATCGCAACAAATGTCCCTTTTCACAAAGAAGTTATTCAACAATCACTCCTTATACTTATTACGTCTTTTTACTTTCTATACCGATAGGTGAGGAAAGTATTATGATCGCGAAAATTTTCGATTTTGAGATAATACACTTTTTGGGCGTTTTATGATGCCTACAAAGCGAAAATCCAGCTCACTCATTTCCGTCGGTCTGTCTGTCTATCTGTTTGTTCGCGTTCTTCTAACCTCATAATCTCAGTAACCGCTGCATGGATTCTGATGAAATTTGGGTAGCTATATGGTGTGGGGACGTAGTAGGTAAGGGCCTGGCCACATCTCCACGTCACGACGTCGTCAACGTGGAACGGTGCGGTGTCACAGCAGGGTACCGTTGCCACGACGTGCTAGTGACGGTACGGCAACGTCGCCGTGGAACGCCACGTCGAACGTCAGCGCCGACGTGTGACTAGTTCTATGGTTACGATGCACTCGCTCAGTTATTGTTTTATTGGCATAGCGATTAGTTGTCAATAGAAGATGTCGGAGGACATAGATTGCGATCTGTTGATTTTGCTTGTTGAAGAACGTCCAGTGCTTTGGGACAAGAGATGATTTCAAGGACAAAAACCTAAAAATAGAAGGCATTATTCATAATTGAAAGATAGGGGTGCACCCAATATTGTCTTTTCACGTATTTCTTCTCAACCTCTCTCTCCGTCTTTTTAACAATAGCAGAAGCAGAATACGTATTGTGCGGTCCATATCTAGAACGAGACTGCTAAGTGCTATTTTTCACGTACGTTAGGTCGGTTGCAAACACAGCGGATTTTACCGCGGCGGACAAGTGACCGTCGACGCCAATTCTGCAGTGGCGCTTTGCAGTAGATGAGAGCTTACACATTAGACGGAAAAACAAACGATCGGTAAATTTGCCGTTGGCGGCAGCGGTGCAACCGCCAACTGCCACTGGAGCCGACGTTATTTTACCGTCGATGTCCACATAGTGGCCCACGTGGCCAATTGAACGATTGCACACACAGCGTTTATTCTACCGTCGGCTTAGTTTAATAGAATAGAATAGAATAGAAGTTTATTCGTCTTGTAGATCACATTAAGTGACATAAGACAGGTCTACAATAAATTAGTAATAATTTTTGCCACTGTCATAACTCTTAAATTCACAAAAATGTCCCTGCAGCTTTTCCTGATGTCTACCTTAGTACCCTTTTCTGAATTATAAAAACTCTGTTGGCCTCTTGACTTGCTCCTCAGGTGGATATGCCGTAGCAGATATTTGAGTGGAAATAGGCATAGTAGTACATCACTACAATTGGCCTGTCTACTACCCGTCTCAGCTGATTGATGCAGTATGATATTGGAGCTAATTTGCGACATAAACTTTCTACTTGAATGTTCCATTTGCAGTTCGCTGAGATGTGAATTCGTAGAAATTTGGCAGAATGACGTTGCCGTATAGACCCATTCAAGGACTTGAGCAACATACTGTGGTCATAGGTATTGTGAGAGTATGAAAAGCGGAGAAACAGAGACTTTGAACTGTTCAGTACTAAGCCATTATTGGAAAACCACTGATGGACTCGCTTGACATAAGTGTTTGCAGACTGCATTAGCTGTTTAATGTCAGAGGAATGGACAAGAAGGGAAGTGTCATCTGCATACATCACGTAATTATCACCGACAAAATCATTCACAAAAATGATGTAAAGTAGCGGCCCCAATATCGAACCTTGTGGTACTCCAACCTGGCTATTCATTGTATCAGATTTAACTCCGTTTATTTCAACATACTGTGTTCTGTTATACAAGTAGCTCTCTAGCCATTTAAGTGGCAAACCTCTAATACCATTGGTTACAATTCGATCAATAAAGTAATTGTAGCCAATTGTGAAGGACCAACTAAATTGGCAAATAACCGCAAATGACTCACGAGAATCGAAGGTTAATCATGCATCGGTTGACTCACCCCTTGTTGGTTGGCGTCGGATGTCTTCCCCAGCTGGGTACTGCGTTGCTCTATCCAGATTCCTAGTTAGCTGAGCGAAGTAAGGCTGTGGTCGCCCTTGTTGGAGGTACCCGCTACACACGGGGTGACGGATATCACGCACACGTCCGTTCACCTCGGTAGTTGAAGTACGACTCTCTCTTTCTTCCGCGTCAACCGTCAGACTTCAAACTCGCAAGTCAAAACGCGGGAGATTCGAATATACAAAATTTTTTAAATGGTAAATACCAATCGTAACCATTTTCCGCCCACCAAAAAATATAAAAAAAAAATATTTTTTCCAATCATAGTAATTCCTATATTACCCACAAAAGAAAATTAGTGGAATTATCCCACCCATAACACAACACGAAAAAAAAAAAAAAAAATTATCATATACAAGCAAATCATGGCCTATTGTGCCGGCAAAGGGCACAGTTTCAATAAAGGACGGTCTAACAGCCCTTTACTCGTCTTAACTTGGGCGACTCTCGAAATGTTTCCCGTACCGGGATATAACTTAATAATCCTGCCTAATGGCCACTGTAAAGGACGGGTATTTTCATCCTTGAGAAGAACCAACTGGCCGACCGAGGGAGGATTATGTGGTGTATTCCACTTATGTCGTTGCTGAAGGGTGTGGAGGTACTCCATATGCCAGCGCCGCCAAAAATGTTGCTGCATCTGTTGCACTAACTGCCACCTGTTCAACCGACTATGTTTCACACACAACAAATCTTCGTCAGGCGGAGCATTCAGGGGCTCTAATGTCAAGAAATGACCCGGAGTCAAGCTGCCTACATCGTTAGGATCAGAACTCAAACTACACAAGGGTCTCGAATTTAACATTGCCTCAATTTGGATTAAAGTGGTGCTCAATTCCTCATAAGTCAACACTTGCGCACCTATCACCCGCCGCAAGTGAGTTTTCACAGATTTCACTCCGGACTCCCATATACCTCCAAAGGAAGGACTAGCTGGAGGATTAAAATGCCACTTAATTTGCAAAGCTTCAGAAGCTTTAGCACCCAATAACTGTAAAGTTTTATAAGCACCAACAAAATTCGTACCTTGATCACTATAAATATCACTGCAACGTCCTCGCCGCCCTATAAAACGCCTAAGTGCTGCAAGAACAGCTTCACTAGTTAGATCTGACACAACTTCTAAATGTATTGCTTTAGTAGCCATACACACGAAAAGACACACATACACCTTTTGAGAACTAATGCCTCGTCTTTTACCTAAAGACATCCTCAAAGGACCAAAAAGGTCTACGCCACTATGGGAAAAAGGTTTGACTTCCGAAATTCTAACGGAAGGTAAATCACTCATTATGGGGACCACTGGAGGAGGCTTAACTCTAAAGCATTTTATGCAACGAGATAACACTGAAGCTATAGCCCGTTTGGCAGATAGTATCCAATATCTCTGCCTTAACAGATAATGCAAAGTTTGTGGTCCAGGATGACAACTCCTATTGTGCACACTTTGGATAATGAGATAAGTCAATCGATGCTTCCTAGGGAGCAGAATTGGATGCTTCCGATCATAGCTTAGACTAGACTGTCTCAAGCGACCGCCCACCCTCAGGACACCCTGGGAATCAATGAAAGGAGCTAACTTCTGTATAGCTTTGGGACAGACCTCCGCTCGACGAACTTTCCGCAGTTCATTATCCAATTCAACTCTTTGCACGTCTTTGACCAGAACCACCATAGCCTCATACAATTCAGCCTCGGATAAATTACCTATCTCACGCGGGTAACCCCTTTTTCGACACAAACAATTTTTACGAAATCTCAAACAATAAGCAACAACACGCTCAATTTTGCGTAAGGAAGAATATCTATTCAACAATTCTGAAACAATACTAGAGCCGTGAATAGTAATACAAACAACCTTTGCTTCTTCTTGTACATCTGTACAGGAAGGCTCACCTACACAAGTTACAGGCCAATCATCCCGAGGAAGCTTAAGCCAAGTTGGCCCCTCCCACCACAAGGGTTGTTCTAGAAATTGCCGAGGAAAAGTCCCCCTAGAAGCACAGTCACTAGGATTCTCTTTCCCAACCACATGATACCATGAATCAGGAGCTACCTTCTCCTGGATTATAGCTACACGATTGGCTACAAAGCTCCGCCACCTATGCGGAGAAGATTTGACCCACGTCACAACTACCTTCGAATCCGTCCAAGCACAAACATTATCTATTTTCTGTGTTACCATTATATGGGATACACAATCAATCAGCTCTGCGGCTAATAAGGCTGCACACAATTCCAGTCGTGGAATCGACAGTCTTTTCAAAGGCGCCACTCGAGTTTTGGCACACACCAAATGTACAGAAATACTGTTCTCCGTGGAAACCTGTCTCAGATAAACTACAGCTGCATACGACTTCTCCGAAGCATCGCAAAAAGCATGAATTTCTGTAAACTTTGCCTCTATATGAAGTATATGTCTAGGAATTTTCAACGAAGAAAGCTCAGGTAACTCAGCCATAAAAGTTTTCCACTGGTTTGCAACTTCCAGCGGTGGCTCATCATCCCAACCTATCCCTAAAGCCCACAATTGCTGAAGTATTTGCTTGGGAACAATGATTACTGGAGCTAAGAATCCTAGAGGATCATACAGTCTTGCTATTTCTGACAAAATATTCCTCTTTGTACAGGACCGTATCTGAGGATGTACAGAATAAGAAAAACAATCCGTAGTGGGACACCACTGCAAACCCAACACTTTTATTCCAAGAGAATCCTTATCAAATACAAGTGGCTGCTGATGAACCTCAGGTACCTGAGCAAGTACTTCAGAACAATTACTTGCCCATTTCCTCAGTTCAAACTTTCCCAACGCCAATAATTCAATCAACTGGTTTTGAGTATCCAAGGCAATTTCCTTGGAGTTTGCTACTCCAATGGCGTCATCAACATAACAGAAATTCTCCAAAATATTTACAGCTAACGGAAACCTTTCACCCTCATCCCTACACAGTTGCAGCAACGTCCTAATCGCTAGAAAAGGACTAGACGTTACTCCATAGGTAACGGTCTTCAACTGATATTTCCTTATAGGCTCGTCACCGTTAGGTCTCCACAAAATAGTTTGATAACTAGTGTGAGACTCCTCAACTAAAATCTGTCGATACATTTGCCGTATATCCGTGGTAAACACATACAAATACAACCTGAAAGATAACAATATTGAGACGATATCATTTTGTAACTTGGGACCTGCTAGAAGAACATCATTCAAGGACTTTCCATTGGTAGTTTTAGCTGAAGCATCAAAGACAGTCCGAAGCTTTATTTCACCATTCGCATTCCTTTTCACCACCGCATGATGAGGAATGTAATACTCACTATTAGACCCCACTTGGTTCCCAACTTCAGACATGTGGCCTTGCTCCAAATAGTCAGCCATAAAATCACAATATGCTTCATGTAAGACGGAATCACGACGAAAACGTCCTTCCAACAGCTTAAATCTATGTAAAGCCTGTGAATAGGAATCACCCAGAACTGGGGGGAATTCAGAAAAGGGAAGCTTCACCACATATCTTCCTGAGTCCATACGCCAACAAGATGACGTAAAGAATTCCTCAGCCTGCTGTTCCTCTTCAGACAATGCGACACACTTAGGGATACTTTCAATTTCCCAAAACTTTTTCAATGTACAATCCAATTCCCCCACAGAAGTTAGAAAATTCAGCACACTATTAGTGGAAACACCACCCAACTTGCCCATTAACACCCACCCAAATACGGTGTTAATAGCATGTGGCCCACCATTCTGTCCTCTCACATAACCGGAACGTAAGATCTCACCAAATACTTCTACCCCTAGAAGCAGATCAATTTCCATTTCATCATGTGCAGCCAAAGGCTCTGCGAGGCAAAGATTTTCTAAATACTTCCACTTCTGAACAACAGCAGGAATTTGAGGTACCTTCTCACAAATCTGAGGTATCACAATAGCTTCCAAATTGAAGCTAGGATACGGTTTGCTGTAGGGAAAGATAACACAAGAGACTTTTCCCGAACTCACATTCGATGACATTCCATTAATGCCAACAACAGGGGTTGAATACTCCTTACGAGTAAGATTCAACCTTCTCACACAAGATTCACTAATAAAATTGGCTTGACTAGCAGAATCTAACAAAACACGACATTTGGTGGATCTACCCTCAGAATCCAATATTGAGACTAGTGCAGTAGCAAGCAACATTCTAGGCTGCACAGACAACTTACTTGCCATGACTTGAACATGACTCTCAGATTCATTAGAGGTACTACCACTGACATCACAATCTGTCACTTTAGTGTCCGGAAAATGCAATAGTACATGGTGTTTTCCACCACAAACCCCACAAAGTTCTTTTGATTTACATTTATTTACTAGATGAGTAGCTCCCAAACAATTAAAACACATTCTAGTCCGCTTGACAAAGGCATGCCTCTTGCGACATTCTGCCTGCAAGAATCTATCACATTTGATCAACGAATGTGGTGAACCCTTGCAAAAATTACACTTTTCCTGTGTTAATGTGCCAGTCGAAAAACTAAGTGTCTGCCTTCCCTTGGGATTAGCAGGACTATTATTCTTTCTAAACCCTCCACTAGCATTAGACACATTACTCCCTTGATATGCGGAAGTAAGGGATGTATTTTCCAGAGCTCGACAGGTTTTCTCAACAAATCCAAAAAGCATGTCAAACCCCGGAACATTATTCCCATTATGTTCTAGTTCAAATCGCGTTTTAAGGGAAGAAGGTAATTTCTGCAACAATAAATTGAATTTGGTAAAATCCCATAGGTTCAAGTTACTCATCTCTAAAGCCACCAAATTTTCAGAAAATATTGACAACAATTTTCGAAGTTCAACTGCAGAATCATGCCTAGAGGGAGAAGCATTATAAATTGAAAACCAATAATTGCTCAATAAAACACGTTCATTCTGATATCGACTCATTAATGCATTATAGGCTATTTCATAATTATCCTCAGTAATGGGCACATTCCTTACTATTAGACCTGCCTCTTTTTCTAAATAAGAAATCAAGAACTGAAACTTTTCTATTTTTGACAGCGAATTATTTCTATGAATAAGAGTATTGAATAAGTCGATGAACGTAGGCCACCTTGTAAGGTCACCATCAAACTTCGGTATTTCAATTTTGGGAAGCCTCAAACAATTTTCTCTTACGACCACTGCAGATGTTTCATGCTCACTACGAGCCATCATCTCATCAGAAAGATCTTTATGAATGCCCCTTATTGAATATCTCATATCATCAAACATTGTATGAACTGCTTCCTCCTCCTCTAAGGCAGACTCATCTACCAAGGCTATTATTTCATATTGCAAATTCTCAAACCTCGTTACATACCCATCCAGCTCTCCATACCTGAGAAAAAACTCCGTCCGATACTCGCCATTATCACGAGCCTTCTTGGCCGCCTCAAGAACATTTTTAATAGATTTTAAAACTAGCGCGCGTTGCCGTTGCAACTTCACAACACTTGCATTAGGCATGTTCAGGTATCAGGTAACGATTCAATGTAAACACAAGACCAAAATAATCAAATTTAGAATCAATCTGCTAGTAAACACAACTTCTTTACACAAACAATACGGCAACCACACACAAATCACAAAATTTTCAGTTGTTATTCTTTTTCGAAATCTCCGTCGACTACACCAATTGTCGAAACGCCGGTTTTCGAACCCCCAACCGAATGTAACCAACTGAATCAAAACAACTTTTGCGCTCACGCAATTCGCAAAATGTCAATTTCAAATGCCCAGAAAACTCCCCAGATATGTATTACCAACACAATACACCAAAAGTTGCTTGTTTTCGAATATAACCAATTTTTACAAACAGCGCGCAACACTAACAAATTCCGATGTCACAAAAAAACTCCGTTTTTTGTCAAGGATACGTACCAATTTAGATTTTACGTAGACTATTTTACTATAGCGCGATTTATTTATCCGTGCTCGGAGGGCCAAAAAATGGTTACAATTCGATCAATAAAGTAATTGTAGCCAATTGTGAAGGACCAACTAAATTGGCAAATAACCGCAAATGACTCACGAGAATCGAAGGTTAATCATGCATCGGTTGACTCACCCCTTGTTGGTTGGCGTCGGATGTCTTCCCCAGCTGGGTACTGCGTTGCTCTATCCAGATTCCTAGTTAGCTGAGCGAAGTAAGGCTGTGGTCGCCCTTGTTGGAGGTACCCGCTACACACGGGGTGACGGATATCACGCACACGTCCGTTCACCTCGGTAGTTGAAGTACGACTCTCTCTTTCTTCCGCGTCAACCGTCAGACTTCAAACTCGCAAGTCAAAACGCGGGAGATTCGAATATACAAAATTTTTTAAATGGTAAATACCAATCGTAACCAACCATACTTCTCCAATTTTTTACGTAACAATGAGTGGTTCGAAGATTTGACTTGTGAAAAATACACAGATCGTTTTTAGTTAAAATAAATAGCAGCATGATAAGTGACCTGGATATAGACAATGATATTTTAATTGCATTAGTCGAAGAAAAACCTGTCTTATGGGATAAAAACCTCGACATATTTAAGGACCGAGATGCCATGAGAAGTGCTTGATGTGAAGTTTGTCTGGGCTTGCATAGCAAATTTCATGCAGTTCGTCAAAGGATGTAATCGACATTCTGAAGTAATTGAAAAATTTTGTGTCATCCTGCCTCAGCTGTTCGAACAACGTGTAGAACGTCCCATCCTCATTTCTGCTTTCATTTATTGGATGGACCCATATAAGTCGATTTTGTATTCTTCTTTCCATTCGACGGCGATATACCATTTCCATTTCCAAAATAATCTATAGTTCGATACAAAACGCAACTATTTTCATATGAACATACTCTTACCACGGTCACGTCGCGAATCCAGCGACAACGGCGTTTACAGCGGCGACGACCGCCGTGTGTGCAACCGACCTTAAGAACTAGCCACACGTCGGCGCTGACGTTAGACGTGGCGTTCCACGGCGACGTTGCCGTACCATCACTAGCACGTCGAGGCAACGTACCCTGCAGCGACACCGCACCATTCCACGTTGACGACGTCGTGACGTGGTGCTATAATTTTAAAAAGGCGCATGAGCTGCAGAGTAATTAGCACAGAACAAAAAATTTCTATTGTTCCTCAAACTTCTCTTCTCAAATCTCGTTACAATCCATGCAGCGCTTACTGATATTACGAGGCTAGCACAACGCCAACAGACAGACAGTTCGACAGACCAACAGACCGACAGACAGACAGAGTTGTGTGTATTCTAGCGGGAATTGTACTTTGCCTTACTAAAGGTAATACAACACAAATCATAAATTAATGGAGCCAAAAGCCGCCTATGTACGTAAACAATGGTATAAAATATTTCACTAAAATTATGCGAAGGCAGTCATATAGTGCTACTCCAGTCTCTGAAGAATACTAATTAACAGATAATGATTGATCTATTTTTGATGCATTGTTGTGCAGTGCATTATAACGTAGCAAAGCTTTCACGGAATCTCTGCCTTATTGTCCAGGGCCAATGTATAGCATCTGTAAAAGCATTGTTTCATCTCTATTAAGTCCATTATGGAGGTAATAACAGTCTGGAAGCACGGTCGATCGTTCATCCTACTAAATATTCCTGTCGCGAAGTAACAACAACGCTGTAAAAATGATTTATTACCCTATCACATGACCCCACTGCTCCTTGTCTTGACATTATGTAATAAGGCAGAGTCGTGATATCATTTTTAATCACATCCTGACAGCCTGTTCTTCTTGGGAGTAGTAGATTATTGGTGTTAGATAATTTAGTGGACTGTAGTTTGTCGTACGATGTGGTTTGCGGGTAAGACTAGTTGCGGAGTTATGAAAAAACTGTGTTGTCGCCTACACAGAAAAATACTGTTGCGTTTTCAATTAATTGCTAGTATTTGGATGTTTTGCCATCGCTTTAAGCATATTTACAATTATTTCTTAACTTAACTGCTTAACTGCAGTTAAGACAACCCCAACTCAATGGCTGCCTGTACTCTCTGGAATAGCCCCACCGCAGCTGCGAAGGACTGACGCCCTTCTAAGGGAGTATAACAAGACTACGGCCAACAACAAACTGCCCATCCACCGAGCAATACCCCCGTTGCAGATAAACAGACTTAAATCCCGACAACCACCAATAAGGGATGCAGAAGGGCTTAAAACCAATAACTTCGACTCCTTAAACCAATGGCGCTCCCAGTGGGAAGGTTTTGCGGAACACCACTCGCGATGCGCATTTATGGGGGCAGCCTTACTTCCAGGATCAGAACTACCCCGGAAAGAGTGGGTAAAACTTAATAGAGTCCGAACAGGCCACGGCAGATGTGCCGACTCCGTTTACAAGTGGGGCTATGTGCAATCTCCCTTATGTGACTGTGGCGCGCCTCGCCAAACTATAAACCATATTACGAGCGAATGTGAACTGCGTGCGTTTCAGGGATCGCGAGAAGAGTTCTTCACAGCCACACCGTTGGCACTGAAGTGATTGAAAGAACTTGACATCAACCTGTAAATACCAAAGACTATGTATCTTAGTTTGTAGCTGTATATATTTTATTTTAGTATAGGTTATAATAGTTTTTCTTTTAATCTATATTTACTATTGTCATGTTTTTGAGCCATACGATAAATAAATAAACAATTATTTCAAATCCATGTCATGAGGAATTTTAATCCTTATATTTAAAGTAATCACAGGTACCCCAATAAATTCAAAATAGTTGTATAATCGTTCTAATGATATATATAATCTTTCTAATACTAGTATTGACATATAATGCAACCAAAGCATCCTTTTTGTACCAACAACACCGTACATCTAATTCAATGGCCCTTGTTGTTCGCTGAACCATAATCAGTATTCGGCGGGACTGACGTCCCGATTCAATGAACGTAAGAAGAAAGAATAGGGGGATCATCTTAGTATTATTATCGGCACTAACCCGCCAACATGGACGAGGTTGTTTCGTTGTGTTATTTCGGTGTTACCCGTGTTGTGTGATCTCGTGTTTTTGCTTTTTGCATAAGCAATTGTGTTATTTAAATTTAATGTGTCCAGTTATATATTAAATGGAGGGCCTACTGAGAAATTGGGGGCTTATAAGAGCTAACACCCACATTTGAATGTAGGTATTTAGGTTAGTCAGACAGTTATATTTCCGGTAAAAATGCAACAACTGGTGCATGCCTATGGCCAATTCTTATATCATGCTCCTTATAACTTCATACAAAATCACACCATTAAACATCCAAACAAATCGATCAGCTGTCCTCGCAATAAAATGTATTGGTCCAAGGAAAAGAAAGGAGTTTAGAATCAATTACCAAACACAAATTCGATTCAACGACAGCCTGCGATTGAATCATTCATTGGAATCCAATGACATCTTGTCGTTGAATCGAAAATAAGATATAATTCGTTACCAACTATATACTTCCTATTGGATAAAACATCGCTGTATTTGAGGAATGCTGAGTGTAACGTCCCATTGAATCTAAACGTAAGTCTTTGACAAAACGACAGATTTTTCTGTGTGTACCTTTATCTTGATCTTCTTGCCTATCTGGTCCAGCGGCGATGAAGCGCTCCTGTAATAGGAGGCCGCAGTAGAAAATCAGCGAAAACGAGGGTGTTCAGTTGCTGACTCACTTTTTTTCTTTTCTCAAGCGTTTTGCGCAGGTGCGGATGAGCAAGGGACAACGTACACCGCAATCAGAAAAATTAATATAAAAAACCACATATATATCTAACAATGTTATAATGATATTGCTTTTGTATTAAGGTAATAAGGCATACAGTGTATTTGAGACGATGCCAAGGATATCACCTCTTATTTCCCACACCGATAAGTGTAGTTAGTATTGCGATCGCAGAAATTTTCCATTTTAAGATGATACGCTTTTTGGGCGGACATAACGAAAATCCACGTCATCCACTTCTGTCGGTCTGTTTGTCGGTCCGTCGGTCTGCCAAGCTGTCGGCCGCAATTTTTACTTGGTGTCTCGCTTCATATCTACCTGCCAGTAGCACCTAGGTTCATGTTATTTTGACTGAACAGAAGGTTCCACCGCATTTGAGAATTTGTGTGCTTGCGATCTGTCTTTCTGATTCGGACAAATTCAATTTAACATTGATTATCGGCTATAGTGTCGGATTTAGAAGCAACAGGTGATTCGTAGTTCTACTTGGCAGGATTTCTTCCATTTTAATTTGGGGTTTTTTGTCACTATGGGGTAAACCAAAATTTTCTTGGGTGGGGGTGAATTTGGAGTGGTTGGGGAGTGGGAAGTTTTAATACTGAAAAATTTTTTGTATTCGTAATGGGCTGTCCACTGATATGTGAATGAAAAAACTAGCGGCATGATACACTTTTTTAGGTCCATCCGAACGTTGCATGCTTATTATAGAAACCATGGAACTTAGAATTTGTGATGTATACATACGAGTATTGTTTTAGTTCGTTCGATAACGCGAAAATTATTGAATTGATTTTAATGAAATGTTGACGCAGTATTACTACCGCAGCAAGGATGGAAAACGCGTATGTTTTGGAAAAATAGTGTCAGTGCAATAATAGGCAGCAATAATAAAAAAACTAAAAATATGAAAACAGCTCAAACTTTGTTTTTAGGCGTTTTACAGGTTCCTGATCATCAATTTTTTTTGGGTGGGGTGAAGTCGGGGCGGTTGGGGGGTGGGCGGTTGTAAAACTGAAAAATTTGTTGTATTCATAATAATCTGTCTATTGGCCTGTAGAAGAAATACCTAGCGGCATATTACACTTTTTTAGGTTCATCCGAACATTGGCTTGCCTATTACAGAAACCAATTTTGTGATCTATACATACGAGTTTTGCTTTATTTCGTTCTATGTATATTGCGTAAAACGAAAATTATTGAATTGATTTTAATAAAATTTTGACACAGAATTTACTGTCGCGGCGAGAATGGAAAAGGACTCTGTTTGGTGGCGGCGCAGCAATAATAAAAAAAACCAAGAACATAAAATCAGCTCAAACTTGGCTTTTAGACGAGTTGGAGGCTCTTGATCGTTTCGCATCGTTCAGTTGAAGCATGCAGAAAAAAACTGTGACGTCCTAGTTCCTAAGGAGGGAGACGCAAGAAACTATTTACGAGGGTTTTTGTGTTGGATGTTGTTTTTGCGGGCGGATGGGCGATAATTTAGTTGCAAGGGGATTTTAGACTATATATCTTCATGCAATGGGAAATAATAAAATGGTATCATCATTATGTGTGGGAAGTACTGAGTCAAGCAACTTGACTCCATTTTTTTCCTAACACATTTTCGGATTTCTAAATTTTTGACAGAGCACGTCACCATTGTCCTTTAGATATGCAAAAATTGCATAAATTCATTATTATAGTTATTGTACATTCTGTCGCATTAGATTTCAGACAATGAACCATTGATTTATTGTGTAATTATTGTACATTTATTTAGTTTCAGATATATACGTATTTTATTATTTTGGACATCAAAATTTGACGTTTATTATTATAGTCACCTATGTTACATTTAGATTGATATTTAAAAATTTTTGTTACCACTATCAACTTGATATTTTGTTTTTAATCCAATAGGCAATTTTTGTCACCAAATTTGACGACTATATTTACTTGAACAGATGATTTGAAGGATACAAGGGTGATAGGTCAACCCCGTGCTCCGTTATCAAGCTGCCGCTTTAGGATTGTGGGACAAACAAAAACCTTGTTTGCTTCTTCTAACTTATTCAAATTCCTCGGTACTACCATAAATAGAACACACATCCTGATCCGGAATAGCTTCAGTTGAAGAAGTCATGTTCCTGTAGCAGGTCGTATATACATATACCAAACATCCTTTCCGCCTTCAGAAAGCCTCCGATAACAGCATGTACTTTCATTGGAAACGGATTCGGTTTGCGAAAATAAATGTCTTCCCAAATAGCCTTCCAGGTGAAATTTATGGACGAGTCGCTATTTGGAGGCAGACACGAGGAAATAGAAGATGTACACCGTCTTTGATATTTTTGTACAAGCTGATATCACGCTACAACTCGTCCATAAACGCCTGTTAGTACAAGAGCTCTCGAAGGAAAATAAGTCCTTCGTAGAACGGCCCACAGACACTCCGGTAATCCTCAGAGGAAAAACTGCACAGTCCTGGCCTGAAGGCCCTTGCACTTTGGCCTGAATACACCCTCCCGCACAGACGCTCAGGAAACCTTTCAGTTCAGTTCAGTCCTAGCAAGCATGGCATCAAAAGGCGATCGAATGGTTTTTCAATTCCACATCCGGTGGCCTGTACAGTCCGGCGAACCTCCACATACGCTCCGATAATCCTTGAGGCCAGGACTCTGTAGTCTTTCTTCTGAAGATTTCCGGAGCATTTGTGGGCCGCTTAACTTTAAAAGTCACATCCCCATCCAGATAAACACTGTCGAAGAGCAAGAGTTACCTCAGAATTACAAAACTACATAGATGGGACAGAATTGTGGGTAGTGTTCAGTCTAAGAGGAAGCTGAGGGGACCTTTGTTTTCTAATACCGCAGACGCTCTCAGATTGAGCAGGAAGGAACTATGGAAGGTATTTGAATGACTGGCCATTGGAGGTTCAGTGCACACCTGCAAAAGCCGGGAATTGAAGTGGCAAACCCATTATTCAGGAAGTGTGGTGAGGCACAGGAAACAGCTAAGCATGTTATCCTTGACTGTCCTGCGTTGAGGAGAGCAGGAACTCCTATATGAATGTAGGTCAGAAGAGAAGACAGGAAAGCATAGTTCAATGTGCCTTAAAGTTTGCAAACAGCTTAGGGTGGGACTCTAACACAATAAGAATTTAACGCTGAGCGCGGAACTATTAGGGCAACTGAACAGCAACCATCTCGCTGCAAAAAAATGTGTGAGAGTCAAGCCACATGTGGAGAAATAATACCTCGATTATTTTCGCGCAAACAGCAAATGCAATCACCGGCTCGAAAAACGCATCACTTGACATTTTTCTCTCTCGCAAAGGCTGGGAGCCTATGGCGCTGTAGAAGCGTTGCGAGAGAATAATATCGGTGCGCGTTAGCTTTGAAACGCTGCAGGTTGTAGCCGTCGGGAAACAATTCCCCGACAGCTGATTCCACAGCGTCGAAGTTCTCCAAAAGAAATAATGCTGGAGGAAACTGGTTCGGGGAGTAGGGGACCACGACATGGTAAGCATGAGCTCGCAGAGCGTCTCTAGTGTTCCTCATTCGGACGGCCTTGGGTATTATTATTAAAATTTGGGAGAGCTCACTCGAACATCTTCCATGATAGAAACCGAAGAACAGGGACAGTTCAGCCACCCTTCATCGATGTTCCAGGCTGTGGACGTCCTTTTTGAGGTTAGGCGTATCGATCAGTCTAATTGCTCTCTTCTGGATAGTGTCCAGGAGCTTCAGAGAGTGCTTCGGGGCGCATCCCCACACATGAGAACAATACTCCAGCGATGGTCGGACCTGTGCCTTGTAGAGCAGCAGTAGTTGCTCTGGTGTGTACACCTTCCTACAGCGGAACAAAACTCCAAGCTTCTGGGATGCCGTTTTAGCAATACTGACGACGTGGTCGTGCCAGGATATTGTTGATGTCGATTCCCAAAAGCTTGACGGAAGGTGACTCGCCTATGGGGTGACCCTCCATTTCCACTGTTGGTAAGTCAACGTGAGACTTCTTGGTAAGTGTTGTTACGTGAGTTTTCTGTTGAACTGTACTTTATTTACTAATCCCCACTTGACAATTTTTTTGATAACTACGTTGATCTGTGAGGCATGCTGCTGTTCCATGCATGATATTAATATACTGTCGTCTGCGAAGCTGTAGATAGGATTGGATGTTATTTCAAGCAGCTCGTTGATGTACAGCAGAAACAGTGTAGGGGATATTACAGATCCCTGAGGAACACCGGCGTTTATTGAAAATACCTCTGATGAACAGCCTTCGACTACAACAAATGTTCAAAAAGCTATTCAGTTATTGGCGCAGGCCAGGTGGTAGTCCATAACAGCAAGCTTGACTAGAAGTCCCTCATGTCACACTCTGTCAAAGGCTTTCGATGTCAAGTGCAACAATACGGGATTCGCCGTGAGTTCCAGTTGCTCTGTTCCACAAGTGAGTAATGTAGGACAGGAGGTCACCCATAGACCTATGCTTATGGAAGCCATACTGGCGATCATTTATTATTGTTGTCCAGGTATTTCGCAAGCTGTGTGTTAATGACAGTCTCCATAATCTTAGACATGATGCTGAGAAGAGCTACAGGTCTGAAGTTGGCGGGATCGGTTTTTTGCCTTTATTATGGATGGATTGCACGCAGCCGATAACAATCAAATGAAGAAAAACAACATACATCGGCCTTATTTTGAGAACTAACAAATACGAGCTACTGCAGACTATCGTGCAAGGACGGGTAAATGAAAAAAATGGCATAGGATGAGAAAAGAAATCCTGGGTGAGAAACATTAGAGAATGGACTGATATGAGTGTAGAACTGTTTCACATTGCAAAAGACAAAGATGATTCAGAGAAGTGGTCGCCAACCTCCGCTAGGGGATGGCACTAGAAGAAGATGAAGAGTGTACACACATCAAAATAATTTCTTAGATGGAGCACAGATGCTTCAATTCAAAAATACCATAACTTCCTATACGCGCAAAGTTATGCTAATCTTAAAGTGAGAATACGATATCTTTGACCATATAAGGGTTACAT
Organism: Callosobruchus maculatus; assembly: GCA_951848785.1. NCBI lineage: Eukaryota > Metazoa > Arthropoda > Insecta > Coleoptera > Chrysomelidae > Callosobruchus > Callosobruchus maculatus. The sequence continues at coordinate 8,222,267 of CATOUR010000040.1, forward strand.
TGAGGAAATACCTTCAATGCAAAACTGCGAAATTCTTGATAGTAGGAATACCAAAATCTTAAATCAAGCATATGGTAATCTTGACCGAAGTATTTCATAATCTTGACTGAAGCATTTCATAATCTTAACTGGGAGCATTCCATAAACTTGACGCAAGTAGCTCAACTTTATTCTAAAATTGTGATATTCTTGGATGAGGAATCTAGTAGTATTAATTTGAGCATTCAAACTCTTCTATGAACATACAGAAATGTTTCTGGAGAAATAGTTCTGCAAAATTTCTTAAATCACTTTTAATAGACCTAGTACGTATCTAGGAACACCTGAGTCAGGTCTTCGCATCCCAGTTTTTTTAATAGCTCATTCATGGTTGGATAGATCCAGTGATAAGGAAGCTGATGGGAACTGGGACGCGACCCAAATGGCGGTGGACCAGCACTACCGGCAGATTCGATGACTGATGGTTGACGGTGGTATCATGGGTATCACATGGCAATGGCAATTTATTTAACTGTTTGACTGGATAATATTATGTGCTATTATGCAGGATGCAGGTATTACGCTGCGGTGCTAAAGACGGCGGCGAATGCGATAATCCGAAAGCCGATAATGGCGGCGCGGATGCGGACGAGCAACAGGCTGTTGAGTAGAGAGGGTGAAGAGGCTAGAGTTGACTCGTGACACGCTGCGCGCCAGCGCAGTCCGACGTCGGTAGACGTCAAATAAATGATTTACTTGATACAAATATAGGGTGTGCTTGTAAAACAGCGTTCATTTTCAAACCAAATTATCATATTGTAAATGAGGGTTCGCATTTGCAAGCTGTCTATATTCTTGATAGAAGTAAACTGGGCACCGCTGGAAAAAATCTTGATACAAAATTATGAAATATTTGTTATTCAATTATTATAGCCTTGGTTGCAAAGAAAATTATATTTTCTGTTGGAGCATGTTTCTTTAAAATAAGTATATAAATCAAAAATATATTATTCTTGATACAAATTTTCTATATATTTCTCATCAAATATTCTTTCTTAGAGTGAGAACCGATATTCTTGTTGTGAGTATGTATTTACAAGAATATCGCAATTCGGGACTTGAGAATTTCTTTTTATATTGTATAATATTTGGCATAATGAGCTTGCGAACGCAGTGCAGTGTCTTTTGCTTTGGTCTTTAGCTCCAAGTCTATCCTGCACACCGGCGCGTTGTCGGCTGTGTATTACCGGTTAGTTATTGTCGGCGTCTGCTTTGCACTTCCGTTTCCGTCGTCGGCGTTGAAAAATCGATCGCAGGAGCGGCGAAGGCGTCGACGCGTCAAGTGCGCCGAAACGAGTTTAGCGTCGGAACGTCGCTGATGGGAAATTGCCGAGAAAACTACCTATTCTCCCCTACCTGCCTATCGATAAACACATACATATAAGGTGACAGTGGAAATCGGTACCCGAAGAAAACTGATTCTACCACCCTCTTTCTCACGTTCTGCTCAAATCACAACCTGCTATCCCTATTACTTTATCTCCGAAAAATGTGTTATCTCCCTTCCGTCAGTTGAATGATAGGTGGGTGGTGACAGGACCGAGCACAGTGTTAACATCTCTAGAGGGAGCCTAATTTGAATATTGGCGAGCCAACATCTATAGCGCTATTGCCACTCTTCTTCGTCCGCTTCCAGTTTCTTCAAAATCTGGGAGCTTCCGCAGTTTGAACACAAAGTATTTAACTGGGTATTTAACTATACATTCCAATATACCTGCAGTGTAACTGATTTACATGAAGACAATTTGTATTGATTTAATGAAATCTCAAAAATGGTAAATTTCGTAGCGGAATGTCGCAGAAACTTCTAATATGTCATAAATCTAGCAACCTACAATCGGCGTGCCCTTAAGCTGTCATGCGGCTGTCATTGTAGTTGTGCTTATTGCGTGTGTCGAGATTTTTGTGATTTTAGTGTATATTTGACTGACTTTGTGACTATTCGTGGTGTGAATTAAATTATTTATGAACAATATTGCCATAATTGCATGATGAGACAACATAAAAAGTGCATAGTTTGCTGTAATAGCGACGAATCGGTGGACACTTCTTATCATAGGTGAGTATAGATTTTGTTTCAGTTTTCAGTAGCGTAAAATATGGGGATAACTGGGAACAACAGTAACTTCAGTTTCAGTAATATTCTTAGAAGTGATATCCGTAAAGCCCAGTACATAATCATAAATCGGACCATGCAGTGTTTTCCACAAAGCATTTCTATGGTATTTGCTGGCCATAAGTATGACGATCTCTTTATAACCATTTTTCGATCCTAACACAGTTAATTTTGAAAAATGTGTCACTTTAATATTTTGTAATACAATAAATATAATATCTAGAAAAAGTGACATGCAGGCAAGAATCAGGCCAAAATTAACAAAAACAACAACCACTAGTGACTTTAAACACAGAAAGGTATTTGAGTATCATACATATTTATAGGTACGGTTATTTTTTTGCGTTAGAAATGCGATCATATTTCAAATAATTTCCGTATCATCCATTGCTTGAAGTTTCCTATTTTTATCAGTTTTTATAACTTAGTTCCTGTACATCGGCAGTTTACCACAGGAAAACCAAGAAATTAATTTTTCGTTATATCATTCCTGATAGATGTATAAGTAATACCTTCAGGTTAACGATGCAGCTTCATTATACAGCCTTGTTTGCTAGATGTTTGACTTTGAATCTTCCACTCTTTTTAATAACGATGCCTCTGATACTGCGGCTATGTCATTGTAGTTTCCAAAAATATAATAAAAGTAAACTGTTTAGTTTTCAGTGACTTCCATGTTGCTTAGATATTATTGCATCTGTTACCGCTGAACTAGTTTATTTATCAATATTGTTGTCCGTTCTTTATTTAGCATATTACAGGTTAAGTATTTATATTGTTGAGTTTTTTGTAAGGAATAGGTTATTACTGCATGTGAATAAATATATACATATCTGTATTCTATACTATTTATTGTTTTGACCTATCGCCCTTATACATTTCCTTTGCCAGGTGGTAAGTATACGTATTACATTCATGTCAATCAGCATGAATTTTCCAAATTCCATTTTTTAAACTATTTGAGGACGTGAAATGCAAAAATGTATGCCACATTTACTTACAGAAAATCTGTCTATGAGAATTTTATAGAACTGGATATTACCTAATGCAATTATTATATTTTATTGCTGAAGTAAAAACACGATACAGCCATTCCAACGGGCTACCTTTCAGAACACTGTTAGATATGTTTTGAAAAACACTTCATGGTAATAATAAATTATCAACTGTTACAATGAAATTATAATAAGAGTAACTCTCTAAGTATAGCTAAATACTAACACAACTTATTGGTATCAGTTTGCAACATCACAGTAATAATTGAATCTATTAATGAACACCCAATTTTAATATAAAGTCGCACGGCACTGGTAATGCCCTTAAGCTGTCAAAATTTCCGTTACATGTTGGCTGGTCAGCGACCTGTGCATTTTGTTGTTTACAGTCCCTCTATAGATGTTAACTCTGTGGGTCCGAGTACTCCCTGAGGCAAAAGATATGCGAGTTTTTCCGAAGTTATTTGAAAGGTATGCGTTTTTGTGCAGAAAATATCTGATTCAGTATCGAGAACGTTATGGCTACTACGTTTTCATTGCGAAGTAGCACGGCCGTCACTGTCATGTTTCATGTATTATGAATCATGGTGTAACATTCATTCCGTACACAGAGTTGTCTGTGCCGGCTCGACCTGGTGACATCTGGTGTCGAATGTGGTCGGAGATCAATGCTGACCCAACAGATTTCCTCGATGCACAGATACGAGCTGCTCCGTACTACCAGAAGGTGGCAGGTGTGGAACCGTCAGTCTGCGTGAAAGAATTCGATGCTTCTTAGGTTCGCCTCGCCGGCTAGATCACCATGACCGCCTTGGCTCAGCGTCGGACTATAATTCCGGAGGCGCGGGTTCGAATCCCACTGGCTGATCGGTTTTTCCCGGAAATTTCTGGTAGCACCTTGATTTAAGAGTCCGACATGCAGGAAACAGCATGAAATATGGTATAACAGACTATCACGTGTCGAGAAAGTTCAGGGTCACCCTATATACATATACATTAGAAAGTTCTAGGTTTCTTGGTTTCTATAATATGCAAGGCAATGTTCAGATAGACCCAAGGGTATCGCAGGTCAATGGACAGCCTATTATGAATATAACAATTTTTTTTTAGTCTTACAGCCTCCGCTCCCCCCCCCCCCATCCAAAAAAAGGAAAAAGTAATCAGGAACCCTTAAGACACCTAAAAACAAAGTTTAAGGAATCCTAAATTTTTCTGCTCATTACTCTGCGGCACATGCACCGATCTTGAAAACTATAGCAGTATTACCTACTACGACCCAACAGCATATCGCTACCCAAATTTCATCACAATCCATGCAGCAGCTACTGATATTATGAGGCTAGAAAAACGCGCACAGACAGACAGACCGACAGACGGACAGACAGACAGACCGACCCACGGACGAAGATCCATGTCACTCATTTGAGTGGATGTGGATCCTCGCTATACAATGTGTTCCACCATCATGTCGACAAACTTTGAGGTTTGAAAATACAATTAAAGTTGTCGAGAAAAAATGCGAAAAAAAAGGGGTCAACCTTTTAATTAATTTTTTATTACATTTTCAATTTCTGTATCACGACTCCATGGGTTCGCGCAGTTGTAGCGCCATAGCTTGATTATTTATCGACCGATTAATGACATTTTGGACTCATTTTATAGGAGAATGACTGGACATATCAACTGGAGCAAAAAAAGATAATACCTGACAATTTCTAAGGCTAAAAAATTCACCACACTGAAAAAAACTTTTTTTTTTGAAATGCACTTATTTGGGCTACTTACAAATAATTTGAAAAGAAGCCGTATTAGTGCCTATTTGTTAAGACAGTTTAATGTTTAGCAGGATGCTTCCTGTCTAACCACATGCAATTCGTGTATGTAGCACGAAAATCTTCGACAGAATAGGCCTTTCTGTATTATGACTTCTGTATCACAGAGCCATGTGTTCACGCAGTTGCAACGCCATGTCTTGATTATTTATCGAGCGATTCACAAGTTTTTGGACCCATTTTATAGGGGAATAACTGGGCATATCAACTAAGATAAAAAAATAATATCCAACAATTTCTAAGGCTAAAAAAATCCACCAAACTTAAAAAAAAATTGTAATGCACTTGTTTCGGTTACTTGCAAATAACTTGGAAAAAAGGCATATTAGTGCCTATTTATAAACACAGTTTAATGTTTATCAGGACGGTTCCTGTCTAACGACACGCAATTTGTTTATGTAGCACTATAATCATCGACGACATAGGCCTTTTTAATACGACTAATTTTGAAATAAACGAGAATTTGGTATGCACATTGTCTTTATTGGACTCCGGTACAGATTATTACTAAACTTCAATTTACATGAAAAAATTTTATTATTTTTATTTCTAGTATTATTTATTTAGTATTCAGCCAAATGACTGAAAGGCAACTAATTGAAATGAGATATGTTGGAATCACTCGGAAATCAAAGAAAACAGACTGGAGCGTACCTTAGCGTCGAGTAACCCAGAGCGTTAGTTTCAGAAGTCCAGCGTGCCTAAATAAAAATGGCGGACATTTTGAAATTTCGTTGATTAATTTAAATACTAAATAATCACTTCTGTTCATGTAATAATCTGTACCGAAGTCCAATAAGGACAATTTGCATACCAAATTCTTGTTTGTTTCAAAATTGGTCGTAATAAAAAAGCCTATTTCGTCGACGATTTTAGTGCTACATAAACAAATTGCGTGTCGTTAGATAGAAAACATCCTGATAAACATTAAACTGTGTTTATAAATAGGCACTAATATGGCTTTTTTCCAAATTGTTTGCAAGTAGCCAAAACAAGTGCATTACAAATTTTTTTTTAAGTTTGGTGAATCTTTTTTAGCCTTAGAAATTGTCTGATATTATTTTTTTGCCTTAGGTGATACGCCCAGTCATTCCCCTATAAAATGGCTTTAAAAACTTGTGAATTGCTCGATAAATAATCAAGATATAGCGTTACAACTGCGTGAACACATGGCGCTGTGATAAAGAAGTCATAATACAAAATGGCCTCTTCTGTCGAAAATTTTAGCGCTACATACATGAATTGCATGTGATAAGAAAGGAAACATCCTGCTGAACATTAAAATGTCTTAATAGATAGGCACTAATACGGCTTTTTTTCAAATTATTTGTAAGTAACCCAAATAAGTGCGTTACAAAATTTTTTTTTTCAGCTTGGTGAATTTTTTTAGCCTTAGAAACTATCAGGTATTATCCTTTTTTACTTTAGTTGATATTCCCAGTCATTCTCCTATAAAATGAGTTCAAAATGTCGTGAATCGGTCAATAAATAATCAAGCTATGGTGCTACAACTGCGCGAACCCATGGAGTCGTGATACAGAAATTGAAAATGTAATAAAAAATTAATTAAACGGTTGACCCCTTTTTTTTTCGCATTTTTTCTCGATAACTTTAATTATATTCTCATACCTCAAAGTTTGTTGACATGATGATGAACACATTATATAGACGTCATGAAATATTACATTCTGAAAAAGATGACGATTTTCAAAAATGCTATAAATATGGTCGAAGAAAGTTTCACCATATGAGTATCTTGACAAATAACTACAGAGGTATAATGTCATCGTGCAAAAATAAATACGCCGTTGAGTATCTTATATTTTTAGAAGCTCTTTTAGGTAAATTTGGGATGATTCTAGATACTTAATACCGTCAAGTTCCCCGAAATAACGTGGTGAAGTAGAGTACAATAAATCTAGAATAATAAATAATCTAATTGAATTTTATGTACCACCAACTGTGTAAATGGAGGGTGACCTCATAGACGAGTCACCGTCAAGCTTTTAGGGATCAACATCAACAATAACATGTCCTGGCACGACCACGTCGTCAGTATTGCTGAAACGGCATCCCAGAAGCTTGGAACTTTGTTGTTGTTGTTTTACAGATTCTATCAAGAAAGAACTTTCAGTGAGCTCTCCTAAATAAGAACACTAAAGGCCGTCCGAATGAGAAACACTAGAGAGGCTCTGCGAGCTCATCCTTGCCAGGTCGACGTCCCTACTGCCCAAACCAGTCTGCTCCAGTATTCTTTCTTTAAGAGAACTTTGACGCTGTGGAATGAGCTACCGGGGAATTTGTTTTCCGACGGCTACAACCTGCAGCGTTTATAGCGTGCAACGGCACTTGTCCTCTCGCAGCGCTTCTACAGCGTCATAGGCTCTCAGCCTTTGCGAGAGGCACCATAAAAAAATTTTCAACTTAGAAAGAAGTTTACCTACATCGGACGATATAGTACGTTACTGCTGGGTTCAGAATGCTACAGTCAACAATAATTCGTGCAACCCTGAAAAATATCATCTAAAGCAGCTTACAGACGTTGATGCATGCATCGACTTCTTCGTTTCATACTGCAAGTAGCAGCATGTATAGTACTGAATCACGTATTTGGCATCAGCCGCGGATTGCAGCGATGCAGAGTCTGGAATCCCATTTTGGTCGGTGAGCCGTGATAGTATTGCATCGATGCATAGAAATAACTCCATCATACTATTCCCCTATAGCGTGAAACGTGCATAAAATATCAAGTCGATTCAGGAATCGCAACAGGTCTCGATTTGAGTAGAAACTTATGCAACTGATGCCAGTTTCATGAAACCTTGAGTCGATTCGGGACTCGCAGCATGCCTCAACGTCTGTAGACCGCTTTAGAAGTACCAGAGAAGGATTTCATAACCGCGGAGGACGACGCCGCCACGTATAAATAAAGGTACAGTAATAAACGGGATAATATTTCTAGAGATTTCCAGTCCTAGAGACAGAATGAAAAAAATTCTTTAAGACCAGCGAGGCTCAAATTTATTTCTCCCTAATTTCCTACCATCCCTTTCTTCAAACAGGTTTTGCAGCCAGTGGTGTAGCGTGAAGCTTGAATTATTTGAGATTGACTCCAAAAATAATATACAGGGTATTCCATTTTAAAAAAAATCTATAAGAGTCTTTTTAAACTTTTCAATAAGATACAAGACAACCGAGTTACGAGGGTGGTCCCAAAATCGATAGTTTTCGATTTCACCGTGTATCTCAAAAACCAAGAGGGCCATGATAATTTTGTTGACGGCATCTTTAGTTTCACAAAAACGTAACACACTGTCGCGCAAACCGCAACTCCCTATCTCCAAAAATAACCGGGATACCCCGTAAAAGTGCCCAAAATGGGACACCCTGTACATGTATTGACAGCTAACGCCCTATCATTTGTCTGTTCCCCCTACTTTCTTAAAAGCTTACTACAGCCGACAGTAATCAGCTGGGACATGGCCGACTCTACACTAGGCCGGAGCCTTAGATGTGGCAACGTGGCTTAGCTGTCAAATAGTGGCCCTATAGTTTCAGAACAATTATTACATTTTATATGTATTAGAGTTCATCTCGGTTAATAAATTAATAAAAATACTTTTTAGAACTACTACTACTAATACCACTTCCATCTGATGTCTGTTTCATCACAGTCAGACACTACAAAATAAAAATAAACGCAACCTGTTTCCTGCTGCCACTTCACTTCCACTTAAATGAACACTCAATTTACTTTGTAAATTGTCACTTGAGCTAGAAAAATTCACTATTAGGTCACTGTGAAGCCATTCTTGCTGGTCTTGATTTCCCTTTCACTATCAAATCCTTTCGTAGGTATGCCCCAGGCCATGCCCAGATGAGTTCTATTAACTGTATTTTTCTGTGATATTTGGGAGGTCCAGAAAACATTATAGGTACCACATTGTGCTTTAAAATAGGTCTTATCCTTTGAAATATTTGTAAATTATTGTCTTTATCCTTATAAATATAACCAGCCCTTCCGAGGAATACCTTTCACCCACTTCTGTTTATGTCCCTTATTGGACGCACAATTGCTAGTGCAACCTGGTACTACACCCTTTGCAGGCATCTTTTTATCTTTATAGTTTCATTTGTGCAGGTAAATAAGTAGAAACCCATTAAAAATCACCTTGCAGCGTTCTTTTTAATCTGGAATAATGTTATGTTGGGCCATGATTTGGTAGTCCTCTACTGGGCTGCAACCTGGTACTACACGCTTTGCAGGCATCTTGTTATCTTTATAGTTTCGTTTGTGCAGGTAAATAATTAGAAACACATTAATAATCACCTTCCAACCATATTTTCTGCACCTGGAAGAATACACATGACATAACAACAAATGCAAACTCGGCCCCCAGATTCAGTGTTGCCATATTTCATGCTCCGGCCTAGTGAGTACAGTCGGCCATGGCTGGTATAACCGGAGACCCTTAAACCCCAGCCACAAGCGCATGCTTGCGCACTTGTGCAAACATGTTTGTATCGGGAAGCCCGTGCGTGTGGACGATGAGACGGTAGCTCGCGGAAACCGGAAAGTTTGTGTAAATTTCAGTCTGCTGAAAGTTTTGGCTTGCGCCAACTGGTCTGCATGGTAAAGCCTGTAAGTGTCATCATAGGGTTCAGTTTTAAGGATAGCAGCATTGGTTTTTGGGATACGACTATGCCTCTGCCCCCACCAGGATTCCGCAGAAATCCGATTATATCTTTAAAACAGCTTAGACGCCTGAGGGAAAACCCATTTATATCTGTAACTCTCCACAATTTTCAGTGTGCCGAAAAGGACAGTAATATAAACAACAAAAATCCACAGCGCTGAGAGGGTACGTCCTCAAATCAGAACCGCACTAGTCCCCAAAAGGTTGACTTTTCTCTTGAGTGGACTGGAAAAAGCAACGAATAAAGGCGGGCTAGTTATTCGAGTTTCTGCTCCAAGCAGAGAGGTCCGTTGTATAATCTACTTGGAAGGAGTTGAAAAAAAAGTTCCTTTCAAAAAACTTGTCTGCACTTTATGCTTACCAAAGGGGATCTCATTTATTTATAAGAAAGGGGAAAGCTTCAGAGAATTTCAAATCGATAGAATTTGTGAGGTCAGATGTACTGGGTGGTCCACTAAGAACGGACGCCGGCAATATCTCGGTAACCGTTACTCAATATAACTTCGAGCAAAGAATATTATTGGAAATCGCTGGAAATTATTTTTAAGTTCCATCGGAAAAATGGCCTTTTCTCAACAAATAATGCAAATAAAGGTATATTACAAATATTGCCATCATGCAGATAGCACAATGTTCTATTTTTCTTGTTAATCGTTTTTTGATCTATCTTGTAAGATGTAGTAGTTGGGGAACATCAAAAAACTTTTTATTTAAATGGCAATTACTTTGGTACAAGCTAACTGAGTTAAAGAAGCTAGATCTCGTTTGGAAGAGCTATTCATGCCTAATAACCCGTTATATAAAAATTGTCCAAGTTGATCTTGATTTAGTAGGTACAGGGCGGTATTTGACATCATAACGATTATTACACATTATTACGAAAATTCTTAATGCTCTATCTCTTTCAATACAGATACATACAGGATGAAATTTTAAAAAATTCAGCGCTAGACCCAACTTCCTGGCTGTTTTCAGGTCGGAGATATCAATTAAATTACGTATGAAGTGTGCTGCGAGTTCAAGAAACAATATTGGTGCCTTTTAGAGATATATCGTCCATCACAACTTTTTAGTAATAACTCTACAGAAAATATCATAAATCATATTTTGACTTTCTTAAATAACCACCAGGTGGCGTAGTAGCGCGACTTTGATAATACAGGTAATTGTAAAATTTTGCCTAATTCATGGAAGTTGATTGACTCAGTACTTACCATACGTTACGGTGATACCAGTTTATTATTTTCCCATAGCATGAAGCTATAGTCTGTCATTCTCTTGCAACCAAATCATAACCTAAAGGTATTTCCCAGTGGCGGCTCGTGCCAACGTAGAGAGGTAGTGCCAGAATGACAGCAAAAAATTTCAGACCGATATAAAATTGAAAAAAAAAATACTTATAACTAGCGGATAAGCCGAATTTAACTGAGTCTTTATGTTCGACTTAACAAGCATCGATAAACTGAAAACATTGTTCATATGCGCTTTAGATTTTTCATAAGTCTTCATTTTCTCCCATATATGAATAAGATCATCCGTGCCTTTTTTCACCCAAGTGTCATCGCCTCCAAATAGAACACACACAAAACAAAACAATTCGTTAACTTCTTCACAGTCACTTATTCAATTGTTTTTATCACAAATAGTTTTATTAAATTTACGACAACGCAATAAGTATTTCAACCTTTAAAACAGGTGTTGGACGTCCTAATTCCTTAATCTGAGTTTTTCTTCCAGCGGAAGATTGCTAAATGAGTTTATTAATGCGCCAATTTTATTCATTTTCGCTCCAATGATATACTTTAATTGAACACAAAAGAGATACCGACCCAAAGACAGCGCACAACTCACTCAAACTAATAAGATCTAAATTTCAAACCTTCAACGAGAAAAGTCGACATCAGTATCAAACATAAACAAATCCTAACTACTGAAACAAAACAAAAATAGTGAACCATGCGAATGGAAATATGGGTAATGTGCCTGGCACGATCTACTTCGGATTTTCGTATTTAAAATCTGTCCAAATATCCAGCATAGCGTTACCCAACTAACAATTCTCAGTTCTTTTAGAGTTGTTAGAACGTTTACACAGCACTTCTTTCACAGCACCGTTTGCTGCAAGAACGTTTTCAAAACGTTCTCACAACAGTTATACAGGCAAAATGGGCACAACATATAGAGCAGTTCAATCATTTAAGATGCTCTATAAAGATTGCCTGCAACTGTTAAACAACAGTTGTATAAACGTTCTTGCAGCTGCTAAAGAGTCCTTACATCACTACTACATGACAGCTCCCTAGGAGCGTACACGATTGTTTCGTTGCGTGAATTAATTTTAATGTAATTAAATCATTCTCTAAATATTGCATAATAGAAGTAGAAATATTTTATACAGACAAATTATTCTAGCTCCTAATAGCAAGTCATATCTTATGAATCCATCTTGTTTGTGGATATATCGGCCATTAATAATAATCTTGAATAGTATCCTTAACAAATCCGATAGCAGGCCGTCTGGCCACTAGATGGAACATCTTCTGTAGCATTGGTACAGTGGATGATCTCTTTGTGCTACGGTATCGTCGTAGACCGTACAGCCAGCGCCCGACGGGGTGGGTTGGGGAGGCGGGGGTGGGGAAACCTTTCCCTTTTTCAGATCTCACTTAGGGAGCGGGAGAGGTGGGGTGTTTTGCCTGCTTCTCTCTAACCCCCCCCACAGGAGTAAACCTGTGAAAAATCCGTAACCTAAGGTGTTTGCCGTGCTGAGTGGTGAATGGCTCTACGTCAGTGAGTCGCTAACGGCTGCCTCCGGATACCAGGCGACCTCCGGTTGTAATATAGCCCTACCGTGGTAAGCCTGCTCTGCTGCGGTCGAATTTTAATTTCAGAGCATACTCGTGGGAACTAATGACTAGTACCGCAAATAAACCCAAGGAGGCGCCCGCCCTCCCCAAAACGGGTAGTGTTGAGGGAGCACTAATGAATCCCTCAACAGGCATGGAGACGGTGGAACATCTTCCCCGGTTCCTGCTTGTTAAGAGAGAGAATGGTAACTTCGATAAGGTTAGCCCTTTTGTAATTTCCAAGGTACTGTATGGTCTAATAGGAGAGGTAAAATCTGTGAGGAAAAGTAAAGAAGGTCTTGTTGTTGAGGTCAGATCAAATAATCAGTCTAAGCGTCTATTGATGACAAAGAAATTTGGAGAATTTGAAGTGGAAGTTGTTGCGCATAGGTCGCTCAATTTTTCTAAAGGAGTTGTCTATTGTCGGGACTTTATGAATTGTTCCATTGAAGAAATTTGCGAAGGTTTGAAAGATCAGGGTGTTTTTGAAGTTAGAAGGTTGAAAACAAAAAAGGATGGAGTTCTGGTAGACACTCCTAACCATGTACTCACCTTTAATAAGACAGATATTCCTAGAGAGGTGAAAGCCGCCTACTATATATTGAAAGTTAGACCGTTTATCCCAGCACCTATTAGGTGCTTCAATTGCCAGTCATTAGGTCACGGAGCTGTGAAATGTACTAAACAAAAACTGTGCACATGTGGACAACCTCCACATGATGAATCGCCATGTAAAGACCCAAAGAAGTGTGTGAACTGTGGAGGTAATCACTCCTCGGCATATAAAGCGTGTCCCCAATATAAAATTGAAGCAGCAATACAAAAGGTAAAGGTTGTGGAAAAAATCCCGTATCCTGAGGCAAAAAGGAAAGTTATAGCCAACACACCAACTCCTAACTTAACGTACGCTGCATCAGTTGCTAAGCCAGTACAGGATAACACACAATCTATAATAAAAACATTAATCCCACTCATAGAAAACTCTATAATGGCATGTCTGTCTAAAGTAATTCCGATTCCTACAGACTATTTCAAAGCTCCCGCCAGCGTTAGCCAAAGTGCATTTTCCAGTAGAGAACGAACAGATTCGGTCTCTACTAATCCATCAATGACCTCTGAAAAGAGGAAAAAACAAGATGCCTCCACTACAGAAGGGGAGGCATCAGAAGGAACGTCGGCGTTAATCGCCGGCAAAGAAAGAAGAGGGCGACCAAAACACCAACCGCCCACAAAGAACTGTGATACAACACATGTGATATAAACTGTGATAACTTTACATTTATGTGATATTTTTAATTATATAGAGATTTAATTTACGCTTTAATTTACGTGTTTGTGAAAATTTTCGTTGATTTATCTATGTCTTCGTTCTTTTTTCCTTTATGTAAATCGTTGTCGTTTGTTCTATCTATTATTATTTATTTATTTATTTTAATATGTATCATTTTATTTATTCTCTGATTGATTACACTTTGGATGTAACTTAAACATTTACCTCAATGCAAAGTATCCTCCAATGGAACTGCAATGGTTGCATGTCTCATATCAACGAGCTAAGAATAATGATCAGGGAATATGAACCTTTTTGTATTGCGTTACAAGAAACTCATTTCAAGCCAGGATCTAATTTCTCCCTCAGGGGGTATGAAATATTTCGAAAAGATGTCATTCCTGACCATAGAGCAAGAGGAGGTGTAGGCATATTCATCAAGAACAGTATCACAGCGTCTCTTCAAAATCTCAATACGGAACTGCAGGCAGTTGCTGTAAGAATCGAATCTCCTATTAAGCTCACCATCTGCAGTCTATATCTTCCCGATGGAAACTGGCATATCGATCAGCTGAACGATCTAATCTCCAATCTACCCGGGCCGTATGTTCTATTAGGAGACTTCAATGCTCATTCGCCGCTATGGGGCTCCACTCGCCGAGACATGCGAGGTAGAACAATTGAATCCCTTTTAGAGACTACTGATCTCACCCTATTAAATACAGGTCAACCTACCCACTTTGACCATCGTTCTGGAGGTACGTCGGCTATTGATTTGAGCCTCTGTTCTACGAATCTAGCCCACAAATTGACCTGGAATGCACTAGACGACCTGAACTTTAGTGATCACTTCCCGATTATTATCTCGACAGATGTAGAAAAACTATTTTATCCATCCCATAAGAAATGGTTAGTTAATCGGGCAAACTGGAAAAAGTTTTCGGAGATCATGATAGTCCCACAGCTACCAGATGACACCAACACCGCTGTTAGTATCTTCACTAATTGCATTAAAGCTGCAGCGGAACAAAGCATTCCTATGTCTTCTGGTTCCGCATCGAATAAGGCAGTACCCTGGTGGAATGACGACATCAAGCTAGCAATAAGAGACAAGAAATCAGCTCTCAATAGATTCCGACGAAATCCTACAATGGAAAACATGATAGTTTTTAAAAAACTCAGGGCCAAGGCTCGTCGGAAAATAAATGATGCCCAGAAAAAGTCCTGGCAAGAATACATATCCTCAATTACAACTGAGGCATCCGTAAAAGAAGTTTGGAGAAAAATTAATATTATTTCCGGGAACAAACCATACAGAGAACCATGTGCACTGAAAGATGGAAATTCATTGGTAGAAGATATCGAGAATATATGTAATACTCTAGCCAAACAGTTTGAAACAACTAGTAATACTGCCAACTACAGTGAATCTTTCCAAAGGGTAAAAGAAGTCTGTGAAACTCAACCACTAGATCTTTCGACTACCGAAGAATTTTTATACAATACCCCCTTTTTATCCACAGAACTTGAAAATGCTCTTGATGGCTGCCATGAAACTGCTCCAGGCCCCGATGACATTCCCTATAGTATGACACGCCATCTATCATCTGAGGCAAAACATTTCCTATTACAAATTTTCAACAAAGCATGGACAAGAGGCGTATATCCGGACGCCTGGAAAAAAGCGGTAGTGATACCTGTACTTAAACCTGGTAAACATCCCTCGCTACCCGCTAGTTACCGACCAATATCTCTAACTTGCTGTCTAGGCAAAGTTTTCGAGCGGATGATCAACTACCGACTAGTATGGTATCTGGAAAACCGTAGCCTGATATCACAAAACCAAGTTGGGTTCAGGCAAAATCACTCATCTGTTGATGCTCTTGTTCATATTGAAAATACAATTCAAGAAGCTTTCTTTGATCGGCGACATGCTGTTGCGATAATGTTCGATATCGAAAAAGCTTTCGATATGACTTGGAGATTCGGCATTTTGGAGCAATTGCACAAATGGGGCTTCCGCGGAAACTTACCCATGATTATTAAAAACTTTCTCGAGAACAGAAGCTTCGAGGTACGCATTCGGGATAAAAGGTCGTCAGTCAGACAACTACAAAACGGTGTTCCCCAAGGATCAGTGCTCAGTGTGACCTTATTTGCCATTGCGATCAATTTTTTGATAGAAAGCGTGCCCAATAACATCAGCGCTGTTCTTTATGTCGACGATCTCACGATTCTACACACCTCAAACCGAAATGATGGCTACTCTGCTATACAAAATGAAATCGATAGGCTACATGATTTAGCAGCGTCTAAAGGATATAGATTCTCACCAACGAAGACATGCTGTGTACACTTCTGCAGGTTACGATCGGTGCATGCAGATCCCCACCTCTCATTAGGTGGACACCGTATAGCTGTCAAGCCAACAGTGAAACTATTAGGAATTAACTTTGACTGCAAACTAAATTGGAAACATCACATAGATGACTTAGTAATCCGCTGCAGGAAGGTGTTGAATCTAGTTAAATGTATGGCACGAATTCGTTGGGGTGCTGATAGGGATATTCTAATAAGAATATATCAGGCTCTTATAGAGTCGCGCATTAGCTACGCCAGTATCGTGTATGGTTCTGCTAGACGTAGCAAAATCAAAGAATTAGAACGCCTCCAACTGGCAGCAGTACGTGCAGCTACAGGAGCTTTTCGAACTAGTCCGACAGTCGCAGTATTGTGTGAAGCATCCATCATGCCTCTGTATCTTAAAATTGGTCAGCAAACGCTTATGTATGAGGCAAAAATTAAACATTTACCTCAACATATGAACTCTGATATTTTCAATTATACTAATGAATTTGCAGAACGGCCAGCCGCAACTAGACCAGCCCGAGTACGAAGCCTCGAGTTTGCTGAGAAGTGTGGTATCTCCACTGAGAACATTCTACAAAAACTTCCAGCAATATATCCTCCGTGGTCTATTTCTCAGCTCAGAATTGATATAAGTTTGTCTGAATTGCATAGAGACACAACACCCAATACAGTTTACATATACCACTTTATGCGGGCGCTTCATGATTTTCAAAATGACCTAATAATATATACGGACGGTTCGAAAACTCAAAATGGTGTTGGAGTAGCAATTGTACCAGGAAATAGAGAATTTACATGGACGATCGATAAAACAGCAAGTATATTTACTGCTGAATCGTTCGCAATTTGGCAGGCACTACTCTTCTTCGGATTCTCCAGTAAAGAAAGATGCATCATAGCTACTGACTCCCTCAGTGTGCTACATGCAATGATGAACAGATTTACTAAAGATCCATGTATTCAGAGGATCATAGAGCAGTGTGTTTCGCTACAATCAAGAAATAAACAAGTCCATTTCATCTGGGTACCAAGTCATAAAGGCATATCAGGGAATGAGAGGGCAGACCTGCTTGCCAGACAAGCATCTGAGTGTAGAACTGTTGATGAGGGTATACCAATTCCACTGTACGATAAAATCAAAGCCATCAAACTAGCGACTGAGCAGATCTGGCAGAATGAATGGAATCAGTATGGTGGCCACCTGAAGCAAATTAAAACTCAGGTAGCCAAATGCGGGTATCCTAAAAACCTGACTAGACATGAGCAAGTTCTTTTATGTAGATTGAGGATCGGACATACAAACTTGACTCATCTATATATCCTCAGTGGCGATGAAGCACCAAATTGTGAGACATGTGGAGAACGTTTAACCGTTAAACATATTATTCTGTCTTGCCCTACCTTCCAGATACATAGGCACATGTTACAGATTGGAACAAACCTTGAAACTGTTTTGTCGTCCAACCCTGCGGAAGTTAAAAAGCTGCTGCTTTTTCTCAGAAATATTAAAATACACCTGAAAATCTGAATCATTCAGTTTATCAATAAAATTTATCAAAGCAGCCAATGACCCTAGCAGTCGACGCTGCCTAAACAAAAAAAAAAAATCCGATAGCATGCATCCAGAGGGCTTGATTTAGTTGCACACGAAATTTTACTGTGCATTTTGCATAAAATAATGATGAATTTATCACGCGCTCGGTATTTGATGGATTTTTCAACACTGCTCTATATTGAATTTCAAATTTAAACTACAATATTATGTTTTTTATTACATTGGAATCATCACAGTTGCTACATTTGAGCGCATTTGTATAAAAATATATAGTTTGCGATTATTGAAACAAAATTAAATAACTTCCTCAGCATTATCGATTGATTAATTGACCAATATGGCCGCTGGTTATGATATTCATGAGTGTCAAAGTATCATCCATATTAACTGTCGTCTTATAGAATAGAATGATGTAATCGGCAGTTATATACAGCCTTAGATAAGGAAAGAGAGGGGATACCGCACGCCCATTTGATGCTATATGGATTAGCTGATACCGAAAATGAATAGCTGTCAAAATGCTGGTGGAAAACTGACGGTAGTGTCAAGGTGGTGTTTTTTGCGATATTTAACGTTTTTAAGACCAATAATTGTGAAATATTGTGGTGAGCGTAATGGTGGGGTGTGCAGCTTACGGTTGTAAAAGCCACAGCAGCAGGAAGGAGCCAGGAATCACTTTTCACAGGTAAATTTATGATCTTATTTTTTTGGTGTATCCGAAATTCATGCAAATATCTCGATATCTAGTTCAAAGATATATGCGTATCCGAAATATAATTTGGAATGTACCACTAACATGCGAATCATAATGTTTTTGAGCACGTAAAGTCTAAAAATTATGTTTTTAAGGGATTTTTTGGTTCAAATACAGTTTTCCAGTGGCGTATCTATTATAGCTTACATTTTGAATAGAAATATTATGACTTTGCATTGTAATATATAATATACCAATACCCTTATACAAGGTGTGCATTTCAAGGGTGGCCTTTATTTGTAGTTGTATGAATAATAAAATTAATTTTCTTTCTTCCTCGACAGGTTTCCTAAAGATCTTCCTAGACATGATTTATGGATCAAAAATATGAGGATCGAAGGTTGGAAGCCTACAAGCAACGATAGGCTTTGTTCTAAGCATTTTGAACAGAATTTCCTTCATCAAACAAATCAAAAAGTATATCTTCTGAAAGGAGCAGTCCCCACCATATTTGACGAGCTTCCGGAATACTTACGTCCAAAAATTGTAAGTTATAATTCCTAGCTTACATTGTCTACGCTTAATCAATATTAAAATAATAAACATTCTAGGATTATGATAGATGGATAGATGGATAGATGGATAGATGGATAGATGGATAGATGGATAGATGGATAGATGGATAGATGGATAGATGGATAGATGGATAGATGGATAGATGGATAGATGGATAGATGGATAGATGGATAGATGGATAGATGGATAGATGGATAGATGGATAGATGGATAGATGGATAGATGGATAGATGGATAGATGGATAGATGGATAGATGGATAGATGGATAGTTGGATAGATGGATAGATGGATAGATAGATAGATCGATATACTTTATAGTCTAAGAATTTACAAGATTCTTATTGACAAAGCTATATAATAACAAACAAAACTTTTGGGATATTCACTAAAACCTGTGAGGAGGAAGTTTGTTATAAATCTTCACTCCATTCTATATAATTGGATCATTAATGAGTTATGATTTGGGTGTGATATTAATTTAAAATCATTCTTATGCCTTATGCCTATATTCTATATTTATGGTCTCAAATTTGGTTTTATATTTGAGTATTAGTGATGACGTTTCCAAAATAAACAGTGCAATAAAGTAAGGAGAAATACGATTACGAATGGCTGAATAACCATTTAAAAATTGATAGCTATGAAAATCAAAAGGCAGCTAACCTCAAAAATGTAATAATTTCTTGTGTTACAGTTACATTATTAAACAACTATATTTAGGTGTGTTTACTCGATACGAAATCAAAACAAAATGTTACTGTCACTTTTCCTATAAGATTCAGTCACTCATTCACATCTACTTAAATCATAAATTAATTTGTTCTGTCTTTCTTTCGGAAATAATGTTTCAAACATTGTCTAATATACAGCTCTGTTATTTTAGGCAAAAGAAAGAAAAAGACCCCGTGAACGTGATGTTCATCCAGAACCATCGCCATCAACCTCAGCTCTGGCTGCACAGGACGACTCTCCCCGGAAAAAGAAACTTAGAAGAGAACTGCTGCTGCAAAAAGATAAGAATAAGGAAAAAACGAAAAAAATCCGTGCCCTTGGTCAATCACTGAAAAGAGCACACAAAAAAGTAGCCTCTTTAAAAATAATTGCTGAGGAATTAGAGCGACAAAATTTACTATCTAAAGAAAATTTAGTTTTAGTTCAAAATATGAGCAAGGTTAACATAGAAATATTGAACAGAAAAATGGGGAGAAATGTTCAATATTCACCTGAACTTAGGAAATTTGCCCTGACATTAAATTTTTTTTCACCAAAGGCATACAACTATGTGAGAGATGTTTTTGACACTTGTCTCCCGCATAGCAAAACTATTGCTAAATGGTTTCAGAATGTGGATGCTGAGCCTGGTTTTACCAAGGAATCAATAAATACCTTAAGAAATAAGGTTCAATCATCTGACAGACCAATAATTTGTTCATTAATTATCGATGAAATAGCCATACGGAAACATTTAGAATGGGATGGAAAAAAATTCCATGGTTATGTGAACTGTGGTACAAATTTAAACGATGACTCTAATGCTTTAGCCAAAGAAGCTTTTGTTATAATGTTGGTTTGCATCAATGGAACTTGGAAATTACCTGTCGGTTACTTTCTTACAGATTCTTTGAATGGCAGTCAAAAACATTCAATTGTATCTCAATGCATCCATCTGATTGAAGATACGGGAGCCAAAGTTATGTCAATCACATTCGATGGTGCTCCATCTAATACCGCTATGTGTCATAACTTTGGATTCTTATTTAACATTTTAAATATACAGACAAGTTTCAGAGTTACAGATCACAATGTATATATTTTTTATGATCCATGTCATATGATAAAACTTGTTCGCAATGCATTTGGTGAAAAGAAAATCCTAATTGATTGTGATAACAATTTTATTCAATGGAAATACATAGCGCTTCTAGAGAAGCTGCAAACTAGCGAGGGCGTACATTTAGGGAATAAGTTACGTCGCGCTCATATTATTTTTTTCAAACAAAAAATGAAGGTTCGGCTTGCAGTTCAGTTACTTAGTGCATCAGTAGCCGATGCTATTGAGTATTGCGAAAAAAAGCTGAATCTTGAGGATTTTAAAGGTAGTCAGGCAACAGTTAAATTTATTAGAATTGTAAATAGCATTTTCGATATTTTAAACAGCAGAACCCTAGTAGCACCAGGTTATAAAAAAGCATTATGTCAAAAAAATATAGATCGATCTGCGGAATTTATCAATAGTGCAATTTTTTATCTTTCAAAGTTGAAATTATCTAATAATGAGCAAGTAATCATGTCTAACAGAAAAACTGGGTTTATTGGATTAATAATTTCATTATCAAGTTCTTTAGGATTGTACAAAGAACTTGTTTCTGAGAGAAAAACATTACTGTACCTTCCGTTGTATAAGATTAGTCAAGATCATTTAGAATTATTCTTTTCGTCAATTAGATCAAGAGGTGGCTGGAATAATAACCCAACCGCTCGACAGTTTCTAGCTGCTTACAAAAGGCTTCTGGTTCGAGCAGAAATTAGAGAGGGCGGTATGGGTAACTGTATTCCATTAGATCAAATCCCTATTCTAAGTAGTTCTACAAAAAATGTAAGGTCTGAAGATGTAATTAATAGTAGTTTATCGAACCATAGTTTAATAGACATAAATGAGCCTTCTGATGATCTAGAAACTATTTGGAAGGATCATGACTACATCATGAATGCACCTGTGATAAGTGAATGTTCATCCCAAATTGTGCAATATATTGCTGGTTATGTTTCGCACCAATTACAAAAAACAATAAAATGTGAAACATCTGTCACAGCATTGATTGGTACTAGAGATCGGTTTCTCAATTCCCTAATTGAATTTAAAAGCCACGGCGGTCTGACTTACCCATCAAATGATGTTATCAAGATATGTTTGAAATCGGAACATTTTCTGAGAGTTAATGAAAATTGTATTCACACCAAACATTTTGTGCCTTTGCTGATAAGCAAAATAATATCAAGTTTTCTAGGCACCCCTATTTTCAGCTGCTTAGAACGTCACGTATTAGAAAATGATGTAAATCATATATATTTTTTAATAAAAGCTGTATGCACAAAATACTTAAATATCAGAATCCATTTTATTGTAAAATCTCGATCACAACAGGACAATCCAGTTCGGAGCCAATTAACAAAAATGATTCTGTTTAAAGGGCAGTAAAATATTGGTAGTTTTTGACCTTCGTGACTGTAATATTGACTGCCATCAATTGTAGGAGCAAGCGAAATGCCACGTTCCTACAAAAAAATTATTTTTGTTGAAGCACACAATACTGAGTTTCACCCAAACTTCCCCATAAGTAAATACATAACTGCAATAAATTAGAACTTACTGGAAGCAAGGGGTTAAGTGATAAAATAGAGTTGTAATTTCTATGTAAGTTATAGGACCTCACCTATATTGAATGAATTGTTCGTTTTTATTTACTACTAGCTAATCTAGGAGTCATTTTCTAATTTTGTAAATGTTTTGATTTTGGATAAGATTAAAGGACCTTTGTATTTCTAGCCCAAAACTTACTTTATTTCATGTCTGAGATAATTTTTATGTTTAACCCCCCAGCTTTTTCATTAATTATTGCCACCGTCGCAAAAAGAAGTTATGTATAAAAAAGCCTCGTTGGAGTAATTAAAAATACTGCTCTTCATTACACACTA
Source organism: Callosobruchus maculatus (assembly GCA_951848785.1). Classification (NCBI taxonomy): domain Eukaryota; kingdom Metazoa; phylum Arthropoda; class Insecta; order Coleoptera; family Chrysomelidae; genus Callosobruchus; species Callosobruchus maculatus. The sequence goes on from CATOUR010000040.1 coordinate 8,244,954, forward strand.
CAAACAGCAAGTAACAGCGTAACAGCAAGTAGATTTTTTTACTGCATATGGGGACTCCGAGATTGAAGGCATCAAATTCCCCAATCTCGTAAGCTAATCTATAATAACAAAAATGTTTTATTGCTGCTTATGTTTACAGTATGTAATAGACAGTATTTTATATATAAACATAATGTCAATAAATATAAATATACTATAGGTATTATGTGTTCTTTAATAATAAAAAATTGATTTACTACAAACTACAAGCAGTTTTTTTCTTTCTGGGTAGAAGTATAATCGTGTCTTCCATCAGTCATATACTGCAAATGAACATAACATGTTCATGACTGAATAAAATATATACATTATCAATTTTTATATATTATTGGCCACAAAACAGCAGTCGAATGAAAATCACGGTTACGGTAATGTTAGTCACTTAAGTTTTAATTGTGGATGGCGAAATTGGCCATATAGAAACCCTGAATAACAATATTTCATTAAATTTTATTTGAAAAAGATTATTTCTACAAATAGCTCAACCAGAACGTTAATCCCATTAGTTACGCCACTGGGAATAGCGCTTTGGTGCCATTTGGTATCAGAAATGTCAGTCGCGGGTTCCGTCCTCTCTCTTTCCTTGTCTAAGTATACAGCAATTTGGCGTAGCTCTGATTTCACAGCTGTCAGTCGGCTGCCATGTACTAGGCTAGATCCATCACCGACGAGTCGAGCCGTATGTCACTGTTGCGATTTGACCCCGTTCTCAGTAGTTATAGAGTAGATATACAACAATTACTCCTTTAACTTACTTAAGTAATGCTGTTATAGAGCAACATTGTTTTTATGAATGTCTTACAGTACTAATCTTTTGAGATATGCGGTTGGAGTGCTTTTATGAAATATAGCTTATATATAGAAAACATTGTTCAATAGGTTCCAAATCTTCAAGCCAATTATTTGTTCGCGCTGTGTATTATTTGGAGTTATTGTTTTCTTGCCAGTGGCTGTGACCTCGACGGGAATTTCTACCAGCAGGTTTGGGCGTATTATTTTCTGAATTACGTTTTTATACGGAATGCGGCAATTCTTTTCACTTTTTTCTACTTCGTGAAATCAGCCATTTTAACTATCAATTCACAAATGCGTATAACCTAAAATAATCATCAAAACTTAGAACGCTATAAAGCTGTTTCTAGATACCTACCTTAAACAACAAAAATATACCAGGCTAAGATTTTCTGCTCGGTAGTCGCTCCAATATAGCTGCCAAAAACAGCTTCTAACAGCTATAAACCACAGTTGTATAAAAGCTACTGCTGAGAGCAATGTGCTGATTAGAAAACACATTTCGCATGCTAAAGCAATAAGATGAAGGTTTATTGTATAATTACTACAGAAGGAGCCGAACAGCTCGGAACGGCATTCTTATAGAGCTCTTACGTAGCTATTTTATGTAGGCAGGTGATCGGTTCCATATAAATGCTTTAATAAGCTTTTATACAACAGTTCCAAATTTATCGCATAAGATGTTGTACAAAGTTGCTACAAGAACGTTCTAAACACTTCGTTAAAGAACAAATATGCTGCTGGGAGCAAAGGGGTATTTTGGACAGCATTTAACCAGCAAATTAGTATTTAGGAAACAACAGTACAACAACTTCACAACCTAACAGTCCTTTTATTCGCGGCTTATAGTGCGTCTTTGCTAGTTGGGTACCTCTGTCACTCATAAGCGTGTGTGATAAGCTTTCTCTCACTCTGTCTGTGCCTTAAAAGAAACGGCACCGTAGGCTGTTGTCATATCTCGCCGTCGCGCAGCTCTCATCGTGTGAGTTGCCACGATGCCACGTGTTGCCTGGTGCAAGCATTTATGCGCTGAGCCATTTCATATTCAGAGTTAACGACGGCAACACCGCTGCAGTTGAGTGTGATTAATGCTCCGTGTTTATACATCAAAAAGTGCAATTACTAGTAGAATTAAATTTTAAAAATGTGCATGATGTGAAACAAAGTTGTTTTTACATCGACTGCCTTCAAAAACTGTGAGTAAACACCTGTTTTTCTTATTGTTTGCATCCGGAGGAATGGAAGAGAATGCCAATGTGTAGGATATCGTTGCCAGATTGCTCTTTTTTGAAGCAGCCATGAGTACTTCAAGTAGCAAAACTAAACGGAGTGGTTCACGTTCTACCAGCTCCACCTGTGACTGCTCTAGTTTTGCTCTTATTCTGGCTGACGTCAAGAAAAAGTTAGAATCTTGTTATAAAATTATAAATAGTCAGAACTCTAAAATTGAAGAGCTCACCAACGTTGTTGGTGAACTCAGCAACAAACTGGAAGCAACAATTAAAAGTAGTGCTATTTGTGTTGATAGCATCGACTCAAAATCCTACAGTTCAGCTGTGAAAACAGGCATTTTGAAAGAGCATGTCCTACTTGTAAAATCAGTCAAAAAAGAGGATCCTTCGCTCTTAAAAAAACAGCTGACCCAACAGATAGACCCTGAAAAGCTGCAAATCGGTATCAACATCGGCAAGACTACCCATGATGGAAGTATTGTTCTCAAATGTGATAGTGAGCGATCTCTTAATAAAGTTAAGTCATCCATTGAAGCAACTTTAGCAAATACATGTGTGGCTTCTGTTCCTTCCAAACGTAATCCAAGGATTAGGGTCATCGGTCTTAATCAAGACGCACACAAATATGATGCTGAGGTCTTTAAATCCAAAATACTTAAGCAAAATGAGGTCTTCAATGGAAATTCGGAAGCAAAGCTAAACATTATTTATAAATATCCTATAAAGGAGAAAAAATTCGATGTAATCCTAGAGACGGACCCTGCCAGCTATAACTTGATCATGAGGGAAGGAAGACTACACATTGGATTTAATAGTTGTAGAGTGTACGAGCATTTGTCTGTTGTGAGATGTTACAAATGCTGTGAATATGGGCACATGCTAAAAGACTGCAAAAATGATGTTACTTGTCCAACTTGCGCCGAGAAGCATGAACAGAAGCATTGCAATAGTGTTTACTTAAAGTGTGTTAATTGCGTGAATATGAATCAAAAATTCAATAAAAATGTCGATATCAATCATTCCGTGTGGGATAAAAAGTGCAGCTGTTTGATGAAAGCTGAAAATATTATCCGCAGTAAAACTAACTACTGCTAACCGTTTTTAAGCAATTTTATTAATTTTTCTTTCTTTTCAATACATTCAACCCACACGAATCGATTCATTCTAATCCTTTTTAGATACTTTTAAAAACTTTTTTATCTCATAGTTTGTGTGTCTTAGTTTCTATATATTAACATGGTTTTGTTATCGGAATTAGATATAATTCAAACTGAACAGCACAATCTTTTAGGTGCTTGCTTGAATGTAAGGTCTCTAACGAGCTCGTTCAGTACTTTCAGAGATTATATTAACATGCAGGACTTTGACTTTATTGGCTTAACGGAGACTTGGTTAAGGCCCCAAATACTGAGCCGGGATATTCATATTCCAGGTTATCAACTTTTTCGCGCGGATAGATATGAAGGCAGAGGAGGGGGTGTGGCACTATACGTCAGACATGGCTTCAAGTGTACACAAATCCTTGATTGTATCTTTGGTGAGCGTGAAGGCTTGGAACAGCTCTGGGTGAAGGTTAAAGTTAACCAAACTTTTTATGCGATCTGTGTAATATACAGACCGCCTAATGTCCCCTATAACTCACTATCTGCACTTGAAAATAGTATCGAACAACTTGCTCCTATTTACAATAATATAATTTGTTTGGGCGACTTGAATATAGATTTTACGAAGAAAGGTAGTCCGAGTTTGCAATTGTTGTCAGATATCCTTAATGATTTTCAGCTTTCGCAGGTAATTAATAACGATACCCGTGTAACTAATAGTACTAGAAGTCTAATTGACATCGTTATGGTTTCCAATAATGTTAAAATCTCAAAATCTAGCACAGTTGATCTTTCCACAATTTCTGATCATTACCTTGTATATTTCTGCGTAGAATGTTTGCCGCTATTACGCAAGCCTAAATACATACAGTTCAGGGATCTTAAAAATTTAGATTTTGAGCTACTACGGCAAGTCGCTTCTAACCAATACTGGCTCGGTGTTGTGCATCTAGGTGACATTAATGTTAAAGCAAATTATTTGTACGAACTTATCCAAACCGTTCTAAACATTTGCGCGCCGATCAAAAGTAGAAAGATCAGTAAACCATTCTACCCCTGGATCACACCTGTTATAAGACTCATGATGCGTTTGAGAAATAAAGCATACTCCGCGTACAAAAAATCTATTCGCGATAGAAATGATGAATACGTTATTACCAGTAAGTGGATTTATTATAAGCAGCTGAGAAATTTAGTGACAGCATCTGTGAGGCGAGAAAAAAAAGCATTTATCGAGTTTCAGTTGCGTAGAAATAATAACCCTAGGAGTTAGTGGAAGGCTATTGAACATTTAGGTATTAACTGCTCTAAGATAAATAACCCGCTTGTGTGTGATGTTAACCCGAACTCGCTTAATAATTTTTTTGTAGACAACGTACCAAATATACCAGTAAACGATGACTTGTTACGCTACTATAACTCAAATGTATTGACCTCAATTGACGAGACATTCAATTTTAGTTTAGTCACAGACGATGAAGTTTTAGAAATGTTTAACAAAATAACCACCACAGCTACGGGACTTGATGGTCTCAACATCAACTTGCTCTCCTTGGTACTTCCATACTGTCTCAAGGCTGTTACACATATTATCAACTACTCGCTTGAGAAAGGTACCGTTCCACAAATTTGGAAATCAGCCACCGTCATACCTCTACCCAAGACTGACAATCCTGAATCTTTGAACGATTATCGACCCATTAGCGTACTTCCAGTTTTATCCAAAGTTCTTGAGCGCATAGTCTACAAACAAATTGTTAATCATATGAACAGATATTCCATTTTACCAGCCACACAGTCAGGCTTCCGCAGTGGTCACAGCACTACATCTACATTAGCAGACGTGTGTGATGATTACTTAAGAGCAATGGATGTTGGATCAGTTACCACAGCTATAATGATAGATTTAAGCAAAGCTTTCGACAGCATTGACCACCAGCTTTTAATATCCAAACTTCATTACTTTGGCTTCTCGGAATCTTCCGTAGTTTGGTTTTCAAATTATCTTTCTAACAGATCGCAGTGTGTTAAAGTTGATGGATCAGTTTCTACTTTACGAGATGTCTCAAAGGGTGTGCCGCAAGGGTCCATCCTAGGTCCAGTACTGTTCACCTTGTATGTTTCTGATTTGAATGAAGTAGTTAAACATTGCAAGATACATTCTTATGCAGATGACACGCAACTTTATTTATCTTATAATCCTGCTGAGGTACTAGATGCATCTCTCAACTTGTCATCAGACTTAGGCAATGTCTGTACATGGTTTAACAGCAACGGGCTCAAAGTTAACCCCAAAAAATCGGTTGTAATAACTTTCAAGCCCAAAAATAGCACATTTCAGAGCGATAACATTAAATTCTATATAGATGGTAGGGAAATTGACCACATGACATCGGTGCGTAATCTAGGAGTGATCTTTGACGAACACCTCACTTTCCACAACCATGTTTCCGGAGCTGTTCAAAGTGCTTACGCAAAACTAAAGGCAATTTATGATTTTGAAAACATTTTATCAAAAAGTACCAAAGTAAAGCTTACTAACAGTTTAATTTTGAGCAAGCTGGAATATGCTGATTTAGTTGTAGGTCCCTGCCTAACCCAACAAGAGGCTTTTAGGCTACAAAAAGTGCAAAACAGCTGTGTACGCTATATATCGGGAATTCCTAGAAGAGAGAGAATATCTAGACATATTAAAGATATTAACTGGCTGACAATGCAACAGAGATGGGTAGTGCACCTATTGTCCTTCATTCAGTCTATACTTAATAACAGAACTCCAGTGTATCTTTTCAAAAAGCTGACTTTTAGAAACCAATATCATAAGCTAAATTTACGTCATGTTGGAATTACGCTGAATATCCCGCCTCATAAGACAAATTTTGTTAAAAGTCTTTTTCGTACATGGCTCCATCACTGTACAATGAACTTCCAGCGAGTTTAAAGTCATTGTCCATTGAACGGTTTAAAATTAAAGTTAAGGGTTTTATTTTCAATCATAGACATTCCATGTAAATCTTTAACATTTTTAACTGTAGTGTTGTACCTTACTTGTTTTTATATTACGATTATTTTTATGTGTATAGACTTGTATTTTTCTAGTTTTGGATGCTTATTTTTTAAACTGTATGTCAAAGTATAATTTTATATTCTGTAATTTTACTGCCCTGGTTGATATTTAAAAGCAGCTTGTAGCTGAATATCCGCCAGGTAAATAAAGGCCTTTTATTATTATTATTATTATTATATAAAGCAGAAAGTCATTGGAAACTAACATACAATAAGAAAAGTTTAGGAGGTAGATAAATATATTTTTGACGAAAGTTAAGGTAGTGCCATGGCACTGTGGCACTACTTCACCAGCCGCCATTGGTATTTCCACGTTTTTTCTGCCACATCTCACTTTAGGGATGTCCATACTAGTTCAACTTTGGTATTAAGTGGGGATGATACGGTGGAAGTCGTACAACAGAATGACCTACTTCAGTCACAATTTTATCTATTCCATAGGTTTTGGATCTGGGTTTATGCGTTTTTATTAAACCGTATATAATTAAACTTTTAACATGTCTTCTGAAAATGGAATATCGCGCTGTCCTAACCACTCTTTCATATTTTTTTCCTGGTTGCCATTTGTTCACTTCAGGATTATGATAAGGCGCGTTATCTATAACCATTATACTGTTTGCTGGTATATTTGGAATACGTTTTTCTTGAAGCCATTTTTTAAAATTGTTATAATTCATTTCGCTGTGATAATCCCCAGACTTAGTGCACGACTTTAATTTTAAACATGCATTTTCTATAAAACTCATATCACCCATTCACCATACGTGATTTTGCCCAGAGTGTACCGTTCCTCTACGAAATATCTGAATACCTGATGCAAATGGCAAATTTGTTTGCTGTCCACTGCGCATCGAGAGGCGTTCCTTATTTCATATTTCTCACGTCTCTAGCTATTCTTGTCGAGTTGTAATATTGTAAGGAGCAAGAAAAGCCTTAAGTATCGATCCACTAATTTGTTCTCAGAAGCCGACTTTAAATATTTTGCAGTCGGTTATTCAAGGGAAAGATAATTAGTTGTGCTTTTAGTTATATCGCAATTCTCATCTTTTCCGGAATAATTACTTCCACAACCTCGCTCTCGATTTGCCCAGGTAACAATTTTAATTGGAAATACGATTCTTTCGCTGACAGCGGAAACTCTGAGGTTTTCATTTACTGGCTTCTGGATTGCGAGTATAGAAATATTCAAGACCGTTTGTAACTATAAAAGCGTTGCTTGGTGATGAGCCACCAACCAGCATATTGCTCATAGCAACCAGCAGCTCAATTGGTTCGCATGAGACAAGGGTATGTGAGTGCGTGCGTGTCTGTGTCAGTCTAGCTAGCCGCCAAGAAATGAAAAATAGGACAACAATGGTTTAATAAAGATTTATTTCAGTATATATCAATGCAGTACATTCTATCTATTTAAAAAAAAATGAGTTAGCTTCGGAGGGAAGTCCTCGTGGTGCCCTTCCGAAGAGAAGGTGGTGCTCCAAGGAAGATGTTACATGCTGCTGGTGGCACCCCAAAGAAGGCTGGCTTCCTCAGAAGGAGTTCTGGTGGTGTCACCCCGAAAAAGTGTTCATGAGGTGTGGTGCCCTTCCAAAGAAGTGTGGTTTTCCTTGGTGGCACCCCGAAGAAAGTGGTCTTGATGGTGGCACCCCGAGAAAAAAGGGTGGTTTTCCTTGGTTAAGACATGTTGCACACACACAAAAGATTGTCTTAGAGAGACATAATTATATTAGGTGTTAACTATTTGAGCTTAAAAAAGGGTGAGTGATGTATCGCCACTCATTTTTATAGAGGTTAATGTCGGTAGTGAGAGAGAGGGCATGCTCCCCACTCATTAGATTTTTCCCAAAATTTGTGCGCACTTGCGCAGTGTGTATAATTAATAATATTTCCAACTGAAGGAACTAGAGATGGGAAAAGGTAGAGATGAGAAGCAAAATAGTTATAAAAATGTACTAGTATAATGAGGAAGTAGTTGCTAAAAATGGAAGTTGTAAACTATTTGTACATGGTAGGCAGGTAAATAAGATGAAAATAATTTTGAAAACGGGTGAACCGTTACACGTTAGCTAATGAAACCACTCCGTTATAACTTTTCATAATACAAGGAGGGCCAATAGTGAGTGGCCGGAGGATTATTGTCACTTTGTTGCCTGTGATATATTTTCCTTATATTTTAATTTTTAATATATTTTTATTCATGTATATGAAAGTATTGCAGCAAATAGGTTATTCTTGAAATTTCCGGCATATAGTTTTTACTGTGCTCGAACCTGATAGTCAAACCTGTTAAATATTCTAGCTGTGCATGCGTTTTAATTTTAGTTTGAATTTCAATTTCAGATTGTGTTATATTTGCAATATTTTTGATATGTTATGTATTCAGGCCTTTGCTGATTGTTGTTGTCACTTTGTTGCCTGTGATGTATTTTCCTTATATAATAATTTTATTTTTATTCATGTATATGAACGTATTGTAGCAATTAGATTGTTCTTGAAATTACTGGTTATTGGGTGTACACCTGTTGGACATAAACCACTATTATTATTATAATTGTGGGCTTACTAAAACGAATTTCAAAAATCTGTCTCCTGATCTTGGCAAAAGGCCTTGAGGGCTATTGCCCTAAGATATTTTCACTCCAATTTTGACGTTTATACAGGGTGATTCATATCAACCTTACATTTTTTTTGAATGGAACTCCTATATATTATTGCATATTTAGATTCCTTGGTGAATTCTAGTGCGTATGTATCATACATAGAACCTTAAACGAACCGTTTAGGTGAAAACCACTATTTATGGTATAAGTAGGTGTCAGAAAAAAAATTGAATATCGCAGCGATTATAAAACTTAGCTAGCCATGACTTTGCAATGCGACTAAAAGCCCGTTCACGCGACATCGATTCGGCTATTTTAACTAATCGTCTTTTTCACCGTGTAGTGCAGTGGCGCGTACATTTAAACGGACGTGTTCACGCGATGAGTCCGAAAACTGAACAGCCGATTCAGGAATAAAACCTAATCAGTGCAAGTAATATTAACCAAATTTGATTCAAACACATATTTATGTTGATCGTAGAAAAACTGTGCGTAACAAGTGCAAAAATCACATCAGTAAAATTTTTGGTAAAAAAAATAAAAAGAAGTTGAGTGAGTTTGGATCCAAAGACCCTGAGATCCACTAGCGGACTCTCTAACCACTGGACCATCCTTCGATTGAGGAGATCTTTTCAACTAAACATATTTACTTACTGGAATCTGTAATCTGACTTCAACTTCAAACATCCAAAAACATATTTATTTCGATCGTAAGCTTCGTCTCGAACTGCAAACTTCATCCATCGACTGTGCTGCAACAAATATACTCTAGTTACCAGTTTAGCAGTACGTATTTTCTCGATTGGCTGCGAATCCAGAATCTAGTATCGTAGGACGCCGTTGGTCAAAGGAGCATCCTGACCGCCATGGTGACGTCACACGGGTTCGGGAGCCGTCGGCGTGTTTTCGGTACTCGATTCAAAGACCCATTTTTATTTAATATAACTTTTGAATTATTGCGAAAAAAAAAGAAAACATACAGTTTTGTTATGAAACTGATATATGATCTTTGTATTTATCACAAAAAAGTACTTTTTTCTTAATTCAAAACCTCAATTGAACAAAGAATATTGTGTCATTGCGAACTGCTAAATTTCATCAAAAACTTCTTTTTTGCAGAAGTGCAGTGCAAAGTCGACGGTCTGGTGACGGTATGGACGCTGAAGTTGATGACCCTGAAATAGTGTTTGAAGTGTCACCGCAAAGTATGGGAGAGTGTCAGTGTCCGTGTGATCATGTGATTTACAGTCCCTCGTACCCCCAGCGTGTACAGGTGAGTTTATCATACACTACTCTATGAACTGTCGAAGTTGCTGCGTGTTTAAAAAAAATTCTGATGCGAAACAGAACTTCGACTAAAACAGCCAAAAGTATGTAGTTCAGTCCAACACTTCGAATATTAAAGGCGGTTAGAATTCAAAATAAACATCTCATGTTATTCCGTATTATTTTGGTGGGGTAAGGGGAAAGCATGGATCCCAATTACCGACGAGTGAGTCGACGCGACGTGTTGCCGAATTCAGTGACATTGTATTAAAGATGGCGGACAGTGTTGTGATGAGTATCTGTTATTATGAGTTTTAGTGAAATTTCTACTGATCTGTGATAAAAACAATGGCGAAACGGTGCAATGTTTGTGGAAAGTACATTGGGAATGATAAAAGTTAGGAAAGTGTCATAAATAAAATATTTGTAACCCCCTCACACGTCTTTCCATCCAATTGAAGCACTAACCAATATTGCTTCTTTTTATGATCGCAAACAAACACAAACGTGACGATGATTGCATGAATATTTTGTATCGGTAGTGGAATCTGTCGGTAAACACGGGTACTCATCATACAGCCCTCGTACATTGCTGCATCTGCAGCAACAGACAGTGAAGACAAATGGTTTCGTTCCTCAACTATTACTACTTTTCCACGGGCTTTCAAAACGGTTTTCAAAACGTTTTGTGATTTTGGACTGTCCGTGTTTCCACGACATGTTTCGAAACGATTTTCGAAACGCATCCAAAACGTTTTCAACTGACACTCTTGAAAACATGTCATCATTTCCTAGTTTTGTAACCTACTTTGTTGTTTATCATAACTCGTCAGTATCGAATTTTGAATAAACTTCAACTAACTGCCCATAGTGACATTTACAGGTTGGCTGAACTGTACCTATATCACATAAAATTTTGACACTTCACCCTCACACACTCGCCTATCCAGCTACAATCTTTGTCTTCAACGTCGGCGTTGCCCTCATCTACTTGGTTATAATGATAGTAAAACATTTGGTTTCTGGAGACTCCTACATTAGACAGCAACACACTGTGCATGGTCCATTTCAAAAGTGACAGCTGGTGTTTTCACGACATTTGGATCTTGATACGATCCCAAAAATTAGCGAATCGACCTTGAACAGGAAACGTTTTGAAAACGCATCCAAATGAAGTTTCAACGATATACTTCAAAACTAAAAACGTTTTGAAAATGATTCGAGAGCCTGTGGAAACGTAGTAGCTTTTTCATCCATAGAGCATACCTACATGAAATTTAGAATGATCCATCACGCACCTAAGCGCGAACACAGTGGGGCTTTTTACTGTGCGTGCAAGTGCGTGCGAAGGCGTGCAGGTACCGCATGCAGGCTAACCTGCTCAACTGAGTTTTTGACCGCTTACCAGCGTCGGAAGCCCGCTTGAACGCCTTTATAGTAACAGAAATATAGTTTGCTGCCTGGTTTCGTCTGTGCCGGTCGAAGATGAGTATCGATAAAGAATTACTTATAGTTCAGTGTTTGCGAAAACCCCCATTTGGGATAACAGACACAAGCTGCACTATAACCATACTTTAGACTCACTCTATATGTTCAACAATCAATTGATCCATGTACAGCCATATGCCTTCTCTGACAATTTCCCTATTTATTTACTTTTTCAGTAATTTTGTATCTCACGAGCAAATAAATTATTATAATTGTTATATAACGTATACTTCATAAATAATAAAAATAAGTGATATCAAAAAAATAGTATAACAAAACTGCTTACCTCAAAGTTATAACAAGCCTTTCCTCTGGGAAAATAGGCTGTTTGTGTAGGTTGTACCTTTCTTTGTTAAGCGATATTCCACTTTGTCCAAAATATATTTAAACGTATCCAGGGTCATTCTGGTATATTGGAAAAATCTTTGATTGTCATACTTTAAACTTTGGAATAAATGATGATATTCTCCATATTTTGTTCTTTCGCTATTAAGCGTATGTATACCAACTGTTTTCCTTTTCAATTTAGTAAACACCGATCCTAACGCAATAAAGTTGTCATCTGAAGAAGACGACATGCTTTCTACAGCGTGTCTAGATACGACTGGCAAATCTATACAAAATATAAAATATGTGAGGTAACAAAATGAGCATCTAATGATGTTATAATTATATTATACCTCTCGGGCCAGCCCAAAGGATCTGTCCGACACGGGAATTCCCACTAAACCCAGGTCATTCCTGATGCGTTGCCAAGCGCAGGAGCCTCCTTATGTAGCGCGTTCAATGTCAATGTTGTTCCCAATGCCCACAAAGCATATTGTCTCAAAATCGATAATTTTCGCGATCACAATACTCCCCTCACCTATCGGTGTGTATGGGAAGTAAAAGCTATTCTAATATTAATGTTTAACAAAATAACAATGTATCCGACCAATGATATTACACTAAATATAGGCTAGGTGCCACAATAATTCCCAAACCAAACAAATCAGCCATGCGGTGGTCATATCTCAATTTGCCGCCAAAATGATACAACACGTCTACATTTTGATACCAAAAACTTGTTTACAAAGCGATTCAAACAGTCCCTACCAGAGTGGATAGCTTCCTTAATAAGACGCGCACAAGAATTCGTTGAACATGTCACATATTCATCTGATTGACAAATTTCAAATAAATGGTTCTAATGTATGCGATGTGAATCTACATGTGTGTGTGCTAATAGTTCGTTTGACAACTTCCTATCACGGATTTATCACAAACCGCTGATTAAACGGAAAAACGCCAAGACACGTCAAAATATTTGTCCAGAGAGACAACTTTTTAACCAAAAACTATTTCACCCCTTATTGTACCTTCTACCCCCTCAGGGGAATCATTTTTAGTGCTTTTGCAACTGTTCCTCATTGTTTTGCCAATAAAAGGCAACATTTTGAACCCTTATTGAATGTTTCCTATACTGTGTCTAGATGCGACTGGCCAATCTTTGTACTCTCTTTCTTGTCTGTTTTCACTGTACCATGCACTGGTGTGCTTGACTGCGTGTGGAACCGGCGCCGGCCTGCTTCTACCTGCCGAGGAGACTCGAACGCACTGCAACGCTCCTAACTGCCGCTACTGTGCACGCCTACTAATGCTTGCACATACGCTATCCGTGGCAGTAATCAAAAGGTCTCGGTTCACGAGGCAGCATATTAAATATTCATAAAAGCGTTTAGAACGTAATCGTCTCGCTTCGCACTCCATTTATGCACTTTTCAAGGAAGCGCTCGCTGAACCTACTTGGGTTCGGCTTTATTCCGTTATACCTAGTACTTACCTCTAAATACGTCTTAAATATAGTACGAGAGTCCATTGCAAAAATTTCATGCAATTTCTTGAATAGCTAGTCTACTTAGAAAAAAGTTTTTAGCCCAATAGGGTACTTGCAGAGGTCATAAAATTGTCTCGGGAGTATACATAGCGTAAAGAAAACCATATCAGAAGCAGTAGGAAACAAAAAACATGATTATACTGACGGCCAAAAAAAGAGAAGAAGAAGAAATAAAATAAGGATACATTCAAATTTTTCCACGTGACTTAAAACAAGGGCTGAGGTCACAGATATCTTACCGATATCGACAATCGATACTGCTACAGCGCAGGTCAGTGAGATTCAACTGCAAACTAGAGATGATCTGAATTCTTTAACAATGCGACTCAATTTATTGATACTTAAACATATTTGAGACAGGCAATTAACCCACTAGCATTTTCGTTGCAATACATTTTTATATCTGATAGGTATCACAGTTCATCCTGTTTGTGACCGAGATTCGCAACTAATCGAAGCCATCATTTTATTTCGGCGCATACCATTATGAATTAAGATAGAATCTAATTCAAGCCCATCCCTACAAAGTGAATTAGTAATCTAGCCTAACTTTTATTCTTTTGACTTTTGTACTTTCGTGTGTGACTGTATTTTGTGGTTGTAATGATCAATGTCAAAATGTTAGGTTAGCACTGGCTATCGATATCGAATATCAATACTTTACATCCCATCACTATAGGATATCTTTGACGTCAGAGGTTGTTTGCGCGGCATTTTCCGCCAGTTGAAGTAATTTTTGAAATATCTCTCACAGTCGATTCTAAAAAAACAAACAAGTGATTTTGTCATGTTTACTAGGGTCTAAGCAACGCGTAAACGACATAATATTTTTTTCTGCAAGTAGCTACCCTATTCATACCTCATATTAGAGAGACACTGCAAGTCTTGTGCCTGATTAAGGACAACCGTATTTTGACATCTACGCAGGTGCAGACGCGATTTGCGATAAGGAAAGGCCTAATCAGGATAAGGCGCGGCCTTATTAAAAACGCATTAAGAGCTTTCCTTATTTCTGCCATATTTTACGATTTCCGCCTGATTGGCGTAACCGGATATTATGTTCGTGAATGATTTATCTTCTACCTAACTTTGATTTAAAAAGTATTATCGCTGTGTTGCTGTGTATCGTGATTTGTACTTCGTAGCCCTGGTTTGCAAACAATAGGGTACCTGCAGAAAACAATATTATGTCGTTTACGCGTTCCTTAGAGCTAGTAAACATGACAAAATCACTTGTTTGGTTTTTTGGAATCGGCTGTGAGAGATATTCCGAAAATTATTTCAAATGCCGTAAAATGCTGCGCAAACAACCTCTGACGTCAGTAATATCCTATAGTGATGGGATGTAAAGTATTGGTATTCGACATCGGTGGCCAGTGATAACCTGCCATTTTGACATTGATCATTATAACCACAAAACACAGTCACACACAAAAGTACAAAAGTCGAAAGAATAAAAGTCAGGCTAGATTACCAATTCACTTTGTAGGGATGGGCTTGAATTAGATTCTATCTTTGGGTTAATTCATAATGGTATGCGTCGAAATAAAATGATGGCTTCGATTAGTTGCGAATCTCGGTCACAAACAGGATGAACTGTGATACCTATCAGATATAAAAATGTATTGCAACGAAAATGCTAGTGGGTTAACTGCCTGTTTCAAATATGTTTAAGTATCGTTAAATTGAGTCGCATTGTTAAAGAATTTAGATCATCTCTAGTTTGCAGCTGAATCTCACTGACCTGTGCTGTAGCAGTATCGATTGTCGATATCGATAAGATACCTGTGATGTCAGCCCTTGTTTTAAGTCACGTGGAAAAATTTGGATATATTCTTATTTTATTTTGCAAATATCTTTTTTTTGGCCGTCAGTAAAATCATGTTTTTTGTTTCCTACTGCTTCTTGATATGGTCTTCTTTGCGCTATGTGTGCTCCCGAGACGATTTCACGACCTCTGCAAGTACCCTATTGTTCAACTTTATAATGGGGTATTTTCAGAACAAAATTTTATGACGGAATATCGATGTTACGTCCCCAAAAATCATATAACTAACATTTTTACTTTTTACTGTGAACGCGAAGTGGCTTAAAAGCACCTGCAAAGTTCAAATATAAAATTTCGCGCCACAGCTGTGACGTAATAAATCTAACCGTAACGTAATAAGTCTTTCGTGGAGCTATCCTGAGAATGTGACGGTACCTTGTCGTTTGACCTCCTTTTCTCCATCTACAGACATAACCTCCGCTTCGTATTGATATTGACCACAATTGACAGATGTTTGTTTACATCATTGCATGCATGACACAAGTGACAGGCTGTTAAAGACGAGTGTTACCGAATGACGAGTAAAATTGTGAAAAGCAACTATGAAACATTCTCAGAGTAAACTTCTAATTACATAGCAATGCAAAAAATGGAATAGCTGTGCAATATAACATTTATAGTCTACAAAAAGAGGGAAACTAAATAAACATAAAATAAAGTTTACATCCCTTATAGAAAAACTATGCAAAATATGAACAATGTGACAACCTTGAATCTACACTCAATTCAAATTAAAATAGTCACATCCTATCTACATTCAGCATAAAAACCACTTTTGATTGGTTGATTTCTTAGGCGGGAGGTTTAAGAGATTTAAATGAGCTCTTTCCAAAGGGATGATTTTCAAAGTCTATCTTTACTCCACGTGGGCAGAAAAAAATTAAGCAAACACTGCCATCATTACAAATTAGATACAAGCAATCCATTTCAGCCATTAAACAGGCAATATTAGCAAGTTGGAAAATATCCCATTAGATCTCGTCCACTTATCGCTTGCTTGGGATTTGTGGCTACCTTTTTAGTTAAAAATGGAAAAAAATTTGAATTAGATTCACCTATGATAACGAACTAATGTAGTTAAGGGAATGCTTTTTGTGAACAGAAATAAAAACGTATCTTATAGCAGCAATGACATTTATTATCTATAGTGATATGAATTTGTACAGCTAGAAACGATGATATTAGAAAATATAAGAACAAAAACAAATTTCAAACGATGAGATTCAAGAATAGAACTACGTAAATAAATGTCATATGTCAAAATAATGCTATCATCTGATACCGTGACTGCAATAACTCTATTTTGTGTCCTTATTAAGGTACCCATAAGGCTGGCCTGAATAAGGTAGGACGTTATTTAAGTCCGACTTGCAACAACTCTCTATTTGTATAGATGAAGTCAGAAATATAAGAGTTGTTTACATTTTTTGTGATCCTATCGAGTGCCGATACTACAAAGTATGTCTTAATCCTTCACAAGACGCCCCACGAGTACGATGACCATAATCCCTTTCAGCCTTTTTTGCTGGGCTGGCGAGGGAGCTGACGCGGTCGTTAGTGTAGTCAAAATTGTATATTGTCTGTGTATAATCAGATGTCAATATACAACAAATAGATCATTTTATTTTGTTTCCATCCATTGCAAATTGTTATTTAGATTATTTTGATCTCCTACCACTTTCTGAATTTTTATAATATATATGTTCTATATATAACTACGTTTTTATCATTACTCGGGTCTAGATAATAACGTAACTGTACTACAGAAGTGTCGGCACTGATTGAGACCTGAAAGAAATACAGGGTGTCCCATGGCGATTAAGACAAGCAGTATATCGGAACTGAGCAGTAGTAGAGAGCCATAGTTTTGGGGTTGTAAATTAGAGCAAATGCCGCCTATTGTTGCGTTAGCCAATGAGGTATTTGTTTTGGGTCCCGTGACGACCGATTCAAAATTTGGAATGAGACACTGTGTATATTAGCGACTTTAATTGTTCCTCCCGATAAAACAGTTCCAACAAACTAGCGCACTTGGGGTCTAAGGTGATTAATTCAAGAGCTACAGGTACTTAAAGAATTGTACCATTGCCCTTAAGAAAAAAAAAATGAAACGACCACTAGCAGAGGGGTACGTGTTATAATCAATGGTAGTGGTACAATCCTTTAAGTACCTGTAGCAATTAAATTAATCACTTTAGACTCCAAGTTTGTTGTAATTGTTTTATCGGGAGGAATACAGAAAGGCTTTAATATACAGGGTGTGCCATTCATAATTTTGAGTCGGACATCACGTGATCAAAAACAAATACCTCATTGGGTAACACAACAACAAGTAAAGACACAACCTTTGCTCTAATATACATCTCCAAAGTTATAATAGACTAGTATCATTAATTTTTTTTGGTCACATATGATAGAGTACGTCATAAAAAATATATCATTTTTTTCTCCGATTTTTTTGGGCACAGGAATGCCATGAAAATAGGGAAAATATTTGAATTCTCCTAGGGCAGTGACGTCACTGCCGCAAAGGCGAACAGCCAATCAAAAGAAACGCCAGAGCTGTACGCGGGCTGGCTCATCTATCTTGTCTTCTGTTCCCGTTTACGAGTCGGAGCTATTCTTGGCAACAATGCACTGCTGATGCTTCGCGCGGTTGGCACTGATGGGCTAAATTTGAATTCCTTTCTTTAAACTTCAGAATGCAATTACTAAAAAACAAAGTGATGTAGAAACTAGCGAAATGCAGCAGTACGTTTATTTTTGTATGTACTAAGCGATTATAACAATTAAGTCATTGTTTTTAACCTCGTGATACTAGTCCATTATCTACTACTGCCCAGTTCCGATATATTGCTTGTCTTAATCATCATGGGACACCCTAAAGAAACAACTCCTATATTTCTGACTTCATCCATACCACTGTAAAGCGGCCTGCAGATGTGTGTGAAGTACTGAATCGGGTATGCAGAGTCTGGAATCCCATTTTGGTCGGTGAGTCGCTGACGCTGATGCAGGTTTCAAGTGTTTCAACGTGTACAGTATTGCGTCGATGCAAAGAGATAAGTACACCCTACTATTCTTGTGTTGCATGAAACGTGCATAAAACATCAAGTCGATTCAGGCATCGCAAGAGGTTTCAATATGAGTAGGAACCTAATATGCATCTGATGCAAGTTTCATGAAACGTTGAGTCGATTCAGGAATCGCAGTATCTCAGCAAGGAGACGTACGTACAATAAAGGTGGGAGAAAATGTACTTCAAAACTTAATGATTCCACTTTTCTTATTCCTTCCTTATATATTTATGAAAAAATGTACTAAAAAATATTAATTAATTATTATCCAAAAATATAGTCGACTTCAGGTAACGTAGGTATATCCCAAATAAAACAGATATGACAAAATTGTGGCTAATTATTCCGTTGATTGGGTTTTCATAGATTTTATGTTTGCATGAGGTAATTTTGTATTAACCGCGCTTTAATTCACGAATGAATCACTACACAACTTACCTAAGTTACATACCAATGAATGAATCGCAGGTAATCCGACCCGATCCGACTGCGACCGAACCGCTGATCTCGATCCCGATCATCACCACAAGGCACAAATTGTCATTTTCGCCATTTTCTACTTGTGTTTTTTACGATGAAGCTGTGACATGGGGACGGAGATTTTAACCTTATGTGCTGTGTGTGCAGTGTCTGTATGTGTGGATTCCACCATAAATAATAATAGGTATAGATATAGTGTCCAGTGTTTTGTCAGGTATTGTGGATTTATTAGATTGTAGCCTCTTATTATATGGATTGAGCCGATTGAAAATAAAAAGTACTTTGTGATTTAGGCAGGCTTCTATAGAAGGCTAGCAAAGCTATGATCATTATTTTTGTATCCTATCCTTACTGTGAAATACATGATTAATTTATTTTGAATTAGTATAATTATTTTATTACCCTTACTCAGATTCATGCTATACAGATTCCTCACAGCATTATCTCATAAACATTTATTCTATAAGGTAATTATAACGTCCAAACTATTTTATCTAGTAACTACACGACTGCGCCAGAATATATCGTCAGATCAGCATTGACCATTTGAGAGACATAAAGTAAGACAAAGCAACCATCGCCAATAATCAGTGCTGATCTGACGATACCTTCTGGTGCAGCCTTGGTTGCTGTATAAAATAGTGTCGACGAAACGACACGTACATGACGATATTGAGACGACACGTTTGTGACGTTATTGGGACGGCGGTTAGGTGACGTTACTAACACGGCACTCAATGACGTGTTTGGGCTGTGACATTGTGCCGTCACAGACACGTCATATATTCTTCTTTATTGACGTGATAATGACGAATGGGATGTCGCCAAAACGACGTTAGTATAACGACATCGTGTTTGCTGGGATGCATCAACGTCTGTAGGCCCCTTTACAGCGAGACACGGCGACTTCAAATGAACCGATTATAGTCTGCGTCTGAATCGGTGCTTTAACGAACAGCGAGGAACACGAATGTAAATTAAAATGGAGGTGAGCGCGATTATTGAAACTTGTAGTCTCTCGTTTGAGGCAGCGTGGTGCGACAAGCCCAGGGTAACTGCATATTTTCCCTTCGCATTTGCATACGGGGCAGAGAGGACTTTTTAATCTTAAGCCAGGCTGTATGCCCAACAAATTTATTCTTCATGAATAATCATGTGGAACTACGTCTCGAAGCCTCAGAGGCTCACATCTACAAGTGAAAAATAGAGTCAAGTTGATTCACTCAGTACTTCCCCCACGATGAATTCACTCCCTGCTCGCTGAAATACCGGTTTTCAGTATAACTTGATGCTACTCTTCCTCAGTAAATATTGCCAAATTTCGCTCCATCTCGATTATACAGGATGTTTGTTTGTTTGTTTGTTTATTTGCTATTTGGATACATCAAATGTACATTAGCATGTCAAAACTATGTAAAAGTAATACTAATAAATATAGAGAATGTAGAAAAACAAAAAGGTACATAAAACACATCACATCACACATTACAAATACTATTTAAAATTATTTAACAATATAGTCGCAATAGAAAAAATATAATCAGGTATTGCTCACTAAAGATTGTCTTGTAAAAATTCTTTGATGCTGTAATAAGCTTTAGTCACAAAGAGATCGGTGATCTGTTTCTTATATGATTCAATTGAAGAGGATGATTTTATTGCAGACGGTAGTTTATTATAGAAAGTGATGCAGATTTTTTAAAATGTTCTGTTCTATGCTTAGGAATTTGTATAAGATTGCGGTGTCTAGTATTGCGATTGTGGTTTGTAAGATACTTCTGAAAATCTTCCCAACGCAATCTTATAAACACAAGACAGTAAAGGATGTAAAAGGAGGGCAAAGTTAATAAATGTTCCTTAATGTCTCTCTGGGACCTAAATTAAAAAGTAGTCTAATAATTCTTTTTTGAGAAATGAAAACTCTGTTACATGCACTGCTGTGACCCCAGCTTAGTATATTGAAAGAAATATACGGAAACGCTAAGGCATCGTAAACAGACTTTAGGCCATTTATATCGAGGCAGCTTTTAAGCTGGCTGAGTGCCTAGCAGGCGCCATTTAGTGTTTTGCAAACAACGTCAACATGCTTAATCCAGTTCAAAGAACATTCTCTGATACATCCTAAGTATTTAGCATCATCAGATAGATGTATCTGGACTGCAAGTTCAGGGCTTAGGGTAGGAGTAGTACGCATGTGGTGTTGTATTGAAACTGTCTTTGAATTGTTGAGAATTAATATGTTTCTGCAACACCAGGCGTTCATATCATCTATCACTTGAATAATCTTTATCTGCAATTGTTCTGTGGTTTCAGAAGATATTGTAACTGCGGTGTCATCAGCAAACATAGTTACACAGCCGTCTTTGATATAGTCAAGTAGATCGTTAGTATAACAAAGAAACAATATAGATCCCAAGATAAAACCTTGTGGTACACCTAACTGTACAAGATGACTGCTGAAAGACCCACCATTTCACGGTATAATCATATTTCTATTACTCACATAAGAATCAATCCACTTCACGATGTTGCTTGGAAACTGGAGAGCGTGTAGTTTGGAGGACAAGAATGTGGGATCGACAGTATCAAAAGCTTTAGTTAAATCAAAAAATAATGTTACTACTTTATTGTTGCTATCCAAATGTGAAAATATGAAGTTTAGCATATGCGAGGAAGCTGACTCAATTGACCTGCCCACCCTGAATCCATGTTGCTCATTTGCTAATAGGTTATTGTTTTGGAGATAGCTAGTTATTCTAATATAAATGTCTTTTTCAAATAATTTTGAGATGCAATTTAAAAGTGATATTTGTCTGTAGTTATCTATGTCGTTTTTGCAACCTTTCTTATATATGGGAATAACGAGGGCAGTTTTAAGGCAATGATGAAATGGTTCTGAATATACTAGTCGCAAGTGAAATCCGAAAACTGAGAAAAAAGGGTTGCGGTTGATGAAATGCGGTAGGACTAAATACAATAATAAACAAACTCATTTGCCATAAGTAGTTTATAAAAAAATATAACAGATCAATAATAGGTCGACCCTGCATGTTGACGAATGCACTCCTCTAGCCTACGTGGGATGCTCGTAATCTGGTTGTTGATAAACTAGAGGTACAGTCTTCCAAGCTGCGAATTTTATTTGTTTTTAAGCAGTTGAACGGGGTACGTTGTCTAGTGAGGTACGATGAGCAGTTCATCAGAAGAGAAACTCTTTGTATTGAGTTTAATTGCCACTATGGAAGAAGAACAAAAAAGAAATACCAAAAGAAAATGCTGGGTAATTAAATTACCTTTGTAATTGATGTCTTTGTATCACGACCAGAGACTACAATTTAGCACCACTTCCTACAAAATACTGCTAAACAATGGAAATATGCGAGAGACATCAAGAAATATTTGGACCTTCTTGCCGCGGCGCGCCGCCTGGTACCGCCCATTCAGGCGAAGCGAAGCGAAGCGTCAAGAGAAACGACGCCTAGTTGGTCCGAGGAGAAGCCGCGCGTCAAACGACGCGCCTCTTCGCTTCGCGCCGCCTGAGTGGGCGGGCTGCCATATAAACTAATGTAAACTTCTCTGGCGTCAAATCCACAATTTTCTTCGCGCCGCTTCCGTTCGCGACGCTTCGCCTAAGTGGGCGAGCACGTTAACCGATGTCCGCACACTGGGGCGAAGCAAAACAAGCGAGATACAGAATCAAAAATATAAGTCTGAACCCTTGTCTGGACTTGTGTATTAAGACGCACGTAGCTAGTCTCTATATGTTTAGTTTTTTCGAATTTTTGTCTCATCATCAGGCACTGTACCTGTCAGTTAGTACACTAGTTACTTTCAGTTTATCACAGTTAGTTAAAAATTGGTAAATCCTAAAATTTGTGTTTATAATGATTTGTCGCTTTTAGGAATTACCAATTTAAAATTAACAAATTTGAACAGAAAGTGACTACTGCACTATCTGACAGGTGCAATGCCTAATAGATAAGAGAAAAACCTAAACATAAACAGTCTAGAGTAGGTACCTATTGATACAGAAGCCTAGATTTTTTGGATCTCGCTTATTTTTCAGTTTTCTGAAAAAAAAAATATAAAAAACTAGTTTATTTCAACGACTTCTATAAACAGTTAAAAAAGTATCATCTTGCGACACCCTGTATATATTAAAGAGCAAATCTTGGGGTTGATGCCAAAATTTTGAAAATAAACACGGGTTTGCTCGCAAAAAACAGAAATGTACATTGAGTTACAAATTGTCAAATGCAATTATTCTCAAACAAAGAAAAAAGTCAAACAAGTTTTGGCTAATTTAACTCGGTGTCTTTTACAACAAAAACACAGGTCACAGAAAGAGCCAACACATAGGTGTAAAACACAAATTGAACTACGACCTTTACATTTTAAATCACCCGAAAAGTTACAAAATTCGTGGTTTGAAAACACACATTTTTTGATTTAAATTTTTTTTAGAACATCTTTGTTTAGCTTGTATTTTACACCTATGTTTGGTTGTTTGTGTGACCTGTGTTGTGAAAGACATCGCGCTAAATTAGGGAAAACATTTTTGACGTACGCTGTCCTACCGTATTTAGCTATTTACTGGAGATACTGCATTAATTTTTAGCGTTTAGTTTGAAATGCAATGCTGTCCCACTTTTTTAATGATAGGTATGTATCATGGGGTTCATAGGTATTTTTTAGAAAATATACTAATAACAAGAAAAGTTACCTTATAATTTAGTATCTACTTTCTTGTTGCACAAAAGATGGGGCTTGAGGCCCCTGGGCCTTCAAGACTACGGGGCCCCCAAAACGATGGGGCCCCCCACATAGCACCGGATGATATGAGAATACTCTGTTCACATTCACTACAGATATTATGAATATTCTGGAAAAAATCCATGGATAATTAGAATATTTACAGAATATTCTGTAAACGTTCGAAATGGGAAAAATACGCTATATTCCTAGAATATTCCACCGAATATGACGCACGGATATTACATGAACAATCGTGGTAGAATGTTTCTGAATATTCTAGGAACATTTTGTCTAAATTACCTCATATACGAAACATTTTTAGTGAATTATGGATACTGTTCCAAAAATAATGGCACCTACTAGTGGCAGACGGTAACAAAAGTTAAGTGGTTAGACATCTCAGTCCAGATGCCTAAATAAAGTGTAAAAATGTAAATTTGTTGCATTTAACCACAAAATTGTAGGTACTCACATTATATAATGCACCTTACACCATAGTAAGTGACCATAATTTGGAACACTGGCACACACTTTATGGCAACCAGCAACTTTATTGTACAAAATTGGGTATAAGAACAGGCCTTTCAGGAATAAAACTCGTGAATTCGTGAATTGCTAGAATGCCGACATCCACATGTTGAAGCACAGAATGACAGAACACTTGGAGCGAGTGATAACCAGACAAGATTGACAACTGACGACACCATAGTCACCATACATCAGCATAAGGTGCTGTCACTTTATCGTCGGTGGATGTCGTATCTGTATTGCTGGCAATGGTTAATGACTAATAAACTTTTGAAAATTGCACATAATACTTATTAGGTATATCTAGGATGAACGCAAAACGAATGAAGGTTTTTTAATTCACTGAGAAATTAATAATGCCTCATCATATTGAATATTTGCCTACATACCGATACTTCTATTACAAATATTACTAAAGGTTCGTCAGAAAATGGCTACATCTTGTTCTTAGTAGATTATAAAATAATGTTCGATGAAGAATATTACTGGTATATTCTGGAATAATTCAGACATTAAACGAATAATCACTGATTATCCTAAGTGGATAAAATAATAATATTCTATAAAGAATATTATGTTAATAATCCAGAACAATCAAGGGAAATAACGAATATTCTATGATTCTACTGAATATTCATGGAACATATAGGAGATTTAAAGAATATTCATAGAATATCCAGTGCTATGTGGGCCCCGCAGCTGCGGGCCCTGCGGGTCCTTAGTTACGCCACTGGACCAAAGGTCCGTTACAGTGTACCAGCCAAATTCTTCACACCTATCTGACAAATGGTTTTCACCAATTGGGTGCCACGTGATAATCCAACAAACTAGCATTATTAATCTAGGATCTAGATGATGACGATGATTTCGATTAACAGACTGACATAAATTTGTTGAGCCAGTTGGACCATACTATATTCAATTGGCTTGGCAACCGTCTGCGTCGAGTGTTGTGTGGAAAGTGAATGTCATTCTGACAGTAATTGAAAATAAATTCGCTGAGCCGCGAGTCAGCCTCGATCGCCATGGCCATGTATATTCACTAATTCAAAATCGATATACCGACTAAATACGATTAGGGGAAATGATCATTTATGTAGCAAGTCTGGCCAGTATCATCACCCTGGAGAAATATTAATATCGGTCTCGCCACCAGTGTCGCTGCCAGCAAGCCTCTCTGGCCAACGACCCTCCAGTCTCAAGCGATAAATTGCTGCTATAACAGCATTGACATGCAGATACCTTATACAGGGAGTCAATTTGGTGTAAAATAAAAGTAGTAAACCTGACAACAGTGCAGATAGAATTTTTGAATTCTGCATGTTCGAAAACCTGCAGGGACCCACATAGCAGTGGATGTTCTATGAATATTCTTTAAATCTCCTATATGTTCCATGAATATTCAGTAGAATATTCGTTATTTCTCTTTATTATTCTGGATTATTAAAATAATATTCTATTTAGAATAGAATATTATTATTTTATCCACTTAGGATAATCAGTGAGTATTCGTTTAATGTCCGAATTATTTCAGAATATACCAGTAATTTTCTTCATGGAATATTATTTTGATAATCTACTAAAAACAAGATGTGTCTATTTTCTGACGAACATTTAGTAATATTTGTAATAGAAATATCTGTATGTAGGCGAATATTCAATATGAGGTATTATTAATTTATATTTGCACGTTTCTCAGTGAATTAAAAAAACCTTCATTCGTTTTGCGTTCATCCTAAATATACCTATTAAGTATTATGTGCAATTTTCAAAAGTTTATTAGTCATCAGTCATTGCCAGCAATACAGATACGGCATCCACCGACGATAAAGTGACAGCATCTTATGCTGATGTATGGTGACTATGGTGTCGTCAGTTGTCAATCTTGTCTGGTTGTCACTCTATCCTTCGCTTCAAGTGTTCTATCATTCTGTGCTTCAACATGTGGCATTTTAGCATTTCACGAATTTACGAGTTTTATTCCTGAAAGGCCTGCATTTATACCCAATTTTGTACAATAAAGTTGCTGGTTATTATAAAGTGTGTGACAGTGTTTCAAATTATGGTCACCTACCTCACATTATATAATGTGAGTAGAATTTTGAGGTTAAGTGCAACAAGTTTAAATTTTTACACTTTAATTAGGCATTTAGACTGAGATGTCTAACCAATTAACTTTTGTGACCATCTGCCACTAGTAGGTGCCATTATTTTTGGAACAGTATCCATAATTCTCTAAAAATGTTTCGTATATGAGGTAATTTAGACAAAATTTTCCAAGAATATTCAAAAATATTCTACCACGATTGTTCATGTAATATCCGTGCGAAATATTCGGAGGAATATTCTAGGAATATAGGGTATTTTTCTCATTTCGAACGTTTACAGAATATTCTGTAAATATTCTAATTATCCATGGAATTTTCTCATATCACCCAGTGCTAAGTGAGTATTGATTTTATCATTCCAGTTGTGCAAGTTTTGGAGATTTTAAGCGTGTCTGTACCCCTTACTGACCTGGTATTCGAAATAGCATATGAGCAAGGAAAACAGTTTTATTTTTTTAGGGACACCAGTTAAAACTTGTGCACGCCGTAAATCGTTACTAGGGAGTACTTCTATGTTAAATAAAATATACAGTGTGTTCTATTAATAAAAATCGGGGGTATGCTTCTTTGAAATTTTGGAAAAATAATTTATAACTTGGCAACGTCGCAAACGTGAAACATACGTATGTTACAAGGCGAGATAGGGTATTGTTGAATACTTCAATTTAAAATAAAACACACAGGGTGTTACATTTAAAAAAATAAAGCAAAATGACTACTAGAACTGCACGATATTCACACTTGCTATGCATCGAAACGTCCGTTACACTTTTATTCACAGACTACATGCAACATATTCAAAGTTTGAACGCTTCACGTGTCTAGTTTCAACGAATTTATCATAACACTTGTTGCGCTTCCACCATAATTGATGACATAAAAGAAAAGATGGCAAGAGAGCAAAGCGCAGCTACTTCGGTTCGTGGTGCGAGTATACATGGTGTTTTCGCCAGCCGTACAAAATTGCGATCGCTCTACGCATTGCGTCAGCAACGAGATTTTTCGCGCGGGGAATTATTAGACGTCGTGATACCACGACCCGTTTAATCGCGTTTTAAATAGATTCGCTAACGATTTTTGTTTAATTTACTTTGTATTCCTTATTTTGAGTTATAGAAGACTGAAATTTGTATACATAATGCCAAATTGTGAAGTTATCGGTTGCAAAAACCATAGTAAGATGAAAGAGCTAAATGTTAAATTCTAGTTCCCGAAAAGTTAAAATCTCGCAATGCAATGGAGTAATGCTTGCCGCCGAAAGGACGAAATTAATATGAAAAATGGTAATCATTTCACAAATTAGCATTAAACATTTATTAAAACTTTTATGGTACATCCTCGGAAAATATTCACCTGCCGTATTTTCAATGAATAAATATGCAGAAAAAAGCAACGAATCGTGCCTACTTGAACCATTATAAGTGAAAAACTTAGTTTCGAGTAATTCTAACATCGAAGCTGATGACGTGTGCTTTACTCAGGAGTTTTTCAAGAACGTTCTTCTTGACAGCGATATTGTTGGGACAGAGAATGATTCAAATGATATTCATTTTTCCAATTAACCTTTCAGAGTCCAGATTATGACCTAGACAACTTTATTTCTGAAGAACATGACCTTTTGTGTCAATTGGAAAAAAAATAAAATGCCAGACACGATTTCCAACGAGGGACTAAATTTATTGACGGATATGTGGCCTACAGATTCAAAAACGAATATCCTAATCTAGCTTTGGGGGCGCAAACCAAATTTCATTCTTCTAATCGGGCCTTAGACTAGATTGAGTTTCTATCTACAGTCAGTCTTGCATATCCAAGTGAGGAGATGATTAAAGTTGCCCGTTTTGGTTGAGATAGGGTTCGATAAATTCCATGGACAGTTGTGTTCTAAACAATCAAACATATTTAAAAAAATATTAGAGATATACCCCAGTGGAAACCATCAAACAATTTCCTGACAAAATAATATTATATCTAATACGAACGAGAATATACGTCAGGCTCAGACATTTAAACAAAAGGATTAGTTTCGAAAATTGTAGGCGTAAACTTAGCGAAAAAATGACCAAATTCACCAATAAATAATTCATTTTTGTAGAAAAAGTCGTTAAATTACATATTTTACACTTCTCTATAACATAATTGTCAAATAATTGGCTATTGAACTCCTTTAATCTATCACTTTGAAATTAAAATATAATCCATCATGTGGTATTCCCGCTAGTTCGCCGACAGAAATCTCGTTGCTGACGTCACAGCGTGCCGACACTCGGACGGCTGCATGCGCGTGAGCACACCATGTTTATGCTTCAGTTGTAGAGGGCGCTGAAAAATGTCGACGGGACGACCAGCGAGTTCGCCATATTTGCAAATGGATAATAAAATTGAAAATTAGATTTCATGCGTTCTTCATGTACTTATTTGTTCGTAAGGTTCATATTACTGTCTAGATTATTTTAAAATTAATTATGCGATATAGAACCTACGCCAAATCCACAAGGAAAACATTTACCTACATTTATTTGAATACAACGCCCATTTCCGATCTGTGACGTCACAAGATGCGCTGGACAAGCGGACGTCGACATAATTTAATAAATTAGTGTATAATATACGTAAAATACCAATATTATATATTCAACAAATCACGTATATTGTATGTCTACAAAATACTAATTAAATTTTCTTATATGGTCGGCCTCCCGCAAAGGCTGAAAGCCTATAGCGCGGTAGAAGCGCTGCGAGAGGATAAGTATCGGTTCACGTTAGATTTGAAACGCTGCAGGTTGTAGAAGTCGGGAAACAAATTCCACGACAGCTGATTCCACAGCGTCGAAGTTCTACAGAAGAAGGAATGCTGGAGGAGACTGGTTCGCGGAGTAAGGACCTCGACTTGGTAAGGATGAGCTCGCAGAGCTTCCCTAGTGTTCCTGGTTCGGACGTTCTGTGGTGTTATTATCTGAGAGAGCTCACTGGAACATCTTCCGTGATAGAATCTGTAAAACAGGGATAGGTCAGCCACCCTCCTTTGATGTTCTAGGCTGTGGAGGTCCTTTGTGAGGTTAGGCGTATCGATTGGTCTAATCGCTCTTTTCTGAATAGTGTCCAGAAGCTTTAGAGACTGCTTCGGAGCGCATCCCCACACATGGGAGCAATAATCCAGCGATGGTCGGATCTGTGCCTTGTAGAGCAGCAGCAGTTGCTCTGGTGTATACAACTTCCTACAGCGGAACAAAACTCCAAGCTCCTGGGATGCCGTTTTAGCAATACTGACGACGTGGTCGTGTCAGGACGACATATTTTTTTTTTTTTTTTTTTTTTTTTTTTTTTTTTTTTGCGGCATCAACAATTCAAGTTATTAGCCGCGTTTCGCTTCTCATTAGAGAAAAAGCGTCGCATTATTTACCCGTTGTTCCCAGGTTAGCATAGTTTGTTTACGTATTCACACTTTGTAAAATAAATTCGTGTTTTTTAGGAAGAGTATCGCTTTTTTTTGATTTTCCTGGTTTTCACCCAATATGGATGTGATATTGTTCGGTAAGTGACAGTTCCGCCTTTGTACCTCGTATCTTCTGCATTCTGTTAATATGTGTTTGATTGTAATTGCACAGCCACATTCTTCGCATTCCGGCACTGATTGTCTTAGGTACATGTACGAGGAGGTCAGACGAGTATGTCCTATCCTCATCCTTGTTATGACAACTTGTTCCCTTCTGTTGCCTGATGGAGAATTCCATGCTTTCACCTTTCTTTTTATCTGCGTCAGATGGGTTTCGCAACCGTTCCATTCCTCCTGCCACGATTCCCATATTTTCTCTTTAAACCAGCCTTTCAAATCATCTGATCTAATTGGTACGCCTTCAGGGACCTCATCTGACTGAGCTGCTTGCCTAGCAGCCTCGTCAGCAGCTTCATTGCCAGATATGCCGACATGACTTGGTGTCCACACAAAAATAACTGTTTTTTGCTCATGATGCAGGAAATTTATAACAGCTAATATTCTTTGTACAAGCGGATCTTTGGTGTACATATCGCTCATGGCTTCTAGAGAACTTAGCGAGTCCGAGCATATGAGAAATGTCCGCGACACGGAACGCTCTATAAAACGGAGTGCCTGCCATATTGCATACAGCTCGGCGGTATAAACTGTACTTTGAGGCGGTAGTGACCACGAGCATGCGGCGTCTGTGATATAGATGGCGCTTCCTACTCCTTGTTCCGTTTTCGATCCATCGGTATATATTTTGATCGCACCAGGATGTTTGTCGATAACCTTGTAAAATGCAGTTTTCAGCAAGAATGGTGACGCACTCTTTCTGCTGTACTCTTGACACTCCAAGTCCAGTCTAGGCCTGCTCAATTCCCAAGGCGGAACTTCACAGGCGCCTAGGCTGTAGAGGTCTGGTACATCAGAAATAGATTCCGATTCCATCCATTCTCTGAACCGGATGCCTGCAGGGCGGGTGTATGCTGCTCTATTGTGATACACGGGATCAATGTTCTCCGAAAAAAACGGGTAGTTTGGGTGGTTTGGTTGCGCTAATATTTTTGCAGCATAGTTTGTCAACATATGTTTCCTTCGGTATCTTAAAGGGGGAATCCCGGCCTCACAGCACAGTGCGTTGATAGGACTTGTTCGGAATGCTCCTAGCGCTAGTCTTAGACCTTCAGCATGAACGGCGTCTAAACGCTGCAGTTTGGATTTTCTCGCCGAACCATACACTAGGCAACCATAGTCTATTTTGGACATTATCAATGTCCTATATATCACTAAAAGCGTGTCTCTATCTCCACCCCAGGTCAGATTTGATACCGTTTTGAGAATATTCATTGTTTTCTTGCACCTAGTGATTAAGTCCTCCAAATGGGCATTCCAATTTAATTTGTTGTCCCATATGACCCCTAAGAATTTTGTTGTTGTCTTGCATGTGATGTCCCTGTTGCGTATCTTTAGTTTGGGATCCTCGTGTGGGGTTCGAAGCCGACAAAAATGGATGCAGTGTGATTTGGCAGTGGAAAAATTAAAACCGAGGCTCGATGCTGTGCTGGTCAATTTGTCAATAGCTGTCTGCAACTCTTCGCTGACTTCCTCTATCGAATTTCCACTATAGAAGATTGTTAGATCGTCCACATACATGATTTTTTCAACTGGGCCTTCGATACTATTTAGGAGATTGTTTACAGCAATAGAGAAAAGTACAGCACTTAGAGTAGATCCTTGTGGTACTCCGTTTTCCATGTGTCGATGCTCTGATAGTTGTGAACCATACCTTATAGTGAATTTTCTGTTCATTAAAAATTGTTGGACATATCTTGGCAGGTTACCTTTCATCCCCCACTGTTTGATGGTGTCTAGTATGTTATACCTCCAAGTGGTATCGAAGGCTTTTTCAAGGTCAAGGAATACAGCAACAGTGTGTTTTTTGTTAATGAAGCCAGTTTGTATGTAGTTTTCCATGTACACTAAATTATCAACTGCCGACCTGTGCTGTCTATGTCCGGACTGGAATTTTGAAATGATGCCATTTGATTCCAGATACCACATAAGTCTCCTGCTTACCATTTTCTCAAGTAACTTGCTCAGACAGGATATCAAAGATATAGGTCTATAGCTAGATGTAAGCATTGGATCTTTTTCTTGCTTTAGGATAGGAATGATCACAGCTAGCCTCCATTCGTCTGGAAAGATATTACTACTCCATATGTTGTTATATAAATTAAGGAGCTGGAGCTTTGCGCTTTCAGGTAACTGCCTGATCATCTCATAATGTATGCTATCTATGCCAGGAGCTGTGTCTCCTGTCTCCGCCAATGCATATTCCAGTTCTCTTGTACAGAACGGCCTGTTGTACGATTCTAATGGCGACTCCTCGTACAACAGGCTGTTTTGCTCAAAATTAGACTTTTGAGCGAGAAAGCTTAGGCTGAGGTTTTCATCACTATATATGTCTTCGAAATAATCGGCAAAGGCAGAAGATATCGACTGTTTATCATACACCAAATGTCCTTCTAAATCTAGCACAGGAGTGGGGTTCTGGAAACCTCTGCCTTTGATGGCTCTGATTTTTCTCCAAACCTCTGAGGATGAGGTGTCTGTTGTTATGGTTGATATATAATTCTTCCAAGAGCTCTTTTTGCTTTTCAAAATTTCGTATCGAGCTTTTGCTCGGAGCCGGAGGAAGTTGATCAGATTTTCCTCAGTTGGATGCCTTTTGAATCGGTTGTACGCCGTTTTCTTTTCTCTTATGGCAGCTGCAATCCTTTCATTCCACCATGGAACAGGTAACCTTTTAATGTGACCACTGGTTTTTGGTATTGAGCGATCTGCCGCCTGTATGATAGAGTTGGAGAGTTGTCCTGCTTGATTGTTTGCATTTTCAGTGTCGAATAAGAAGTTCTGTAATTGGTGCTTGTACTCTATCCAGTTTGCGTGTTTTAAATTCCATTTTCTTGTTGCAGTTTGGTCAGTTTTCCTTGAACTCCACTCTATGCTTATCGGAAAGTGGTCACTGAAGTGGTCATCTAGTCTAATCCATTGCACGCCTGCTGCCAAGGATGGTGAGCAGATTGCTAGATCAATTGCAGAAGTTGTGTTTGATCTGAGGTTCATGTATGTGCCTTCTCCATTATTTAGAATCACCAGCTGTTCTTCTTCTAGGAATGTCTCAACTCTTCTTCCTTGGGTACTTAAGGTGTGTGAGCCCCATAGTGGGCTGTGCGCATTAAAATCTCCAACCAATAGAAAAGGATTAGGTAGCTGCCTACAGATGTCTTTTAAGCTGTCTACGCTCCAGTTGCCATCCGGCAAATATATGTTGCATACTGTGAGTTTAGTAGGATATGTGATTTGTACTGCAATGACTTGAAGCTCAGTATTTACAGGAATATGCTTGTGTGGAATCTCTTGTTTAATAAATGTTATTACGCCTCCTCTCGCACGGCCTTCAGATATGAAGTCTTTTCTCAAGTTTACATAACCTCTTAGATTGGCAGTTATGGATGGTTTCAGGTGACTTTCCTGAATGCATATGCAAAAAGGGGACCTCTGGTTTATGAGAGTTCTCAGTTCAGTAAAATGATTTGTAATGCCATTACAATTCCAGTATATCAAATTTTCGTATTCTGTGATCATGTTGAGTTATTAGTGTTGTTATTGCTAGATAGGAAAAATGGTGAGTGAAGGAGAGGGCTTCATCATTTTCTAGGTTGTCCCTTTGGCCAACCCCCCTTTTTTTTCCTGGTTGCAGATTGTGTGACGTCCTCTTCCGCAGATGTTGTGTCTGACTGGGTACGTGTTCTTTTTCTTTGGTCGGATGTCATAGATATGGTTGTAGATTGTGAATCCGATCGAGTTCTAGAGGTGGGTTTTTTAAAGTTTTCAAGCATCCCTGCAGGGATTCTTTCATTAGCGAGGGCTTGTTTTATTGCATCTAAAATGAGTGGAGTTATTTGTTCAACTATTTTTTGTGCGTCTGTGTTTGCTGGTGGGGCAGCTGCTTCGGCATATGTTGTTCTCAATGTAGGAATTGTCGTAGTGACTTTTCTTTTGGCTTCAGCATACGATATTTTTTCTTTGGTTTTAACTTCTTGAATTGCTGACTCCTTTTTGTAGATGGGGCAGTTGCGAGATCTTGCTGAATGGTTTCCATTGCAATTTACGCAGGTTACAGGTTCTTCACATGGTCTGCCTGTATGCAGCTCTTTGCCACAGACACACAGAATCTGTTCACTGCTACAGTTTGCTGACAAGTGTCCATATCTTTGACACTTGAAGCAGCGAATTGGTGGTGGTACATACATTCTTACAGGTAGCGACAGGTAACCGGCTTGTATTTTTCTGGGTAGGTTCGGGGTGTCAAAGGTAAGTATATGATTGGGGGTTTCTTTAAATTCACCGTTAATTTTTGTTTTGATTCTTCTTACCGCAGTAACCCCTTGTGATTTAAGATTGTTTTGAATTTCTTCCAGGGGGCAGTTAAGCAGTAGTTTGCAGTAGACTACTCCTTTGCAAGAGTTCAAACTGCCATGCGGTATTACTTCTATTTGTATGTCACCTAAATTTTTGATTCCTAATAGCTTTTTGGACGACATATTATTGTTGATGTTAATTCCCAAAAGCTTCACGGAAGGTGATTCAACTATGGGGTAACCCTCCATTTCCACGGTTGGCAAGCCATCGTGAGACTTCTTTGTAAGTGTTGTTGCCTGAGTTTTTTGTACGTTGAACTTAATCCCCACTCGACAATTGTTTTGATATCTGCGTTGATCTGTGAGGCATGCTGCTGTCACCGACGTACCGTCTCCTGGGATGATAGTGGCTTGCTTGGTTCCATGCACGTTACTAATGAACTGTCATGTGCGAAGCTGTAGATTGGATTGGATGTTATTTTCAGCAGCTCGTTGATGTACAGGAGAAACAGTGTAGGGG
This sequence comes from Callosobruchus maculatus, assembly GCA_951848785.1. Taxonomy (NCBI): domain Eukaryota; kingdom Metazoa; phylum Arthropoda; class Insecta; order Coleoptera; family Chrysomelidae; genus Callosobruchus; species Callosobruchus maculatus. The sequence goes on from CATOUR010000040.1 coordinate 8,279,614, forward strand.
ATAGGACAGATCCCTGAGGAACACTGGCGTTTATTGAAAATACGTCTGATGAACAGCCCTCGACTACAACAAACAGAGATCGGTCGTTCAAAAAGCTATTCAGCCACTAGCGCAGGCCAGGTGGTAGTCTATAAGCAGCAAGCTTGACCAGAAGTCCGTCATGCCATACTCTGTCGAAAGCTTTCGATATATCAAGTGCAACAACACGGGATTCGCCATGATTGTCTATTGCTCTGTTTCACAAGTGAGTGACGTAGGCAAGGAGGTCACCTGTAGACCTGTGCTTACGGAAGCCATACTGGCGATCATTTATGATGTTATTGTTGTCCAGTTTGACAGTTATCATAATCTTTGAAAAAATGGTGCATGAACTGGGAGAAGCACGTCCGCCATTTTTGAAAACAAAAGTAAAAATAAATTGGGGCGACATCATCTGGATAGGAAATTTTACCCCACATACATGAATTTCAGGGTTACAAATTATACATAGGATGCTATGTATTTTAGAGTAAAAGTTCCTAGTGCCTCCTCGCAAGAAGCAGTCAATTGTCAACTTATTTCTTATTCCTAAATAATTCCTATAATGCATGGGTATTCGCCATATTTATAAATCAGTTGAACATATTTTGGGGAATGTTCATCAACTTATTTAGAATAAGCTGTCGGGTTTACCTACAGATGTATATCTATGACTCTACGTGTGATGTGCCGACATAAATGCAGAATTGAACCATTAATATCTTATTCAACAAATTTATGATTTATAGGTAATTAATGCAATGTGTTAACAAATTGCCGTAATTTAAAATTCTGCCAAAAACACCTTATCGATGGACATAGTTAGTAACATCAAAAATAATATTTATTTAATATTCAAGTAACTCGCTGTATAATATTATTAAGAAAAGTTAAAGGAATATATCAATTTGGACGTACGTATTACTTGTGACCTTGCAAATCCGGAAATTAACAGAAAATAAATTATAACTTAGCAAAGTCGAAACCGATCCCAAAAATATTTCAGGGTTAAATAGAGATCAATGATGGAAACTAGAAGAATTTAAAAAAAAGGTATAGTTCCATATAAAAAAATTAAGTTGATCACTATTCTACTTTCACGCAACGCGCTGTATATTTCAAAATATTTTTGGGATATGCACCTTAAGTAACCAAATAACTTCTATATTTAAAATTTGCTTCTATCAGGTATACCTTGCGAGATATCGAAGAACTACACACTAAATGGACACCCTGTAGAGATACCAATACATTATATATGTGACAGGTCAAAATAAAATTGAAGGGGTCCAAGACAAGAGGTGCCTAAGTCACATGTTTATCAATTAGAGACTATCAATGCCATCTATGCGAATTTTTTTGTAAGCTTTCTAGTAGTGCATCCAACGACGACAGAGCTCTGGTAGACCCCTTATGTTTACAAAAAAAATCGTCAGGCATTGATCCGTAGTTCCCACATCCAAAGGTTTACAATAACATTTGCTTTTGTACATAGCTATTTCACAAGGTCTAATGAATTCATTCTACACCGAATTTCTCAGCTATTATGTAGTAACAAAAGTTAAAAATAATTTCATAATTTACAATGCTAATCACACCTCACATATCAGCTGGCAACATGGCTTTATAGTAACTTATTACCGGTACTAGGTGCTACGTATCATTTTTCATTCATGATTTGCCAGTTTGAACGTTTGTCGTTGATGATGTGGACCAAAAAACCGTCAACTGTCAAGAATGTCAAGTCAGCAGTGTCAACCGTTGTGAATTTTGACGTGATTTTGACGTGGGCGTTCGTTAGAAAACGTATTTTTGTCATTGTCTCTGCTTCATCTAGCGATTATCTAGCTTGTATTTCGTTTATTTGTTGCCATAGTAGTTAAATACTGTTAGGTGTGTAAGCTGTTCAGCACCCAAGCTGAAGCTGCAGGTGAAGTCATCAGTGTTTACAATAGAAATAACGGTCCCCATCAAGCGGCCATCTTGTCACTTTTCCTTCACCTCGCTAGCCCCCTCGCCCAAAGTGAACACGAATGAATTTTTGAATGAGATAAGAGGTCTTCAGTTGTTCTATCGTCGTTAAGTGCATCTAAAATTGTTGTCAGACGTACCGAAGGACCGTATTCATAGTCGTCCCTTGAGTAATGCTTAGGGTTCCCTCAGCTAACACTCAAGTGATACTTGACGGACCTTCAAGTGCGGCTTTCCATGTGTATCTGTTACTTAAACAGCATCTACGATATGGCGGGATTCATTTGGCGCCATTGTCACATTTCAAACATAAGTCATTTGTTACGTCTATGCATACGCATTTTGATGCTTTATGTTACCTCTTTTTGTTTTGTAGTTCGTGTTTTGTGCCGGACATTTTTCCGGATGTGACAGAAACTGATAACACTGTACTCCAAAATCAACCAACAAAATCGCCTTGACTGCAACGAAATGTCATGTTGACATTTCGTTACTTGAGTGTTAAGCTAAATTCACATGCACACGACATCCGACATACGACACACGACACACGACGAACTGATTCTGTCGTATAATCTACAATGTATCCATTCATATGAGTCCGAAATTTTCGTACGAAATTTGGTTACAATCTTGGTGAATTTTTATCTCATAGTTGGTACCTATTAAAGTTAAAGCAAGTCTGCCCTGAAGAAATAGGTTCGCGAATACAATAAATACTATAAATTCTACTGAGCCGTGGACCAATAATTTGAAGCAACTATTTAAGAGCATTACTTGAAATTCGCAAATATTTAAAATATTTTTCTACGTCAGCCAGCTTCATCTCCTACAACAGATTATGTTACGCTCCTTGCTTCTTTCTATTTTTAAAAATGTCTCAAACCCAAATTCTTTGCGTTCTTCCTCTTTTCTTCATTCTTATCCATAAGAGGGATAAAAGTAAAATATTTATTGAATTTACGTATTACGCTCGCTGAGTTATCATTTTCGAATACAAATTCATGGAGATTGTCAGCTGTCAAATTACATACGACATCGGATAAGAAGTTAAAATATTTTCAACTTATCCGACCGTCGTATAAAAGTTAAAATCATCGGACATTTAGTTTGGCGCGAATCCATTTCGAATATTTCAACCAATAGGAGCAGTTTCGTACCGTCGTATCGTCGGATGTCGTGTGCATCTGAATTTAGCTTTACTCAAGGGACCCTTAAATAAAGACCATCAAGTATTAAGGGACCCTTAAGTATCGACTATGAATACAACCCTAAGTAATTATATGAGCATATTATGAGCTATTTAAACTACCTGATCTCACATTTTGAAGTTTGTTTCTCTACAGTTGATAGTAAAAACTTTTCGTTAACCAGATCCTTTATTTGCATAGTAATGTTAGTAACGTCTAAGTGTTTTGCAAAGCGATTGCTCTGATTTTATTCATCATTTAGTATTACGACGGCAACGGCATATCATCTAACTTCAGAAATCTATTTATGCAAACATAGGCCTTCAAGAAGTATCAGATAATAGAATCAGGAAATCCCCCACAATATCCTTTATAGCACTCCCTAAGGAGAGTCGGGTCAGTCTTGTTAGCATAATGATTTGTGGCAAGTCCCACCCCAATGTACTCAAGAATATCCTCCATCTCCTTATCTTACAAGGTACCTAATTTATGTACCTATATATTCATATTTTCGGAACCATTTCGAAGTTAAGTATTGCTACTAACGGAATTAATTTCTGAGCTTCACCATTATACCTGTATAGCAATAATGGTAATTAGAAGCACTGGAAAAAGTATCTCTACTGGTTTTCATGATACGGATGATCAGGAAGGAAGCCTTTATATTTTTAGTTTTCTGATTATTGCTGTGCGCCACTGACGAGATTTCTAAAAACTATACGCGTTTACCATTGTTGCCATGGCAATAATACTGTGTCACACTTTTATTAAAATTAATTCAATAATTTCCACTTACTTACACAATACAGGACGATTTAAAGCAATACTCTTATGTATACATTAAAAAATTCTAAATCGCCTGGTTTCTGCAACACGCATCGGTTAGAACCAGAAAAGTGTATTATGCCGGTAGTTCTATCTTTCACAGGACAATGACTATTACGAGTACAACAATTTTTTTAGTCCTTTTCAGTCCTATAACCTTCATAACCTCCCTACCCCCTAAATACCCCAATTTCACCTCCATGCAAAAAAGTAGTTGACGATCAAGAATCTCTAAATGCCTGAAAACGTAGTTTGATCTGTTTTTATATTTTTAGCTTCACGATTATTGCTGCTGCGCCACTGACACGATTTCTAAAAACCCTGAGTTCAAATTCCACCGAAATCAGTTCAATAGTTTCCACGTTACACAGGTCAGAACGATCTAAAGCAATACTCATCGTATGTATACAACACAAAATTATGTCTTTTGGTTTCTGTAATAGGCAAGTATTATGCCGCTAGGTCCTTCTTTCACAGGTCAATGAACAGCCTATTATGACCTCAACTACTCCAAGTTTCACCCCTGCCCAAAACAATAGAAAAAGATCGGGAACCCCTAAGACGCTCGAGACATTCAGATGACATCTAGAACGCCCATCCGTCATTCCCGAAAATTCTAGACGATTCGACGACGTTTACACATCAAAAATCTAATCTAACATTTTGAAAGGAGCATCAACAACAATACAAATGAGCAATGTTATATACAGGATTTTACAGTGTTATACCTTTTTGAAAAGCTCAGTATAGTATAGTATAGCAAAGTATAGAAGCTTTAAACCCATTTGCGGAATAAGTTTCATAAATTTTTTTGTTTGTAGTAATAATTCTTTGATTCTAATGTTTGTCGAGCAGATTTCTGGAGCTGCTAGTGATACGTTTTGTTTTGGTTAATCATTTTTAATATTTTTAATGAATGACATGCCTCCCAACTAGATACACCGAAAAAACAGACCCTTAAAGCCCTGAACCCAAAATGTTGGATAGAAAGCCGACAAGTCAAGGATTTTGAGTACAAATATTTAAAATCCCATATCTTTGTAACCATCCACCAGAAATGACCTAGAAAATAACGTCCTTCAAATTCAGCATGACTTTCTCCGTAACCCCTGTGGTGATCCGGAACGCGCTCCTGGCTGCCATACGTTAGAACGCACCTTTAGCTGTCAGGCTGCCAAAGCTTGACATTGACAGCATCGACGGATGATTTATAAAAAAATTGTAAGGTCTGAGTATGAGTGTAATTAGTCGATGAAGCTGAGATAAATAATGTATTTGACTATTACTACATCCCATATTGTTCAGATATATTGATATTTGTCAGATCATGAGTGACTTTTCATAGAGCAAATAATTCCGTAACAGTTCCGAGTTCACAGATAAAGATACTGTTTTGTGATACTTTTGGGTTTTGTCACTTGAATAAAGTAGTGGGTCGTGGTAATCGTTGTCATGGTTTTGTTTATTATTACGAGAGGAGATTGTTTTTGAAAAACGTAACAAGCTGGAGACCAAAATTTAAACAAAGGGGTTTTTGAACCTTTTTCACGAATATTTGCAGGTATGTTGTCTTTTGAGTTTGTATTATTAACTAATGTGGCTACGATATTTAAAGTGTTTCACAATGTATATACTATACATCCTGCTTTTGAGACGATACTATATGGCGTTGGGTCTCTGATTTCCGTCTACTCTAGGTATTAGGTCCTGGAGCCTGCTGCTTGGTGGTGTTTAGGTGTATTTATTTAAATACTTACAGATTTCTCTTTATTTATATATGATATTTATTTACGGAAGGCCGATAGCCTGGCAACAACCCAGGTCGGACCTATTCCAATTATCTCCTTTATTTACTCTTTTATATGGTTGGTTATATTTATTTATTTATATATGCTGATATTTTACATTTTTCCACATTTTATCCATATTTCTCTCCCTGACGTTGAACAGAGATCTAGCCCACCATGTAGTATTATTATTATTATTTATCATTTAGACTGTGAATGTTTATAACCATTCCTTTATTATACAAACATCAATAACAAGAGCCAGTTTACCACTATTATTGACATTTTGAATCATATATTTTAACATATCAATATAAATACTTCACCAGTAAAATATATGAAATACAAATCACTCACGATTTGATAAATACAAGAATCAAGTAATAAAATCATATCATAAACACTCAGCACGCATGATTAATAAATACACAAATAAAACAAATGTTAAGAAACAAATAATAAAAAACAATATCATAACATTTCTGTGTTTTGATTTCGTTCTCTCTGGGTTGGTACACATGCATGCTGAAAGAATCTGGTTACCACGGGCACACATACAACAATGGGTTCTAAATTCCACCACAAGACGTCTTGATCACTTTGGCTATTTCTAAATTTGGTATCGGTTTTGACAGTGACCAGTTGCTCACTACACCCTGTATGTGTATTTGTACCATACGAAAAACATTTTGTTAAAAACTTACATTTTAAAGAGGTACCAGAGAGGCTGAAATGGCGACAGTGACACCGCGGCTCAAAAGCTTTTTTCTCATTCTTTATCCCAGCTTTGTGTGCCTCATCCTTTACTGAGAATAATGCCCTTCTGGGTTAGTACGATGAAGTCACCAGCTTCTGACGTGACAATGAAAAATTGACATCGACCGTTTCACAGCCTGGTGCATTGTCTTTCATACATATGCTTGGAAAAATATGGAACGTATGCTCTGCTGAAGTTACATATATGAAACGGGTATAAACAAAAAAAGCTGGCGTAATTTATTTTCTGTGCAGCTGCGTATGGATGAAAAAGTTACTTGGGAGTATGAAATAGACCCCAAGAAACGGTGAAGGAGATGTAAGGAGAATTATAATTTCTGCCTGTGAAATTATTTGAGACAAGAGTAGTTTTTACTGTAAACAACTCATATAATTTCTAACTTCTTCTATACAATGCCAGTTCCTAGTGCCGACACTACAAAGTATGCCTTATGCCTTCACAAGACGCCCAACGAGACCGATGGCCGTTAATCCCTCCTGGAATTTTTTGCTGGGCTGGCCAGGGTGCTGGCGCGGTCATTCATCATCATCATAGTTACAATGTCTTAACAGACATGTTGTAAACTCGTAAAATTGATACTCATATCCAGCATCTGTTTCGTCGTATCCATCCAGCGCGTAGGGGAACGGCAACAGCGCCCCCACTTAGGGCATGACCTGAACTACAAGTTTCTCCATATTATCGCTTCTTCGAATATGTCCGAAGAATGTAGGCATTCTCATCGACCCAATGGAGGATAGTCTCTTTAGATTATCGAGGTCATCCAGTATGGAAACGTTAGTTCGAATGGGCGGTATAAGGGACTGTCAGCATTTTCCTCCACGTCCACATTTTAAAAGCATCCATGCGAGCTCGATCTGCCATTTTAACAGTACAAGTTTCCGAGACATATAAAAATATGGAGAACACAAGAGGCTGAACCAGCGACATTTTGGGAGCTTTAGAGCCAGTTTCTCCATGTCCAGTTAAAGTGTCAGATAGGTATCTGCCAAATAGCGTTTCTATGGATACAACTGTCAGATAAGATTTACGTGACTTCGTAAGTTTAGCCTTCAATTGTTTAAACAATTTATCTAACAGTTGCTGTTACCTTGCAGATAAATATTTAACTAGACATTGAGAAACCAGTCCTTAGTGATGTTATGGTCACGCCATATTTTAGTAAGCTTTTTCATGGCCACACGTGCCTGTTGAATGCGTCGTCGGATCTCATTTTTACAGCTACCTGAATTGTCGATCAAAGAACCGAGGTACACAAAGCTTTGAACTACTTCACAATGGCCTACTGACTTTATTTCTCAATGACTACCTTGCGAGTAACAAAACACTAGGGTGCTAGAGAGAATAAATGAAAAACAGGAACCTTTAACCACAATAAAACGAAAAAAAGCAATATATTTTGGCCATATTTTTAGAAATAGTAATTACGAGTTGTTACAACTGATCGTTGAAGGACGACGAGGGATCGGGCGAAAAAAGTTCTCCTGGCTTCGGAACTTACGCCAGTGGTTTAATATAAGAATCATTCGTTTAGCCCAAGACAGAGAAGAGTTCCAAATGATGGTCGCCAACCTCCGCTAAGGAGATGGTACTGAAAGAAGAAGATTACCGTGTTCTCTATCTACGATCATAACCTTGATCTTGTTAATCTAGTTAATGCCAATATCGTATGCTGCACTTTGTTGTTCTAAAATGCTTAATAGAGCTACTAGTTTTTCCTGAGAAGCAGCAATAAGGGTTGTACTGTTAGCAAATCTTAAGTTGGATATTCTGCTTTCGCCAATAGTTATACCTCCATTCCAGTAGTCCAATACCTGTCTCATCACAAATCCAGAGTAAAAGTTAAATAACATCAGAGATAATACACATCCCTGACGAACCCCTTTTCTGATTGCTGTTTGACCAGAAAGGTTACCATCAATTCTTACACGAGCCAAGCTAGACTCATAAAGTTGTGTATGAGAAATAATGAGTCGTAAGGAACTCCGGCGCGGTGATTAATGTAGTCAAAATTGTAGATTGTCTGTGTATAACCAGATGTCAATATACAATAAATACAGCAATTAGTTTTGTTTTTATCTTCTGCAAATTAATATTTGCGATTATTTTGATCTCCTACCACTTTCTGAACTATTATAATATATATTTCCATAGATAATTACGTTTTTATCATTACTCAAGTCTAGGCAATACATAACTGCACTATACATAACTATAGAAGTGGCGGCACTGATAGAGACCTGGAAGAAAATGTAAATAACTTATGTACTTCTGACTTCATCTATACATCGTTTTGAAGACACTAGTAGGTAAAAATGAACTCAATAGGGTACTTGCAGAAAAAAATATTATGTCGTTTACGCGATCCTTAGAGCCTAGTAAACATGACAAAATCGCTTGTTTGGTTTTTTGGAATCGGCTGTGAGAGATATTCAAAAAATTATTTCAAATGCCGGAAAATGCCGCGCAAACAACCTCTGACGTCAGTGATATCCTATAGTGATGGGATGTAAAGTATTGATATTCGATATCGATAGCCAGTGCTAATCTAACATTTTGACATTGATCATTATAACCACAAAACACAGTCACACGAAAAAGTACAAAAGTCAAAAGAATAAAAGTTAGGCTAGATTACTAATTCACTTTGTAGGGATGGGCTTGAATTAAATTCTATCTTTGGATTAATTCATAATGGGATGCGCCGAAATAAAATGATGGCTTCGATTAGTTGCGAATCTCGGTCACAAACAGGATGAATTGTGATACCTATCAGATATAAAAATGTATTGCAACGAAAATGCTAGTGGGTTAATTGCTTGTTCCAAATATGTTTAAGTATCAATACATTGAGTCGCATTGTTAAAGAATTCAGATCATCTCTAATTTGCAGTTGAATCTCACTGACCTGCGCTGTAGCAGTATCGATTGTCGATATCGATAAGATACCTGTGACGTCAGCCCTTGTTTTAAGTCACGTGGAAAAATTGGAGTATATCCTTATTTTATTTTGCAAATATCTTTTTTTGGCCGTCAATAAAATCATCTTTTTTTTTCCTACTGCTTCTTGATATGGTTTTCTTTACGCTATGTATACTCCCGAGACGATTTCACGACCTCTGTAAGTACCCTATTGTCATATACCAACTTATGAGAACAAAGTGTCAACGAAATTGTCCTGAAACGGAAATTGCGCATACACTGGAAGTTACTGAACCTTTGGATGCATCTAAGCCCATTCAAGTGTAAGATCGAAACTAGACGAGCGGACTTTCCGCAGCGTATTTCAGTCGAAAGCGTTGTATATGCTTACCGCCGACGGAAAGAAGCACAACGCGACGGATTTTCCGTTCATTTAGTTATGCCTGTTTGATGTCACGGTTCTTATTACGTCGTTCAAACCGCCACGTAAAATACGCCGCGGAAAGTTCGCTCGTGTAGTTTGGCTTTAAAAGTTGCAATCAAGTACAACTAAAATCAATTGTCATGTACCACTTTATGACAACAAACTATCAATCAAATCACCCTGAGGGGGGGAGGTGGGGTTGTCTCAGTGGTTAGATTCGAGGGCTCGTGACCGGAAGGTCCCTGGTTCGATTCTCGTTAGAGGCGGAAATTTATTCCTGGTTTTTTCAATCAAAAATTCTTCTTCTTCTTCTTAATCGTTCCGCTCGAGTTCCGAGCATCGTGACTTCATGTGATATCTGTGACGGCTTTCCATTCTTGTCTATTCTCGGCCATCTTAAATGCCTCCGTAAGGTTCTTTCCAGTTAGGTTTGTTATAAGATCTGTGTATCTTGTGGGCGATCTTCCTCTGGGTCTTTTGCCAGGGACTGTTCCCTCCAGAGTGAGTCTTTCCAGACCGTTTCTTCTAACCACATGACCGAAGAACTTTGCAATTTTCTCTGCTACCACAGTACTTAATCTTTTCTTCACGTTAAGTTGGTCTAAGATAGATTGGTTGGTTCTTTTCCCCGTCCAAGACACTCTCAGCATCCTGAGCCAACAAAACATCTCAAATGCGTCTATTTTCAGTTTGTCTGTCTTCCTTATGGTCCAGCACTCCGATCCATAGAGGAAGACAGGGAAAACCAAACTTCTGACCAATCTCATTTTGGTGTTAAGAGATATCTGGTGACTTTTCCATACTTTAGTTAACTTGGTCATAGATGTTTTCGCTATTGCGCTTCTTCTCTTTATTTCATCACTGGATCCACCACTGTTCGATATCGTGGTACCAAGATATGTGTAGTTGTCTACTGTTTCGATATTATTTATCATTTTTACGTCTTGTCTGTTGCCGTTTTGACGATTTATTATCATTATTTTAGTTTTTTTCTTGTTTATTTGTAGACCTACTTCCATACTAATTCCCTCAACTCTTCTTATAAGACTGATCAGTGCATCTTCTGATGCGGCAATCAGAGTTGTATCATCCGCATAACGTTAAGTTGGTGATTTTGACGCCGTCAATCGTTATTCCTCCGTGCCAATCATCGGTTGCCTTCCTCATGATCCATTCACCATAAATGTTGAAAAGCAGTGGGCTCAGAATGCACCCCTGTCTGACTCCCTTGCTCACTTGGATCGGATTGGTTAAATCTCCATCCACTCTAACGTATGCTATGTTGTTGATGTATAGATTTTTGATTAACGTTATCAAATGACGAGGTGTGCCCATCTCATCCAGGATTGTCCATAGATTCCGCCATCGTACACAGTCAAACGCTTTAGCGTAGTCTATAAAGCACATGTAAGTAGGCACGTTGAATTCTCTCGATTTTTCTATTATTTGTCGGAGACTCAATATTTGTTCCCTTGTTCCGCGTCCTGGGACAAATCCAGCTTGCTCTGGTGGTAGTTGTGGCAAAAGGTAGGGCTTTAGGCGTTCTGATATTATTTTCAGCATCACCTTGCTTGCAATAAAAAATAAATATCCACAAAAAAAAGCTCAGCGAAGAATCCCCACCCGAGCCTTCACTGTTGGCTTCTAATTAACAGTGCTGTTCCTAAGTGGCGCCGGGAAACAGTAACAAAGTCCACACAGAACACGAGGATAATGACCAAAGCAGTCGATGCTGATGACACAGAAGTAAAAAAAATAGTCCTGACAGGAAAATTTCATATACACTGGAAGTTAGTACTCCTTTGGACGCATCTAAGCCCATTCAGGTGTAAAAGTTGCAATCAAAACAACTTCACCATTATAGTCATATTCTTCCGGGCTACCCAACTCAAAATCTACTTTTATGTTTGTGGCATTTCTGATGGAATTGAATTAAATTTCTGGGTCCCACGTTGGACGTAAACCTCCTACACGACGTGATTCGAATTTGTTGCTTTGAATTGATATGACGGCGAAACGTCTTGGCTTCTCGAGCCCTCAAATTGGATAAGAAAGGCAGGACGGGAAGCTATTTCGATACAGATATTTTCATCATTTGAAGGCTGAAGTATCTGAGACCAGTTTATAAGAGATGCGTATAAAGGTTCTATGGTTCTAACTGACTTGAGCCGAGCTTTGTAACGTAATGCTTATTGGGCTCGCAATGAGCGTGACGTCACGCGACTAGAAGAATTCAAATATTTTCCTCATTTTCTCGACTTTCCCGTGCCCAAAAAATCGCGGCAAAATATGAGAAGGTCCTTATGCCATACTCTATCATATACAGCCATAAAAAAATTCATGATACTAGTGCATTGCTCTCTTCTGGGTAGTGTCCAGAAGTTTTAGAGAGTGCTTTGGAGTGCATCCCACACATGGGTGCAATACTCCAACGATGGTCGGATCTGCTTTTTGCAGAGTGTTTTTACTGGTAGCTAACGGACTAGGTTTACCAGCGGCTTGTAAAAAACTGTACACTCGCTGCGTGTACTTTGAGGCTCTACATTACGGCGTTTTGTAAGTCAGTCGCCGCCTTTGCTCTATAATAATAATAAATACACGGACCTTGCCATGGAAATAAAACGACTTTAGAAACAAAAAAAGTCACCCCCTCATTATGTCTGTCTCAGGCCTTACACCAAACACGTTTACACAACACCTTCAACAGCTGGGCCTGGACGAAAAGTTACACAAAGTATTCCAAAAGTCTGTAATCCTGAAGACCTGTAATATTGTGCGATCCTTCCTAAATTCCGATCAATAATACCTAGTCAGGGTGTTGACTTGGCACAGCCCGTCAACACTTGTTGCTACCGCAATTATGCGAGTGAAACTTAGAAAGTCAGATAATAATAATAATAATAGGTCTTTATTCGTCATGAAAAAAAGAGTACAACAAAAACACATACCAAAATTCATGATCAAAAATCAAAAAAATGACGAAAGGCGGAGTGTCAACCAACAAGGTTGTTTTTCAACTCAACCCAAAAACTAAATAGAATATTGAATAAATTAAAACAAAGAAAAAATTAAAACTACACACATATATACACCCTGTATACAGTGTACATTGGTATATTATAGATTGCGTTATAATTATATGGAGATTTGTATACACACGTGTATTGCTGACAGCGCAAGTTCGCTGAACTATCTTCACGTTTTTACAAACACCTGATGTACATTGTGCTATTTATGATACTATGTACAGGTGGTATTCACCTAGATGGTTAAGTAGAATAACGAGGTGGCCAATATATGTAAATTTAAATCATTTCCCTAACGCATAGCAAAGTCCGTCCTATAAACATTCATCTGATTTTATTGGAATTTTTAACCTTTTCTTAAAATTGAATAATGAAAAATGTCTAAAATCGTTAGGTAAGCTGTTGTACAATTTCACTGCATTGTAAGTAAAGCTGCGTTCGAATAAGGCAGTCGAGTGTTTTGGTATGACGAATAGTAGCCTATTTCTTGTATCTCTATTGCTATTAGTGCCGAATGTTACAAGTTTGTCAAATAAATACGTTGGCGCTTTGTTAAGTATGATTTTATGCGTCAAAACTAGCTAATGGTACTTCCTAATCTTGTCTAGCCGAAGCCAACCAGCATTGCGGTATGAAACGCTTACCTGATCAAACTTCCGTATGCCATACGCAAATCTGATGCAAGAATTTTGTATTTTTTGGAGTCTTTGAACATCGGCTTGTAAAAGTGCTGAAAAATATACACGTCACAATAGACAATCTTTGATAGTATAAGGGATTCACAGGCATGCAATTTTAATCTTGTACTCATTATGTGCCTGCTTGGATACAATTGTCTCAGAGTATTATATGAGGCTTGGCACAGCTGATTGACATGTTTGGTGAATCTCAAGTCAGATTCAATCCAGAGGCCTAAATTTTTTGCACTATCACTCACACTACTTGAGCTCTATTTGAATAAATGGTCCACTTCTATTACTAAATCCGAGGACTAAATCTATGTCGATTCTATAAAATTTGGTATTTGCATTTGTGCCGATATCACAGCGGGTGAGCGATATGTGGACCAACATTTAAACTCAGTTACCGTGTACAGTTTTTAGCAACATGTTCGAGAATTACCTCACGTAATCATCTTGGAAATAACGTCAAATTAGTTCATAGTAAGTGAGTTTGCATAAATAGCCTTGGGGAGATAGCTACTAAAATTAAGTAAGATCCTACGGAAATTATCTTCCATAAACTAAATGAATATCAATTCTGGTATCGTAGTTGAAATCGAGTTAACCACAGCGGCACCGCAATGACGGCGACGCGGTGTCAGCACAGCGTTGGAACAGACCTGGCTAGAACACATACATACAGGGTGAGTTTGTAGTACCGGATCGGCCGATAGCTCCACTACTATAGTCTATTTGAAAATTCTTGATAGCTAAAATTTTATTGTATAACAGGTAAAATCGAGGGTAGCAAGGGTAGCACCTGAAAACAGTGACGGAGAATTTCTAACATGAAATATTGTGAATTTATCTATATACAAGTATTATTATATATAATACATATTTTCACTTGAAAAATGTCGAAAAAAATGAAGTCAAGTTGATTGACTCAGTACTTCCCACACATTACGCTGATACCAGTTTATTATTTTCCCATAGCATGAAGCTTTAGTCTAAGATCCCTTGCAACCAAATAATCGCCAGAACCCCCTCCCCCTAAAATTGTCTTATGCCGCTAGGTCTTTCCTTCACAGGTCAATGGACAGCCTATTATCGATACTAAAAACTTCTCAGTTTTACAACCCCCCACCCCCCAACCACCTCACTTTCACCCCAACCCAAAAAACTGGTAGGAAATGATCAGGAACCCCTAAAACATCTAAAAACCGACTTTGAGTTGCTTTCATACTTGTCGCGTTCTTTGATTATTGCTACGCTGCCACTGACAAGATTTTTAACAAACATACGCGTTTTCTATTCTCACCACGGTAACAATATACTGTGTCAAAATTTCATTAGAATCAATTTAATAGTGTCCACGTTACAAAGTACAAAACGATTTAAACCAATAAATTCTCGTATAGTATACAGAAAATTCTAAGTCCCTTAGTTTCCGTGATAGGCTAGGCAATGTTCGGATGGACCTAAAAAGGTGATTTGTGTCGCTAGATCTTCTTAGTGGACAGCCTATTATGCGTACAAGAAATTTTTTAATTTTTCAACCCCCAACCCCCCAACCACCCCAATTTCACCCCCATCCAAAAAATTGCAGAAAATGATCAGGAACCTCTAAAACGCTTAAAAACGAAGTTTGAGTTGTTTTTATATTTTTAGTTTTTTTATTGTTTCTGCGCCGCCACTGGCACGATTTATAAAAACCATACGCATTTTTCATCCTCGCCACGGTAGTAATACTGAGTCAAAATTCCATTAAAATCAATTGAACAGTTTCGTCGTTACATAATATAGAACGATCTAAAGCAATACTCGTATGTATATACCTCGGAAAAAATTCTAAGTCCTTTAGTTTCTGTAATAGGCATAAGGCAATGTTCGGATAGATCTAAAAAAGTTATTTATGTCGCTAGGTCTTCCTTCACAGGTCAGTAGGTAGTCCATTTCGAATACAACAAATTTTTCAATTTTACAACCCCCCACCCCCCAACCACCCCAATTTCACCCCCACCCAAAAAAAAGTAGAAAATGATCAGGGACCCCTAAAACGCCTAAAAACGAAGTTTCAGCAATATTTAAATTTTTTTGTTTTTTGCTAATTACTCCGCCGCCTATGGACCGATTTTCAAAATTATAGGAACATTACCGACTACGACCCCGCAGCATACCGCTGCCCAAATTTCATCACGATCCATGCAGCGGTTGCTGAGATTACGAGGGTAGAAAAACGCGACAGACAGACAGACAGACCGACAGACAGACCGACAGACAGACCGACAGACAGACCGACAGACAGACCGACAGACAGACCGACGGAAATGAGTGACGTGGATTTTCGTTATGTACACATCATAAAACGCCCAAAAAGTGTATTATCTCAAAATCGAAAATTTTCGCGATCACAATACTCCCCTCACCTATCGGTGTGGGAAGTAAAATCATCTGAAGATTCCAAAAAATGGCGGAGTTATTCAATTTCATATTTGCATAAAGCGACCGCGGAGGTGAAAATCTGTATGACGTCACATGTTATTAATTGTTCGGGGCAGCCACAGTTTGGTCGGGGCTCCGCTAAGCATACGCTGCGCTGTACAGTATGCGACATTTAGATTTGAGTGGAACGGCGAAGGTGTTTGTTGTAACGGACAGACGCCAGTATATTTTTGGAGTATGCAGGAAGGTTACGATCGTGGTGGTTCTAGTAATCATCCTAAAGTTAATGACATGATTATGGATTTTTACTTCCCACACCGATAGGTGAGGGGAGTATTGTGATCGTGAAAATTTTCGATTTTGAGATAATACGCTTTCTGGGTGTTTTATGATGTCTACATAACGAAAATCCACACAACCCATTTCCGTCGGTCTGTCTGTACGCATTTTTCTAGCCACGTAATCTCAGTAACCGCTGCATGGATTGTTATGAAATTTGGCAGTGATATGCTGTGGGTGGTAGTAGTAGGTAATGTTCTTTAAGTTTGAAAATCAGTGCATGGACGGTGGAGTAATTAGCAAAAAACCAAAAATTTTAAATATTCCTCAAACTTTGTTTTTAGGCTTTTTAGACGTTCCTGATTGTTTTCTATTTTTTTGGATGGGGGTGATATTGGGGTGGTTGGGGGTGGGGGGTTGTAAAGCTGAAAAATTATTGTATTCATAAGAGGCCGTCCACTAACCTGTGAAAGAAAGGCCTAGCGTCATAATACACCTTTTTAGGTGCATCCGAACATTACCTTGGCTATTATGGATCGTCGACTTAGAATTTTCTGATGTATACATGCGAGAGTATTGCTTCTGATCATTCTGTATGGTTAAACTAGGAAACTGTAGGATTGCTTTCAATTAAATTTTCACACAGTATTACTAAAAAGATAAAACTCAATTTTTTGTATTCATATTACAATATCCATTGAAATATTTGTTTGGTGTTTTTATGGTGGTTTTTCTCGGTGGCTTGCGGGGGCAGCATCCTCGACAGGGCATACACAGGCTTGCGTTGTGTCGTGTGACGTGTGACGTCACAGCGGCTTCGCGCGGAGGATACGGCAATTCAAACTTTGAAGGACTATAACTTTTCTATTAATGGAGATAATTACAAAATTTTTTCGCCGTTGTTCTCTAACTCTTCAGGACTATCTGATTAACTAAAGTTTTAAAAAATGGAAACTTCCTCATTGTTTGTTATTCGTTGCTTTCTCAGAGCGGGGAATTTATGCTCTGGGGGTCCCTATCAGCCATCGGGATGCGCCAGGTAGGTCGTGGACAAACCTCCGCCGGAACCTTCTCCACAGGATTCGGGTTGAGCCCGGTCCTGCTTCCTGTGGGGAAAGCTCTTTCGCTGAAGTGCCAATGCGACTGAATTATTCAAATTGATGCACCAAACCGAAAAAAAATATTTTTTTAATTAGAATATTCGACGTGCTGTAGTTGGTATGCATAGTAGTAAAACCGTGGTTGAATTTGGATTTCTCGCCCTGAAAAACCCTCCAATATGTAAGTTTAGATTGTTGTATCATTTTACTGCCGAATAAAGGAGCAGAAACGACTTTTATACCATGTATCTTGAAAATTAGGCGTTTTAAGGCTTTATGTATCTATCTCAATGTTCATAAATATGTGAAGTCTATGGAGACTGTCATTAATACACAGCTCCTGAAACACCTGGACAACAACAACATCATAAATGATCGCCAGTATGACTTCCGTAAGCACAGGTCTACAGGTGACCTCCTTACCTACGTCACCCACTTGTGGAACAGAGCAATAGAAAATCATGGCGAATCCCATGTTGCTGCACTTGACATATCGAAAGCATTCGACAGAGTGTGGCATGAGGGTCTTCTGGTCAAGCTTGCTGCTTATGGACTACCACCTGGCCCGCGCCTGTGGTTAAATAGCTTTTTGAACTACCGATTTCTGTCTGTTGTAGGCGAGGGCTGTTCATCAGACGTATTTTCAATAAACGCCGGTTTTCCCCAGGGATCTGTCCTATCCCCTACACTGTTTCTGCTGTACATCAATGAGCTGTTGGAAATAACATTCAATACAATCTACAGCTTCGCAGATGACAGTAAATTAGTGTCGTGCATGGAACCAGGCAAGCCACTATCATCCCAGGAGACGGTACGTCGGCGACAGCAGCATGCCTCACAGATCAACGCAGATATCGAAACAAGTGTCGAGTGGAGATTAGCAAATAAAGTACAGTTCAACGTAAGAAAAACTCAGGCCACAACACTTACAAATAAGTCTCACGGTGGCTTACCAACCGTGGAAATGGAGGGCCACCCCATAGTCGAATCATCTTCCGTCAAGCTTTTGGGGATCAACATCAATAATAACATGTCCTGGCATGACCACGTCGTCAGTATTGCTAAAACGGCATCCCAGAAGCTTGGAGTTTTGTTCCGATGTAGGAAGTTGTATACATCAGAGCAACTGCTGCTGCTCTACAAGGCACAGATCCGACAATCTCTAGAGTATTGCTCCCATGTGTGGGGATGTGCTCCGAAGCACTCTCTTAAGCTTCTGGACACTATCCAGAAAAGAGCAATTAGAGTAATCGATACGCCTAACCCCACAAAGGACCTACACAGCCTGGAACATCGAAGGAGGGTGGCTGACCTATCCCTGTTTTACAGATTCTATCACGGAAGATGTTCGAGTGAGCTCTCCCAGATAATAACACCAAAAGCCATCCAAACCAGAAATACTAGAGAAGCTCTGCGAGCTCATCCTTACCAGGTCGAGGTCCTTACTCCCCGAACAGCATTCCTTGTTTTGGAAAAGTTGGACGCTGTGGAATCAGCTACCGGGGAATTTGTTTCCCGACGGCTACGACCTGCAGCGTTTCAAATCTAACGTGAACCGACACTTATCCTCTCGCAGCGCTTCTACAGTGCCGTAGGCTTTTAGCCTTTGCGGGAGGCTGACCATAAAAAAAACCTGTCAAGCCTTGTCGGTCGTATATCTGGACACCCTGCATGATATTTCCATTTACCACTAAAAAAATTAATTTTTTTTCTAACTCAAAGCCCCAATTCTGATGCGCCTTATCCTGATGCAAGTCAGCATTCAACCCCTCCCCAGTAAAATTGCCTTTAGCTGCTCATGACGAGAGTGTCGACGCCTGAGGGTCTTCTGGCTAGCGGCTGTTCGTAACGCGATGGCCACCTCGTTGGCTGGCAGCTCAAATCTAATTATTATAACAACGCCGGGCACTACAACTGAGCGCTCTGGCGGCGCCATTCGAAAATATTAGTCTTTGCTCACGCTCGCCGGATGGGGATATATTTATGTGCCATATTACAAACATCAAACCAAATGTAGGTAATATATCGCTTGCTTAGGAATGCGAAGTACGATTCAACGATAAAGGGCCGGTTGCACCGCTTTGATTATGTCAGGCTTAATCCAAGCGAAACCTTAAGGGTCTAGGGTATAGCGCGCGAAATTGAGAATCAAAGAAAAGACGTATTCCTGTGTTAGCGAGGAGGCGTGGCCGTCTGTTCCCTTTCTCCAGTGTGTGTGTCTAAGATGAGGGGAGATAAGTCCAAAATTCCAAAGGTAAGGTCAAAAGGTCCAAAGGTCACCATAAAAAATAATTTCGCATTTCTAAGCTCCTGACGTTACCTTCAAACATACGAGTACAGTAATCATTCAAAAAGCAGATTGAAGAAGAAAGCTTGCGCTTTGTCACCTATTTGGTCTTTTTTGATATCGTGTTCGGTTGTTAAATTACAGACATTTGAAGAATGTATGATTTTGTATTGCAAGTTTTTTTGCACACTAAAAAAACTTTTTTGAGAAAATCGCAAATAGTTGTCATTCATTAAGGTCTTAACTATCACCTTCTGAAATACTGTGTATGTAGTTTGAAAAACAAGTGAGAGTAAAGCTTAAGCGGCGTTTAATCTAAGCCGAAGAACTGTCGGGTTTATGGTAGGGTCACCGAATTTCCTAACGTATACTTGACAGTTTTGTTATGACTTCTGTAACGTTACAAGATCCATTCGGGTTTCAACGCAAACCGTTTGCAAACTGTCAGAAGCGTACGCCGTAGAAATGGCCGTGTTCGGGTTTGAATCGTTCTCGGACTGTTGCTTGCGCATGCTCAGTTCACTGTATACACACTGTTGTTTCCGATTGTATCGTAACAGCAGATCGGTGGTTTTAATTTGTGTTCGGGTTATTCTCAACTCGGATCGGTTTTAAACAGTTTGTAGACCGTTTCCAATCTGCTCCGGCTACGCATCTAGTTTTGCGCAGTCCACGGACAGTTTGCAAATCGTCAGCACATTCGAACCCGAATGAAGCTACAAACAGGGACACAAGGTTCTGTCTGCATTATTGTTCCATTGTTAGTAATATTATTTTTGTGCTGCATTATACGAAAGTACGTTATGGATATTTTCCGGGACGTGGAGGAGTTAGGCGAAATCAATCTAGGTTTATATGGAATATCAAGGCGTATGTACGAGAGAGCATTACATTCTTATAGTTTTGACAACCTGACTTGTTTCCAATTTACACAAATTTACAAATTATCCACAATAACAACTCCAAAACATGCAGATTGCAGAGTTACAGCAGGTACCGGTCCATATCTCCATAGACAAAACGTTGACAAAACTTGTAACGGTTCACCCGTTTTCAAAATTATTTTTATATTATTTACTTGGCTACCATATACAAATAGTTTGTCACTTCCACTTTTAGCAACTATTTCCTAATTATACTAGTAACGTTTTCATAACTGTCCGCTTCTAACTTCTTCCTTTTCCCATCTCTATTTCTTTCAACTGGAAATATTATTATATTATACAATCTACGCACAAATTTTGGGAGAATCTAATGAGTGGGGGGGTATGCTCTCGCTCTCTACCAAGGTTTCCTTTTCTATCGAAACACATACCTCTCTCCTTTTGCATTTCTGAACTCGAATAGTGAACACATAATATAGCTATGACTCTCTAAAACAATCTTTTGTGTGTGTGCGACATGTTTTAACCGAGGAAGCCACCCTTCTTTGGAGGAAAACCACCCTTCTTTGGGGTTCCATGAACACTTCTTTAGAGGGGCATCACCTTCTTTGGAGGGGTACCACACTTCTTTGGATGGGCACCACACTTCTTTGGATGGGCAGCACACTTCTTTGGAGGGGCACCGCACTTCTTTGGAAGGGCACCACACTTCTTTGGAGGGGCACCACACTTCTTTGGGGTGACACCACCAAAACTCCTTTTGAAGAAGGCCAGCCTTCTTTAGGGTGTCACCAGCACCTCTCCAGATAATCATACTTATTTGAGATGCCATCGTCACACTTCTTTGGGGCACCACCTTCTCTTGGAAGGGCACCACGAGAACTACTCCCTGGACTTCCCTCCGAAACTAAGTTCTTGTTTTTAAAAAAAATTAGATGAAATATACATATGTACTGAATTCATATATACTGAAATAAATCTTTATTAAACCACTGTTGTCCTGTTTTCATTTCTTGACGGCTAGCTAGACTCACGCACACACGCACGCACTCACAGGCCCTTGTCTTATACAATCCGATTGAGCTGCTGGTTGCTATGGGCAATATGTTGGTTGGGGGTTCATCACCAATCAGCGCTTTTATTGTTACAAACTCGTAGTTGAATGAATAGTTAAATGAATATATAGATCACAGTTACAGAGAACACAAACATCTGTCACTGCACAGAGAAACTTTTGCAGAACTTGACATAAATTAGGTCGTACAAGAGCAAAAGTTACCAACCAAGTTACTACTTTTGCCAAGACGATCCTGAACCTAGCTAAGCCTCAGGAAAGGAACGCCGGCGCAAAACAAACATAATTTAAGGTGGACCTCAAAGATAAGTGCGGCTTGGATAAACCGAACATTTAAGAGAGGTGGTGCAACCGGTCCATAGAGCAATTCCACGACCATAACCTCAATCGTCTTGACCAGCTGATATTGGAAAAACATGGCTTGTTTTCCAGGCTATGGAGGTCCTATGTGAGGTTACGCGTACCTATTAGTCTGATTGCTCTCTCCTGGATAGTGTCCAGAAGCTTCAAAAGGTACTTCGGAGCGCTTGCTTACACATGGGAGAAATACTCCAGCGATGGTCGACTCTGTGCCTTGTAGAGCATCAGTAGTTGCTTTTATGTATACAGCTTCCTACAGCGAAACGAAACTTGTTTGTACATTATCTAAAGTGCTAGCATTAACTAAATAATTCAATTACAGAATCCTACATTACATATAACACACTGGGTGAAGACAATTGGGCTTAGAGACAAACACTGACTAGTCCAGTATTGGACAACTGGAATGGCGGTATAACTATTGGCGGAAGCAAAATATCTAACTTGAGACTTCCTGACGATACAACCCTTATTGCTCCTTCTCAGGAAGAACTAGTAACTCTATTGAACGTTTTAGAATAACACAGTGCAGCATATAGTCTTGGTATTAACTGCAACAAGACCAAGGTTGTTATCGTAGATAGAGAGCATGACAATCATCGAGAAATAAAGTCAATAGGCCGTTGTGAGGTAGTTCAAAGTTTTGTGTACATCTGTTCTTTGATCGACAATTCAGGTAGCTGTGAGAATGAGATTCGAAGGCGCATTCAACGGGCACGGGTGGCCATGACAAAGCTTACTAAAATATGGCATGACCACAACATCACTAGAGCTACCAAAATGACGCTGGTTCAGTCTCTTGTGTTCTCCATATTTTTGTATGCCTCGGAAACTTGGACTGTTAAAAAGGCAGATCGACCTCGCATAGACGCTTTTGAAATGTGGACGTGGAGGAAAATGCTAAGAATTCCTTATACCGCCTATCGAACTAAAGGATGAGCTCAATAATCCAAAGAGTATGTCCTCCATTGTGTCGACGAGAATGCTTGCATTCCTCGGACATTTTCACAGAAGCGATAATATGGATAAACTTGTTGTTCAGGGTCACGCCCCGAGTGGGCGGCGCCGTGGCCGTTCCCCTACACGGTAGGTGGATACGACGAAACAGTTGCTAGATATGAGTATCAAGAGCGCCACTGAACTGACAGTAAATCGCGAACGATGGCGAGCTACAGTTCTCAAAGCTATTGACAATATTCGTGTCGGCAATACTCTAGCTCCGACTTGATGCATTTTACGAGTTCACAACATGTCTGTTAAGACATTGTGACTATGATGATGAAATCAATAATTAATTGTAGCTGGCGTTAGCTGGTCCATTTTTTATCATTCTAATACAGGACGCGTTTATAGCTGTGTTCCATTTACTTCGGTTATTTCAGTTTAAGGGCTAGATAGCAGTTACAGCTATTTTAACAGTACTCTGACCTATTATGCCTACAAATAGGTTGCACTTTTGGGGAGCTACCTTTTCAAAAAACCCATCTGAATATAAAGATGAGGTCAGTTGGGGTTAACTATTTATCATTTAATGACTTGATGAAATGTAGACTTTATTATCCTTAAACGAAGAAGGTTTTATATTCAGAACTCAGTTTTGCTACATTTTCAATGCGCGATTGATGTCTCCAGAACTATTCGTCAATTATCACTCCAACATCCATAATTGTTGATCTGAGCAGACCTGACTCTATTTTGGCTGCATAAATACTAAATACTTACCAACAAAATAACTAAGACATATAGGCACGTGTGCAGGACTTTTCAGCTACGCCTTCTTTTATTAATAAGCATCACAACATGAATAAGGCTGAGAGGCTTATCTGCCATAAATCAAAATCAGAATGCAATAGACAAAACCTGAAGGAACGACTAAAATTTGGTGGAAGATTAATTAGAAATGCATATATTACTTTCACTTATAAGTTTCGGAAACACCTAACAAAATATGAAACTTTTTTTAAAATAGTATTTTTGCAGATAAAAAGGGCACCATTACTATCCAAATACGAATAGCATTATTATAAAAACTATATTGTCTGTGTATTCTGCAAATTAAAATAACCTGTAGTCGAATTCACCACACGGCTAACAACAACCTGTCAGCAGTGTCTCATTCTTGAATTTAATATGAAATTCAGTCGACGGTAAACATTTATCCCTCTCTCTTTTTCTGTCTCTAATTACAACAGCCAAATATAGCGACGACGCTTTCTACTGGAATGGATTTAATTAGAATTATATTGGAGAACGTCTTAACTCGTGATGTGTTTCCACTGCAGAGAAAAGATTTCCTTTCTAATAAAAAGCTCATCAACGAAATGACTTACTGTCCTACTAAAGTGAATTCCACAGCTTGCGGAATTCGAGTTTTTTTATTTCGACAAAGGAAGGAAATAACCGATTACAGGGATGAGTCGAGCCAAAAAGTGTATCAGAAAATAAATAGTAATACGTACTATAGGCAAAGAAAACACATCAAATTAATGGACGGCCATATTAATTTTGCGCCGACAAAGAGAGTCGCCAACGGTTGTATTGGTGCAACAACACCGACAATCGCATGCTGAGTGGCACCAGACAGCCTTCTCCGACAAGTCCAAGTTTTGACTAGGGGCACATGATGGACGCCAATGCGTAAGACGACGACGTGGTGAACGACGTGGTCTTAAGTTTGTTGTTGAGCGCGATGTGCGCCGTCCTACTGATTTGATGGTTTGAGGTTTCATTGCATTCAACAGCACGTCACCTTTACTTGTGATTCGTGGCACAATGACTGCGCAACGTTACGTGAATTAGGTGTTAGAACCAATTGCCGTTCCATCTGTACGAGGCCTCGAAGAGGGTTTCTTCCAGCAAGATAATGCAGGCCCTCGTATTGCAAGGTAACGATGAGGTTCCTGCAGGAAGCTGATGTCAGAGTACTCCCCTGGCCTCCACAGTCACCCGATTTGTCGCCAATTGGAAAAGTTTGGCACAAGATATAAAAATGTAGTCTAAATATGGACTGAGAGCCAGACTCCGTCGCAGTCCCCGTAATGTACTGGTTGAATGTGCTGACGCGTAGAAGCCATAAATAAATAGAAGAAAGAAAGAAAGAAGTACTTTAAAGTCATTATCATTACATCGGTGGGTTAATCCTCTGTGTCGCATGATATATGCAATTTTCCTTCCGATTTTACAGGAAACATCTTTGCCTATCGCTGATATTTTCCTTGATAGCCTCCCTAACACGGGTCCTGACTGCGAATATTAAAGGACGTACTACGTCTGCCCTAATCTTCTCATCGCATATCCATTCTTAAGGCACCTCCTCTTGTGACGCTTGCCAGGTCAGGTTCTGTAATGCGTTTACAGTAAATTTCCGTAACTTGGGAATTTACTAGTGACTGGAATACTGAGGGCATAAAGGTTCATTAAAATTCAGACTCTAGTGCCTATTGGCAGCTCAATGACACATAACGGGTGCAACAGCGAGGCAGCAACATGTTATTATGCAGAGAGTGGCATGGACTGGAAGTGTTTTCGAATTTTACTTCCCACACCGATAAGTGGGGGTAGTATTGTGATCGCGAAAATTTTCGATTTTGAGATAATACGCCTTTTAGGGATTATATGATGTCTACATAACGAAAATCCTGCCTGCAGGTCGCTTGCATGCAGGAAAAACGAAAAACGCCGATTTGACTGAAAATCTGAAATAAAATGAAAACTAAAAAAGACTGATATCGAGAATGCTGTATCCTTAGAAAGGTAGTCAAATTTTACATTTGATTCTATAAACCAAAATAGAAATTCCCATTTGAAAAAATCAAGTTATCTGTGATTGAAGTTTCCTTAATTAATCTACTGATTTCTCGAAGTACAAACGGAATTCACATTTAGCCATCTGATCTAAGGTGGCACATTTCATGCTTAGTCGTGCCGCGAAATCACGGCCTTCTAAGTTTTATAATCGCTGTGACATTCAAATTTTTTCTGATACCTACTCATACCAAAAATGGTGATTTGCTCCTAAACGGTTCGTTTAAAGTTCCATGTATAGAATCACACTAGGATTGACCAAGGAATCCAGATCCAAATAAGCAATAACATATAGGAGGTTCCATTCAAAAAAAATGTATGTTTGATATGAATCACCCTGTATAAACGTCAAAATTTAAGTGGACATATTTTTACGTTATAGCCCTTAAGAGTACCTACCATAATAAAGTGACAAATTTTTTGAATATTTTTGAGTAACCCCACAATCTTCCGTCCACGCACTATTGGCTCACCCTCTTTATGTAAAGGATTTTGACCTACTGTGATGAACTTCAGTTACTTTTTGTAGGATAAGGTCATTCATACAAAAACTCCTTATTTTTCTATTTGCGACGTTTCGACTTAATATAACTTATATTATTAATATAATCCTTATCCTACAAAAAGTAACTAAAGTCCACCCTCTTTAGTTCATATGATAATAAAAGCTTGTCATCCAAGTTAAACGCGTATACAAAATTTCAGCTCAATCGGTTGAATATATCTGCCTCAAAATTGAATAGCACGAGCATGCAATTATTCTTGCCATTGAATCAGATCTATTTCACAGCTCAAGAAAAAAAAAGTAGTACTACTACTTATATCAAATCAAAAGTGAAATTATGAAAATATTTATTCATAAACTTGTTAGAAATACTTATCTTGTAACAGCATCCATATGCTTGAACTGACAGGGTTTATACGACATCGGGTAAATAAAAAAAAAATACATATCTAAAATTACAGTCCAACGGAAGCGGCTTCGTAGAATATCCATCATCTCGTTTTTCCTCGTTTGTAGGGAAAAAGAAACAACTGGAGCTTCTGATATACGATATTACTTTTTTGTCATCGGAAAACCGTTACATGGCATATTCTTGCTGATTGGATTACCAGAATTGAAGACAGATTGTGAGTTATGTCTTTCGGAGGGAATCACGCACCTCTAATAAGACGGATAAAGATATTGCTATTTATTACTATACAGGGTGTTAATTACGTATGTTAACAAACTTTAACCACGAATAGTAATCAAAAAAATAGAAAGAAAATGTCATATGAATATGGGCCCGGAAATGCTTCCTAAGGGAGTTACGCCCCTTTGCATGGGGCACCCTGAAGACGGTTTTCCCTCGATATTCTCGAAACCATTCAAAACAAAATTACGAAATTAGTTACGATGGGTAAACTTTTGACGCTGAATCTGATTCTGAATTCAGAATTTCATAATTTTAATCAGAGGCGTATCATACGGGAGGAGTTAAGGGTAAAAATAACCCCATTTTCCAAATGGTAATTTTTTTGACACTTTTATTTTAAAATATGGTATTTCTGAGGTTTCTACGTAAAAATGGTCTCTTGGTATATCTCGATAGGGCTAACCGTTTGCAAGAAAAATGCAAATTATTGAATCGATGGAGGCTATTGTAAATAAATAAATGTTCATTTATGTAGTAAGTGTGCTGTGAAAAACAATTGCAATAATTGATAAACAACTTGAGAACTGCCAGTTTATTCAGCTTAGAGTTATTACAAAAGATTTAGGTAATATTTTGGAAGTAACATTATTTACACTATTATATGTGGCTAATGGACTATGTCTGAGGCCAACCCCTCCCTCCAAAAAAAATCCTCACTGTTTCAAATACAACACCTTTGGAATTAAAAAAAAGTGCAATATTTAGGATAACATCGCTACCTGCTACCTTCATAGAAATTCGCTAGTTCGTTCGTGTATAAAATGCTCTGAAAAGTGTAGCCTTTGTGTTGTATTGTATTGTATTGTATAGTTTATTGGTGCTATTTACAACTAAATGTTTGCACAGGTCAAGAGTAAAGTAAATAACAAAATAAATGTAAAAATATGAGTAACATTAGACATATAAATGTGCAAGTCACGTGTTACAATTAGAAAAAATAAATAAATTACGAAATACACAAACACATACATATCAAGAACCACTCTAATAGGTCAGAATTATGATTTTCAGTATCAACTCAAAGTGAATGAATAGATTTTTGTCAATTTATTAAAGTTGTCTCATCAGCAAATAAAATTAGGCCAGAAGTACAGTTTGATATATCATTCACATAAATCAAAAAAAGGATAGGGCCCAGCACAGAACCTTGAGGAACACCATTAAGGATTTCTGCTTTTGGAGAGGACGAGTTCCTGAAGGAGACAAACTGTTGCCTATTAATTAGGTACGATTTTATTAAATTTATGCTAGAACTGTGACATTTATAGAATGCAAGCTTTTCCAAAAGAATGTCATGTTGCACACAATCGAAGGCCTTCGTTAGATCAAATAAGCTGGCCATACCATAACAATTGTCTTCGTAAATACTATTCACAAAATCAGTAAATTGATTAATAGCTAATGCGGTCGATTTATTGTTACGGAATCTAGCATCAACACATTTGTTGTATTTTAATTCAACGCAGCTATTGGCGAATATAGCGCATTACAAAATATTTAAATGAAAATCGACGTAGTTCAATATAATAATGCTCGCTGAAATTTATAATTTGTATACAAATACATGAGCTAATTTTTAAAATCCTTTTACAGTTCGACGAGCGCAAGCACATCCTTTCAATTTATTTCCAAATCCAAATGGAAATAAAATGGATGGCATTATTTACTATTTTGTATCTGACACCTTAATTTTAAGTAGATTTTGAATAATACGAATGTAAATGAAATTAGGGTGTTTCGGACATAATCTGAACATATAAACGGAAAATAGAATTTTGAGAATTGACCAACTTTAATGATGGTTCACGAGGGTTGCTCTATATCTCCGTCAATCCACCAGTACGCAGACAGCTGTTTCACGCCTATTAGCGATCATCAGTGCGCCATAGGTCGAGCAGCCCTCGTATATCGGCTTTAATATGCAGCGGCATATAGAACCCGCGCTTCTCTGGTGGCTCAAAGAGGACGCGCCGTGGCGTTCCACCAAGAAGTGTGCTGCTGTTTTGGCAGCGACTTTCTTTGGTTGCCGTTACCTTCGGGTACCAAATGGCGCACCGGCAGAATTCTTTTTGTCTGCTCTCACATGTTTCACATGTTTATTAAACATGGAAAAATTGATGCTCTCTATTTCCGTCAATCGACCTATGGTGCACTGATGATCGCTAATAAGCGTGAAGCAGCTGTCTGCGTACTGGTGGATTGACGGAGATATAGAGCAACCCTCGTATATCGGCTTTAATATGCAGCGGCTTATAGAACCCGCGCTTCTCTGGTGGCTCAAAGAGGACATGCCGTGGCGTTCCACCAAGAAGTATGCTGCTGTTTTGGCAGCGACTTTCTTTGGTTGCCGTTACCTTCGGGTACCAGATGGCGCACCGGCAGAATTCTTTCTGTCGCTTTTAATGATGGTTAGTTAAACACTGATAGATATGAAAAGCACAAGCACTATGGCGAATGGAAAATACTTTAGGAGAAGACTCATTTCTGACAAAAGAGTCATATAAAGAGGGGTCCAATTTTCAACTGTTTCATAGATAAATTGATTTTTACATATTTTCATTAAAATGCAGACCTTCGAGAGACAGCCCTAATGAAACAAAACTTTACTGTAGGATTTTGGAATGTTTGGTATTTGGAAGATAAGCTATTACATCGTTATCGACTAAAGAAAGTGATGATTATCAAACACGTCGCGAAATAGTGTCAAAATCAGCATAATTAGAAAAGTGACTTCAAAAACGTTACAAAAAAAGGAATTTAACTTAAAAAAGTCACCAAACGATATATGCCGATCTTTACTACATTTGTTCTAATTTATGACTCGTTACTACTGCCCACTTCCGATATACATATTGGTCGTCTTAGTCGTCGTAAAAGATCAGAAATTTATGATTTCCGTTAAACGAGACTCAAACTCAAAACTGCGACTGGAGTTGTAATCGGCAGCCTCAAATAATCTAAAATACCAGGTTTCATCTTAATAGAATGCCAAATAAAGATTTTCGATTTTTTAGGTAAACCTGAAAATCTGATAGATCTGAAATTTCTGATTTTTGTTAAACGAAGCTGAAACTGAAAACTGCGACCGGATTTGTAATCAGCACCCTCAAATTATCCAAAACACGAGGTTCTGCCTTGATAGAAGGCAAAATAAAGATTTCGATTTTTTAGGTAAACCTGAAAATATGAAAGATCTGAAATTTCTGATTTTCGTTAAACGAGACTGAAACTCAAAACTGCGACCGGATTTGTAATCAGCAGCCTCAAATTATCCAAAATACTAGGTTTCATCTCAACAGAACATCAAATAGAGATTTTCGATTTTTTAGGTAAACCTGAAAATCTGATAGATCTGAAACTTCTGAGTTTTGTTAAACGAGGCTGAAACTCAAAACTGCAACCGGGTTTGTACTCAGTACCCTCAAATTATCCAAAACACGAGGTTCTGCCTTGATAGAAAGCAAAATAGAGATTTTCGATTTTTTAGGTAAACCTCAAAATCTGATAGATCTGAAATTTCTGATTTTCGTTAAACGAGGCTGAAACTCAAAACTGCGACCGGATTTGTAATCAGTACCCACAAATTATCCAAAAGACGAGGCTTCATCTTAATAGAAAACCAAATGAAGATTTTCGATTTTTTAGAGTAAACCTGAAAATCTGATGGATCTGAAATTTCTGATTTTTGTTAAACGAGGCTGAAACTCAAAACTGCGACTGGATTTGTAATCAGCACCCTCAAATTATCCAAAACACGAGGTTCTGCCTTGATAGAAGGCAAAATTATTTTCGATTTTTTAGGTAAACCTGAAAATATGAAAGATCTGAAATTTCTGATTTTCGTTAAACGAGACTGAAACTCAAAATTGCGACCGGATTTGTAATCAGCAGCCTCAAATTATCCAAAATATTAGGTTTTATCTCAATATTGCTTTTATGAGCAGCTTGGAGCATTTTCACCCATTTCTGTATCAAACAACTGTAATCAACTCATTTTAAGTGTTTAAATGTCAGATAGAGACAGGCTGAGTATAGAATAGAATAGAATAGATTTATTTGACTACATTATGCGATACTTTACATTTGTAGCCCGTCAGTAAAATAATTCGAAAACACATTATTAATTTAGTATAACATATAAGAGTAAATGACAAACATAAGAGAGACAAAATACATTTAAACACACATCAGCTGTTTTTACACTTCGACTCTGGCTCTCATGGTCTCCATGTACTCACGGACGGTGTAGAATGCATTTTCCTGTAGGAAAGCTTTGATTGTGGCGTTGAACTTACTATAATGTGGATTTCTAAATGTTGCTGGTAACACATTATACAGGGTGAGTCAAGCTCAACGCCTCGGACTCTTGTGACCAAACGATACCACTCTTCGAAAAATCGACTTTGCGAGTGTATGTAGGTCGAGTTGGACTACATTTTAAAAATAATTACTTTTATACAGGGTGTCTAATAAAAGCGTGACATATCAAAGTTATGTTTTTTAAATGGAATACCCTGTATATTATTGCATATTTAGATTCTTGGGTAAATTTTAGTGTGACTTTATGTATCACACATGAGACTTTAAGTGAACCGTTTAGGTGCAAATCACAATTTTGGGTATAGGTATATGTCAGAAAAAAATTGAATATCGCAGCTATTGTAAATCTTAGAGGGCTATGACTTTGCCGTGTTACTAAACATGAAATGTGTCAGCTTACGTTAGACGGTCGGGTTCGAATTACATGTGTACTTGGAGAAATCGGTAGATCAATTAAGGAAACTTCAATCAAAGGTAACTTGATTTTTTCAAATGGGAATGCATAATTTTTTTTATACGATCAAATGTGCAATTTGATAAGCTTTCTAATGATATGCGGTTGTAAATATCAATCTCTGGTAGTTTTGATCTAATTTCAAATATTCAGTAAAACCGGTGCTTTCAATTTCCCTACCTATAAACAACTTAGCAGGCCATGAAATATAAACAAAAAACTGTTCAGATGGAACAAAACAACTAACTTAGCAGATAGTTATGGACGAACTAGAGTAAAGGGACAAAGTTATAAAAATGACTTACAACAAATCAATTCTAACCAGAAATAGCAGACATAACACATCTAAGGTCAAAAAGCAGCTGGAGTACGACAGAAATGGGTATTTTTCACAGCATACCGGCTACTACAATATTCTAAAGATTGACGATTCACAAAACCATTGTGAGTTTTGAAATGGAAGGAAATCTGCCATGTAATGTTGCTGGCAGTTTAATAGCTTCAGAACAAAATTTCACATTTAATGATTTAAAAAAATAGTAACCGATACCTCGTGACAGGAGTTCTGCAAATTCTTCAATACTAATAAGCAAGATCGCCGAAAATGAAGAATAAATTAAAAATCTGCTCAAATTATTAAACATAATTTACCTGGCAGAAAATTAAGACATGATTTGTCAGTATTCCTTTTTTGCGATCTTGCTAATAATAGATGCTGATAAATTTAAAGGACGAGGTATCATTACTTTTGATTTTGACGGAAATGACTACTGTTTTATACCATTAAATGTGAAATTGCGTTCTGAAGATATTAGACTGATGGCAACGATCGCTGAAAGTTTTTCTTTCATTTCAAAGTGTTTGGTGGTTTTGGAAATTTTTAATCTCTAGTACATTGCATTCGTTAGTAGGCTGTAAAAACTATCCATTTCTGACGTACTCCAGCTTCTCTTTAACCTTAGACGTGTTACCGCCGTTGTTTCTGGTTAGAGTTAATTTGTTGTAGGGAATTTTTATAATCTTGTTCTTTTACTCTATTTCTGCTCGACCTTTTTGCTAAGTTAGTTGTTTTCTCCCATCTTAATACGATTTTGTTTACATTTCATGGCCTGCTAGTTTGTTTATAGGTAGGGAAATTGAAAAACACTGATTTCATTGAAATCTCGAAATTTAATAAAAACTACCATAGATATATTCACAACCTGATATAATTAGAAAGGCTATCAAATTGCACATTTGATCGTATAAAAAAAATTATGCATTCCCATTCAAAAAAATCAAGTTACCTTTGATTGAAATTTCCTTAATTGATCTACCGATTTCTTCAAGTACAAATGTAATTCGAACCCGACCGTCTAACGTAAGCTGACAAATTTCATGTTTAGTAACACGGCATAGGCACAGCCCTCTAAGATTTATAATAGCTGCGATATTCAACTTTTTTCTGACATCTACCTATACCCAAAATTGTGATTTGCACCTAAACGGTTCGCTTAAAGTCCCATGTGTGATACATAAAGTCCCTCTAAAATGCACCCAGGAATCTAAATATGCAATAATATACAGGGTGTTCCATTTAAAAAAACATGACTTTGATATGTCACGCTTTTATTAGACACCCTGTATAAAAGTAATTATTTTTAAAATGTAGCCCAACTCGAGCTACATACACATGCAAAGTCGATTTTTCGAAAACTGGTATCGTTTGATCGCAAGAGTCCGAGGCAGAGAATTTTTGGAAGACCTCTCCAAACGATATCTGGGGATTCTTATCAATTCCGCAGAACGAGTGTTATAGGAATGATAGGTTGAATTGAGATTGAATCTGTCTTTGTTCTTGTGGATCTCTACCAGCACCCTCAAATTATCCAAAACACGAGGTTCTGCCTTGATAGAAGGCAAAATAAAGATTTCGATTTTTTAGGTAAACCTGAAAATATGAAAGATCTGAAATTTCTTATTTTCGTTAAACGAGACTGAAACTCAAACCTGCGACCGGAATTGTAATCAGCAGCCTCAAATTATCCAAAATACTAGGTTTCATCTCAACCGAACACCAAATAGAGATTTTCGATTTTTATTTTATTTATTTATTTATCTACACCCCCAAAATTATAATTCGTTACTACTGCCCAGTTCCGATATATTGCTTGTCTTAGCCGTCGTGGGACTCGTTGGACACTTATCAGGTCAGGGACCGTTAAAACCGGCCCTAAATATCTTGATATTCAAAGATTTATTGAAAAAACCGCGAATAAGCGGTGCAAGAGTTGTTGGAGCTGTTTCATTGGAACAAAGCAACTAACAAAAGCAGACATCCCCTTCGACCGAGTGCTCTCGAAATAGAGCTGTTCATGCCGCAGAAAGCTCAATAAAGCTGTTCGTTTTGTCTGCAATGGCAAACCGCAGATAGCTGGCCTTTCCACTTACAGCTTTTGGCAGCAATCACGAAAACTACAAACGAAATAATCTCCTATTAGTCTTTCTACCGTAACAACCAATATTCATTTATAGACAAATTTATTTATCAATACACAGTAGAAGGTCAATCATGTCTCAGTCTTTTAATACTATTTCATAGAAAAGGTTCTTCGGATTTTAGGACAAAAATACTGCAGAGGTTTTAACTCAAAAAGCTGACGTTTCAATGTTTATTTTACGACTTCTTCAGGGCTAAAATTGATATAACGATAAACATATATAGGTAAGGATATACATTGAAGAACGTTAAGTATAAGTAAAAAAATGAAGTCAAGTTGATTGACTCAGTACTTCCCACACATTATGCTGATACCAGTTTATTATTTTCTCATAGCAGGAAGATTTAGTCTGAGATCCCTTGCAACCAAATAATCGCCAGCCCCCCCCCCCCTTAAAATTGTCTTATGCCGCTAAGTTTTTCCTTCACAGGTCAATGGACAGCCGCCGATTATCGATACTACAAACTTCTCAGTTTTACAACCCCCCACCCCTCAACCACCTCACTTTCACCCCCACCCAAAAAAACTGGTAGGAAATGATCAAGAACCCCTCAAACATCTAAAAACCGAATTTGAGTTGTTTTCATACTTTTCGATCTTTCATTATTGCTACGCTGCCACTGACGCGATTTTTAACAAACATACGCGTTTTCCATTCTCACCACGGTATCAATATACTGTGTCAAAATTTCATTAGAATCAATTTAATAGTGTCCAAGTCACAAAATACAAAACGATTTAAACGGCAATAAATTCTCGTATGTATACAGAAAATTCTAAGTCCCTTAGTTTCCGTAATAGGCTAGGCAATGTTCGGATGGACCTAAAAAGGTGATTTGTGTCGCTAGATCTTCCTTCATAGGTTAGTGGACAGCCTAATATGAGTACAAGAAATTTTGTAATTTTTCAACCCCCAACCACCCCAATTTCACCCCACCCAAAAAAACGCAGAAAATTATCAAGAACCTCTAAAACGCTTAAAAACGAAGTTTGAGCTGTTTTTATATTTTTAGTTTTTTTTATTATTTCTGCGCCGCCACTGGCACGATTTATAAAAACCATTCGCGTCTTCCATCTTCGCCACGGTAGTAATACTGTGACAAAATTTCATTAAAAGCAATTCAACAGTTTCCTCGTTACACAATATAGATCGATCTAAAGCAATACTCTCGTATGTTTACATCAGAAAAAAATCCAAGTTCTTTGCTTTCTGTAATAAGAAGGCAATGTTCGGATGGACCAAAAAAAGTTATTTATGTCGCCAGGTCTTCCTTCACATGTCAGTGGACAGTCTATTATGAATGCAACAATTTTTTCAATTTTACAACCCCCCACCCCCCAACCACCCCAATTTCACCCCCGCCCAAAAAAAAAGTAGAAAATGATCAGGGACCCCTAAAATGCCTAAAGACGAAGTTTCAGCAATATTTATTTTTTTTTGTTTTTTGCTGATTACTCCGCCGCCTATGCACCGATTTTCAAAATTATAGGAACATTACCTACTACGACCCCACAGCATACCGCTGCCCAAATTTCATCACAATCCATGCAGCGGTTGCTGAGATTACGAGGCTAGAAAAAAGCGACAGACAGACAGACAGACAGACAGACAGACAGACAGACAGACCGACAGACAGACAGACAGACAGACCGACGGAAATGAGTGACGTGGATTTTCGTTATGTAGACATCATAAAACGCCCAAAAAGCGTGTTATCTCAAAATCGAAAATTTTCGCGATCACAATACTCCCCTCACCTATCGGTGTGGGAAGGAAAATCACATAAAATCCGAAATTAACATTCAAAAGATTGGAACAATTTTTTATAAAATGCAGCTCGGCTAAGCAATCAAAATGGAAACCAGTACATTGAACTATTAATCAGTTGCATAAAAATATAAAAATTAAAATATGGAAAGAACAGTTTTTCACACCCCTATACCACCAAAGGATAACATATCCCTTTGGGTCAAAAAACAAAAAACATTCTATAAGATGGTTAAAAAACAATAACGAATGCCGTCTGTCAACATCTGATTTTTCGTGTTTCTTGCTGTACGCTGAAGCCAGGGTGAGAAAGATATGAATATTCATACTTACATGTTATTTAATAGATATACCGGGTTCAGTTATAGAAGCATGTAAATATTTGATTATGTTGTTTTATTAGGTTGACGTTCATCATAATTAGCAAACAATAAATTATAAATCCGACTCAGATCAAGAGTGTCAGTTTTCTTATTGACAGCCTTATCATATTTAGAAATGTAAATAAACCATTTCGCTAATCAGTCTTGTAATTAGTCTAGTTGTCTAGTATAGTGACAAAATTAAATTTAAAAAGACGATTATACCGCAGAGTTAACATCTCTAAAGGGAGCCTAATTTGAATATTGGCCAGCCAACATCTATAGCGCTATTGCCACTCTTCTTCGGCCGTTTAAGGACCTTCCAGTTTCTTCAAAATCTGGCAGTTTCCGCAGTTTGAACACATGTTCCTCAAAGTATTTAACTGGGTATTTAACTATACATTAAAATATATAAAATGTTAAATTTCATAGCGGAATGTCGCAATAACTTCTAATATGTCGTAAATCTGACAACCTACAATCGGCGTCCCCTAAAGCTGTCATGTGGCTGTCATTGTAGTTGTGGTTATTGCGTGTGTTGAGATTTTTGTTGTTTTAGTGTATATTTGAGTGACTTTGTGACTATTTGTGTTGTGAATTAAATTATTTATGAACAGTATTGTCATAATTGCATGATGGGACGAAATAAAAGTGCAATTTGCTGCAATAGCGACGAATCGGTGCACACCACTTATCATAGGTTAGTATAGGTTTTGTTTTGGTTTTCAGTAGCGTAAAATATGGGGAAACACTTCATGGTAACAATAAATCATCAACTGTTACAATCGAGTTATAATAAGAGTAACTCTCTGAGTACAGCTAAATACTAATACAACTTATTGATCAGTTTGTGACATCACAGTGATAATTGAATCTATTAATGAACATTCAATTTTAATATAAAATCGTACGCCACTGGTAATGCCCTCAAGCTGTCAAAGTTCCGTTACATGTTGACCGGTCAGCGACCTGTGCATTTTGTTGTTTACATTCCCTTTAGAAATGTAACATTCTTTTTGAAACATCGTTTATTTCTGGAAATAATTATATAACAATAAACTTTAACAATTCTCTAAACAGTGCCGAAGGTTCTGGCCTCGAGAATTATAAACATAAACTTATCAACAGTGCTTATTCTTTTTCTTTAACTAGATTGCTACTAGAGTCCTTAATTATATTATATACTACCTAATTAACTACATACATGCCTAGGTGTTGTTTTAAATTGTACAAGAGGCTACTATAACATATCTTAGATCTAATTTCAACTGGTAACCTATAATAAGCTCTAGACGCGGATTGCATTGGACAATTCAAAGCTATATTTGTACGACTGTAAACCGGATATAAATTGTTTTGTGACCTGGTATAGTAGAGCCCAGAGATATACCATTTGTGTACGTTTTGCGCTATATAAAAACTGCATACCATCTCTTAGTACAGTTCATCATTTGGAATAGATACAGTTTTGATAATATTCAATGGTTACCATTATTTTACTTTCGTACTCGTAACCAATTCATGGAATGTGCTTTTAACCAATTTTCTATCAAAACGTAACCTTTTAGAATGGTGAAAATGAAACTCTAAGTTGTATTTGAACGTAAATCTGTCGGATGACGTTCACGATGTATATTTTGACTGAACTATGATAAGACCGACACATTTCAGGATTATTAGCCACTCGACCGATGAAGAGGACCGGACTTAGTCAAATTGTTTAGGCAGGTATTGCTACCGTTTTTGATAGCAACGCCAATCTCATTTACTTTTGTGCGTTACTTTTCTGTCTGAATCGGACGTTTTTTTCGGAAGTGTGTCAGCTACAGTATGTTTCGGCCTTGGGAAGATAATGGGATTTCACAGCGATGTGAATTATTCTGCAGCAGTGAAGCTACGTCGGCGGTTTGTCATTACGGTGGTGAAAGTAGTGACTATAGTACGGACACTGATAATGAATTTGAATAGAGGGAGGTGGAGGTAGACCAATTAAAACCTCACAAAAAGGTCACATCTTAGCGCAGATGCAAAACAGATAGTACTAAATGATAATGAACTAAGGAAGGATCCGGAGAATGAAAACAAGGGAAGTATGATCAAAAAGATGTCAATTCCAACACACGTTCCATATCCAACAGTATGTGAAATTTGGAGAAAGGGGCCACATAAGAGGAAGCGTAGGTTTGATGCTGGTGTTTCAAAACAACTAGATCCCACGATCACAAAATGATTGAGGAATATTGTGTACGAAAAGTACAAAATTAATGAACTACCCACAATCGAATCCGTTCAAAGACAATTGGCTAGAATGGGGAAACAGTATCCAAGGAGTACGTTGCAGCGATGGATTAGGAAGATTGGGTTTAGGTACAGAACTGTGAGCAAACGAATGGCTATAATGGAAAGTGCAAGGATTGTGGGATGGTGGCACGATTACTTGCATAAGATAGAGGAATACCGGAACGAGGGGAGGTCAGTGTACTACCTTGACGAGACCTGGTATGATACCCATGATACCGCTAAAAAGGGATGAACTGACGGTACAAAGAAGTGTGAGCTAAAAGGCGTTCCACCAAATAAAGGATCCAGTATAGTTACCTTACACAGCGGATCATCTGACGGCTAGG
The DNA here is from genome assembly GCA_951848785.1 of Callosobruchus maculatus. Taxonomy (NCBI): domain Eukaryota; kingdom Metazoa; phylum Arthropoda; class Insecta; order Coleoptera; family Chrysomelidae; genus Callosobruchus; species Callosobruchus maculatus. The sequence goes on from CATOUR010000040.1 coordinate 8,318,661, forward strand.
TCGAAAACGCACTCAAATTGTGCGGAAAGAAAATTGAAGACTGCAATATAGACTACCACAATACTTGGGGGGGAATACTTGAGCAATGGTTTGAGTATACCCTTATTCCCAATTTAAAGCCATTTAGCGTCATCGTAATGGACAATGCAAGCTATCACTCCAGACAAAGATACAAAATTCCGAATTCAACGTCATCGAAGGCGGAAATACAAGATTTTCTCATAAAACAGGATTTGTACTTTGAAGAAACTTACAAAAAAAACTGAATTACTGGAAGTCCTCCACACTGAACAGTTTGAGAAACAATATGTCATAGAAAGCATAGCTAAAAGGTATGGTCATGATGTCTTAAGGTTGCCTCCCTATTTTTGCATTTTCAGTCCTATAGAATTAACTTGGGGACAACTAAAACAACGAATCCGGAGGAAAAACCTTGAACCAAAATTTGACAAAAAAGTTATAGACTTGACCAAATCTGAGATTGCCATGATGAATAATGAAGACTGGTTTAGCAACATCAACAAAGTAAGGGTTATTGAGGACGAATATAATAATACAGTACAGTTCAAGACCTCATAATTTTTTACATAAAAAGAATACTCCCAATTGTTTTTGTGTCATGCCCCTAAAGAAAAATCAATAGAATATTTTCTATGCCTGTAACCTTGAGAATTTTTTGATTCCATATAGGTTGGATACTACCAGCTGGATTGTGATGGAATTTTGATATAACTTCCATTTTTCAACATTAGTTGCCTCTCTTTATTACCGTTAAAATTTAGTGTAGAAAGGAATAATGGTTTATACGATTATATTGAAATGTCTCTACCATATATATATATATCAACAGATAATAAAGTTTCAAACATCTTTTTCAACCAACTGATGTATGAGCACTTTATTGGATTGAATGAACATTTTCGTTGTTGTCCACTCCAACGAATTCGAATGCCCAGTCCGACCCCGTTCCCTTTCTCTGTCGGCACTTTTTGCGAAGATCCTCACTTTGTAAACAAATGGTATATCTCTGGGCTTTACTATAAAATGATTATGTATTTCATTTACTAAGTTATAGATAGTGTTTCTTCTGCCTGCTATTAATTATTTTAAATATTAATTTACATTGTTCAAGTTCCAAAATTTTATCCATCTGAGCAACTTTTAGTTCTGTATATAACGTGATTGTATTGGTAAGTTTGCTATAATTAAATAGTATTTTCAAAATCTTATTTTGTAAAGTTTGAACATTTTGAAATAAAGTTCCTGAACAAGTTTCTCATATTGGATTATAGTCAAAATAGCCATGCAGCCTTAGCATCTCACCATTTTGGGTATAATTAACGTTTTAAATTTGATTCTGCTACTATACCAGACAACGAGATCAATTACAAGAAACGACGATCAGCGAAAAAATGTATATTTCTAAACATGTCAATAGGAAAAATGACACTCTCGATCTGAGCCAGATTTATAATCCATTGATTACGTTTAAACCATAATAAAACAACATAAACAAATATTTACATGCTTTTATGACGTCACAGCAGTAAATCAAATTAGTCAATCAGAAGTCGTAGAGGTGTGCGACGTTGCCACACAATGCCAAATACCAAACGTTTTCACGAACAAATCAGCCGCGTACCTGAGGGGGTTTAATGGGGCTAACCCCCCCCCCCAAATTTCAAAAAATATCAATAGAAAATATCAACGGTTAAGACGCAGTCACACTTTCAATGTAGATAATATTAATATTAAATTAAGTATTTGTAACTAAGTATTAGTTAATCACAGCGAAGTACGAAACAAAATTGTGCGTAAGCATGAACCTCTAGCCTAGCGGCACTACGGAAAGCAAATTATAGTGAAGGTACTGGAGGACAAAATGATGATTACACATGCATTGATACACTAATTCTTCATTTCATCAAACCAACAAAAAAAAACAGCAACTCCATTTTTCCCACCTCTTGGCAACGAAACCAAAACATTCAGGCAAACATTTTGCTTTGTTGGTGTTTTCAGCAACTTTTCATTTTCAAGTGGCCGGTCGGAAAATGTCATGTCAAAACATGGTTCTGCACAGAACAGTAAAGTTTTTAAATAAATTGTCATATAATTCACATTAACTAACTTAGGAAACTAATAGAAATTAAATGATATTTAATAATTTAAAAAGAGAACAATATTTACCCAAATATAACGGTAACTCAACAGTCGGAGCGATTTAAATGTACATCAGCGTGATCGGATACAATCATACATTCATTTTTATGGTAACGCAATGTAGTAACGCAATGGTTCATCATTTGAGACAAACTCTATAATAGTTGTGTAAAAATTGCTATGCTCATAAAAAATATAATTAGATCATACAACACGCCAGCGTTACCTAGAAAGACTACTGCGTTACTGCATCTTTTCGTTGTTTTTCCTTAATTTCATCAAAATAGTATTAAAGCGTTGATAATACATCAGGAAATATGCTAACAACACTTTTGTTAGCAAGCCAAGCTTTGATTTTGACTAGTTAAACAACAAATATCATGAGGGACACATTTGGAGGTCCCGAAAAGTATAATGGCTTTTTTCTGTAATGTCTGTTTGTTCATAATCTGAGCACTTCTTATTTAATAGACTACAATACTGGGTCTTGGAACTGAATGAATATCTCAGAAATCTCATACTGCTCAGAAGTTTATAACCTCTTCGCGAAATTTCTGTTCTTTGCGCGTGAGTAAAGGGCGTCTGTGTCAGTGCAATAAAAAGACCCAAATTGCATTTTGCACTTACACTCCTTTCTGGTCGTCAATATACCACGAGCTATATAAATTTGCCGAGAAAAGTATTTCACACCACCGATAAAGCTCATTAGTGGCATTGCGTTTGAGGAATTCTCCTTTGAAATAGCCTGAGAACGTATTTCACGTTTTATTGTCAACATAAACCGATTGAAGATTATTTTTGATTTATTTGCTTTACGCTGTAATGTACCTATATTTTTCTTCGAATCGACGTCGCTGTGACAGGTAATTAAGGACTCTACGCTGACGGTATACAAGCTTTTATGAGCAGCTTGGAGCATTTTCACCCATTTTTGTATCAAACAACTGTAATCAACTCATTTTAAGTGTTTAAGTGTCAAATAGGGACAGGTTGAATATATGTGTATACAGGGTAACTGGCGTCTAGAAATTATAGTGTACTTTGGCTCCCTGGCTTCCACAAGGTCAAAGCTGTCAAACTTCTAACGTACTAGGGAATACTGTCATAAAATGTGTGGTAAGTGACCAAGAAGAATGAGATAATATTAGTAACTTAATATATTTATGGTAACCATATACTGAGTAGACAGTAATCTTTCAGTGAAAGACAATCATCATGCTCCTACCTAATAGTAAATTCAAACGAACCGTTATCAGATATAAATTTTTATTTATAGACCATACTATTAATCATTAATTGCTGCCCTTAATAATAATTTATTTGCTATAAAATTAGCTCCAAGTGGCTCGGGTTTTACACCTTTCCGTTTTTTCGCTGTTGTTTTGTTGTGAGGAATATTTTCGTTCTCATGTGGAGATTCCATGTTAGGTCCCTGAGGCTCCAGCTAAGCAGTAATCTTCGTAAATGCATCTAATTGTTCTAAGGATGCAATATTTTGTATCACTTGTATATACACCGATATTATTTTTACTAATTTGTCCTGTGCTATCTTTTTGGAAAATGTAGTCATGCAACCTGTGCATGCATGTTCCATCTTGTGTTTTAGGAGCAATTATTTAATTATAATTATATCAAACCGACAACCGAAAACATTCGAAAACAACATATAACGACATAACCTCAATTGTTGTTGTTGTTTCGTGTTATGATCTTGTGGAAACCAGGGAGCCAAAGTACATTATAATTTCTAGACGCCAGTTACAGGATAGGATGTCCCTGAGTTTCATTGACAGGTGATATTCTTGTAACAAAAAAAGTTCAAACAAAAACAGTGGAATCTTTGGAAGTACTATAGAGTCTATCATACCATGCTTTTCAAACATTTTTTTTTGAACTTCAACCCTTGAAACTCACCCTCAACTTTTGTTTTTTAAATAGCTTCAATTTTTTTTCTACACAAACTAAGTCTTTAAGTCTTGCAGCACCTTTGATTTTATACGCAAACTTATTTTTATTGTAAACTCATGCTAACGAGTTATAACAAATAAAATAATAATTTGTTTGATGCAAAAAAAAACATAGATAAAAATAAATCTAATCGGGTGCTTAAGGGTACTGAATGATCTATAATACATGCTTTTGCAGACAAATGCCTCTTTTATGTTTTTTTAAATTACAAAAATATTACGTCTCAAACAAATGCTTATTTTATTTATTTTATATTAATGAGTTTAGTTTAGAAGAAGCTTTCTACACTTTTTAGTTACGAAAATATCACGTGTCAAGGAAATTCAGGGACACCCTGTATACATATGGTGTTGTCTGTGTTCAGTTACGGTGATGTTCTTTACTACCCGTGTTTGGATGAGTTGATGAAAAACAGAATTCAAATCATCCAAAATAACTGTGTATGATTTATATTGGGGCTAAGAAAATATCATCATGTCAGTTAGAAATATAAAGACCTGAGGTGACATCACATTGAGTAGGAATCCTAATCCATAATCCTAATGCATAATTTTGATACAAAAAAATTTTAACAGCTTATGACCACCGTAGTCGATGCCGAATGACATAAAAAATTATAGGAAATCACATGCTCGACTTCGCTTGGTATAATTTCCGGTATTAAACCATTCAAAAAAGTGTCTTTAGCACCTCAGCTTGTTAATGTCTTTCTGAGTATGCTTGATGACAACCTGAAATAAAATAGTCATCTTGGGTAAATCAAATCTAAGATATTGGATATCTTAGGTGAGCAGAAAATAGATGCTCAAAACTTTCAAGGCGACTCCCAAAGAAAAATTTACAAGTGTAATAGTTTTTGCTAAGTGCAAGCAGATGTAATATCACGTTTTTAGGATTAGATAAAGCATTCCAGCCCTACCTACTGATCACCTCATTTCAACGAATTCGAAATTCATTGGGCCATTTTGCTTTCACTTCTTCGCTACGTTGCAAATAATAATGAAGCTAGAATCGATTTTCTAGAATCTGTAGCAACTCCTCAGTCCCTATTTGAAGTAAATCACGATACAAATTCTCCCTAGATTAACATTTATTTTATGTTTTGCCTTCCGCCACACGGTATTACAACACAACGTCTAACGAAACTTTATATCCTGTCATGGGCGTTAGTTACTTTGTGTGGTTACGAGGAATAGCTCCAGTATGATGGAACACTAGTAGCTCATTTGAATTTCTTTCCACGACAGCCTATTCTATCTACAATTCAGACAGTTACGTAAGACGTATGCGTATACAGGTAGATATACCAGTACGAAGGAAGCTTATGGCCAAAAAACTTAATTTAGATGAGAAAATCTTGGGGTTGCGGCCAAAATTTTGAAAAAAGAGACTGGGTCACATCATAGAGGAGACTCTAGTGCTAACAGCCAAGCTTTCGCCAATGCTTATTGCCATCTTCAGGGCTTAACGTTGAGGTTTGCGAATTTAGAACAGCAATTGCATTGAGTGCCAACGACTTCTTAATGCAGCTAATAATCGTCACAATTTTTCATAAAATTTTAAAGAACTAGACTATCATGGCGTCTTCCACTAACAGGTCAGGAAACAAACAACATATAATTGTAAATTACAAACACACACAAACGACCTTTGCATGTTTAAATTTCACATTTCACAAAGTAGCGGCCATTTTATCACCTGTTAGACCAAGAAGGTCTTTATTTAAGAAAGTCTAGATCATAAAATGTGTGTTTTTAAGCCACGGATTTAGCAATACCTACGGGTTTTAAAATTTCAACATGTAAAGGTCGTTTCTGTGTGTTTGTAATTTACAATTATATGTTCGTTTGTTTCCTGACCTGTTAGTGGAAGACGCCATGATAGTCTAGTTCTTTAAAATTTTACGAAAAATTGTGACGATTATTAGCTGCATTAAGAAGTCGTTTGCACTCAATGCAGTTGCTGTTTTAAATTGGCAAACTTCAACGTTAAAGCCCTGAAGATGGCAATAAGCATTGCCGAAAGCTTGGCTGTTAGCACCAGACTCTCCTCTATGATGTGACCCAGTCTCTTTTTTCAAAATTTTGGCCACAACCCCAAGATTTTCCCATCTAAGAAAAGGTAGGTATATCAGTATACGTTCACAGCATACCTAATAATCAGGCAGAATACCTCAGGTTGACGGCAATCATACGCTCATCCCGCCATTTTGGGTGAGTATCTGTCAAAAGAGGCATATACGCATTTCATTGCTGAGATAAAATGCATAGGCGTAAGCTGTGGGATTTTGTACACGCAGTGTTGACAGTGTATGATCTTTAAAACGGATAAGCAATGTGCCGTTTCAGTTTATGTACATATAACTTACAAATAAAACATGTACTCAAAAATGTACGGACACTATTTTTACGGATCGATTGAGGCGACAACTGATTTGACATATACAGGGTGTTCCGGTGATCATGCTACAAACTTCTAGGGCAGATAAAACACAAGAAAATAAGGAAAAAAATTCATATGAACATGGGTCCGGAAACGCTTCCTCAGGGAGCTACGGCCCTTTGAAGATGACCTTCAAAAACTGCTTTTCGTTTTATAGTTGCGGTCCTGCTGCAGCTATCGCCACCAATTTTGAAACATTAAATGTAGTTGGTAGGTCCATCGATTCAAGCCTTACGGACTTTGTCACTTTTAACCAGGGGCGCACAAGCCAGGGGGGTATTTGGGTAAATTTGGCCCTACTCCTCTAAAGCGCCAATTTCTTGGCATTTTTATATCTGATTATGATTCTCCAATGCCTTTTACACAAAAAACGTACTCTTAGTAATAGTCCCTATCTGTCAGCCCATGTTCATATGAACTTTTCATCTTATTTTCGCGTGTTTTATCACCCTAGAAGTTTGTAACATGATCACTGGAACACCCTGTATAACAGCTAATCAGGCAGCTCGCCTTTGAGCTAAAATTTATAAAAGCCTATTGGTGATATTTTGTGCCATTCTAAACTGCAGTAAGAAGAAACAGTCCCAAAATCCAAGCCAGGTCACGTTTTTACAGAAAATTACCGAAGAGCACGTATAGTATCTACCATGGGAGAATGCATGAGCAGACTAAGGCCGCTTTCCGATTTGTCGGTGCGGAAGCGGCGCGGATTCGGTTCGCTCAGTATACGCGATACCGAAAGCTTGCCGAGCACCTATATTTCAATGTGCGTTTTCTGATTGACGCGAAAAGTGCGGGCGCGGAGAGGGATCGTTTCGTTTACCGTCAGTCGGGACGAGTGTCCAGGAGCCGGTCGGCATTTTGCTGCTCGCAATCCTAGAATTTCGTATGGTGACAATATTGGTTTTAAATGATTGTGATATATGTATAAATAACTGTTAAATAACTTTGAACTAAAATGAGACCTTTTAATTACCATTTACCTTAAAGTACATACATAACGAAAATTCACGTCACTCGTTTTCGTCGATAATTTGCGGGAAATACTGAGTCAAGAGACTTGACGTCAACTTTTTTAGATTCCAACATAAGTCTGTTTAATATCAAGTTGGTTAATTGCAGGAATACATTTTTATGTAAATATAGCAAATCAGTAAGAGCTGCATGTGCTACTTGTAGTTGATGCCACATGCTTCTTTGATCCTGAGTCAATCTACCTATTCTGTCACTAGTAGTCCGTACTAGAATACTGCAGGTTGAGCCACTGCGGATAATATTGTCACGATGGCCTCTTTTTCTTCACCAAAGAATCAAACTGGACGTAACTTTCACTGTCTTACTTCACAACTTAATACAATATCTCTAAAAGGGGTGACACACGTACGAACATTAAGTACGTGGTTTTTAAGTTCGCGAACTTACTCGGCTCGACGCGGTGACACACGTGAAACTGAAATCACTCATTTTGATAATTTTCCTAAATAAACAAAACTTTTAACAAACGCCAAACACAACAAGCGTTGCGCATCGATGGCCTGCCGAAACAAAGTGGAAGCTCGCTGCTCGCAGTACGAGCCGAGACAAGCTACGAACAGGATTTCAAATCAGTTGGATCGCTGACGGTTTGCGCGACGGTTTTAAAGTACGCGTACTTACGGTGACACACAGGCGAAAAGGGTAGTCGAGCTATAAGTACGCGTACTTGCTCGTACGTGTATCACCCCTTTTAACCTTAACTCAACTCGACTCAACTGAACTGCTGCTACGCTACTCGTGGCACCTTATGTAGTTCATCGAACCACCTAGAGGATTCGAGACATTCAGATGACATTCTAGAATGCCATCCATCAGTCCAGATGATTCGATGACGTTTACACATCAAAAAATCTAACTTAACACTTTGAACGAAACATCAACAACAATACAAATAAACAATGCTATATAGAGGATGTTACAATAATATTGAATGCTTGCATCTGTGTAGTTGAACTGTCCAAATATGCAAAAAAAGACGAACTTGAATGGAATGGAATGGACTATCCGGCTTCAATCTAACGAACTGCAAATCATCCTAACAATGTCCTACCTACTAGAATGATGAGAAAAGTAAACGCGAAATTTTATTATTATTCATATTTCTCCACTGTTTGCCTGCAGCGAAATTGAACTAGAATTAGGCAGTCCAACTGTTCAAGGAGACGCAGCGAAACTTCAGTTTTCTGAGGTAACTTTAACTACAAATAGCATAATAACACTATGCTTATTCATATTATGAACATATCACAGCATACTAAACAACCAGCAAAATATTTCTATATAAAAATGGTTCCTATGGAATTTCACCTTGATGACGCCATTATGGGTGAGAAGTCTAGGTAGGGATACGAAAATAAAAAGTGTCCATACCGATACCGTTTTTCGACAAAGCCAATGAAGGCGCGTTTGGTTCGTACAGAAAATTTTATGCGCTTGACTATACTCCTCGATAATTAATTATTTTCGGTACCGACACCCGTACAAAAGTATCAATACCAGGTTGAAATCGCTCAAAAGGTATTGACGACAAAAATACTCGATACAGTAGTGTAAAATTCCAAAATGCACGAGGGTTGCTCTATACCTCCGTCAATCCACCCGTACGCAGACAGCTGTTTCACGCTTATTAGCGATCATCAGTGCGCCATAGGTTGATTAACGGAAATAGAGAGCATCAGGTCTTTCATGTTAACCAAACGTGAAACATGTATTAGCAGATGACAGAAAAGTTCTGCCGGTGCGCCATGTGGTACCCGAAGGTAACGGCAACCAAAGAGGATCGCTGCCAACGGCAGCAAACTTTTTGGTGGAACGACATGGCTCGTCCGCTTTTAGCCACCAGAGGAGCGCGGGTTCTATACGCTGCTGCGTGTGAAATCCGATATACGTAAGTTGCTCTTTACCTCCGTCAATCCACCGCAAATATGCGTGAAACAGCTGTCTGCGTACTGGTGGATTGACGGAGGTAGAGAGCAACCCTCATATTCCAATAATGTCTTATTGATTAATTTGCATAAATATAAAAAATAATTTGACAGACGGAGGGTCAGTGCCTATGTCCTAAACACTGTGGTACATCAGTACTTAAGGGTTAAAGTTTGCTTCGCCGTCAATTGTCAGTAGTTGTCTCGCAAACTTGGCTGAGCAAATAAAGTTTGACCGCTAGTCCGTCTGGTGCCTAGCATACGCCGCGCGTGTAAGTGTGAAAAAAATAAATTATTATTATTATTATTTAACAAAAGTACTCAGTTGACTTGAGTTTTTTATAAATATACTTTTTAACGCCTACAATCTCTTTCAATATAAAAGCTATAATCGTGATGCTGCTTTGTCTGGTGCATAGAATACACCACAAATGTACTTGTGAGACAGGCACCAGACGGACTAGCAGTCAAACTTTACTTGCTGATTGTGAAGAAAAATGCACCTGGTCCCACGAAGAGTGCGAGAACGCCAGAAAACGTCGAGCGGGTGAGACAAGCGCTTACTCGGAGCCCTTAACGGTCTGCACGAAGACACGCGTGAACTAACCTTAAGTCGTGAATCATTGCGCATAATATTGAAAAAACGTTTATCGTTGTATCCTTACAAGATGCGTATTGTTCAGCAGCTTAAGCCAACAGATTATGAGCAACGAGAAGACTTCGCCATTCGAATTCAAACGCTGCTTGGAGACCATGAAAGGGCAGTAATCGTCATGAATGATGAAGCTCATTTTCATTTAACTGGAGAGATAAACAAACATAATTTCCGATACTGGTCTCCAGGTGGCTTTTTCTTCACAATCATTCCTGTTGTTCTCAGACTGTTAACCCATCTGCGAATGGTATTGCGGCTCGGAATAATATCGTGGCGTCCAAGATTAAAATGAACGCGGAACAGTTGCTGCGCGGCCGTGACCGACTCAGCATTTCTAACATACGCGCCATAAGCGAACATACGGTGCTCTACGGTCCACTGCTCCATAGCTGCTAAAATGGCATTATACATCAAGGTGACTGATACCCGAATCCCCTCCCTACCACCGCTAGCAGCGTTATACTAACCATTTGAAAAACGTCCGGTTCCCGTAGGTCACCCTGTAGTTAAATTCTCTGAATTAGCGTTTAAAATAGTTCCTCATTCCAAGGGACCACGAAACATCTACAGTATATTCGATCCTAAGATAGACTCCAAATAAACAGTCGCATGCAACATTCGCGTGGTTACTGTCCGCTAACGTCTGCGAACGCGCCAACTATAATCCAGTGCAATTATGAAATTTTATATGACTATTTAAAAGAGTTGCCCTATGAGCCCATTGCAACTCAAAAGTAGCCAGTTGCCAGTTTGAAATGATCATTAGGCAATGAACACTTGACATTGCATAGTTGGATCTACTTTCCAGTCAGCCTTGGAGATTTTGACTTGCCAGATTATAACACACAATTTACACATAATGTACTGGACTATTAGGGACCCCACCGACACGAGCCGATCACGCACGCGGGCTTGTTTTCATTTGGTCTAGCTTGGCTGTGAATACAGTATATTTAGTTAGAAACGAATCCTAGAAGGACAGTTTTGGTATACATGAATCAACATAACTTTATACGGCGTCTACGTTACTAGAATAACTAATCCTATCCAAATATCCAAATCGTTTAGCATTGATAACAAAGAGCGATATTTTGAATCTTGCCGATGCCAATCAGATACGAATGGCTGCTGAACAACGTTATTGGAGACTGTCCAATACCAGGAATTACACAGGCATTAAACGTTACTGCTAGCTTAATCGCACCGAGAGTTATGTTCCGGTGCATTGCACTTTCATCCATGGTGTAACTTTCATCCATGATGCTTTTAATTCTGTACTATCCACACTGAGAAAACCAGCCCTGTTAAAGTGTTTAACTGGTAAAGGGGTGATACACGTACGAGCAAGTACGCGTACTTATGGCTCGACGACCTTTTTCGCCTGTGTGTCACCGTAAGTACGCGTACTTTAAAACCGTCGCGCAAACCGCCGGCGATCCAACTGGTTTGAAATCTTGCTCGTAGCTCGTCTCGGCTTGTACTGCGAGCCGCGATCCACCACTTTGTTTCAGCAGGCCATCGATGCGCAACGCTTGTTGTGTTTGGAGTTTGTTAAAAGTTTTGTTCATTTAGGAAAATTATCAAAATGAGTGATTTCAGCTTCACGTGTGTCACCGCGTCGAGCCGAGTAAGTTCGCGAACTTAAAAACCGCGTACTTGAAGTTCGTACGTGTCACCCCTTTTACATTTTTAATAGCCTATATTAAAGTTGCGTGCTGTTTCTGAAAGGTAGCTTCATAGTGAGTCATAAAAACTGAATTCTAATACTTCGATTTTGTCACAGAAAACGCATATTATTGTAACAATTAAACTGGTTTAAGTACTACTACTTTCAATTAAACATTTTAATAGTACCGATTAACGAGACTTACTATAAAAATAAATCAGTAACTGTCGTTATGAGTATTCCTATCGTAGACACTTCAGGTTACAATGACAATTAAACTGGTTGAAGTACTGCAATTTCCAATTGAACATCTTAACTGCCAGAGTTAAAGGATATTACAGCTGTGATAAGTCACGAAATACGCATAACGTCGTTTCTCGAGGTAGGGGATGTTTACCATGCTCCATCTCTTTTCTTCTTTGTAGAGGGCAAGTGGGTGAGTGCGATAAAGATAGATGCTCCTCACTGTTGTTTTACACTTCAGTTAGTCGCTGGTGGTTACAGTACGGTGAAAAGTGTAAGATGCATTCACTGTTCGATTTTACTATCACATACCATTTTGTGTTCCTATAAGTTTTATGCGTGCTTGTGCTTATGCTTATGGCTTTGGAGTACAAGAGTCGTACATTTCCGGTAACTTTGCTGTAAGATCAAAATATGTAACAATTTTCCAATGACATTATGTGTTTGTAGGTGTAATAGACGTTTTATGTGCAATAATAACTTTTTTGTTATGATAAACTAAAGATTTTGATTTTTGTTGTAATGATTTTTAATTAATTATTTTAACAGGAATGAAGATTATTTTGAATCTATTTGTTTTTTTTTAATCCCTCTAATTAAATGTAGGAATTATCCGTTGTAAATTAAGAAAAAAATCAGTATTGAAAGTTTTTCATTATAACAGTTTAATTCATTATCTGTAGAAAAAGAAAAGAATGTCACAAATAAGTAACCGTAATAAATAATCCTATTTAATTGAGGGTACTAAACAAGTGGATAACCTTGGAGACGTGGTTTAATTGTAACTATTAAACTAAACTCACAGTGACAGTGACATTTTTCTAACAACCACTGATTTGATGTAGCTCGATACCACAATTAATTCTAAACAGAATTCACTATTCAATTGCAGCAATTAAACAGTTTTAGTTGTCACGTATTTTGATGCAAAACTTAATTGCGGTGATTAAAATTTTAATCGTAGCGATTAAAGTTTTCTCTCAGTGCAGGGTGGCACACGTAGGTGTGACATGATGATACATTTATTTATTAGGGATCTATTCTGTAAATTTCTGGTTATTTTAAACAGAGTCGCTAAAAGGTTAATCACAACAGCTAGGTTAAAAGACAAACCATCATTGGTATTCGGTAAACATAAAATTTAATCGGGCGGTTATGCGAGACGTTTTAACTGTTGCTGTTAAAAATTAGTATACAGGCAACGACCTATGCATGCAATGTTGTCGTGTCTCATGTTAACACTGTTCACAGACAGTGTGGAATCTGATGAATCAGTGTTGCTTAACTGAAACCTCACACGGTAGCCATGCATGTGAGAAAAATGAAGCTGGTGTACTCACTATTGTATATGAAATATTTTAGGAGACAAAATTAGCTATAGCTGGGAAGCGGCAAAAATATATTAAAGCGAAGTGTACTCTTTAAACTGAATTCCAAGCTTTCGGAGAACTATGCCTCCATCATCACGGCTGTTGCCTGGATATGCTCTAAGGCCACATTCTTGCAATATACATACAGGGTGAGTTTTTAGTAACGGCTCGTTCGATAACTCCACTACTGTAGAAGATAGCAAAAAAAGATGTACATGAAAGTTGTAGCCACGGATATGCTTCTTGCTCAGAAAATATTTGGATTTATACAGGGTGATCCATAACTACGTGGCGATGCAAACATGCATTTTTTTAAGTGAGACACCCTATATATTATTTCATACTCAAATTCTACTAATGATTTCAGTTCTTCCAATATAGGATATTGTTACATTATACAGGGTATTTCAAAAGTTATGACCATTTTTATATTCAAATCGCGGCCAAATGAACGTACTGAATATCAAAAAGTAATGAATCAAAAATTATTTTTTTCACAAGAACGATTAAGAATATCCTCTAGTTTTAAAATCGGCTATAAAACAAGCCCGCGACGCATAATCGTATACAGGGTGATGTAGAATGCAAAATATAGATTTTCTCTCTTTTTTTAAATATAACCCCCAATATTTTTTTATACCATAGAATTGCTTTTAATATGCTCTTTCATCCTTGTGTAGCACTTATTGTACCTACGTCCATCAGTTTCCGAGATACTTAGATTTTTCGGTAAATTTAAAATTTAGCTTCTATTTGTGTACTGAAATTTGTTTGTTTTTGAGAAAGTACTATCGAATTTGTTTCTTATTTAACGAACAACTAAAATATAAGGTCATATGATACTATTTGATGAAGTCAAAACCCTAAACCATCGAGATAATAAAGTCAAGTCTGCTGAGGAAACAATTTTGTAGGCGTGATGCATAATTATCAAGCAGATTTATCAGGTAAGCTTTGAAAAATTGACAGTTTTCATATCCTGCTCAATAATTCCATACTGTGTGAAAAACCAGCCTTAAAAATTAATTTTTCCATTGAAGGTATTTAGGAGAATCTTTGAGAAATTGTCTACTTGCCTCTAGAATATATCAACTGTGAACAGCAATATCCAGAACGGAGGTACTCTAAAACTTATGCGTTTGGAAGATTCAAGAATCGTTTTATTTGGACTGTGTCGTTTAATATTTCATAGCTTACCTGATAGATCTGCTTGATAATTATGCACGACGCCTATAAAATTGTTTCCTCAGCACACTTGACCTATATTATCTCGTTAATTCAGTGTTTTGACTTGATAAAGTACTAGTATGGCCCTATATTTTAGTTATTTGTTAAGCAAAAATAAAATTTGATAGTATACTCTCAAAATAAATAAATTTTAGTAAACAAATAGAAGGTATATTTAAAATTTGTAGAAAAATCGAAATATCTCAGAAACCAATGAAAGCAGCCATAAGTGCTAAACAAAGATGAAAGAGCATATTAAAAGCAATTCTTTGGTATAATAAAGTATTGGGGGTTACATTTAAAAAAAAGAGAGAAAATCCATATTTTGCATTCAACATCACCCTGTATACGATTATGCGTCGCAGGCTGTTTTTATAGCCGATTTTGAAACTAGAGGATATTCTTAATGTTTTCATGTAATTAAAATGATTTTTGATTCATTACTTTTTGATATACGGTACGTTCATTTGACCGCGATTTGGATATAAAAATGGTCATAACTTTTGAAATACCCTGTATAATGTAACAATACCCTATATTGGAAGAACGAAAATCATTAGTAGAATTTGAATATGGAATAATATTTAGGGTGTCTCATTTAAAAAAATGCATGTTTGCATCACCACGTAGTTATGGGTCATCCTGTATAAACCAAAATATTTTCTGAGCAAGGAGAATATCCGTGACTACAACTTTTATATACAACTTTTTTCGCAATCTTCTACAGTAGTGGAGTCACCACATCGACCGTGCCGATACTAAAAACTCACCCTGTATATGCCTGACAGTTTGGCGTTCCGCTCCACAGTCGCAAAGTGGGGACGCTTGTTCCATTTAAACAACGAATCACCGTGCACCTGTTACTAACACTACCAGAGTGCGTCTCTATGGCTGCGCATGAGAAAATTTCAAATTATGGAGTACGGTAAGCGTGAAATATTAAACCAGCCATATAATTTTTCTCGTAAAAACTTTCCGAGCAACTTTCCGCAGGAATTCTTCAAATCCATGTGGTATCAGAATGAAATTTCCTGTACTTAAAACAAATAATAAACTGAGTTTATGACAACATATAAATTAGGAAACGGCTATGAAACATTTTACGGCTCAACATCAGAACTCTGCACAATCGATATGCCTGTAAGGTCCACAAGCGTACACTTTTATTGCTGGGCCGTTAGAACTATACACTATACAGAATGACTATCTCTATCAACAATTGAAGCCTAGCTACAGAACGACGGAAATCACCTGTTAAGCGTCGATGACACGGGGCTAGTTTACTAGTTACAAGTCAGCTAGTTTGCTAGCAGCTAGCAAACTATCCTCGTGTCATCGGATTTTTTACTATCTGCTAATTGAGGTTTTGAATACATTTTTTTTGTAATAAATGGTAAGATCATACATAAGTTTTATAACAAAACTGTCTTTTTTTTATTGAGAAAACAAAGCCGCGTTAACCTCTAAGTGTTATTAGCGGCGGATGTGATTATATATTGTGTAATACATGGATTTCACTAAGATACTGTTTTTGTTTTATTTTTTTTCGCAATAATTCAAAAGTTATATCAAAATAAAAATGGGTATTTGAATCGAGTACCGAAAACACGCCCATGGCTCCCGAACCGGTGTGACGTCACCATGGCGGTAAGGATGCTCCTTTGACCAACGACGTCCTACTCCGATACTAGATTCTAGATTCCCAGCCAATCGCGAAAATACGTACTGGTAAACTGGTAACTAGTGTATGTTTGTTGCAACACAGTCGATGAATAAAGTTTGAAGCTCGAAACGAAGTCTACGATCGAAATAAATATGTTTTTGAATGTCTGAAGTTGAAGTCAGATTACAGATTCCAGTAAATAAGTACCTAATCAAATGTGTTTCGTTGAAAAGATCTCCTCAATCGAAGGATGGGCCAGTGGTTAGAGAGTCCGCTAGAAATCTCATGATCTTTGGATCGAAACCCAGGCCTTCAAACTTTTTTTTTATTTTTTTTTTATCAAAAATTTTATTGATGTGCTTTTTGAACTTGTTACGCACATTTTTTCTACGATCAACATAAAGATGTGTTTGAATCAAATTTTGTTAGACATATTACTTGCACTGCACAGTGCTTGTTGGATTTTTATCAAAATTTAATGTTGTTAAGCTTCATTACCCAAAGTTAAACAAATAATAATACCGAGTGATAAACAGAATGCGATTACGAGTTTGAATTACTTTTTTTACATTAAAAAACTTAAAAATGAATGAATTGAACGGACGAAGGGATTTTGTTTTATTAAC
Organism: Callosobruchus maculatus; assembly: GCA_951848785.1. Lineage (NCBI taxonomy): Eukaryota > Metazoa > Arthropoda > Insecta > Coleoptera > Chrysomelidae > Callosobruchus > Callosobruchus maculatus. The sequence continues at coordinate 8,335,644 of CATOUR010000040.1, forward strand.
CAACTATTACATTTAAAAAAAATGAATGGCGATTGATATTGACGGACAAACCTCATTTCCACAGATTTTTTAATTGTCCACCGCCTCCTGTACTTAGTTTTTGCACTGTGCAGTGCAAGTAATATGTCTAACAAAATTTGATTCAAACACATATTTATGTTGATCGTAGAAAAAATATGCGTAACAAAAGAAAAAACCACGTCAATAAAATTTTTGATAAAAAAAAATTAAAAAAAAGATTGGAAGGCCTGGGTTTCGATCCAAAGACCCTGAGATCCACATGCGGACTGTCTAATCACTGGGCCATCCTTTTGAGGAAATCTGTTCAAAGAAACACATTTGATTAGGTACTTACTTATTGGAATCTGTAATCTGACTTCAACTTCAAACATTCAAAAACATATTTGTTTCGATCGTAGACTTCGTCTCGAGCTGCAAACTTCATTCATTGACTGTGTTGCAACAAATATACACTAGTTACCAGTTTAGCAGTACGTATTTTCGCGATTGGCTGGGAATCTAGGATCTAGTATCGGAATAGGACGTCGTTGGTCAAAGGAGCATCCTTACCGCCACGGTGACGTCACATGGGTTCGGGAGCCGTCGGCGTGTTTTCGGTACTCGATTCAAAAACCCATTTTCATTTTGATATAGCTTTTGAATTAGTGCGAAAAAAAGAAAACAAAAACAGTTTTGTTATAAAACTTATATATGATCTTTCCATTTATCACAAAAAGAAGTACTTTTTTCTTAATTCAAAACCTCAGTTGACTATCCGATTGTAAAAACACTTCGATTAAAATAAAATGCCGGGCTAATTAAAGCCTCAAGTACACGCGGCGAGTTTACTAGCTAATAGCCAGCTTTTTTACAAGCCGCTGGTAAACTAGTCCTGTGTACTCAATGCACTCGCTCCGTTGGCTGCTAGTAAAAACGCTCTGCAAAAAACTGAACTGCCGGCGAGTGTACTCGCCACTGGCCGGCTTTTGAGCGAGCTAGCCTGTAAACTAGATACGCGTACTTGCATTAGCTTGTGCATAAGTGGCTAGTAGCACTGGCTTTCACACGCCAACTAGCTGGCTACTGAGCGAGTAGGAAATATACTGTGTACTTTATTAGTAGCGTACTCGCCGACTTGCTGGCTTTTTACAAGCCGGCTTGTTAGCTAGTAAACTCGCCGCGTCTACTTGAGGCTTTACTCGCCATTCGCAGAATTGTTGGCTTGTAAGCTGGTTAACTAGCCCTGTGTCATCATCGCTGCTAGTGACCTGGTTGCGAGTAACTATGTATTTTGGCTGTTAAGTCTCAAGTACACGTGGCGAGTTTACTAGCTACAAGCCAGAATTTTTACAAGCCGCTCGTAAACTAGTCTCGCTCTGATAGCTGCTTTTAAAAATGCACTAGAAAAAGTTGAACTGCCGGCAAGTTTACTTGCCTCTCGCCGGCTTTTGAGCGAGCTAGCTTGTAATTTAGCTACGTGTACTCGAAAGTGCTTGTGCATAAGTGGCTAGTAGCATTGGTTTTCACACGCCAACTAGCTGGCTACTGAGCGAGTAGGAAATGTTTTGAGTACTCGATTACTAGCACACAAGCCGGCTTGTTAGCTAGTAAACTCACTGCGTGTACTTGAGGCTTAAGGAATGATACTAGAATTTTGAGAAACGGGATTTCAAAGCAATTTCTGTAACCATGGGCTTACCGTGGCTACAGTTATAGTAGCATGGCGCGCATGGATCGCAGAAGGGTGAATGCAGCGAGCTAGAGGTTCTGGAGCACGTAGAAGAACTACAGGCCAGCAAAATCATCGTCTACAACTACTGGCCCTTCGAGACAGAATGGGATTCACTTGAGCTGTTGCTGACGCTTGATATGTAACTGTAGGGAGGCCCATTCGAATCCGCACGGTGTGCCACAGATTGAGTGCAATGGGTTTAGGATCATATCGTCCGCATCTAGTGCTTCCACTTGCTGCTACTCATCGTCCTAAATGCTTAGATTGGTGCCAAGAGCACCGACAATGGCATGCTGAGTGGCATCAGACAGCCTTCTCTGACGAGTCCAGTTTTTATCCGGGGGCACATGACGGACGCCAAGGTGTAAGACGACGACGGGGTGAACGACGTTATATCCACTTTGCTATTGAGCGCCATGTCCACCGTCCTATTGGTTTGATGGTTTGAGGTGCCATTGTATTTAACAGCAAGTCGCCTTTACTTGAGATTCGTGGCACAATGAGTGCGCAACGTTATGTGAATGAGGTGTTAAAACCAATTGCCGTTTTTTGTCCTCAAATTGGAAGTGTATCGATGAGGTTCCTACAGGAAGCTGAGGTCAGGGTACTCACCTGATGAGCGTGGGATCACCCGATTTATCGATTTATCGACAATGGAAGCATATGGGATTGCATGAGTAGATACATAGACGGTTTATCCAATCCTCCGACCACGCTGGACGAACTGGAACATGCTGCGAGGGCAGCTTGGGAGGCTGTACCTCTGTAGTTTATCAACAACCAGATCACGAGCATGCCGCGTAGGCTAGAGGAGCGCATTCGTCAACATGGAGTGCCCACCCATTATGTTCTGTTGTGTGTCTTTATAAAATAATTATGGCAAATGCGCTGGTTTGTTATTGTATTTAGTCCTACCGCATTTCATCAACCACAGCTCTTTTTTTTCACTGTTCGGATTTTGCTTGCGAGTAGTAAATATTTGAAGTTATGGAAAAGCATCCAAAGGTAGCTTTTATAATTTTCCGTTGCACGGCACGGCACGATAATGTAGGTCGTGCCGGGTCGTGGAATACTGCTGCGGTATGAACCGTCGGAAAAGCTTTTATAATTCCACGATAAAATCGTTTCAGTCTGCTTCAGTCAGTGATCAAGGACAAACGGCGGTTACTCCTTCTTTATTTGTTGTATTTGAAGCGTAAAAAGAGACAAATCACAAGGAGGTATTGGGGACACCCGTTACTAAAAGTAAAATACCTCGAAGGGTCGTACTACACTCTTTTTTGAGAAACTCAAAAAATATCCAGAGAAGTTTTCCAATTACTTACAGGATGTGAATGAAAACTTCTCATTATTTTCGGTCACTACAATTCGGTCTTTAAATTCCGAGATAGATTTATCCCAAATACAGGGCCTAGCTTCAACGAGTTCCAACAAAGTTATTATATCGTACTTAAACGCCATTTTGTTTGTCACGATACACGTATGCTTGTTGCAAACACGCTTCTGCCGCTCGGCGGCACGATAGGGAGCTAAGACAGCTACGACGACGGCACAGCATAATATTGTCATTCACGGCATACCGTTACCGTCGACGGTGAATTAAAAGCATCTCCATATAATCCTGTACAAGTGTACATTTTGCTCTCTCATTTATACGTAACGATAAAAACGTGCCGTACCGTGCCGTGTAACGGCAAATTATAAAAGCGACCAAATACTAACGATAAATTGAAACAACAAAATTATTTTCTGTGTAGTCATGACAACAGTGTTTAAAGGAACCGAGTATTGTACGGTTTGATGCAAAACCCATTACAAACGTCAATTTATTCATAGGAAATTAACAGATCAATTTGCAACTGGTTGGCGGTGGCGGACCGCTGGCATTATGGCACGGATTAATGGGGTGTGGCAATGAATGTGATTTGTTGGAAAGGTAGTCTAGGCTGTACACAGATAGTATACCTACGGGCAGTAACGTATTGTGTAAGACATGCGTGGTCATGATCCGACGAACTGTTGGTTCTTGGGCTATTCGGCCGGCGCCGATACGCTCCGCCGCTTTGGTACGTTTCGCTGCTTGACGTTTCACCAACACGAGTGGTCGGCATCCTCAGAAGCTGACGTCACCCGTTCGGCGTGTTCCGAGAGACTGAGACCGCGTAATAGCGTTGGTAGTAGGTTCTTTCCAACAGCATATTTCGTACCGTCCACTGAACCGTAACGAAACTGTTTGGATCGTTTGTGGTGCGCATGAGTTGATTTTGGATGGTTTCGTGACCGTACAAACAGAAAAATCTCTCAGAACGGTTTCTTCTCTTATTCCACTGGACTCGTGTCAGTTCTGACAGCTATCAAAAAATCTAACCCCCGATTTCATTTCAAAAGCCATCGACAAACGCCAAGACGCCAAGAGCTTTATTAAAATTGATCGGGGCCTGAGTTTTCTGAAAGAACCTGGGTTATGTACTCCATAAAAATGACCGAATTTATCATAACATAACATGTATAACATTATTGTTTGATTCCATTTCCATTTTTGGCTTTGGTGAAGTTTCGGCCAACAAACGAGCCAGCCAAACAACAAGCAACAGCAAAAGAAAAGAAGCAAAATCAAATCACATTCAGTCTCAACACTCAAGACTCAAGGAAGAAAGAAAACAGAAGGCGCATAGAAATGACAAAATGAAATTGTGTATCGCCCAGTATATGGCGAACTGACACGTCGTGTCAAAATTTCGACGTAAAGATTTTATTGAATTGTTGGCGATAAAGGTTGAATTTAATATGGAGAATGAGTTTGAGGGGTCACTGGTTGACCCCTCCAAGGCCACGAATGGAGGTAACACGGTGGGCAGTATGGAGATTGATACCAGGCTGCAAAAACCTGAAAGCACGCGGGACCATCAAGAGACGTCACCACTGACAGCTGGGGAGGCGAAACACCGTAGCTCTGGAGCTGAACCTCAGAACTTCCAGAAGATCATAGCAGACCAAGCAGCACTAATTAAGGACCAGGCAGAGCAGATTAAGCGACTGACGGACTGCGTTGAACAACTAAATACCCAGGTTTTTAATTTAACCAATATTCTTAATAAATGTATGCCCAGTGACAGTTCTTCCAAATTATCAAAACGTAGACATGATAGCCCAACTAGTGACCAACATACGGAGACTGAAGGAGATATACAGGGTGGTGATTTCACTACTGCCCGTCGTCGCAAAAAGCGAACTGTTCGTAAAATCGACGAATTTCCACCTTTACCGACGCACAGATCCCCAACTAGTGAAACTTCACTAAACCAAATACCATCTGTGTCGGTTCCTTCTACCTCTGCCAGCCAGCCAATGGTTGCATAAGCTCCAAAAAAGGTTATTTCACTATCTCCTACTGCTCCATCGGCTGGCAGCAACATCGCTGCTTCGCCGTCTCAAGCTACTATTGATACACAGGCTGAACAAGCTCGCCAAGGCCGAGTAACTCCTGTTGTATTAAGGGATGCAACGAGATGGCGCACTATTAACTATTCCTTTATTAGCCTTGGCATAAAGATTACGCGTGCAGGAGCTGTTGATGCTGGGATACGTATAGTACCCAAAAGCGAGGACGATTATCGGAAGATAATCCGTCTTTTTAAAGAGGAAAATATTCCTCACCATACATTTCCTCTACCCTCCGAGAGAAATATCCACGCTGTCATCAGAGGGATCCCAGCATCAACTAAAGAGCAGGAAATCAAAGAGGAGCTCGAGCAGAAGAGTTATGCTCCCCACCACATAATTCGCCTGAAGCGCAACGGTGGCGTGCCCATGCCTTTGGTAGTGCTGATTCTGCCAAAGACAGAAAAATCTCAGCAGGTTTTTAATGAGCACGAATTTCTAGGACTGTCTGTCAGAGTTGAGGTGCAAAAGAACTTCCGATTGATAGGGCAGTGTCACCGCTGCCAGAAGTATGGACACGCTCAGTCGTACTGTACTGCTTCTCCAAAGTGTCTGAAATGTGCCCAAGACCACATGACACATCTGTGCCCTCAAACAGGACAAGAGGTGCGCAAATGTGCGAACTGTGGTGGGGATCATCCGGCAAACAGTCCCACCTGCAGATTCACTCCTAGGAGGAATCTACAAGTCATCGCACAAAGGCGAACCAACTCATACGCGGACGCAGCCAAGGTTGCAACCTTGACTACTCCTGCTGCCTCGAGCTCACCTTCGACTGCTCAAAGCGTGGTCTTGGCAACAGCGCTCAAGTCCTTACAGCAAATAATTAGTCCTCTGATAAGCGCCACACAGGCCTTGCAGGCGATTTTTCCGGTAAATGTCTAGGTACAATAGTAGACAGCCTGCATTTATCAAAATTCTTTTTTGGAATTGTTTAGGTCTAAGGGACATTCCCAAAAAACGGGAGTTTCACCAAGTTCTTTTGGATGAATGCATAGACGTAGCTCTGCTGCAGGAAACATTACTTAATCCGAGAGATCGTCTAGCTTTCTCGAATTATGATGTCATCCGCGCTGATAGACTGAATGGACGGGGTGGCGGCTTGGCGGTGCTGATCAAACGTGGTATTGACTATCACAGAAGCACAAATGCTGAGATGCGAACCATCGAGGCAGCTTCTGTGGTGGTCAATATGGCAGGAGGCATCCCGTTGAAGATCACATCGGTGTATGTCAGGTGTGGTGCCAGGTTACGTGAGGCGGACTTGGAGGTCCTCTTGGACTACTCGGGTCCGCTTCTCGTGGCAGGGGACTTCAACTGCAAACATCGAGCATGGCATTCCAGGCTAAATTCTACTAGTGGAATTCGGCTGTATAACCATGTAGTACGAAATGGGTGTCTCATACATAGCACTGACGAGCCTACACACTATCCATTCAATCATCTTCAAGCACCAGATGTAATTGATTTTGCAATACCTAGAAGCTGTAGATACAGTATTACTTCTCGAGTCATGTATGACATCTCAAGCGACCATCTTCCTGTAGTTTTGGAGGTGGGTGATGGGAATACTTTGGAGGAGGAAACTCCTCCAAAGAAACGCGCTGATTGGGAACTATACAAGTCCCTTCTCAGAGAGTTTCCAGATATCCCGATCATAGATGATGAGAATGAAATAGATGCCGCTCAAATGGAATGGACAGGGTTTGTTCAACAAGCTTTACAACGTGCAGCCGTTCTTCCTGTACGGAGACCGGGCAGACCTTTCCCCCCTGCCGACATTAGAAAAAAAATATCTGATAAAAGGTCAGCAATCAAACAGGCGAAAAGATCTTGTCATCCCGACGACATCCGTAGGGCAACAAATCTTGTCCATGAAGTGAGAAACGCTCTTCATGAATTCCGAAACGAGCAGTGGAGCGACTTTCTGGCGGGAATGCTTGACTCAAGTGTTCCTCTCTGGAAAGTAGCAAAATCGCTCAGGAATGGCAAACGGGAACAACTTCCCCATATCCATGGTCCTGGAGGTGTTGTCTTCACGACTGAGGAAAAGGTGGAGGTTTTTGCTGATGCCATGGAAAATCAGTTCTCACCCAACTATGATCTGAATAATGACCTCGATGAGGAGCGACAAATTGTAAGATCCGTCAGGAGATATTTTAGGACCAATGGCGTCAGTGGCGATGATGCTTCTATTTGTGATTCCTCTTCTGAAGATTCTTCTTCGGAAAATTCTTCTACAGAAGCTCTACATAGCACACCCGAAGAATCACAAGTGATTCCTCATTGCACACCAGCAGAGCTTCAAGGTCATATTAAAGACCTAAATGTGCGTAAAGCACCTGGAGATGACCAGATCACAAATAAGGCATTGAAGTTACTTTCGCCGAAGGCTTTGACATATCTGGTGGCAATAATTAACGCAATTCTCAGAACTCAGTACTTTCCAGGGGCATGGAAGGTTGCTGATGTCATCATGATTCCAAAGAAGGTGGGTTCGATTTTTCCGCGCAGGATTATCGTCCCATTAGTCTACTGTCTGCGCCGTCTAAGCTTGCCGAAAAGGTGATTAAACGTCACCTTGAGAATTGCTCGTCAGATCACAACACGATTCCTGACGTTCAATTTGGATTTCGGTCTGAGCACAGCACGGAGTTGCAGGCAGTCAGGCTGGTGGAGCGTATAACCAGTGGATTCACTCAAGACAAAAGTACTGGCATCTTGCTTCTGGATGTATCAAAGGCTTTTGACAAGGTGTGGCATGAGGGCCTCCTCTATAAATTAATTCAAAAGGGTTTCCCATTTTGGCTTCTAAAACTTTTAAAATCCTTTCTCGAAGGAAGGAAATTTAGAATCAAAATTAACAATACTTTTTCGACATTACGGCCCATAAAGGCCGGTGTTCCTCAGGGTTCGGTCCTTGGACCTATCCTTTATTCACTTTTTATACATGACGTCCCTTGCCCCAGCAACTGTGAAGTCTATCTCTACGCTGACGACACTGCGATTGTAGCTCAGTCGCGGACTGGAAATCTAGTCCGCGATGAGTTGCAGCTCGCGGTGGATGAAGTGTTAGAGTGGGCGGATCGGTGGCTCATCAAAATTAATCATTCGAAAACGCAGGCTATATATTGTACCAAAAAACGTCGTGGTGCCCCGTTAGAGGTCTCAGTAGACGGTACTAGGATTCCATGGGAAAATTCTGCCAAGTACCTAGGAATTACTCTCGACAAGGGCATGACTTGGCAGAAACACACTCAAGCGTTAAAAACAAAATTCGAAATTACGTTTCGTCAACTCTACCCTATGTTATGTAGAACTTCAAAATTGAGTCTGATAAATAAAATTCGACTTTATAAAATGATTATTAGACCAGCAATTACCTACGCATGTGCGGCTTGGTGTTTCCTCGCCAAGACGCACATGCGAAACCTGCAGGTTCTGCAGAGCAGGACATTGCGTACAATAACTAACGCCCCATGGTATGTTTCTAACGAAACCCTTCACAGGGACCTCGACATCCCTTACTTGAGGGATTACATTAAACAACAGGCGCAACGACGTTATAGTCAAGCGGAATCACACAGCAACCCTCTGTTGCGCGAGTCAGTGGACTACACAGTCGAGCAAGTTCGCAAGCACACAAGGCCGCGGCTCGCACTGTGATCAAAATCAAATCGTGCAAATTTGGAAACAACTAAATTTTTGCCCTTTTAGATACCAAACCTCAAAATTAACCCTTTTGGTTAAACCCAAAAATTACCGAACTCAAATAGTCTATGTCAAGCTATACCCTCCAACCGACATACTTCCTCCTCTTTGCTCTTCTCCTTCCTTCCTCTCTTTTTCTTCCCTTACTTCTTTGACTGGTCTCTGGGTAGCCAGACCTGACAGACCGATCGACCGACACGACTGCAACTAAGAGCAAAGGTCCTCCGGACCGCTGTGACAGACAATGACGAATAGTAATGAAATTGTACGTCAAGCGGGCGATTTACTTTCTAATGCGCATGTCAGTCCTCACAGTCCTTACTCTGGACCAAGTACCGATTTGACCGTACAGAAACCGTCCCATGAACGGTAACGAAGTCTGTTGGAACGCTTTATGGACCGTTTCATGAACGGTCACAAAACGTGCTGGATCGTATTTCACGTTCTGCGCATGTCCGTGACGATACATTGTACGGTATTCAGGCCTGTTGGAAAGAACCTAGTGTTGGCACTTATATTCCCTGGATTGGGAGTAGGGGCGGCTGCGCTGTGCACGCCGATGCCTGTGGCACTCCTGCGAGTCCCAGAATCTTTGCGTCTCTTAAGGCGGGTATCCATATTCTGTTGAGCTTATATGCTTCTTCCTTATTGTTGAAGTTATTCTTATGTTTATCAGTCTCAATGGACTCCCTGTACAACCTGGCGTAATGAGAGGCGATCGTAGCCAGAACCTATGTATCTTGTGGTTACCGTTTTATGCAGTGCATGGTTAACTGCAGCAGTCTTTTTTGTCTGACCTAATCGGCAATTTGATTTGATTGATTCGATTTTGAACAAGTCGACATTAATCCCCTCCATTTTTCATTTTGGGGATTTATGAAAAATGACGTTTATGCTGTAAAAATACATAATGAAGAACAATTATGTAGAATAATTATGGAATCGCCAGATAGATGTCATAATAACCTAGGAATATTTCAAAGATACCGTCAATCATTAATAATAATAATAAAAAACGTCTTTATTTTATTAATTTACAGTAGCGGGCGAAGTTTAGCTCAAAGCTATACTTCCACTTAACCATTAAGAACAAGAATAGAAAAATGCTTTGAAGTACAAGGGCAACAATTTGAACATCTAAAAACATAAGGCTGGTTGTACAATGCAGGCTTAGGCTTCGGCTTAAGGTAAACCGACGTTAAACCACATCAGTTGCAAAACGTCCATTGTACAATGCTGGCTTAGCCCTCCACTCCAAGCTTAAAACAAGCTTACGTAAGCCGAAGCTTAACGCGACCTTAGCTGAGGTTTAAACCTAACCTGATACAAGTGACATGATATGTCAAGGATGATCCTTCAAATTGCTTGTCACTTTATTAGGTCATATTTTTGAAAGATTTGTGTCTAATTTAACAAAGAGAGCAAATGAAAAAACAGAGACAGAAACGGTCGTTGCCGAAATTTGACACAAACTGTCAGAAGTGTCTAACCAAAAAGGGTTATTTTTCGGATGATTACGACAGTACGTATTGCTTCATTGATGCCAACTGTAATGAATTTCATTATCAACCAGGTTTAACTAAGCCGACGATCGTACAACGGGTACCGACTTTAAGCCTGAGCTTAGTTAAGCTTAGGCTTAACAAAGCGCGTGTTAAAACTCGCATTTGTACAACCGGCTCATAATGTTTTGTTTTAATTAATCATATTTTTCATCATGAATAAAAAAAATAATTTTTTGAATAATTTGCGTGCGATGTCGGCCTTCAGATGTATTTGTACTGGAACCATTGTTTCTAGCGACTTGGACAAGGTGTACCTTCCATACGTATAAAGGAGGGATAATAAATTTTCAAAAATGACATACAGTGCATAGCAAAAAAGTGACGATCGATCCAATAGAGTTTCAACTCTGTATGTAGCGCCCTCTATCAGTAACCACAAAACTAAGACCAAATTTGAACTTAGCATGCTAAAGCCCATGTATACCATATTTTATCCATTTCTTGCGTCTCTGGCTAAGGATATTAAAAAAATCCCAAACAAAATTAAAATTCAACACCCCGTACCTTTAACCGGCCCCCGTGTGGGGGCGGGTTAGAACATCTCCCATCGTATATCCCGCATGTCGTAACCCAAATTCCAAAAGTATATACAATGTGCATACATTGGATATCGAATCAACGGATATGTATATCCACAAATGGAGCAAGAATGTCCAAAGGATGTCTAATGGACATCAAAAAAATATATATTGCATGTACGTTTGTCGCGAACTTTCACATCCATGGCATATCCATATATGTACATATGTACGTCTAATGTAAATGCATAGTATATGTAACGTAGTCCAGGTATGAACATGTATATTCATAATATATACCATGTATATGCTTACATACCAAAGTATATACATTGTACATACAATAATTATGTAGATCCACAAATGGAGCATGAACGTCTAATGGATGTAAAATAGACATAAACAAATTTAAATTTCATGTACGTTTGTAGCGAATTCACACATCCATGGTATATCCATTAAATGTACATTCATGTACTTTTAATGCACATGCATAGTCTATGAAAGTTTAATGTAGAGGCAGAAAGATAAATAAACTTCATACCTTCATTATGTATTGTTATTAATTCAATTTCTAGTTACAATAATAACACTTGGCAAAATCGATTACTATGGCTCTAATCTCTTTCCTGTTGGACGGAATGTCTAAAACCACAAAGAAATCAAGGTTATAAAATTTTGTAGGTGATTTGTTCCGCTTACGACTTACCGTCAAACGCTAGATGCGAGTGTTATCAGTAGCCAGATGATAAGTAACATTGCACAATATTTCAGTCGATCACGTAATCAGGCACAACCAGCACCAACACACACACGCTAACTACGGCGAATGGCTAGAAATCAGCAATGGCGGCACTAGCTGTCCTTCGCGCAGGCGTAAACTACTGGATGTATATATGATACGTAGACCAACATCTTATGTATATTCGCATATGCATGTACCTACGTGAATATACATAGTATATTACACTAGTGTATATCATTTTTCATATGTACATTCAACGTCCTATGAATATCCAAGATATACATGTTCAAACTGGAATATCTAATGTACATTCTATGGATGTACATATTCATATAGTGTTAGGTGACTAAAAGGAACCGAACTACTGTCGGTATAAGCAGTAACCTTTTCTCAACCAACAGCTTTGGGTGGACGAGTTGAGAAGAGTTAGGACACCTTCCTGTATTTGAGGTGAGAAATTGCCCCTGAAGGCGGATGAACCAGTAGATACATCTGGTCAACGGCATGAGGATGCAGAAAGCAAATGGGAAACTATTGCATTGAAGATCTTAGAGATATCCCAATAGAAACTCATAAAATGAGTAAATGGATTTTACGAGTTCACAACATGTCCATTAAGACATTGTGACTCTGATCATGACCTTTAACCGGAGGCCTTGTGGACCCATGTTCATAGGAACTTTTTTTCTTATTTTAGTCTCCTCTGTTATGTGGCTTTGTGCAATGTACTTTTTTCTATGTCACACTGTATATCAACGTATATTAATATGTCGATCGTTAGTACGTAGTTATCATCAAGTAGCATATCTGGGACATGGGTAGCAGAAGAAAATGTTAACTGGTAAATTATTCAAGAGAACTGGAAACTGGGACCATCTCAAATTTATCATATCTACCGACTCCGCACGAAACTTCCTAATTGTCGCTTATCAAAGCCAACTTGGAACCATATTTCCTAGGCGGCCGTAATCGACTTTGTTTAACGACCAAGTTTGCCGCTACCCTCGAAATTACAACTAACAATCGTCATAAATCATCTTCTAAAGTAAACACGGCTCAAAACAGTGACCTCCCGTTTTGAATGGGGCTCAGATATAATATAAGGAAGTAGTATGATCGACGTGTGCATAACCACAACGAGTCTAAGAGTAAATAAGGTTATATACACGGTGATAAAAATAAATCAAAATAAAATTCAAAATCCTATGGCATTTTTTCTTCTCTACATAACGACGTGATCTGATTTTTTATTCGAAGCTTTGCTTCTGCGTAACCCTCATCAAATAGCATTGAAGATGCCTTTTTGAATCCGAAACGAAGATAGCGATATATCGTTGTATTTAGAATTAAAATTAGAGTTTTTCAGGGATATAAAGAAAGCCGTCGAGTATTCAAAAGATTAAAGTTGATGATGGTTGCTAAGAAACGAAACATCAGATTGAAAATCTAATAACCAGTTTTGCGGATGACAGTACGCCGCATGCAGGCATCATGAGCAATAGACCGATATCGAGCTGGAACGCAGAAGACTGGCAGTGGCAGCTTCTCTTTCAAAGGATCTCGATACCATTACCGCTTGGGGGCTCAAGGATATGGTAAAATTTAAGACCCAGTGTTGTACACTATCAAAAAATAAGTGCCTAAGCCAACACCAGGTTCTACCGAACAACCGGGCTCTCCCAAGCAGCCATTCATTCAAGCTGTTAAAGGGGTGATACACGTACGAACTTTAAGTACGCGGTTTTTAAGTTCGCGAACTTACTCGGCTCGACGCGGTGACACACGTGAAGCTGAAATCACGCATTTTGATGATTTTCCTAAATAAACAAAACTTTTAACAAACTCCAAACACAACAAGCGTTGCGGATCGATGGGCTGCCGAAGCAGAGTGGTGGCTCGCGGCTCGCAGTACGAGCCGAGACAAGCTACGAGCAAGATTTCAAACCAGTTGGCTCGCCGGCGGTTTGCGCGACGGTTTTAAAGTACGCGTACTTACGGTGACACACAGGCGAAAAAGGTCGTCGAGCCATAAGTACGCGTACTTGCTCGTACGTGTATCAGCCCTTTTAGGAATCAACATTATAGAAAATCTGATCTGACACGAACACGTTGCGTCAATTGCAACAACTGCCGGTAAAAAGCTTGGGTACCTATTTGGAGCCAAAATGTACTTCTCACCTTGTAACCTCCTCATGATATATGAAGCCCAGATAAGACCTGGCCTGCTCTCATGTCTGGAGAGCTGCTGCCCCTACTACCCTATCTATACTAATGGGTGAGCCAAATTTGGGGTGTGATTCTATTTTTCGAATAAAACTCAAACTATTTCGAAACTTTTGCGATCCTTTATTGTATTGCAAAGACTGGCTTTTACCATTTATACGTGAAAGATGATATCGGGCAAATGGCCTCCGCGACTCTTCTTGCAGTACATAATTCTGCGACTGAAATTCCTTATAACATTTTGGCATACATAAGGTTGTATTTCACCAATTATATGCCAGATTTCGTCTTTCAACTCCGGAACCGTTTTGGGATTGTTGGCATAGACTTTTTCCTTCACCTTCACTTAACCGTAAGAAAGAAGTCCAATGGGGTTAGATCGAATGATCTTGGCGGCTAATCAATATCACCTTTCAATGAAATCAAGCGATTGGGAAATTTGGATTTCGAAAAATCGATCGTTTCGCCAGCAGTGTCTCTTCGCTTCATCTTGTTGAAATCACATATTGTCAGTGTCCATGCCATCCAATATCGGCCACAAAAGTTTTCCAATATCGCTCGGTGATTGACGCCACTCACGGTTGCCGCTTTTCCAACCGGTTTTTCGAAGAAATACGGCCCAATCACTCATTCCGCTGAGAATCCACACCAAACAGTGACCCATTGTGGATACATGGATATCTCTGTATACGTCCTTGGATTTTCATCGCCCCAGATGCGGCAGTTATGTCTATTAATGTAGCCATTCAAATGAAAATGAGACTCGTCACTAAAAATGATTTTTTCGTAAAAACAATTGTCTTGACAGCTGCTCTAAGATCCAGTTAGCAAACGTTCTACGTATTTCGTGATCAGGAAATGTTGACTTGCTGTGAACGTCGACAAATGAAGGTGGATGGACTGTCGGCGACACTCTCACGAATTGCTTCATTGCTCTCGTTTGAGCGCACTGAACACCGATGCGGAACATGCTGCAGGTCACACATCGAACCAGATGACTCGAACTTCTGCACCATTTTTCGTATAGCCTTCTTAGATGGTCGATCAAATCGACTGTATTCACTTCGGAGTTTGCGAAATGTGGTTCCCACAGAACGCGAATTTTCTTAGTAAGTTTGAATAACTTTAACACGCTGCTGCACGCAAAACGACGACATGATTACAAAAGGCATTGGCTGGAGATGTCAGATGTGACATCAGAAATGTCAAACGGTTTGACGTTTAGAAAAAATACACGTTTGAATCACTAACCCTAAAGTTAGCTCATCCATTAGATACCGTCCAGAGAAGGGCAATTCGACTGATTGGCGACCCGGCCTTAACGCGCCACCTCCAGCCACCTTCTCACCGGCGTGTTGTTAGTGACCTGTCACTCTTCTACCGATATGCAAACTGAATTTGCTCCTCTGAGCTATTCTCTATCGTTCCGCCGCTCACCGCTCCTCTCAGATGCACCCGCGCGACCGCTGCATCTCATACATCAAGAACCGAGCGGTATGACCGTACATTTATTCCCAGGGTGTCCAAGGCTTGGAATGGACTGCCAGGAGATGTATTTGTTGGGCCTGCAGGTATTGGCCCATTCAAATCCCGCGTTACAAAACTTCCCGTAACATAACTCTTTCACAGCAGCCGCGGTACTCTGGTATTTAGGCTTATAGAGGCTTATAGAGCAGAAAAAATTTATATAAATCGATAAAAAAATAAAAACCAAATTGGGAAAATTCACAATTATTTCCGGAAGTACTGGGAATTTAAAAAATTCTTAAGCCGCTATATTGTAGGGTTCAGCAAACCGCAACTCATCTCTAATTTAATAATCTTTGTCAACCTTCTGGTTTACGAGATCCCTGTAATACGCATTCTTATGTGGGACACCGTTTAGGCTCTGAAAGTACGTAATTGCTGTCAGAATCGGGTACGATAGCTATTGAACAGACCTTCTCGGTTTTATCAGAGAATTTCCGAAAATGAAAGTGAAACAGGGTGGGCCACACACGTTTCAGTTATCTTTACAACCAAACATCAAACGTTGATTTCTCTGTAATAAATGCGAATTTCAGAATAATTCCTTTTGATGTCGGCTTCACATTCCGAAACCTAAGTGCGATTTCTTTTATCGGGGTTCATCCTAGGACACGGTGTATATTTAGAACAACGTATGAATATGACATAACCAAATCAATTATTGTGGTTATAATGCCAGTGGTATAGTTTAGATATTATGTGTAGCTTTGAATTGGTTTACGGTTAAACGAATCTTCTATGGTAATTAATTAATAACTAATAACAACATCAACAAACAATAATTAATATTTAATCCATGTATTAGAACAGTAAACTAGTTATGCTGTTTAATGAATGTTTGTGAAAATAACACAACGCAATTTGGAGTGAAAATTTTACTATAAGCAAATGTTCCCTTACCTGTGAAATCGGAACAGAGAAGCTGCTCTTGTGTTTTTGAAAGACATGGGTAGATACGAGGGTTGCTCTATATCTCCGTCAATCCACCAGTACGCAGACAGCTGTTTCACGCTTATTAGCGATCATCAGTGCGCCATAGGTCTATTGACGGAAATAGAGAGCATCAATTTTTCCATGTTTACTAAACATGTGAAACATGTGAGAGCAGACAGACAACCCGCGCTTTGCTGGTGGCTCAAAGGGGACGCGCCGTGGCGGTCCACGAAGAAGTATGCTGCTGTTTTAGCAGCTGCTTTCTTTGGTTGCCGTTACCTTCGGGTACCAGATGGCGCACCGGCAGAATTCTTTCTGTCTGCTCTCACATGGGTAGCTATTTTCAAAATTGTCTAAAATGCTATTCGCCTTGCCCCTTCGAGACACAAATCAAGTTTGGAAAAAATGTCAAGGGACGTCTCAAAATGTTTCAAGTAGCATTCCCATGAGCTTTCGGGGTATTTATCATAAATACCCTATACGTTCAGGATTAAAACTATTTATATAAATAAAGGTTCACTCATATAGTGATAACTTCAGAACCAGGAAATTATTCCTCGACTCTCGCCTTGGAAACGCGTCCGCCATTTCATTACCACAAACCCCAGCATGAGTCGTTCCATTTCAAAAGTCATCTTATCCACTTTTTATGAAAATTGTACCACCCTTGCAATTGGAATCTTTGCGCCATATATTCAGTAGAAAATATCGTTCCGAAACTTGCCTTAACCAATAGCAAAGTAAAGGAGAATATTGAGAAGCGTTCCAAAACTCTGCTAATCCATTCAGAATGTCGCGCCAAAAGTTCCCTTATCCCACTGACCAATCACAGCGCTTTGAATGGTTGGCACACGTGTAGCAGTGTTTTAATGATGCCTTTCGTAAATATCACATTCTGTTGTCTTGTTTAGAACAAAATTGGTTTAGTGGGTATTATTAATAAAAGTGAAAATAATATGAAAAGTATAATGGAGACTGATATTTTATCACAATATAACTGAAAATTCTGTTAAAATTTCAGTTTAATTAAATACCTACAAGTACTTACGTAAACCTCGCGACAAGCTTTTATGGTCATATAAATTGTGCATAATGATGCTATAAGTTGATAGTTAATATTTTAAAGCAGTATTTTATTTTATTCTTTTTATAACATTTAAATAAAAGCTTTTTTTTAAGTTTTTTTTTTGTTTAATTTATCATGTTCTATACCCAGAATTAGTTCCCTTCCTCATACTCAAAAGCAACCTTAATTTTGTGTTAAATAAAAGAAGCTTATCCAGACAATACTACAATAATTGCGGTGATGTCAAATCTATACCTATATATTAGTATACAGGGTGGGCCAATAGTGCGCGGACGGAAGACTTAACTGGAAATGTGAAATAAAATGAAAACCAAAAAAGATTGATATCGAGAATGCTATATTGTTAGAAAGGTAATCAAATTTTACATTAATTTGACTCTTTAAACCAAAATAGGCATTCCTATTTGAAAAAATCAAGTTAACTGTGATTGAAATTCCCTTAATGAGTCTACTGATTTCTCCAAGTACAAAAAGAATTCAAATTTAGCCGTCTGACCTAAGATGACGCATTTCATGCTTAGTCGTACCGCAAAGTTACAGCCTTCTAAGTCTTATAATCGCTGCGATATTCAATTCTTTTCTGATACCTACTTATACCACAAATGGCGATTTGCGCCTAAACGGCTAGTTTAACATTCCATATATGATACATCAAGTCACATTAGAATTTACCAAGGAATCCAAATATGCAATAATATATAGGGAGTTCCATTTAAAAGAATGTAGGTTTGATATGAATCACCCTGTATAAACGTCAAAATTTGAGTCAAAATATTTTTACGTTATAGCCCTCAAGGGTCCCTACCATAATCAAGTTACAGATTTTTGAAATATTGTTTAGTAAGCCCACAATCTTCCGTCCACGCACTATTGGCCCACCCTGTATATACCTTCAGAATGTATTGCATTGAGTGAGATATAGATACTGCGCTAATTAACCACTAAATACAACAGAAAACGTCCAAAGCGGCAAAATGCAATCGAACATAACAGAAAAGAACAGAAAACGGCTCAAAACAAAAGAAAATAAGCAGATAACAGCGGAAAACAACAGAAAACGACCAAATACAACCGAATACAGCAGAAAAGAACAGAGAACGGCTCAAAACTATAGAAAGCAGCCCGAAAATCGACAGAAAACCACTAAATACAACAGAAAACATTCAAACACAACAAAAAGAGATAAAATGTAACCGAATACAACAGAGAAGAACACAGAATGGCTCAATACAACAAAAAATAAGCAGATAACAGCGGGAAACAATAGAAAACGACCAAATACAACCAGAAACAACAGAAAAGAAAGAAAATAGCTCGAAACAACAGACACCAAGTAGAGAACAGCTGGAATCGACAGAAAACTATTAAATACAATCGAGTACAACAGAAAAGAACAGAATACGGCTCAAATCAATAGGAAGCAAGCAGAAAACAGCTGGAAACAACAGAAAACAACAAAGTACAACAGAAAACATCCAAACATAACAAACAGCAAACAAACACCGTAATAAATTCAAATAATAGTAGTCTTATCTCAACTGACTTCCCAGCTTCGCTGTAGAGAGGTGAAGGTAAACCCACGGGAATATGGTAAACTTTCATGTGGAGATGCTAGAAGCTATTTATTTTAATTCAGGCGTTCATTGTGCTGTTGCAAAGTTGGGAAACGACGGTACTCCTGGCTAACCATAATCACCGAAACGATCAAGAAGGTGATTCGAGACGTGATACAGGCGGGTGGGCGAATTGAAGCTCATTAAGCTGAGAGCTTGTTCAGCTTTAACGGAGTGTATAGGTACAACGGGCGTTACGCGTTACACAAATTGGCTCACAGTAGCATTATTACTCAAGAAAATTCTTTGAAATTCTTCGGGTTGTGTTATTTCATGTATTTTTTGACAAGTAAATTATATTTTATAATTTAAGCAGACCTTATTCCAGTTTTTATTATCTACGATCCTGCTAATAAGTACTGAAGAATTTGAAGTGCTCCAGTAAGAGGTAGCTGCAAGCACCACTCGCTAGTGATTATGTAATTCAAATTTGAAAACAAATGAATAAAGATGACTATTATTATTATTATTATTGTAATCGCGATAATTTTCTGTCTGTGTGTCCGTCTGTTGGCGTTCTCCTAGCCTCGTAATCTCAGTAACCGCTGCATGAGTTGTGATAAAATTTGGGCAGCGATATGCTGTGGGGTTGTAGTACCTAGGTAATATTCCTATAAAAATGCATAGGTCCATTCGATCATTTCCTTGACAATTTTTTGATATATGCGTATACATACGAATATTGCTTTAGATCGTTGTGTATTGAGTAACGTGGAAATTATAGAATTTATGCTAATGAAACTTTGCGGCAGTATTATACCCGTGCCAAAGATGGAAAACGCGCATGGTTTTTAGAAATTTTGTCAGAGGCGGCGCAGCAACAATAAAAAACTAAAAATATAAAAGCAGCTCAAACTTCGTTCTTAGGCGTTTTGGGGGTTCCTGATCATTTTCTGTTTTTTTTTTTTTTGGGTGGGAGTGGTTGGAGCATATGGAGGTCCAAAACTGACAAATTTTTTATACGCATAATAGCCTCTCCATCGACCTGCAAAAAAAGGACCTAGCGACTTAATACAGTTTCATAGGTCCATCCGGACATTGCCTTGCTTATTACAGAAACTAAGGGAATTCGATTTTTTTCTGATTTATGTTACATACGAGTATTGCTTTACATCGTTCTGTATTGTAATTGATTTCAATTAAATTACCTTCAAAAAACTTGAGGGCGGTTATAGCAGATGCTCAAAATGTTGTCCATTCACTTCAAAATAAGAAGCAATGTGATTATTAAAACTTCGCAGTACATTTTGCACAATTTTCAGCAGCAATCATAGCCATCTTATATAGTTATTTCAACCTGAGCGCATGCAATGCAAATTTAGTTAGTAGTAACTCCAAAATTATAATGTTTTGGTATAGGAAATATTATACCACAAATTACCAGTATCTTTCAAGGATTTCAAAAGGGTACAAATATACAGGGTGACTTATCTGAAATAACAAAGTGTGTTATATTTCCGAAAAAATGGTAGATATGACACCACTGTAAATACTGTCGTAAGATCGGCCGAGTTGCAAGACGCCCATACTTCAAAATTCATAAAAGTCGTTTAAACCGTTTCCGAGATAATTGAGGCGTTCCATACTTAAAACTCACTCTGCATCCTTTTTTGGTCAACCCCCGCAAAGGCTGGCAGCCTATGGTGCTGTAGAAGCGCTGCAAGACAATAAACGTTTGCGCACATTAGATTTGAAACGCTGTAGGTTGTAGCGGAGAGAAACAAATTCTTCGGCAGCTCATTCCACAGCTTCGAAGTTCTCCAAAAGAAGGAATGTTGGAGGAGTAATTCCAGTACTGAATCGCCATCATCTCGCTATCTCTATCTGTTTCACAAATTCGGACAGCTGACGTAGTTATAGCTCTTAATCGAATTTTGCTTGAAGCGTTAGTTGCTCCGAACTGGCTTAGTGAAGTTATATAATATTATGCCCTGTAATTCTCAGAGAGAACTGTAAACTGCGAGAGAGTCCGGAATAGCACGCGCTGTCCGATGGATAATTAGGATAGTGGAAGAACTTTATCGTTTCGCATTGTTTGGAGTCCAGAACACTACCTACTATTCCAGATTATTCATTAAATGCCATACGAATTATTTAGACTATTCCAAGCATATTTATAGATAATCATGATAAACAGAAACTTGCATGTAAACTACAGTGAATTTCAGAAAGGTATAGAGCAATAAAACCTCTTTACGTATGCAAAGCGACTACAGAGTGACCCAACCACTTGAGCCATGTTTTATTGTTCGCCATTGATTTCATTGCAAAATCCTTTTATCAATTGCAGGTACCACCCCAATTTGGGGCAATTATGCGTTTTAGGGGTCACCGATAGGTGAGGGGTGTATTGTGATCGCGAAAATTTTCGATTTTGAGATAACACCCTTTTTGGGCGTTTTATGATACCTATATAACGAAAATCCACGTCACTCATTTCCATCGGCCTCGGAATGGTCTCGGACTACATGGTTCCCTAAGCGCACATAGAGCGATCCTATAACGTTCTTTTCCCAGGCAGGTACGAGTGGAGGAGGGATGGCTTCATAGCACCCTCCGATCTTGCGCTATTTACTGATGGCTCCAAGTCTGAACTGGAGGCAGGAGCAGGAGTAGTTGGTACTAATCCAAAAGTTGAAATTTCAGTCAACCTTGGGAGGCATACCACAGTCTTCCAAGTAGAAATGATTGCCATAGAGCTGGGAGTCAGGGAACTAATCAAAAGGCGCCCGACAAACAGATCTATAAAAATCTTTTCAGACAGCCATGATGCATTGAAGGCACTGTGCTCCAGTCGGGTTCATTCAAGACCGGTATGGAACTGCATGCACCTCCTCAACAAACTCGGAACGGGAAACAGGGTAACCTTGATTTGGGTTCCTGGTCATAGCGGAGTGGAAGGCAATGTATTGGCCGACGCGCTCGCAAGAGGAGGAACTGAATCTGTGTTCATAGGACCAGAACCATTTGCAGGCATAGCAGGAAGCAGCGCCAAAAAGACCATCTCGTACTGAGCAGTGAGGAAAGCACTCCCGAACTGGTGAGATAGACCAGGGCTACTACACTCGAAGGCGTTCAAAAATACCTCTCGAGTCTCGAATGTAACAGGAACGATCTCCGCATTCTGGTCGGTCTGCTGACGAGAAATGGTCGTCTAAGGAAACATATGCGGAAGTTGGGTCTTGAACAAACTTCAGACTGTCGCTTCTGCTACGTGGAGGACAAAACAGCGGAGAATATTCTTTTCTCCTGTCCAGAACCGCATAATGCTATGTTCCAGACATTTGGATTTGCCAAACTGGAACCTCATGACTTCTAGGAAGTTTCACCCTTCACGTTGATTGCCTTCGCAAAGAAGTGCGAACTGTACGCGCCAAATCTAAAATCTACCAATTTTTACGCAAGTTGACGCTTATCTGTATCTAATTATGTATCTATCTCTACCTTGGGCTCAGAATAATCCTTGGCATAGTTTATCTGGTCATATAATTGAAGGTAATTAGTGACCGAGGTAAACTAGGGTAATAATCAGCTTAAATTGCACCAAAATAATGAATCCTCTACCCGTTTTGCCGGTAGCGTTCTTTGAATGTGATTTTAATTAAGGTTTAGCGAGCATGATATGCAGGAAGCAGGAGGAATACTAGGAATTTTGAGCATAACGGTCTGGCTGCGGTCACACTGCATGTTCCCAAAATGGGATACACACGACAGAGCGTCGCCGTCCATATACATGGTTGCTGGGTCAGTCGTGCGGAATACTGGAGGGCGTTAAGGCCGATTCACACATACGGTACTGTGCACCGACTGTGCGCCGAGTGTGTTGTTTTGAACTGAATCGGTCATCCAAAGTTTTCATTGGAATGTATTGGATTAGCTGTTTTTAATTCACACATACAGGTCTAGGCGCAGACCGTGCCCCGACTGTGCTGCTTCCGACCGCTCTGAAAGTGATTTCTCAAGGTTACGGTCCGACACGGTAGGAGCATGGCACGTACACAACCGCCCTAGATGAATTATTGAAAGGCGACCACAGGGCGCCCATCACGAGTCGGCCAGCGCTCGTTGATTTTCGGGTGTCCCGATTTCGGATTTGTCATTATACAATTCGTACAGGAGCACCCTGTTCTTAGCATTTTAAGAAAATTTGTTTGTTGAGGTTAATAGGCGGAAAAATGCCTGTAAAGGCCCGGTCAAACAGAGCACGCGGCGGTCCGGCGTTCTCTAACAATACAATGGAACGCTGTAACGCGGCGGTCTAGAACGCGGCGTTCGGCGTTCCATTGTATTGTTAGAGAACGCCGGACCGCCGCGTTCTCTGTTTGACCAGGCCTTTAATGAAGATTGTTTGATTATCTGCGTGCAAGAGCATGAATGTTTATACGATTCAAAACATAAAGATTACGATAATAATCTAGTAAAAGACAATATTTGGAGAGACATTGCGAATAATTTCAAGTACAAATTGTTCTGGATCGTCTTTGAGTCGAGCAAATGCCGTGTGAAATTCTCCTTCTTCCTCCCTAGCACTCCACAAACGGTGTTAATCCAAATCTTTCTCCTCTTTTTTTTGTTCCTCTTCCATCAACACTAGATGCGTTCCGCACGATACAATTACGTCCTCCTCTGCTCGATCCATACCGCCAACTGACGGACAATACGGACACGACATGCCTGATGTGAATACATCGAGGTAGAATCCCATGGAGGCGCGATAACGTGGCTGAAAGCAGGTGCAAGTTGGCCATATTGATTCGACACTTATGTCAAACAGATGACGTTTCTTTGACAATTTCGTGTTTGTTTTTTTGAGTGTTTTTACCGAGATTTTTAGTAATTTTTAAGTGATATTCTAGTGAATTCATAAAGAAAGTAATGGTTTCATGTGCTTATCGTAGTTGCTCTAGCAGAAATGGCATGGATAAGAAGAAATTGACAGGAATTACATTCCATAGGTATGTATGCAAAAAAATAACAATGTACAGGACAGCATTTGTAATCTTTATCTCAATAAAGTGTAACGTATCGCAGCAATAGTACAGTTGTATTATTCAATTGATGATGAATGTCGTCTCTACAAAGCCTGTTTTTTTTTCATATACTTAACTATGAATTTCGCATTAGATTGAAAAATCAACCCAATACTTCATATTTAAATCATCATTGTAATGAACTTTCAAAATTATTTACATAAGAAAGTAATCCGGCTCTGGCGAGGCGTCCATATTGTTACCATACTTAGCCACGCCTCCTGCTACCGTTTTTGTTATGCGAAATTGAACCTTATAGCGTCTCCTTGGGATTCTACCTCGATGTGTGAATATCACAGCCGATGCGCGGTCATGACACAGTCGGTGCACGGTATCGTATGTGTGAATCGGCGTTTATTATTTAGGTCATTTCTGATGGATTTGGTTATATAATATGATGTCCGAACTGTAACTGCTATAAACGTGTGGGATTTTAAAGATTTTTACTAAAAGTTTGTTGGCTTTCTATCCAATGTTTTGGAATTAGGGCTCCTACCCACATAAAAACAGTATATACATTGTACATACAGTGGATATCGAATCAATGGATACGTATATCCACAAATGGAGCAAGATTGTTCAACGGATGTCAAGTAGACATCAAAAAAATACAGGGTTGGGATAAAGTGTGGAACCAAGCAAATATCTTTGAAACGGAAAGGGTGATATTGCTGAAAATTTGCAGGTAAATGTAGTGACGCATAATGCATCCGAAGACATTATGTTAGCTATTAGGCAGCTCTCAGACTGAGGCAACAAGCAACTGGCGACTGGCAACACTCGATAAGCAATAGGCTACATTGATTTAGTCAGCTCTCAGACTGAGGCAACCGATTTTCACAGTGTAGCGATAACCGCGTTGGTATCATGTCATCCTCCGACGACTCCGATGATACGATTCTATTAATGTGGTGGCGTTTGAGACAAAAAAAGAAACGGAAGAAAAGGGAGCATTGGGTACACCCTGCATTAACGAAAATATATTTTATAAGACCTGAGAATTCGCTACCATGGCAAAATCAATGTACTATTTAAATGAGAAATAAAATTGTCTACCAACCTGGAAGTTTTACTTCACTTTCTATATCTTTCCATGCCTTCTCAACAATAGTTTTTCTGCTGTAGTCCTTTCTGGTGTAATCGTATATACATGGGTATTTTTCAACCACCCCTATAAATTTGGTGTTGAAGACTTGATCGTCTGCCATATTTTCAAGCAAAAAAAAAACGTAATACGAACGTAAACCTCTCTATGCACTTCTCGAATATATTCATACCACAGCGGCACAGATACAGAACATGAAAAGAGGTTAGGCTGCTACTAAATACGCAATATTCATCCCTTTTCAACATGCATGTTGTATCGCTAGCAACACATATTGCCGCAACCAGCAATACTTTTCGTCCGACCGATATCGTGTTGCTCAAATGTGAGATACCTGATTTAATTCAATGTGCAATAGCTATCAGCGATAATATTGCATGTTTCTTATTGCCAGTTGCTTATTGCTTGTTGCCTCAGTCTGGGAGCTGCCTTAATGTACTCCCGGTGTAACCGGAAGTACCATCAACTTTTTTAATTTAAATGAGACACCCTGTATATTTCTGCAGATTTTAATACATCTTTTTTTTACGAATACGTTCATAGTGGGTTTAGTATTTGTTTCTGTAAAAATGAGAAACCGACAGACTGACAGACCGACAGGCAGACAGACAGACCGACGGAAATGAGTGGCGTGGATTTTCGTTATGTAGACATCATAAGATGCCCAAGAGGCATATTACCTCAAAATCGAAAATTTTCGCGATCACAATACTCCCCTCACTTACCGGTGTGGGACGTAAAATGTAAACAACTCTTATATATCTGACTTCCCCTATGCACACACACACACCATAGATTACAAGTTAAACAAAAGCGTGTTAAAAAGAAGCAGGTCAACCTTTGCCATTTTCGATGTTACATCAGCACACAGAATGCGATTTAAATGACGGGCTACATGTCGAGAGCACGAAGCCTTTCATGGGAACATTTGCTGGAACTGCTCTCGATTTCATGGAGTCGACAGAAGCGGCATGCATAATCAATTCGACGGCTGACACAGATTCCGTCCTGTCTCCAAGCCTGCTATAAAATAGCGAGGGCGCGGAAAAACTGAAAAAAGAAGGGGAGGATAACAGACATGATATGCACGTAGGCTGAGCTATACTGTCAGTCACGAACAAGGTAACCCTGAAATGGGTGCCGGGTCACAAGGGAATTGAGGTTTTGAATCAATTTTTTTTTGTCATAAATCGAAAGATCATATATAAATTTTATAATAAAAGTGTTATTGTTTTCTTTTTTTTTTCGCAATAATTCAAAAATTATATCAAAATAAAAGTGGGTTTTTGAATCGAGTACCGAAAACACGCCGACGGCTCCCGAACCCGTGTGACGTAACGGTGGCGGTTAAGATGTTCCTTTGACCAACGACGTCCTACATCGGTACTAGATTTTAGATTCCCAGCCAATCGTGAAAATACTTGCTAGTAACTAGTGTATATTTGTTGCAATATAGCCGATGAATAAAGTTTGCAGCTCGAGACGACCTCTACGATCGAAATAAATATCTCTTTGAATGTTTGAAATCAGATTACAAATTCCAGTAAGTAAGTACCTAATCAAATATATCTTGTTGAAACTATCTGGTGCATGTTCGGCTGGCCTAGTGGTTAGAGTGTTGGGTAATGGATCCGTTGGTCTATGGTTCAAAGCTCAGCCTGTCCATTTTTTTTATTTTTTTATCAAATAATTCATTCATGTGCTTTTTGCACTTATTACGTACATTTTTTTCTACGATCAACATAAATATGTTTTTGAAACAAATTCTATCAGACATATCACTTGCACTGCATAGTGCAAAAACTAAGTACAGGACGCGGTGTACAATTCAAAAAATCAGTACAAAGTGTGTTTGTCCGTCAATATCAATCGACAATATTTTTTTTAAATGTAATAGTTGGGTAATAAAACAAAATCCATTCATTTTTTAAGCTTTTAATATAAACATAAAGTAAGTCAAACTCGTAATCACAACAGTCTTCTGTTTATCACTTGGTATCTTTATTTATTTAACTTTGAGCAATGAAGCTTCATAATTAAATTTTCTAGAAATATATTTAGACTCACACTTACGTTGGGATGTACATATTAATAATCTATTGAAAAAAATTGGATTCATTTCATATAAGGTGAAATTACTAACAAACATTTTAACAGAAAAGCATATACGTACAGTATACTATGCATTAATTGAAACCCAGTGATTACAAGTTTGGGTTACTTTATGTTTATATTAAAAACTTAAAAAATGAATGGATTTTGTTTTATTAACCAGCTATTACATTTAAAAAATATTGGCGATTGATATTGACGGACAAACACCATTAGCACTGATTTTTTGAATTGTCCACCGCGTCCTGTACTTAGTTTTTGCACTATGCAGTGCAAGTAATATGTCTGATAGAATTTGTTTCAAAAACATATTTATGTTGATCGTAGAAAAAAATTTACGTAATAAGTGCAAAAAGCACATGAATGAATTATTTGATAAAAAAATAAAAAAAATGAGCAGGCTGAGCTTTGAACCATAGACCAACGGATCCATTACCCAACACTCTAACCACTAGGCCAGCCGAACATGCACCAGATAGTTTCAACAAGATATATTTGATTAGGTACTTACTTACTGGAATTTGTAATCTGATTTCAAACAGATTCACGATTGGCTGGGAATCTAGAATCTAGTATCGATGTAGGACGTCGTTGGTCAAAGGAGCATCTTAACCACCATCGTTACGTCACACGGGTTCGGGAGCCGTCGGCGTGTTTTCGGTACTTGATTCAAAAACCCATTTGTATTTTGATATAACTTTTCAATTATTGCGAAAAAAATAAAACAAAAACAGTTTTGTTATTAAACTTATATATGATCTTTCGATTTATCACAAAAAAAAATATATTTTTTTGTTAATTCAAAACCTCAATTGGAGGGATACCTTAGCACGAAACGGATCGGCATCCAGTTTTACCGGCCCCGAACCGGCGATAGGCATTAGAAGGTCTTTGGTATGAATTACGATAAACCAGTGGGTGCATTCACAGCACCTAAAATACTGGCAATCACATCCAAAGCTCAGACACAGCTAGCTGATGGTGAAACAAACCACACCAAAACTAGCTGAAGAGCTCCTAAAACTAAATAGGAAAGAAACTAGGCTAATAACCGGCCTCCTAACCGGACACTACGGCCTAAGAAAACATCTACACACATTAGGGATTTTCAAAGAGAACCCAATGTGCAGACTATGTGACGAGGACGTCGAAACAGCCTCTCACATAATCTTTGAATGTGAGGCCCTACGCTGGTGGAGATTCAGACTGATAGGGCCAAACAACCCCAAATCACTCCCCAATCGAGATATCGTGAAGAGACTCTTGGATCTTATCAAGGTCACAAAACTCTTCACGGATTAACAAACGCATAGGACAATACAATAAGCCAGTGGCTGCAGTGTTGGGGCTACCTAACCCGGCCTGTACGTTTGACCCCCTAACCTAACCTAACTTACTGTCAGTCATTGTGTGGCAGATTTAATTTCTACTCAATTGGCAATTCCAAAAACCGATGAGACCTCTAGCGGCAAAAATCTACACTGACAAAGCAGGTACTCGAATTTCGGACGGCACACAATTAACATGCCATTAACCGTTTATATGCCGTTTACGTTTCTTGGTTCAGTCGTGTTTTCGAGTTTGTGCTTTGTTAATCGTTATACAGTGTGTTAGAATATTTCTTCGGACCTTCTTCATACGCTATTGTCAAGAATATGGCATCTACATCAGGCTTCAAATCAAGAAAGGCTAGCAAGTTTAATACAAACTGTAGTGTTTATGGTTGCCACTCCAAAAAAGACTATGATAAAAGCATTCATTGCCACGCATTTCCTCCAAAAGCGTGTCACAGCGTGCAGGATACCTGCTATCCTCCATATTTGTTTACAAACGCCAGCGCCCTCATCGGTAATTGGAATCGCCAATAACGTACTGACGCCGTAAATGATATGTTGCCGGATGTATTTGTTTCGCTGGAGATGAGAAGCAACGTTTGCTTCGCCCCTGCACACAATTTTTGTCACAACAACAAAAAATACCCTGTCCTACCCACCATCCCTTATCACCTAGTGTTTCTCATACAGCAACTCTACGAGTCTAATTCGGCTCGTGTAAGAATTGATGGTAACCTGTCTAGTCAAACTGCAACCAGAAAAGGAGTTCGTCAGGGATGTGTATTATCTCCGATGTTGTTTAACATTTACTCTGAGTTTGTGATGAGACAGGTATTAGACAACTGGAATAGCGGTGTAACTATTGGCGGAATCAAAATATCTAACTTAGGATTTGCTGACGATACAACCCTTATTGCAGCTTCTCAGGAAGGACTAGTAGCTCTATTAAACATCTTAGAACAACGTAGTGCAGCGTATGGTCTTGGTGTTAACTACAATAAGACCAAGGTTATGACCGTAGATAGAGAGAATGATTTTGTATACCTCGGCTCTTTGATCGACAATTCGGGTAGCTGTGAAAATGAGATTCGACGGCGCATTCAACAGGCACGTGTGGTAATGACAAAGCTACTAAAATATGGCGTGACCATAACATCATTAAAGCTACAAAAATGTCGCTGGTTCAGTCTCTTGTGTTCTCCATGTTTTTGTATGCCTCGGAAACTTGGACTGTTAAAAAGGCAGATCGAGCTCGCATAGATGCTTTTGAAATGTGGACATGGAGGAGAACGCCGAGAGTTCCTTATACCGCCCATCGAACTAACGTTTCCGTGCTGGATGAGGTCGGTAATCCAAAGAGACTATCCTCCATTGTGTCGACGAGAATGCTTACATTCTTCGGACATATACACAGAAGCGATAATATGGAGAAACTTGTAGTTCAGTGTCATGCCCCGAGTGGGCGGCACCGTGGCCGTTCCCCTACACGCTGGATGGATACGACGAAACAGTTGCTGGATATGAATGTCAAGAGCGCCACTAAACTGACAACAAATCGCGAACGATGGCGAGCTGCAGTGCTCAAAACTATTGATAATATTCGTGTCGGCAATACTCTAGCCCCGACTTAATGCATTTTATGAGTTCACAACATGTCTGTTAAGACATTGTGACTATGATGATGATCACCCAACATCCCAATTTCACCCCTATACCTTATCGTAGAGCATCCCATACAAGGTCGACATTCACCCATCTGTTTACCGAATGGAAATTATATTTTATTAATCAAAATATGTTCCCAAACTCTTACCAACAGGGTTGCCTAAAAATATGTTCATAGTTATATTTAATTTCAATTGTCAACGATATTTTCAAATATTCACTTGTAGAAGATGCCAAGTAAAATTGACCTTCAACCAACGGGTTGTCTGAAAAAATGTTCATAGCTATAGCTAGAGGTAAAATCAGTAATTTAGAAAACAATTTATAATTTGAAGATGTTTTTATAAACGTGTTTTGATTGATGAAGTATAATTTTCATTCGTTAAGCAGATCACTGTCGACTTTACTTGAGATCCTTTAAAATATTTTTATAATTAAAATTAAATACAGCTATTTAATTTTTTATAATAATAACAATAGAACTTCCAAGTAAACAAGAGTTATTTGAGTTTTGGGGAAGCCTATTGCCAGAACCCAAAACACATAGTAAAAACACTCTGGACAAGAAGAGGAAAAACATCAACATATATAACGGAGCAGGGAGACGTTATCCTTACGCTAGAGGAAGTAGCTGAAGGCATAAAACACACCCAAAATTAGAAGCGCCCATATTTTTGGTACGAGTAATTCAGTCCAACATATGAAGTGCTCACAGATCAAGTCAATAAAGCCATACTCCAAACTAATAGGCTTCCCAAATTCTTCACATAAGGAATAAAACGAAAACTGCAAATAGCACAAACCCTGCCAATTACCGGCCAATCACTTGTCTCCTCACCTTGAACAAAATCATCACTGCAACAATATGCAGAAGGAGTAAACAACATACTGACTGAAGAACAAAAATGATGTAGAAATAAGGCCAGTGTTGCAAGGAACAACTTATAATTGTCAGTGTGGTCACGGAGCAAAAGAACAACCTGTTTCATAGACTATAAAAAAGCAGTGGGCTCTGTACCCCATAGCTGGTTAACGCAAACTTTTCAAATTATACAAAATAAACACAGGCCTTGATCAATATCTTACAAGAACCATGGAAACATGGCGAACAAACATACACCTTCAAACTCAGGATAGCCATATCCAAAACGGGTGAACTATACATACGAAGCGGTATCTTTCAGGGTGACTCAGATGTCAGATGTAAATTAAACAGACAGTTTAAATTAACAACTGACGTTTTATAAATCTAATTTGATTCTTTTGAAACTACTGCTGAAAATGGTATAGAGCTTTCATGGAAAATAATGAAGGATCATCAGACCTGTAATTTTTATTAGCCTTTGTTTAAATAAGCTTTGCAATAATTTTATTCATTTATTGACATATTACGAAGTGTTCACATACGGAATGTTATATACTATGTCATTTGAGAAATAATATTAAATTATGGTACCCGTAATCCACCTCGTCTGGTTAACTAACTATAAAGTTCCATCAGTAGATTGGTCTGCTCCATCACCTAGAAAACAAAAAAATCTTTCAACATATTGTGGCAGCAACAACAACAAATTAATCGAAAATGTGGGCGCTAACGAGAAGCGTGATTTTAGGCATCTGATCTATATATCTTCATCTCCATCTTCATCTTTATTATCATCCTTTGATACAATATAATATTACTGGTAACTCGACCACTTTCCTGCAAGAGTTGATACAGGGACTCAAATGTAATAGATTTAACCCCCCACATGTAATTCCGAAAACCGACAGTTTTCGAGATAATAAACATTTAATGTTTTTCAACCAAATGTCCAAATTTCCACACTAGACCCTAAAATAAGAAAAAAACCTGTTGTTGATTCTGATAATTTTTATTTTAGTATTTAACTAAGACATACACAAAGCTAACTTAGTATTAAAATGTTTCAAAATACTAAACAGTTCCAAACTAAATACAGATATTTAAAAAATAATCAACATCATTTTTACATTCGCCGTGAAAGAAAATTATCTAGCCCAAAAAAAAATTATACAAATGGTTGAACAAATCGCTAAAAAATCTTTCCTGCCCAATAACCTTTTAATTAAATCCACTCAAAGTTTCTAGAGATCTTGCTCAATATGTTGCCCTTGATTTCGGATACAAGTACGGATCCGCTTCCTCACTTCGGTTTTTGTAACTCGTGTTGAAAAAGTTCGTTTCATCTCCTCCGCCGCATTGATAATTTTTTGCCTTAGTTCGTCAGCAGTATTAACTGGAGTCTCGTAAACCAATGCCTCCATGTGACCCCAGACGTAAAAATGAAGAGGCGTCAGATCTGGTCTCCGCGAAGGCCATGGGATGGGTTCACCCCTCCCTATCCATTTGTTCGGGTATGTGTTGTCCAACAACTGCCGGATTGTGATACGGTAATGTACTGGACAACCATCATGCTGGAGTATCATGTTGTTGCTGATTCTGTATTATGTGATAAATTTTGTTAAATAGTTACTTGTGGTTGTACTGTCATCCTTTTCCTTGGAATAGGCCATCAGATAAGGGAGTTCTTAAAATAATTTGTTTGACTGGTCGTGTAGACAATTTTCTTTCGCGGTGAATGTAAAAATTTTGTTCTTTATTTTCTAAATAATTGTATGTAGCTTGAAGCTGTTTAGTATTTTTACACATTTAAATACTAAATTAGATTTGTGTATGTGTCAGTAAAAAACTAAATTGGAAATTACTAAAATCGACACCAGGGTTTTTTCTAAATTTGGGATGTAGTGTGGAAGTTTGGTCATATCGTTGAAAAACATTAAATGTTAATTATCTCGAAAACTATCGGTTTTCGGAATTACATATGGGGGGTTAGATCTATTGCATCTGAGTCCCTCTATCACTTCCTGCACGAAAGTGATCGAGTTACCAGTAACCCTGTATATGTGTATGGATTTGTCAAAAGAAATATATATACAAAATATATACATACACAGATATATACACCAATAATGCAACTATTGTATATATACACACATTATTAAAAATTTAAATTTTTAGATGCTATTTAAAAAAAAATTAAAAACTTATATATTCTGCTACATTATAATAACATTTTTCTACAAGAAACTTTTTTAAAATGACTTTAAAAATGTCGATTGTTCCAGCTTTTTTTATATGTTCTGGGAGTTTAAGACTTTTGGTCCCAATATATCAGGGGATATGGAACTCGTCCTATATTTCACAAAGGATATGTGGATATCATTCTTTTTCCTGGTGTTAGTTTTTAAAATGCTGCCGTTTGTTGAGAACCTCTGTGCAGCTTGATTGAGATATACGTAGCAGCTAGTTCATATATAAATAGGCAGGGTAGTGTTAATATATGGAATGATTTAAATAGGCTCTTACGGCTGTGCGTACTAGGTACCCCCGCTATGCATCGACAAATTTTCTGCTGGCCTATGAATACTCTATTTGCACTGGTAGAAAGACCCCAGAAGAGTATTTCATATCGTAAACGCGACTCAACCAAAGCATAGTACAAATTCAATAGTTGGCCTTCATTCAAAATAGTCCTAAGATTTTTGAGTGCACATAACTGTGTCATGAGTTTTGAGACCACACATTGCTTACCCAAAAAACATTTTTAGTTTTATCAGAGCCTACAGGAGGCTGATACGGCTCAGTATTGCATGATGCCTTTTTAAAGAAAACTTGCTCTAAGAACTTCATAAAGGCAATAATATTACCTCCTCACAACCGTGAGGGCCCACACTTAAGAGAGCTGTCACGGCTTTGTTAAAGCTAGCCTTAAAACCACAAGTGCATGAGCAAGTTTCTGCAAAAGTCTTCGATAAATACACATTTTTCTGTTTAAATCCTCCAGGTTTCAAGATTTCATAACGTGAGGCCATGACATAACCACAGCATAATAAACAACCAGCACAATTACTCAAGTTGGGGAAAATTACATGCGCATCTCCACTTTTGGATGATTTTTTGTAGGGATTCTAAGGATACTTCGATACTTCTGTACTAATATCGAGTATTTTTGTCATCGATACTTTTTGAGGCATTCCAAGCTGGTATCGATACTTTTGTATCGGTATCGAAAATAATTATATAATTATTGATGGGTGTAATCAGTTGCACAAAATGTTCTGTACGAACCTAACGCACCTATTTGGCTAAAAAATATTGAGTTGGTACCGCCATGGATATTTTCATTTTCGCATCTATACCCAAACTTCACAGCCGTAAAATCATCCATAAACCCTCCCAAGGTCAAAGTTTTGTGGGAACCATTTTTTTATAGGAAATCCTCAGAGATATTATGCTGGTTGTTTATTATGCTGTGATATAACTATTCTATCTTATGATTGCT
Source organism: Callosobruchus maculatus (assembly GCA_951848785.1). Classification (NCBI taxonomy): domain Eukaryota; kingdom Metazoa; phylum Arthropoda; class Insecta; order Coleoptera; family Chrysomelidae; genus Callosobruchus; species Callosobruchus maculatus. The sequence goes on from CATOUR010000040.1 coordinate 8,370,349, forward strand.
TTCAAGTTGATATTTTGGTAGACAAGTGACCCATAAGGATAAGTTGGTTTTATGTACATTTTATCAGTGCTCTATCACTTAAACAGAAAGCCCTTTCATCTAGACATTTACAACATGGAGTATAGTTGAAACAACTATAACGATGCAATACATCTAATCTCACTTTATTTAGAATTCTTATGCTGCATTTATTATATCAAAAAGACACTAATAACAAATACAAGCTTTCTACTCAACTATCCGTCAAAATAGATCAGCTATCGGCACGTAGATGTCAAAAAAATAGGTAGTTTCGTTGTTCTTAATTAATCTTACCGCTTCGGTTAACAAATACGTTATCAGAACCGCTATTTGACAGATAAATAAATAGTTTTCGGACCAAGACGCCACTGTAAGATGCCCCCTAACCTTATTTTGAGCTACAACTTTGACAGCATAACGTCAAAATAGCAGATGAGTATTGTAAAGGTTGTTGTTTGAAAGAAAATCATAATTCAATAGTTGACTTGATTTTATTGGACACCTGTGATGACTCAGATTTTGAAGATGCGATGTTGTTGGAAGTATTTGACAACAACAACATCGAATACAGAGCCGACCTTTACGGGAGATTCAACTTAGATATGCTCTCGGGGCAAGAGTGTAAAGTGAATTTCCGCTTCGAAAAACGGCATATTCCGAGATTGGTACAAGCACTCAAAATTTCAGATGAGCTTAATAGAGACAGCCAACATAAGGTTTCTGGGTAAGAAGCGCTTTGTATTTTGCTCAGGAAATTGAGCTACCCCAACAGGTTAGCTGACCTAGAGCCATTTTCTGGACGATCAATTACCGCCCTATCAAAAATAATTAATAATATGATCTAATTTTTATTCGTGCTGCGCATGCATGTCGCTTCGTTAATCGTTATGGCTGTCGTCCGTACAATACCGGCATTTAGCCTGTTATGATATACGTAAAACGAAATGCAAATGTCAAAGTTGTCAAATAGCGTTAAGCGGAACATCACTTTGTAAGTAACGAAAACTGCCTAAAATAATGGACGTAAATGGAATACCGATACCGGCAATGTGAGTTTTCTCTCACAAGTCGTGTCAGTTACATATGAGCAGGCGATCTCCGCAATAAAAACTAACCACCTAGGGCGTATTTGCAAATTCGTACACAGTTACCGCCACAGCATAGTAAACAACCAGCATAATATCGCTGAGGATTTGCCATATATAAATGGTTCCCACAGAATTTGACCTTGGGATGATTTAACGGATGTGAAGTTTGGGTAGAGATGCGAAAATGAAAATATCGATACCGGTACCAACTCGATATTTTTTAGCCAAATAGGCGCGTTTGGTTCGTACAGAGCATTTTGCGCAACTGATTACACCCCTCAATAATTATATAATTATTTTCGATACCGATACAAAAGTATCGACACCAGCTTGGAATGCCTCAAAATGTATCGATGACAAAAATACTTGATATTAGTGCAAAAGTGTCGAAGTATCGTTAGCATCCCTACAAAAAATCATCCAAAAGGGGGGATGCGCGTGTAATTACCGCCAACCTGAGTTATTGTGCTGGTTATTTACTATGTTGTTGTTACGGCCTTCTAGCTAAGTAGATGCTTGATACGCCTATTTGGCATTGTAGGTACTATGACTGCTCTGTCCAGACAGAGAAAACGTCCTTAGCATTTTTGAGTAGCTTACAATGCAGGTATGTTTTTCATCCTTTGCGTATAGATAAAGGATAGTCTTATGTATCTGATTCAGAACAAAACAGGATCTCATGAAAATGCTAGTTACGCCCATTAGCATTTGGAGGGCAGAGTAGAGATTTTGACTCATATTTATTACTCGATAGATACTGAATATGCGACAAATTTGCATAGCTACCACGATACATGAGCAAATTAATGACGTTCATATTTATCAGACGTTACAGCATTAAATGTTAATGGTGGCTTCCCCGTGGCAATTATAATCACGACTATTGAAATATGACACGCGTAGATCTGATCAGCCAGTTACCAGTTTCACATGTTGAACTTTCATTGAAATATCTGCTATGCAAGACAATCATTTACTGGTAGGTCATTTGAGTTGGTTGACTGGTTTGGTTTGCAGTAATTTTAATATAACTGGAGCACTTACTACGTCTTTTCCAGCTGTTAACCGGAAAGCGTCAGTTGTAATTCAGAAGGCACCATAATGTAAGTCAGAACGTATCAAATGTAAATCAGAACAGTAAATTGAAGATCAGAATGCGTCATATTTTATGTAAATCAGAATAAAACGTTCTGATTTTCATTTGATTATTCTTATTTACATATGACGCATTCTGATTTTCGATTGACTGTTCTGATTTACATTTGATACGTTCTGATTTAGATATGATGCTTTCTGAATTACAACTGACGCTTTCCGATTAACAACTGGAAAAGGTGTAGTCAGCAGTCATATTCATTAGAATGAAAAGAAATGGCATATTCTCTTGCAGCCAAATCATCGCCGGCCTGCCCTCAAGTTATTTTACTAGGTTTCCGTCTAGGTCTACTCAATGGACAGCCTACTATGAATGCAACAAATTTTGCACTTTTACAACCTCTCATCCCCCAATCACCTCAATACCACTCCTACCCAAAAAAGTAGAAAATGATCAAGAATCCCTCAAACGCCTAAAAACGAAGTTTGGGAAATATTTGAAATTTTTTATTTACTCCACCGCCCGTGCACCGATTTCCAAAATTATAGGAACATTACCTACTACGACCTCACTGCATATCGCTACCCAAAACCAATCACAATCCATGCAACGGTTACTGAGATTACGAGGCCAGAAAAATGCCAAATGACAGACAGGCAGACAGACATACCTACTGACAGACCGACTGACAGACAGACTGACCGACAGAAATAGGTGACGTGGATTTTCATTATGAAACGTCCAAAAAGCCTATTATATCAAAATGGTGTGGGAAGTAATATATCATATCGAAAAGTAGTTCTGTGGGCCTATCTATAGAAAACAATTTTTGAGAAAATTGAAGGTAAAAAAAATCAAAGCTATTTTTTATTTCTCAACCGAGCGACATGGTATTTTGAAAACGTTCCCATGAAGGTCCAAGTATTCGTGAAACATGAAACTATTTGGTTTATTGATTATTGTTGGTAGGCTTTTTGTTAGTTAGGCCCTAGCACATTTGTTTTAAACTAATTTAAGCACTGCCTCTAATACAATGATTGAAACACTTAGGACGTGAAAATTGTTAATTTTAGGACTGGTTGTCGGGTAAAACATCCGTTAGGCACTCTTTCAACTCGTCAAATTGTTTCTCACTATGTTCCATTACAGTACTAGGGTTGAAAAATTCAAGCTTTCCTTTAGTAAAAACCATTTTATTCGAATAAATACATCTTCTGCAAACGACAATATAAAATAAAAAAAAATCATTATTCTAACAAAAACTAAAACAAGATCAATATAGCTTTCGGCAGCGAAAGTGAATGGTTCTGTACTGAACTGCGATTTTTCATTTTTAGTTATACCCCATTAGTTAAACTGTTCTTCAGGTTTGAAAGTCAATTTGTAATAAGTTCAGATGTTCTTTTTTCAGTATTTGATGCATCAGAATAAAATTGTCAGACATTTTTCAAGTTGATAAGGCCTAAATTTAAAAACAATGATATATCTAAGTCACACTTATGTCCTTTGAACTTTATTATCTGAAAGCTAGAAACTGCAGAAGACAAAATAGCTCCTAATATTGCTGCAAATACTTAAAAGATGGTACCACTACCATTGATTAGGTATAACATGTACAGTTAAATTACTTTGTCAGTGTTTCATAATGGTAGTGGTACAGTCCTTTAAGTACCTGTAGCTCTTGAATTAATCACTTTAGACCCCAAGTATGCTAATTTGTTGGAATTGTTTTATCGGAAGGAGTACAAAAAGTCACAAATATATGGGGAGTCCCATTGAAAATTTTGAATCGGACGTCACGTGACCAAAAACAAATACCTCGTTAGGTGACGCAATAATAAAAGATACTACATTTGCTCTTATTTACACCACCAAAATTATAAATCGCTACTACTGCCCAGTTCCGATATATTTCTTGTCTTAGTCGTCGTGGGACACCCTGTATATGTTCAGAAACAGAGGCCAGTTCGTCCCAACAAAGAACTTCATAATTTTCTACATTCTATATGTGCCATTTGCTTAATACTGTAAACAAGTAAAGTCACCCAATATTATGAGACCAAAAACTTATAACAAGCTGCCCAATGAAGTGAAGAACTGCACATCACTGAAATGTTTCAGAGCAAAGCTTAAAGTTTTATTGTTAAATAAGTGTTTGTGTGACGTCACAGAATTTGTAAATATTTAGATCTTGTATTATTTGTATTTGTGTTATTTCCTTGTTTATATACATTTGTCTTGTTTCTTTTTGTTACTTCTATATTGTCGAATCCAAATGCATATTTTATGTCGAATGGATAATAAAGAATTACTATTAATATGATTACCAACGCACCTGTCCTTCAGATAAGTAAATATACATTCCAAACACCAAGCTCATCGCAAGATAGATTGATGTCACAGAAACTGGTGGTAGAGGCGGACACTTACAGCACATAGCTTTCAGTTGAAGTGATACAGCAAAATGTATTGTGGTCACTCACTTAATGACAAATGTGCTTCAGGATGGAAGAGCTATTGCGGATATCGTATAATCAGGACCAGCGAAATGTGTTATAGATTAGATCAGTGCCTTCCGGTTTTAGATAGTATGGAATAATCACCGAAATGTCCGCTATGCGATTCGTTTTACACTAATGACTATAATTATGACATTAAATTACGATTGTACGGAGTTTCAAAACATTAAAACAAAAAACTTTTCAAGAAAAACCTTTTATTTAAATGCTCTAAAAAGAAGAAAGTAAAATTTTATTCTAAAATGTTAACTATCAACTCATAACCTCATTATATACAACTTATACAGGGTGTCCTATGACGATTAAGACTAGCAATATATCGGAACTGTGCACTAGTAGCGAATTGTAATTTTGGGGGTGTAAATTAGAGCAAATATAGTATCTTTTCTTATTATCCTGTCACCCAGTGAGGTATTTGTTTTTGATCACGTGACGTCCGATTCAAAATTTTTAATGGGACACCCTGTATATTTGTGACTTTTTGAGTTCCTCCCGATAAAACAATTCCAACAAACTAGCACACTTGGGGTCTAAAGTGATCAATTCAAGAGCTACTTAAAGGTACTTAAAGGACTGTACCCTACCATTATGAAACACTACCAAAATAATTTAACTGTAGGGGTGAATGTTTAATCAGGTAGTGGTACCATCTTTAAGTACCTGTAGCGTAGCTCTTGAATTAATCACTTGAGACCCCCAGTGTGCTAGTTTGTTGGAATTGTTTTATCGGGAGGAACACAGAAAGGCAGAAATATACAGGGTGTCCTATTAATAATTTTGAATCGGACGCCACGTGACCAGAAACAAATACATTAGTGGGTTACAGAATAATAGGAAGAGATACTATATTTGTTCTAATTTACACCCTAAAAATTGTAATTCGCTACTAGTGCCCAGTTCCGATATATTGCTTGTCTTAATCGTCGTGGGACACCCTGTATATGATCATAACAGCTTGTTGCGCCATTTACTTGTATGAATTGATATTGAAGATTGCCTGTTAAACAACAGTTGTATAGATGTTTTTGCAGCTGCTAAAGAAGTCTTACAGCAAGCACTACTACATGACAGCTGCTTGAGACCTGTACAGTGCATGTGTAAATCGTCTGGGTACATCAATAATGTGACAAAAAAATGTAGTCAAGTTGATTGACTCAGTACTTCCCACACATTCCGATGATACCAGTTTTATTATTTTCCCACAGCATGAAACTATAGTCTAGATGCCCCTGCAGCCAAATCATCGCTCGCCCGACCGCAAAAAAAATGTTTTATTTTACTAGGTGCTTCTTTCACAGGTCAATGGACAATCTATCATGAATACAACAAATTTTTGAGTTTTACAAACCACCACCCCCGAACCACCCCAATTTCACCCCCAACAAAAATAAATTTTAAACGATCACCGTCTAAAACGAAGTTTGAGCTGTTTTTTAATATTTAGTTTTTTATTAATGCCGCGCCGCCACTGAAATGATTTCTAAAAACAATACGCGCTTTTCATACTCGTCGTGGTAATAAATCTGTGTCAAAATGTCATTAAAGTCAAGCCAGAAGTTTTCACGTACACAATACAGAACGATCCAAAGTAATACTCGTATGTATTTTGTATGCATCAGAAAGTTAAAAGTCCCTTGGTTTCTGTAATCGGCAAGGCAATGTTCGGATAGACCTAAAAAAGTGTATTATGCTGCTAGGTCTTTCTCTCTCAGGTCAGTAGACAGCCTATTATGAGTACAACAAATTTTTCAGATTTACAACCCCCCACCCTCCATCCACCCTAATTTCACCCTCACCCCAAGAAAAGGAGAAAATGATCAAGAACCCCTAAAACGCCTAAAAACGAAGTTTGAGCTGTTTTCATATTTTTTGTTTTTTCAATATTGCTGCGCCGCCACTGAGTCGATTTCTAAAAATCATACGCGTTTTCCATCCTTGCCAAGGTAGTAATAGTGTGCCGAAATTTCATTAACATCAATTCAGTTATTTCAACATTATAAAATACATAACGATCTAAAGCAATACTCGTATGTATACATCGGAAAATTCTTCAAGTCCCTTGGTTCCTGTAATACACAAGGCAATGTTCGGATGGACCTAAAAAAGTGTATTACACCGCTAGGTCTTTCTCTCTCAGGTCAGTACATGGCCTATTATGAGAACAACAAATTTTTCAGTTTTACAAACTTCCTCCAGATTGTTCAATATATACAGCTGAGTCGACAGCCATTCAAAAAGCACTAGAATATTCTCTCAGTAATACTGAGCTTAGAGACGTTATAATCTTCAGCGACAGCAAGAGTGCAGCTATGAGATTAGAGCATTTAAGAATTTCACCGACTTTCAACCATATCATCTCAAACATAATGAAATTGATTTACAGACACAACAATTTGGATAAAAATGTAAAAATTGTATGGATTAAAGGACATACAGGTATACGTAAAACGACACAGTCGACATACTCGCAAAGGTGGAATCGAGGGTGGAATGTTGATGAGGAATTTTAAAATTCCCTACAGTGACTTGAACAGTAAATTAAACAAGAACCTGGGAGATAAGTGGAGTGAACACTACCGTAGAAATCCATCTGGAACGATATACAAACAGATCCAGCAGAACGTAAGAACAGAACCCTGGTTTAAGAGACAAACGAATAGACCACTTGTGAGAACACTTTGCAGATTGAGGTGGGCCTTGCTTAAGCCCTCAACACGAAACTAGAATAGGGCTAGACGATGACCCTCGCTGCAGATGTGGAGAGATTGGTACTGCCCAACACTGTATATTAGAATGCCAATTGATCAGTAATGAGGTAACAGACCTGTATCACAGATTGTCAAACTATATTCCGTTACCTGCTAATATGATCTCTATGAAAACAACTGTGCATACAAACTATTATATAACTTTTGCACACAAAAACTGAAAATAACACTGTAACTTTCAAGTATAACTAATATAAAACAATGTTCGTATTATTACGAAAAAATAGATGTCCATCCAAAATAGAACTGGCCAGTTGATTTCAGATCAGAGCCATTAACATGAATATATAAAAAAATACTGAGCTGTAGCAGCCTCCTGTAGGCTCTGATAGGACTAAAAATGTTTCTTGGTTAATTATATCAAACGTGCCGCGAAACTTCTCTACATTGATAGAAAAGCTCCAGATCCGTTTCAACCCGAACGTCATTCTTCGAACCTAGTCAGCAATGAAATAAGTCTTTTATGCTCGTGCATGACCCAGTCTGGAATCCGATCAACTGACAGACTTTCGATTTGCGATTCCATCGAACTGCCATTGTTGATACGGAGATTGCATTCGACTATATTCACGATGATACAGTAACGACTATTATTCGATAAGCGCCATCCCCATAATTAACAGGGCACTTTGACGACGAAATGCCACCGGGTAGACTCCCAATATCGAGAGGAGGCCATATTATGGAAGGCGCATCGACAAATAATCAACCTTAGCATAGGGGAGGGAAGACGAAGGCAAACTGAATCAAATGATCGAGAGGAAACGTGATCGTGAAAATTTTAGATCGACGTAATCAACGCAGATATGAAAACAATTGTCGAGTGGGGATTAGCAAATAAAGTACAGTTCAACGTACAAAAAACTCAGGCAACAACACTCACAAAGAAGTCTCACGATGGCTTACCAACCGTGGAAATGGAGGGTCACCCCATAGTCGAACCACCTTCCGTCAAGGTTTTGGGGATCAACATCAACAGTAACATGTCCTGGCACGACCACGTCATCAGTATTACTAAAACGGCATCCCAGAAGCTTGGAGTTTTCTTCCGCTGTAGGAAGTTGTATACACCAGAGCAACTGCTGCTGCTCTATAAGGCACTGATCCGACCATCGCTGGAGTATTGCTCCCATGTGTGGGGATGTGCTCCGAAACACTCTCTAAAGCTTCTGGACACTATCCAGAAAAGAGCAATTCGATTAATCGATACGCCTAACCTCACAAAGGACCTCTACAACCTGGAACATCGAAGGAGGGTGGCTGACCTATCTCTGTTTTACGGATTCTATCACGGAAGATGTTCGAGTGAGCCCTTCCAGATAATAACACCAAAGGCCGTCCGAACTAGGAACACTAGAGAAGCTCTGCGAGCTCATCCTTGCCAGGTCGAGGTCTCCTCCAGCATTCCTTCTTTTGGAAAACTTCGACGCTGTGGAATCAGCTGCCGGGGGAATTGTTTCCGACGGCTACAACCTGCAGAGTTTCAAATCTAACGTGAACCGACACTTATCCTCTCGCAGCGCTTCTATAGCGCCATAGGCTTTCAGCCTTTGCGGGAGGCTGACCATAAAAAACATACGTTTTAGGATTTCAAATCTCGAAAATCAGATATCCGCTGTAGAGCTTGCCTAAAGGCGCCAGAGACCCTACGCACCTCTTGTTAGCGTGTAAAGGCGCGTACAGACCGAATTTCCAACGCCGACCAACGCCAATGGCACGTGTGCGTTGGCGTTGGAATTGGAAAGCATTGGGAAGGATTTGAGGATGTGAGGTGAGGGGAGTATTGTGATCGCGAAAATTTTCGATTTTGAGGTAGTACGCTTTTTGGGCGTTTTATGATGTCTACAATAACGAAAATCCACATGACGCAGCTCGATTTGTAATCAGCACCTTGGAATTATCAGAAATGCGAGGTACCATCTCAATAGAAAGCCAAATAAAGATTTTGGAATTTTTTAGGTACTCCCGCCCGCCCGACAATCTGAAATTTTTTATTTTCGTCAAACGAGACCAAGACTCAAAACTGCGACTGGATTTGTAATCAGCACCTTGGAATTATCACAAATGCGAGGTTCAATCTCAACAGAAAGTCAAATAAAGGTTTTCGATTTTTTAGGTACTCCCGCCCGCCCGACAGACCTGAAATTTTTATTTTCGTCAAACGAGACCAAGACTCAAAACTGCGACTGGATTTGTAATCAGCACCTTGGAATTATCACAAATGCGAGGTTCAATCTCAATAGAAAGCCAAATAAAGGTTTTCTATTTTTTTAGGTACCTACTCCCGCCCGCCCGACAGATCTGAAATTTTTTATTTTCGTCAAACGAGACCAAGACTCAAAACTGCGACTGGATTTGTAATCAGCACCTTGGAATTATTACAAATGCGAGGTTCAATCTCAATAGAAAGCCAAATAAAGGTTTTCGATTTTTTTAGGAACTCCCGCCCGCCCGACAGACCTGAAATTTTTATTTTCGTCAAACGAGACCATCGAGACTCAAAACTGCGACTGGATTTGTAATCAGCACCTTGGAATTATCAGAAATGCGAGGTACCATCTCAATAGAAAGCCAAATAAAGATTTTGGAATTTTTTAGGTACTCCCGCCCGCCCGACAAGCTGAAATTTTTTATTTCCGTCAAACGAGACCAAGACTCAAAATTGCGACTGGATTTGTAATCAGCACCTTGGAATTATCACAAATGCGAGGTACCATCTCAATAGAAAGCCAAATAAAGATTTTGGAATTTTTAGGTACTCCCGCCCGCCCGACAATCTGAAATTTTTTATTTTCGTCAGACGAGACCAAGACTCAAAACTGCGACTGGATTTATAATCAGCACCTTGGAATTATCAACAAATGCGAGGTTTCGTCTCAATAGAAAGCTAAATAAAGGTTTTCGATTTTTTTAGGTACTCCCGCCCGCCCGACAGATCTGAAATTTTTATTTTCGTCAAACGAGACCAAAACTCAAAACTGCGACTGGATTTGTAATCAGCACCTTGGAATTATAAGAAATGCGAGGTTTCATCTCAATAGAAAGCCAAATAAAGGTTTTCGATTTTTTTAGGTACTCCCGCCCGCCCGACCGATCTGAAATTGTTTATTTTCGTCAGACGAGACCAAGACTCAAAACTGCGACTGGATTTGTAATCAGCACCTTGGAATTATCAGAAATGCGAGGTTTCATCTCAATAGAAAGCCAAATAAAGGTTTTCGACTTTTTTAGGTACCTACTCCCGCCCGCCCGACAGAACTGAAATTTTTTATTTTCGTCAAACGAGACCAAAACTCAAAACTGCGACTGGATTTGTAATCAGCACCTTGGAATTATCAGAAATGCGAGGTTTCATCTCAATAGAAAGCCAAATAAATTTTCGATTTTTTTAGGTACTCCCGCCCGCCCGACAGATCTGAAATTTTTTATTTTCGTCAAACGAGACCAAAACTCAAAACTGCGACTGGACTTGTAATCAGCACACTTGGAGTTATCAGAAATGCGAGGTTTCATTTCAATAGAAAGCCAAATAAAGGTTTTCGATTTTTTTAGGTACTCCCGCCCGCCCGACCGATCTGAAATTGTTTATTTTCGTCAAACGAGACCAAGACTCAAAAATGTTACTGGATTTGTAATCAGCACCTTGGAATTATCCGAAATGCGAGGTTTCATCTCATGAGAAAGCCAAATAAAGATTTTCGATTTTTTTAGGTACTCCCACCCGCCCGACAGATCTGAAATTTTTTATTTTCGTCAAACGAGACCAAGACTCAAAATTGCGACTGGATTTGTAATCAGCACTTTGGAATTATCCGAAATGCGAGTTTTCATCTGAATAGAAGGCCAAATAAAGATTTTCGATTTTTTTAGGTACTCCCGCCCGCCCGACAGATCTGAAATTTTTATTTTCGTCAAACGAGACCAAAACTCAAAACTGCGACTGGATTTGTAATCAGCACCTTGGAATTATCAGAAATGCGAGGTACCATCTCAATAGAAAGCCAAATAAAGATTTTGGAATTTTTTAGGTACTCCCGCCCGCCCGACAATCTGAAATTTTTTGTTTTCCTCAAACGAGACCAAGACTCAAAACTGCGACTGGATTTGTAATCAGCAGCCAAATAAAGGTTTTCGATTTTTTTAGGTACTCCCGCCCGCCCGACAGAACTGAAATTTTTTATTTTCGTCAAACGTGACCAAAACTCAAAACTGCGACTGGATTTGCAATCAGCACCTTAGAATTATCCGAAATGCGAGGTTTCATCTCATTAGAAAGCCAAATAAAGATTTTCGATTTTTTTAGGTAGCCCCGCCCGCCCGAGATATTTGAATCCTTTTATTTTTGTCAAACGAGACCAAGATTCAAAACTGCGAATGGATTTGTAATCAGCACCTTAGAATTATCCGAAATGCGAGGTTTCATCTCATTAGAAAGCCAAATAAAGATTTTCGATTTTTTTAGGTACTCCCGCCCGCCCGACAGATCTGAAATTTTTTATTTTCGTCAAACGAGACAGAGACTCAAAACTACTTCTGTATTTGTAATCAGCACCTTGGAATTATCCGAAATGCGAGGTTTCATCTCAACAGAAATCCAAATAAAGATTTTCGATTTTTTTAGGTAGCCCCGCCCGCCCGAGATATTTGAATCCTTTTATTTTTGTCACACGAGACCAAGACTCAAAACTGCGAATGGATTTGTAATCAGCACCTTAGAATTATCAGAAATGCGAGGTTTCATCTCATTAGAAAGCCAAATAAAGGTTTTCGATTTTTTTAGGTACTCCCGCCCGCCCGACAGGTCTGAAATTTTTTATTTTCGTCGAACAAGACCAAGACTCAAAAATGCGAATGGATTTGTAATCAGCACCTTGGAATTATCCGAAATGCGAGGTTTCATCTCATTAGAAGGCCAAATAAAGATTTTCGATTTTTTTAGGTACTCCCACCCGCCCGACAGATCTGAAATTTTTTGTTTTCGTCAAACAAGACCAAGACTCAAAAATGCGACTGGACTTGTAACCAGCACTTTGGAATTATCCGAAATGCTTGGTTTCATCTCAATAGAAAGCCAAATAAGGATTTTCGATTTTTTTAGGTACTCCCGCCCGCCCGAGAAATCTGAAGTTTTTTATTTCCTTCAAACGAGACTGAGACTCAAAACTACGACTGTATTTGTAATCGGCGCCTTGGAATTATCCGAAATGCGGGGTTTCATCTCAACAGAAATCCAAATAAAGATTTTCGATTTTTTTAGGTAGCCCCGCCCGCCCGAGATATTTGAAACCTTTTATTTTTGTCAAACGAGACCAAGACTCAAAACAGCGACTGGATTTGTAATCAGCACCTTGGAATTATCAGAAATGTAAGGTTTCATCTCAATAGAAAGCCAAATAAAGGTTTTCGATTTTTTAGGTACTCCCGCCCGCCCGACAGATCTGAAATTTTTTATTTTCGCCAATATAATAATTTCGTCTAATTTAAGCGATAAAGCCGCTAAAGAGCAGCGCGCGCTTATTGGACCACCCTGTATATCTTAGCAATCTCAGAATTACACAGGCTCTATGACAGATGCCTCAGAATTAGACAAGAACGACGAGCTACGAAGCCATCAAAGAAAGAAGTGCAATATCTGACCGTTAATATCGCTATATTATTCAGCTTCATTACGCTTGAAAACCCATTTTAAGGATCCCCTTAATACTAATGCCTATTAAAATTTCAACCACTTATGGCAAAGTTCCGATAATTGCACTGGCAGCGATCCAACTTTTGTAGTCGTTCACCGAAACAATGATTGCACCGAAAGTACACGCTTTCTGCCGACATACTGCACCATGAAGTTGTTTTTACTTCTTTTCCTCTATCAGGGAATTTCGTATTGGAAAAACAGCACTGGTGGAACGTTTTTATTATAGTAGTGTGGCAACTAGAGCGTAGTGCGGCTATTGCCAGTTTTTTTTCACGTTGTTAGAGACCTTATCTCGATGGGCCTTATTTGACCAACGGATTCTATTTCTTCATCGGAACAAATGAAAAACAATAATTTTTTGAAATTCTCAGCTCAGTAAAGAAGATAGTCTTTCCTGTCTTATCACTGAATGAAATACACTATAAGGTATTTTCTATTTGTATATGATACTGTATATTAAGGTGTTAAAGGAATCATCTTGGCAAGCCATTATACAGGGTTATTCACGTTATTCGACACGGAGCATTATGGCTAAAGTATTTGATAAAAAGGAAAATAATAATTTGGGATGGTTAGAGACCCATAAAGGCTACATTTTAAAAATATTTTCATGTTATACAGGGTGTCCCAAAAACACGAAATGTATCAAAGTTATGTTTTTTTAAATGGAACATCCCATATATTATTGCATATTCAGATTCCCTGGTGAATTTTAGTGTGACTTTATGAATCATACATGGTACCTAAAGCGAACCGTTAATGTGTAAATCACCATTTTCGGTATAAGTAGATATCGGAAAAAAATTGAATATCGCAGAGATTACAAAATATGGAAGGCTGTGACTTAGCCGTGTTACTAAGCATAAAATGCATCAGCTTTGATGAGACTGTCAAATTTAAATTACGTTTATTTTTGGAGAAATCGGTCGATGAATTAAGGAAACTTCGATCAGCGATAACTTGATTTTTTCAAATGGGAATGCCTAATTTTTTTTATACGGTTAAACGTAGAATTTGAGAAGCTTTCTAACGATATAAGGTTGTGAATATCAATCTCTCTTAGTTTTCATTGAATTTTAAATTTTCAAACAAATCGGCGATTTTCAATTTTCCTACCTATAAGCAACGTAGCAGGCCATGAAATATAAACAAAAATCTGTTCAGGTAGAAGAAATCAACTAACTTAGCAGAAAAATACACACTAACTAGACTAAAGGGACAAGATTATAAAAATTCCTTACAACAAATCAACTCTCCCAGAAACAACTGCGATAACATCTGAAAGGTCAAAGAGAAGCTGGAGTATGGCAGTAATAGATATTTTTACTGTCTACTGGCTACCTCAATTTACTAGAGGTTAAAAATTTCCAATGCAATCAAAAACCCTCATATGAAACAGAAACAACCAGCGACTGTTGCTCCAGCACGCAACTATCAATCATATGTAATGGTGTAAAAAAGTACTAATTTGCATCGAAGTCGATACCTGTGACTGGAGCCCTTCTATTTTTCAAAATCTATTAGCAATATTGCAAAAAAGGAATACCGACAAATCAGATTTAAATTTTCTGTCATTTATGTTTTATAATTTGAACAAATTTTAATCCATTCTTCATTTTCTGCGACCTTGCTAATAGGTACTGAGGAATTTTCAGAACTCCAGTCAGAGGTACTTTTGACTTGAGTTTTGACAGAATCGCATACTTTTTTATATCATTAAATGTGAACTTTTATTATGAAAATAATAAACTGCTTACAACATTCTCTAGTAGTTTTTACTTTATTTCAAAATTTTTAATGGCTTTGGAAATTGCAAATCTCTAGTACATTGCAGTAGCTAGTAGGCCGTGAAAAAATCCATTTCTGCCATACTGCAGCTTCTCTTTGACCAAAGATATGTTACCGCCGTTGTTTCTGGTTAGACTTTGTGTTTGTTGTGAGTAATTTTCATAATCTTGTCCCTTTAGTCTAGTTCGCGTGTATTTTTCAGCTAAGTTAGTTGTTTTATTCTACCTGAACAGGTTTTTGTTTATATTTCAAGGCCTGCTACGTTAGTTATAGGTAGGCAAATTGAAAAACGCCGATTTGTCTGAAAATTTAAAATTAAATGAAAACTACCAGAGATTGATATGCACAACCTTATATCATTAGAAAGGTTATCGAATTCTACTTTTAGCCGTATAAAAAAAATCAGGCATTCCCATTTGAAAAAATCAAGTTATCGCTGATCGAAGTTTCCTTAATTCATCGACCGATTTCTCCAAACATAAACGTAATTTAAATTTGACAGTCTCATCAAAGCTGATGCATTTTATGCTTAGTAACACGGCAAAGTCACAGCCTTCCATATTTTGTAATCTCTGCGATATTCAATTTTTTCCTGATATCTACTTATACCGAAAATGGTGATTTACACATTAACGGTTCACTTTAGGTACCATGTATGATACATAAAGTTACACTAGAATTCACCAAGGAATCTGAATATGCAATAATATATGGGGTGTTCCATTTAAAAAAACATAACTTTGATACATTTCATGTTTTTGGGACACCCTGTATAACATGAAAATATTTTTAAAATGTAGCCTTTATGGGTCTCTAACCATCCCAAATTATTATTTTCCTTTTTATCAAATACTTTAGCCATAATGCTCCGTGTCGAATAACGTGAATAACCCTGTATAGCTTTCAGTCTCCGACTTCAACCCACTAGCCCTTAGGAAGGATAGGGTCAACTGCACAGACAAACCATGCTCTTCTACAAAGTGACAGAAAAAAGTACATTGTATAATGGTACACAACAGAGAACACTGAAATAAGAAAAAAAGTTCCTATGGACATGGGTCCGCAAGCCTTCGGTATTGAATTTTAATTTTTTTTATATAACTTATAATTCGGAAACCGTAAAGTCCCTTTTTAAAAAACATTTTATTTCCAAAAACAGGTGATGACAGTTTCAAGTGTGGACAAAGACTGAATAAAAATGTAAAATACAATGGTAGCTTGAACTAATGTGAACTCTGCAAAAATATAATATTACAATTCTGGAAAGTGCAAGGCGCCGCTTGAAGGTGCTGACTCGGTGTCTTCTATCTTCATAGCCGCATCATAACTCCTCCACCCCTAGAATGAAGCTTCCCCTGGAAGGTTCGGTTTTCTGGAAGATAGTTCGAGTTCTTCTTCAAGATTCGTAACAGGTGTCTTCCTTGGAATGGGAGTAGGATTCTTCCCTGCATTCTTCTTGAATTTCCAATAAATAGCGAATATGCCCAAAATTGTGCCAAAAATGTACAAAATGATAGTCCAGGCACTGGGTGTAGTGAAATCTGCTTCGTCATTTACGATTGGGCTGAATGATTGAATAGGAATATCTTTCATTTTCAAATTCTTCAATTCAATTTCAAATTTTGGTTTCTGGTTCTTAGAAATCAAAGTAAAATTTGGCGTTTCCATGACTAAAGGCTGGCCAAAGCTTTTGCTCAAAAATGTGAGCGGTTCACCTCTGAATAAAATTTTGCAATCATCTTGTGCGAGCAAAAATATTCCTGATAAGATTCTTGTTTCTATGTGGTTTTGACATTGGAATTCTAGCTTCTCTTGAATTGGAAAGACACCTTGATATTGATTAATTTCTGATATGATATCAATATGGTTTTCCTTAACTGTGACTTTTGTGAAGTGGCAGTTTCTTGCGTTTTCATTTTTCAGTATACTTGACTCGCAGGACATATTTATGTTGGCTTGGGCTTGACGTGGACAATGGTACATGTTGCCTCTCGTACACATGCCAGTTAGAGGTTTTATTGACTCATTGTCAATTGATTTTAATAAATATTTAGAATTTGGAAAAACCGAAACAAATTCTGACCCATATTTTGAAGGAATAGGGTGAAGATAATAAAAATCAAATATAGTACCTAATTCAATTGGAATCGATAAAAAGTAAATTATTTGATGGAAATCAATCTTGCAATGTACCTTAATGATTGATTCAAATTCTAAAATATTCTCGAATTTCACCTCATATGGAAGCATGTTTTTGTAATAGGAAGATAATTTGGACAATTCATTATATAGATCAGCTGGTCTAATGATACTTGGATGCATAACTCCCATCTTGCAAAATGTCACAGAATTCTCGATATCTTGTAAAGTGTTGAAAATAAAATTATAAAGTAGTAAAAGTGAATGACATGTATCTTTAGCAAAAAGAATATTTTGAGATGTAGCGCCTGCCTGCGTTATTTCGTTCAGCTGCAATATTTTTGACTTTAACAAAATTTCGTTATGTTGAATATTTTGGATAGTGAGGTTAAAATTCTCAATTAGCTTATGACTGACTGAATATTGCATTTTCATCTGGTTTTCAATGCTTTTCTCGTTATTTTGCATATGACTGATAATCTTGTGAATTTGTTCTCCATCACTTGCATCTAAATTACCTGTGAGAAATTTTACTACGCTACCAATACCGTTGAATAACCCTCTACGTGATCTATCATTGGCAGCACTATGAATACGAATATTTTCGATTTTTTCCGAAATAGATTTCTGTGTAAAATTGATTATTCTATCATAATACTTCAGTTCCCTAATGTATATAATATTATTATAATATTTCAACTTAAGATTATTGTATTGATTATTCAAATTATTATACGTATCATATAATTCTCTTAACCTATAATAGTGTACTAAAGTATGTTCCGAAATTTGAAGTTTGGCTGGACCTAAATTAATCGGAAGTATTCCCAAATTTTGGCTGATATCCTTTATTTGGATGGCTTGTGTGCTGGTGAAGAACCTGTAAAGGATTTCTTAGTCTTAGAAATCTTACGTGGCCTTTTAATATTTGACAGATGAATTTTTTCTGTGGTATTTCCATGAGTAGGCTTAATTTTGGCAGTTTTGAGTTCACTATCAATCTTAGAAATACTTTCTGGCTTATACTTATTCCGTGTTTTGCTCTGTTTTTGTTTATTCTTAACGTAAACTTTTTCTGAAATAGTTGGCAAAGGTTCTCGGTCTTCGTTCAACTTACTTATTAATTTTTCCTTATTTTTCTGTAAATCGGAATTTAGTTTTTCATATAATATTCTCATTCTTTCCTTGTGATTTTGAACATAGTTATTAACTAATTGATTTTCTATCTCGATATTAAAAGGTGATTCTGTGCCTAAATGTCCTGTAATAATCTCATAAGGTTTCAAATTTGTAACAGAGTGAATCGTGTTATTATACGCTAAAATTGCATAGTCCACTTTAATTTCAATAGGTTCCTTTTTGAAAATATCTTGATTATTCAACAATCTAATGTGCTCTATTAATGTAGAGTGAAATCTTTCAATAATTCTATTAGATTCGGGGTGCTGAGAACTAATGAAATGAATATTGATTTTGTGTGTAGCCAAAAGTTCTTTGATAACTGAATTTTTAAATTCTAAACCATTGTCTGATATTATTTGGTCAGGTATACAATGGTGTGCAAAATATTTGATCAATTTATTTGCTATTTCTATAGCCTGCGCTGAATTCAATCTATATGCTTGAGCATATCTCGAGAATGAATCGATGATTGTCAAAAATTTACAATTTTCCAATGTGATGCTGTCTATGTGTAAAATTTGAAATGGTCTTGTGCCTGTAGGAGTTACGTTGTATTGCAATTTAAGAGGATGTCTCTCATACTTTGTGATGAGACATGTTTCGCATTGATTAATGAAATCCCTGATAATATTATATAGTTTGGGAAAATAATAGTTCGCTTTGATTCGCTTTTCAGTTTCCTCAATACCTCTGTGATTGGTTTTTCCTTCGTGATGATTTCTAATAATAGATTCGACTTCATCATTGTCTGTTATATCAATCAGCTTTTTCGTACATTTGACCATATTGATTTCCGAATTTTTGAAATATCTTTGTAGAACTGTACAGAACTGTTCATAAATAGGGTCTTCAAAATAAATATGATATTTTACCTTAGGAGCAATATATTCCTTAACAAACTTAACTATTTCTTGCTCGTAATTTTCTTTCGAAAGCTGAATATGTATTCTCTGCTTGTCTTTGAATAATTTTATAATAGATGGCTTAGCAGGTGAGAAATTTACCTGTGATATGATTATTTGATTTTTACCATAATTGACTGGAGTATCAATTATCGGAATACCTATAATTGGATTCTCATGACTAGAGTGAATGGTATGATTAGATGAATCATCAATATTCACATCATTTTGACGATCACTAGCTTCAACAATCATTGACTGATTATCTAAATTTTGATTACGTGTTTGCATGCCGGAGGTAGATGCAAATTGGTCATTGAACTGGTCCATAAAATCAAAATTGCTGGTTTGTCTGATATATTTTTAGTTTCGTTAGCATTCAATTCAATTCTAGATAGAGCATCCGCGTTTTTATTCAATTTTCCTTTCTTATAGACAATATTGTACTCGTACTGCTCTAAAGATAATCTCCACCTAATCAACTTCGAATTTGGTTCTTTATGATTGAAAAGCCATTGAAGCGGTTTATGATCAGTTACGATCGTAAAAGATCGACCATAGAGATAAGGGCGAAAAACTTTGCAACCGTACACAATTGCAAGGACCTCTTTTTCCGTGGTACTGTAATTTACTTCAGATGAGGTCAAGGTTCTACTCGCGTATGCAATTGGCAAATCTGATCCAATTTTTCCCTGTGAAAGAACAGCCCCAATAGCAAAATTGCTAGCATCAGTGGTCAAAATAAATGGTTCACTAAAATTTGGGTATTGTAAGATAGGCTCGTTCATTAGTAAATTTCTACACATATCAAAACATTGTATGTACTCTGGATCATTATAATTAATCGTAGCATCTTTTTTCAAACACTGGGTCAAAGGTTTTGTCAATTTAGCGAAATCTTTAATAAATTTTCTGTAATATCCCAATAGTCCTAAAAATCCCTTGATTTGTTTGGCAGTTTTTGGTAACGGATATCTTCGAATAGCCATAATTTTGTCGGGATTCGGCTTAACACCGTCCTTGGTTACTATATGTCCCAAATATGCCACTTCTTTTCTCAAAAATTCTGACTTGTCTAACTGGATTTTGAAATTTGACTCCCTTAAACGTTCAAAAACTTCCCTTAATCTTTGCTCATGTTCCTGTAAACTGACACTGTAAATAATGACGTCGTCAAGATATACTAGGCATTTCTCGTTTTGGATCCCCCTTAAGATATTGTCCATAACCCTTTGAAAAGTAGCGGGCGCATTTTTTAACCCAAATGGCATTCTCAAAAATTCCCAATGACCGTTTTCCGTATTAAAAGCTGTTTTCTCGATGTCTTCTTCAGCCATTTCAACTTGATGAAACCCGGAAGCTAAATCGAGAGTTGTGAAATATTGACACTTCCCTAATTTATCTAACAAATCAGTAATATTAGGAAGAGGGTATCGATCTCCGATTGTTTTTTCGTTAAGTTTTCTATAGTCAATTACAACACGCCATTTTCTTTGCCCAGAGGCATCCAATTTTTTTTCAATGACCCAAATTGGGCTGCTATACGCACTTGTACTTGGACGAATTATGTTTTGATCTAGCATTTTCTGAATTTGGTTTTGAACTTCCTGTCTATGCACTTCAGGGTACCGATAAGATTTTGTATACACCGGTATCTCATCTTTTGTCCTAATCTTATGTTTTATTTTACTAGTAAAGGTTAACTTATCTCCTTCTTGATAAAAAATATCTGAGTATTCTGCAATTAACTTCAAAATGACATTTCTCTCTTCAGCGTTCATATGATCCGTTCGGATTTTTGAAAAATCAAATTTCACAAGATCTGTATTGTAATTATGAAGATTACTATCATTGATTGTAGTAGCCAACTCGTAATCCGCGAATGGACCTACTTTCAATGGTTCTAGGTTACTAATTTTGATTTTTGAATCATTAGGATTCAAAATGGTGCAAATGGCCTTTCCATTTTTTACCGTAGCAATACACTCAGGTATTTCTAAATTATTGATTCTAGTATAAGGAATAATTACATCACCATTGGCAATATCTGTTTGAACTTCAATAACTTGCTCAGTTCTAGGTTCCACAATAATGAAATTTGAGGTAGGTAATGTTTTGTGAAAACATATTTTGACCTTACAGTCTGGAAGAACCATCACTTCTTCCTTCAAATCAATAAAAGCTTGAAGTAGCTTTAAATTATCTACTCCTATCAAACAATCAAAATATTTGTGGAAATTAAATAGATAGAACTTCAATAAATCATTTCGTTTAGTATTAAACATATCAACAGAAGGTATTGTGGTACTGAAATTTTCCGTTGAACTTCCATGAACCGTGGAAATTTGAAACGGGTCCTTCTTAATCGCATTCTTGAAATACTTATCCGCAATTTCGGGACGTATAAAAGATTTGGTACTACCTGTATCTATTAATACTTTCAAATTAATTCTAGGAAATACGATATATGGCAGTTCACTATCAGAATTGGTATTCATAAGCTCATACTGAGGCACTACTTTTCCGAGGCTTCTTGACGAAAAAATTGATCAGAATTACTTGAATGTTGATTGGAATAATTGCTATCATCAGGATGTTCAATTTGAGGTTCCTGATCTATATTGTATAATTCTTCGACTACAAAATTAGGTCTTGAATTATTCTGATTCTTGAAATAATTATTATTCGAATTTCCGTTAAAAGATTGATTCTGTCGAGGCCTAAACGTATTTTGTGTTGAGACCGACATAGGTGTAGGTTGAGGAAGGTTCCGACGTGGGTTTGGCTTGAATACATTGGGTTGTCGAAATTGTCTTGGATTATTTTGGTTATAAGAATTTTGATTATGAGGAAAATTGGCTATAGGCAAAGGTGGCCTAACCTGATTTTGTTGAAAATTTTGAAAATTTTGTGGATTCCTCTTAAAATGGCTATTAGTGAAATGATTATGCTTAGTATGCTGTTTCTGAGGAAATTTGTGCTTAAATTGATTGTGCTGTACACCCTCTAATTGGAAGTCGTTTGTGAGCATATGTAAAGCCTTATTTAAATCGCTTGGATTCTTTGTACGCATCAAAGATCCGATAGGTTCCCTTAAACCTCTCAATAATACCCTTAAAGCCAAGTTTCTACAATAATTACTTATAATAATAGCTTCCTGTTCTGGCAAATGCGATACACAATATGAAATTTGTAAATTCAATATTTTCTGAATCCTATTGTAAAATTCAAATGGGTTTTCGTTCTGATTTTGCCTAAGTTCGGCCATTTCTATATTAAGAGTAAAAAGATCACGCTTATCCGCATATGCATTGAGAAGAGCATCTTTCAGATCTTGCCATGTCCTTATATGACATGAAGAAATACTAAGAGCAGCTTCTCCTTTGATTTTCGCAAGCAAACTCGACATTAAATATTCATTTTGAAAATCATCTGTATTATGCACATTATAAAATTTTGTAACCAATTTTTCTGATATTTCTAAGAATCTGGGGAGTAGTTCTGGTCCACCATGAAAATCGGGAATCATGTTCAAGTACTCAATTTTCAGTACAGGTACATTGTTTGAATTACCAGAAGTAGCCATTGTGAAATCTGATTGATTTTCGATAATACTTTCTAAATTTAAAATGGGTGGTCTTAAAATTGGTGCCGAAAATTGAATATTTATTCTAGGAGTTTGTGAGTCAGAATCCGCACTGTCACTATCGCTGCTTTCTGAATGAATATTTTCTAGCCCTCTAACAGACATAAGGTACTTACAGCACTGTTACCACTAGAAGGTCCATCCCCTGTAAGCCGCAGGTTTAGAGTTCGTCCAGGTCCAATGTTCCCTTGGTCCTTGGTCTTCTCGCTTAGCTACTCAATCCACCAAGCTGGAATTCCTTCGGTAGTACGCTCGAGACCGCCGAATTACCGATCGCGAGACTTTGGTTCTTTTCGGACGTTATTAATCGAACCGAAAGGGTGTCCTATAAGCCGTAGGCTACCCTTAACATCCGTCACTGGCTGCGCCACTTATAATTCGGAAACCGTAAAGTCCCTTTTTAAAAAATATTTTATTTCCAAAAACAGGTGATGACAGTTTCAAGTGTGGACAAAGACTGAATAAAAATGTAAAATACAATGGTAGCTTGAACTAATGTGAACTCTGCAAAAATATAATATTACAATTCTGGAAAGTGCAAGGCGCCGCTTGAAGGTGCTGACTCGGTGTCTTCTATCTTCATAGCCGCATCATAACTTATATATAACCGCATCGGCCTGTTGGCCATTAGCGGGGGACGTGAATATCTATATTTTGTATAAATAATTACAACATTGAAGGAACCTTTAGATGTTAGAAACATTGCAGTCATTTCCTAATAGGTTTGCTAAGGAGTTGTGTATATTGTATGAGTCTATGAACTTCTAGTAAAGGGCACTCCACTAATATATGTTTCACTGTAAGTGTTACTTCACAGATATCACAGGCGGGTTCTGGTTCGTCACTAATTAGTTATCCGTGTGTCACTCTAGTATGTCCCAGACGAAGGCGAGTTATCAGTGTTTGCTCTCTTCTGTTGCTGGTGACAGTATGCCATGGTCCAAATTGGGGCTTCAGTTCTAGTGGTTTTGATGGTTGGGACTTCCACGTTTCATCGAATTTGTTAAGGATTTTGTATTGCATGTGAGTTTGGATGTCTGCGGTTGGTAATTTATATTCGTGCTGAATGATTCCATTTGCTGCAGCTTTAGCATGTTGGTCTGCTTGGTCGTTGCCAAGAATACCTGTGAGGGAACCCATTGAAAAACCATATTTTTGTCTGTCATGACACCGTTTAGTTCCTGTTTTATTACGTCTACCAGCTGATTCTTTGTGTACATTTTCTTGATCAGCGTGAGGGAGTTTAGTGAATCCGTTATGATGATCCAGTCTTTATGGACAGAGTTTCTGATATATTTGACAGCCTCCAGTATTGCACAAAGTTCGCCTGTTAATATAGTGGCTGCTTCTGGCAGTACAATCGTTATATTCTCTGTAGGCTTTACTATAGCTCTGGTAGCGATCTAAGATTTCCAAAAACATATGTTAGTACTGTGTCGGGCGTGTCATTTTTGCTATTGTCTGTAAATTTTGTGTTAATGGTAGGTAATTGTATTGTCCAGGGGGAAATAGATGAAGTAGGTACTAGCGAAATTTGGTGGAATGGTGTTTCTATGCTTTGCAGATATAGCTGTATCCGTTTACTGAATGACGGTGTGTGTGATCTTCTACTGTCTACAAGGATGTGTTTGTGGCCGGGCATGAGAGGGTTTGAAACAACTTTAACTGCATATTTTATGCTTAAGATCTGTCGACGTAGCTCCAGCGGAGCTTTTACAGCCTCACAGTATCGACTGTTGACTGGGGTGGTTCTGAAGGCGCCTAAGATTAGTCGCAATGCAGAGTTATGGAGAGTATCTAAAGGTTTTAGAACGGAAGGTTTAGCGGCAGCATACACGATACATCCATAATCCCGCTTCGATCTTATTATTGCACGGTATATGCTGAGTGGTACTTTTCCTTCAGCTCCCCAATGTTTATTAGACAGATACCTTAAAGATATTCATCCCTTTTTGGCGGGATTTTATTAGCCGTGATATGTCATTTTTCCACGTCAATCTCTGATCAAATATAAGGCCGAGAAACCTTATTTCGTCCGTATAATTGAGAGCTGTATTGTTAAATTTTAGGAGAGGCTTATTTTGTGTTGTTTTTTTGGAGAACATTATACAATTCGTTTTTTCGGGTGAGAATGTAACACCAGATATATTTATTTTTTTAATTTTAATTTTGTTTGGCGTTTTATTAATATCTTCAGCCAAAGATGTAATAAATAAATAAAATGTGGTATATAGGGGTTTTTTTATCATGCTAAGTTCAAAGTTGATCTTAGTTTTGTGATTACTAACAGAGAGCGCTACATACAGAGTTCCATCTCTATCTAATGAATCGATACTAACATGTTTGCTATACACTGTATGTCATTTTCGACTGAAAAAAAAAATTGTTATCCCTTCTTTACAACTAGGAAAGGTGTACCTTGTCCAAGTCGCTAGAAGTAACGCTTGTCAAACTAATATAATGATTGTTAAGGTATTTTGTGTTATTGATTAAGTTTTACATTGGTTTTCTCACTAATCATTCAAAACTGCTTTCAAAAATTGTTCACTACACTTTTGAAGAATACAGGGACACGATTATGTGTTACGGCGAAGCTAGATCAAATTCTTACGAAGCTCAAGGAATCTATGACAGGTTCCAAATGTTCGAACGTTTATTGATGTGTTTGGCGTTTGGGAGAAGATGGCTGTTTTAGAAAACCAAAATTTAATAGTGGGGTTTCCAGAACTCCCCGCAGTGTGCGAAACTAAGAAACTGTTTTACGAATAGTAGCCAATAATCCGAGAACAAGCACTAGGAAAACAAATTCAGCGGTGCGAAACCTTAACCGTGAATCGGTTCGACAAATTTTCAATGAACAACTTCTTCGCCCATACCATTTCTAAGAAATTCATTCAGTATTGGAACATGACTTTGATCCTCGTTTACAATTTTGCGAATGGTTGCAAAACCAAAGACAAAACATTACTTCATCAATTTTGTTTACTGACGAAGCTGGTTTTAGTCGTGATGGAATTCTGAACCTACATAACACGTACCATTGGAATGTTGAAAATCCTCATCAAACTGTAACTCGGAGTCACCAGTATGGGTTCCCTATCATAATGTGTGGGCAGGTATAATCCACGGCGTCTATTTACAATAATCATCTCATTAATTTCCATTTTGTGACATGTTGCTTCGGCATTCCAAATCGGTACAAGGCACAGGCACAGGCACAAGCACAGGCACAGGCACAGGCACAGGCACAGGCACAGGCACAGGCACAGGCACAGGCACAGGCACAGGCACAGGCACAGGCACAGGCACAGGCACAGGCACAGGCACAGGCACAGGCACAGGCACAGGCACAGGCACAGGCACAGGCACAGGCACAGGCACAGGCACAGGCACAGGCACAGGCACAGGCACAGGCACAGGCACAGGCAGGCACAGGCACAGGCACAGGCACAGGCACAGGCACAGGCACAGGCACAGGCACAGGCACAATTATAGTGGAACTTATTTTTAAGTATATTTTGCTGGCCACAGCTTATTGTTTTGAACAATACTAATTTACTCTACTGTGCTGAACAGCTAACATCTATGATTTAAACAAGTACTAACTTTCATTTCAACCTTTACATGTAGCATGTTCCTTTTGTATACGTTATAATGTCTTGTTTTAAGATGTTTTAATTTTTGTATGCATAATTTGATCTCGTTTTGTATCAATGAAATGTATATTTCATAGATTTCACTTTATTTTCTTGTTTAACTGCCCGGCAGGATTAGTATTATTTTAATTTCGGTATTAACTTGATCTCATTTTGTACCTGTATCTATTAGCTTGTATTATTAATATTTGTATATTATCAACAAAATGTATAGGTACCTCATAAATTTCAGTTTCTTTTCTTGTATGTATAATTTGATCTCGTTTTGTACCTGTATATTTTAGCTTGTTTTACTATTTGCACGTATGGAGTGATCTTATATGTTGGATCTATCATCATCATAGTCACAATGTCTTAACAGACATGTTGTGAACTCGTAAAATGCATTAAGTCGGAGCTATAGTATTGCCGACACGAATATTATTATCAATAGTTTTGACAACTGTAGCTCGCCATCGTTGGCGATTTACTGTCAGTTTAGTGGCGCTCTTGATACTCATATCCAGCAACTGTTTCGTCGTATCCACCCAGCGTGTAGGGGGACGGCCACGGCGCCGCCCACTCGGGGCGTGACCCTGAACTACAAGTTTCTCCATATTATCGCTTCTGTGTATATGTCCGAAGAATGTAAGCATTCTCGTCGACACAATGGAGGATAGTCTCTTTGGATTACCGAGCTCATCCAGTATGGAAACGTTAGTTCGATGGGCGGTATAAGGAACTCTCAGCATTCTCCTCCATGTCCACATTTCAAAAGCATCTATGCGAGCTCGATCTGCCTTTTTAACAGTCCAAGTTTCCGAGGCATACAGAAATATGGAGGACACAAGAGACTGAACCAGAGACATTTTTGTAGATTTAGTGATGTTATGGTCACGCCATATTTTAGTAAGCTTTGTCATGGCCACATGTGGCTGTTGAATGCGCCATCGAATCTCATTTTCACAGCTACCCGAATTGCTGATCAAAGAACCGAGGTACACAAAACTTTGAACTACTTCACAACGGCCTATTGACTTTATTTCTCGATGATTATCATGCTCTCTATCTACGATCATAACCTTGGTCTTATTGTAGTTAAGACCAAGACCATTCGCTGCACTATGTTGTTTGAAGATGTTTAATAGAGCTACTAGTTCTTGCTGAGAAGCAGCAATAAGGGTTGTATCGTCAGCAAATCTTAAGTTGGATATTTTGCTTCCGCCAATAGCTACACCGCCATTCCACTTGTCTAATACCTGTCTCATCACAAATTCAGAGTACATGTTAAACAACATCGGAGATAATACACATCGCTGACGAACACCTTTTCTGGTTGAAGTTTGACTAGACAGGTTACCATCAATTCTTACACGAGCCGAATTAGACTCGTAGACTTGCTGCATGAGAAACACTAGGTGATAAGGAACTCTCATAGACATGAGGATTTCCCACAGTTTAGTCCACTTTACGTTATCAAACGCCTTAGAATAGTCCACAAAGCAGATAAAAACTAGAAAATAATGCTCTCTGCCCAATAATTTGTCTTAAGTTTAAGATCTGTTCACGCGTACCGCGTCCTTTCACGAAACCAGCCTGCGCCTGAGAAATTTACCAGCCAATAAAACCCTCCAAATGAGATTGTAAAATATACAGGGTGGGCCAATAGTGCGTGGGCGGAGGATTGTGAACTTACTAAAAAATATTTCAAAAATCTGTCGCTTGATCATGGTAGGGACCCTTAAGGGCTATAACGTAAAAATATGTTCACCTAAATTTTGACGTTTATACAGGGTGATTCATATCAAACTTACATTTTTTTGAATGGAACCTCCTATATATTATTGCATATTTGGATTCCTTGGTCAATTCTAGTGTGACTTTATGTATCACACATGGAACTTTAAACGAACCGTTTAGGCGCAAATCACCTTTTTTGGTATAAGTAGGTATCAGAAAAAAATTGAATATCGCAGCGACTATAAAACTTAGAAGGCCGTGACTTTGCGGTACGATTATGCATGAAATGCGTCACCACAGGTCAGACGGCCAAATTTGAATTCTTTTTGTACTTGGAGAAACCAGAGGATACATTAAGGAAACTTCAATCACAGATAACTTGATTTTTTCAAATGGGAATGCCTATGTTGGTTTAAAGAATCAAATGTAAAATTTGATTACCTTTCTAACGATGTAGCATTCTCGATATCAATCTTTTTTTGTTTTCATTTTATTTCAAATTTTCAGCCAAATGGGTGTTTTTCAATTTTCCTGCATGCAAGTAACCTAGAAGGCCATGAAAAATAAACAAAAGCTCGCTAATATGGAAGAAACCAACTAACTTAGTAGAAAGATGCAAACTAACTAGAGAAACGAGGCAAACTTATGAAAATTCCTTACAACATATTAGCTCTAACCAGAAACAGTAGCGGTAACAAGAACGCTCATTTTTCACAGCCTACTAGCTTTTAGCCAATTTCCAAAGTCAGTAAAAAAATATTTAATCAAAGGAAAACTACTAGTGATTGTTGCTGGCAGTAGAATATCCATGTCTTCTGAATAAATTTTCACATTTAATGCTATAAAAAAGTAGCCATTTCCGTAAGTCAAAAGTAATGATACCTCTGACTGGAACCCTTCAAATTCTTCGGTAGGTACTTCTAATTATTAGCAGAAAATGAAACTTGAATTGCAGTTTGTAAAACATAATTTAGTTTGCAGAAAAATACATAAAATAAAGACAATTACAACCTAGCGTAATTAAAAAATTCTAGAAATTATTTCAATAGATCTTCAGAATGCTCCAGTTGGAGATATCTTCCCTTTTGACTTAACTAAATGGAAATGACTAATTTTTTTATCCCATTAAATGTGAAATTTCATTCTAAACATGTTAGACTGTAAGCAAAAATCGCTGGTAGTTTTCTTTTTGTTTCAAAATCTTTAATCGTTTTGGAAAGTTGTCAAGCTCTAGTAGACCTCAATAGCTAGTAGGCTGTGAAAAATGAACACTTCTGTCATACCCCAGCTTCTCATTGACATTAGACATCTTGCCGCTGTTGTATGCGATTAGAGCTAATATGTTGTAAGGAATTTTCATAATCTTACCTCGTTGCTCTAGTTAGTTTACATCTTTCTACTAAGTTAGTTGGTTTCTTCAATATTAACGAGCTTTTGTTTATTTTTCATGGCCTGCTAGGTTGCTTGCACGCAGGAAAATTGAAAAACACCGATTTGACTGAAAATTTGAAATAAAATGAAAACAAAAAAGGATTGATATCGAGAATGCTATATCGTTAGAAAGGTAATAAAATTTTACATTTGATTCTTTAAACCAAAATATGCATTCCCATTTGAAAAAATCAAGTTATCCATGATTGAAGTTTCCTTAATTAATCTACTGATTTCTCCAAGTACAAAAAGAACTCAAATTTAGCCGCCTGACCTAAGGTGACGCATTTTATGCTTAGTCATACCGCAAAGTCACGGCCTTCTAACTTTTATAATCGCTGCGATATTCAATTTTTTTCTGATACCTACTTATACCAAAAAAGGTGATTTGCGCCTAAACGGTTCGTTTAAAGTTCCATGTGTGATACATAAAGTCACACTAGAATTGACCAAGGAATTCAAATATGCAATAATATATAGGGGGTTCCATTTAAAAAAATGTAAGTTTGATATGAATCACCCTGTATAAACGTCAAAATTTAAGTGAAAATATTTTTACGTTATAGTCCTCAAGGGTCCCTACCATGATCGAGTGACAGATTTTCAAAATATTTTTTAGTAAGCCCACAATCCTCCGTCCACGCACTATTGGCCCACCCTGTATAGATCTATATTACCAATGAAATATCAAAATGTCAGCAGAAAAATCTTTATATTTATTTTATTTTATACCTGCATGTATCGTGTGATCTTGTTTGGACCAGCTGAGTTTTAACAAAATATTTATATAATGTCACCTATTTCCCTGCCCCCCCTAAGATTCACAATCACGACGCCATTGTGTGTACACCAAACCCGTTAGCCCAACCATGGTCGCCATTCCAGATGACGCCCTCCTTTTTCTAGCAACTGGAAAAATGGAGTCAAGTTGATTGACTCAGTACTTCCCACGCCTTACTGTGATACCAGTTTATTATTTTCCCATAGCATGAAGCTTTCGTCTGAGATCCCCTTGCAACCAAATCATCGGCAGCCTCCCCCCTCTAAAATTGTCTTATGCCGCTAAGTCTTTCCTTCACAGGTCAATGGACAGCCTATTATCAATACTGCAAACTTTTCAGTTTCACAACGCCCCACCGCCCAACCTCCCCAATTTCACCCCCACCCAAAAAAAAGGTAGAAAATAATCAGGAACCCCTAAAACATCTAAAAATAAAGTTTGAGTTGTTTTCATCCTGTTAGTTTTTTGATGCCACTGACACCATTTTTAACAAACATACGCGTTTTCCATCCCCACCACGGTAATAATACTGTGTCAAAATTTGATTAGAATCAATTTGATAATGTCCACGTTACAAAATGCAAAACGACCTAAAGCAATAAATACTCGTATGTATACGGGAAGTTCTAAATCCCTTAGTTTCCGTAATAGGCTAGACAATGTTCGTATGGGCCTAAAAAGTTGATTTATGTCGCTAGGTCTTCCTTCACAGGTTAGTGGACAGCCTATTATGAATACAAGAAATTTTTTTATTTTTCAACCCCCCCACGCCGTAACCAACCCAATTTCACCCCACCCAAAATAACGCAGAAAATGATCAGGGACCTCTAAAATGCTTAAAAACAAATTTTGAGCTGTGATAATTTTAGTTTTTTTATTATTTCTGCGCCGCCACTGGCACGACTTATAAAAACCATCCTCGCTACGGTAGTAATACTGCGTCAAAATTTCATTAAGATCAATTCAACAGCTTCCTCGTAACACAATATATCGTATGTTTACACCAGAAAAAATTCTGTTCTTTGGTTTCTGAAATAGGCAAGGTAATGTTCGGATGGACCTAAAAAAGTTAGGTTGCTAGGTCTTCTTTCATGCGTCAGTGGACAGTCTATTATGAAAGCAACAAATTTTTCAATTTTACTACCCCCCACTCCCCAAACACCCCAATTTCACCCCCACCCAAAAAAGTAGAAAATGATCAGGAACCCCTAAAACGCCTAAAAACGAAGTTTAAGCAATATTTATTTTTTTTTTGTTTTTTGCTAATTACTCCGCCGCCCATGCAGCGATCTTCAAAGTTATAGGAACATTACATACTACGACCCCGCAGCATATTGCTGCCCAAATTTCATCACAATCCATGCAGCGGTTGCTGAGATTACGAGGCTAGAAAAAAGCGACAGACAGACAGACAGACCCACAGACAGACAGACAGACAGACAGACAGACCGACCGACGGAAATGAGTGACGTGGATTTTCGTTTCATAAAATGCCCAAAAAGCGTATTATCTCAAAATCGAAAATTTCCGCGATCACAATACTACCCTCACCTCTCGGTGTAAGTTCATCTGGCTCGAGGAAAAGCAGAAATATCCCGTATCCTGTATAGATAAACGATAAATTCCGATAAGCTGGATGTGTAGCTGTGATGGCTAGCAGAATCCCTGCCGGATCCTTCCTCGCATCGACTCCGGGGAACATTCCGGATGACCGCCTCGACGTCGGCGTCGCGACGGCCGGACGGCTGCTCAAAACCGATATTCTGATGCACCCTACAGCCTTCCACACAGGATGGAGACGTTCTTGCGGCACAATATATCCGTGTTATACAGTAGCGCAACTCTCCAGAATTAATAATAATACTAATAATAATAAATCGTCTTTATTTATACGTCTACAAGAGGCGAAATTTAGCCACATGGCTACTCTTACATTTAACCTATTGCAGGCGAAACATACTCATTTATGATAACTAGCTACAAAGCAATGATCAACAAAAAAAGAAATATATACATATTTTAGGGGCGGAGAACTTCAAATTAAAATAAAACACAGAAAGATGTTTTTGATATATATGAAATTGGCTTTATTTGAAAGACAATTTCATGACATTAATGTTTAAATATAATTTCGGGCATGTGGCCGCCACGGCTGTCGCGTACATAACGTAATCTGGATGTCCAGTGTTCACATACTCTTCGCAGTAAATCAGGCTGTATTTCAGCAATAACGCGACGAATGTAGTGCTCAATTGTTCCTGGTTTATCGGCGTAGACATGCGACTTCACATATCCCCAAAGAAAATAATCTAACGGCGTCAGATCGCATGAACGAGGTGGCCAGTTGACAGATCCATTTCGTGAAATCAGTCGTTCGTCAAATGGTTCTTGGAGTAAACTTATTGTCTCGCACGCTGTGTGGCTTGTGGCGCCGTCCTGCTGAAACCATATGTTTGCAACATCAATGCCTTCCAGTTGAGGCACAAGAAAGTTAGTAATCATGTGTCTGTACCGCTCACCGTTGACTGCAACGTTCTGACCATCATCGTTTTTGAAAACGACCAATGATGCCACCGGCCCATAAAGCGCACCAAACTGTGATTTTCTCTGGATGTAATGGTCTTTCGACCATGGTTCTTGGATTATCATCGCTCCAAATGCGACAATTCTGTTTGTTGACGTATCCATTCAACCAAAAGTGTGCTTCATCACTAAACAAAATTTTCAAATGGAACTGGGGATCAGACGCAATGTTTCTTTCTGCCCATTCACCAAATGTACGGCGCAAACGATGATCATCTGGTTTCAATTCCTACACAAGTTGAATCTTATAAGCACGTAAACCAAGATCTTTACGCAAAATTTTCTATAGAGTGGACGAACACAAGTTTAATTCCTGGGCACGATGACGAATGGAAACATTTGGATCATCTTCAACACTACGATGAATAGCAGCGATCGCTTGTTGTGTGCATACTGTACGACATCTTAAAGGATGCGTATTATCATTAAGAGTGAATGTCCCGCGAAAACGATCCATAGTTTCGCGAATTAATCGCTCTGATGGACGATTATATGCACCATAGTATGCACGTAATGCCCGATGTATTTCTCGGACCGAACCGTATTTTTCAAAATAAATTTGTACAATTTGCAGACGTTGCTCCGGTGTGAGTCTATTCATGATGAATTTCCGAACCAACCTGACGTCAAATCTACCCAGAACTGTCAGATCGGCTGTCACAGAGAACAGTGTTGCCAATTTAAAGTTCTCCGCCTCTAAAAAAAACACACTTTATAAATTGAAATCCGTGTACAAAGAGTAAACATACAACTGGGCGAACTTACAAAAAGGGACATACAATGAAACAAACAAATTAAGACATAGAAAACCTTCTTAGCTCCATCTAAAAGATATGCTTTAAAATGTTTGCGTAGCTGTGATACAGGCATTGTTTTGAAATTATGTGGTATCGAATTATATAAAATAACTGCGTTATAAGTAAAACATCGACTGAAAAACGTAGTTGAATGCAGAGGCATGGTCAGAGTTAGACGTGGCCGGATTTGCACATTGTGGGAATTACATCTGAATACTAACTTTTCGTAGAGATACTGTGGACTAGATGTACTGAGCAGTTTCCTCAAGAAAGTAAGTAAAGTGTACTTAAACATGCTATCCGTTTTCAACCAGTGCAGCTGCAATATTTTATCAGATACATGATCAAACTTTCTCAGGTTGAATATGAGACGGCAGCAAGAATTTTGTATTTTTTGTATTTTGTATTTAGTTTTTGAATCTAGGTTAGGATAATAAACAATGAAGCAGTAATTAGGAACAGACAGGACCAAGGCGATTCACACAATCGTTTTCTGAGTACCCTTCCGAGAACATGCCTGTTACTATATAGCCTTCTAAGACGCGCGTAGGCCCTCTGTATCAGATTACCAACATGTTCTTTGAAGCGTAGGCGGCAATCTACTGGCACACCTAAGTTTTTAGAAATATCTTTAAATTCTAGATCCGTCC
This sequence comes from Callosobruchus maculatus, assembly GCA_951848785.1. Lineage (NCBI taxonomy): Eukaryota > Metazoa > Arthropoda > Insecta > Coleoptera > Chrysomelidae > Callosobruchus > Callosobruchus maculatus. The sequence continues at coordinate 8,404,807 of CATOUR010000040.1, forward strand.
CCCCAATGCTGACATTCATCTCAGATTTCAGTTGTTCTTTGATGTGCTCTGATGAAAACAGTACCGCACTGCACTTTACCGGGTTTAGTTTGAGATTATGTTCTTTAGAGTATGTGGCTATTGATCGTAAGTCCTCCTTAAGTTGAGCAGCGGCTTCGTTTGATTACTCTGGGTCGAAATGGGAAAGAATTTGGGTGTCATCCGCGTATGTTTGAATGTGTGAATAATTCAGTTCTTTACATAGGTCAGCCGTATATAAAAGAAAAAGGAGAGGGCCCAGCACTGAGCCTTGGGAAACGCCAGAAGCCACGACAGCTGGAGATAACATGCTGTTGCTTGCTAGAACTATTTGCTCTCTGCCTTTGAGATAGCATTCGAAGAAACGTATCGAGTTATTGTCGAAACCATAGTACTTCAGCTTCGCATAGATTAAGTCATGATTCAGACAGTTAAAAGCATTTGAATAATCTAGTGATAGTAAGATCGTTGCCATCTTCTTATCTCGAGACCTAATGATATCATCTACTAAATTATGGAGGGTGGCGCATGGTTCGTGAGATGTGGTGCACGGCGATCGCCTCAGTCTCAGTCGCATTCAGGCTATGAGAGTGAAGGTAGTGCCTTTGACAGAACCGGATTAAGGAATTTTTTGTGATCCGCTTCCCTAATAATTTCTTACTGTTTCCTCGCAGCACCACAACATTCAAAAGATGTTTCACGACATATAATAAAATTAATGTCATTATGTATTCCAACATCATTCCATTTTAAGCAGAAAGTGAGGCCCATTTCGATCGATGCTCAAATAGAGAGTTCACAATAAAAAGAATCAACGTGCTAGTTTCAAAAATATTTCATTGTTCTCTATAAACATGGATCCTTTTCTTCAATATGCCTATACATATGTAATATACAAATACAGGAGGAAGGGTAGTCTTGGTAAACTAGATAAAAAAAGTTTTGCACTTTTTTATGAATAACGACCAGTTTATTATATTTTATCGTTGTTAAAAACATATTAATCATTATTTTTTATGTATACCTAACAAGTTTTCATCGGTTTTGCTGTTTGCCATGTTTTCGTACCTTAACCCGTAACCGGTGACATGGAGTCTGGGAGACTCCTTCGAAGTTGAACATAGCTATAATTTCGAAACAGGATGACCTTGACAAACGCAACGTCAGGTAGCTTTCTACAATCACCGTCCGAGGCAGCATCGCTTTTGACGTCAGCTAACAGGAAGCCATTGTTGTGTAAACCTCATGTAAACCACGTGTCGGCGTCTAGCAGACTCCACGTCACCGTTATTGCGACTGTAGTTTATACATATGTATATTATGTGGTCAGGGCTTTGCTTGTGTGCTTTAGAACTCTTTAGTGGCTACTCGTCCAAGTACGTCACGGAGTATTCGTGCATCACATCCTAACTTTGAAGAGACCTTTTTGGAGTGGGTATAACCGCTATGACTCTGATAATAGCGACATTGATGATACTGATCCTGACTTTGCAATAGAGATGGATCGTCATGAAGATTATCTAAGTTTTTTTGCGTCAAGTTCAACGGAATAGCTTAGAATTTGAGAGAAACATACTCAGATCCTGATAATAATGTATGGGATTGATAATATATGCAATGATATGGGAGGAGTCTCCAAGACTTCATGTCACCATGAGTGTCAATAATGGGACGTCACCGGTTACGGGTTAAACGTCTTTCTATAATGATTGGTGAAGGTAAACTTAAAGGTTGTGGGATAACTACACATAAATGTTATTTTCGACGCTAAGTGGTTACAATTACCCATATTTGAATGATATGAGGCATTATAAAGTTTTATATTTATTTAGATATTTAAGGTTAAGTAAGATATGATAAAATAAAGTTGGATAAATCTCGCGTTTCTGTAATTTACCTACAAATAATAAAGCCACCTATGTTATCGGAGGTAACAATTTTTTTTCATACACCGACTATTTGTTGTTTTGCTCCTAAAAAACTGTTTACACCCCAATTATATGCAGAGACTCCGTGATGAATCAGAAAAATCAGTACAAAACGTTTTCATGTACAACAAAATCGAATGAATGGATATAACAAATAATTGTAATTCAGAATTCCAAAGACAACTGCCCAACCTCGACGAAGAATATCACAACATTATTACACTGCTCTCAAAATTTACTCTATTTACAAGGTATATCCCGTCCATTAAAGTTATTGTAACACAATTACGCTTCTTCATTCGATTTTTCATCAGTATTGCTAAGCCGACCCTGTGATCAAAAGGTGAACGGCAACACTCGCGGCTAGTGCTGAGGAGCCGACGTGGGGTTATGAGAGGTCATTTTTTCGGAGACAAATTTTCTGCATGATTTCTACGGAGTTGCGCTACTGTATAACATGGATATACTGTGCCGTCCACACAGGATGGAAACGTACTTGCGGTGTGCTAGATAACTGCTGCTTTGAACTCGAAAAAATGTAAACGCATTCTGGGAAACCCAACCAGACTAGCTTGAATGCTGATGGCATGGACGGGGGGAGAAGGTTTTTTCAGAACAAGTTGAGGGTCCACTGCAAGAAGTGCCTAAGTCACATTTTCATCAATTATAGGCTATCAGTGCCATCTATGCGAAATTTTTTTTAGCTTTCTGGTAGTATATCTAACATTATTGTAACATGTACTTAAGTGACTATATGAGAATATGAGTTTTCTGAAATAGTTCTCAGTTCAGTGCAACATGTGCCTAAGTCCGGCCAAATACTTGATAAAATATCTTCAATGGAAGATCAGCCTAAGTACATGGCCGGTCAGTCACTATGAGCGTCCACTTCAACGCAAAAACTGTCTTAGTCCACTAGCATATTATTTATGCTTAGTTTGTGGTTTACCATTAATTTTTCCACTCACCGATAGAAACGTACTTCTAGTAATTTATTTCACTCAATTTGTCAAATCGTTTATAGTTGTAAATTTTCTGAGAAAGAATATAAGAAACACAGGTGAGTGGGTTTTTTAATATTGTTGATAACATTGTGTTTGTATAGGAAAATCCTGTTTTATGCCGATATAACCTAAAAATGTTATCATATTAAGCAGAGCTGGCCATTTTGTCACATTTTTCTCTTATATAATTATTAATTATATCACATATCTGACCTACAGATAATAATACATCTGATATGCGTTCTGGCTCAGAAAATAAAGTTCCTGATGAAACAATAGACTCTGACACCTATGTTTATGAATAACTTTTGTATTTGTAGTGTATTTTGTATCCCCCATATAATATAAAATAAAAATACCTTAAACTTTGTACAAGTTTTTATGACCCTTTTGAAATCCAAAGCAAAAAGTATCTAAGTCCATTTTTGAAAAAAAAAAAACAAACCACTAAACTAGCTTTTACTTAATATCGCTCACTCTAAAAGTGATAAAATACAAGATTATTACAAATCAAATAATTATTCGAAAAGATAATGTGTCCAGAGAGAAATATAAACTTTAAAAGCGCTTTTCTCATTTTCTGTGGCTGCTATTGGATGATATGGACTTAGATCAACTTTGGTTCCAACAGGATGGCGCAACGTCATACTAGCCGCGAAACAATCGATCTTTTACACAGTAAGTTTGGTAATCGTGTTATCATTCGGTTTGGAGGTGTTAATTGGCCAGCGCGCAACTATGATTTGGTGCCGTTGGTTTTTTTTGTATGTTCACCCTCCCGCAAAGGCTATGACGCTGTAGAAGCGCTGCGAGAGGATAAGTGTCGGTAGACGTTAGATTTAAAACGCTGCAGGTTGCATCCGCTGGGAGACAAATTCCCCGGCAGCTGATTCCACAACGTCGAAGTTCTCCAAAAGAAGGATTGCTGGAGGAGACTCGTTCGGGGAGTAGGGATCTCGACCTGGTAAGGATGAGCCTCTCTAGTATTCCTCGTTTGGACGGCCTTTGATGTTATTATCTAGGAGAGCTCACTCGAATATCTTCCGTGATAGAATATGTAAAACTGAGACAGGTCAGCCACCCTTCTTCGATGTTCCAGGCTGTGGAGGTCTTTTATGACGTTAGGCGTATCGATTAGTCTAATTGCTCTCTTCTGGATAGTGTCCAGAAGCTTTAGAGGGTACTTCGGAGCGCATCCTCGTACATGTGAGAAATACTCCAGGGATGGTCGGATCTGTGCCTTGTACATCAGCAGTAGTGCCCTGGTGTATACAGCTTCCTACAGCGGAACAAAACTCCAAGCTTCTGGGATGCCGTTTTAGCAATACTGACGACGTGGTCGTACCGGGACATGTTGTTGTTGATGTTCATCCCCAAAAGCTAGACTTTATTTACTAATCCCCACTCCACAATTGTTTTGATATCTACGTTGATCTGAGCGGCATGCTGCTGTCGCCGACGTACCGTCTCCTGGTGCAGACGCTCCAAACTCAATAGTACACGCCCTATCAGGTGTCGCGAGAGCTACAGTGGACTTCGGATGTAGGCTCCCCATATTAATCCTTTTGCGGGTGTTCGTGTCGATTTCTTGTAGCTTGTGCACTGCGCAATGGATAGCATCAAAGGAGTACAATAACAATGGGACCGCAAGCATGCTTGTTACAACGACTTTGTTCTTACGAACAGTTCTCATGACCAGATTTGCCGGAGTCGGTGATAGTACTTGCGGCGGATATATCCTTTGGCCATTTTTGTTACCTGGTGATGACGCTACGGCACTCTAAGGTTGGTATAGGTGTCTCCGGCATGCAGTTGTCACAAGATTCTTCCATCTACCTTTATTGAAATGAACCAATGCACATTTATCTGTTCTGAACTCCAATCCGATAGCATGACTGTAATCCTGCGCTACCCCCAGCATTCGCAAAATATGATACGACCATGCAAAGGACAGAAAAGGCAGTTATTCCTTATTACATAGTCAGAAGGGTTATTGAGCAGAAATTATGCTCAATCATGTTCAGATTACAACGTCTTGCACAAAATCAAAAAGAATTCCATACAAATAAATGACTGTTTAATTATTCATGGGTCTTACAAACGCTTAAATATTCAGCTGCAACAACGAATATATACAAACAGAACGTTCCGTTATTCCCAAAGTAGTGCGTAAGATATCCAGCGAGTCATGTACAAACAAAAAAAAGGTGATCCATTTTACGTAGGATTGAAAACCTTAGAGTTGATGTGGTTATGCAAGGCATACCCTAGAGGCGAGAGGTTCCTTGTATATACTTTCAGGACGACAATGAGCTTCAGCTTGATAATTTTTTTGCAAATTGGGCCAACGCTTCACATCCTCATGGTTGCTAGCGGTAAGTGCCATAGAAACGTAAGAAAAAAATAAATACAACTGCTTTTTTATGTTCGACGAACACATACATCATTTTTTTCTGTCAAATATTCACCCATTACGGACACATATATTTATGACAAAATTCGCACATTTTAAAGAAGTACCTTATAGGCAAAGTAATATATTCCACGAACCATACCTTTTCCACCAGTAGCTCCAAAACAATGATCAAATTACATTTCTAAAGCGTCAGTTGTAAACTCAAACTGTCAGATGTAATATTACAACTGACAATTTGAATTTACAATATTTAAGATTAGATTGAATCTTCCCTATAGCGGAATATGTGTCAGGTTTGAAAAAATCGGTATTTTAAATACACAGGGAAAAAGTTTTTGATGAAGGGAATATAAGACACTCAGGTTTTTTAACGAAAGCACCCATTTTGCCTACAAAAAATTAAGTCAAAATATTGCTCATTCAGCGAGTAACCAAATAACCAATTTTTTTTAATAGTTTAAATCAAAAAAGAGAAAAGAAGTTCTCTGAAGTTTAACTCAAAGCTATCGTCTCATATCGTGTTTGGGTATAGGTGAAAATAGCGTGAAAATATATTTACAGTGAACAATAAGGTTTCCGGCAGGTATTGCCTAATATCAAACATAATAGTCGTTATTCTCCCAAAAACAATCAATTTAGATTTCCAAATACTGCGATTTTCTCCCACTGAAAAAGTGCAATTAACCATGAAAATAGACGCAAGTTGTGAATTACAGAAAACACAGAAACGTTTTTTGTCTATCATACCATGCTTTTAAAACATCTTTTTTTAGTTCAGCCCTTAAAACTCACCCTCAACTTTTGTATTCCAAATAGCACCAAATAGTTTTTTCTACACAAATTAAGTCCTTATATTATACAGGGTGGTCCAATAAGGGCGCGGTGCTCTCTAGCGGCCATACCGTTTTAGCTAGACGAAAATGGCTCAAATAAAAAACGTTTCTTTTCAAATGCTCTACATTCAGAAAATAATTTCAAAGATGGCGGACTTCCGGACATACCGGAAGTAGGCGTCAACTTCGTTATTTTAAATGGAATACCCTGTATATTATTACGTTTTTGAATTCAGCATCGATTTTTAGGTCTACTTTGTTAAACATTGTTTATGTCTATGAAGCCTATTTTCGGAGTTATTCAGCAATTTTTACAAAATTTGACGTTTGTAGTACTTTACAAGAAACGATAGTATCTCGGTAACTAAACGCGATAGAAAGATGCGGTTTTCGGTTTTGAAACGAGCAAGGAACGTGCTTGTGTTTCTGTAAGATCATTGTTTCAAAAAAACATTGAATCAATAGAATAGCAATTTTCAAATTTGAAAAGTTAAAAACGTTAAAAACTTTTTTTTTTCAAATGGGATGGTATGATGAATTTCACATCGGTGAATGCGAAATTAAATTCTCTATCACTTTTATTAAGGCACATGTGGTTCTATCTTTGATGGTTTTTAAGATATTTGCGGTTTTAAATTATTGTGTAGGAATTGGAAAAATCGTAGGAGGCGTGGCTCGCAGACGAAACAATTGATAGGAAACCTTTCATTTAAAGTGTTTCGACCTCTAATACTAAAATGTGCTTTCGCTCCATCTAACTGTAACCACATTATTCTAAAGGACTTCAGTGGTGAATTTTCCCAACAGGTTTTCCAAATTTTCATTTAGATAGTTTTGGAAAACATTAGTTTATTATGCGGTTTCCAAAAATACCACACCAAATGCTTAGACTCCATGCTGATTGTCAACGAACCTCTCAAAATTTGGATTTACGTGGGCGTAAAATGTGAGAGAAGAAAACATGTAGTAGTAATACATGAAGGTAGTGAGTTTGACATTCTCGCAATTGTAGTTGAAGATCCGCATAGCAGTGCTAAAGCAGAAATTAGTCTCTATTTGGGCATTGGTCAAACATCTGTGAACATGATCTTAACGGAGTACATATAGCATCCTTATCACGTGCAGCTAAACCAAGCAATTGAAGGACAAGACTTTGAAAACTGAATGAATTTCTGTAACTGGGGTCGTGCTTGAGTCCAACAAGATGGACTCCTTTTCAGCAGTGGTGCTGTTTACGAATGAAGCTACATTTCTTATGAAATTCTTTCATTTTCTTTTTTATGAAATGTAGCTACAGCGTTATCATTAACGGCCACGTAAACTGGCATAATTTACATTTTTATACCGACGTAAATACAAATTTTGAGAGGTTTGTTGACAACCAGCATGGAGTCTAAGCATTTAGGGTGGTATTATTGGAAACCGCATATTAAACTAATGTTTTCTGAAACCTTCTAAATGAAAATTTGGAAAAGCTGTTGGAAAATTTACCACTGGAGTTTTTAAGAATAATGTGGTCACAGGTAGATGGAGCGAAAACATATTTTAGTATTAGAGACCGAAACACTTTGGATGAAAGGTTTCCTGCCAGTTGTTTCGTCTGCGAGCCACGCCACCTACGATTTTTCCAACACCTACGCCATAATTACAAAATCGTAAATATCTTGAAAACCATCAAAGATAGAAACACATGTGCCTAGATAAAAGTGAAAGAGAATTCAATTTTGCATCCACCGATGCGAAACTTATCATACCATCCCATTTGAAAAAAAAAAGTTTTTAACGTTTTTAACTTTTCAAATTTGAAAATTGCTAGTCTATTGATTTAATGTTCTTTTGAAACGATGACCTTACTGAGACACAAGTACGTTCCTTGCTTATTTCAAAACCGCAAACCGCATCTTTCTATCGCGTTTAGTTTCTGAGATACTGACGTTTCCTGTAAAGTACTACAAACGTCAAATTTTGTAAAAATTGTTGAATAACTCCGAAAACAGGCTTCGTAGACATAAACAATGGTTAACAAACTGGACCTAAAAATCGTTGCTGAATCTAAAAACGTAATAATATACAGGGTGTTGCATTTAAAATAAGGAAGTTGATGCCTACTTCCGGTATACCCGGAAGTCCGCCATCTTTGAAATTATTTTCTACAAGTAGACCACTTCAAAAGAAAAGTTTTTTATTCGAAACATTTTCGTCTAATTTAAACGGTATGGCCGCTAGAGAGCACCGCGCCCTTATTGGACCACCCTGTATAAAGTCTTGCAGTACCTTTCATTTTATAGGCAAACTTATTTTTTCCGTTCAAATCATAAGCATAACATAAATAAAATGATAATTTGCTTGTCGCGGAAAACAAGTAAAAACAAAACCAATTGGGTTTTAAAGGATACTGAATGACCTATAATACATGCTTTCGAAAACAAATACCTTTTTATGCTTTTTTATTACTAAAATATTACGCCTCAAACAAATGCTCATTTTTTTATCTTAAAAATCGGTTTGTGTATGAAGTCAAAGGCACTACAGGATAAACAAAAGCTGTGGGGGCCTATTTGGCAAAAAATTGGGGCGTAAGTTTTAGGGGTTGAAGTAATAAAATGTTTTGAAAGCACAGTATGATCGGTCATTCGGTACCCTTGAAAGGCCTACTTAGTCTTTTTTCTATATGTTTTTAATATTATGTATCAAACAAATCCTTATTAATTTTATGTATTTTATTTACTTAATGCTTATGACTACAAAAAAAAATAGGTTTTAGTATAAAATCAAATATTTTTAATAAAATAAGAACTCAGTTCGTGTAGGAAAAACTTTTAGGAGCTATTTGAAAAAACAAAGTTCTGGGTGAGTTTTAAGGGTTGAATTACAAAAAAAATGTTTTGAAAACATGTTATGATAAACCCTATAGTACTTTCAAACATTCCACTCAGTTTTCGTTCAGGATTTTCCTATACAAACACAGTATGAAGTATCGACAATATTAAAAAAAACCCACTTACCTGTGTTTCTTGTACTATTCCTCCACAATTTTTCAACTATAAACGATTACACAAATTGAGTGAAGTAATAAATCACTAGGAGCACGTTTCTATTAGTGAATGAAAAAACGAATGATAGGTAAACCACAAAGTAAGCATAAATAATATACTAGTAGACTAAGGCAATTTTTGCGTTGAAGTGGACATTCATTGTGACTAACAGACCATATACTTAGGCTCATCTTTCATTGAAGATATTTTATCTAATATTTGGCTGGACTTACGCACATGTTGCACTGAACTGAGAACTATTTTAAGAAACTCATATGTGCACGTAAGCACTTAGGTACACCTTACAACAAGTTTAGATATACTACCAGAAAGCAAACAAAAAGTTCGCATAGATGGCACTGATAGTATATGGTTGATGAAAATGTGACCTGGGCACTTCTTGCATTGGACCCTTCAATTGCCCTGTGGGAAATTAATTTAGTGAAATCGAGTACCCCTCCAAAGATAGACAAACTTTTCGACGGCTATGGCAGAAACTTGTGCCTTTGAAGTACTGATACAGTACGGCTTCATTCAATATGATAGTTAAATGTTATGGTGCGTCCACATTTGAGCACTTTAGCTTGCACGAATAGAACGAACAAACCGAATAGCGCGAATTCGCGTAGTGTGGACGTTTCTCCGAGCAGAACGGAACGCGCTGAATGTTTTCCGAGCGCTGTCGGTAAAATGGAATTGCTCAAAAGAATTAAGTATTCGCCGAATGCTCAGTGTGGACGGGATTTGTGTCTGTTCGCACTGTTCGTCAGTTTGGCAGTTGTAAGGACTGAGGCGTGTTGTGTTTACGGATTGTTTCTGCGACAGTAATATAATTTTCAGTATGATCTGGGATCCAGAAAAATGTCTATCTCTTATATTATATAATATGAAAAATGACCAATTTTGCGGAATCCTTGACATGAGCAATATTACAATAAAACCAAAAAGCTTGATGCTTAGGTCAGTATCTCTGGATCAATTGGATGTACCCCTGCTGATGCAAAGAACAAAATGGAGAGCCCCTCAGGTAGTTACAGGAGGGAAAAATCAAAAGCAAAAGCGAGTATGAGCACCGGCAAAGGTAAAAATATTTGTATGCTGTTTGTAGAAAATAAGAGATGTACTGCGAATGCAAAAAACAACAAGGTTTCAAAGCAAATATCCTGGATTTTGATAGCTTGCAAATTATAAGGAAAGCACCTGCCGTCACAACTAAATCTGTATTACACATTATTGTACTATAAGTTTATGTAATGTTCGATCGGTGAGAGAATGTGAGAAACGGAAAGGAAGAGGGGGGGGGGCACAGTCAGTCAAACAACCATTCATCTGACGACAGCCTACGGCGTTGCCGGAAGTAGCAGATTATCTGCAATACTTTTCAACCCTTTTCTTGTTCCGAAATATTTAAACTGTTGTTCTTTAATAACTATATTATATTTTAATTGAAAATATTGCAGTTCATGTATTATACAGCAGTACATGTTAGGAAAGTACGCGATGTAGAGTATTTCTGACATCGTTCAGTAACATTACAGGAAAATACTGAAAATAGCAGAATGGGAACTATGTTTCAAGCGGAACATCTGACAACACCCCTATTTTTCTCCGCGTTCTTTTGCCTCGCACTCTTTGCCTTGCCAAACAATAGACTGTAGAGCACAATACTACAAACCAACTACTACGAACGTTAGCCCGCTGTGTTTGGTGCGGCGCGTTCGGTTTGTTCTCCTCGTTCGAGGTAAATGCTCAAGCGTGCACCCACCATTACATGATGAAAATAATTATTTCAAACTTCCTCATGTCCGACAAGAGGAAGAAACAGTTATTTGTTTTTGCGAGCAGCACCTGGACAACGGTATTTTAGCAAATAAGCGATGTATTGCGGAAGACTTTCGCGGCCATGGTCCGATGAACTGTTTATTTTTGGGCTGTTCGGCGTGTTCCGAGTTCGGAGAGACTGAGACCACCCCTGTTGGCGAAACGTCAAGCAGCGAAGCGCGCCGACGCCAAGGCGGCGGAGCGTGTCGACGCCGGTCGGACAGCCCAAGAACCAACAGTTCATCAAATAGGAAATGGTGTTTTCTTCGTGAACTGTACAAAACTCGAAATACTGAATCTATCAGCTTCATCCTATTTTTTTTTTAAGTTTATGACGAAATCAACGTGAGTGAGGCACTATCCCATCTCGTAGGAGGCTTTGGATTCTCTCTAGTTTACTTCAAAATGTCAGTTTATCACGATCGCTGCGGTGCAGTTCTCAAAGATTTAGTCGACCACAAGAAATTCGGGAAGCCAAGGACATTTAATGCTACGGCAAGGCGTTGCCGCATCCTGGCCATATTTTTTTTATTCTACTGTCCCGTAAGTATAAACGGATTGATTAATATTTTATAAACAAACTTCAGTAGCGCCGCTCGCAAAGGAAAGGCCTTAATGCCTATTTTTATTAAGACGCGTTTATTGGCTCAACCTGTATATTTGTATGTATATTCACCAAACATAGTAAGTTAAATCTCTATCTGACTGTTAAACTAGCTATCAGTTTGTTAACCATATTTTTGGTATTCACCAACTAAGGTTAACGCTAACCAGCTGATAACTGCTCTGTTGACTTTAGCAACCCGATTTCCGCTAGTTTATCAAACACATGACTCATAAGGCACAAAATAATATCGAAATTTCTAGTCATCTGTCACTTACTAAAAAGGTTTAGCTTACGTCGATAATAATGGTGTGTTTGAATGACACTCTATTCATCAGCTATTTTCACCCACTGATTCAGCTTTCGGTTTATTGAAAATCGAGTTAGTTTTCCAGTTACCATTTATCCAATTATATGCTTATATTTAGCTACCAGAGAGAGTAATTGACAGATCATTTGCGTTCTCCCTTTTACTTCCCACACCGATAGGTGAGGGGAGGCTTGTGATCGCGAAAATTTTCGATTTTGAGATAATACGCTTTTTGCACGTTTTATGATGCCTACATAACGAAAATCCGCGTCACTCATTTCCGTCGGTCTGTCTGCCTGTCTGTCTGTCTGTTGGCGTTCTTCTACCGCTGCATGGATTGTGATGAAATTTGGGCAGCGATATACTGTGGGGTCCTAGTAGGTAATGTTTCCAAAACTTTGGAAATCGGTGCATGGGAGGCAATTAGCAAAAAATAAAAAATTTCAGATGTTCCTCAAACCTCGTTTTTAGGCGTTTTAGGGGTTCCTGATCATTTTCAATTTTTTTTGGATGGGGGTGAAATTGGGGTAGTTGGGGGGTTGGGGCTTGCTATCATTATAGACTGTCCACTGACCTGTGAAAGAAGACCTAGTGACATAAATAACTTTTTTAGGTCCATCCGAACATTACCTTGCCTATTACAGAAACCAAAGGACTTAGAATTTTGTGTAACGAGGAAACTGTTGAATTGATTTTAATGGAATTTTGACACAGTATTACTACCGTGGCGAGGATGGGAAACGCGTATGGTTCTTATAAGTCGTGCCAGTGGCGCCGCAGAAGTAATAAAGAAACTAAAAATATAAAAACAGCTCAAACTTCATTTTCGAGCTTTTTAGAGGTTGCTGATCATTTTCTGCGTTTTTTTGGGTGGGGGTGAAATTGGGGTGATTGGGGGATGGGGGGAGGGGGGCGAAAAACTGAAAGATCTGTTGTATTCAAAATAGGCTGTCCATTAACCTGTGAAGGAAGACCTAGCGACATAAATCAGCTTTTAAGATCCATCCGAACATTGCCTAGCATTACCGGAACTAAGAGACTTAGAATTTTCGGTATACATACGAGTATTATTTTATTGCTTTAGATTGTTTTGTATTTTGTAACGTGGAAACTACTAAATTGATTCTAATGAAATTTTGACACAGTATTTATGTAAAGCGCTTATGGTTGTTAGAAATCGTGTCAGTGGCAGCGTAGCAATAATCAAAAAACTAAAAATAAGAAAACAGCTCAAACTTCTTTTTTAGATGTTTTAGGGGTTTCTGATGATTTTTTACATTTTTTGGGTGGGGATGAAATTGGGGTGGTTGGGGGGTGGGGGGTTGTAAAGCTGAAGAGTCTGTAATATTGATAATAGGATGTCCATTGACCTGTGAAGGAAAGACATAAGGCATGAGACTATTTTAGGGGGGGCTGCCGATGATTGGGTTGCAAGGGGATCTCAGACTAAAGCTTCACGCTATGGGAAGTAATAAACTACTATCACAGTAATGTGTGGAAAGTACTGAGTCAATCAACTTGACTTCATTTTTTCATGTTAGTAATTAGTAGTACATGAGTAACATAATGTATATGATTATAGAATGAAACATGAACAAACAAAAATAATTAGGTTTTGTAGGATGAAGAGGTAGCACCACAAAACGCTTTATACAGCACAGAACATAAAACTACGCAATTTTTACAATATTAGAAAAATATAAAAATGGGTACGTTAAGTAACTGGGAGCTGAAAATTCATGGTGAATACGATATTTAACTATCACTTAATATTTCAACTGACTGTTAGTAAACAGACAGTTATCCAAAAAATGGTGAATACGGGCCATAGTCGTTTGGACTCGATTTTGAACCACTTTTAATGAACAGATTTAATTTAAACCATATACACTTATCAAAAATCGGTGAAAATATAATAATTTAAGTATCCAGTATTCTGATCAGCATCACCAGAAATTAAGTTCTGAGACTTTTCGCAGTTCAAAGAATGGTGAATGTGATTGATATCCGCATCCTAATTTTGAGTACTGCTTCTAGTTTAGACATTGAAACATAATTATATGTGTGTGTGTTCCAAAAAGGTGGTGTTTAAATTAAGGAGTTTGTAGGGGACGAAGAACATTTTTTACATAAGGACTCGTACTCTGACATGCCGTTTTGGCTAGTCATTTAAATTTTAAGGTCTAAAAAGGAACGTATTGACTTTAAAATTTGATTTGAAAAATTACTAGCATAGTCGTTGGTTATTTAATGCTACCGATTTTGTTAGTAATATAACAAAGCAGACTTGTAATTTCATTTAGCTATCTCCTGATATTGAAAATTCGCAAAACACACATTTTTGTAATATTAACAACATTTGTCTGTGATATAACATGATAATTTGTAAAATAATTATTCTGCGAACTTACACAATATAAAGGATGTCACATTCGTTTTTTACATATACCTTTTGTAAGATTATGTTCTAGATATGTAATTTTACATTATATTCTTGTAATATATATATATACAGGGTGGGCCAATAGTGCGTGGACGGAAGATTGTGGGCTTACTAAAAAATATTTACTTACATTTTTTTGAATGGAACCCCCTGTATATTATTGCATATTTGGATTCCTTGGTCAATTCTAGTGTGACTTTGTGTATCATACATGGACCTTTAAGCGAACCGTTTAGGCGCAAATCACCATTTTTGGTATAAGTAGGCCTCAGAAAAAAATTGAATATCGCAGCGATTATAAAACTTAGAAGGCCGTGACTTTGCCGTACGACTAAGCATGAAGTGCGTCATCTTAAGTCAGACGGCTGAATTTGAATCCTTGTTGTACTTGGAGATCAATTAAGGAAACTTCAATCACAGATAACTTGATTTTTTCAAATGGGAATGCCTATTTTGTTTTAAAGAATCAAATGTAAAATTTGATTGCCTTTCTAACGATATAGCATTCTCCATATCAATCTTTTTCAGTTTTCATTTTATTTCAAATTTTCAGTCAAATCGGTGTTTTCCGATTTTTCTGCGTGCAAGCAACCTAGCAGGCCATGAAAAATAAACAAAAGCCCGTTGGAAGAAACCAACTAACCTAGTAGAAAGATGCAAACTAACTAGAGTGACGAGGCAAGATAATGAAAATTTCTTACAACATATTAGCTCTAACCAGAAACAAGAGCGGTAACAAGAACGCTCATTTTTCACAGCCTACTAGCTATTAGCCAATTTCCAAAGTCAGTAAGAAAATATTTAATCAAAGGAAAACTACTAGTGGTTGTTGCTGGCAGTACAATATCTGTGTCTTCTGAATAAGTTTTCACATTTAATCCTATCAAAAAGTAGCCATTTCCGTAAGTCAAAAGTAATGATACCTCTGACCTGAACCCTTCAATTTCTTCAGTAGATACTTCTACTTATTAGCAAAATCGCGGAAAATGAAACTTGAATTGCAGTCTGTTTGAATTGTAAAACATAATTTAGTTTGTAAAAAACTACGTGAGATAAACACAATTACAACATAGCGTAATTAAAAAATTCTAGCAATTTCTTCAGTAGATGTTCAGAATGCTCCCGATAGAGATATCTTCACTTTTGACTAAACACTAAACGGAAATGACCAATTTTTTTATCCTATTAAATTAATGTGAAATGTCATTCTAAACATGTTAGACTGTAAGCAAAAATCGCTGGTAGTTTTCCCTTTGTTTCAAAATTTTTAATCGTTTTGGAAAGCTGTCAAGCTCTGGTAGACTTCAATAGCTAGTAGGCTGTGAAAAACAAACACTTCTGTCATACCCCAGCTACTCATTGACATCAGATATCTTGCCGCTGTTGTATCCGGTTAGAGCTGATGTGTTGTAAGGAATTTTCATGATCTTGCCTCGCCACTCTAGTTCGTTTGCATCCGTCTACTAAGTTAGTTGGTTTCTTCTATATTAACGGGCTTTTGTTTATTTTTCATGGCCTGCTAGGTCGCTTGCACGAAGGAAAATCGAAAAACACCGATTTGACTGAAAATTTGAAATAAAAACCAAAAGTTGAAGTTTCCTTAATTGATCTCCTGATTTCTCCAAGTACAAAAAGAGTTCAAATTTAGCCGTCCGACCTAAGATGACGCATTTCATGCTTAGTCGTACCGCAAAGTCACGGCCTTCTAAATTTTATAATCGCTGCGATATTCAATTTTTTTCTGATACCTACTTACACCAAAAATGGTGATTTGCGCCTAAACGGTTCGTTTAAAGTTCCATGTATGATTCACAGAGTCACACTAGAATTATCCAAGGAATCCAAATATGCAATAATAAATAGGGGGTTCAATTCAAAAAAATGTAAGTTTGGTATGAATCACCCTGTATAAACGTCAAAATTTATGTGAAAATATTTTTACGTTATAGCCGTCAGGGGTCTCTACCATAATGAAGTGACAGATTTTTGAAATATTTTTTAGTAAGCCCACAATCTTCCGTCCACGCATTATTGGCCCACCCTGTATAATAGTTTTGTGACATATTGAGTAAGGCTACGAGATTTAAAAGGATGTTTCTTGTTTAAAGCTGATATAAGGACGTGTTGAATTCCAGGTCGGCGTTCTTATCTACGCTGCGTTAATTTTCTACGAGAATAGAAATGGCGTTTGTGAGAGACTACAGCAAGAAACAGATCAGAATCTGTTCTGCTGTCTCTTCTATCCTTTGTGGCTACCTGTCAACATAAGTCGTCCTGTCATCTTTACAATTCAGACCTTAATCAGCATGGGGATATATACTCCAGGAGGTCAAGTATGTTTATTATGGGATTTATTATTAATATTATAAAATGGGTAAGGGTTCGTTTTAGCGAAACCCGAAGCGGGAGTTGAGATTGGTGTCAATCGACGCGGATTGACGCCCTGAGTCGAACGATACCACTCGCAGACTGAGGAAACGCTCCGGTCAAAAACCACAGCATTTTGAAGATTCCAAACCTAACCTAACTTAACCAAACTAGTTGAATGTTTGAAGCTGAAATGGGTTCTAATCGACTCGGATTGAAGTCCTGAGACGAACTAGACCATTATCAGCGCGAGAAAACATTTTGGTGAAAGTCTACGCTACTTTGAAATTCACAAATTCCAATAGCTTACCTAATATAAAGAAAGCAAATCGGTTGAGGTAAAAAAGTGTGTCTGGCGACTCAACCTGATATCTTGACTTAAATTGTATCAAATCTAGACTGTACATCCGTTTATTTTGATTCTCAATTGGAAATTAATCAAAATAAGTTCCTCTACCCGCGCATGCAATGGAAAAAACCGTGCGCGACTACGAAACAACAAAAAAACACCTGTGATTTACTAGTTTGGAAAACTAACTCAAAATACTTACAGGATAAAAAAATGTTGACAGTTCCCGCATTAATAGGGTACTTGCAGTGGTGATAAATTTCAATTAAGAGTACGATTGGAGGAAGAAAAATGTATTAAAAGGCTGTCTAGAACAAAACCTCCACTCTTGCTGCTGTTCAGATAACAAAATTTGTTATCGTAATTTACAGTTTTTTCGAATTTTTTCACGTGCCTGAAAACGATTGCTGACGTCGTAAGGTAGTACAATAATCGACAATCGTAGCATGACTATTAAGTTGATCACACACCGTCCCTAGCTTTAACTGACAACCCCTAAAAAAGGTTAGGTTTACGTCAATTTTCCATTTTAATTTGTACTTTTCGCACCGATCAATGCCAAAAATCTCAAAAATCAGATGCCCAACCTCAATAAAAATGTAACGTCCAGTGTCACAACAAAAATTATCGACCAAAAAGTGTTTATGATACTTCAAATCCCATCCCCATAACATCTAGTGACGTCAGAGGATGTTTTCGCGCCGTTTGAGTTCAAATTTATATTAAGAATAAGTCACATAAGCAACTCAAAAAATCAACAACTTCTATTCTATGATGTTTAATACGTTACACTGAACGCTTTAAAGCATTTTTTTTTTGATTGCAAGGACCCTATTGCATGACAACCTGACAGACTGAAAT
This sequence comes from Callosobruchus maculatus, assembly GCA_951848785.1. Taxonomy (NCBI): domain Eukaryota; kingdom Metazoa; phylum Arthropoda; class Insecta; order Coleoptera; family Chrysomelidae; genus Callosobruchus; species Callosobruchus maculatus. The sequence goes on from CATOUR010000040.1 coordinate 8,422,796, forward strand.
GAAAACCGAAACCTGTGTGTAATAGTTGGAATTTCTTCAGGTATGTCTTCTGATTTACGAATCAACCTTCATACTGATATCCCACATAGAATTTCTGGTGGATCACCTTGATGCAGCTTTCTGTGAAACGGATGAAAGGAGGAGATTTTGGATGCTGAAATACTGTATCCAGTACCACATGCACATTTCAAAGTATGTATGTATAAAACATACGTATTTCATCTTTTTCGAAGCCTTGCGGAAATAAAGAGGAGAAATGCTAATTACTCCAGAAATATAAATTTATAAATATAGGGTGATCAACTTGTACTCCAAAGTTTGATACCTCCGTTATTATGGCAGATACAAAAAAAGTTTCCAATAATAGTTGTCGGTAAAACTAAATTCTACATTTTGAAATTATTTTACAATATACAGGATTATTTATTAAGTTACGGCATACCAAAGTTGTGTTTTTTCAAATGGGATACCCTATATATTATATTTGCTTTTGTATAATATAGGGTGAACCAAAACTCACGACCATAATTTTCTTTGTTATTTTAAATGGAATACCCTATATTTTATAGCACTGTCAAAAAGCTCTTACAAAATACTTCCTCTTTTATTAAGAATTCCGTACACCTTAATGTAACAGTCATAGAATTATTTCGATCTGAAGTGGTAAAATAATATTTCTGCCAAATTCTGGTTTTTACTAGAGTTGGCCATGGATGCTAGGCTTGTTATATTTGAAGACGCAAGTGGGTAAAGGTATCATGTCACAAAATAATTATTCTGAGAAGAATCGATTTAAAGATTTTCGATTGGAACTTTTTTATGCACCACATTTGAGGCATATAGCTCAAGTATTTTTAAAGCCTAGTTATGTATTTTCTTCGTCTGTTTTTTTAAATTTGGAGACACTTTTATATTTCACGAGAAAATGGACTTTAAATGTACATGACACCTTTATACATGAAAAATTGGCATAGCCTGTAGTAAAAGCATATGGAAAAAGAACAACGTATACGAACATCGGTGTTTTTTATTACAAAAAAAACACAAAACTTGAAACCAATCTAATCATTGGTTTTTCTTTTTTTCTTTGGATGCCCTTCGTTGTCTTCAAACATTTTTTCATAGAACCATATTTATACTCTTTCTCAGCTTGACTCCTTTATCCACTGTGAAAAGTAAAAAGTATTGTACATAACACCTTTATCACCTAAATATCGATGTTATTTATGAAAATAACATAACAAAGGGACTTAAGCATGAAATGGAAGCGTATTTTAAGCTTATTGAATGAAAAATACACATTTTTGAAAAAATGTTACATGATACCTTTATCCACTTGTGTTTTCATTTGTTAAATAATTGAAATTAATATCTCAGTTTTGATTCGGATACAATTAGCTACTACAGTTGGCAATTAACAAATTGGAAAGCATCACATGTTAATTACAAAAATTTTCTGAAAATAAAACTACAGAATCTTTAACAAGACTATATTAGTTATCACAAGAAGGCTTATGTGTGAACTTATCAAAAACGAGAAAATAGGTTTTGGCTAAGCATGCAAAAGTGATTGATTCTTGGCTTATAAACCAAAGATATTTCTAGCGGAAGCTTCAAATACTTAATTGATTCTCTGATACGACACCCTTTTAGTTCTTTCATTCCCGTCCTTTGAGCCCTCCCATCCTTGACTCAATTCTTTTCTAAGAAAGGTCAAACAGAATAACAAACATGGTAGTCATGGCCAACTCTGAGAAACTTTCAGTATCTGGCAAAAATATATTATTAGGAGTCGTTTTACTGCTTCACATCGAAATAGCTCCATAAATGTTACGTTTAGGTATGGGGAATGATTGATAAAAGTGGAAATATTTTGTAAGAACTTTCTAACAATGCTATAAAATGCAGGGTTCTCCATTTGAAATAACAAAGAAAATTGTGGTCGCGATTTTTGGTTCACCTGTATACAAAATCAAAGATAGCAGAAACCTGATAACGTCAGACAAAACTAGACAACCACGAAATTATTCTAGCATTGAGAATCAAGCTTTCAGTTATTAAACTCTATATTTCTGAAATAGGGAGAGCGAGCACAATTCAAATTTAGGATAATATATAGGGTGTTCCATTTGAGAAAACACAACTTTGATATGCCGTGACTTTATCAATAGCCCTGTATATTATAAAATAATTTTAAAAAGTAGACCTTAGCTTTATCTACAACTTTTTTTTGAAAGTTTCTTTTTGTATCTGCCATAATAACGGAGGTATCAAACTGCGTAGTATAAATTGATCACCCTGTATGTGGTCTCAATTAGAGAGCATGTGAAACACGATGAAATAGAGAGACAAACATAGGATATTGAGTTTTAGAAGTCACATATAACTTATTATGCTTCGGTACCGTACAAAGTCTGGAGTAACAAACATTACAGTCAGGTTAGTATTTCCTGGTATATACATGTGTTATTGACACAGTGCCCCGTGCGTTTCGTAAGGCGCGCATCGTAAATTTAATTTAATTAGATAATAATCCATTTAATTGATGTTAATATAATTAATGTTATTTTAATTAACGTCGGAGATGCACCCATTTATTTTAGAGCAGTGACTGAGTAATTGATTTTAGGATGGCTGAAGGCATATGCTCTCTACACGAAACGTTTACAGGGCACATGGCGGTAATTTGGGCGGGAAGTCTTGGGTGCATCTGCAATCAGATGCTACATGTAAGTTTTATTCATTTCAACATAGAGTTTTTATCGAATGGTATGTGCGGCATTGTACTTATTCTTTACTTTTACACTTTTTTATTTTCTTAATTTCATTGGGTACTTATTATAACTATTCTTTTGACGTTCCCGGTTTTTGGTCTATTTTTTAAGATCATGTGACAGTAAAGGATATAATGAGAAATATATGACCAGAATCTGATCAGCTGTAGCTCTATATGTGGGAAACAGCATTTTATTTTACCCCAGATAAATGAGACTGAAATTCAAAACTGTGATCAGATTTTTGTAATCAGCACCCTTACATTATCGAAAACACGACGTTTCACCTTAATAGAAAGCTAACTAAAGATTTTCGATTTTATAGGAAAACCTGAAAGTGTCAAACTTCTTATTTTCGTCAAACGAGACTGAAACTCATAACTGCGATCGGATTTGTAACCAGCACCCTCAACTTATCCGAAACACGAAGTTTTATCTTAATAGAAAGCCAACTAAATATTTTCGGTTTTCTAAGTAAACCTGAAAATCGGAAATTCTTTGTCTTCGTCAAACGATACGCAAACTCAAACTGCGACCGGATTTATAATCATCACCCTCAAATTATCCAAAACACGAGGTTTGATCTTAATCTAAAGCCAACTAAAGACTTTCGATTTTTGGGGAAGACCTGAAAATCTGAAATTTTCATTTTCGTCAAATGACACTGAAACTCAAAACTGCCGTCGGATTTGTAATCAGCACCTTCAAATTATTCCAAACACGAAGTTTGATCTTAATAGAAAGCCAACTAAGGAATTTCGATTTTTGAAAGAACCTGAAAATCAGAAATTTCTGATTTTTATCAAACGAGACTCAAATTCATAACTGCTACCAGATTTGTAATCAGCATTCTCAAAGTATCCAAAACACGAAGTTTGATCTTAAAAGAAGGCCAACCAAAGGTTTTAGATTTTTTAGGAAAACCCTGGAAATCTGAAACATTATAGACTTTCGCCAAACGAGACTGAAACTCAAAACTACGACAGGATTTGTAATCAGCACCCTCAAATTATCCAAAACACAAAGTTTGATCTTATTGGAAAGTCAACTAAAATTTTTCGGTTTTTCAGGAAAACCTGAAGATCTGAAACTTTGATTTTCGTCAAATGAGACTGAAACTCAAAACTGCGATCGGATTTGTAATCAGTACCTTCAAATTATTCCAAACACGAAGTTTGATCTTAATAGAAAGCCAACTAAGGAATTTCGATTTTTGAGGAAAACCTGAAAATCAGAAATTTCTGATTTTTGTCAAACGAGAATCAAATTCATAACTGCTACCAGATTTGTAATCAGCATTCTCAAAGTATCCAAAACACAAAGTTTGATCTTATTGGAAAGTCAACTAAAATTTTTCGGTTTTTCAGGAAAACCTGAAGATCTGAAACTTTGATTTTCGTCAAATGAGACTGAAACTCAAAACTGCGATCGGATTTGTAATCAGTACCCTCAAATTATCCAAAACATAAAGTTTCATCTTAATAGAAAGTTAACTAAAGATTTTCGATTTTTCAGGAAAACCTGAAAATCAGAAATTTTGATTTTCGTCAAATGAGGCTGAAACTCAAAACTGCCATAGGATTTGCAACCAGCACCCTTAAATTATACAATATAAAAAGTTTGACCACAATAGAAAGCCGACTAAAGATTTTCGTTTTTTCAGGAAAACCTGAAAATCTGAAAATTTTTATTTTCGTCAAAGAGACTGAAGTAGTAGTAGTAGTAGTAGTGATGGGGAGGCGAAGCCAGGCAAATAGGCCACCTTTGGCCCTTTTTGCCAACCCCACTGAACCAATCACTGAAAACACTAAAATTCTACACCCTAGAAAGCTCCTTGTCGAACCTACCAGACCTCCTGACGAAAGTCAGTATGTCCGACCATTTCGCTGAATATAGTGGCTCCTCCCCAAACTCCGTCGTGCCGAATATCTCAACCCTAAGGTTGCGATAAACTGCACATCTGCCCAGGAAGTGGAACGCTGTCTCGTCCTCCTCCCAGCATCTGGAGCAAATGGGGTCCCCTACCACTCTCATAAGTGACAAATGTCTATTCAGCAGGCAATGGCCAGTAAGAACCCCCACCAGAAGGTTGAGCGTCTCTCTGCCTTTATTCAAAAGCCATAGCGTTCGGCCCTTATCAGGGCCTGCTATGAATCTCTTGGCTTGCCTGCAGTCGTCTCTCTCTCTAACCAGGCTTTCGCCAGTTCCTTGTAGGCCCACTTGTCCAGACCTGGCGTCTGCTAATTCCCAGCATAGGTTCTGGGCCGATGCAGGGACTGCTGGCCCCTATCCTAGCTAATCGGTCCGCTCTCTCGTTACCCGGTATACCAATGTGTCCGGGGACCCACAGCAGGGTCACCTTCTTATGGCTTGCTAATTTCTGAAGGGCGGCCGAGCATTCTTGAGCCAGAGCTGATCTGGCCCTCGGAGCTGCCACCGCTTTCAGAACTGATTGGCTGAAAGAGACTGAAACTCAAAACTGCGATAGGATTTGTAATCAGTAGCCTGAAATTGTCCTAAATGCAACAGGAAGTTTCATCTTAATAGAAAGCCAACTAAAGATTTTCGACTTTCCAGGAAAACCTGAAAATCTGAAATTTTGATTTTGACCAAATGAGACTGAAACTCAAAACTGCGATCGGATTTGTAATCAGTACCCTCAAATTATCCAAAACACGGAGTTTCATCTTGATATAAGGTCAACTAAAGATTTTCAATTTTTCGGGAAAACCTGAAAATCTGCAATTTCCATTTTCGTCAAATGAGACTGAAACTATAAACTGCGAACGGATTTGTAATCAGCACCCTCAAATTATTTAAAACACGAAGTATGATCTGAATAGAGAGATAACTAAAGATTTTCGATTTTCAGGAAAACCTGAAAATCAGAAATTTTGGTTTTCGTCAAATGAGACTGAATCTCAAAAGTGCGATAGGATTTGTAATCAGCACCTTCAAGTTATCCAAACCGCTAGGTTAAGATTTGCGATTATTTAGGAAAACCTGAAGATCTGAAATTTTAATTTTCATCAAATGGTCTCAAACTACGATCGGGTTTGTAATCAGCATCCTCAAATTATCCAAAACACGAAGTTTGATCGTAATATAAAGCCAAGTCAGAGGGCGGTACAAGTCCGATCACGACTTGTACCGCTCTCTGACTCGGAGAGAACTAGAGTTGGAAAAGGATAATATTTTAGTTCACAATGAAAAGGCGCAACTTCTTAGAGACCCTGGGTGAAAAGCCCATTTGTGACGAACATAGAGGCCCAATTTGAGTGAATTGCAGTACCGATATGTAAAGATGAATTTTAGTTTAAGAAATATATACCTTAGAGATATTACTAGAATCCGAAAAGTAATCTTATTTTGTCTTCATTCATCAGTGTATGTCTTAGTACTCTTAGTTTTATGTTAAGAATTTAAGTTTTATTACACGTATCTAAATAGTTCATCATGTACTTTATTTTGTTTTTTATTTTTCTGAAATCTTATGTTAATAAAATAGATTGGAGTGAAGAATTAACAGAATGAGACTGTCTAGTTATCTGAGTTAGATACAAAAATTGGGAAAAATGACTTTGGGGTCAGTTAGATCCCAGTGTGATAATTGTACTATAAAAAATAAGTGTGTATATTAAGGGTTAAAGGTTACAATTATTCTTAATAAAATGGACTCAACAGACTACCGACTTATTGAAAAAGGTATGCCTTTGATTATATTTCATTCAAGCCTCGCTAATAGACTTAAGCATTTTTTGTTGGACAAAGGTTAACAGATATTAAATAATAATTATATTTTGTCCTGTGATTAGAGCAAACTCTTGGGAGCATTATTGTACCTACTTGGTTACCTATTTACCTGTTGTTGTTTGGTGGAGGCTGGACAAACCCTACTAAATAAGGTAAGCTGTAATATTGTCACGACGGCTGCTTTTTCTGTACGCCAAGGAATCAAACTGGACGTAACTTTTCACCGTTATACTTCACAACTCAAGACAATATCTCTTTGCCTTATCTCAGCTACAGCTCAACTCGACTACTCTCACTACTACTACTGCCACGCTACTCGTGGAGCCTTATATACACTTTATCGAACCATCTAGAGAATTCGAGACATCCAGATGACATTCTAGAACGCCCATCCGTCATTCCCAAAAACTCCAGATGATTCGATGACGTTTATAGTAAAGCCCAAAGATATACCATTTGTTTACAAAGTGAGGATCTCCGCAAAAAGTGCCGACAGAGAAAGGGAACGGGGTCGGACTGGGCATTCGAATTCGGTGGAGTGGGCAACAACGAAATGTTCATTCCATCCAATAAAGTGCTCATACATCAGTTGGTTGAACAAGATGTTTGAAACTTTATTATCTGTTGATAAATATATGCACTCAACCAAAAAGATACGTAATTATAATAAAAAAGTTTGTGCTAACAATAAACTGTTCATGAAATTCGCGCCAACCAACGCAACGGTTTTATGTATCTGTTACGCTCAATACCCGAATTCGGGCAATGCCCGAAAAAAATATGCAGAACTAGTTTTGAGCAAGGAATATTTCCCAAACCCGAAATATCAACTTTATACGGCTATTGAGCATTACCAAATAGGCAGAACTAGTTTTGCGCATCTTGAAATACACAGAACTAGTTTTGCGCAACTTGAAATGCACAGGACTAGTTCTGTATATTTTCGGAATGAAGTCGCCAACTGAGGCTGGTTTAAATTTTTTATTTGATTGTGTGAGCATCAAATTGGCTTGTGCTTCCAAACCTCTTTCTGCGTTTTCCCGATTCGTACTTATATTGCAGGAACGTTGGCAAAGAAACCTAACCTAACATAAACGATAGGTTTTTGCTGGTTTTTGACACAATGTATAACGAATGTTCACTTATCATTTCGTACCATAAAACTAGTTCTGTGCATTTCAAGTTGCACAAAACTAGTTCTGTGCATTTCAAGATGCACAAAACTAGTTCTGCCTATTTGGTAATGCTCAATAGCCGTATAAAATTAATATTTCGGGTTTGGGAAATATTCCTTGCTCAAAACTAGTTCTGCGTATTTTTTTCGGGCATTGCCCGAATTCGGCTATTGAGTGTAACGTATCCAATAAACAAGTTTTATGAATTGTTGAGAGATGTGTCTTTGTAATTGTATTCACAAATAATAGTTTCTGAATATCATAAACACCGTTTGTGAATGACACAAAGTAAGTTTATTGATATAATAAATATATGTTATGGTTTCAGTGATTCTTGTTTACTATGCACACAAACGCATTTATTAAATCAATTACCAATGTTTATGGTCCTAGCGTATTCTGCATATTGTATCAATAAGGTGATTAATTGTATTCACAAAGAATAGTTATGTATTTTATGAACACTGTTGCTGAATTCAAGCAAAGCAAGTTTATTGATATAATAAATATACAGTGTGCCCCAACTAAAATTTGCCACCCATCTTATCTCTGAAATTATCATAAAAATTGAAAATCGCCGTAACACTTCGATTTGTATTTCAAGGGGGATTTTTTTCCATCGAATACGTAAACGCTGTGCTGTCAACCCCCCCCCACATCCAGCAGCCCCTATTTCAAAATCTTAAATGAGACTACCATACTTGTGATAAATAAATTTGAATTCCCTTCAAAATGATATGTCATAAGTATCGTGGACTCCTTCAAGATTTTGGAGTAGGGGCGCTGGAGGTGAGGGGGTTGAAAGCACAATGATGACGAATTGGGGGGAAAGTTCCCTCTCGAAATACAAAGCCACCTGTCACGGCGATTTTCAGTTTTTTTGATAATTTCAGAGAGACGCCGAAACATACTCTAGCTATCACACTTCCGAAAAAAACGTCCGATTCAGATAGAAAAGTAACGCACAAAAGTAAAAGCAGATTGGCGTTGCTATCATTAACGGTAGCGATACCTGCCTAAACAATTTGACTAAAGTCCGGTCCTTTCCATCGATCGAGTCGCTAATCATCCTGGAATGTGTCGGTCCTATCATAGTTCAGTCAAAATATACATCGTGAACGTCACCCGACAGATTTACGTTCAAATACAACTTAGTGTTTCATTTTTACCATTCTAAAAGGTGACGTTTTGTTAGAAAATGGGTTTAAAGCAAATTCCATGAATTGGTTACGAGTACGAAAGTAAAATAATGGTAACCATTGAATATTATCAAAACTGTATCTATTCCAAATGATGAACTGTACTAAGAGACGGTATGCAGTTTTTATATAGCGCAAAACGTACACAAATGGTATATCTCTGGGCTCTACTATACACGTCAAAGGTCTAACCTAACGTTTTGACTTTACGTGATACATGACAACTAAAACAATACACCAACACCATAATATACAGGATGTTACCATATATATTATGATTCAACAGCAAATTCTAAGGTGATTTTAAAAGTTTGCTGTTCATGGTATCACCCGAAAATAGCAAAACTTGCGAGAAGCGACCGAGTAACTCCAATCTTGTATGCGCAGGCTCCAAATATGTTTATGTACAATTAGTTGTATGTCGTAGGGGGGGGGGGGGGGTCGGTATTTGTGTCGGTCGCTTATAGTGCGTTTCTAGTGCTTTATGTATCTCTATACATAAATACAGGGTGTTTTCTGAGTTGAGACTTTTCTTCGAAAGGGCGTATAGTACTCGCCAAAAGGAGTGACTTTTTCCCAATAAAATATAACCGAAATGTTTAGGGATATAAAGATATTGACCGATAATAAAATCCTCATTTTTAATTCCGTTCCTGTGCGATTAAATCAGAGATAAAAAATAAAAGAAACCCAGTTTACTTCGTAGCAGCGCGCGACTGACGTTTCTCGAATTGTTGACGTGCTACATCGGTGCATAAAAAAATGGTGCAACCGGCATAACTAACATTGAACTGATGGACATGATTTTAGTGTAGGTGAATGTGGTCAAAATGCCTCTCGGCTTCGCGAGTGTACGCTGATCGTTTCCTTGACCATATTCACCCTGCTCCCCGTCGATTTGTCTCGAAAGAGTTAGAGATACAGGATATCTACGTTCAAATCATAGTGGACACGTTGGACGACCTAGTGAATGTGGAGTGGTTCTAATTGAAAAAGCAGTACTTGGCTTTTTCGTCTCGCGGCGCGAACTTCGAACAATATGTGTATATAAGACTCATGTGGTTCAATGTCTAATTGAACAAGAAACAAAACATAAACAGACTAGGTACATTTTGATACACAAGTCCAGACGCACTGTCTTTGATTCTGTATCTCGCTTATTTTTTAGTTTTCGGGAAAAAGTTATTTGCCAAGATGCCAAAATAAAAAAAGAAGGTTATGTCACACCCCAATGGCAACCGCTCCTTCTGGACTCTGGCCAAACAAATAGCGGGTAACTTTTCGAGGAGTAGCTTCGCACCAATCACATGTGCGGATGAAACAGTTGCAACTGCTTCCAGGGACAAGGCCGAAATATTTGCCAAGATACTTGCAGCAAACCCCACTATAAAAGTCCCATCCAGTGCCCAGTTACCATCGATACCGAGAGTACCCCAAGCCATGAGCGAAATAACGTTCAAAATAAAAATAGTTCGGAAGGTGCTGCAGTCACTTGATACTAACAAGGCGAACGGGCCCAACATGATCCCCTCCATTGTTGTGAAGAAGTACGCACCGGAGCTCGCTCCCATATTTACCCGTCTCTTTCGGATGTCTTACGACTCCAGCATTTTTCCGAAAGACTGGAAAACAGCTAGCATCCAGCGGTGCCAAAAAAGGGATCCAAAACTGATCCGACCAACTACAGACCTATAGTTCTGCTCTCTGTAATCAGTAAAGTGATGGAGAAATGCGTCAACTAGGAGCTCATGAAATACCTAGAGCTCCATCACTTAATCAACGACAGACAATATGGATTCCGACACCAGTCTCAAAGATCAAATGGAGATCTCCTGGCTTACGTCGCACATGTGTGAAGTAAACTCATTCAGTCATTTGGCGAGGCTCACGTCGTTCCTCTCGATATTTCAAAGGCATTCGAGCAACTGTGGCATGCAGCTCTCCTAAACAATCTCCCCTCCTACGGGCTCCCTGCTAAGCTCTGCGGTTGGCTCGCAGACTTCCCCTCAGGTCAGAAAAGCTCTGTCGTGGTAGACGGCTTTTCCTCTTCTTTCCATAGCATCAATGCTGGGCTTCCCCAGGGATCGGTGTTGGCTCAGACACTGTTTCTGCTTCACATTAACGATCTACTCTCTAGCACTACGAATCCAATCCTAAGTTTTGCGGATGACAGTACGCTGCATGCAGGCATCATGAGCAATAGACCGATCTCTGTGGTCGAGCTGGAATGTGGAATACTGGCAGTGGCAGCTTCACTTTCAAAGAACCTCGATACCATTACCGCTTGGGGGCTCAAGAATATGGTAAAATTTAATGCTTCCAAGACCTAGTACGCTATCAAACAAGAAGTACCCAAGCCCACACCAGGTTCTAATGAACAACCGGGCTCTGCCAAGGCGTCACTCATTCAAGCTGTTAGGAGTTAACATTACAGAAAATCTGATCTGGCGCGAACACGTTGCGTCAATTGCAACAGCTGCTGGTAAAAAGCTTGGGTACCTATTTAGATCCGGAAAGTACTTCTCATCATGTAACCTCCTCAAGCTATACATATAAAGCCCGGGTAAGAACTGGCCTGGAATATTGCTCTCATGTCTGGGGAGCTGCTGCCCCTACTGCCCTGTCTATACTTGATGCCGTCCAGAGAAGGGCAATTCGACTAGTTGGCGACCCGGCCTTAACGTGCCACCTTCAGCCACTTTCTCACCGGCGTGATGTTGTTGACCTCTCGCTCTTCTACCGATATTCAAACGGAATCTGCTCCTCTAAGCTATCCTCTATCGTTCCGCCGCTCACCGCTCCTATCAGATGCACCCGCGCGACCGCTGCATCTCATCCAAACGCGGTCGTTCTTCATACATCAAGAACCGAGTGGTATAAACGCACATTCACTTCCAGGGTATCCAAGGCTTGAAATGGACTACCAGTGTTTATTGGGCCTGCGGGTATTGGCCCATTCTAATCCCGCGTTAACAAACCTCCCCTAACATAACCCTTTCGCAGCAGCCGCGGTACTCCGGTATTTAGGCTGTGCCTACGCGGTCTGCTCAGTTATACAAAAAAATTGAAAAAGCTGTTTATTTTAACGACATCTATACACAGCTAAGAAAACTAGGATTTTTAGTAAAAATATTTAAAAACCCATATCATTATAGCGGTTACAGTTCGGACACCATATTATATAACCAAATCCATCACTAGTGAGTAGTGAGTGGTATTTATAATAGCGACCTTCAATATTCAGCACGACTTACCCAGTGACCCTGTATATTTCCGTGGGTATGTGAAAGGTTTGTCAATTTGGGACACCAACAGCTTTTATATTTACCTCACATCCTATTTGTGTATACAGATGTTTTCAAATCTAAAGTCTCATCTCGATCACCAAATAAATTAATGACTACGTCTTTTAATGACTTGTGGACTTAATATTGGAGCTTGTAAGGATCAAGCCTCGTTTACGCGAAATTTGAAGTATTTCTGGTCTCAGCTATGGTCCTATCTGATTTCTGTACATACAACGTATAGGTATACACTGTGGTCAATTTATGCTCCAAAGTTTGATACCTCCTTTATTATGGCAGATACAAAAAAAAACTTTCGAAAAAAAGTTGTAGATAAAGCTGTCTACCTTTTAAAATTATATCATAATATACTGGGTTATTGATAAAGTCACGCCATACCAAAGATGTGTTTTTCCAAATGGAACACCCTATATGTTATCCTTCATTGGAATTGTGCTCTCTCTCCCTATTCCAGAAATATAGGATTTTATACAGGGTAATTTCAGAGATATGGCCATCACTTTTATGTGAAAATCTTAATGAATTCATCATTCTGTATCTCAAAAAATCGATAACTGGAAGCTTGGTTTTTAATGCTAGAATAATTTCGTGGTTTTCTAGTTTTGTATAAAGTTATCAAGTTTTTGATTTGATTTTGTATACAGGGTGAGCCAAAATTCTCTTTGTTATTTTAAATGGAACACGCTGTATTTTATATCATCGTCAGAAAGTTCTTAAAAAGTACTTCCACTTTTATTCATCATTCCCCATGCCTAAACGTAACAGTTCGACTTGAAGTAGTAAAACGATTCCTAAAACTGCATTTTTGCCAAATACTGAAAGTTTCCCAGGGTTGGCCATCATGGCTACCGTGTTTGTTATACTGTTTGACTTTCCTTAGAAAAGAACTGATACAAGGACGGAAGAACTCAAAGGACGGGAATAAAAGAACTAAGAGGAAGTCATATCAGGAAAACAATTAAACACATTTGCAGCTTCCGCTAAAGGAATCTTTAGCTTATAAGGCAAGAGTCAATCACTTTTGCATGCTTAGCCAAAATCTATTTTCTCGTTTTTGATACGCACACATAAACATTCTTGTAGTAACTAATATAGTCTTGTTAAAGACTCTGTAGTTCCATTTTCAGATAATTTTTGTAATTGACATGTGTTCTTCAATTTGTTAACTGCAAACTGCAATAGCCAATTGAAACCGAATCAAAACTAAAAAAATAGTTTCAATTATTTAAGAAATACGACAAGCATAGCATCCATGGCCAACTCTAATAGAAACAGAATTTGACAAAAATATTGTTTTACTACTTCAGATCGAAACAACTCCATAACTGATACATTTAGGTATCTGAAATGCTCATAAATGTGGAAGTATATTGTAAGAACTTTCTGACGATGCTATACAATACAGGGTGTTCCATTTGAAATAACAAAGAAAATTATGGTCGTGAGTTTTGGTTCACCCTGAATACAAAATCAAAGATAGCAGAAACCTGATAACTTCAGACAAAACTAGACAACCACGAAATTATTCTAGCATTGAGAATCAAGCTTTCAGTTATTAATTTCTTAAGATACAGGGTGATGAATACATTGAGATCGCCATATCTCTGAAATTGCCCCGTATAACCAACCTGATAAAACCCTATATTTCTGAAATAGGGAGAGCGAGCACAATTCAAATTTAGGATAATATATAGGGTGTTCCATTTGAAAAAACACAACTTTGATGTGCCGTGACTTTATCAATAGCCCTGTATATTATAAAATAATTTTAAAAAGTAGACCTTAGCTTTATCTACAACTTTTTTTTGAAAAGATAGCAGAAATTTGATAATTTTATACAAAGCTAGACAACCAGAAAATTGTTTTAGCATTGAGAATGGAGCCTCTAGTTATCGATTTTTCAAGATACAGGGTGATAAAATTATTAAGATTTTCACACACAAGAGGCCATATCTCTGAAAATACACTGCACAACCCGATAAAACCCTATATTTGCGAAATAGGGAATACAAGCACAATTCAGATTCAAGATAATATAATTATAGTGTATTCCATTTGAAAAAACAGAACTTTGATATGTCGTGACTTTATCAGTAACACTGTATATCGTAAAATAGTTAAAAAATGTTCAAACTTCGGAGTATAAGTTGATCCCCTGTAGGTAGATTTCAAGTAACTTTGCTATTCCACCGTATATTGTAGAAAAACTGGTACAAACATTAATTGTAGAGTGCATCTTTATCCGATAAGCTGTACAATATTCCATGGTACCTAGGAACCGTAAAGGAACAGAAATGCGTTATGTTTATGATAAGGAGGGCCCAGGTTCCAATGAGGTTATCAGCCACGCCTTTTGGAAACTATGATTGCGGATTTTTTCTTATGGTGAGCATTTTTTTACCAGCTAGTTATGCAAAACTCCTTCCATATATGCGCACTCTCATACAACAAATTTAACAGATAATGGATCTTTGGAGATATAAGTGTACGTTATGTTGTGTTTGTTATGTTTTATTTGCTATATATACTTACAAATATTTATGCAAAGCAAATACACTGGCTATCGTCCATGGAAGGTATCACCTTGTGTACGGCCATCAACCAAGTAACACGCACGATGAATTTGGTGTTGTATATATCCCTTGATTACTAAACTTATCCTCATATTCTGCATATGTTACGCTGCCTTCACTCACACTCGTAGGGACGATGTTCGTACACTTCTAAAACTGGCCATAATACATTTTTCCCGTAAGTTTCCACATTTTTTCGGCAACTTTATGAGAACAAAACTGAAATTTTGACAGGTTATTTGACGCCTTAACATGGTCTGTGGGCGGTCGGTCGATATTATGGATGCACGTTTTGAGACCCTTAGTTTAAATTTTGAATATCGGCTTTTGGATGTGATTTGAAAATAAATGTTTCTGAATGTTTTCCAATAGTAGGTCCGCGCACATAAATTGGCATCGGACGGACGGTACGGATCGGAGAAAAATACTTTCTATAAAATTTAAAGGACTAGCGCACATTGTGCGGACGGTAGGCATCGAATTTTCAAAATCCCGCAAGAATATAGCAACTAGGATTAAATGCCGGCCGACGCGTGCCGTGCGTGCCGATACCGACGTACGTGCGATGCTGATCGGATATTGCCGAGGCATTGTCAGCATTTTTCAAGTATCTATTTACCTTAAGCATATCATCAACCTTACTTTTGCTTTAATAGGTGGGCGAGATGGACATTTTCCTCCAATGATGGCTTCTCTCATAGGCTCCAGTAAAGAATAGAATTTAAAACGAGTCATTCTGAATAACTGAAGAACTTTTTTCCGCATTCATTAAGCCCGGAAATAAATGTACATATTCCCCAAAACTTGCCTTTCTCTGACATACTTCATGAGCCAACACCCGTCTACGCTTTCCACATTTTTGAAAATTTTCTCCTTGCAGAACAATCGCAACTCGTCACCGTTCGCGGACGTATTTGCAACTGCCTTTCAATTCTTCCTTACCGTACCGGCCGTTCCATCCGTCCCATCCGTTCGATGCCGATTTGTGTGCGCGTACCTATAGGTGTACTAAGCTAAAGGAAAATGAAACTGTAATATACATGGGCAAAGTGGAAACTAGTCGTGCCATTAACAGAAAGGCCCATTTTCATGTTTCATTAATGTCGCCATGACACTGAAAGTCGCGACATTTACTTTTTTTCACAAAATGCCAAATAGTTCTAGCCCTCCTGTGTTCATGAATCTGTCTACCGTTCTGAGGTATACTCAAGAACTAGAGGTGCTTTCCTTTTACATCTGCACTAACTCAGATCACTTAAAAATCAGATGGCTCAGCTCAGTTGGAAACCTCAGATGCTCAGATGAGTTAAAGGAACGTGTTTCTGAACTTAAATGTCATTCCTCCAAATTTTGTAATATGCTATGGTTCTATAATCGGTCGATCCTTCCCATAACCTATTTTCTTACGTTTTTCGTAGCTCACCATACACTATCGACTATCCATTCACCACAAAACCCGCTAAAGTTCAAACTTACAAAAAATTCTAACCTCATTTATTGATTTATTTGACATCTAAATGATCTGAGACAACTGATCTACCTTTCGAGCTTGTGCAGATGGGCTTAAGTGGCTTAAGTGGGGGTAAAATATCTCACTTCACTCTCAGATTCAGAAGACAAAAGGAACGTACATTGAAATGAGTCATGACGTCACAAGTGAGATTTATCAGATAAATCAGGTAAAAGGAAAGCGACTCTTGTAAGGCTGGGCATAGAACTGCTAGAAGTGTTGTTTGTCAAGCTATACGTCTATTTAATATATTTCCTAGGTAATTTAGGGGGAACAACATCAATAAATTTAAATATAAGATCAAGCAACCTTTATTAAGCGAGCAGAATTAGAAAACCGAACTGCCTACAGTTACTGGCATTATCTTCCCCATTCAATCTACTGTACCGTCGTTGTAACCTTGTGTAAATTACTATTGTACCTTTGTACCAGAAAAGATATTTTTTTGTTTAAATTTATTACTATAGATATCAGCACAAGCATACGTTTATTACCTATTTGTGGCCGTATAGAATATCTGTTTTTTCTTTTGTTATATTGCCTTTAACCGTGCTAGATTTCGCCATTAGAATAGTTGCTGTAGAATGTGATTTTGTTTTAATTTGAAACTGGATAGAGCCGTATTACTGTGATCATCCTGATTTTTCAAGTTTCTCTCACATGACTGCTGTAGCAACAAATATTGACGGACCGTGCCAAGTCAACACCTGAGGTGTTACTGATCTCAATTTAGGAGGGATCGTACAAAATATTGTACTAATAACAGGTCTTCAGCTTACAAGCTTTTGAAAAATATGTGTAACCTTTCGTCTAGGCCTAACTGTTGTAGGTGTAGTGTAAAAGTATTTGGTGTAAGGCCTGAGAACAATAGTAACAACTTTATTTTGCTTCCATAGCCGCTTTATTTATATCGCAAGATCAGTGTGTTTAGATATCTTCCCAGCCTAGGCGTTTTGGTTATTTATATCGTTGGGAATAGAAATATCCATCAAATAGGATTATTATTATTATTATGCTTTTCTTATATTTGCTCGCATGGTTGTGGTAGGAACAAGTATTGACGGGCTGTGCCAAGTGAACACCTGACCTATTATATTATTATTCTGAATTCAGGAAGGACTGTACACTGCTATAGATCTTGAGGATTACAGACTTTTGGAAGGTTTTGTGTAACTTTTTGTCCAGGCCCAATTACTGCAGGTGTGGTGTAAATGTATTTGGAGTGAGGCCTGAGACCGACATAATGAGAGGGACAATAATCACTTTATTTTGTTTCAAGAGCCGTTTTATTTCAGCGGCCAGATCTGTGTATTTAAATGTCTTTCCAACGTAGGTGTTTTGGATGTTCATATCATTGGTAATCGCAATATCTGTCTGTCTTTGGCTGGAAAACTATATGTGGTCTATTCGTTGGAATGGTTTTGTAAATGTCCCAGTATAGTTTGAGCTGATTGTTTCCGAGTACGGAGGTCGGTGTGTAATTATAATATAGATCTGTTTTTTCAGTTAGTTTGTTTGTTGTGGGCAGTGCTTGATATATGACTTTGGCTGCGCGAAGCAGCTGTCTGCGTACTAGTCGATTGACGGAGAGAGCAATCCTCGTATTTTGGCTACAGAGTTATGTCTGGCTGTGTACTCAGTTCCAGCGAGAGTTTTGCATCCACTTATTACGTGTTCCATTGTTTCCTTCTAGTGCTGGCATCTTCTGCAATTACCGTCAGTGATGGATAGATCTTCAATTATGTACTTCTTGTAATTTTGTGTCGCAATCACATGGTCCTGGATAGCAAGCATAAAACCCTCCGTTTTTGGAAAGAGCTGGCTATCCTGCAGTCAGGTATATGACTGCTTTTCATTAATGTGGTCTTGTGTAACACGGTATCCATGTTTGCCATGGACTGCCTTATGCGACCAGGTATTGCTTCTTGTTGTGTTTGTATGTGGTTGTGTGCGTCTGCTGCGTAGTCTGGATAAGAAAGGGTGAGTGGTGTATAGTTTTTGTCTGCTTAGTTTGTTTGGTTGCCGTGGAAAAAATGTCTGAGTGATTTTATTTGTTTTGTACGAGGTGACTGTATAGTTCCTCTGTTTTCTGTCTATGGTAAGCCTTTCCTTGCATGCGTTGGGATGTGACATTTCGTGTTTTGTGAGTTATTATTAGTATTTATAGGTAAAATAGAGACTGCTGATTACACTGTTTGTTACAGATAATAAAAACAGCTTACTCCTACCTTACCCTGCTCCAGAGGTAATCATGGTGTTAGAATTCTTCCCAGCATTCGAGTACGTCTAGCTAGCTTCGAACCCTCAAAAAACTTTGTAATAATACAGTTTTATCCAAATGTATTTTAATGTTAATATATTAATAAAAAAGAAAATGGAGAAAAAATTGAGTCAAGTATTATTTTAGTCGCTTGGTATAATAATGTAAGTATAACATTGCAACAACAAAGGGACTAAGCATGGTGTGCAGGATGTCCTTATTTTGAATTCAATTGTTTTCTTGTCGGGTAAAATACAACAGAAAGTTTATGTCGACGTGCCAAATGCACGCGAGGCGCTTATTAGCAAAATTATTCAGGTCCAAAATAAATTACGGAATGGCAAGGCGATGATCAGTCGCTCTACGCAACGTGTGTCAGTAAGAGCAACAGCATGTCTGCAACACCAAAGGGGACATTTCGAACAATGGTTGTAATATTTGTTTCTTTTTTTCCCAAAATAAATGTCGTCACCACTAAGTATCTTTTCTTATTGCCTTCTTAACTGCCTGATTAGATAATAAAGGGTCATATGCAAACCATCATAGCCTCTAAACTACTTTACCTAGTGCCGGTTTCTCAATGTCCAGTTAAAAGTATCAAATAGGTATCTGCCATGATACTATGACTCCAACGGTAGCTGCCACTTAGCGTTTCTATGGTTACAACTGTCAGATGAGATTTGCGTGAAATTGTAATTTTAACCTTCAACTGTTTAAACAATTTATCTAACAGTTACCCGTTAACTTCCAGACAAATATTTAACTTGACATTGAGAAACCGGCCGTTGGGGCTAAGATGTACAGATATTTTTTTTGGAAACATGATTCGGTACAACTTCAACTTCAGTACGCATATACAACAAATACGAAAATGTCAATGTCCAGAAAACGCATTTGACATCCTCTTGGCCTAAAGCATATCGTAATGATATTTTATGCCACTTTAAACTGCCTTTTAGAACGTTTTTATGGAATTCAGTAGGTAGGTACATCTTTTGTATCAATTTCTGTACATTTCAAAACACGATAGTGCTATGCATGTACAAAAGCGTGCCTACTGATATTCTTTCCTATATTACTATGAATAAAGTCTCTTAATCACAATTAAGAGTTTTTTTAATTTTTTTGCAAGGTATATTATATCTTCTTCATTTCATATTGTTTGAATAAGAACATAAGAAATAACAAACAAGATATTTATTAAAAATTTACATAACTGTATTGAGTATTTTTGTCATCGATACTTTTCGAGCGAGTCCAAGCTGGTATCGATACGTTTGTAGGGGTATCGAAAACAATTATTCATTGAGGGGTGTAATCAATAAACAGCACAAAATTCTCTGTACGAACCAAACGCGCCTTCATTGGCATGTACAGCTCTATACTTGGCTGAAAATTATCAAATTGGTACCGGTATCGATACTTTTTATTTTCGCATCTCTACACAGACTTCACACCCATAATGGCGCCCTCAAGGTCAAATTATGTGGGAACCATTTTTATATAGGAAATCCTCAGAGATATTTTGCCGGTTGTTTACTATGTTGTAGTGCCTACTACGCTGACATATTTACGAAGCCACCCGATCCCATAGTACATAGTACATAGAAACACGTTTCGAAGCTACAGAGTACCGGTGCCGAAGATACTGCCATACCGCAAGGGGCAGAGGGCCACCAACGCTACCTAGTTGAGCCACGTCACCGTTAACAGCAGCACATACGCCATATGCAGCGTTGCCAGGTCTACTGATTTTTCAGTAGACCTACTGCTTTTGGCTCGTTGTCTACTGAATACTGTTTTTACGGTGGGATCTACCGTTTTTTTTTTGTTTTCAAGAAAATGTATAAGGTGTAACAGGTTTGTTTTTCAAAGCGATGTTCTGAAAAATGTATCATTGGTTAAGCCCTCAGCAGCCTTGGACGGTCAGCTGTTTTGTGACGGTCAGTATCCTTCAGTGATGCCACTTGCCAAACATTTTTCAATTTCTGTCAATCCCAATCAACTTCAATCGCTCGATAATGAGTGCCGACTTCTACGAAATAGTGACGTCACGTGGAATCAAAGCGAAAGTATGACTGAGTTTTGGATAAAAGTAAAAACATGTCTCTTTTGGAGATGATAGTGCCGTGTTTTTTGTATTATCCGAATCTATGTTGAATACGCAAGTTTTGCCACATTTATCCGCAAACGTGGAAAAAATATTCTCAGATGCTAATCTTCAAAAAACAAATGCATATACGCTATCGTCTATCCACGTCAACTGTATGTAATGTGGCATTTTGCATACAAAATGAAAACGGGAAGCCCAAATTAAGTTGCTTTGATGTGGATCTAAATAATTATATTTAACTACATCAGATCCGTATATGAGAAGGGGACTTAGGGGGTTCGAACCCCCCCCCCCCCCCATGAGTATTCCCATGAATGAAATAACTACCAAAATAATACAAAATAAAAATAATCAAAGATGCTTTCTCCAAGCCTAGTGATTCATTCTACTACTAACCAATCCCTCGGCGCCCATAACAGATTAGCACCGATACAATCTATACAGAATTCAAGCAAATTAAGACATTATATATTTTTTTAAACAGGAACCCCCCTCCTAAGGTCACCATGAACCCCCTCCATGGTCAACGCTTAGCTACGGCCCTGAACTACATAACAATATAATATGTACCAAAGAAATGCAGACTAGTCAGATTCAGATCTAGATCAATGAAGGCGTGTATTGTTGTTTGTTATTTTTTAGTTTTATTAGGTAAGCCATATTAAGAGCTTCCGTGCTGTAAAAAGTTATCTTTTTTTTGTAGTTTTATTAGGATTAGCAATTACGTTTTTTTTTGAGGTTTTGTAATACAAACTGTGCTAAGTCTTTTTGCTAGAGGTTCGATATACTGTTTATTTACAAAAAAATCTACTGTTTTTTTGCAAAATCTACTGCTTTTCTTATCTATAAGCTACTGCTTTTTTAAAATTCGACCTGGCAACGCTGGCCATATACGCTCAGATGTGTACGCAGCTTTAGGTCCCCATCGTTTACTTCATGTATACCACATGAAACGTGCACAAAATTCACGTTCTTCCTGCCTCTATTCGAGAGCTGTGAATAAAGAAATGAAGGGATGCTACCGATAAAGCCACCCCTTCGCTTTAGAAATCTCTTTATCCGTCCTTCGGTCCATTTCGTATATTTAGGAACGTCTCGGGTGTATTTTCGGATACAGCAGTCTGTGCAGAGCAGTGGCGTAACTTCAAACTTGGGGCTCCCCGCAAGATACTTCCCCCCTCCCCTGCAATAAATTTTCCGTGGTCCCTTTTTTCACAATATTTGATGTCATCATCATCATAGTCACAATGTCTTAACAGACATGTTGTGAACTCGTAAAATGCATTTACTCATTTTACGAGCTTCTCTTGGGATATCTTTAAGATCTTTAATGCAGTAGTTTCCCATTTGCTTTCTGCATCCTCATGCCGTTGATCAGATGGTATCTACTGGTTCATCCGCCTTTAGGGACAATTTCTCACCTCAAGGACAAGAAGGTGCCCTGACTCTTCTCAACTCGTCCACCCAAAGCTGTTGGTTGAGAAGAGATTGCTGCTTATACCGACAGTAGTTCGGTTCCTTTTAGTCGCCTTTTATGACACGCAGGATATACGATGGGAGATATTCTAACCCGCCCCCACATCACGGATAAAAAAATATTTGATGTATATATGTTAAAATATCAACTTTTTCAAATAACTTTTATCCGAAAACTGCAAAATAAGCGAGATACAGAATCAAAAAGTAAGTCTAAACCCTAGTCTGGACTTGTGTATTAAGACGTAACTAGTCTCCATATGTTTAGTTTTTGCTCGAATTTTTGTGCCTATCAACTAGTGCACTAGTCACTCTCAGTTTATCGTAGTTAGTTTAGATTGGTAAATCCTAAAATTTGCGTTTATAATAATTTGTCGTATTGGAATTACCAATCTAAAATTAACAAATTTAAACAAAAAGTGATTGCTGCACTATCTGACAGGTGCAATGCCCAATAGATAAGGCAAAAACCCGAACAAAAAACTAAACATATACAGACTATAGGTTAGGTACGGCTTGATACACAAGCTTAGATTTACATTTGTGATTTTGGATCTCGCTTATTTTTCAGTTCAGAAAAGAATGTATGAGGGGTGGGCCTCTCTTCCGCCCGCGGGCGTTAAAACAAAATTTTACGGGCACTCAAGTAAATTATTTGTTTTTGTAATCCACAGCAAGTTAGTAAAACATGATTTTTACTTCCCACACCAATAGGTGAGGGGAGCCGGACTGTCGATCTGTCTGTCTGTCTGTCTGTCGGTCTGTCTGTCCGACAGACAGACCGGTGGTGGAGCAATATAGGTGTTTACGTGCAGGCCCGAGCAGATGATTTTAGCATACTAGTCAGAGGTCGATTCATGGGTACTGTTTCAAAGATAATGCAAGGCGCTTTGTGCATTGTGGAATCGTGGTGCAACGAGGTAGATCTATCAGTTGATGGCTAGAAGACGGAGCTAGCTATGTTCACTAAAAGAAGGACACAGGATAGATATATCCGACCAACCTTCTTTGGAACATCACTTGAACTTTTTCAGGAGACACCCTGCCATCATCTCGGAATTGCAATGGGATGACCCTATCCTACATATGAGGAGTGATATAATTTCTCCTACACATCGCTTCGACTGCAAATTTACGGTGAAGTATCCTACAAGAGAAGAATGCGACAGGCGGCCTTACTAACGAAGGCTCCGGCGCTGGGGTCTATGGGCCAAAAACAAAGCTCTCCCTCTGACTAGAGGGATACACCACGGTATTACAAGCAGAGGTATATGCGATTTTAGCTTGTGTCTTTCGTATTTACGAAATTTAGGGTCAAGTAGGCGGATCACCATCTGCTCTGACAGCCAGGCAGCAATAGGCCTTTACGGAAACTGTGATCGGGTTAACGTGGTCAGTTCGATCACTGATCCTGGTGTTCGGAAAGTGATCTGGGATCTGTCAGAAATAGGGTAGTTCACTCTTGTACAGTAAGTGATTGCGATCGGATGATTCAGATCAGTAGCTGCTTTACTTAGCCATCTGTTTTTTATTCTTAAACCAACTTTTTCGTTGTTCGATGTCCGTTAAATTCATGGAATCATAAATCCCACTTGACAGGCATTAACAGCTGTTTGACATATAACTTATCTATCCGGATCCAGATCAGTGTTTCCGTAAAGGCCTATTCAAAGTATTAAGTGCTTGTCACTTACGTGAGTGGCGAGTCATGCCGTAGTTGGTGGCAATGAAATAGCTGACGCGCTTGCAAGGCGAGGGTCGAGGAATAACTTTCTGCGTCCTGAGCCGGCTTTGGGCTCGCAGTATGTACCATTAGAAAGAAAGCAGAGGTATGGTTGCAAAATCAGTATCTTATGAGATGGAGAGGAATCTCCGTCAAACTAGAGGACTTGTTTTAGGACCTCTGGCTAGGGTGGGGCGGTTCTGTCTCTCACTGGACAGAAGCCAACTAAGGTTACTTGTCGGTCTGCTATCCAGCCATAACACTTTCAAATGTCACTTGTATGTGATGGGGGTGGCAAGTGATTCGACGTGTACACGCTGTGGCGAGGAGGAAGAATCCTCGTCACACATTCTATGTCGCTGTGAAGCGCTAGGATATCATAGGCAGACTGTACTGGATTCAAGGATTTTTGAACCAGACGATATAATAAGGGCAGGACCCAAGGCCATCCTCATCTTTGCGATGAGGGCTGGACTTGGGAACTAGGGCAAGGAGGTGTGCAAAAGGGCCCGCTTGTAGACCTATGCCCTGGTGGTTCTGGCCACCAGAAAGCCTCTCTCCTTTTTGCATTAATTCATCCAACCTTTTTATTCGAAGAGCTGAAAACGCCTTAACTCCCTCACAAGCCATGAAGAGGAGTGATGGACCTCTATAACATTCTTCTTCTATAAGCCCGTACCGTAAGCTACTAAGATAAGCAAACTCAATTTTCAAAATTAAAACATGGTTGTAAATACTTTTACTGTTCCTCGTGAAAATTCGCGATATTCGTAGAGCCGTTTATAACAAAGACACTCATAAAAAGAAATTCTCAAGAATTGTGATATTCTTGTAAATACATACTCACAACAAGAATCTCGGTTCTCACTCTAAGAAAGAATATTTGATGAGAAAATTATAGAAAATTTGTATCAAGAATAATATATTTTTGATTTATATACTTAGTTTAAAGAAATATACTGCGAAAAAAATATAATTTTCTTTGCAACCAAGGCTACAATAATTTAATAACAAATATTTCATAATTCTATATCAAGATTACCATTTTTTTCCAGCGGTGCCCAGTTTACTTCATTCAAGAATATAGACAGCTTGCAAATGCGAACCTTCATTTACAATATGATAATCTTCGTTTGAAAATGAACGCTGTCTTACAAGCACACCCTATATTTGTATCAAGTAAATCATTTATTTGACGTCTGCCAACGTCGGAGGGCGCAGGCGCGCAGCCTGTCACGGGTCAACTCTAATCTCTCCACCCTCTCTACTGAACAGCCTGTTGCCGTCCACGTTCGCGCCGCCATTATCGGTTTTCGGATTGTCGCATTCGCCGCCGTCTTTAGCACCGTAGCGTAATACCTGCATCCTAGATCCTGCATAACAGCACATAATAGTATCTAGTCAAACTGTTAAATAAACTGCCATTGCCACTTGATACCCGTGATACCACCGTCAACCATCAGTCATCGGATCTGCCGGTAGTGCTGGTCCACCGCCATTTGAGTCGCGTCCCAGTTTCATCAGCTTCCTTATCACTGGATCTATCCAACCATGAATGAGCTATTAAAAAAATTGGGATGCGAAGACCTGACTCAGGTGTTCCTAGATAAGTACTTAGTATATTAAAAGTGATTTAAGGAATTTTGCAGAACTATTTCTCCAGAAAAATTTCTACATGCTCGTAGAAGAGTTTGAATGCTCAAATTAATACTCCTCATCCAAGAGTATCACAATTTTAGAATAAAGCTGAGCTACTTGCGTCAAGTTTATGAAATGTTCCCAGTTAAAATTATGAAATGCTTCGGTCAAGATTATGAAATACTTCGGTCAAGATTACCATATGCTTGATTTAAAATTTTGTTATTCTTACGATCAAGAATTTCCCAGTTTTTCATTGGAGATATTTTCTCATTCTAACCCTTATATGGTCAAAGATATCGAATTCTCACTTTAAGATTAGCATACATTTGCGCATATAGGAAGTTATGGTATACTACAATCATCATTGCACTTGTATCTTCTTCTGTCGCTTGTGTAGATAGGGGTGACGAGAATGAACACCAAACGTCCGAAAGATCAGACAATCACAAAACAATAAATTGAACAGAGCACAGCCTAGCCACAAGGATGTCGAATAATTAATCATTATTAAAGTCTTTATAGAGGGCTGCAGCGTGCTAGCGCAAAAACGCTGCCAGCCAATCGATTAAAAACCATTGTGCTCTTATAATGACATGCGGTTCTCATTGTGTACCGACTGCTCGTCAGCTCAATCGGCTTTGGTTTTTTCTACGTACGTGTACACGTCGAATTCAGCCGCAGCATTTTGGAATGATAAGCCTCGAAAACGGAATACGTGAAAATCCTATTAAGTTTGCTTGAAAAAGCTGCGCACAGAGAAATATTGATTGTCGTATTTACACTACAACTTTTCCAGCTGTGGTTTCTAAAGCGTCAAGTCATAATTCAAAACGGTCAAGTTAATTTTCCAACTCGTCAATTGAGGTTTTGAATAATTTTTTTTTGTCATAAATGGGAAGATCATACATAAGTTTTATAAAAAAATTGTTTTTGTTTCCTTTTTTTTTCGCAATAATTCAAAAGTTATATCAAAATACAAATGGGTTTTTGAATCGAGTACCGAAAACACGCCGACGGTTCCCGAACCCGTGTGACGTCACCATGGCGGTAAGGATGCTCCTTGGACCAATGACGTCCTATACTCCGATACTAGATTCTAGATTCCAGCCAATCGCGAAAATACGTACTGCTAAACTGGTAACTAGTGTATATTTGTTGCAACACAGTCGGTAAATGAAATTTGCAGCTCGAGACGAAGTCTACGATCGAAATAAATATGTTTTTGAATGTTTGAAGTTGAAGTCAGATTACAGATTCCAGTAAGTAATATGTTTCGTTGAAAAGATCTCCTAAATCGAAGGATGGCCCAGTAGTTAGAGAGTCCGATAGTGGATCTCTGGGTCCTTGGGTTCTTTGGATCGAAACCCAGGCCTTCCAACTTTCTTTTTGTCAAGAAGTTTATTGATGTGCCTTTTGCACTTGTTACGCACACTTTTTCTACGATCAACATAAATATGTGTTTGAGTCCAATTTTGTTAGGCATATTACTTGCACTGCACAGTGCTTGTTAAATTCTTATGAAAATACTGTTAAGCTTCATTGTCCAAAGTTAAATAATAATACCAAGTGATAAACAGAATGTGATTACGAGTTTGAGTTACTTGTTTACGTTAAAAAACTTAAAAAATAATGAATTGAAAATTGAAGGGATTCTGTTTTATTAACCAACTATTACATTTAAAACAAAAATTAATGGCGATTGATATTGACGGACAAACCTCATTTCCACTGATTTTTTGAACTGTCCACCGCCTCCTGTACTTGGTTTTTGCACTGTGCAGTGCAAGTAATATGTCTAACAAAATTTGATTCAAACACATATTTATGTTGATAGTAGAAAAAATGTGCGTAACAAGTCCAAAAAGCACATCAATAAACTTTTTGATAAAAAAAAATAAAAAAAAGTTGGAAGGCCTGAGGTCTACTATCGGACTCTCTAACCACTGGGCCATCGTTCGATTGAGGAGATCTTTTCAACGATATATGTTTGATTAGGTACTTGCTGGAATCTGTAATCTGACTTAAACCTGAAAAATTCAAAAACATATTTATTTTGATCGTGGACCTCGTCTCAAGCTGCAAACTTCATTCATCGACTGTGTTGCAACAAATATACACTAGTTACCAGTTTAGCAGTACGTATTTTCGCGATTGGCTGGGAATCTAGAATCTACTATCGGAGTAGGACGTCGTTGGTCAAAGGAGCATCCTTACCGCCATGGTGACGTCACACGGGTTCGGAAGCCGTCGGCGTGTTTTCGGTACACGATTCAAAAACCCATTTATATTTTGATATAGCTTTTGAATTATTGCGAAAAAAAAAAGAAAACAAAAACAGTTTTGTTATAAAACTTAAGCATGATCTTTCCATTTATCACAAAAAAGTACTATTTTTCTTAATTCAAAACCTCAATTGTAATTTCAAATAGTCAGTTGGATATTCCAAAGCATCAAATACAGGGTGTCCCACGACGATTAAGACAATCAATATATCGGAAATGGGCAGTAGTATAGAATTATAATTTTGCGAGTTTAAATTAGAGCAACTATAGTATCTTTCTTATTAATGTGTTACCCAATGAAGTATTTGTTTTTGATCACGTGACGTCCGATTCAAAATTTTTAATGGGACACCCTGTATATTGGTGACTTTTTGAGTTCCTCCCGATAAAGCAATTCCAACAAACTAGCACACTTGGGGTCTAAAGTGATTAGTTCAAGACCTACAGGTACTTAAAGTAAGGTACCACTACTATTGATTACATGTACCCCTACAGTTAAATAATTACTTTGATCCTGTTTCATGATGGTAGTGTAGTGTAGAGAAATTGACGCTTTAGAAATGTGATTTGATCCTTTAGAAGCTACAGCTAGAAATGGTGTAGTTTACGTTGTCTCACTGACGTCTAAACTCTTCTGACACTTGGAAATGGAAAATGCTGCATACATCCTCAATCAAAATAACGATGTATGGCAGTCTCTAAGTTGTGCGCAACGCTTATACAAAACTCGAACAAGCATGAATTTAGTCAACACGCTGTGAGACGTGTCAATGGCAGTGTGTTGCTTTTATCTCTTGCTTAAGCGTGCCTATTCCATCTGATGTGCGGCTATTCCATCCGTGCTACATAATATTCCTACTCGACTGAATGCAGTGGACTGTTAAACATGGTATATGACATTATGCTTAATGCACCTAACCAGCAATTTTTCCAATTTATTTATTTAGCGTATGGCTACATGGATTGATAAGTCATGAACAGTAGGATAAAATACAAACATTGTATTGAAAGACAAACAAAACAAATAGATTCCGATTTTAAAATTAAGATCATTTATCCAGTCCACTACAGAGTTCGAGGCTTCGAAGAAATCCGACTGCTCTCCACTACAGGGTGTCCAGTTAGTGGGTAATTCTTCGATAACTCGCAAAGTATACCTGATACAAGAAAATTTCAAATAGAAAAGTTATTTGGTTACTTAAGACGCATATTCTAAAAATATTTTGAAATATACAGGGTGTTGCGGGAAAGTAGGTTAGTGACCAACTTAATTTTTTTATATGGAACTATAACTTTTTGTTGAATCATTTTAGTTTCCATCACTGATTTCTATTTAACCCTTAAATATTTTTGGGATAGGTTGCGATGTTGCCCAGTTATAATTTATTTTCTATTAATTTCCGGATTTGCAAGGTCGCAAGTAAACCGTCCAAATTGATATATTCCCTTAACTTTTCTCAATAATATTATACAGCAGGTTACTTGAATACTAAGTGGATATTAGTTTGGATGTTACCAACAATTTGTATCTACAGGGTGTTTTTGGCAGAATTTTAAATTAGAGCAACTTGAAGGTCATTTTACTTTTTTTTTAAGTGTAACACCCTATATTTTTTATTTTAAGTCGACATATCTACAAATACCTTATCTCGCCTTGTAATATTTTTTTTCGCGTTTGCGACGTTGCCAAGTTATAAATTATTTTTCCAAATTTTTAGACAAATATCCCCAATTTTAATTTATTTTAAATAGAATCCTCTAGTTATTTTTATTGCAATGAATTGCGCATGTGCAATTTAGTAAAATCTCACAATTTCAAAATTTTGTTTCTGTTAATTACTGAGATACGGCAACACCGCTTTTTCAGTAAACGGTACCAGAACGCTAAAATATTTCCAAAACTGCCACAGCTGGAGAGGTGAAATTCAATACGTGGGGCGTTTTGAACATACAGAATTGAAGAACGGTAACAGCAGTGTTGTCAGATTTACCAATTTTACGTTAGACTTCATAAATAGTGCATTCCATTCAAAATTATGACGTAAAATTGGTAAATCTGACAACACTGTTAGCGTTTTTGAATTCTGTATTGTCAAAAACCCCCAAGTATTGAATTTCACCTCTCCAGCTGTAGCGGTTTTGAAAATATTTAAGCGTTCCGGTACCGTTTACTGAAAAAGCGGTGTTGCCGTATCTCAGTAATTATTGGAAACAAAATTTTGAAATTTTGATATCTTACTAAGCTCGACATGTGCAATTCATTTCAATAAAGATAAGTAGAGGATTCTATTTAAAATAAATTAGAATCGGGGATATTTGTCTAAAAATTTGGAAAAATAATTTATAACTTGGCAACGCCGCAAACGCGAAAAAAAAATTATAAAGCCAGATAGGGTATTAGTAGATATTTCGATTTAAAATAAAACATACAGGGTGTTGCATTTAAATAACAAAGTAAAATGATCTTGAAATTTCCGTAATTTAAAATTCTGCCAAAAGTACCCTGTAGATACAAATTGATGATAACATCCAAAATAATATCCACTTAATATTCAAGTAACTTGCTGCATAGAATTATTGAGAAAAGTTAAAGGAATATATCAATTTGGACGTATTACTGGGGACCTTGCAAATCCGGAAATTAATAGAGAATAAGTTATAACTTGACAACGTCGCAACCGATCCCAAAAATATTTTAGGATTGAATAAAGATCAATGATGGAAACTAGAACGATTTAGGAAAAAGTTATAGTTCCATATAAAAAGATCAAGTTGATCACTATTCTACCTTCCCGCAACACCCTGTATATTCAAGAATATTTTTGGAATATGCGCCTTAAGTAACCAAATAACTTTTGTGGTTGACATTTTTTTGTATCAGATACATCTTGCGAGATATCGAAGAATTACGCACTAACTGGACACCCTGTATCTGCGGTAAGCGGGCATTCGGTGTCGGTGATAGTAGGCCTTTACGGAAACTATGATCGGGTTAAGCCGATCAGTTGGATCACTGATCCTAACGTTTGGAAAGTGATCTAGGATCAGTCATAAATATGGTCACTTCTCTCTTGTACACGCATACGCGAGTAAAAGTACAAGACTTGTAAAGTAGTCTAATAAAATTCGATTTGAAGACACTTTTATTTCATTTATTAAGGATCACAGAAAGAAATTTGTGTAGAATGTGCAAAAGGCTCAACTAACCATCTTTGATAGGAGGCTAGCGCCTTTAACCGTTGAGCTATCGTGGCACCATCGAAATCACTTTGCTACAAATTATATTAAGTTACTTTATTACTGGAATTTATGATTTACGTAATTTCAAATATGTTGAGGTCCCACTATCTATCTTGGTATGTGGTACACACGTAAAAATAATTCCTTAGATGAAGCACAGATGCTTTAATTCAAGTATACCATAACTTCCTTTATGCACAAAGTTATGCTAATCTTAAAGTGAGAATGCGACATCTTTGACCATATAAGGGTTAGATTGAGAAAATATCTTCAATGCAGAACTGGGAACTTCTTGATAGTAAGTATACCAAAATCTTAAATCAAGCATATGGTAATCTTGACCAAAGTATTTCATAATCTTGTCTGAAGCATTTCACAATCTTAACTGGGAGCATTTCATAAACTTGACGCAAGCAGCTCAACTTTATTCTAAAATTGTGATATTCTTGGATGAGGAACCTAGTAGTATCAATTTGAGCATTCAAGCTCTTCTATGAGCATGTAGAAATTTTTCTGGAGAAATAGTACTGCAAAATTTCTTGAATCACATTTAATATACTTAGTACTTATCTAGGAACACCTGAGTCAGGTCTTCGCATCCCAATTTTTTTAATAGCTCATTCATGGTTGGATAGATCCAGTGATAAGGAAGCTGATGGGAACTGGAACGCGACTCAAATGACGGTGGACCAGCACTACCGGCAGATTCGATGACTGATGGTTGACGGCGGTATCACGGGTATCACGTGGCAATGGCAATTTATTTAACAGTTTGACTAGATACTATTATGTGCTATTATGCAGGATCCAGGATGCAGGTATTACGCTACGGTGCTAAAGACGGCGGCGAATGCGACAATCCGAAAACCGATAATGGCGTCGCGGACGCGGACGGGCAACAGGCTGTTGAGTAGAGAGGGTGGAGAGGCGAGAGCTGACCCGTGACACGCTGCGCGCCTGCGCACTCCGACGTTGTTAGACGTCAAATAAATGATTTACTTGATACAAATATAGGGTGTGCTTGTAAAACAGCATTCATTTTCAAACCAATATTATCATATTGTAAATGAAGGTTCGCATTTGCAAGCTGTCTATATTCTTGATAGAAGTAAACTGGCCACCGCTGGAAAAAATGATAATCTTGATTTAAAATTATGAAATATTTGTTATTAAATTATTATAGCCTTGGTTGCAAAGAAAATTATATTTCCTTTCGGAGCATATTTCTTTAAAATAAGTATATAAATCAAAAATATATTATTCTTGATACAAATTTGTTATAGTTTTCTCATGAAATATTTTTTCTTATAGTGAGAACCGATATTCTTGTTGTGAGTATGTATTTACAAGAATATCACAATTCTTGACTTGAGAATTTCTTTTTATGTGTGTACCTACAATATCTGATACAATACTTAACAATGTTCAACTGACTATTGAAAATTACATTTGACGCTTTTGAATACTTAATTCACGATTTGAAACTCCAATTGACGTATTGGTATTTACTACTGACTATTTGAATGTACATTTGGAGCTTTGAAATATTCGACTGACTATTTGAAATAACATGTGACGAGTTGGAAGATTAACATGACCGTTTTAAATTATCACCTGACGCTTCAGAAACCACAGCTGGAACTGGTGAAGAAGGGCGTGAAAGTAGGCAAAATAATAATATAAAGTATCTGGAGCCACAAAATCAAGCTATAATCTAATTTGATTTCCGTTTCGTCCCAGAAACTTTTATCCATCGAAGCTCTCATACCCTGTTACCCGATACTTTAAACTGTCAGCAGTGTCAACAGCGAAGAGATGTTTGGCCAGTTATAACTAAAAATCCCTAAGAATGAATCTTGGCACATGCTTTGACGGCCTACGTACAGTGTGGCGATGCTGTAACTTTCGCTATAGTAACGAAAGCAGACGAATGCGAAGCTAATCATTTACGAAAACGATTTTTGGCGGCGTTCCATAATCAACGTTTAAAGCTTCGTTACGTTTTCGGCATGGACTCGATGACTCGCGAGCATTCACGATTTGACTTAAATATCTCTGGATGAGACTCTGCAAAATTCAGCAATGCCGACCATTGCGAAGGATTCGTTTTTTCTCTTCGATTCGTTGCTGTTAATTAAGTATACAAATAAATTTAAGCGAACTGCCACTTTGACACACATCAATAATAACGTCAAAACTTGACAAACGAGCTCCAAAACCTTTCGCCACAGCATAATAAACAACCAGTATAACATCTCTGAGGATCTCCTATATAAAAATGGTTCCCAAAAAATTTGACCTTGGATGGGTTTATGGATGATTTTACGGCTGTGAAGTTTGGGTAGAGATGCGAAAATCAAAATGTCGATACCGGTACCAACTCGATATTTTCTAGCCAAATAGGCGCGGTTGGTTCGCACAGAGAATCTTGTGCAACTGATTCACCCCTCAATAATTATATAATTATTTCCGATACCCATACAAAAGCATCAATACCAGCTTGGAATGCCTCAAAAATTATCGATGACAAAAATACTCGATATTAGTGCAGAAGTATCGAAGTATTGTTAGCGTCCCTATAAAAAACCCTCCAAAAGTGGGGATGCGCACTTTCTGTGTCCTTCTCACCGACTTTCACAAAAAAATTACCTATAGGTACTTCTTTGCTTCGTCGTGAAAATATCCGTGATCCATTTGGCAAGAACCCGTTTATTACAGACTAGCGATAAATGGAAAGAAAGCGCAGAAGGACTGAATTCAGTGCTCCTACCGCTACTCACGAGTAATTGACGCTTAACAGTACATAAACGAAAAAATGTGCTTGTTTCGGTCAAGCACGTTTGCAGTGAAATTTTAGATATTGGATCAATTTCTTGTCCTCAAAAATGGTCATCATTTTTTGGCAATGAGATATTCAATAAAAATTTTACCAAACTCTTCATCATCATCATTCTTATTCCAAACATTCATTCATAATCATTCTTATACCATCATTCTTGATAATTCTTATTCGATCATTCTCATTCTAAACATTCATTCTATATCACAGTTGTATCACAATTTCATATCATATTTTTTTTACGGCTTCGACTGCTGTGGTCATTAGCCGCTAACTCTCATGGTAGGGTTATAGAAATTTCAATTTGCGCTTATTTCACCTAATAAGAGTTACAGTTTCAGTATTTTAAATATTTATTTTTTTGAATGAATTTACAATTTCTTAAAAAGACGCGTTGCATTTAGAAACCTGATGAGGTTCCGGACGGACCCCGCAGTCTCTAAGCAGGGTTTGAGAGAGAAAGGCAGGTCATAATATACGCGTTGAGCGTAGCGCGGGCAGTCAAATAATATAGTTATGCTCAATAGTTAGGTGCACATGAGAGATTTTGCACTCAGGCCGACTTAATCCAAGTAGCATATAGGATGAAGTGAGGTGTGTGTGACCTATTCTAATTCTCGTGATGTATATTTGCTCTCTGCGAGTTAGTTTAGCTGGTGCCTTCCATGCACCTACTTTCTGTTGAAGTGCATGCAGGTGACTGTTGTTGATATCCCACTTCCTTTGCCACTGGTTGTAACTCGCCTCTCTTAGATGAGATTTAAGGTCATCTAAGCGCAGTCGTCGTTCATCAATATCCGCGAGTGTTACACTGTTTGCGGCTCTATCTGCATGCTCATTGCCTTCCAAACCCACGTGGCCTGGTGACCAAACGAAAATTATTGTAAACCCATTTTGTATTAGGGTGCGGTGTGCTCGGATTACACTGGCTAATAATTCCTCTGTGGTGAAAATTTTTTGGAGGGATTTCAGCACACTTTGCGATTCGCTGCAAATAGCATACAATCCCCGAGGTTTGCTTTGTAGAAAGAGTAGGGCTTTGTAAACGGCAAACAATTCTGCAGTGCATATGGAGCAATGGTTGTTGAGTCTATATTTGTATACCTCATTATCCATCCTACTCCACCGTTGCTTTTTGACCCATCAGTATATATTATCGCAGTGGTATTATAACTTTGCACTAAGTTATCATCAAAATTGTTAACGCTAAGCAGTCTGCTTTTTAATATCAAATATCGAAACACACAGACATATCGAACATTACTACATACTAAAAAATTCAATGTGAGATGCACTTCTTCGTCAGCTGGCACCTACTAATACCGTCAAGCCAATCTAAAGTATCAGGTAACAGAGTATAGTTATATAATTATCATAGCTATTACTCAATATCTATATAACGAAATTTACCTCTAACAGGGAACAGTTAGAGAAGATTAATTACACACAACAACCAGGACCCATATGGCGTTTATGCATTATGCCCTGGTAGTTGCATTTAGTTCAAAACTAATGAGACTCTCCTGAACAGCGGTATCAGTTAAATGTCAGCAGCAACTCGAAAGCCGTTGACATGATTGAATATGTCGGTATAGCATATGACCCAAACTGATACTAATATCTGCAGATTAGCAGCAATCAATCTTAAAGATGGTAGTATCAACTCAGAGTAACAACTGAACATAGAGGTAGTAAACAACTAATTCTAATAGACCAACATCTTTTCTTACGTTGTCATATCGACCACCAGATACGGCAATCATAATTGTTTACTATCGTCTTAATTGTATAGTATCCAGAAATATTCCATGCTACGTTAAAAAAGACGGTATTCTGATGGTTCAGAAATGATTACAACAAAATCAATAGATATATTGACCTCTACTGTGTTACTGCATGTTGCGATTTGTTTACGGTCAACCCCCGACTGTCAAACGTTTGTTTTGATTGTGCGTCTTTTAGCCTTGGTCAGTAAAATCGAATTCGCTATCTGTTGGTAACTGTAGTTTTTCGAGATAGGACAGTGCAGAGGAGTGTTTGTAACATGGGTTGCATTGGAAGAATTTTCAGGTTAGCTGGCAATGTTTGGAGGCTGAAGTGTCAAAAGATGGTGGCTTTGAGCACGCCGTGGTGAAATGGTTTGTTTACTACCTCTATGTTTAGTTGTTACTCTGAGGTGAACACAAATATCTGCTATGGCTATAGTGCTGGCATTTTAGATACATAGTTACTGCATTATGGCTCCTCTTGTCGATCCATTTCATTTATGTTAAGAGACTTTCAAAGTCAGTACTAAGTATGTGCATATGCCAAAAAGAATATGGACATCTCTTATACATCCTGTATTATTCGTAGACATTGAGCAACCCTTAACTTCACCCGTAACTTCACCGTCACTTCTAGGTGGAAATCCTCCTACATAGAACGCTCCATAGGTGTATATGGTTGTATTGTGTGCTGTAAATGTGGTTATAGTACAGGTATAGCCGTGTACATCAGTCAGGTTGTGATATATCGCCCCTCCAGGATGATTTATAATAATAGTGCGGAGACCGACTGTGCAGCTGATGTTGCCCGATATAGGGATTAAATTTTGAGTAGAATGCGAGCTGCGAATGAAATATGAGATAAGATTCCGACTCCACAGGGTGTGCTGACGCAGGGTTTAGAGAGAAACACTGGGTCATAGAGCGAGATAAGGAATGAAGCTTCTACATAATATCACAGTTTGAGAGACGTTGTATATACAGCGATAATTATGTCATCCGAATTGTCCAGTTTGTCATGTCGCTTACAAGACATTGTGCATCGTTAATCCAAACCCCAACTCAGGCGAAATGTGACGTCGAAATTCCGCACCGTCAGTTGGGTTGGACACCAAGACAGTTCGACAGCTATATACAGTTGAACAGATGGCGCATGTATTGCAGTTACTATCACAGTCCTTGTTAAAATGGGCATGTTAATAAAATCGGGCCTGTAGGTACTATATTTTCTTTTCCGCCGCTTTTCCCTTAAATACTTCGAGACTATAATTGCTAACAGCAGGTCATCCCATCGATTGGCTTTGAATTGAAGTTGAAAAACGCTGTCGCGAATTTATAAGCGTGGCCATGTGTAAAGAATTTACAACACAGCGACTGGGTCGCAACGTTTCTGTCGCCGTGACCAGGTCGCAAGCTTTGCCGTATAGAGGTGAGTCGATTCCGAACGAATCGTTCCATAGGAACAATACCGTAATAAGAATCAAAGGAATCGATTCCGATGGTTTGGAATTGGAATTGGAATTGACAAATCCGCGCATGGACTCGGACTCGGACTGTCGATGTTGGTGTCGGTTAGCCAAACTTACTAGTGAATCGTGTTGTCGATTCCGTAGCGTTGTACCGGAATCATGAACGAAATGAACAAAACAATTCACGGCATTCACGCCTGACGCTGGCGCTGTTGTAGTGCGGTGTAGTTATTTCTGGCAATTCCATTACTTTTTCTTTGTGGAGTACCTTGTACAGACGTTTTAAAGCTTTCCTTTAACTTGCAATGTATGTTTGCTTGTAGGGGTAGAATCTTGCTACTCAATTTTTTTGATGTCAATCACCTTAGATGTTCGAAGATGTCAATACGATAAGCTGTGTGCCGTCATTCTAAATCCAATATGGCGGACCATCCAAGATGGCGGAATAGTAAATTTTAATGCATTTGTACAATATGGGTATCAAATTAAAGAGGTCGTTGTGAACAGAGTCTGCCTTCGATAGTGGGGCAGCAGCAGCCTTGTGCGCGATTAGCGCTTGGGTGGTTGACTAAATTGCACCAGGGAGACTGAACAGTTTGGACTGGCTGTCGGTGTCGCCCACACGAGCGCTGAGCGGAGCATCTTACGCGGCCGGCACTTTGGATGATCGACCGGAAGGACCGGACGGGTGACCCCCGTCGGACCGTCCGAGATGATGGTACCTCCAATGGTGCTGGCCGTGCACCGTCCCCCCTCTGGGAAGTTATAGCACAATAGGCCTTAAAGGCCTCAGTGCTGACGGCTCCCAGAGGGAAAAAAGGGAAAAGGGGAGAGTAACTCGAAATAGATTGTGACTTCATTCTAAATCTAATGTAGGAATCGATATCGTGAAATCGAATCACCAAAAGGAACGATTGAGCCCCGTTCTATTACCGTAGCCTAACTAGAATGAATTATAAAACAACTGCAGGCCGGGCGACGGTGTTATGCCTTCAGCCGGCCACATTTTTGAGCTTATGAAAATGGCGGTCGATGCAAGGTCACGCTCCGGGGCGCCGACAAGCGAAAAATAGATCGATCGCCATGCTGTATTATTCACGGAGCTGCTGCTTTTTATGGTCATTTTCCCGCAAAGGCTGTAAGCCTATGGCGCTGTAGAGGCGCTGCTAGAGGACGAGTACCGGTGTACGTTAAATTTGAAACGCTGAATGTTGTAGCCGTCGGGAAACATAATCTCAGGCAGCGCATTCCAAAGCGTCGAAGTTCTCCAAAAGAAGGAATGCCGGAGGAGACCGGTTCGGTAAATAATGACCTCGTATATTATTGACGCATGTCAAAATTTGAAGAAGATTCACTCGAAAGCAGTTTAATTATTTTTGGTGATGGCATGTTGTGCTGGGAGCTCCAAAATGCTGCTGAAACCCCCATCCAGTTGAGCTTTTGAGGTTAGGAAGAACTAACAACAGTACGGAGCAGAAGGAGATGATCGAGCTTCGAAGATAAAGAAGGTTATGAAATATTTTAGTCTGTATCTACTAGTCGGTATTCGCGCACAAAGCCCACCTTTCTGCGAACTATGACTAATATTTATTTGAATACTCAGCAAATAAATATATTGATTGATTGACTGATTGATTGACCTGGTAAGGATGAGTTCGTAGAGCCTCTCTAGTGTTTCTCGTTCGGACGAGGTGTTATTATCTGGAAGAGATCACTTGAGCATCTTCCGTGATGGAATCCGTTGAACAAGGATAGGCCAACCACCCTTCTTCGATATTCCAGGCTGTGTAGGTCCTTTGTGAGGTTAGGCGTATCGACTAATCTAATTTCTCTCTTCGGGATAGTGTCCAGAAGCTTTAGAGAGTGGTTCGGAGCGCATCCACACACATCTGAGCAATACTCCAACAATGGTCGGATGTGTGCCTCCGGTGCATACAGCTTCCTACAGCGGAACAAAGTTCCAAGCTTCTGGGATGCTTATTTAGCAATACTGATGACGAGTTTGTACCAGGACATGTTATTGCTAATGTTGATCCCCAAAACCTTGAGGGAAGGTGACTCGACTATACAGTGACCCCCCATTTTCACAGTTGGTAAACCAACGTGAGACTAAGAAGTCTCAAAATTGTCAGTGTTGTTGGTTCCATACACGATATTAATTTACTGTCCTCTACGAACCTGTAGATTGGATCGGATGGTATTTCCGGCAGCTCGTTGACGTACAGCAGAAACAGTGTGGCAGATAGAATAGATCACTGAGGAACAGCCTTCGACTACAACAAACAGAGTTCGCTCGTTCAAAAAGCTATTCAGCCCCTGGTGCAGGCCAGGTGGTAGTCCATAAGGAGCAGGCTTGACCCAGAAGTCTTTTATGTCACACTCTGCCGATGCCTTTCGATATGTCAATTGCAACAACACGGGATTCGCCAGGATTGTCAATTGCTCTGCTCCACAAGTAGTGACGTAGGTCAAGAGCCATACTGCTGATTATTTATGATGTTATTGTTGCCCAGATATTTTAGGAGCTGTGTGTTAATGACAGTCTCCATAACATAACCTTATACATGATGCTGAGAAGAGCCACAGATCTATAGTTGACGGGATCGGTTTTTTGCCTTTCCTAGGAATGGGTTGTACGCAGCCAATCTTCCATGCAGCGGGAAATACTCCTCGCTGATACGATACTTCGAAGAGGTTGCAAAGAATAGGTGCAAGCTCAGCCACACAGCATTTAAGGTCAAAGGCTGGAATTCGGTCAGGATCAGTGGCTTTCTTCGTCGTTTAGTTTTTGGAGAATACTTTTTACATCTTGATTCTGTATAGTACAGGGTGATCACAAGGGCGAGACTTTCGAAACACATGTCATGGTCATACTGCAATTAGAGCTCAGATATCTCGAACAATTGACAGAAATAAGCGGAATATATTAAAATTGATAATGTATTTACCGGAAGCATTTTATCAATGTTGGCAAATATACGTTCTAGTCAGAAGGTTAGCTTTAGTTGCACTTCAGACAAACTATTTTCCATGCCAGGACCTTCTCAAAACAAATCTCAGATAGTATTAATTTACTTATTCTATACTAACAAAGAATGGCCAACAGTATACAGATATTCGAAATCCTATATCGTCAGAAATGTAATCAAATTTTACATTTGATGCTATAGATAAATAAAATTTCCATTTCCCAAGTACAAAAAGAATTCAGATTTGACCGACTGACCTAAGGAGACGCATTTCATGCTTAGTCGCACCGCAGAGTCACGGCCTTCTAAGTTTTATGATCGCTATGATATTAAATTTTTTTATGATACCCCAATTGTGCATTTGTGCCTAAACGGTTGGTTTAAGGTTCGATATGCGATACAGAAATTTACACTACCATTAACCAAAGAATACTAGTATGCAATAATATAAGGGGGGGGGTCCGTTAAAAAAATGTATGTGTATTATAAATAACCCTGTATAAAGGTCAAATATGTTTTCAAGGTTATAGCTCTCAAGGCTCTCTTTAACGATCAAGTGACAGATTTTTGAGATATGTTAGGTATAGTAAGCCCACAATCTTGTGTCCACTCACTCATTAGCCCACCCTGTATTTTGCGCCTTTTTTAGGCTATGATTAGGAAATAACAAACCATCTCGGAACAAAAAAAGTCGTGAGAAAGTAGGTCCGGAGAAATGTCGGTGTAAAGACACTTCTCAACACCAATTTGTTCTTAACAACTAAAAGGACGTGAAACAGGAGAGAAGAATTAGGATAAATGTTTTATTTGAGTGGGTGAAGTTGGGAAAGAAAACAACAAAGATATATAGAAACGTAAAGTAGTCATGAAGCAGGCAGTAAACTAAAAGTGTTTCGAGAAAAGGACCTCTCGTCGCAAACATCGCCCGGTTGTTTTGGAACTACCCAATATATCCAGACATAAAAGACGGCGTAAGGACTAGACGGCTGGACCGATGAAACGTATTTCTTTCCACAAGCACATACACATGCAGAATCCTACAAAATATGTCAGTTTATTTTCTTGGCGAGAAAAACACTTGCAGAGTTTTAGATACACAGGGTGAGTTTTTACTATAACAGAAGAATCCCAAGAAACATTTCAGCAGACTATTAGCTTCATGGATGCTTTAAATAGATTTTAAAGTGACATTTTGATAAGAGTTGTGTCTTACGGAAGATAACGAGTACTGTAAAGTTTTAAAAAAGCCCTATAGTGGTCTCATATAAATTACAATGAAGCTATTTTGTTTTTACAGCTGCCTCAAGACTTACCGATTTAAATAAAGCTTTCAAGAAAGCCCTAATGGAGTTCTTAATGCAAGTTTGCTTTGAAAGGGCATGCAGTACTGAGCTGTATCAGCCTCCTGTAGGCTCTGATAAAACTAAAAATTTTTCTTGGGACAGTTGTATATGAAAGTTGTAGCCAAGCATATGCTCCTTGCTCAGAAAGTATTTTGATTTGTACAGGGTGTTCCATAACTACATGGCGATGCAGACATACATTTGTTTAAATGAGACGTCCCATATACTATTCCATATTAAGATTCTATTGATAATTCCTATTCTTAAAATATAAGGCATTGTAACATTATACAAGGTGATTCAAAAGTTATGACCATTTTTATATCCAAATCGCTGTCAAATGAACGTAAAGCATAAATCAAAAATTATTATTTTTATATTAATATAATTATATTTATTATAAAAAAATATCGTCTAGATTTAATGCAAGCTGTAAAAACATTCGGAGATGCTTATTTACATACAGGGTGAGATAGAATGCAAAATATAGATTTTCCTCTTGTTTTTAAATGTAACTCTTCATATTTTATTATACCAAACAATTGCTTATAATATGCCCTTTCAGAACTTTAAAGCATTTCTGCGAATTTTTAAAATACCTTCTATTTTTTAAGCAAATCTGTATTAACAAGATAAACTTCTTTTGAATTTCTCTAAACAGTGTTCCCAACACTGGCCTCGAGAAAACAAACCTAAAATAAAAATGTACAGAATCTGTAACATTTATATAATAATATAATATAAAGTAGTACCTTTTTAGTATGAAATTGAGTGTGTGATATGTTCACTTAAACTTTAAGTTACAAATCTAGCCTCAAAAAAGTTCTCACTATTCAATACTACTTTATACGAACCGTGTAACCGGTGCTCTTTATGAGAGACAGATATAAGAATAATATAAGAATAAATTCAGGGGATGTAGTAGCTTCCGAAACATATTCGTATGAAATTTCATCGCAATGTTTCCAGTAGATTGGGAGAAATCGTGAAAAAAATGTGTATACTTTTTTGTTCTGTTTTTTCTTCTTGAATACGGATGCCGTTACAAAATTTTTCACTTTTATGTGTTATATCTTAGCTGAAGACTTGATTCTTAATGTTAAAGTAATTTCCTGGTTGTTTAGTTTTGTCTAAAATTATCAATTTTCTACTATCTTTGATTTTGTATACAGGGTGAACCAAAGCTCGCGAAATTTTTATCTTTGTTATTTTAACAGAAAGTTCTTACAATATACTTCCACTTTTATAAGCATTCCCTATACCTAAATGTAACTCTTACGAAGTTTTTCGATTTGAAGCAGTAAACCGAGCAGTAAACAATATTTTTGTTCAATTCTGGTTTTTGTTAAAGTTGGCCATGGGTAATATGCTTGTAATATTTCTAAAATAATTGAAATCAATATTTTAGTTTTGATTCGTTTTCGATTGGCTACTACAGTTGGCAATTAACAAACTGAATACCACATGTCAATTATAAAAACTATCTGAAAATGAAACTACAGAATCTTTAACAAAACTATGTTAGTTACTACAAAAAGGTTTATGTGTGAACGTATCGAAAACGAGAAAATAGATTTTGGCTAAGCATGCAAAAGCGATTAACTCTTGTCTTATAAACAAGTCTTATGTAGCGGAAGCTACAAACGTTTAATAAATTGATTTCCTGTTACGACTTTCTGTTAGTTCTTTCATTCCCGTCCTTTGAGTCCTTCCATCGTTGCCTTAGTTCTTTTCTAAGAAAGGTCAAACACTGTGACAAACACGGTAGCCATGACCAACTCCGAGAAACTTTTAGTATTTATCAAAAATGTGGTATAATTAGGAATCGTTTTATTATTTCAAATCGAAATTGCTCCATAACTTTTACTTTTAGGCATGGGGAATGATTAATAAAAGTGGAAGCATTTTGTAAGAACTTTCTGACGATGCTATAAAATACAGGGCGTTCCATTTAGGACAACAAAGAAAATTACGGTCACGAGTTGTGGTTCATCCTATATACAGAATCTCAGATAGCAAAATCTTGACGATTTTACACAAAACTAGACAACCACAAAGTTATTCTGGCACTGAGAATGAAGCTTCCAGTTGTTTTTTTTTTAAGGTACATTAAAAGTTTCACATAAGAGTGGCCATATCTCTGAAATTACCCTGCACAACCTGATAAAACCTTATATTTCTGGACTAGGGAGAGCGAGTAGAATTCCCATTTGGACCAACACATAGGGTGTTCCGTTTGAAAAAACACAACTTTGGTATGCCGTGACTTTATCAATAACCCTGAATATTATACAATAATTTTAAAATGTAGACCTTAGCTTTATCTACACCTTTTTTTCGAAGTCTTTTTGTATCTGCCATGATAATGGAGGTTTCAAACTTCGTAGCATAAATCCATCACTCTGTATAAGACAGTTCGTCCAAGTTCTGAGACGCAGCTGCCTCTATTTTCGTTGTGACTCCATTTTCTAATATGTTATAATTACCAGCCGGTCATTAAGGAAAACTTTGCACACCCATAACTCAGACGCGAGAGCACGATGCCACA
Organism: Callosobruchus maculatus; assembly: GCA_951848785.1. Lineage (NCBI taxonomy): Eukaryota > Metazoa > Arthropoda > Insecta > Coleoptera > Chrysomelidae > Callosobruchus > Callosobruchus maculatus. Next base: position 8,466,754 of record CATOUR010000040.1, read on the forward strand.
ACTTTGCTTCCCATGCGATGCCGAGGAAGATTCTATTAATTCTTTAATTCGTATTAATGGCAGAACTTAATCTGGAGGGATCGTAACGAGTGTTTTGGAACGCTCAACCTGCCTCGTTTTATACGAGTCTGTTTACTCTACTTAGACGCTACAAGCTTGAACATGTTGATCTTTGTACATACGTGTAGCTATAGTGCATTTCAGAAATGTATAGACCAATTAAGTCGAAAGTTCCTACCTGTTTTGTACAGTTACGATATCCGTCATAGGCGTAGGTAAACTGTACCGTCTTACTTGATATATTGACCCCCATTATTCATTTATAACGGAGTCAAGGATGGCATCTTAATGATAAAGTAATTAAAATACACTAAGGCCCGATTTTATCAACACGGGTATTTTAACAAAGGTTTTGACCAATCAGAGCAGCCCATTCAAGAACTTGCATCTGTCAAAGTTCCCTGAAAATTATTGATTTCTCTTGAAATTTACTTCAAAAAGGTGAAAAAGGACACACTTTATATATAGTCGACCATTGTGAACTCTCTAGTATCTTTTCAACTCTGATTTTCCACTCTAAATGGGTAAAAACTAGCATTTTCCTGTTTAACAAAGAGTTTAGTAATTGCTAATTTCAACCAATCAGATTCTACAAAACCGACACATTTGATCACTCGATAAAATGTACTGTTAATTTAATGATGATGATGATGACAAGAAATTCAAATTACTGCATTATTTTGATAAAATAGTAATTTGTAATCGATAATAATTATAAATACCTCCCATATACCTCTGCATTATAGTGAAAAAGGGTAAAAATAACATTTTATTTTATTTCACAAAGCTATTATCGACACACACTATGTAAGCGTGCATTTCTGGTTGCCTATCCTGCTTAACAGCAAAGCGTTGCGATCTGGAAAAAATATAACGTATATCCTTATTTTTCCTAAACTAGAAACCTTTCGTATAGTCAGGAAGTGAATAAGGTGCTTTAAATAAATGTGTCTCTGCGCTACGGAGCCCTTTACGCACATCCTCTGTGAATATTTCTATAAAGTCTATTCTATAACAAGCATGCATCCAGTCCATAATCAATCTGACTGCAATTGCAATTGGTAATTATACAATAAAAATAAAGTAAACATTAAAAATCTAGCACTAATTTGCAAATCAATCACTTTGTTCTGATTTTCTGCTATGATTTTGATCCATGAATTCTAAAATATTTTCAATGAAAGTGTCATCCAGCTCTGACGTTTAGTTTCCAATATTGATAAAATACTATTGGATGATACTTATTAACCTAGCCCGCAATACCCAACAGAGAGCTTTTGCTAAACAACATTCAATAGCAAAGCTTTGTCAAAGTCTTTGATAAATATGCATGTTGATAAAATCGGCCCTGAGGGTAGCGCCTGTATAACTTTATTTGTTTTTAGTCATCCAAGGTTAAAATGAACGCGGAACAGTCGCTGCGCGGCTATGACCGACTCAGCACTTTTAACATACGCGTCATAAGCGAACATACGGTGCTCTACGGTCTACTGCTCTATAGCTACTAAAATGGCATTATACAGCAAGGCGACTGATACCTGAATCCCCTCCCTACCACCGCTAGCGGCGTTATACTAACCATTTGAAAATCGTCCGGTTCCCGTCGGTCACCCTGTATAATTTTATATCAGTATAATATATTTTTTGTATGTTTAATTAAAAATAAGGGTACGGAATACTAACTAAACATATTTCCTTTTTACAAGTAGGTATCTTATACCTAGACATGGTAAATCTGACAACGCTGCTGTTAGCGTTTTTGAATTCTGTGTGTTCATAAACCCGCAAGTATTGAATTTCACCTCTCCAGCTGTGGTGGTTTTGGAAATATTTATGCGTTCCGGTACCGTTTACTGAAAAAGCGATGTTGCTGTATCTCAGTAATTAATAAAAACAAAATTTTGAAACAGTGAGATCTTACTAAATTTGACATGCGCAATTCACTGCAATAAAAATAAGTAGAGGATTCTATTTAAAATAAATTAAAATCGGGGATACTAATTTGGAAGAATAATTTATAACTTGGCAACGTCGCAACCGATCCCAAAAATATTTTAGGGTTAAATAGAGATCAATGACGAAAACTAGAACAATTTAAGAAAAAGTTATAGTTCCATATAAAAAAATCAAGTTGATCACTATTCTACTTCCCCGCAGCACCCTGTATATTTTAAAATATTTTTAGAATATCCGTCTTAAATAACCAAATAGCTTTTGTATTTGACACTTTCTTCTGTCAGATATACCTTGCGAGATATCGAAGAATTACACACTAACTGGAAACCCTGTAGTTCCCATTAATAGCTTTTAACAGCTGTTAAACAGCAGTCGTATATAAGCATTGATTAAGGCTAAATACTTTAATCAATGATATAAGCTACTGCTGAGAGAAGCACACACATACCGCAAACTAAAGCAATAAAACGAAGATTTGTTGTATAACGACTACAAAAGAAACTGAACAGCTCGGAAAGTCATACTTACCGAGCTCTCACGTAGCCATTTTATGTAGGCTGGTGATCTGTTCCATAGAAATGCGTTAATAAGCGTTTATACAACAGTTTCAAATTGCTGCCTGAATGCTCTAAATACTTCGTTAGCGAACAAGTAGCTGCAGGGAGCAAAATAGCATTTTGGACAGTATTTAAGCAGTAAATTGGTGTTCATCAGACAAACCATCAAGATCTACACAGATAGTAGACAATCATAAGATAACTTCACGGTCACTATGGGATTGCCACCAAGCACTAGTAGGGGCCTCCCATACCATACCACATCATGGTATGCTGGATTAAAAGTCACACGGGATGCAGTGGCAACGAAAAAGCTGATGAACTGGCTAGAAAGGCTGCGGGCCTGAAAATATATGGCCCCAGCCCCTCAAGCTTATTACCTTCGACTGCGAAATCGCAAATGATAAAAGAATACACCCATCAGAAATTCAAAGAATTATGGGATGGAACAAACACCTGTCAACTTGCCAGGGAACTTTTAAATTACCCTAGTAAGGATGCAGCAAAGAGCTACCTGGCGATGCCCAGAAGTAAACTACGCACTGTTGTAGGGATCTTAACGGGACATTGTCAGCTTCGGAAACCCCTCTTTAACATGGGAGTAGGCGACACACCTCTCTGCAGAGGCTGTGAACAGGAAGATGAGACGGTGCATCACGTCCTTTGTGACTGCCCCAGCGTCTCATCACTTCGAGAATCTATTCTGGGTGAAAGGAGGCCAATCTTGGCCTCCTTGAGGAAAATAATCCTTGGTGCAATCACCCTGTTTTTCAAACGACTGAGATGGCTGGAAGCCTAGGCGGCGATATCTCCAGGGAGGATGCACAAAGGGCCCAATGGGGACTAAGTGCTGTGGTCTCTAGACTGCCCTCTCATGATTACAGAATACAGAATAGTTGGTGTTCGTGAAATAACGATGCAGTAACTTTACAACTAAACAGTCGTTTTGCTCGCAGCTCATAGTACATCCTTGCTAGTTGGACCTCTCGTGCATAATACTGCTAATCGTAAAGTACCGTTCGGTCTGTCCCAAATGCTTTGAAAGCATCAGCCCCTCTGAGCCTTGGAATTATAACTACACTTTGAAATACGTTAATAAAGTTGTTCGGAAACTGGAAAGGCTGGGATCCTTTTGATCTCTTCTGACTGTACTGGTATATAAGCTACAGATTAAAGGCAGTCAAGTGCTGCATCCTGTGCCCCGCATCTGCCAGATGCGGTCTTAACGGTAACGATGTAACTGTGGAGTTTAGGCGGTCTATCTGGATCTCAAGAGTTTCCAAACTTCGTTAGACGATGTATATATGACTGGTATGGTTTCTAAAACTTATCGAGTATACTTTGGTCAAAGGGAAAATTTTATTTTACGCTCAAAGTGGCGGAACACTGTTATTAGTAAAGCCATTATTGTTTCCCTCCGATATCACTTAAAATTTGAAACAAAATGAAAACGAAAGAATATTGATATCGAGAGTGCTCCTTTGAACCAAAATAGGCCATTTGAAAAAATCAAGTTATCTGTGATTGAAGTTTCCTTAATTAATCTACTGATTACTCCAAGTACAGAAAGACTTCCAATTATGCCGTCTGATCTAAGATGATGCATTTCATGCTTAGCCCTATCGCAAAGTCAAGTTTTAAAATCGCAGCGATATTAAATTTTATATATTACTTATACCAAAAATGGTGATTTGCGCCTAAACGGTTCATTTAAAGTTCCATGTCACACTAGAATTGACCAAGGAATCCAAATATGCAATAATATATAGGGGGTTCCATTCAAAGAAATGTAAGTTTGGTATGAATCACCCTGTATAAATGACAACATTTGAGTGAAAATATTTTTACGTTATAGCCTCCAAGGGTCCCTACCATGATCAAGTAACACATTTTAGAAATATTACTTAGTAAGTGCATAGTCTTCCGTCCACGCACTATTGGCCTACCCTGTATACAGCTTCCTATAGCGGAACATAACTCCAAGCTTCTGGGAAACTGTTTTGGCAATACTAACAACGTGGTCGTTCCAAGACATGTTAATTTTGATGTTCATCCTAAAAACTTGACGGAAGGTGCTTCGACTGAAGGGTAACGGTAACCCTTCATTGTTCCTATTGTTGACTGTTATAGCCATATTACAGTTATAGCATATAATATGCGTACGCCTTGAGCTAGCAATGATTGCAGTGTCATGTCGTTTGCAGACATTGCTGGATTAGTTTTTGGGGCATCTATCATTTATAATATGTATAAGAAGTTAAGGTGACAGCATGGTGCCTTGTGGAATTCCAGCAGGAATACCTCTAATTTCATATACAGGGTGAGTCAAGCTCAACGCCTCGGACTCTTGTGACCAAACGATACCACTTTTTGAAAAATCGACTTTGCAGGAGTATGTAGGTCGAGTTGGGCTACATTCTAAAAATAATGACTTTTATACAGGGTGTCTGATAAAAGCGTGACATATAAAAGCTATGTTTTTTTAAAAGGAACACCCTGTATATTATTGCATATTTAGATTTATGGGTGCATTTTAGTGTGAGTTTATGTATCACACATGGGACTTTAAGCGAACCGTTTAGGAGCAAATCACAATTTTGGGTATAGGTAGATGTCAGAAAAAAATTAAATATCGCAGCTATTATAAATCATAGAGGGCTGTGACTTTGCCGTGTTACTAAGCATAAAAAGTGTCAGCTTACATTAGATGGTCGAGTTCGAATTACATTTGCACCTGGAGAAATCGGTAGATCAATTAAGGAAACTTCAATCAAAGGTAACTTGATTTTTTCAAAAGGGAATGCATAATTTTTTTTATACGATCAAATGTCCAATTTGATAGGCTTTCTAATTATATCAGGCTGTGAATATCAATGTATGGTAGTTTTTATTAAATTTCGAGATTTCAATCAAATTAGTGTTTTTCAATTTCCCTACCTATAAACAAACTAGCAGGCCATGAAGTATAAACAAAATCATATTCAGATGGAAGAAAACAACTAACTTAGCAAAAAGATCCAGCAGAACTAGAGTAAAAGAACAAGATTATAAAAATTCCCTACAACAAATGAACCAGAAACAACGGCGGTAATATGTTTAAGGTTAAAGAGAAGCTGGAATACGACAGAAATGGATAATTTTTACTGCGTACTAGCGCCTGCCATGTACTAGAGATTAAAAATTTCCAAAATCACTAAACATTCTGAAATGAAAGCAAAACTTTCAGCGATCGTTACCGTCAGTCTAATATCTTCAGAACGCAATTTCACATCGCAATGGTATAAAACAGGGTTTGGATTAACGATTTACAATGTGTTGTAAATGACATAACAAACTACACAATTCGGATGATATAATCATCGCTGTATATACAACGTCTCTCAAACTGTGATATTATGTAGATGCTCCGTTCTTTATCTCGCTCTATGACCCAGTGTTTCTCTCCACACCCTGCGCCAGCACGCCCTGTGGAGTCGGAATCTTATCTCATATTTCATTCGCAGCTCGCATTCTACTCAAAATTTAATCCCTATATCGGGCAACATCAGCTGCACAGTCGGTCTCCGCACTATTATTATAAATCATCCTGAGGGGCGATATATCACAACCTGACTGATGTACATGACTATACCTGTACTATAACCACATTTACAGCACACAGTACAACCATATACAACTATGGAGTGTTCTATGTAAGAGGATTTCCACCTAGAAGTGACGGTGAAGTTACGAAGGGTTGCTCCATGTATACGAATGATACAGGATGTAAAAGAGATGTCAATATTTTATTAGCAGATGCACATACTTAATACTGACTTTGAAAGTCTCTTAACATAAATGAAATGGATCGACTAGAGGAGCCATAATAAAGTACTATGTATTTGTGTTCTCTTACTTTTTTTACTCATAGGCCCGATTTTATCAACATGCGCATTTTACCAAAGACCTTTGACCATCTAGAGCAGTCCTTTCAAGAACATGCACCTGTCCAAGTACTCTGAAATTATTGATTTCTGTTGAAGTTTACCTCAAAAAGGTCAATAATAATATACTTCATACAAAATCACCATTTTGAACCATCTAGTATCCTTTCCAGTCTGATTTTCCATCCTGTATGGGTAAAAAATTGCATTTTCTTGTTTAACAAGAAGTTTAGCAATTGCTAATCTCACCCAAACAGATTCCACAGAAGCAGTACATTTGATCACTGGATTTTTCGTCTATCAAATGATAAGGATGACAAGAAATTCAAATTATTGCACTATTTGGATAAAACAATTATTTACTATAGATAATAATTATAAATACATGTATACTGTGTTAGGCTTTCGCGGCCATCGTCCAATGAATTCGTGGTTCTTGGGTTTTTAGGCCGGCGTCGTTTAGCGTTAAAACTTGACGTTTCGCCACCACGAGTGGATGGCATTTTCAGAAACTATTTCACTTCTACGACTTCCAAAATACTGACGGTTGGTGGATCTGCACCTGTATTTATACCTGCTAATGGTGACGTGGCCCAACCAGGTAGCGTTGGTAGCCCCGCCCGTTCGCGATATGGTAGTGTCTTCAGGTCCTTTAGGATGGGTACCCATGTCCGGTTGACTTTCTGTGTTTCTTCTTTCCTATTGAAATTATCATGATGTTTTTGTATTTCGATGGCTTCTCTGTGTGGCATGGTATGACGACGTTGCGACAAGAACCTGAGTTTCTTCAAACTTGATTCTGTGACTTCCCTCCTTAATCGCATGTTCGGCTACCGCTGATTTGTTCGTATGGCCTAGTCGACAGCTAGCCTTATGTTCTGCAATTCTTGTGTTTATAGATCGCTTTGTTGTTCCTTTGTATACACTCCCACATGTGTATGATATGCGATAAGCCCCCGGTGCTGTGAGTGGGTCTCTTTTATCCTTCACCGTTCTCAAATATTCCTGTATCTTTCTTGTGGGCTTGTAGATGGTCTTGACGTTTTCCTTTCGTAACATTTTTCCTAATCCGTCTATTATTCCAGGCACATAGGGCAGAAAAGCTTTTGCTATCGGCTTGGGTTCTGGTTTTGCCCTATTTCTTCTCATTGTTCTTGTTATTTCCTTTTCTGATGTGTAACCATTTGCCTTAAGAGCATTCTTTAGATGTTCCAGTTCGGTGTCGAGTTCTTCTGGTTTGCACACTTTTCTAGCCCGTTCTGTCAAAGTTCTAATAATTCCGTACTTCTGAGATGCGTGGCGGTTTGATTATTTATGTAAGTACCGGTCAGTATGAGTTGGCTTTCTATATACATTAGGACACAAGGTACATATACTATATACATTACACCTTGTGTCCTAATGTATATAGAAAACCAACCATTTTTCCGGAAATATAATAAACTTCGTTATTTCAAATGGATCACCCTGTATATTTTTACCCTTTTGAAATCCCTGCGAAATGTTGATCATCTTTTGTATAACACTTCCTATACCTAAATCCCATAGTTTCTGAGTTACAACCAAATTTACATTGTATCCGCCCAAGTTAAAGTAACTATATAAGATGGCTATGTTTACTGCTGAAAATTCTGACATGTTGCAAAATATGCTGCGTAGTTTCAAGAATCCCAACGGACAACATTTTGAACATCTGCTAGAACCTTCATGTTTCTTGAAGCTAATGTTAGGAGTAAGCATTGTAAATTTATTTGTAACTCCGGAACTATAGCGTGTCTGTATAGATAATATAATAAAAAATAAATAAGTATTAACAAGTAAACAAAGTCTATTATATTTCGTGAAAACGGTAGATCTGACAACGTTGCAAAACCCCCCTATCCCAAAATTCATTAAAATCTTACAAGCCGTTGCTGAGATAGTTGAGGCTTTCCATACTTTACACTCACTCTGTAGAGGGGTATGTGTATGATAAGGAACCTCATAGTCACTGTATACTGTATCGAATTTATTAGACACTAAAGCGAGACAGTAAATATATGGGATGCGATACTAGATGCCGTTCAGAGAAGGGCAATTCGACTAATTGGTGACCCGTCCGTAACACGCCACCTCCAGCCACTTTCTCATCGGCGTGTGGTTGGCGACCTCTCACTCTTCTACCGATATTCAAATAGAGTCTGTTCCTCTGAGGTATCCTCTACAGTTCCGCCGCTTGCCGATCCTATAACATGCACCCGTGCGACTGCTGTATCTCATATACGACGGTCGTTCTTCATACATAAACAACCGAGCGGTATGACCATACATTCATTTCCAGGGTGTTCAAGCTTGAAATGGACTGTCAGGAGATGTATTTATTGGACCTGCGGGTGTTGGCCCATTCAAGCTCCACGTTAACAAACTTCTCCTAACATAACCTTTTCACGGCAGTCGCGGTACTCTGGTAATTAGGCTCTACTTACGCGGTCTGCTCAGTTATAAAAAAGGTAGTCGTAATAATTTGAAATAGCTTAATATATTAGAAGTTGATTTTCTAGATTGTGCTCTTGTGACGGGAATATGGTCAACAAGGTTTGAAACAGAAATATGTGTTTAAGCGAACTATAGGACAAATCCCCAAAGGTTTAAGGGATGATTTCTGGCACCGGCTTATGATATAATATGAAAAGGCTTCATGCGAATCATTGATCATTTCAAAAATTTCTTATTGCAGTATAGTTTATTTTCCAGCGCTTAGAAGAGAGGAATGCAATCGGTTGCAAAAAATCCTAAATTCATGTTGTAGGCTGATATGTGGCTTAAGGAAGTACGATCACGTAACCAGATCTATAAACGAGCTTAGGTGGCTCAAAATCGAAAATATGTTTAAAGTTCAGTTGTTGTGTTCTGTTCAAAAAGTCCAAATTTCTCTTTCTCCTGCCTATTTATATGACAAGATTACTTCTTTTTCACTAGTCCACCAAATTGATACCAGGCATAGAAAAACTGCGTTCCGAATGCCATCTCATCATACAGCCATGTTTCAGAGATCATTTTCATATAATGTTGTTAGTTTATACAACACACTTGTTCCTCATGTAAATACTTATTTCAGCACTAATCTGTTCAAACTTAAGTATAAGGAGTATTTAATTTCCATACAATAAGTATCCTTATATATATTTCCCTAACATCTGATATACTTTGTTACATTATTATTACATTAAATATTTAGATGCAGTTTTAGAATTAATCTTTAGCGTGGGGTTAAGTTTCAGTGGCCATTTGGCCAGACTTCGCCTTTTATACATATGTCTCATATGACATAATAAAGTCTTATGTTTAAAACAAAAAATTGCAGCCCGGGCTCCGACACACCGGGCTGCTGTTCCATTACCCAATGACTACTCCTCACACCGTGAGGTGAGCAATCACTGGGTCCGCGAATCGTGCGCCCTAAGTAGACGAAGGGACCCAAGGAAGACTGCCTTCTGCATTCTGGTGGCTAAGATGTGCGCCGCCGCACGGCACACCGGTATTTTGCGCCGTGCAGAGAGCAGCGTATTCCTCATTCCACCTAGGGACCTTTATTATTATCATTACTATTATATCTATTCTTGATAGCAAAAAAGTTGAAATTCCCATAATTAGATCGCAAATTGGTTAATGTGTGGGCTTCTTTATCATCGTCTTAAAGTAGAAATATCATATGTGATATTTGCTATAAACAATCGACAAAAACATTCAAAATACCCGTTAGCGTAATCCGACCTTCTCCGTGTTTGCAAGGAATTCCCGGAAGTGAAGGTGGGCCACACACATTTCAGTTATCTTTACAACCGAACTTCAAACGATGCGACAAATGCGAATTTCAGATGAATTCCTTTTGATATTGGCTTCACATTCCGAAATCTGACTGCGATCTCTTTTTTCGAGATTCGTCCTGGAATCATAGACGAACTAACAAATAGGTAAATAACCTACGAAGAAAAAAGACCTACCATGGAAATGTTATTGGCACATCTCTCTGTATGGCATTCATATATCAATCATGCTCATGTTTTTCCTTTTCTATTGCCTAGCAGTGACAGCTCAGTTTCTCTTCATCCAGCAAATTGATCTGAGTAGTCCCTGGGTATTGCGCATATTATAATATAAGCCAACGACGCGACGGTAAAAAAGCTAAAGCGGAAACAAACAAAAAGACCGTAGTGGAAATGATTTGCTTTAACGCGCCGAGTTATTTGGCAAGAGTGCTGCTGTGAATGTTCAAGAAGTTTTATCTAGGATGAATTTAAATTATCCTTTTAGCAGTTTCGCGAAATTTCGGCTGCATATCACAAACAGAACTATGCGGCTGAAATCTTTACTACACCATGATGCACAGAATTAGAAAGTTAACTCACAGCTATAATAATTTTAAAGCCAAGAGGGTTTCAACGATAACCTTTAATGTTTTAACTTTAAAGTCCGTAAAGTTAGTGAAGAGACTTTATTGAACATAACATCCATTGTTTGCATTTCAGATAGCAATCAATCATATTCTTGTGGATATTGTTCAGTAGATGTTCCACTGATTAACACAAATTGATGCTAGAAATTCGCTAAAAGCATTAACTAATTTCATATTGAACATAAACAAGTCTATTTTGGACATATTAAGATATCTACCTCACGAAAATGTGTCACACATTTCCATCGGTCTCCCTTTCTGTCACTTTTTCTATGACGAGTCTGTCTATCAACTTTTGCCATTTTTCGAAAACTTAATCTCAGCAACCGGTTCACCGATTTGGGGAGCAATAAATATTTAGACAAAAATTGACCCTCGCATGGTTGCATTATTGAAATACCGCCAGATTTTGACACCTTTTTCATAGAATGCAAGATTACTCCTTATTAAAAGCTTTTATTTAACTTGCAATGCATGTATGCAATATGAATACATGTATCTATGTATTGCTTGTTCAGGTAGAACATTACTACTCAATTATGAAGCACATATCTTCAACCGATTGAGCTAAAATTTTGTATACACATTTAGGTTAGATAGCCATGCACGATAAGATATCTGGTGTCGTTCTAAATTCAATATGGCGGGCCATCCAAGATGGCGGATTAGCTATCATTATTTATGCACTCCTACAATATGAGTTTCGAATGAAAGGGCTTTTTGAGTGTAACTGAGAAACAGATGTGATGTCAGTCTAAATCCAATATGGGCGAGTATTGAAGATGGCGGAATAGTTTTTTGTACGCACTTCTACAATATGGGTATCAAATGAAACGGCTTCTCGAATCTAACTCGAAAATCAATGCAACATCATCTTGAATCCAATATGGCGGAGCATTCAAGATGGAGGCATAGTTATGTTTTATGCACTTCTAAAATATGGGTATCCAACAAAAGGACTTGTTGAGATTAACTCGGATAATGATGTGACACCATTGTAAATCCTGTATGGCGAGACAACCAAGATGGCGGAGTACTTATTTTCTATGCACTTCTGCAATATTGTGTATCAAATAAAAGGGCTGGGCGAAAATAATTAAACAAATTTTTTGACATCACTCTTAATCCAATATGGCGGAGTTTTTAAGTATTTTATGCTTTACTATAGTAAGGAGAATATAAATGCAAGTTAATGATTAAAAAGTAAAATTAAAACAATAAAACTTTAAAAAAAGCTTTTATTTAAATGCTCTAAAAGGAAGAAAATAGAATGTTCATTTAAAAATGTTAACTATCAACTTATAGTCCCATCATACACAGTCCATGTGATCATAAAGGCTTATCGCAGAATATAGGTCATGAAAATGAACTAGTAGTAGAATTTTGCATCCACTGATGTGAAACATATCATATCCTCCCATTGAAAAAAAAACGTTTCAAATTTTTCAAATTTGAAAGTTGTTAGTCTATTGATTTAATGTGCTTTTAAAACAATAATCCCCACAAGCATGTGTCTTGCTTGTTTTAAAACCGAAAACTGCATTTTTCCGTACTTAATTATTGAGATACCAACATTTATATAAAGTACTACAGACATCAAATTTTCTAAAGATTGCTGAATAACTTTGAAAACAGGCTCCGTAGGCACAAACTATGCTTAACAAACTGGACCTAAAAATCGATGTTGAATTCAGAAACATAATAATATGTACGGTTGTTCCACTTGAGATAAGGAAGCTGCTTCCCGTATATGCGGATATCCGCCATCTTTAAAACTGTTTTCTACAAGCAGACCATTTTGAAAAGAGACATTCTATCCAAGCCATTTTCAACTTATATTTATTATATTATATCATTTGTCTACCAAAAATTCTACACGGAAGCAATCTTAACATAAAATAGTTATATCATGGCTTCACGTCATGAAGTCTTAAGGCCTAAATAATTTACCAAAGCTTTGAGAATGGAGATTCAACAGATTCAAGTACCTACTTGTGATTTTAAGACTAGCTTTAACAAAAGCAGTGACAATGTGGGCCTTTTCGGCTGTGAAAAGGTTATATCATTGCCTAAATGAACTTCAAAGGCAAGCTTGCTTCAAAAGGGCAAGCAATACTGAGCTGCACCAGCCTCTTGTAGGCTCTGATAAAGCTAAAAACGTGTCTTGGGTATTTATAAGACCCATGTGACAGGACCGCACCTAAAACTTCGCCGCGAACGAACAGTAAGTATTTTCTTGCTATTTTTTTTTTGTTTTGCTGCTCATTCACCGTACATTAGCTATGTTATCTCAAAGGCAGTTGTTTCTGAAAAGGAACGTCTCAACTTTGAAGACACCCTGTATAGATGACCGACTTTCTTTGCACACTGCGATTCGCCAATCTAATTTTCGTAAATCGAAGTTTAATTCTGTTAGATACTGGGGCCTTATTGACTCATTTGGATACCGTTTTCTCCATCCGAAAAGGTATTGTTCCTTAACTAGATTAATGAGAATATAATAGTCCGTGATATTGAAATATTGTCTCTAACAGCGACCGAGGTTAATGAAGACTTCGGGATTGGGAATACGGCCAAGTGTAATTAGTGCCAGATGACTGGCAGTTTATCGATAGTGCCATGTGGTGAGCCAACTAGTCGTGGAACCGTTGATAACTTAACCTGCAGTTATATAAGAACAATTTTGTTTCTTTACTAATGTCACGTAGTTGATACACATATACCAGGGTGAGTTTTTAATACCGGATCGGTCGATAACTTCACTACTGTGAAAGACAGCGAAAAAAGTTGTTCACGAAAGTTGTAGCCAAGATGGATTATTTATACTGTACTTTCACAAGTCAAAAAAATAAAAAGAAATAACAAATAGAAAAGATTTTTAGTTGACAACCATAACATACAATTTACGGGTAAATAGTACAATAAATACAATAAACTAAATAAAATGAGTACAACAAACCTTTCAGATTTACAACCCCCCATCCCTCCAACCAGCCTAATTTCACCCCCACCCCAAAAAAAGCAGAAAATGGTCAGGAACCCCTAAAACGCCTAAAAACGAAGTCTGAGCTGTTTTCATATTTTTAATTTTTTTAATATTGCTGCGCCGCCACTGAGACTATTTCTAAAAATCAGACGCGTTTTCCATCCTCGCTATAGTTGTAATACTGTGCCGAAATTTAATTAACATCAATTCAGTAATTTCAACATTATAAAATACAGAACGATCTAAAGCAATACTCGTATGTATACATCGGAAAAGTCCCTTGGTTCCTGTAATACACAAGGCAATGTTCGGATGGACCTAAAAAAGTGTATTATACCGCTAGGTCTTTCTCTCTCAGGTCAGTAGACAGCCTATTATGAGTACAACAAATTTTTCTGCTTTACAACCCCCCACCCACCAACCACCCCAATTTCACAGCCACCCAAAAAAAAGTAGAAAATGAACAGGAACTCCTAAAACACCTAAAAACGAAGTTTGAGGCATATTTGAAATTTTTCGTTATTTGCTAATTACTCCGCCGCCCATGCACCGATTTTCAAAATTGTAGGAGCCATACCTACTACGACCCTACACCATATTACTACCCAAATTTCATCAAAATTTATGAAGCGGTTACTGAGATTAGGAGGCTAGAAGAACGCCAATAGACAGACAGACAGATCGACAGACAGACCGACAGACAGACCGACAGACAGACCGACAGACAGACCGACAGATAGACCGACAGACAGACCGACAGACAGACCGACAGACAGACCGACAGACAGACCGACAGACAGACCGACAGACAGACCGACAGACAGACCGACAGACAGACCGACAGACAGACCGACGGAAATGAGTGACGTGGATTTTCGTTATGTAGGCATCATAAAACGCCCAAAAAGTGTATTATCTCAAAATCGAAAATTTTCACGATCACAATACTCCCCTCACCTATCGGTGTGGGAAGTAAAAGTAGGATGATCCGATGATATAGGGAAACCGAAAAACAAATCTGGTGAAGTACTTCCATATATCCTTTTTTTACTATAATACAAAGGTATTATATTTCACAGGTATTTATATCTATTATAGATTGTAACAGTTCTGTGTTATCAGAACGATGCTGTAATTAGATTTTCCATTTCATCAACATATTGTTCATGTGAAAGTTATGATCAAATTGGTGTGGATCGTGATTGGCCAACAGTTAAGTCGTGTGTTTAGCTTTGTTAAATGTGAACAAATGTTACTTTTACAACTTTTTATTATAATACAAAGGTTTATTGCAAGCATTTATAATTATTGTATTTAGTAACATTTTTTTATCAGAATAATGCAGTAACTGAATTACTTCTCTTCATTCTTATTTTTTGATAGAGTAACAATCCAGTGATCTAATGTAATTTTATCCTTCCGTCAGACAGGGAAATGCAAGTTTCCCCCATTTAGGGAGGAAAATCAGTCTAGCAAATATATTAGATGGTTCATAATGGCCGATTATATATCGAGCATGTCTTTTTTTACGTTTTTGAAGTAAATTTTGAGAAAAATCAATAATTTTCAGAGAACGTGACAGGTGCATGTTCTTGAATGGGCTGCTTTGATTGGTCAAAGCCTTTGTTAAAATGCGCGTGTTGATAAAATCGGGTCTTAATCTGCCAGGTTTAATTCTGTTAAATTTAAGTTTAATTAAACACCTACTTACCTATAGGTGCTTACGCGAATCTCGCAACAAGCTTTTATGATCATATAAATAGTATAATATGAGACTATGTGTTGTTTTTCTAAAAGCTTTTATTAAAAAGCTTTTCTAATTTTTTTATTTTCACATCTCTACCCAGACTTCTAATCCATAACGGCGCTGTCAAAATCAACTTCTGTACGAACCATTTTTATATAGATATTCCTCAGAGACATTTTGCCGGCGTAAAAACATCCACATCATTGTACACGCATGACATCAGGCGTGTATTGTTCTGTTCATTTTTGAATCGATGCTGATTTATTATTTTAATTGTACCGAATAAATACATTCAGTTACCTTCCATTATTTGCGGACGTGAACATTTAACAGCCTGTCGCGTCGCCCGATAGCAACGAAAACATTATTTCAATTATTTTATGCCGAATTTTATGACAACAGTAGGCCATGTCAAATGAATTGAACTGATATTGTTCTATTTTGGAATATGCATATCTCGCCGTTGCAAATCCAGTCCTGTTTGCCCTTAAGGCCCGGTTGTACAGTCTCAGTTCAAGCACAGTTCAAGGTTGAACTCAGTTCAAATATGGAAGTCCAGTTGTACAAGGTCAGTTCAACTCTAAGCTCGGTTCACTAATTTATATTTTTAAGGTTCAGCTGAGCGCTCGAATTTGGGCGCTTAAACCGAGTTCTAAGGACCTAATGTGTCGTAACCTAATTTAATAATTTGATTTAAATAAAATTTTGCAAAATCATTTGTTGTAAATTAAAGTACGTAATGGCTCAGCAGCTCAAAAAAAATCTCCTGGAACTAACAGATGATGAAGACTTCGTTGAAGCAGTAGAGAATATTAAGAAACGCAAGAAGGCGTCAAAAGAAATACAGAGATAGAGTTGATCATTTTTTGGTGTGGAATGACGATGAATTCATACAAAGGTTTCGACTTTCTAAACAAGGTGTTCGATTTGTTATAAGCCAGGTTAAGGCACAAATAAAGTCTCCAGCAGAATGGTGAGCATTTTTTTGTTCATGTAATGAATCAAAAGTATTTTGCAATCCTATTGCTTTTCAGGAACTGTGCTGTAACTGCTGAACAAATGGTTCTCGTCACATTGAGGTATTATGAGTCTGGAAACTTTCTTTGAATCGTTTTATACGTATCTTTACCTGAAAAACTATTGTTTATTACAATTACCATCAATCCATAACCAACAAAACAGCATTCAAACAACTATTTTTTGACAGAACAGACCAACTACGCATGCGTTAATGTTACCAACCTAACTACTTCTTTCTTGAACCTGGTCTTGTAGAGCTGGGATTATAAATAGGTCGTACAACGGAAATGAATTTTTGAACCAAGTTCATCATTGAGCATAGTTTAATAGAACTGTGGCTTGAACTGAGACTGTACAACCGGGCCTAAGAGCAGTATGACACGATACTAAATCTGCTATCAAATTTGCAGTCAAATTTGCTATGAAAATCGTAACATGTCATACGGGTTTTTGAGCCAATATTTCAGATGAAACTTGATGTGAAATATAATCTCAAATTATTCAGAAATCGTTCTAAATACTAGCAAATTTGATATCAAAACTGCGCGTAAAAGCGCGCAGGGGGCGAATTATGGAGTTGACATTCGTAACATTGACACCTGTCAAATGCAATAAATCGTAGCCTAAGTTTTTTGTTTCAACGCCGTCAAAAGATGCGTTCCTTTCACATGTGAGACAAATGAATATCACTTCAGGCCTTTACGGAAACTAAGATTGGGTTAACCCGATCACTTGGATCACTGATCCTGACGTTCGAAAAGTGATCTAGGATCAGTCATAGATATGGTCAGTTCTCTCTTGTACAGTGAGTAATCCTCATTAGTTTATACAGTAGCTTTTTTCTTAACCATCTGGCTCTTATTCTTAAGCCCAGTTTTTCGTTGTTCGATATATGGAATCATAAATACCACTTGACAGATGTTTGACAGATAACTGATCGATCCGGATCCATATCGCTGCTGAGCTTTCTCAAGGCTGCCTCGTGTTGGTCATCCTTCTTCAACAGATTCTTTTTGTCCCTTTCAAACTTGCTCTTAATACCCATACATTCTCGTTTCTGAGAGTCAAGCAACTGCTTTAGCCTATCTCGGTCTGCTGTAAGTTCCCTCATGGCTACTCTGTGTTGTCCATGAAGCTTAGCGATAGTTTCCTCGTTCTTCTTCAGCAAATTCCTCGTGTCTCTGTCAAACTGCTCCTTCATTGAGTTTATCGTGCCTTGCATAGAATTCATTTTGCTTGCATATTCATCTGCTTTTTCTACATCGACCTGCATCTTATCGACCTGTATCCGGCAGCCTACTCTAAGGTGCCCCTTCTGCCCACATCTCCAGCACGTAAACTTCTCAGCTTCTTCTAGATTTCTGTGAACTGGGTTTCTTTGGAAGGTACCACCTCTTCTTCTGGGAACGAACGATGTGGCCCTGACTTCTACTTCATCATCTTGTTCTACAGAGCGCACTCTCCGTGTCATTCGCGTGACTTTTGTGGCAGCTTCAATTTCTAGAGCCTTGTCCAAAGCGACTTGTAAGGTCCTGGGACTGGATAGTCTTACAATTCGCTGAACGTCCAGGTCCGCAATGCCTTCGACAAACTGACGAGCAGCAACGTATTCCTGTGTCTCGACGGGGCTGTTGACGAATGCTCGTTTAGCTAAGCTTTGGGCTTCATCTTCAAACGTGGTCAGATCCTCCTTGGCTTGCTGTGTCCGGTTGTGCAGTTGACCATGTAACAGCTCTATTAAGTGCGCGTCTCCAAAACGTAACTTTAGTGCAGACGTTATCTTGTCATAGTCACGTAGATCTGACGAGCAGAGGTTTTTCAAAATAGCTGCTGCACAGTCCTGAGCATTAATGTCAGCACACAAGCCTTCTCATCATTCGACCAGTTATTCATTATTCAAACTGCATATGATAAATGTCCCATGACGTTTTCCCATTGTATGGATATGGCTTTGCAACTTCGCCACTGTGTCTATCAGGTAAATTGGATGCTGCAGCTGTTAAACTACGCTCACCTGCACTGAATTCTCGCAGCTCCTCTCTGATCATTTCCTTGACCTGATCTTTCACCTGCTGTAGTTGTTCACGCTCACCTCCACTAAGTTCTCGCACTTCACGGTTTCCTTAACTTGATCTTTCACTTGCTGCAGCTGTTCCTCAACGTTCTTTTGTGTCACTATTTGTGTCTCTATTGCGCTAATACGTTCGTCTTGATCTTCTAATGCCTGGCTTACCGCTTGCTTCTGCTCCTCCAGCCTAGCCATCACAAGTCCCTGTCCACTCTTCAAATCTGCGACTGCATCGTCTTGATGTTGTTTTAACTTCTGTTCAAGCTTCACGACTGCCTCGTCTTGGAGGTGCTTTAGCTTTTCTTCCAGGTTCACTGCTGTTTGTTCTACGCTGTTTCGCATGTCTGCCTTCATTTCTTGTATCATAGCCATCGGACGCCATAGCTCTGGTTATTGGCATGGACTAATGCTGTACTCACTTCTTGTTTCCCGTTCCTGGTTTAATTCTATGGATGATCCCACTTTTGACACCAATTGTCACGACAGCCTCTTTTTCTTCACACCAGGAATCAAATAGGACGTAACTTTCACCGTTTTACTCAATACAACATCTCTTAACCTTATCTCAGTTACAACTCAACTCAACTGAACTACTCCACGCTAGCCGTGTCGCTTTATATACACTTCATCGAACTATCTAGAGAATTCGATGACATTAGAGAATGCCAATCCGTCATTCTAGAAAACTCTAGACGATTCTATGACGTTTACACTTCAAAGATCTAACCTAACATTTTGACTTTATATCATGCACGACAACTAATACACAATACACGAATACCATAATATACAGTATGTTACAATACATTCAATCCACTTATAACTGAAACCATTGAAAACTAAATCAAAGAGGATGGAAACCTTATACTTGATGAGGCTGAAATCTATTTTCAGTGAGACGGGGTGCTCCTTCTCACGATGTTCTCCGGTTGGGCAATGGCTAGATGGCGCCTTTTCAGATGAGTGGATAGGGCGAAGAGGGGCTGTTGAATGGTCTGCTAGATCTCCTAGTTTGACGCCATTAGGATTTTTCTATGAGGTCATTTAAAATATATTGTGCCTCGTTCCTTACCTAAAAGTTTGGATGACCTTCAGCAACCAGAAAAGGAGTTCGTCAAGGATGTTACTTAACATTTACTCTAAATTTGTGATGAGACAGGCATTGAACAACTGGAATGGCGGTATAACTATTGGTGGAAGCTAAATACCTAACTTAAGATTTGCTGACGATACAACCCTTACTGATGCTTCTCAGGAAAAACTATTAAACATCTTAGAACAACACACTAGTGCAGCATATGGTCTTGGTATTAAAACAAGACCAAGGTTATTATTGTAGATAGAGAGCATGATAATCATCGAGAAAGAAAGTCAATAGGCCATTGTGAAGTAGTTAAAAGTTTTGTGTACCTCGGTTGCTTGATCGACAATTTGGGTAGCTGTAAAAATGAGATTCGACACCGCATTCAACAGGCACGTATGGCCATGACAAAACTTACTAAAATATGGCGTGACCATAGCATAACTAAAGCTACCAAAATGTCACTGGTTCAGTCTCTTGTGTTCGCCATATTTTGGTATGCCTCGGAAACTTGGACTGCTAAAAAGGCAGATCAAGCTCGCATAGATGCCCTTGAAGTGTGGACGTGGAGGAGAATGCTGAGAGTTCCTTATACCGCCCATCGAACTGAAGTTTCTATACTGGATGAGCTCGGTAATCCAAAGAGACTATCCTCCATTGTGTCGACGAGAATGCTTACATTCCTCGGACATATTCACAGAAGCGATAATAGGGAGACACTTGTAGTTCAGGGTCACGCCCCGAGTGGGCAGCGCCGCGGTCGTTCCCATACACACTGGGTGGATACGACGAAATATTTGCTGGATATGAGTATCAAGAGCGTCACTGAACTGACAGTAAATCGCGATTGATGGCGAGCGACAGTTCTCAAAACTATAGATAATATTCGTGTCGGCAATACTCTAGCTCCGACCTAATACATTTTACGAGTTCACAACATGTCTGTTGAAACATTGTGACTGTGATGATGATGCCATATCAAGTCATTTCCATAAACTTATTTTATTTGACAAAATGTTATTTTTATCTAGTCGACACTATGGTGAAGGTCGATCTCAGTTCGGATATCGGCCTATATCATAGCTATCTAGATACTCTGGTATTTAGGCTTTGAATTTACAGCTATCCAGAGATAAGATAGATAGTAATTAGGTATACAAAATTAATTGATACGTTTAGGCCCTCCTCAAAATGGCGATTTCGTGGCACGTTATTGTGAAACTTCTAGGACTTGAAAACCGTCGGAAGAACGTATTAAATGAAAACATTAGCAGTGGACCAACGGAGAGTCTGGTCAGGTTCGTTAGTTTCAACATCGGATCGTCACGCACCACAGACATTAGAGGAGTTCGTGTACATTTTTTCAAGATTGCTTTCTTGTTCCCTTTCCTGGGAAGCAATCTGGGATGTGCGCATTGGAGTATCGGATTTATTACCGCCTTGAGACAAAGCTAAAGTGGAACTTGGGGAGCCAAACGAAAGCTTATTAGAGATAGCAAAAAGCGCTGTTCTAGTCGAGAGCAACTTCTAAGATGAAAATATGTTATCGCCATCGCACAAGTGACATTATCTATACCTTTATCTATTATTAGCCGTTAGTTGATAATAATTAAAGTCATTTTGAATTTATTGCTTGAAAACTTGCGTATCTACTGCTTTTCTTGAAGAGTACCCGATCTCACCCCTAGGCCGCGTTTCCACCGGAGATGTGCGAGGATGTATTTCGAGAAATGTGTCTCCAACGAACCAATAGAATCGCTTGAACTTAGTACTTTCCAAAGGCGTGGAAGGTTGCTGATGTCATCGCATGATTCCAAAAAGGGTGAGTTCGATTTTTCCGCAGGATTATCGTCCCATTAGTCTGCTGTCTGCGCCGTCTAAGCTTGCCGAAAAGGTGATTAAACGTCACCTCGAGAATTGCTCGTCAGATCGCAACATGGTTCCTGACGTTCAATTTGGGTTTCGGTCTGAGCGTAGCACGGACTTGCAGGCAGTCAGGCTGGTGGAGCGTATAACCAGCGGATTCATCCAAGACAAAAGTACTGGCATCTTGTTTCTGGATGTATCAAAGGCTTTTGACAAGGCATGGCACGAGGGCCTCCTCTATAAATTAATTCAAAAGGGTTTCCCATTTTGGCTTCTAAAACTTTTAAAATCCTTTCTTGAAGAAAGGAAATTTAGAATGAAAATTAACAACACCTTTTCGACATCACGGCCTATAAAAGCCGGAGTTCCTCAGGGTTCGGTCCTCGGGCCAATCCTGTGAAATCTATCTCTACGCTGACGACACTGCAATTGCAGCTCAGTCGCGGATTGGAAATCTAGTTCGCGATAAGTTGCAGCTCGCGGTGGATGAAGTGTTAGAGTGGGCGGATCGGTGGCTCATCAAAATTAATGATTCGAAAACGCAGGCTATATATTGTACCAAAAAACGTCGTGGTGCCCCGCTAGAGGTCTCAGTGAACGGTGCTAGGATTCCATGGGAAAGTTCTGCCAAGTATCTAGGAATTACCCTCGACAAGGGCATGACACTCAAGCGTTAAAAACAAAATTCGAAATTACGTTTCATCAACTGTACCCTATGTTATGTAGAACTTCAAAATTGAGTTTGGTAAATAAAATTCGACTTTACAAGATGATTATTAGACCAGCCATTACCTACGCATGTGCGGCTTGGTGTTTCCTCGCCAAGACTCACATGCGGAACCTGCAGGTCCTGCAGAGCAGGACATTGCGTACAATAACTAACGAACCACGGTATGTTTCTAACGAAATCCTTTACAGGGACCTTGACATCCCTTACTTGAGGGATTACATTAAACAACAGGCGCAACGACGTTATAGTCAAGCGGAATCGCACAGCAACCCTCTGTTGCGCGAGTCGGTGGACTACACAGTCGAGCAAGTGCGCAAGCGCACAAGGCCGCGGCTCGCACTGTGATCAAAATCAAATCGTGCAATTTTGGAAACAACTAAATTTTTGCCCTCTTAGATACCGAACCTCAAAATTAACCCTTTTGGTTAAACCCAAAAATTACCGAACTCAAATCGACTATGTCAATAAGCTATACCCTCCAACCGACACACATCCTCCTCTTTGCTCTTCTCCTTCCTTCCTCTCTTTTTTCCCTTACTTCTCCATGACTTTGTCTGGTCTCTGGGTAACCAGACCTGACAGACCGATCGACCGACACGACTGCAACTAACAGTAAACGTCCTCCGGATCGCTCTGACTAACAATGACGAATAGTAGAATCGCTTGAATTAGTTCGCCTCGCTCAACACAGCTCTGGTGGAAACGGCTTAGCGGAGCGAGGTTTTTAGACGTACAAAACAAGGCATGTTGGTGAGGATTGTGTGCTAGGATTGTTTTCGAAAGATGCGTGCTAGAAATGTGTTCCGATGGATGTATGCTAGGGATGTGGGCAAGGGATGTGTTTACATGTGTACACACGCCTTAAGTCTAAGAATTAAAATAGCATGTACACATCTTTGTCGGGTGAGAAATTAAATTCTTGCTGCCCTCTTTGGATCAGTCTTAAAACTAGTAAAAGCTCGAGTAAAAGTTTCGTTTATGTGTTTTATATGTTTTTTAGCAATGCTGTCTTTGAAACACCGTCTGCGGTGTCACGCCTGAGTGTGAACAGGTAGCGACTATCGCTACCGCAGCTAACGCGAAAATTCCGCAACTGAAGGCGAAGCCGCGATAGGCCCGAATAGTTCGCACCAGTTTGGGAAAGCCTTTAGAGAAACGAAATTGCTTATTACACGTGTGCAACCCCAGTAGCCCTGTAAAGCATTCGTGGATCTCGCCACTGTCTGCTATATATATACAACATTATGAAAGCCATTATGGCTGACAAAGGAATTATGCAAATGCTTTGGCATGATTATGGAGGTAATAAATATTACAGCCTCATAAAAATGCCTTGATGTGGAAAAAGTATTACGCCAGTTTTCCACACAAAAGTGAGAATACGACGTTGGCATGCTGTAAAGTCTCCAAGGTGGTACGTCTAATGGTTATAACTTTTATTAGAAAATACCAAAGAATTGCTCGTAATGGAGAATGTACAGGGTGGCCTAACAAGAATAGACGCCGGCAGTATCTCGATAACCGTTAATCATTTAACTTCAAGCAAAACATACTATTAGGTAAATCAAATAGCCGCTAGGGGGCTGAAGTGCTAAGATCAATCAAAAAAATGGCTTTTTATCATAAAATATGCAAATAATCATCACCATAGTCACAATGTCTTAACAGACATGTTGTGAACTCGTAAAATGCATTAAGTAGGAGCTAGAGTATTGCCGACACGAATATTATCAATAGTTTTGAGAACTGTAGCTCGCCATCGTTCGCGATTTAATGTCAGTCCAGTAGCGCTCTTGATACTCATATCTATCAACTGTTTCGTCGTATCCACCCAGCGTGTAGGGGAACTACTACGGCGCCGCCCACTCGGGGCGTGACCCTGAACTACAAGTTTCTCCATATTAGCGCTTCCGTGAATATGTCCGAAGAATGAAAACATTCTCATCGACATAATGGAGGATAGTCTCTTTGGATTACCGAGCTCATCCAATATGGAAACATTAGTTCGATGGGCGGTATAAGGAATTCTTAGCATTCTCCTCCACGTCCACATTTCAAAAGCATCTATGCGAGCTTGATCTGCCTTTTTAACAGTCCAAGTTTCCGAGGCATACAAAAATATGGACAAGAGACTGAACCAGTGACATTTTGGTAGCTTTAGTGATGTTATGGTCACGCCATATTTTAGTAAGCTTTGTCATGGCCACCCGTGCCTGTTGAATGTGCCGTCGAATCTCATTCTCACAGCTACCTGAATTGTCGATCAAAGAACCGAGGTACACAAAACATTGAACTACCTCACAACGGCCTATTGACTTCATTTCTCGATAATTGTCATGCTCTCTATCTACGATAATACCCTTGGTCTTGTTGTAGTTAATACCAAGACCATATGCTGCACTGTGTTGTTCTAAAACGTTCAATACAGCTACTAGTTCTTCCTGAGAAGCAGCAATAAGGGTTGTATCGTCAGCAAATCTTAAGTTAGATATTTTGCTTCCGCCAATAGTTATACCGCCATTCCAGTTGTCCGATAAGGGTATTTATATTACAAATTCTATCATCTTATAGACTCGACAATTTTCGATTTTTTTTTATAATAGTTTTTCACTCATCTTGTAAAGTAAGTGGTGGGGGAATGTCAAAAATGTTTTTATTCAAATGGCCGTAACTTTGGTACAGGTCAACGGAATAAGCAAGCTAAGTCTCGTTTGGAAGATTTATTCTTACTTAATAATCTGTCATATAAAAGCTTTCCAAGTTTATCTTGACTTAGTAGCTACTGGGCGTATTGACATCATAACAATTATTACACAATATTACGAAAACATGGGATGGTTTATGTCTTTCAACATGTATATAGAGGACGAAATTCTTGAACCGTCAGTATAAGATTCAACTTCCTAGCTATTTTTAAACCAGATATATCAATAAAACAAGTATTATGACAAGTCAAGATAGTCAGTCAATCAATCAAGATATTTATTTGTTAAGTATACAAATAAATATTCGTCTAGTTCGCAATAAGCTAGACTTTGTGCGCGGACACTGACTAGTATAATACAGGCTAAAATATTCCATAACTTTCCTTAGTTCCGAAGCTCGATCATTTCCTTCTGCACTGTATGTTTGATACTTTTTCTATCTTCCATACCTCAACTGGATGGGGTTTTCAGCAGTATTTTGAAGCTTCCAGCGACTTACCATTACCAAATAGTTGAATTTCTCTCTACACAATTATCACTTTGTGTTATCATTAAATTTTGACAACCGTTGAAAAAATAAGATTAGTCAGATTTTTGTATACTACAAATCATTAAGTGAGAACAGCACTGTCAAACAAGACCTAGTTTGTTTAATTCTGTTAACTTATGCCAAAGTTAACAGAATTGAATTTGAATAAAAACTTCTTTGGTATTCCCCACTACATATTACAAGGTAGAGCATAAAACCATTAACAAAAAAATCGAAAGCTGTCCAGTCTACATTAGGGTAGAATTTGTAACATACCCGTATTTGCATATTTTTTGAGAAAAATCCGTTTTTTCTGATTGATCGTAAAAGCTGCGCCTTCTAGCGGTCACTCGCGGAATTTGATAATTATTTCCAGCGATTTCTCTTAGCCGATTTACCTAATGGTATTTTTTGCTGGAAGTTATGATTAACGGTTACCGAGGTATTGCCGGCGTCTTTTCTTATCAACCCACCCTGTACAGCCACGTAATGGAACGGGGCTGAGGTTATTAGTACCCACTTAGCACAGGATAATCTGTGAATATTCTTTTAATCTTTTATATGTTCCATGAATATTCAGTAGAATCATAGAATATTCGTTATTTCTCTTGATTATTCTGGATTATCAAAATAACATTCTTTATAGAGTATTATTATTTTATCCACTTGGGATAATCAGTGATTATTCGTTTAATGTCTGAATTATTCCAGAATATACCAGTAATATTCTTCATAGAATATTATGAATAATCTACGAAGAACAAGATGTAGCTATTTTCTGACGAAACATTTAGTAATAGTTGTAATAGAAATATCTGTATGAAGGCAAATATGCAATGTGAGGTATTATTAATTTAAAATTTCACGTTTCTCAGTGAACTAAAAAAACCTTCATTCGTTTTTCGTTCATCCTAAATATACCTAATAAGTGTTATGTGCAATTTTCAAAGGTTTATTAGCCATTAGCCATTGCCAGAAATACAGATACGGCATCCACCGACAATAAAGTGACAGCATCTTATGCTGATGTATGGTGTCGTAAGTTGTCAATCTTGTCTGGTTGTCACTCTATTCCTCGCTTCAAGCACTTCTTCAAGCGTTCTGTCATTCTGTTCTTCAAGATGTTATGTGGGCCTTTTAGCAATTCACGAATTCACGAGTTTTATTCCTGAAAGGCCTGCATTTATACCCAATTTTGTATAATGAAGTGGCTGGTTGTTATAAAGTGTGTGACAGTGTTCCAAATTATGGTCACTTACTAT
This sequence comes from Callosobruchus maculatus, assembly GCA_951848785.1. NCBI lineage: Eukaryota > Metazoa > Arthropoda > Insecta > Coleoptera > Chrysomelidae > Callosobruchus > Callosobruchus maculatus. The sequence continues at coordinate 8,493,679 of CATOUR010000040.1, forward strand.
GGTGAATTGTTCATTATATAATGTGAGTAGAATTTTGAGGTTAAATGCAACAAGTTTACTTTTTCACAGTTTATTTAGGGCATCTAGACTGAGATGTCTGACCACTTAACTTTTGTGACCATCTGCCACTAGTAGGTGCCATTATTTTTAGAACAGTATCCATAATTCCCTAAAAATGTTTCGTATATGAGGTAATTTAGACAAAATGTCCCTAGAATATTCAAAAACATTCTACCACGATTGTTCGTGTAATATCCGTGCGGAATATTCGGCGGAATATTCCTATTTCGAACGTTTACAGAATATTCTGTAAATATTCTAATTATCCAGGGAATTTTCTCAGAATATTCATAATACCTGTAGTGAATGTGAACAGAATATTCTCATATCATCCAGTGCTATGTGGGCATAGAATACACACAACGCTCCAGATATTTAGCAACACAGGTAGCATTTTGTCAAAATAGTGTATTTCCCATGAAAAATTAACCTGTATCAGTCAAATGTTAGTATTGTATTGTCGTTTAAATTTTGTTAGAGGATGATCCTGGGGGACAAAAGGTACAAAGGGATGCAGTTTTTGGTTAAAAAGTTTCCCTCCTTGACAAATCTTTTGACGTGTTCCGGCGTTTTTTCTTTTAGTCAGTGGTTTTCGTTAAATTTATGGTCGGAAGGATAGCTTCCCCATTTATGAAAGCAGTTTGTTGATTCGTACTAAATTAGAACGTTTAATCTTTATTCAATGTGTTGAATATTTCAGACGATATGCACCAAGAATTTCATAAAGCACCGAGGGTTAGTTTTATATGCCGTAGGAGTCTCGTTTCAATTTCACGTAGTTGAACAAATTGTTTTGAATGATGAAGATTAAAATGTTTTAATGTTGCAACTTTTACTCTCTTGCTACTTTTATCTTATACACCAAGAACCGAGCGGTACGACCGCACATTTATTCCCAAGGTGTCCATTGTCAAAGGCTTGGAATGAACTGACAGGAGATGTATTTATTGTGTCTGCGGGTGTTGCCCGTTTAAGTCTCGCGTTAACAAACTTCCTCTAAACATTTTTACAACAACCGCGGTACTCTGTTACCTAGGCTCCGCTGTTTACATCAAGGCTCGTTCTGCAATGTGGATAGGTCCTGGACGACATTTCGGCAATACATCCGGTGTCACTTAAGTGGGTGCCGAGTCATGCTGGAGTTGGAGGCAATGATATGGCGGACGCACACGCAAGGCGAGGGTCAAGGTACAATTTCCTGGGTCCTGCGCCGGTTGTGGGGCTAGCAGCAGGCCATTAGAAGGAAAACAAGTGTGGTTGCAAAATCAGCAGTTTATGAGATGAAGAGGAATCTCTAGGCATCTCCGTCAAGCTAGAGAACTTATTTTAGGGCCTCTGGCCAAGATGGGGCGGTTCTGTCTCTCACTAGGCAGAAGCTGTCTATGGTTACCTTAGAGTAACAACTGAACATAGAGGTAGTCAACAACTAATTCTAATAGGCCGACACCTTTTCTTACGCTGTCATATTAACAACCAGATACGGCAATCATAATTGTTTACCATCGTATTAATTGTACAGTATTTAGAAATATACCATTCTACGTCAAAAAGGCGATATTTTGATGGTTCAGGAATTATTACAGCAAAATCAATAGATATGTTGACCTCTACTGCGCTACTGCATATTTCTTCATCATAACTGCAAATTCTGAAGTCTTGCATAATTTTGAGGGGCTAGCAACGCCGCAAGCCCTCGACTATCATACGTTTTGTTTATTGTTTGTACATCTCTTATGCTCGGTCACCAAAATCAAGTTTGCTATTTGCTGGTAACTGTAGTGAAGCTTTACGGACTTGCTACGCTATATTCGAGTGTAGTTTAACAGTTTTTCGAGATAGAACTCAAAAAGTACAGTGTTTGTAACATGGGTTGCATTGGAGGAATTTTCAGTTTAATTGGCATTACGCAGCATTGTTTACAACTTAACTGTCACTGCGAGGTCACAGCTGATCAATGTTAGGAGGCTGAAGTGTCAAAGGTGATGGCTTTGAGCACGCTATGCTGAAGTGGTTTGTTTACTACCTCTATGTTCAGTTGTTACTCTGAAATGGTTACTCATCGGCCTTAACACCTTCAAATGTCACTAGTATGTGATAGGGGTAGCAAGTAATCCGACGTGTACGTGGCGAGGAGGATGAATCCTCGGCACACATTCTAGGACGCAGTGAAGCCCTTGGGTGTCAGAGATAGACCATACTGGGTTCAAGGGTTCTTGAACCTGAGAATATAAGATGGGCAGGACCCAAGGCCACCCTCACCTTTGCGATGAGGGCTGGCCTTGGAAACTAGGGCAAGGAGAGGTGCATAAGGGCCCGTTATGCACTGGTGGTTCTGGTCACTAGAAAGTTTCGCTCCCTCTTTCGTTCATTCATAGGCTCTGCTCGGATATAAAGAATGGAGTCAAGTTGATTGACTCAGTACTTCCCACACATAACAGTTGCAACCAAATCATCGCCCGCCTATCGTCAAAAAACATCCAACACAGAAACTAGTATATAGTTTCCTAAATCTCTCCGTATAGGAACTAAAACGACACAAATCGGCTTCATCTGGACAAAACGAAACAATCAGGAACCCCCAAATTGATTAAAAACGAAGGTTGAGCTATTTTTTTATTTTTAGTTTTTTTGTTATTGCTGCGCCGCCACTGACACGATTTTTGAAAACCATACGCATCCTTGCCGCGGTAGTAATACTGTATCTAAATTTCATTAAAATTAATTCCATAATTTCCATGTTACTAAATTTAGAACGATCTATAGCAATACCTACCCCTACCAATACCAAGTCCCTTGATTTCTGTAATAGGCAATATTCGGATGGACCTAACAAACATCTATTATGCCGCTAGGTGTTTCTTTCACAGGTCAATGGACACTATTTGGAATGGAATAGATTTTTGAGTTCTACAACCCCCCACCCCCTAACCACCCCAATTTCACCACCACCCGAAAAAACGTGAAAAATGATCAGGAACCCCTAAAACGCCTAAAAACAAAGTTTGAGTTATTTTTACATTTTTAGTTTTTTTATTCTTGCTGCGCCGCCACTGCCACGATTTCTCCAAAACATACGCGTTTTCCATCCTCGCCGTAGCAGTAATACTGTGTCAAAATTTCATTAAAATCCATTCGATAATTTTCGCGTTACGCAATAAAGAACGATCTAAAACAACACTCGGATGTATACATCACAAATTCCTATTCTATTAAAAGCAAGGCAATGTTCGGATGGACCTAAAAAATTGTATTATGCCTCTAGGTCTTTCATTCACAGGTCATTGGACAGCCCATTATGAATACAACAAATTTTTTAGTTCACCCTCCAACCACCCCAAATTCACCCCCACCCAAAAAAAAGTAGAAAACGATCAGGAACCCCTAAAACGCCTAAAAACGAAGTTTGAGGAATATTTGAAATTTTTCGTTTTTTGCTAATTACTCCACCCCCCGTACAACGATTTCCAAAATTCATGGAACATTATCTACTACGACTCCACAACATATTGCTGCCCAAATTTCATCACAATCCATGCAGCGGTTACTGAGATTACGACGTTAGAAGAACGCCAACAGACAGACAGACAGACCGACAGACAGACCGGCAGACAGACAGACAGACAGACAGATAGACCGACGGAAATGAGTGACGTGGATTTTCGTTATGTAGGCATCATAAAACGCCCAAAAAGCGTATAATCTCAAATTCGAAAATTTTCGCGATCACAATACTCCCCTCACCTATCGGTATGGGAAGTAAAAGATACCAGCTTTAGGATACAGGAGGGAGCTTCTTCGAGATAATTCTTTATTCTGACAGTTTTCGGTGGCTCTGGCATAACACATTTTGATAAATATTCGTGAATGTCTCGCAACTTTTGCTAAGCCGGGTATATGCATTATGTAGTATCCTCCTAAATTTAAAGACGTTATGGTGAGTAAATAGAAATATAAATCTGTAACGCTTCTTATTCCGTAGAGACGAGCAAGTTTCCTTTATCGTGCTCTGAGAGCATTGAAACTGTCCTACTTTATAACAACTTTCAAAGTGCTAAGCGCACATACCACGGACAAAGGAGGAGCTCACAACAAATCGGATGTCGATGTGTATCTACTGAATAAAGATACGGTTTTCTACGGTAGTCCGATATCTACTCAGCTCAGCCGTTACATGAAAATAAAACGGAAAATGTGAAAGGCAGCAAGAAGATAAGATGTTTGTAAAATCATGTTACATGTATAAGTTTCTTAAGAGTGATCCACGAAGACTCATCTAAGCAAACCGAGAGATCCTATCGAGAAAGTAAGACGTTTATCTACACAAACACATGTATCAGGCAATTCTGCTGCTTAAAGAGTAGCAATTTCAATCACCGATCCGAAACCAATCACAGACGACGTCGCTTCGCTTTTATTAAAGCTCATCAGTAGAGTCCGAATTTTAAAGCATTATGCTTTTACTTCCCACACCGATAGGTGAGGGGAGTATTGTGATCGCGAAAATTTTCCATTTTGAGATAATATACTTTTTGGGCGTCTTATGACGCCTACATAACGAAAATCCACGTCACTCATTTCCGTCGGTCTGTCTGTCGGTCTGTCTGTCGGTCTATCTGTCTGTCTATTGGCGTTTTTCTAGCCTCCTGATCTCAGTAACCGCTGCATAGATTTTGTTGAAATTTGGGTGGTGATATGTTGTAGGGTCGTAGTAGGTAATGTTTCTACAATGTTTAAAATCGGTGCATGGGCGGAGGAGTAATTAGCAAAAAAAGGAAAAAGTTCAAATATGCCTCAAACTTCGTTTTTAGGCGCTCCAGGGGTTCCTGATCATTTTATACTTTTATTTGGGTGGGGGTGAAATTGGGGTGGTTGGGGGTGGGGGGGTTGTAAAGCTGAAAAATTTGTTGTACTCATAATAGGCTGTCTACTGGTCTGAGAGAAAAAGACCTAGCGGTATAATACACTTTTTTACTTCCCACACCGATAGGTGAGGCGACTATTGTGATCGCGAAATTTTTCGATTTTGAGATAATACACTTTTTGACGTTTCAGGATGTCTACATAAGAAAACCCACGTCACTCATTTCCGTCGGTCTGTCTGTCTGTCTGTCTGTCTGTCTGTCTGTCTGTCTGTCTGTCGGTCTGTCTGTCGGTCTGTCTGTCTGTCGCGTTTTTCTACCCTCGTAATCTCAGTAACCACTGCATGGATTGTGATGAAATTTGGGCAGCCATATGATGTGGGGTCCTAGTAGATAATGCTGCTAAAATTTTGAAAATCGGTACATTGGCGGCGGAGTAATCAACAAAAAACAAAAAAAATAAATATTCCTCAAACTTCGTTTTTAGGCATTTTAGGAGTTCCTGATCATTTTCTATTTTTTTTGGGTGTGGGTAAATTTGGGGTGGTTGGGGGGTGGGGGGTTATAAAACTAAAAAATTTGTTGTATTCATAATAGTTTGTCCATTGACTTATGGAAGAAATACCTAGCGGCATATTCTTTTCTAAGTCCATCTGAACATTGGCTTGCCTATTACAGAAACCAAGGGACTTAGAATTTTGAGATGTATACATATACGAGTATTGCTTAATTTAGTTATACGTACATTGCGTAAAGCGAAAATTTTTGAATTGATTTTTAAGAAATTTTGGCACAGGGTTTAATATCGCGGCGAGACTGAAGAACGTGCCAGTTTCTGAAAAATCCTGTCAATGGCGGCGCAACAATAACAAAAAAAAAAAAAAACTAAAAATATAAAAACAGCTCATATTTTGTTTTCAGATGGTTTGGAGGCTCCTGATCGTTTCGCATCGTCCAGTTGTAGCATGCAGAATAAAAACTGTAGCGTCCTAGTTTCTAAGGAGGGAAACACAGCTTAAAATATTGATGAATTAGACAAAAAAATCCAAAAAGCACGGTTGATAATGCTTGTTTTGCTTTTTTTTAATTTTATGCATATTTTCTGGCTTGTGCTTATTTGCAGCCTTTCTTAGGGTTTTTGTACGTACTGCAAAAATTATGTCAGCTCTGTATATAAAGAAACTATTTAACCAATAAAAGACCTATTTGGAAGTCATTATAGTATTTGGTTTATAGTGGACGAAACCACAGATGCTTGTGAAAAACATGCTGCAATTTAATTATTGGAGCCCTTGATGAAGAGATTGCACCCTCAGGAGTTAGAATCCACAGCGAGCAATACAGTGTCTAGATTTGCGTATGATCTACTAACAAACCTTTACTTGCCAGAACCAGTTCCCTGTAGCAAAGTGTTACTCATGCTCTCTGACGCAGCAGCATATATGGTTAAAACGGTTACAAATTTAAAAGTGTTTTTTCCAAATTTATGTCACTGCACTTGTTTAGCTCATGGCTTGATCAGAGTTGCTTAAACTACTAGGCCTCCTCTCAATGAACTTATAAAAAATAGGAAAAAGCGTCTGTTAAGGTGCCTTTCCGTGGCAACTTTTTAAAAAACGACTACCGAATATTCCATTACCACCTGAGCCAGTTTTGAAAAGATGGGGCACATGGTTAGATGCCGCATTATATTATGCAGATAATTCTGAATGTTTCAAAAAACTTATATTCCAGCTACACGAAACAGCTAGCAAAGCAATTAAAGATTGTCAAATGGTGCTAAATCAAAACGGATTGATGAATAATTTAACTTATATAAAAAATAATTTTAGTTTTGTTAGTACAACCATAGAGTCCTTGGAGAAAGAAGGAATCGATACGTCCATCGAAATTGTTGATGATTTCGAAACAGCCATTGACAATATTCCTGAAGCAACTGCTCAAATAGTACAGAAAAAGTTGAAAAAGAAGAAAGTCTAAGAATGAAGGTTTTAATGAAGAAATCAAAAAAATTGCTTTGGCATTGGCAGAGAGTACTGACTCAGAGTTACAAATAAGGTGGTGATAAGGTAAAGAGAATCAAAGATTTCCAGACCCTCAGATCTTCAAGTTAACCCTAAAAATTTAAAATCGTTATCTAACCTCCTATCAGTACGAAAACTTGTATCGTGTATACTTTGAGGGTGACAATTTGAAATCCGGACGTTGTTTTGAGTTCCAGCCTAAGGCAAAGGAAAACAAAAATTTCCAGACCCTCAGATCTCCAAGTTCACCCAAAAAATCTAAAGTCGTTATCTGACTTCCTATCAGTACGAAAACTCGTATCGTGTATACTTTGAGGGTGCCAATTTGATATCCGGACGTTGTTTTGAGTTTCAGCCTAAGGTAAAGTAAATCAAAAATTTCCAGACCCTCATATCTTCAAGTTCACCCAAAAACTCTAAAGTCGTTATCTGACTTCCTATCAGTACGAAATGTCGTATCGTGTATACTATGAGGGTGCCACTTTGAAATCCGGACGTTGTTTTGAGTTTCAGCCTGAGGTAAAGAAAATCCAAAATTTCCAAACCCTCAGATCTCCAAGTTCACCCTAAAAATCTAAAATCGTTATCTGACTTCCTATCAGTACGAAAACTCGTATCGTGTATACGTTGAGGGTGCCAATTTGAAATCCGGACGTTGTTTTGAGTTTCAGCCTAAGGTAAAGAGAATCAAGAATTTCCAGGCCCTCAGATCTTCAAGTTCACCCCAAAAATCTAAAATCGTTATCTGACTTCCTATCAGTACAAAAACTCGTATCGTGTATACTTTGAGGGTGCCAATTTGAAATCCGGACGTTGTTTTGAGTTTCAGCCTAAGGTAAAAAAAATCAAAAATTTCCAGGCCCTCACATCTTCAAGTTCACCCTAAAAATCTAAAATCGTTATCTGACTACCTATCAGTACGAAGACTCGTATCGTGTATACTTTGAGGGTGCCCATTTGAAATCCGGACGTTGTTTTGAGTTCCAGCGTAAGGTAAAGAAAATCAAAAATTTCCAGACCCTCAGATCTTCAAGTTCGCCCTAAAAATCTAAAGTCGTTATCTGACTTCCTCTCAGTACGAAAACTCGTATCGTGCATACGTTGAGGGTGCCAATTTGAAATCCGGACGTTGTTTTGAGTTTCAGCCTGAGGTAAAGAAAATCCAAAATTTCCAAACCTTCACATGTTCAAGTTCACCCTAAAAATCTAAAATCGTTATCTGACTACCTATCAGTACGAAAACTCGTATCGTGTATACCTTGAGGGTGCCCATTTGAAATCCGGACGTTGTTTTGAGTTTCAGCCTGAGGTAAAGAAAATCCAAAATTTCCAAACCCTCAGATCTTGAAGTTCACCCTAAAAATCTAAAATCGTTATCTGACTTCCTATCAGTACGAAAACTCGTATCGTGTATACTTTGAGGGTGCCCATTTGAAATCCGGACGTTGTTTTGAGTTCCAGCGTAAGTTCGCCCTAAAAATCTAAAGTCGTTATCTGACTTCCTATCAGTACGAAAACTCGTATCGTGTATACTTTGAGGGTGCCACTTTGAAATCCGGACGTTGTTTTGAGTTTCAGCCTGAGGTAAAGAAAATCCAAAATTCCCAAACCCTCAGATCTTCATGTTCACCCTAAAACTCTAAAATCGTTATCTGACCTCCTATCAGTACGAGAACTCGTATCGTGTATACGTTGAGGGTGCCAATTTGAAATCCGGACGTTGTTTTGAGTTTCAGCCTAAGGTAAAGAGAATCAAGAATTTCCAGGCCCTCAGATCTTCAAGTTCACCCTAAAAATCTAAACTCGTTATCTGACTACCTATCAGTACGAAAACTCGTATCGTGTATACTTTGAGCGTGCCAATTTGAAACTCGGACGTTGTTTTGAGTTTTAAGGTGAAGAAAATCAATCATTTCCAGACCCTCAGATCTTCAAGTTCACCCTAAAAATCTAAAATCGTTATCTGACTTCCTGTCAGTACGAAAACTCGTATCGTGTACACTTTGAGGGTGCCAATTTGAAATCCGGACGTTGTTTTGAGTTTCAGCCTAAGGTAAAGAGAATCAAGAATTTCCAGGCCCTCAGATCTTCAAGTTCACCCAAAAAATCTAAAGCCGTTATCTGACTTCCTATCAGTACGAAAACTCGTATTCTGTATATTTTGAGGGTGCCAATTTGAAATCCGGACGTTGTTTGCCGTTTCAGCCTAAGGTAAAGAAAATCAAAAATTTCCAGACCCTCAAATATGCAAGTTCACCCTAAAAATCTGAAATCGTTATCTGACCTCCTATCAGCACGAAAACTCGCATCGTGTATACTTTGAGGGTGCCAATTTGAAATCCGGACGTTGTTTTGAGTTTCAGCCTAAGGTAAAGAGAATCAAGAATTTCCAGGCCCTCAGATCTTCAAGTTCACCCAAAAAATCTAAAGCCGTTATCTGACTTCCTATCAGTACGAAAACTCGTATTCTGTATATTTTGGGGGTGCCAATTTGAAATCCGGACGTTGTTTGCAGTTTCAGCCTAAGGTGAAGAAAATCAAAAATTTCCAGACCCTCAGATCTTCAAGTTCGCCCTAAAAATCTAAAGTCGTTATCTGACTTCCTCTCAGTACGAAAACTCGTGACGTGTATACTTTGAGGGTGCCAATTTGAAATCCGGACGTTGTTTTGAGTTTCAGCCTAAGGTAAAGAAAATCAAAAATTTCCAGACCCTCAGATATTCAAGTTCACCCTAAAAATCTGAAATCGTTATCTGACTTCCTATCAGTACGAAAACTCGCATCGTGTATACTTTGAGGGTGCTTATTTGAAATCCGGACGTTGTTCTGAGTTTCAGCCTAAGGTAATGAAAATTAAAAATTTCCAGTCCCTCAAATTTATTGAACGATGGCCGCGAAAGGCTTACACAGTACATTTCACACTTATTTGCTCTATTCTTATTCTTCTTAAGGTGCCAGCTTCCTACAGGGTGTTGGCTGCAACATCGGCGAATCGTTTTCTATCTTTCGCAATTCTGAGTAAAGTATGTGTATTTAGATCAGTCCGGTCTCTCAGCCGTGATCACTGTCTTCTACTTGGACCTCGTTTACCCTCGACTTTGCTCTCCATTATTAGTCTTAAGAATTCATATTTAGGACCTCTGTATATGTGTCCCAAATAGTTGGCCTTTCGTTTTTTAATCATTTCTAATAGCTCTATATCGGTATTCATTCTTCTTAAGACCGTTTCATTAGATATATGTTCAGTCCATGACATTTTGAGCATTTGACTCATTACCCACATTTCGAATGCTTCTGTTCGCCTCATCGACCAGATTCCCAGTGTCCAGGCTCCAGTTCCATACAAAAGTATATGTAGGTCTTCACGAATCTGTATCTAATATGTATCTAGTATTCTCCAAGGTAGCGTGCTAGCACTTTTCAGTATTTATACCAACGACCAACCAATCGGGCCATCAACAAGAAGCTTTGTATACACCGACGACGTAGCTATCATCTGCCAGTCAAAAAACATCGCAGAGATAGAGGAGCACATAACAGAATCCCTATCAAGATTGAATGATTATTACAGACTAAATCAGCTCCGCCCAAATCCAGCGAAAATGCAGACATGCCTATTCCACCTCAATAACCGACAGGCGAGAAGGGAACTGCAAATAGAGTGAACTCAGTCAGACCACAACATTGCCTAAACCCAGTCTATCTAGGTATTACATTAGAACGCTCCCTGACGTTCAGAAAACATATTGACAAAACCAAGGCCAAAGTCAACACCAGAAACGGCATTCTCCGGAAACTGACTAGTGCTCGATGGGCGGCAGACCCTAACGTCCTGCGCTCCTCGGCTCTTGCACTGTGCTACTCCGCAGCCGAGTATGCATCCCCCGTATGGGAGAGATTCTCACATGCCCAAAGACTGGACCCGGTCCTGGATGACACATGTAGATTAATAACCGGATGCCTAAAACCCACTAACCTTGATCAGCTCTACATGCTAGCCGGAATAGCACCACCGCAAATACGTATAGGGAAACCCTAGCCATTGCCGAACGAAGCAAACAATGTGAAGACACCAGACATCCTCTGTACCAGTATATACCGGCAGCGGCCAGACTGAAATCAAGGCGAGGCTTTGTGCAAACTACATAGCCCCTCACAGCCTCTAAAACTGCTACCAAGGAGGCAAAATGGGAACAGCGCCTAGAAATCAACAACATCCCAACCTGGAATACAAAAGAAAAACTTCCTGCAGGCTCAGACTTAGACTGGGGCACCTGGAAAACCCTCAACCGACTTCGGTGCCAAAAGGGGAGATCCAAGAACAACCTCCTGAAATGGGGATACGTGAAATGTGAATGTGGAGAATCCCAGACAATGGAGCACCTTCCAGCGTGTCAATCTCTACAAGCCCCATGTACCATTCGAGACCTTTGGACGTGCAATGAAAAATGCTGTAAAATGCGCCAGACACTGGAGTGATATATGAACATTTATAGTTATATTCACAACATATTGTCATCATATTTATTTTTATCTATGGATATTTTATAATTTCTAGTTACAGGTTGTAGTTCAGTTTCTGAAATGCACTATAATAAGGAAGGAGCTTAATGTAGGGTCCTAGGGGTGTGCGGTCAATAAGACGAAATTGCTTCACCCTGAATTGCATCTAGTATGGAGAATAATAAGCAATCTCTGTAGTCTGTAATTGAACCGTGGTTATAGATTTGCCGGCGTCTGCCAAATTCCTTGGCAGCACCATCCACAGTACATTACAGCTTCTGTATAGGTCGACCTACCTTCCAGATCAGGAAGGTGTTTACAGGCACAATTCCCATCTGCCATAGGAATCCAATCGATACCAGCCCACCTCATTCCCGAAAACTCTCCGGAATATATTGCCTCGCTTGCGAGGCTTTCTCCTCCGTGCCAGAAGCTTTACTTTTACATAGGTACGTGTCATAACTCACTTGATTTTCAGACAAAATGATTATTAGAAGCTTTCCATTGACAGATTTATTCACGTTAGCTTCAAATATATGTCACACTTCGATCTGCTTGTGCAAAGAAACTTCTCACCTGGATACATTGAACTCGAGTTGAAGGCTTTCTGATTTTATCTTTTTTTTTATAACTGAGCAGACCGCGCAGGCAGAGCCTAAATACCGCGGCTGCTGTGAAAGGGTTATGTTAGGGGAAGTTTGTTAACGCGAGATTTGAATGGGCCAATACCCGAAGGCCCAATAAATACATCTTCTGGCAGTCCATTCTAAGCCTTGGACACCCTGGGAATAAATGTGCGGTTGTACCGCTCAGTTCTTGATGTCTGAAGAACGACCGTCTTAGGATGAGATGCAGCGGTCGCACGGGTACATCTGATAGGAGCAGTGAGCGGCGGAACGATAGAGGATAGCTCAGAGGAGCAGATTCCGTTGGAATATCGGTAGAAGAGTGAGAGGTCACCAACAACAGGCCGGTGAGAAGGTGACTGAAGGTGGCGCGTTAAGGCCGAATCGGCAATTATTCGAATTGCCCTCTCTGGACGGCATCTAGTATAGGCAGGGTAGTAGGGGCATCAGCAGCTCCCCAGACATGAGAGCAATACTCCAGGCAAGGTCTTGTCTGGGCTTTATATAGCGTGAGGAGGTTACATGGTGAAAAATACTTTCTGGCTCTAAATAGGTACCCAAGCTTTTTACCAGCAGCTGTGTTGAGAAACTATAAAGGTGATAACATAGAACTAATTTGGTAAATGTAGAAGGCTTGAGAATTAAACAGCAAGATTGATTTTATATTTCAGATCATAGTTCAGTGAAATGTTGTGATCACAGAAGGATCATTATTAGCAAGCTGGTTAACTTCCAATGGGGGGCCCATTCTGCCGTATTGCCGACGAGATCCCTCGCCATCGAAACGGTCTACAAGTACGTTTGTATGTTGATGATGATCCCATAACTAACTGTGATTCTTTGAAGAATCTTGGTATTTGCTTTAATGAAACTGTAACTTTACCTGATCACGTGAGCCTCATATTTAAAACTTAAATCCTCATACAGATGCATTAACTAGGAAAACGAAAAGCAGCTTATCAGTTCATTAATATTAGCAAAGATTGAATATGGAAGTTATGGTATATGGCCCTACGATTACTGCACATGAATCATAGCATTGCTCAGTGAACGTTTTGCATCTTCCGTGGTAATGAAGATAATACTTCATTTTGATAATCACCTTATTTTTGGTTACTTTCATCGACCTGATTACATTATTGTATTTGTCAATTCCCTTCAAAATGATGTATCACAAGTATGGTGGTCTTATATGGGATTTTGAATCAGGTGTTGCTGGGTTGAGGGGGTTGATGGCACATAGAGGTGGTAAACAACTAATTCTAATAGGCCAACATCTTTTCTTACGTTGTCATATTGACTACAAGATACGGCAATCATAATTGTTTACTATTGTCTTAGTTGTATAGTGTCCAGAAATATTCCATTCTACGTTAAAAAAGACGGTATTTTGATGCTTCAGGAATGATTACAGCAAAATCAATAGATATGTTGACCTCTACTGCGTTACTGCATGTTTCATCATAAACGCAAATTCTGTCTTACATAAATTTTGAGGAGCTGGCAACGCCTATGTAATTTTCCTGCGATTTGTTTACGGTAACCTCCGACTGTCAAACGTTTGTTTTGTTTGTGCGTCTTTTATGCTTGGTCAGTAAAAATTCGCTATTTGTTGGTAACTGTAGTGAAGCTTTACGGACTTGCTGTGCTATATTCGAGTGTAGTTTAACAATTTTTTGAGATGGGACAGTGCAGAGCAATTTTTGTAACATGGGTTGCATTAGAAGAATTTTCAGGTTAGTTGGCAATGTTTGGAGGCTTAAGTGTCAAAAGATGATGGCTTTGAGCATGTCATGCTGAAGTAGTTTGTTTACTACCTCTATGTCCAGTTGTTACTCTGAGGCTGCAACACACTGTATGTCTGTCTGCATTCACATCACCGCAACACAGAGAACGTTTAAAGCCTAACGCTTCCGTATTTTTATTTGTATAGGGGCAGCGGATCTTGAATGTTGCTGAATTTTAAAATAAACAGCGCTGCCGAGAGCTTTCTTACCTTTCTAACGTGGGAGCGATAATACTAGGAGCCAACGGGGCTTTGTGCTTTTCGGATAAACACCAGTGTCAGTAAGTGGTTTTCATGCTGTATGGAACAACGTTCTTGAGTTGAGGCTCTTCACGCTAGACTGAACCGAAGCAGGTGCATACGAGGAAAAGGAGGTGAACTAACATAATACCCCGGAAGCTTCATACAGGTTTATCGGTTTTTAAATGTAATCTTATCGATGAAGAACAATTCTACAATGTACGAGGGTTGCTCTATATCTCCGTCAATCCACCAGTACGCAGACAGCTGTAAGCGTGAAACAGCTGTCTGCGTACTGGTGGATTGACGGAGATATAGAGCAATCCTCGTATATCGGCTTTAATATGCAGCGGAATATAGAACCCGTCCTTCTCTGGTGGCTCAAAGAGGACGCGCCGTGGCGTTCCACCAAGAACTATGCTGCTGTTCCAGCAGCGACGTTCTTTGGTTGCCTTTAGCTTCGGGTACCAGATGGCGCACCGGCAGAATTCTTTCTGTCTGCTCTCAATTCTACAATGTGTCCGGTCATGGGTGTCGGAGCCTTTGGGGGGATTAATGAATGAATAAGGACCAGCACAGAATGTGATTGGTGCATAGGCCACACGATGGGTCCTTTTGCGCCTCTAACCGCGCTAGTTCCTAAGACCTGCCCTTTTGGCAAAGGCAAGTATATTCTTAGGTCCTATCCGTTTTATCTCTATTGGTTCCAAGGTTCTTGAGCCCAGCATAGTCTGCCTGTGATAACCCAGGGCTTCACAGCGACACAAGATGTGTGCCGAGGATTCTTCCTCTTCACCACACCACGTGCACGTTGGGTCGTTGACCACCCTCATCACGAACAAGTGACGCCTGAACGTGTTGTGACCCGTTAATAGGCCTACTAGCAATCTCAAGTTACTCCTATCCAGAGAGAGACAAAATCGTCCTATTCTCTCTGCAGGCCCTGCTAATAGTTCCCGAGCTTGACGGAGATGCCCAGAGATGTTTTTCCATCTTAGAGAGTGTTGATTCTAGATCCACTCTCCAGTTGTTTTCCTAATCAACTTTGCAGATAGTCCTAAAGCTGGTTCCGGGCCCACAAAGCTGTTGCCAGATCCTATCCTAGCCAGATAAGGGGGGGATAAAGTACGTTCATTTTCATCGGTAATTCACCCCTTAAAAGTAGTTTTTCTCTCACCATAATAAAATGACATCCATTTTGTAGCAGGCGACAGAAAGTTTCTGCCGGTGCGCCATCTGGTACCCGAAGGCAACGGCAAACCAAGGAAATCGCTGCTGAACAGCAGTAGATTTCTTGGTGGGACGCCACGGCGCGTCTGCTTGGCCACCAGAGAGCGCGGGTTCTATACGCTGCTGCGTATGAAAGCCGATATACGAGGGTTACTCTATACCTCCGCCAATCCACCAGTACGCAGACAGCTGTTTCACGCTTATTAGCGATGATCAGTACGCCATGCTCTCTATTCCGTCAATCGACCTATGGCGTACTGATGATCGCTAGTAAGCGTATAGCTTCTGCGTCCTGGTGAATTGACGGAGGTATAGAGCAACCCTCGGACATCCATTTTGTTTTTCTTTTAATTGATGCACGAGTGTTGTACTAATTTAGGTATAGCTAGCTGCCTATGTAGAGATTCTATAAACATAGAGTAAATCTCGTTCGATAGCGAAACATGTAGGCCATAAAACAGTAAAAAACATTTTCTAAATTTCATTCCATATTCGAGCAAAAATTGTTGACAGAAAATAATTATGTAAATTTTTTAGTTTTTTCACAATTTCAGTTTCTTCAAAAAATATAAACTGTTACCTACTTTTTTTCCATTTCTAAGTGATAGTACCTACGTGATGTTTCCTAAAAAATAGCTGTACATCTTCGCCCTAAGTAATGTAGTTTAGAAACTACGACGGTTTGAATTATTGTTCATTGGGCAGACAGTTGAGAGGGCAACAAAACAAAATACTTACTGGTCACAACATTTATTTTGGAAAAAAAGTAGGAACCATTGTTCAAAATGTCCTCCTCGGCATTTGTACATTCCGTACATGTATACAGCACCTAGCATAATCCCATTGGTCAGATTTGAATTTTGAACCAATCAAGCTCTGGGTGCTATACGCGAGTATGGAATGTAAATGAGTGCGATAAGCACTTACGGAATGTAGTACTTAATGCAGCTAAAAATTTACAAAGAGGAAAGCGATTTAAGCGAAAACCATTTTTCAACTAATTATTAAACTGCAGTAAACTTTATTACAAATTAAGTTACAGTAGGGTGTATAACTTTTGTCCTTTTTTACGAAATATTAAACGTAATAATTGCAAACATCTGGTGTATTAAGTTAACTAAGTATTAATCTTCAGTGGGCAAAGAAAACTTACATTACTTACAAGATTAAAGACATTAAAGAATATAGCAGAACAAAAAAGAACGTTATATGAAATCAATGGGATGAATCATGCGTTGGGTTTATTTGTTTTAATATTTTGGGATAGATTAGGTACGTTTTTTCTTTGGCCTCAGTCAATAGGCTTCATCTGTATTTTCCAGGACTTAGTTCAAAGTATTTGTAATAAGGAGGTAATTTTGCCCCAGCATGCATGGCGGTCTCAAACATATACGAGTATAACATATATAACCACCCTCTCTCGCTGCAATCGCAAAAATTAAAACAACAGTCCAGCCAGGGGGTGGGTTGGCCCAGTGGTTAGGGTCGAGGGCTCGTGACCGGAAGGTCCCGGGTTCGATTCTCGTTAGAGGCGGAAATTTATTTCTGGTTTTTTCAACCAAAAATAAATATCCATAAAAAAAAAGCTCAGCGAGAATCCCCACCTGAGCATTCACTGTTGGCTTCTAATTAACAGTGCTGTCCCTAAGTGGCGCCGGGAAACAGTAACAAAGTCTACACAGAACACGAGGCTAATGACCAAAGTAGTCGATGCCGATGACACAGAAGTAAAAAAAAAAAAACAGTCCAGCCATAGCCATACGTTTGACTTGCATACAACTATATTACATTCCGTTAGTGCATATGGCACTGACTTACATTTCGTACACACGTACGGCACTCAAATTCAAATCTGACCAATGGGATTGTGCTAGGTGCTATATACATGTACGGAATGTATAAATGCCCTCGGTGTTGCAGACATGATGTTGCTCTTACTGGCACATGTTGCATAGAGGGACGTCATTCCGTAATTAATTTCAGACTTGAACAATTTTGCAAATAAGCTCCTCGCGTGTACTTGGCACATCGTCATAAAATTTCTGTTTCATTGTACTCCACAGGACAAAATCAAGTGGGTCAAGCCCGGTGGCTAAGCGATTGGTTTCACCGCGTCCAATCTACGGCGAATATAGTTCATTTTAAATGGCTTCGTACATTTGCACGTTAAACTATTCTAAGCTGGTTGGTTTCTTCTATATTAACGTGCTTTTGTTTATTTTTCATGGCCTGCTAGGTTGCTTATACGTAGGAAAATTGGAGAACACCGATTTGTCTGAAAATTTGAAATGAAATGAACACATAGAAAGATTGATATTGAGAATATCATTAAAAAAGTAATCAAATCTTACATTTGATTCTATAAACAAAAATCATAATCATAGTTACAGTGTCTTAACAGATATGTTGTAAACTCGTAACATGCATTAAGTCGGAGCTAGAGTATTGCCGACACGAATATTATTAATAGTTTTGAGAACTGTAGCTCGCCATCGTTCGCCATTTACTGTCAGTTCAGTGGCGCTCTTGATCATCATATCCAGCAACTGTTTCGTCGTATCCACCCAGCGCAACGTGTATGGGGACGGCCACGGCGCCGCCCATTCGAGGCATGACCCCGAACTACAAGGTTCTCCATATTATCGCTTCTGTGTATATGTCCGAGGACTGATGAAAGCATTCTCGTCGCCACAATAGATGATAGTTTCTTTGGATTACCAAGCTTATCCTGTATGGAAACGTTAGTGCGATGGGCAGTATAAGGAACTCTTAGCATTTTCCCTCACGTCCACATTTCAAAAGCATCTAAGCGACCTCGATCTGATCAAAAATAGGCATTCCTATCTAAAATGGATCAAGTTATCTATGATTGACGTTTCCTTAATTAATCTACTGATTTCTCCAAGTACAAAAATAATTCAAATTTGACCGTCTGCCCTAACGTGACACATTTCGTGCTTAGTCGTACCGCAAAGTCACAGCATCCTATGTTTTAAAGTCGCTGCGATAATCAATTTTGTTCTGATACCTACTTATAGCAAAAATGGCGATTTGCACCTAAACGGTTCGTTTAAAGTTCCATATATGATACATAAAGTCGCACTGAAATTCATCAAGGAATCCAAATATGCAATAATATATAGGGGGTTCTATTCAATAAAATGTAAGTTACGCTACTCGTGGCGCCTTATATACACTTCATCGAACCATCTAGAGAATTAGAGACATCCAGATGACATTCTAGAACACCCATTCGTCATTCCCGAAAACTCTACACCTTTACCAGCTGTAAATCAGAAAGCATCATATGTACATCAAAATAGTCAAATGAAAATCAGAACGTATCAAATGTAAAACAGAACAGTCAATTGAAAATCAGAACACGTCATATGTAAATCAGAATAATCAAATGAAAATCAGAAAGGACCATATTAATTTCAGAGGGCATCGATTGTAGGTATATGAGAAACCATCACTTGTAATTCAGAAAGGGTCAAATGTAAATCAGAAGGAAATGAAAAACTTGGTACATATGTCTTTCTGATTTACATTAAATTTGATCCCGTCTGAATTGCAATGGATGGGCTCTAATATACAATTGATACCCTCTGAAATTAATATGACCCTTTCTGATTTACATTTTTGATATGTTCTGATTTTCAGTTGATTATTCTGATTTAGATATGACCCACTCTGATTTCCATTTGACTATTCTAATGTACATAAATGATGCCTTCTGAATAACTGACGCTTTTCCACTAACACCTGAAAAAGGTGTAGACGATTCGATGACGTTTACACGTGAAAGATCTAACCTAACACTTTGAATTTACATCATGCATGATGTTACAACTAATACGCAATACATAAATACCATAGTATACAGTATGCTACAGTATTAACGCGCTTCTTTATTTTCAGGAAGAGAGGCCATTCGGTCCCGCCCCAGACGTCACAAGAAGATTGGGAGCATCATCAACCAACTTAGGTAAACCTGAACTGCCAGGCTCACCACCTTACTATAGGTCCAACACGTCAGCAGGCAGCTCAAGTAGCAATTCTACATCATCAAGTAAGTTTGTATTGATTAGAATCCAACTAACTAGCAATGATGCACTATAAGCCGCGAGCAAAACGACTCTTCAGTTGTAAAGTTGTGGTACTACCATTTTGCTCCCTGCAGCATATTTGTTCTTTAACGAAACGTTTAGAACGTTCCTGTTACAAGCTTATACATATTATGCGATATGAAACTGTTGTATAAACACTTATTAAGGCATTTGAATGCAAAAGATTATCTGCTTACATAGAGTAGCTAAGTAAGAGCTCAGTAAGAATGATTTTTCGAGCTACTCAGCTCCTTATATATACTATATTCAATCCCAAGATAGACTGCACATGAACGGTCGCATGCAGCATTAGCGTGGTTACTGTCCGCTGCCATCTGCGAACGCGCCAGCTATAGTCCAGTGCAATTATGGAATTTTATATTACTATTTAAAAGAGTTGCCCTATTAACCCATTGCAACTTAAAGTAGCCAGTTGCCAGTTTGAAATGATCATTTAGGCAATAAACACTTGACATCGCGTATTTGGATCTGATTTCCAGGCAGTCTTGGGGGTTTCTACTCGACCGATTATAACATACAATTCACACATAGTGTACTGGACTATTAGGGACCCTACCGTCATGAGCCGATCACGCACGCGGCCTTGTTTTCATTTGGTCTAGCTTGGCTGTGAATACAGTATAGTATATATACGACAAATCTTCATCTTATTGCTTTAGTATGCTAAGCGTGTGGTCAAATCAGCACATTGCTCTCAGCTTGATTTTTTCTAGTGGTATTGCGGTCAAAGTCCTTTGAGGGTTCAGGACGGTTCCGCTTTATATAATGTTTAAAAAATATGCTTAAACTTTGAAGCAAAATACACCTGACGATGATTTAAGTATAATAAACCAAAACGTCGTGGGAAGGAAATGTGTTTCATTGCTTTGACCGCAATACTACTAGAAAAAATCAAGTTTGAAATCTACGGTCACGAAAATATAAAATCATTGCTCTCAGCAGTGGCTTTTATATAACTTGTTTAATAGCTATTGAAGGCTATTAATGGCTATAGAATAGAATCCAATATGGCGGCTAGTCAAGCTGACGCATCGTTAGCCAGTTCCTGCAAAAAATGCAGTAATTCGTTTAAAACAACTGAAATAGTCGTGCGTTGTGCAGGATTGTGTTTCAAATCGTTTCATCCTCAGTGTGTTGCTTTGAAGGATAGTGATATTCGTCTCATTGCCACAAAGGGAGATGGCTTCGGTTGGACCTGTCCAGCATGTCGAGAACTCTTTAGAGGAGGTGAGTCAATCATACCTCTTATGCAAGCTATTTTGGACATCAGTAAAGTCAACAGCACCAAAATAGCCAATCTGGAGAACAATCTTAATAGAATTATGGCAAATCTTGACAATATAAACAATAAAATTGATTTAAATATTCAACAACCTAAAACAACAAGTAGTGCCACCTATCCTACTATCGCATCAACATCAAACCAGCAGCAAAGACTAACTCCAGTGAGAAACGAGGAACCTACAGTTTTTACTAAAAACAACAAAATACAATCATTAAACAGAGAGAATATGAATCAGTCAAAGCAAACTCCGATACCTGAAACCAGTGGCAACAAAAAAGATCATAACAAAAAAAGGGAATCCCCTTTTCCAACATCATCGGATGTTGACCATGACCATTCTAATAGAAGTATCAAAAAACCACCAGTTATAGGCCAGGCAGACTGTGCAGATGAAAAGTTTGCAGCAGTCGAAATCAAAAAACGATACTGGATACATGCATCACGGTTTCGTAAGGATTTAACAGCTGAAGAGTTAACCAGACATCTAATACAGAAGCATGACGTAGAAGATATCATATGTTATAAAATAAATCCTAAACATACAAATCCACACTTCAGTTCCTTTAAAATTGGTGTACCATTGATTATCAAAGACAACATACTTAATCCAAATTCTTGGAATAAAGGCATAACGGTAACTGAATTCAATTTTTTTCGAGCATCCAGAAACAGAATTTCCTATGACCAAGTCGCTCAATGAGAATAATGGTGTAGAAGATTTAGAGGTAAGGGGAATGCATCAAAATATACAGTGCTTATCAAACAAAATTCCCCAGCTTGAATGCATCTTGGTGCAAGTCAAACCACACATCCTCTTCATAACTGAGCACTGGCTGAAGCAGGAGCAAATAACTGAAACTGGGATTCCAGGTTATTCTCTCATCCAGTATTTTTGCCGCAGTAACTCTGTACATGGAGGAGTTGCTATCTATACAAAAAGTGAAGTGAATGCCTTTGCATTATCATTTGTGAACCAACTCTGCGTTGAGCAAGTCTGTGAATGTGCTGGTGTCGTAATTGAATCACGGGTTGATAAGGTTGCTTTTCTAGTATTTTACAGATCGCCTACCAGCCCAATAAAAGACTTTTTGGATTGTCTGAATGCAATTTTATGTATAACTTCTGAAAAATTTCAAAACATTGTTGTAACTGGGGACTTTAATATAGATTGGTCCTCTGACAGCATTGCTAAACAAAATCTTCTATACGTAATTGATAATTTTGAACTTTGTTCGATACTGCCTAAGGAGCCTACGCGAGAATTCCAAGGAGCAAGTTCAGCAATTGACTATGTTTTATCAAATGTTCCAAATTGTGCAGGATCAAACATTGAATTTAGTATATCTGATCATAAGACTCAAACGTTTACGTTGAACATTTCGTCTTCACAACAGAGAAGCTTACAGCTTGGATCAATCTATATTAATCGCAGATTTTTTTCAGAAAGTAATCTTGCAAACCTCAAACTCTACCTTTACCTCAAACTCTTACTTTCTACTACTACCGTACTGTATAGTATAGAGGATGTTAATCAAGCTTGGCAATATTTTTGGGTAAATTTTAAATACTGCTTAGAAATTACTTGCCCTTTGAAAAGCTATAGAATAAATACTTACAAGACTAATGAATGGATAGACTGGGATATTGTCGAGCAAAGTAAGAATTTGAAGAACTTACACTGGTTCTGTCAAAACTGTAACACAAATGAATCCAAAGAATTATATAAATTAGCTAAACAGCAATACACTGATATGCTAAAACTTAAAAAGCAAGAGTTTTACAACAACAAAATAATGTCTTCCAACAATTCAACCAAAGAGATTTGGAGAATAGTGGATGTCCAAACGGGGAGACTAAAAAACAATAAGCAAATATCAAAAATTAACTGTAGTGACTCAGTTTTGACAGAAAAAAAAGATATTGCAAATCGTTTCTGTGATTATTTTTCCACGGCTGCAGAGGACATGATTAAAGCAAAATATTCCACTAACACCGGTTCTAGAATTCAGATTGAGAAAAGGTGCACCTCTTCAATAGCTGTTTATGAGGTGTCCCCCGAAGAGGTCCAAAAAGCTATCCATGAGCTAAAAAATAAAGCCGCTTGTGGAACTGATGGACTGCCCGCTAAAGTTCTCAAATATCTATCTAAATATCTTATTTACCCACTATCGTATATTTTTAACCTTTCCCTAACTCACGGCAGATTCCCAAGTGAGCTCAAGACATCTTTGGTGCTTCCTATACATAAGAAAGGGGACGCAGAAGCTGTCGAAAACTACCGACCTATAATGTTACCATCCATATTTTCTAAACTCTTTGAAAAAATCGTCTATAACAGAATGTACAGTTTTGCAAATAAACATAACATTATAACGAGTAATCAACATGGTTTCAGACGTGGTAATTCTACAAACACTGCCGCTTATTCTTTAATATCATTTGTATATAATCAACTGGACAAAAATAAGTACATACTAACAATATATTTCGATCTCACTAAAGCCTTCGATTGCGTCCAATCGAATATTTTACTTGAAAAACTATCAGAATATGGTTTTAGGTATCCAGTTGATGCTTGGGTTCACTCATTCATGACAGATCGCAAAATATGTGTCAAAATAGGAAATTTTACATCTCATCACAATAACATCAATGTTGGTGTCCCTCAAGGTGGAGTTTTATCGCCATTTTTGTTTCTGCTATTCATCAATGACTTAGAAGAACATATAGATGTTGATGATTCTCTCCTTGTACTATTTGCTGATGACACTTCTATCACCGTATCTGCTGACTCTCCTAAAGAACTTGAAAATAGGGCTAACCGTATCCTAAACCAGTTTCAATCTTGGATAACAAATAATAAGCTAATACTTAACGAAACCAAAACAAAATTTATATGTTACCATAAACGCAAGATACCACCTAGTATCACACTAATATTAAATGATACGGTTCTGGAAAGGGCAGAGGTTACAAAATTTTTGGGAATAATAATAGATCAAAAACTTAGTTGGAAAAATCATGTTGATTATGTAGTAAAAAAACTCAATTCAGCCTATTTTGCCCTACGTAATTTAAAAAACGTTATGAATAGGAAACATTTGTTAAGTGTATACTTTGCTACGGTCTATAGTCACTTAAAATATCTTACCCTTTACTGGGGATATTCTGTGGATGGGAATCGAGTGTTTATTCTACAAAAACGAATTATTAGATTGATATTTTCGTTAAGTCCTATGCAGTCGTGTAAAACAACATTTCAAGAAAATCGTTTGTTAACATTACCATGCATATTAATACTTGAAGCTTGTCTATTTGTAAAAAATAACTATGATAAATTCTCGTACATAAGAGAGCAGCAACATTATAGCCTACGAAATAATAATGACATCTCGATGACTAGCTATAATCTTAGTGCGTACCGCAGAAGTCCGGAGTATCTCTGTGCAGCAATTTATAATAAACTGCCAACTGAAATAAAAAGCATGGTCTCCACAAACTCTTTCAAAAAAAGAGTCACTGATTTTTTGGTAGTCAATAGTTTTTATTCCATTGAGGACTACTTAACTGTCTCAATCTGAATTTTTAGCGAGTGTTGTTTATGTTAATATTAATTTATGTGTTATGTACAAATTTGTGTGTGATTTCTAATACCCGTAGATTTTATATATATGAATAATAATTGTAAGCCTGTCATATACTAATTTGACCTTTCATATCCGCCCCGGCTAAAATGAATAAAAGTTATTATTATGCATATCTTATTTTTTCTCGCATGGTTGCGGTAGTAACAAGTATTGACGGGCTGTGCCAAGTCAATACCTGACCTATTATTATTCTGAATTCAGGAAGGACCGTACAATGCTACAGGTCTTGAGGATTACAGACTTTTGGAAGGTTTTATGTAACTTTTCATCCAGGCCCAATTGTTGCAGGTGTGGCTTATTGGATTATTATTATTATTATTTTTCAAGTTTCTCTCGCATGACTGCGGTAGCAACAAATGTTGACGGGCTGTTCCAAGTCAACACCTGAACTATTACTGATCTGAATTTAGGAAGGATCGTACGATGTTGCAGGTCTTCAGGATTAGAGACTTTTGGAATGTTTTGTGTAACCTTTCGTCCAGGCCTAACTGTTGTAGGTGTGGTGTAAATGTGCTTGGTGTAAGGCCTGAGACTGACATAATGAATGGAACAATAGTAACTTTGTCCTGCTTCCAAAGGCGTTTTATTTCCATGGCAAGGTCCGTGTACTTAGATATTTTCCCAGCGTAGGTGTTTTGTATATTCACATCATTGGGAATAGCAATATCTATCAGGTATGTAACTTTATCGAGCTTTGACTGGAATACTATATCTGGTCTATTGGCTGGGATAGTCTTGTCTGTATGTATTTCAACGTCCCAGTATAGTTTGTATTGATTGTTTTCAAGTACTGATGTCGGAGTGTAATTATAATATGGATCTGTGTTTTCTATTAGTTTGTTCGTTGTGGCTAGCGCTTGGTGAATGACCTTGGCTGCAGAGTTATGTCTGGCTGTGTACTCGGTACCTGCAAGGGTTTTGCACCCGCTTGTTATGTGATCTATTGTTTCCTTTTGTTGGTGACATTTTCTGCAGTTATCGTCGGTTATGGATGGATCTTTAATTATGTATTTTTTGTAGTTTTGTGTCGCAATCACTTGGTCTTGTATGGCAAGCATGAAGCCCTCCGTTTCTGGGAACAGCTGGCCATCATGCAGCCAGGTGTATGACTGTCTTTCGTTAATATGGTCTTGTGTGACACGGTACCTATGTTTGCCGTGAAGTGCTTTCTGCGACCAGGTGTTTATTTTTTCTTGTTGTGATTGGATGTGATTGTATGTGTCTGCTGCGTGATCTGGACAAGAGAGGTTAAGTGGTGTATAGTTTTTGTCTGCTTTGACTATTGATCTATGTAGGTTTGTCTGTTTGCTTTGGAAAAAATGTCTGAGTGTTTTTATTTGTCTTGAGTGAAGTGACTGTATGTCTATAATTCCTCTGCCCCCCTGTTTTCTGTCTATGGTGAGTCTTTCCTTGCACGCGTTGGGGTGTGACATTCTGTGTTTCGTAAGTTCTGTTCGTATGAGTATATGGATGTTTTCTATGTCAGTGTGCGACCACTTGATGATGCCAAATGAATACGTGAGGATTGGTATTGCAAATGTATTGATAGCTTTTGTAAGGTTTCTAGAATTCAATTTTGTTTTCAGAAGCTTAATGAGGCGGTCTCTAAACACTTGTCTAAGTTGTGCTTTGGTTTGTGTGTGGTCTATCTTAACATTCTGATTGAAACCCAGGTACTTGTACGTTTCTTCCTTGTCCATGTTATCCAACGTCTGGCCGGTTACTATTTCCTGTTGGGGATGGTTCTTCCATTGGCCTTTGTTTATGTGTAGCACCTTGCATTTGCTCATCCCGAACTCCATCTTGACATCTGACGTACAAACCTCAGTTATTCCGAGTAATTCTCTGAGTTGCACGTCAGTGGCAGCATATAGTTTTATATCGTCCATGTAGAGGAGATGATTGATTCTGTGTTGATTTGCTTTCTGGTGTCTGTTGTTGAAACCATAGTTTGTGCTGTTAAGTGCATCGGAAAGCGGATTTAGACAGAGGCAGAACCACAGTGAACTGAGAGAGTCACCCTGGAAGATACCGCGTCGTATGTTTAGCTCCTCCGTTTGGATATGGCCGTCCTTAGTTTTGAGGTGTATGTTGGTTCGCCATGTCTCCATGGTTCTTGTAAGAAACCGACGAATGCCTGGGTTTATTTTATATATTTGTAGAATTTTAGTTAGCCAGCTATGGGGTACAGAGTCAAAGGCTTTTTTGTAATCTATGAAACAGGTATGAAGACTCCTATGTTCTTTCCTAGTTTGCTCCATGATCACACTATCAATTATCAGTTGTTCTTTGCAACCTTGGCTTTGTTTTCTGCATCCTTTTTGTTCTTCAGTAAGGATGCTATTTTGCGTAAGGTGTTGTTCAATTCTTCTGCATATTGTTGCGGTGACGATCTTGTATAAGGTGGGGAGACATGTGATTGGGCGGTAGTTGGCAGGGTTCTTGGTGTCTGCGTTTTTCGGTTTTATATACGTTATGCCCTGTGTTAGGAATTTGGGAAACCTTTCGGGTTGGATTATGGCTTTATTGATTTGGTTCGCAAGCATTTCATATGTTGCACTGAATTGCTTGTACCAGAAATTTTGTATATTATCCACGCCTGGGCACTTCCAATTGTGGGTATGTTTTATCGTCTCAGCTATTTCCTCTGGTGTAAGAATAATGTCTCCCTGCTCCTCTATATGTTGATGTTTTTGCTCTTCTTGTTTGATCCATGGAGCGTCTTCATTATGTGTTTTGGGTTCTGACCATAGGCGTCCCCAAAACTCAGTTAGCTCTTGTTTACTAGGAGGCTCTATTGTTGTAATCTGGTTGTCGGATGTTATCTTTTGGTAGAACTGTTTTTCACTTTTCTGAAAAAGATTGTTGGCATCCTTTCTGGCATTGGACTCGTTGTATCTGCGGAGTCTAGCTGCATAGACTGCAAGCTTCTGTTTAAGGGTATCAGCTATTTCTGGTACTGTCTGTTGTGGTGACTTGGATTTGAGTATATTAACAGTTCTTTGTACGCGCTTCGAAGGGTTGTTATTGTTGGTGTATTGTGCGAGGTGTGCCAGATCCTTTCTGATTGCGCTAATTTTATTTTCAATTCTTATTTGCCATTTAGGTTTAGATCTTTCGGTTGTGTAGTCTGTAGACCGTTTTGGAAGTTTTTGGCCGTTAAGTATGAGTGTAGTTGCTGCGGCAGCATATATAACAGTATGGAGGTCTTCTAGTGTACTGTCGTTTGTTATAAATTGTGGTATTACGTTAGCATTTATTGAGTGTAATATTTGTTGGGTGTTGTTCTTAAAGATTAGTCTGGGCAGTGGATCTCGTAGTGTAGGGTTGGTGCCACACCATTTGTTGAATTGTATGTTCATCACTTCTTCGGCAGATTGTGTGATAGAAGGCGGTAGATTAATGTTTCGGTTTTGTGTGGTTGTGGAAGGTGAGTTAGTGAATGTTGTGTTTGGTATATCTGGTGTTTGCTCATGTTCGGGATTAGTTTCAAAGTGTATGTTGGTCTTGCTGAATGTGGTTGTATCTGGAGTATGGTTATTTGGAGACTGAATATTTTGTGTCTCCGTAATTGATCCAACAATATTTATTTCGTTGGACACCGGATTTTTTTTGCTGGTTTTGTCGGTCGTATCGGTGTTTGGGGACTGGTCATTTCGGGCATGTATGTGTTGTGTCTCCGCGACTGATTCAGAAGCTAGCGAATCACTCGGTGGAACTGTATTTATTTCGTCTGCTACAAGATTCTTTATTGTTTGTAGTTCTAGAGGTGTAAGGCGGTTGTTTTTCATGATGACTCGTTTTTGGTCAATCAACCTTTGTTCCGTTACACGTGTTGAGAGGTGTGGGTATTGTGCTGTAAACAGCCTGTGAAATTCATGTCTGTAGCCTGTGGAGATTGTTTCTAGTTTTGTGGCGGTGTAGTAACAGTGCATTACAGATTTGTTCATCTCAGTAGTCCACTGTAAGCGCTGTCTTGGTTTGCCAGCTTTGGTGGTTGCCGGCTGTACCGGCAAAACATCCGCAGCTGGGTTGGGTGCTATTGGTTGTTCTGGGGTTTGGATTTGAGGTTCAGGTGAGTTTAATCGACGTACCCTAGGCCGTCGTTGGTTCTTTGCAAAAGTTACTTTATCCATCGCGTTCCCACGAGTTGGGACGATCTAAAAGTCGCTCTCCCGGGTGACGCCCATTCCAGGAGAGAAGGGACTTATATTTACTCCGAAGTTGGCCCAAGGTGCTCCGGAGGATTTGCGACTTTACTGTCGGGTTTTGTTGAGGCTTTCTCCTCGCGGGCCAGCCGGTTAAGGCAAGCCCCCCGGTTGCATACCCCTCACAACGTTCCCCAGCCACGCCCTGCTGAGGTCGTTGAAGTGTGGGGCACAATAACGGTATGTGACAGAAGGACCGGCGCTCAGTCTTCTGTGGCACTTCTCCCCGGATTTGCCAAATCCCTATCTGACCGAGGTCAGGATAGCTTGGGGAAAGGAGCTTTGTGCTTGGTAGGGTATATAAAGTCTACCTAGCCCAAAGCTTCCTGAGTGTGCTAGCCTTGGTTGAAATGACTTTTTGATCACGAGCCCTGTCGGCATGACAACTCCGCGGTGGTATTAAAGCCTTCGATGAACCATCAACCGACATAGCTTGCCCATCAAAAAGTCACTTTCTAAGCCCCCAAACGAGCGACAACGTTCTAGCACCTGATGGGGGATTATTATATATATTGGAGCGATTGCCGTAAATGTATTTGGATTATTATTATAACGATTTTCCAAGTTTCTCTCGCATGACTGCGGTAGCAACAAATGTTGACAGGCTGTGCCAAGTCAACACCTGAACTATTACTGATCTGGATTTAGGAAGGATCGTACGATGTTACAGGTCTTCAGGATTACAGACTTTTGGAATGTCTTGTGTAACCTTTCGTCCAGGCCCAACTGTTGTAGGTGTGGTGTAAATGTGTTTGGTGTAAGGCCTGAGACTGACATAATGAAGGGAACAATAGTAACTTTGTCCTGCTTCCAAAGGCGTTTTATTTCCATGGCAAGGTCCGTGTACTTAGATATTTTCCCAGCGTAGGTGTTTTGTATATTCATATCATTGGGAATAGCAATGTCTATCAGGTATGTAACTTTATCGAGCTTTGACTGGAATACTATATCTGGTCTATTGGCTGGGATAGTCTTGTCTGTATGTATTTCAACGTCCCAGTATAGTTTGTATTGATTGTTTTCAAGTACTGATGTCGGAGTGTAATTATAATATGGATCTGTGTTTTCTATTAGTTTGTTCGTTGTGGCTAGCGCTTGGTGAATGACCTTGGCTGCAGAGTTATGTCTAGCTGTGTACTCGGTACCAGCAAGAGTTTTGCACCCGCTTGTTATGTGATCTATTGTTTCCTTTTGTTGGTGACATTTTCTGCAGTTATCGTCGGTTATGGATGGATCTTTAATTATGTATTTTTTGTAGTTTTGTGTCGCAATCACTTGGTCTTGAATGGCAAGCATGAAGCCCTCCGTTTCTGGGAACAGCTGGCCATCATGCAGCCAGGTGTATGACTGTCTTTCGTTAATATGGTCTTGTGTGACGCGGTACCTATGTTTGCTGTGAAGTGCTTTCTGCGACCAGGTGTTTATTTTTTCTTGTTGTGATTGGATGTGATTGTATGTGTCTGCTGCGTGATCTGGACAAGAGAGGTTAAGTGGTGTATAGTTTTTGTCTGCTTTGACTATTGATCTATGGAGGTTTGTCTGTTTGCTTTGGAAAAAATGTCTGAGTGTTTTTATTTGTCTTGAGTGAAGTGACTGTATGTCTATAATTCCTCTGCCCCCCTGTTTTCTGTCTATGGTGAGTCTTTCCTTGCACGCGTTGGGGTGTGACATTCTGTGTTTCGTAAGTTCTGTTCGTATGAGTATATGGATGTTTTCTATGTCAGTGTGCGACCACTTGATGATGCCAAATGAATACGTGAGGATTGGTATTGCAAATGTATTGATAGCTTTTGTAAGGTTTCTAGAATTCAGCTTTGTTTTCAGAAGCTTAATGAGGCGGTCTCTAAACACTTGTCTAAGTTGTGCTTTGGTTTGTGTGTGGTCTATCTTGACACTCTGATTGAAACCCAGGTACTTGTAAGTT
Organism: Callosobruchus maculatus; assembly: GCA_951848785.1. NCBI lineage: Eukaryota > Metazoa > Arthropoda > Insecta > Coleoptera > Chrysomelidae > Callosobruchus > Callosobruchus maculatus. The sequence goes on from CATOUR010000040.1 coordinate 8,524,201, forward strand.
TCTTCCTTGTCCATGTTATCCAACGTCTGGCCGGTTACTATTTCCTGTTGGGGATGGTTCTTCCATTGGCCTTTGTTTATGTGTAGCACCTTGCATTTGCTCATCCCGAACTCCATCCTGACATCTGACGTACAAACCTCTGTTATTCTGAGTAATTCTCTCAGTTGCACGTCAGTGGCAGCATATAGTTTTATATCGTCCATGTAGAGGAGATGATTGATTCTGTGTTGATTTGCTTTCTGGTGTCTGCTGTTGAAACCATAGTTTGTGCTGTTAAGTGCATTGGAAAGCGGATTTAGACAGAGGCAGAACCACAGTGAACTGAGAGACTCACCCTGGAAGATACCGCGTCGTATGTTTAGCTCCTCCGTTTGGATATGGCCGTCCTGAGTTTTGAGATGTATGCTGGTTCGCCATGTCTCCATGGTTCTTGTAAGAAACCGACGAATGCCTGGGTTTATTTTATATATTTGTAGAATTTTAGTTAGCCAGCTATGGGGTACAGAGTCAAAGGCTTTTTTGTAATCTATGAAACAAGTACGAAGACTCCTATGTTCTTTCCTAGTTTGCTCCATGATCACACTATCAATTATCAGTTGTTCTTTGCAACCTTGGCTTTGTTTTCTGCATCCTTTTTGTTCTTCAGTAAGGATGCTATTCTGCGTAAGGTGTTGTTCAATCCTTCTGCATATTGTTGCGGTGACGATCTTGTATAAGGTGGGGAGACATGTGATTGGGCGGTAGTTGGCAGGGTTCTTGGTATCTGCGTTTTTCGGTTTTATATACGTTATGCCCTGTGTTAGGAATTTGGGAAACATTTCGGGTTGGATTATGGCTTTATTGATTTGGTTCGCAAGCATTTCATATGTTGCACTGAATTGCTTGTACCAGAAATTTTGTATATTATCCACGCCTGGGCACTTCCAATTGTGGGTATGTTTTATCGTCTCAGCTATTTCCTCTGGTGTAAGAATAATGTCTCCCTGCTCCTCTATATGTTGATGTTTTTGCTCTTCTTGTTTGATCCATGGAGCGTCTTCATTATGTGTTTTGGGTTCTGACCATAGGCTTCCCCAAAACTCAGTTAGCTCTTGTTTACTAGGAGGCTCTATTGTTGTAATCTGGTTGTCGGATGTTATCTTTTGGTAGAACTGTTTTTCGCTTTTCCGAAAAAGATTGTTGGCATCCTTTCTGGCATTGGACTCGTTGTATCTGCGGAGTCTGGCTGCATAGACTGCAAGCTTCTGTTTAAGGGTATCAGCTATTTCTGGTACTGTCTGTTGTGGTGACTTGGATTTGAGTATATTAACAGTTCTTTGTACGCGCTTCGAAGGGTTGTTATTGTTGGTGTATTGCGCGAGGTGTGCCAGATCCTTTCTGATTACGCTAATTTTATTTTCAATTCTTATTTGCCATTTAGGTTTAGATCTTTCGGTTTTGTGGTCTGTAGACCGTTTTGGAAGTTTTTGGCCGTTAACTATGAGTGTAGTTGCTGCGGCAGCATATATAACAGTATGGATGTCTTCTAGTGTACTGTCGTTTGTTATAAATTGTGGTATTATGTTAGCATTTATTGAGTGTAATATTTGTTGGGTGTTGTTCTTAAAGATTAGTCTGGGCAGTGAATCTCGTAGTGTAGGGTTGGTGCCACACCATTTGTTGAACTGTATGTTCATCACTTCTTCGGCAGATTGTGTGATAGAAGGCGGTCGATTAATGTTTCGGTTTTGTGTGGTTGTGGAAGGTGAGTTAGTGAATGTTGTGTTTGGTATATCTGGTGTTTGCTCATGTTCGGGATTAGTTTCAAAGTGTATGTTGGTCTTGTTGAATGTGGTTGTGTCTGGAGTATGGTTATTTGGAGACTGAATGTTTTGTGTCTCCGTAATTGATCCAACAATATTTATTTCGTTATTATTATTATCTGACTTTCTACGTTTGTTATAAATTGTGGTATTATGTTAGCATTTATTGAGTGTAATATTTGTTGGGTGTTGTTCTTAAAGATTAGTCTGGGCAGTGGATCTCGTAGTGTAGGGTTGGTGCTTATTATTATTATTATTATATATATTGGAGCGATTGCCGAGCAGAAAATCTTAACCTGGTGTATTTTTGTTGTTTATTCTAATCTAGAAACAACCTTACAGCTTTTTAACTTCTGATGATAATTTTAGGTTATAGGTAGGTACTAGATACGAAGTGAAAAAAAGTGAAAAATATCTCCGCATTCCATAGAAAAACGTAATTCAAAAAATAATATGCTCAAATCTGCTAGTAGAAGTTCCAATCAGTGTTCCAGTCAAAGTTCCTATAGTGGCAAGAAAACAATGACTCCAAACAATGCAGTGCGCGAACAAATAATTGGCTTGCAGATTTTGCATCCACTGAAGAAGGTGGATAGATGGCGAACCAATACTTTTTCAAAGTACTGCTTCCCAATATCTATATGTTGCTATTACTTGTACAAGTTTTGTCAACTAGGCACTAGCTTGCAATTTCATTTATTCGTCTAACAGCCAAGTCACACTGACGAGCTTTAATAAAAGCGAAACGACGTCGTCTGTGATTGGTTTCGGATGAATGAGTGAAATTGCTACTCTTTAAATGCAATCTAAATATTCCTAAGTACTTGATACTGCTGACCGTTGATATAGAAGCTAGCTGTCTACAAGGGATTTTTAAGCTGGTGTATTTTAGTGTAATCCGTTTACACACGTAGTACATATCCAAGTTCCACTAGGCCAAATAGCTTTTTCCTTTAAAGCTTTCAAACTTTTATTACCCGTAGAAATATTGCAGCCAGTTGCCTTTCAAGTCACATACTCTCGGTAATCTTTTACGCTCCTCCGTGAAAAATGTACTCTGCTTTAGCTGTTACCTAAACATACTTTATATTTTTATGATCCTTCCGATGTGCTGTATGCCGAAGGAAAACTGATAATGAGGGCATCATGAGAGCACAATTATAGGTTTAACTGTAGGAATCTAGGTGAATATTCTGATATTTATTTACGGACAAATGTTCTTCTCTTGTGTGATTTCTTTGAAAGGGTCAGGAGAAATAGTATGAATATTTACAAATTGGATCCAGCACACTACTACATAACCCCTGGATTGTCTTGGGATGCGATGCTTAAGTATACCAAAATAAACTTCGAGCTCCTTACAGACATAGATATGATTGGATTCTTTAAGAATGGTATTCGCAGGGGGATAAGTCAATGCAGCGACAGAATGCACGAAGTCAACATTTATATCATATCTCGATGCCACGAATCTTTACGGGCGACATTTGTGAAGGATGAGGATCAGCGCTTAGATTCCTTCAAGCTTGTTGGTTTAGATCGGCTAGAGTGGATCATTTTCTACATTTCTTTGTCCGTATTTCTGCAAAATAAATCACGTTCCAAATTTGTTATGTAATTCAAAATGCAAAAGTAATTACTGGTTCACATTTAAGTGATACAGCAGCTTAGCAATCAATAAACTGTTAAAAAAATGGGTTAAAATCGTCACAAAGTGGCGCAAAACACCTTACCTGCCAAATGTTAAAAATCTTATTCTTTGTATCACTTATATTACAGATTACAGGTATCTCTAAATGGTTCCATACATTTACTGAAACGTATTATCAAATAATATGTTTGGCACTTTTTCCCAATGATGATCTAGTAGAGCATTTCGGGAACACAACTCTTTTCCTAACTCAAGGGCGTAGATACGGGAGAGTAGAGGATGTAATTACCTTCCCCCCTCAAAACAAAATAAAACCATAAATACCTGACTTTAACCATTGGGCACTAGGATGTGTTATACCACGAAATCGCCACTAAAATAGAAAATAAAGAAACATATTTTAGCCGAGTAATAAGTTCTCGGATTTGTGCGCGACAGCAGCATTGGTTTATTGGTTTAATATTGACACGGAAAAGACTGAAGGCTGTTTCAGAATTTATATATTAATTTTTGTTTTAATCGAGATTTATTTAAACCTCTTGAGGTTGATAATTTGTAGCCATATTTTATAATTACTAAGCCTGATACTGAAATAGAAATTCTTGTAGAATGTTGTAGGGAATATCTATCCAAATTTACGAATGAAAGTAGAGAACTGATAGCAGCTAGTTTACGAAGCGAAACAGAACCTTGGAGAATTAAATTTAAACATTTTACTAAAGAAGTACTGCCAAATTCGGCTTCTGAACCATTACCTTTGTGTGGTCCTAACATATACTCAGAAATATACTGCGTGACTTAGATATAGTAACACCCAGTATAAGCCCAGATATATTTATCATTTTTTGTCAGATTGTTCACATGAACTGTAGTAAATGATAACATTTTTGTTCCAATTTATCTTCAAATACCAGGCTATTTTGGCATTTAATAAAAAATGGAGTAGTTTGTATTAATTTTCTTGTTGTTGAATTTACAAAGAGAAATTTAGTTTTATTGCTTATGACGTGTCGTGTATAGTCAATTAAGTGAATTTGAACGAGGTGGGATAATGGATCTACGCGAGGCTGGGATGCCCTTCCGGGAAATTGGAAACAAAATTGGCCGGAATGCTACAACAGTGATGCGGTGTTGGTGGGAGTGGTCTACAAATCGTCGACATACACGTCGCAGGGGCACTTGGACTTTAAGGAGAACCACTGACCGTGAAGAATGCCTCTCAAGATTCAGTGCCCTAAGAGAGTGTTTCAACTCAACCAGTGCAATCGGACATTTGTGGAGAGTATGTACGGGTCGACAGTTAAGCATGAGGACAATTTATCGAAGAATTAGGGCTTATATGGGCTACTGTCATACCGTCCACGGCTGGTATTACCATTGACCAGTAGACATAGACAGCTACGACTGACATGGTGTCAAAAATGGGCTCATTGGAATCAGCAGTGGGATCATGTCGTTTTCAGTGACGAGTCGCGTGTCCCTTTGTGGGCTCATGACGGTCGCAGAAGTGTCAGATGAAGACGTGGAGAAAGGCGCCAACTTCAATTTTGTGTGGAGCGCGAGACTGCGCTTATTAGAGATGTTATGGTATATGATGCTATAACAATTGGAAGCAGATCACCTCTAGTATTTTTAGATAGAAACGTGACCGCCCTGTCCTACATTAATAACGTATTAGAACCTGCTCCGTTGCCGTACCTTCAGCAACTACAAAACCCAATATTTCAGCAGGACAATGCCAGACCACATACCGCTGCAGTTACCAGAGACTTTTTCCGACAAGCCAATGTGACCACCCTTCCATGGCCCGCAAGGTCACTTGACTTATGCCCATTTAACATATATGAGATATGACAGGTAGAAGACTGGGTCGATAGCAAGTTGTTATATTGGATGTAGGCCGACTACGTGATGAGGCTAGATTAGCCTGGGACAGCATACCTCAGGCAGATATCGATCATCTCATTCGCAGCATGCCACGAAGGGTGGCAGAGTGTCAAAACTTAGATGGAGGCGCAACTCACTACTGATTTTCTGAGAATACATTTCAATAAATTTGTTTCATAATTCCATCGATTATTATTCCTATTCATCTCAATAGATTCTCCAAATATTGATAAAATATATACGTTTACTGGGGTTGTAATTTCTCTGTCACACAGTATATATTTAGGGCGATGGAAAAGCATCCAAATACTAACAATTAATTGGAAACGCAACAGTCTTTTTCTGTGTATTAATAAAGTTATTCCATCTCGTTCATGTACGTCACTGTGCGACATTTTTTGTGCAACAGCCAAACTTGCAGGCTCTAGCTAAAAATGATTTTTCATTAGCGAGCGTTTTTGCCGCTTTTCGGCATGGAAATCACCTGCTAATTGACGGTTGTGTCCCATAACTTTCCCTCTTTTTTCTGTTGACAATTAACGAGCAGCGGCCATTCGTGATTTGTGTTTTAATTATTGTAAAGGATGAATACGGATTTGTAGCGAATAAATTCAGCTCGGTGAAGTGGAACGCTGGAACTGCTACAAAGAAGAGACTTTATTGCTAGGAGGGAGAGGCATTGCAAAACAAATGGATCGCAGTGATGCGAAACCCACTCCCGGATGTCACACGTTACAAGATTGACATTGACGTATGATAGAAAATAGAAGCCATAGTCAAAATGTTAGAACATCCCACATAACACTATATGGATATGCACATCTACAGAATGTACATTAGATATTCCAGTTTCAACATGTATATTTTGAATATTCATAAGACCGTTAAATGTACAAAACGATATAAGTAGTATAATATGTATATTCATGTAGGTATATTCATATCTGAATATAAATAGGATGTTGGTCTAAGTATCATATACCGGGTGTCCCAGAATTTCCTTGACACGTGATATTTTCGTAACGAAAAACGGTTCAAGCAAGAACTGAGTGGTACTTTTTAAGGTATTATAGGGTCTATCATACCATGCATTCGAAACATTTTTTTGTACGTCAACCCCTAAAACTCACCCCCAACTTTTTTTTTCAAATAGCACCCCATAGGTTTTTCTACATAAATGATATCCCCATTTTATTTAAAACCTTGTGGTACCTTCAATTTTATATGCAAACTTATTTTTTCCGTAAAATCATAAGCATAAGACAAATGAAATGATAATTTGTTTGACGCCTGTTATTTTTGTAACAAAAACGGATAAAAAAGAAAAGTAAGTAGGTTTTTCAAGGGTAGTGAATGATCATTCCTTGCTTATGAATAATTTTTTTCTTACTTAAGCCCCTGGAATCCACCCCTAGCTTGTTTTTTCGAATTTCAATCCACAATTTTGCCTGAAAAAATGAATTCTTTACTTGAATTTACTTATCGTAGTGCCTTACTTTTTATGCCCCTACTGCAATTTATCGTTAATTTTGGCGCTTGTCTGCGGGGCACACCCTGCACATGGAGTTGGCGCGACCCGATGTAGCCATAAGACTTTTTCACGTTTTTGCACTTAGTTTTTTGTCACATTTTTTTATTAGTTGATCCATGATAATAAAAAAATGTTTTCCACACATGTTTTAATTAATTTATGCTTACGATTTCATGGATGAAACGAAAAAAATTAACGATAAATTGCAGTACGGGCATAAAAAGTAAGGCACTACGATAATTAAATTCAAGTAAATAATTTATTTTTCCAGGCAAAATTGTGGATTGGAATTTGAAAGAACACGCTAGGGGTGGATTCCAGGGGTTTAAGTAAGAAAAAAATGGTTCATGGGCAAGGAATGATAGGTCATTCACTACGCTTGAAAAACCTACTTACCTTTCTTTTTTATCCGTTTTGTTACAAAAATATCAGGCGTCAAACAAATTACCATTTCATTTGCCTTATGCTTATGATTTTACGGAAAAAATAAGTTTGCTTATAAAATTAAAGGTACCACAAGATTTTAAATAAAATGGGGATATCATTTATGTAGGAAAACCTATGGAGTGCTATTTGAAAAAAAAGGTGGGGGTGAGTTTTAGGGGTTGATGTACAAAAAAAATGTTTTGAATACCTGGTATGATAGACACTATAGTACCTTCAAAAGTACGACTCAGTTCTTGCTTGAACCGTTTTTCGTTACGAAAATATCACGTGTCAAGGAAATTCTGGGACACCCGGTATACATCTAGTAGTTTACGCCTGCGCGTAGGACAACTAGTGCCGCTATTGCTGCTTTGTGGCAATTCCACCGCTCGCGTCCTTAGTCGTAGTTAGCGTGTGTGTGCGTTGGTACTGGTTGTGTCTGATTACTTGGTCGACTGAAATAGTGTGCAATGTTACTTTCCTTCTGGCTACTGATAACACTAGCGTCCAGCGTTTGACGGTAAGTCGTAAGCGGAACAAACCACCTACAAAATTTTATAACCTTGATTTCTTTGTGATTTTAGACATGCCATTCAACAGGAAAGAGATGACAATCACAGTAATCGATTTTGCCAAGTATTATTATTGTAACTAGATATTGGATTTATAACAATACATGATGAAAGTATAAGGTTTGTATATTTTTCTGCCTCTACATTGAACTTTCATACACTATGCATGTACATTAAAAGTACATGAATGTACATTTAATGGATATACCATGGATGTGGAAATTCGCGACAAACGTACATCAAATATAAATCTTTTTATGTAAATTTTACATCCATTAGACGTTTATGCTCCATTTGTGGATATATACTGTCACGGCGGCCTCTGTTTCTTCACCAAAGAATCAAACTGGACGTAACTTTCACCGTTTTACTTCACAACTCAATACAATATCTCTTAACCTTATCTCAACTAGAACTGAGCTCAACTGAACTGAACTACTGCCGCCTCATATCCACTTCATCGGACCATCCAGAGATTTCGATGACATTCGAGAATGCCAATCCGTCATTCTACAAAAATCTAGACCATTCGATGACGTTTACACTTTAAAGATCTAACCTAACACTTTGACTTTACATCATGCATGACAACTATATAATACACGAATACCATAAGATACAGTATGTTACATCCTTCCCCCCTTAGCGTTCGGCGTCCTCGACGAACAGCTTCGATTTTTGTATCACCACAGACATCAGTATTGTCGACCTTCGGTTTTCCACTTCCCCTACATAACCTGTAGACCAAGTCATTGAGGCGGTTCGTCTCCAAGTAGGATCCCTCCAAATGATGTTGAAGCTTCGAACATCTACCCTTTTTTCTGTCGTGTGTTGTAAGACCATACCAGATCACCTTGTAACTGCGATACCCTTTGCTCAACTTGTGATTCTCATTTTCAGCTCCAGCAGCGTTCTCTTTTCCTAACTCTGCTATCGTCCCCTTCAGTTGGGCCCTTTCGTCTCGTCGACTGTCAACTCTCGACACTCCCTTCTCGTCACTCAGGTTGCTCTCTAGTTCCTCTGTGAGTCTGCTCAGTTTGTCTTCCTGTTCCGCAATCCTGTTCTTCTGCTTACCATTCTCGCTCCCTAGTTGCGTGGCTTGATCAGAGCCCCATGACACGTCCTTGAGCGCAACGTTAAGCTCTGTTACTATCTTTGCGTCATTTGGCATCGCTGATACTTCGTACATACCTTTGCTTGCATTTTCAATGACTTTGTTCGAATTCTTCTTTAGCCTATCGCTATCGCCCTCGCTTTCCATCTGCGCAATCTTCTGCTTTATCTTATTATGCCCGTACTTCAATCGATTCATCCCAGAACTATCAGCCTGTGCTGCAGCCAAAGCATCTTCCAGCTCCTTTTACAGTCGAACGTTCTCATCTTCCAAATTCGCCAGTTGCTCTTTCATCTTATTGTCAACGTATCTTGCTTTATACAAGTCTTCCATGACCTTTCTCACACTATCAAGCCCATCTGACATATCTGATTTCATTTTCTTGATTTTTGCTTCATGATGCACCAACCTTTCACTCAACCTTGACTCGTCTTCCTTAACCCCGGTCTTTTTGGCTTGCACAATCGCGTGGTCCAGGTATTTCTTTAAAGATGCGTTCTCAACCTCCAGCTGGGTGATCTTCAGTTTCCGCATTGCATCTTCGTCCTTAACTTGGTCACATCTATCCTCCGCTTTCTTCAGCTGATCCAAATCCTTCAATCTCTTGACTTCATTTTTCAAAGCAGAAACCTCTCTGTCGTGTTTTTCGTTGAGCTTTCTCAAGGCTGCCTCGTGTTGGTCACTCTTCTTCAACAGATTCTTTTTGTCTTTGTTTCCGACTTAATTACTCTATATATTTATGAAAATCTACTGTAAACTGAACTATCTCAAAATGATTGCTTATTTTACATACCAACTAACAAGTGGGATATGATGAATTACTGGTAGCCCAAAAGACCGTTATAATTACAGTTTGCATGGAACTTGCACAGTATATCCAATTATACAGTAGCGCAACTACCTAGAAATCATGCAGACAATTTGTCTCCAAAAAACTGGCCTTTCATAACCCCATGTCGGCTCCTCAGCACAAGCCGCGAGTATTGCCGTTTACGTTTTGGGCACAGGGTCGGCTTAGCAATAATCGAGCGAAGAAGCGTAATTATTGTGTTGCAATAAGTTTAATGGATGTGATAGGTCTCGTAAATAGAGTACATTTTGAGAGCAATGTGGTAATGTGATATTCTTCATCGAGGTTAGGCAGTTGTCTTTGGAATTCTGAATTACAATTTGTAAGTTATATCTATACATTCGCCTTTATTGTACGTGAAAATGTTTTGTACTGATTCTTCTAATTCATCGTGGATTCTTTGCATATAAATGGGGTGTAAACATTTTTTTTAGAAGCAAAACAAGAAATAGTCGGTGTATGAAAGAAAATTGTTAACTCCGAGAAAATAGGTGGCTTTATTGTTCGTAAGTATATTACAAAAATGCGAGATTTACTCAACTTATTTTATCTTATCTTACTTAACTTTTACATTTAAATAAATATAGAAACTTTGTAATATCTTATATGATTCAAATATATATAATCATCATAGAAAAAAGTTTAAGGTACGAAAACGTGGTATACAGCAAAACCGATGAACACTTGTTAGGTGTACGTAAAAAATAATGATCAATATGTTTATAACAACGATAAAGTATACTAAACTGGTCGCTATTCATAAAAAATTGCAAAACTTATCTAGTTTACCAAGACTACCTTACCTTCTGCATTTGTATATTGCATGTGAACAGGCATATTGAACAAAAGAATCCATGTTTATAGAGGAAAATTATATATTTTTGAAACTACCATGTTGATTCTTTTTATTGTGAACTTTCTATTTGAGCATCCATTAAAATGGATTCCACTTCCTGCTCAAAATTTCATAATGTTGGAATGCGTAATCACATTCATTTTGTTATATTACGCAAAGATCTTTTGAAGGTTGTGGTGCTGTGAGGAAACAGTGAGAAATTATTATTCTGACTTGAGGCTCATAATTAAAGAACCACTTTTCGTAACGTCTAACTCTTCTAAAGACTGAAAAAAAAAACACACAGCTACCCTAGTACCCGACAGACTTTGTTAGAGACAAATGGAGCTATGCTATCACACTTTAATATTATTAGGTAATAAAGGAGCATATTAAACATTGGAGGAATCACATACCTGGCAGGATCTTGAGGAAGCTTAAAAAACTATGGTCACAGTTTTTGGAATTGTTAATACAGCCTACAGCGGCGCAACATTTGACTTCACGCGTCCCAATATTAGTGTATATCAGTGTATCACCAAAATTCCTTATTCCGGTTCTGTCAAAGACACTACTTTCACTCTCATAGATTGAACACGACTCAGGCGATCGCCGTGCTAAACATCCTGCGAACGATGCGCGAACCACCAAAATTCTGGAGAGTTGCGCTACTGTATAATTGGATATACTGTGGAACTTGTATGAATCTGTACCTATCCCAAACGTCACTAGATGAACGAAATGTACAGTGTTTAGCGGCTGACAGGATGATGAAGTGATAGGAATTTTTGGTACGCTGACTGTCAGGCAGTCAAAATTGCAATGGAAAATATGCATACCTTTCTGTCCATAACCTGAACAGACTCTACATCAACTTATGTTGTTATGTTTCGCTACGTTATCTGTCAGCCGCTTTTTTTTTCCGTCACAAGCATGCGGTCATTCGACGTCGGTTGTCATGAACATCCCTAAAAAATTATAAATTGCCTACCAGTTTCATAAATATGGCATGGCCGTTTGCGAAGCGCTGACTGAAATGCTTGAAATTGTTTAATTAGTTTTAAAAAATTAATTACTCCGGGAATGAATTGCTCGTTCGTGCCACTAATCATTTTTTGGTGGGTTTCCAGCTTAATTAGTTTTTCTGCTATTAGGTATATATGCAACGTATAGGCACGACATTCCATTGGCAGTAGCTAGAAGGGTAGTACAGTGGCTAGTAAATATAATAATAATAACAGCTTTATTCAGAGATCATCAATGATGACATAGAATGAGTCATGAATTGTACATAAATATATAAATATATGATGTACATACATGTTTAAAAATATAATTGTTTGATCGTTTGACATTACTATAACAGTAAATAGTCACATAGCAACGTACACAAAAAAGAACAATAATATACATTCACAAAACGAAGTAAAAAACAGTCAAAATGAATTTGGATCATCACAGAGGTACTCATTGATAGAGTAGTAAGCTGTTCTTAGAAGTAGTGACTTTATATTTCTTTTGAATTCATGGAGATTAGCTTGTTTTAAGTGAATAGGTAATTTGTTATATAATTTAATACCCATATATTTGAGACTATTTTCAGTTAGTGACAATCTGTGTGCTGGGATTTGTAAAGTTGAATGATTTCTTGTGTTGTAACAGTTGTATGAATTGAGGACATCAAAGCAACTGATATTTTCTTTGATGTACAGCAACACTTGATATATATATAAATACAGGGCAGTGTAAGTATGTTTAGTTTAATGAAAATATCTTTGCAGCGATATGTTCTATTTACTAGATCAATCATTCTAACAACCCTTTTCTGGAATAGAAAGACCCTGTGTGCATGATTAGATGCACCCCAGGCAATGATTCCATAAGAGATTGTTGCCTGAAAGTACGAGAAATAGTAAGTCATGATCACAGGTCTATCCACAACGAATCTTAGCCTATTTATACAGTAGGCTAGAGGGAGTATTTTTTTACACACATTGTTTATGTGCAAATGCCACTTATAGTTTTCTGTCAGATGTATGCCGAGAAATTTAACCACATTTGATTGTTTGATAGACCCCTCTGATGATTTAACTAGCAGACTCTCATTGTGCTCTGGTGTGCAAGAGAATCGCAGAAACAATGTTTTTTCTTTATTTAGACTTAGACCATTGTGTGTGAACCATTCTTGTATACGAGTAAGTTCATTACTAGCAGATCTTGTTAGTTCAGGTATACTAGGCGAAGTTATAAGGAGTGATGTATCGTCAGCGTACATGACTAACAAAATCGTTCACAAAAATAATATACAGCAGAGATCCCAGTATAGACCATTGTGGTACACCCAACTCGTATTCAAGTACACTCGACTGGCTGCTGTTCACTTGAACATAGTGACGACGATTGTTCAAGTAGCTACCAAACCACCTGAGTGGCAATCCTCTAATGCCATATAGCTCTAATTTATCCAACAGCAAAGTATGGTCAACCAAGTCAAAAGCTTTACTTAGGTCAATGAAGATTCCAATCGATTTGCTGCCTTCATCGATTTTGTCATGAATCATGTTGACAAATGCGGTTATGACCTTTGTTGTGGATAGACCTTTGAGGAATCCAAACTGCTTGTCAATACATTGACCAGGGGCGTATCCAGACCTCAGTCTTGGGAGGGGTAGCGGGGCATGAAGTTGTGTGTGCTTTCACCATTTTTTGTAATACCTTCGTGAAAGATGATGCAAGAGAAAAGGACAATGTTAATAAAATAAAAAAAAAGATATAAACAGCAGAACAATCCAGGAGATGTTTTGTACGTCTCAGAAAGCTCCTCTGCGATTCACGCATCAGTCTTGACCTGCGTTTAAGACTCTCAAAATGCTATGTATGGTCTACTCTCTTGTACGGAGTCGAAGCATGGACACTCAAAACACAAACCATCAATAAATTGGAAGCTTTCGAGATGTGGACATACCGCAGAATACTCAAAATACCATGGACATCGCGTACTACGAACGAAGAAGTTTTGCGCAGGCTGGGAACAGAACGAGAACTATTTAAAATCGTAAAAATACGTAAAACAGCATACCTGGGCCACAAACTAAGAAATGATAAATATCGATACGCACAACTTATCGTAAAAGGAAAGATCGAAGGCAAGCGGGGCTAAGACGGACAAAACTGTCATGGCTGAGGAATATACGTCAGTGGACTGGCCTGGGATTCGAAGAATTGATAAGAACCGCTGAAAACAGAGAAGAATTTGCCACTGTGATATCCAACCTTCATTGATGGAGACAGCATGTTAAGAAGAAGATAAACAACAAGTGAAACAGTGGAGTATCAGATATTTTAGGGAGGAGAAATAAAAGATCTATTGATGCATTAATTAATTTTAATTTTACGGGACACAAATTAATAATATGTAATACGTGTATCATCCGTGAACATTTTATTGGCACACCATACAAAATTAAACGATCATGAACACTCACCAGTCAGGTACCCTAGTAGCCACAACACGTACTCTATTTTTTTAATTAGTGTTTTAACTTTTCTAGTCGGTGCAACTTTCAAAGCAGGTAATTAATGAGCTAGGTAAATTTTTGTGACAAGCTACCTCATTGTATAGGGCATTGGAGAGGTTTTAAGCCACTAAAAATTTGGGACGATGCTATCCGTAAAACATTATTCTGAGCATGCGCAGTACGTTTCGAACAACGGATAATCTTGTGCCTTGTATACAGTTTTTGTAATCGGAATCTGTGACGTGTATCGTTGCGTTATTCGACAATTGACATTAACAATTATTGGACCTATTTGATTATAACTTAACCTCACATTATGATCTATTTGGTCGGAACTGTCCAAGAAATGTTTCATGTAACAAGTAAACACCACAGGCAGAAAATAGATCACATCACAAGTAAAATAAAAAATGGGTTATGAAGGATCCCTGAAGCATAACAGTCCAGATTTCACTACCATGGTTCAGTCCCGTGATGATCACACGCTGTTGCCAGAGACACCTAACTTTGTAGCTGTTATTGGATAATACTGTCAAATAAAATGGACGGAAAAAACCTGATCCTTTTGTACAATGATAAACTACAAAAGTATTGTTGCTATCAAAATTATCGCGGTTCTTTTCTCATTACCGCATAGTGGTTTAAACCTGCCAATACCGCACGTAATCATATAATACCGTAAACTTCCGTAGCTAACGTACTACTTTATCGGTTATTCGCTGATTCGGTTATTTCGGGAGAATTGCGCATGCCACAAATAGCCGATAACGTGCAATAACGTCAAGGAAACGGACATTCAAAAACTCTCTATTCAACTGATTATGGAACAATGGAAATATATTAGATATGCATCACTGTAATAACGCAAAACGAACCCTTTTGTAATTTAGTTACTGCAAAAAAAGATTTTTTTTCAATTGCTTAAATAAATAGGTCAAAGTTGAATCGAGTTTTCTTTCTAAAATCTTGGGGGGGGTAATTAGCCCTATTACCCTCCTTGTATACGCCTGTGACATTGACGTCTTACCCCCATAGACCTGGCAAACCATTGATTCATCACCACAGATCACAGAAACAAAATCCATATTTGTCGCCGAAAAGTGTCCTATATTGGATCACCAACGCCTGATGACGCGTCACCATATTTTAAATTTATTTCTCAAGTCTACTACGGTCTTTAGTTACAAGCTTGCGGCTTGGGATACTTTTACCTGACTTTGATAGATTTAAAATTCTTTGAACGTTCGAATTTCAAAGAGTGCAATGTACGTGCTACTTCGTGAATGGTGATAATAATTTTATATTTTTGAGCTATATAGTACTGTAATCATCATTCCTGATGGAGAACTTCGAACCACATTTGAAGCCTAAAAGGTGATGTGTACCTAATGGTGTTGAAAGCCGAGGTAAACGACATCGATTTCAAGCTACATTATGTTGCTATTAACTTTTGTAGGTTTTTTAGGACCATCACCCTTTGCCCGTCAAGTTTTTGTAGCGCAAAAGTAGATATTTCAAATTTCTTTGTCTTAGTATTTCTAGAATCTTCTTATTACGAGTTTGTACATCAAATTCGTCTTATAAACTCGCTTATAAGCAAACGGTTGACGATTTACACTTTTCATTTATACCTATGATACACTACATAAATATATGGATACAAGTAATTATTTGGCTTTTATATCCTCCTTGAATTTGTCTCAGAAAGTAGGTTCTTTTTTTAAACCCACAGCGGCACCAGCTACAGAGGCTATTAGCCGCTATTCTCCACCCATAGCATGATTTGGGTTATAAACAAGAAATACATTTCGATGTTGTTGAATTTTGTTCACTAATTTGAGAGAAGGATTATATTACTTGTTCTAATTACACAATACCATACGATTTGTTGTTTATACATAAGAATTATTGAGTTAGGGGTATGAATTGAATAGAAATAAAAAGTCAAATAAACTGTGAGACTCAAAAGATCACTCTTGAGTAATACTTAAGGTTCCTTTAAGTAACACTCAAGCGATACCTAAGAGACGTTAAAGTGTGGCTTTTCTTGTGTATCTGTTTCCTAGGCAACATCTACAACACGGCGAGATTTACTTGGTGACGTTGTCATATTTCAAATATAAGTCAATTTGTTATGCCTATGCCTACGTATTTTTATGTTTTCTGTTATCTCTCTTTTTGCCTTGTACCAGTATTCTGTGTTTTGTGCCGGACATTTTTCCGGATGTGATGGAAACTGACAACATTGTACTACAAAATTAAACTACAAAATCGCTTTGACCGCAACGAAACGTCATGTTGACATGTCAGGTTTAAATTTCCTCACTTGAGCATTACTCAAGGCAGCCTTACTTAAGGGATCCTCAACTAGCTGTCGAAACACAAAGAGTTACTTAAGGGACACTTAAGTATCGACTATAAATACGACCCTAAGAATTGTACAAAGACTTTGTGATAGGTGGTTAGAGTCACTAGATTGATGCTACACCACAGGGTCCCGAACTGCACGATCAAAATATTAATCTATATAAGTCTAATAATAAATCATATTATTCTATATAATATTCAAAATCTAACAGCTATGATCAGCGCAAAATAATATATACAAATAGTCACATCACTGCATAGACTAAGACGCACTGGTCACTTAAATGTATTATTTAAGGTATATACAAAGTGCTAAAATGCTCTCACCGCATACCTTACACTAGTATAGAATTCAGGAGGCATCGATAAAAATGTACCTAAATAATTCATGATAAACTCCGTTCATGTTAAAACCCAATACATAATTGATTAAGTGTATTACACAATATAACCGTCGTTCATAATTAAATATCACAGCAAATGTTCAGTAAATGATAACTAGATATAAAATTGCTGAATTGCAGCTTTTACAACGCACATAGGTATTTAAATATGTTTAATAAGTGAATTAAAATGTAAAAAACATATTCAACTGTAATATTCATCGCAACAGGCTTTCAATGGCTAAGGGTCGTATCCATAGGCAATACTTAAGGGTCCCTTAATACTTGGGGGTCCCTTAAGTAGGGTTTTGTGTTTCGACAGCTACTTGAGAGTCCCTTACGTAAGGCTTCCTTGAATAATACTCAATTAACGAAGTGTCAATATGACATGTCAACATGACATTTTGTTGCCGTCAAGCCGATTCTGTAGGTTAGTTTTGGAGTACAGTGCTGTCAGTTTCTGTGACATCCGGCACAAAACATGAATTGCTGACACAACAAAAAAAGAAGAAAACATTGAAATACTTAGGCATAGGCATAATAAGTTGACTTATGTTTGAAATATGGATCAGAGCCAATAACATAATAAAAAAATTTGATATATCACAACGTCGCCAAATGAATCCCGCCGTATCCGTAGATGTTGTCTAGGAAACAGATACACAAGGAAAGCCACACTTGAGGGTCCCCTTAGTATCCCTTGAGGGAACCTTAAGTATTCCTCAAAGGACGACTATGAATACGGCGCTTAGCCTTCATGCTAACGCGCTCAACACATATTGTTTTTTTTTTATATTTCTGTGGTCAGCAGTGGCGGTCACTTAGAGGAGACAAAGGAGGCTCTCCACCCAATTACCAATTAACAGAGATTTTGTTGCTTGATATACCCCCGTTTGTTTTCAAAAGTTGAGGCTTTCCTCTTCAGAAACTACTGCCTTTGAGATGACAAAGCTAAGGTACAGAGCTAATACGTGCAGCAGAAGAATAGAAAAATTGAGTCAAGTTTATTGACTCAGTACTTCCCACATATTGCGGAGATACCAGTTCATATTTTTCCATTGCACGAAGCTATAGTCTGAGATCTCCTTGCAACCAGGCAAGCCACTATCATCCCAGGGGACGGTACGTCGGCGACAGCAGCATGCCTCACAGATCAACGCAGATCTCAAAGCAATTGTCGATTAGGGATTGGGCAACAACACTTACAAAGAAGTCTCACGATGGCTTACCAACCGTGGAACTGGAGGGTCACCCCATAGTCAAATCACCTTCCGTCAAGCTTTTGGGGATCAACATCAACAATAACATGTCCTGGCACGACCACGTCGTCGGTATTGCTAAAACGGCATCCCAGAAGCTTGGAGTTTCGTTGCGCTGTACGAAGTTTTATGCACCAGAGCAAATGCTACTGCTCTACAAGGCATAGATCCGATCATCGCTGGAGTATTGCTCCCATGTGAGGGGATGCGCTCCGAAACACTCTCTAAAGCTTATGGACACTATCCAGAAGAGAGCAATTAGATTGGTCGATACGGCTGACCTCACAAAGGACCTCCACAGCCTGGAACATCGAAGAAGAGTGGCTGACCTGTCCCTGTTTTACACATTCTATAACGGAATATGTGAGCTATTCTAGATAATAATACCAAATGCCGTCCAAATGAGAAATGAGGTCCTTACTCCTCGAACCAGTTTCCTCCAGCATTCCTTCTTTGGAGAACGTCGACGCTGAGGAATCAGCTGCAGGGGAATTCGTTTCCCAACGGCTGCAACCTGCAGCGTTTCAAATCTAACATGCACCGACACTTATCTTATAGACTTTCACCTTTATTAGTTATGCCGGTTTTACCATTTACCACTCCGTTGTAAATTGGGTTTTTTTGGTTTTTTTGCCTCTGTTTTGATCTAATCACACAGGGACGGAGTTAGAAATGAGAATTTCATTAGCGATCCATACTACTACACGCCCTTTGGAGAAAATTCCCAGACCCTGTATGCATAAGATTACTTTCTCCTTTAGAGATGCACTAAGTATGATGCTATTTTGAGTGACTCCACTGGGAAATTAGTGTAGTCCACCATACACATAACAGAACCATTTCTTGGTGAATGCTTTGGCGAACAGAAAAGGTGTTGTCTTCCATCAGGATAATGCATGACCACATACAGCAAGAATCGCCCAGGAAACTATAGCGCGACTCCACTGGGAAATTCTACCTCACCCTCCATACTCACCAGACCTTGCCCCAGTGACTACCAACTGTTTTTGGCCTTGGACAACCAGCTGCCGAATCATCGATTTGAAAAGGAGAGGCTTTGGGAAACGTGATGACACACTTCTTAAGTTCCCAAAAGCAAGATTTTTATAAAAGTAGAATATACAATCTTGTATCCAGGAAACAGATGGATGGGTTTAGGTCAAGAAAAAGAGGGAGTCTCTTTTACTGTTTTGCCGACGTTTCGGCCTTTATTAGGCCATCTTCAGGGCACTAAAAAAATGTTTGTTTATACTTAAACAGACAAATATACATTACAGTTATAAAAAATTGAATATATAAAATGACAATATACAACAACGAATTAAAAAGGCGGGTGATCATTGCTATTAAAAAAAAACCTATTATACAATATACAATAAACGGGTAGTACTTACACCAGTGATTGACTCCTTGAGTTAAATATGGTGAAAAGGCACATGTAGTATAAAAAAAGTATATAAGGGCAAAACGACACGTAATAAGTAAATAAGACAATAAGATTGTCTATTCACAATCGATGTGTACGCCGGACTGGCAAAAATCATTAGTATTTTTAAAGGAATTCTATAGGGGCACAAAAGGGTTAGCAAGAAACATAATATTTCAATATTTATAAGAATAGACATGGAATACAGGGCGAAGTTGAAAACAGAAAATGTAGAAAAAGGGTGGGATGGGGTAATGTAGAACAGTGTTAATTATAAAAAAGAAGAAGCAAATGTGTGGTTAATTCTTCTTGGGTATTTTGCTGATAAGGTTAAAATAACTACTATTTAAATTTTGTATATCTTGTTTCTTGTTAACAGTATTAAGTTTTTTTATATTGACCATTCCAAGAAACAGGCGTTTCTTTAAATTACTTTGTTTTGATAAAATGGTTGTATTGTCGAAATCAAAATTGTGATGTAAGTCTTGAGCATGTTGAATCAAGGCAGTTTTATTAGTATCGTGAAGGTGGGTGGGTCGGACACTCCTTTTATGTTCTTCTACGCATCTTTTTAGGTATCTGCCCGCCTGTCTTACATATACTTTATCACAACTACAGCAAGGTATGCTATAAACAACTTCGCTTTGTAGTTCCTTGGGGGTTCTATCTTTCATGCGGGTAAAACATCTTTTTATCGTGTTGTTGCTTTTGAAAGCAATTTTTACCTTGTCACTGCTTAGTACACCAGCTAGGTTCTCTGAGAGGCTCTTTGAGTAATGGTATACAGTCTTGGGTCTAGATGGATAGGGTAGTAATTACTGAGGGTGGTTATTTTTCTGAATAAACCTGAGTTTAGCCCATTTTTTTGTGTAACTATTTCTCAACCGTGCGAACTTTTTTGGTTGCCAAAAATTCCAAAATCTGACGATAAAATTTTGGGTTCGGGTTTGGAGGTCTGCATTTTAATGAAAATCTCTAAAAATAAATGTATCTCTGAAACAGTTACATGACTTTTTCTGTTGGGAAGGAGCTGTACAGTCTTCGTCGTATATCATTTATGTATTAATTCATTATCATCATTTTCAACGAACGAACAACACAAACCTCTCTCAGCAGACACTCCGGCCTTGGCGCAGTTCGAGTCCGTTTGTAGGAGGACTCCTAACTTGAATGTACTGCGTCACCCGATAAACACGGAAGAAATTCTTGACGCCTTACGAGGCGCAAAGAATTTCGCAGCTCCTGGCCTGGATGGCATAAACACCTACTGGTGGAAAAAATTCCCCAGTTGCCACCGGCATTTAGCTAGAGTTTTTAACTCGTGGCTAAATCAGGAGCAGCCAATTCAGGCTTGGTTCGTCGAGGGTCGAACCGTGCTTCTCCCGAAGACCGAAGATTTGTCTGATCCCAAAAACTATAGGCCAATAACATGTCTGAACTCATGTTACAAGCTCTTCACCAGAATCTTGTACATGCGTATCCTTCAAGCTGTGAATTCTGTATTTCTGGACGTGTATGAACAGAGAGGGTCAAAGAAAGGAGTAGCTGGCTGCAAGGAGAACCTGTTGATTGACCCATGTGTCACGCAGGACTCTGTGCAGTACAAGCGAAACCTTTCTATGGCCTGGATTGACTATCGCAAGGCATTCGACAGCACGTCTCTTGAGCTCATTGTGCGGCTGTTTGAATGCCTTTCGGTGGATAATCAGATAGTGGGATGTATCAAACAACTGATGCCACTCTGGAAGGCCTGGTTCACTATAACATCAGGTGAAACTCGGGTTCAGACAGAGTTGGTGTCATTAAAAAGAGGTGTCTTCCAAGGAGACTCCTTGAGTCCCTTGCTCGTTTGCATCTCACTTTTGCCTCTGTCCACAGCGCTGAGAAGTACTAAAGGATACAGCTGTGGCACGTTCAGTAGATTTCATACAGCAGACGAGGCAGCCTCGTGGAGAAGCTGCGTATATACGCCCGTGTAACCAAGTTTGGCATTCATGAACATTAAAAGAGGGTATCTGTATGCATTGTTGTTATTTGCGATTGCTATTTGCATTCACAAGGCGTGTTATAAGTGATGCTACGGTTTTATTAATGCTATATTCGACGCCCAGGTCCGCTTCAACCACCAACGTTTTACATACTCGGAAGTCACCACAAAGGGCACCAGATGTTTCATTCCATACTCGACGATTATCACCGTTTGCTATTACTAGTTAGCGCGAAAGCGTTGCATTATTCTGTAACTATCACAAGAAAAAACAAAAAAAACGCAACCAATTAAAAATGATAAGAAAAGAAACTTAAAAAAACTTAAATGCTCTAAAAAGAGCAAGATAAACTTTATCTTGAAAAATTTGACTATCAACTTATAGCCTCATCATGCACAGTTTATATGATCATAAAAGATTGTCACGGGGTTTGCGTAAGTACCTATGAGTATTTAATTAAACTTAAATTTTAAAACAACTACTTAGCAGATTAAGTTAGTCCATTTACACAAGTACGTCACGGAAGAAGCTTTTATGATCATATAAATTGCGTATAATGAGGCTATAGTGGATAGTAAAAATTTTAAGAAAAAAGCTTATTTCCCTCTTTCTGGAGCATTTAAATAAAAGCTTTTTTAAAGTCTCTTATTTTCATCTATTTTTTCCTTTTTAGTTATTAACCTGCATTTTTATTCTCAGCGAACTCTCTCATTTGATACCCATACAATAGAAAAGCTTAAAAAAACCTCAAAAGTCCGCCATATTGGAATAATAGTAATGTCAGGATTTTCTTCTGATTATTCTCGGCAATCCCTTATATTTGATACCCATATTGCAGAAGCGCGTGAAAGATCCGCCATCTTGGATAGTCCGCCATATTGGATTTATAATGACGTCACATTATTTTTAGAATTACTCTCAACAAGCCCTTTCACTTGATACCCATATTAAACAAGTGCATAAAACATATCTATTCCGCCATTTTGGATGGTCCGCCATATTGGATTTCGAATGCCGTCACACAGCTTATCGTGTATTGCCATCCAAACTAAACGTGTGTACAAAAATTCAGCTAGATCGGCGCCTACGACGTCAGCTGGCAGTTATTTTAGAAAGTAAAATGTGATTTATACTGGCTTTACTTGAGTACCTATTATCTATAAAATGATTACTAAAAATGGGACAGTAATTGTTTCTGAAAATCACAGCACACTTCTCATAATACTATTTTTATAATAATAATAATATCACACCTCCAACAACTGGGCCTGGATGAAAAGTTACGTAAAACCTTCCAAAAGTCTGTAATCATCAAGACTTGCAGCATTGTACGGTCCTTCCTGAATTCAGAATAATAATACGTCAGGTGTTGACTTGGCACAGCCCGTCAATACTTGTTACTACCGCAACCATGCGAGAAAAAATAAGAAATGCAGAATAATAATATGCGTCTATATAACCCGTAACCGGTGACATGGAGTCTGGGAGACTCCTTCGAAGTTGAACATAGCTATAATTTCGAAACCAGATGACCTTGACAAATGCAACGTCAGGTAGCTTTCTACAATCACCGTCCGAGGTAGCATCGCTTGTGACGTCAGCTAACAGGAAGCCATTGGTGTGTAAACCTCTTGTAAACCACGTGTCGGAGTCTGGCAGACTCCACGTCACCATCATTGCGACTGTAGTTTATACGTATGTATATCATGTGGTCAGGGCTTTTCTTGTGTCCTTCAGAACTCTTTAATGGCTACTCGTTCAAGTACGTCACGGAGTATTCGTGCAACACATCCTAACTTTGAAGAGACCATTTTGGAGTGGGTATAATGGGATGTAATGCGTTGGATGGTCGAAGTGCGAATTAACGAAATGAACCGACGAATCGCATTAACGAAACGAATCAACGAATAGTGAGTTACGAGCTTCAGCGTAGTGCTAGGTTTTCGATATCGATCAGCAATGCCTGCTGGGAGCAAGGAAAGGAGCACGACCTATAAAAATCGGGTTATTCCCCCGGAAGCAATGAGTGTGGAGGGTATAAAGCGGAACTCTGGGATCTCGCAATGGATTGATTATCCAGGCTCAAAAAAACCGGCGTAGTCCGTTCCGTGCGTTCGGTATGTCCAACGTCCGGTTGGCTGGATGGGAAGGCAGGAGTTTGGCTTCCGACCGAAGGCAGTTAATTTTAATTATTTATGTGTTAGTTGTTCGCCAGCGACTGATTCGATTTTATTTCTGATCGCGTACGGCCGCTGACTTATACTACGAGCCAAAACTAAAGACCCGAAGCCAAATATCATGAGCTGTGTGCGTTTCAGGGATCGCGAGAAGAGTTCTTCACAGCCACACCGTTGGCGCTGAATTGGTTGAAAGGACTGGACATCGACCTGTAAATACCAAAGACTATGTATCTTAGTTTGTAGCTGTATATATTTTATTTTAGTCTAGGTTATAATAGTTTTTTTAATCTATATTTACTGTTGTCATGTTTTTGAGCCATACGATAAATAAATAAATCAGCTGTGGCCAATATATCGGAACTGAGCAGTCGTAACGAATTATAATTTTGGGAGTGTAAATTAGAGCAAATATAGTACCTTTTCTTATTATTACGTCACCCAATGAGGTACCTGTTTTTGGTCACGTGACGTCCGATACAAACATTTTAATGGGACACCCTACATATTTGTGACTTTTTGTATTCCTCACGATAAACCAATTCCAACAAACTAGCACACTTGGGATCTAAAATTATTAATTCAAGAGCTACAGGTACTTAAAGGATGGTACCACTACCATTGATTATAACATTTACCCCTACAGTTAAATTACTTTGGTAGTGTTTCATAATGGTAGTGGTGCAGTCCTTTGAGTACCTGTAGCTCTTGAATGAATCGCTTCAGACCCCAAGTGTGCTAGTTTGTTGGAATTGTTTTATCGGGAGGAACACAAGAGAGATTAGATATATTTTTAGAAAAAAACAACATCTTGCACTTTTGTCAGTTTGGATTCAAAAATAAATGTTCGACAAGTTGTAGACACAACGGTAGCACCCTCACCTCAGAATTGAAAGTTAAAGGGGTCCACTTTATTTTTGCAACCAGAAATGTGTTACCTAAGTAATCGGCATATGACTACTTTCTGTTAAAATACATTACTTATACAGGGCGGCCAATCGGGTGACGATAATAATTTTTTTTCAGATAGCCCGTACCGATACCTATCCAAAACACCCCCATGTATAATAATATGTACCGATTATTGATAGTTTTCGAGTTATGATTTTTTTTTGAAAACTTAGAGATTATCCAGTTTTTCCAAGTAATCGTCAAAAACAAAAACAAGAATGCTTTTTGACTTTTATTTTTTTCAGCAATTATACTCAGTATTAAGCTTATTTTAATATCCAATAAAGAGAACCTGTACGTCCGAACAATCGCTAAGTACATTTTGGGCCCAAAGTTTGAAACCTCTGTTTTTAGTCAGGAGACCAAAACCTTCAAAATAAAATTAAAAATACTTTTGCCTGGTTCTGGAGCTCCAATCTACTCTGAAAAACTCTGCAAGATATTGCACTTTCGAAATAATAATGAAAAAATAGCACTTATGGGGGCATTTTGCGCCGTACGTGACTGTTAAAGGTAAAAAGGTAATAACTCACGAATTTCCAAAATGATTTAAAAGACTATTATTTTACTTTATTATGACAAATTAAAGAAAAAACTTATAACAACTAATAAGCATGATAATAGTTGATGTTTTAATCACTTTTAATAAAAAAATTAATACCTCTGCTTTTTGCTGTGTTCTATTGAACAACGGTCTGTCTGTCGGTCTGTCTATCGGTCAGTCTGTGGGTCTGTCTGTCAGTCTGTCTGTCGGTCTGTCTGTCTGTACGCGTTCTTCTAGCCTCGTAATCTCAGTAACCGCTGCATGGATTGTGATGGAATTTGGGCAGCAATATGCTGTGGGGTCTTAGTAGGTAATGCTGCTATAATTTTGGAAATCGGTACATGGGCGGCGGAGTAATTAAAACAAAAATTTCAAATATTCCTCAAACTTCGTTTTTAGGCGTTTTAGAGCTTCTCGATCATTTTCTGTGCTTTTTTGGGTGGAGTAGAATTTGGGTGTTTGGGGGGTGAGGGGTTGAAAAACTGAAAAGCTTGTTGTATTCGTGATAGGATGTCTACTGACCCGTCAAGGAAGACCTAGCGATATTAATCACCTTTTTAGCTCCATCCGAGTATTGCCTTGCCTATTACCGAAAATTAATTAACACAACTGCGCTTCGCCGACATGAGCTCGCAAAGAGCTACTGTGAAAGAAAGAGATGGCGTATGTTACGACATCGCTTCCCAGGTAATTCTGCCATGAAATTGGAAGTCAGATTATTGTTTATTATTCCTTTCCTTTGTTAACTTTCCATACAACTTAGTTTAGCAGAAGTTCAATAGTACATAGCAAAAACACTTCAAAAACCACAATTTGGGTATTAGTTTTTTTAACAAAAGTCATCGAAACATCAATGATTATCAGGTTTGTTAGTTGTTACGAGTTTTTTTTTCTTCAATTTGTCATAATAAAGCAAAATAGTAGTTTTTTAAATCATTTTGGAAATTCGTGAATTATCACCTTTTTACCTTTAACACTCAGGTACGGCGCAAAATGTCCCCATAAGTGCTACTTTTTCATTATTATTTCGAAAGTCAAATGTCTTGCAAAGTTTTTAAGATTAGTTTAAAGCTACAGAACCAAGCATAAGTATTTTTAATCTTATTTTGAAGGTTTTGGTCTCCTGACTAAAAACAGAGATTTCTAACTTTGGCCCCAAAATGTACTTAATTATTGTTCGTATGTACAGGTTTTCTTTATTAGATGTTTAAATAGGCTTAATACTGAGTATAATTGCAGAAAAAATTAAAAGCCAAAAAGCATTCTTGTTTTTGTTTTTGACGATTTCTTGGAACAACTGGAAAATCTCTAAGTTTTCAAAAAAAAAATCATAACTCGAAAACTATCAATAATCGGTACACATACATGGGGGTGTTTTGGATAGGTCTCGGTACGAGCTATCTCAAAAAAAAAATTATTATCGTCACCCGATTGGCCACCCTGTATATAAAATGACCTAAATTGTTGACTGTTTGATAGCAAACATATTTAGAAGTAGCATAGAAGTTGACCGTTATCTATCAATGCCCAGCAATTTTGGTAGCCAGTATATGCCAAATCTACCGGGAACCAATTTAATTGCATTTCCTTCAAATTCCGTGGATCCTGTATCCGTATCCGGCGGACTTTTAAATTATAATTTTCAGTTAATAAATATCCCAGCGAATTTTCGATCCACTCGCTGGGAGGAACTTCGATTTCCCATCAATCTTTATTAAACGGAACCAATAATTGAATCAATCACGTATTATACATCGGAAACTGTGTAATCAATATATTTTTGTATATATTTTAGCGGGGATGCATACTATCCCCGCTACTGTTTAACACCTACTCGGATATAATTTTCAAACAAGCCCTGCAAGATAAGGAGCTAGGAGTGAAGGTCAACGGTGTGGTGCTTAATAATATTCGATATGCTGACGACACGGTCATCTTGTGTGATAGTATTCAGGGCCAACAACAGTTGTTCAATTGTGTGTATACAGCTGGTAGGGATATGGGACTAAAGATAAATGTCACTAAAACAAAATTTATGATATTCAGCCGTCAACCACACGCCGGTGCATCCCTACAAATAGAACAGCAGAACATTGAAAGAGTCACTCATTTTAAGTATCTTGGATGCTACATCACAGAACATCTAGATCCAGATAAGGAGATTAAGTGCCGGATTGAAGCAGCCCGTACAACTTTCTTAAAAATGAGATCATTCTTCTCTAATGACAACCTAAATCTGAAATTGCGGCAAAGAATGATAAAATGTTATATTTGGTCTATATTGTTATATGGGGCTGAGATCTGGACTTTAAAAGCCGCTACAATCAACCGCCTAGAAGCATTCGCAATGTGGTTACATAGAAGAATGCTCCGTATACCGTGGACAGCTATGCAGACCAACGAAGCAGTATTGAATAGAGCCATTGCAGTCCGTGAGCTGCTCGAAACGATCAAGATAAGAAAGATATCATATCTGGGACATGTTCTTAGAGGTGACCGATACAAAATCCTTCAACTTATAATGAAGGGAAAAATCGAGGGACGAAGAGGAATTGGAAGGAAACGGATGTCATGGCTCAAGAATATTAGAGACTGGACAGGAATAAGCAGTGCAGAACAGCTATTCAGAATAGCCGAAAGCCGTGAACAGCTCGCCATTGTAATTGCCAACGGTAGGGGGACCTGATATGGCACCGAAAGAAGAAGAAGATATATTTTAGAGAGAAAACCAGTAACGATTTGACCTATATTATATTTATATAACACCCTTGCAATATCGCTCACGTATTGCTCACCTCCTGTAGGGGGTAAGCACCCCCGGGGATATAAATTAACAGTCAAGACCAAGGTAAGCTGTAGCTATTGCAACTTTGAGAGGAAAAGGCTGACATTTCTCTTATATTATGTACGTTATACTTAAAATAAAATCAATATTTATCACAAAGTTCATTGAATAATATACGTTATGATTCTGAATTCCATACAATATGTCGCATCAACACCGGGACATTTATAGCATCTAATAATTGTTCTTCCACTTGTAAAACTAACAGTTTATAATGCAGTCATATTAATAATATAAGTGATACATGTCGTCATTTGATTCACAAATATTTAGAAACAGCTGATTTGAAACCTGAATGGTGAAGATGATTTTGATCGGCGAATCAGGTTTTATGAACAAATGATTACAGCGATTTATGATAACATCACCCATCTAAAGAAGATCTACTTTATTGATGAATGAACGTTTTGTCTAACTGGATAAGTATAACTGTGCACAAAGAATTAGATGGTTAGGACACCTAGAAAGAATGCCAGATTCTAGAGCAGCAAAGAAAATGGGAAGTGTGACAGGGAAGAGAAGAAGAGGAAGACCCAGGAGGAAATGGTTGACGGCAGTGGAGGAAGACTTAGAGAAGCTGAATGTCAGAAATTGGAAAAACAAAGCATTGAACAGGAATGAGTGGATAAAAATCTCTAACCAAGCCTTAGGCCTACAAGGCCTGTAGAGCTGATTATATAAGTATAACTGTATGTAACGGAGCAATGAAAATCCTCACGCTTTTGTAGATGCATCTGCGCGACCGCTAACAGCTCATTCACATAATGTTGCATGTTGTTTGTGCCACGAATTACATGTAAAGGTGACTTGCTGTTGAATGCAATGGAAGCTGAAGCCATCAAACCAATAGGATGGTGTACATAGCCCTCAACAGCAAACTGGTGTCACGTCGTTAATCCCGTCGCGCATCGTCATCTTACGCATTGGCGTCCGTCATGTGCCCCCAGACAAAACCTGGACTCGTCGGAGAAGGCCATCTGGTGCCACTCAGCATGCTATTGTCGGTGTCCTTGACACCAATCTAACCGCTATCGACGATGACTTGCAGTGAGTGGAAGCACTAGATGCGGACGATATGAGCCTACTTCACTCAATCTGTGGTACAGCGTGCGGATTCGAATGAGCCTTCCTATAGCTGCATACTGTTACAAGTTTTTAGTCCAATTGGGCAAGGAAACACTTGGTACGGATTTCACTATTTATGTATTTTCACTATGTACCAATGAAGTGTCAATACCTATGGAAGGGGCATGCTTGCACTCGT
Organism: Callosobruchus maculatus; assembly: GCA_951848785.1. Taxonomy (NCBI): domain Eukaryota; kingdom Metazoa; phylum Arthropoda; class Insecta; order Coleoptera; family Chrysomelidae; genus Callosobruchus; species Callosobruchus maculatus. The sequence goes on from CATOUR010000040.1 coordinate 8,553,591, forward strand.
TTGCGGCTAGAATGACATAGCGCTAGTCAGGGATGCTTGTAGAAGATTTACCGACAGCGTTGCCAATGCTTGCTCTTTAGAGCGATATTTCGCTCTTTTTTTTGCCTGATCCGCTTCCTCGCGCTCCCAAAAAAAGTCGGCTGTGGCAACACTGTTTGCCGACGTGCCACTTAGCTGGTTAGGAGGAGGCTGTGCTTTTCCCTGACTAGTTCTATCTCTCTCACTGACCTCTCTTTCTTATGCATTCTTTTTCCCTGTCTAGCTCTATCTCTCTCACCGACCTCTCTTTATTATGTCGTCAGCAAAAGTGGGACATTATTTAAATGGGACTGGGCCATTCCATAGGTATTGACACTTCATTGCTACGTACAGTGGACCTAGCCTAATACTTAACAGTCTAATTTACCTACAGTCACTACACTAATTTATATTGGTCCTACACTTCACTAATTTATGTCACAGTTCATTTATTTTGCGCGCACCACTGGAACGTCGTCGCGTATTACTACCGAACACTGACTGCTGCACTGCATTGACTGTCACTGACTGACTCGTCTCTCGTGCATCGGCGCTTTATATTATGCGCGACATCTCTGGAACGTTCTCGGCGAACTCTCTGTGCCTCCAAGACAGTTCGCGGCTATAAAATATGGGTCGAGAAGAAAACTTTCTAGATCACACGTAAATCGGCTCGGCCGTCCAGGGCCGGACTGGCACAATACCAAACGTGAGTAACAGCCCGAGTGAATCGCATTCCGTCTCGAAGGGCCAGTAGTCGAAGATGACGATCTTGCCGGTTTGTAGTTCTTGTACCAGCTCCAAAATCTCTAGCTCGCTGCATTCGCCCTTCCGCGACCCATGCGCACCATGCTGCTACAACTGTAGCCACACTGTACCCCCTGGTTGCAGAAGTTGCTCTGCAGGAGTCACCACGTTCTCGTTGGCCTACAGTCCGACCCCGTTCAAAGGGACTTTTGCAGATATCATCGTTGTTGAATCGACAAAAGGCCATGCTTTCTGTTCACACGTCTAGAGCTTTTTAGAGGTGCCATTTAGGTAAGTAGCGTCTGAATGAACTAAAAGTATTTCGTGTGTACTACAGATGGTACTGCCAAGCTTTGTACAAATTTTCAATGCAAATATCCATTTTTTCTAGGTGTTCGGTGTGTAGTTCATATTTCTTTACATGCCTATTTAGTTTTTGAATAAAGAGTGTATGCAGTTATTGTATCCTTAGCCTTCCAACATGATATTTATCAAACATGAAAATGACAATTACTAAAAATTTAATTTTTGAATCTATCTGGTTTTTGTAGTAACCTGACGTTTTGATAAGTAGCCTTTTATGCAAAAACTCCTACTACCAACCTTCTAAGGATTTGTGTTATGAACTATCGTTACGAGAATTCTGGTATTTCTAACACCTCAATTTTAATTTCACAACAAACTGTCTAAGATAAAATCAGAAATATCGAGAAAAAGCCATGCTTTGTTTTTACATGCCTATATTTTTTTAGAGGTGCCATGTAGATAAATAGCGTCTAAGGACCGGTTTCTCAGTGTCCAGTTAAATATTTATCTATAAGATAACAGCAACTGTTAGATAAATTGTTTAAACAATTGAAGGCTAAACTTACGAAGTCACGTAAATCTTATCTGACAGTTGTATCCATAGCAACGCTATCTGGCAGATACCTATCTGACACTTTAACTGGACATTGAGAAACGGGCCCTGAATGAACAAAAAGTGTTACATGTGGAACAGAGATGGTACTTATTTTCTAGGTGTTCGGATTTCACTTGCGAGTAATATTCTTGAACACCCTGTATGAGTAAAAATATTTCAGAGCGATAGCTCCACTGTTTGGATGACCGCTTGTTTTGTATCGGTGCGGTAAAGTGACCGAGTCGACTTCGAGGTTCTCCTTACTGGAACAGCCTTGTTGCATACTAGAGAATGTATATCTATAGAACAGTGACAATTCCAGTTGATAAGTTTCTGGTGGGCCATGATCGAAGCGGGTTGGCGCAAATTACAGATAACGAGTGGCGTAAAGTTTGAGGGGCGACCCAAATGGCACAGTTTGGGGACATCCGGGCCATAAATCAACCAGAGCTGATGTGTAGGACGCATACAGCGTTTCGAGCAACAACAGATACCAGCATTTGCTGCTCCCGGAAATAAGCTTTTGCAATATCGAGATAAATGTACTACTACACGAAACTTCTGCCATTCCAGCAAAACATTGCCGTTCATCGAGCATTGTCCAGTTTGTGCGGTACAGTATTGTACAAAGGTTAGGACGAGCAATTCGAACTCGTATACAGATGAGTAAATCTACAGGGTGAGTTTTTAGTACCGGCTCGGTCGATAACTCCACTACTGTAGAAGATAGCGAAAAAAGTTATATATACGAGTAAAAGTTGTAGCCACGAATATGTTCTTTGCTAATAAAATATTTAGATTTATAGAGGGTGATCCATAACTACGTGGTGATGCAAACATGCATTTTTTTAAATGAGACACCCTATATATGATTCCTTATTCAAATTCTACTAATTTCAAAAGTTATATCCAAATCGCGATCAAATGAACGTATGAACGTACTGCATATCAAAAAGTGATGAATCAAAAATCATTTTTTTACACGGATGAATAAAAAATGTCATCTAGTTCTAAAATCGACTATAAAGAAATCCCGCGACACATATTCGTATACAGAGTGATGTAGAATGCAAAATCTAGACTTTCTCTCTTTTTTTAAATGTAACCCTCAATATTTCATTATACCAAAGAGTTGCTTTCGGTATGCTCTTTCATCTTTGTGTAGCCCTTGTGGCTGCAGTCCAAATAAAACGATTCTTTAATCTTTAAAACGCATTAGTTTTAGAGTGCCTCCGTTCTGGATATTGCTGCTAATAGTTGATATATTCTAGAGGCAAATACTCAATTTCTTAAAGATTCTTCTAAATACCCTCAACGGAAAAATTATTTTTTGAAGCTCGTTTTTCAAACACTACGGAATTAGTGAGCAGGTTATGAAAACTGTCAATTTTTCAAAGCCTACCTGATAAATGTGCTTGATAATTAATTACGCATCGAGCCTACAAAATTGTTTCCTCAGTATACTAGACTTTATTATCTCCATGATTCAGAGTTTTGACTTCATCAAAGACCATCATGATCTTATAGTTAAGTTGTTCGTTAAATAAAAAACAAATTCGATAGTATTTTCTCAAAATAAATAAATTTCAGTACACAAATAGAAGCTATATGTTAAATTTACCAAAAAATTGAAAAATCTCGGAAACTGACGAACGCAGCTATACAAAGATAAAAGAGCATATTAAAAGCAATTCTTTGGTATAATAGAATGTTGGGGGTTGCTTTAAAAAAAAGAGAAAATCTGGATTTTACATTACACATCACCCTGTATAAGAGTATGCGCCGTGGGCTTGTTTTGTAGCCGATTTCGAGACTAGAGGATATTTTTTATCTTTCCATGTGAAAAAAAAATTTTTCGATTCATTACTTTTTGATATACCGTACGTTCGTTTGACAGCGATTTGGATATAAGAATGGTCATAACCTTTGAAATACCCCGTATAATGTTATAATACCTTATGTTGTTGAGAAGAGAAATTATTAGTAGAATCTATGTTCGCTATGTTCTTCGGTAGTGGAGTTATCGACAGAGCTGGTACTAAAAACTCACCCTGTATTTAGTAATTTTTTTTGCTGGCTGTTCCTTGGTTATTCCTCCGTCTGGTTGAACTGTGAAATAAAACACAAATTTGTCGTGCCGCCGCTGTTGAAATCACAACAGGTCTAACCCAAGATGGCGCTGCGCGAAAAGATCGGCGCAAAACATCCCCAGATCTTGAGAATGACAGCTGATTGTTTGTTGAGCCGTGTTCAGGGTATGTTCCTGATTGAGGACCGGTTTCTCAATGTTCAGTTAAATATTTACCTACAAGATAACAGCAACTGTTAGATAAATTGTTAAAACAGTTGAAAGCTAAACTTACGAAGTCACGTAAATTTTATCTGACAGTTGTATCCATAGCAACGCTATCTGGCAGATACCTATCTGACACTTTAACTGGACATTGAGAAACCGGTCTTCAAACTAAAAACTTATTAATTTGGTGAGTACATACAGGGTGTCCCAGAAATAACACGCCAGAGTGACATGGAAGGTAGATTGGCTTTAGATCAATCAGATAGCATCGACATGACCTTATGGTAAAAGTTTTTTTGTTTTCGGGATATTGCCACTGCTAAGGTTTTCACATCGAGGTAGAATCCCATGGAGGCGCGATAACGTGGCTGAAAGCAGGTGCAAGTTGGCCATATTGATTCGACAGTTATGTCAAACAGCTGACGTTTCTATGACAATTTCGGTTTGCTTTTATTGTTTTTACCGAGATTTTTAGTTAGTTTTAAGTCGTTCATGTGCTTAACGTAGTTGCTCTAGCAGAGATGGCATGGATAAGAAGAAGTCGACAGTATACAAAAAAATAACAATGTACAGGACCGCATTTGTAATCTTTATCTCAATAAAGTGTAACGTATCGCAGCAATAATACAGTTGTATTATTCAATTGATGATGAATGTCGTCTCTACAAAGCCTGTTTTTTCATATATGTAACTATGAATTTCACATTAGATTGAGAAATCAACCCAATACTTCATATTTAAATCATCACACTTAGCCGCGCCTCCTGCTACCGGTTTTGTCATGCGAAATTGAACCTTATAGCGTCTCCTTGGGATTCTACCTCGATGGGTTTTCAAAACATTCCTACTTCTGCTCCTTTTGTTGCCTGGTTTGGCTAAAAGGTTTGCGGACTTATTATATTTTTTTCTTAGCCTACTATTCTTACCTCTATTTATTACCTTGATGCTTACAACAAATTAAATAGGCCAATGTATCTGGGAGTTTTAGACGTAGAAGTATTACGACTTCTATGACAAAACTTGGAGCTATTCAATTTTTAGTAAAAAGAACCTATAAATGTTAATAGTATTTTTGAAAGAGCATTAAGTAGGTTGGTTTTTAAGAGCATTTGCTGATTCAGTCTGGTTCATTCGTTTTCACAGTAATCAGTTAAACCTTAGTTAAGGTTTTCGCACTGACACAAAATCTAAGAATTCTGTTTAACGTACCGTGATAATTTTCAATGAGATAAATACTCTGTCGTCTCAACCTACTATTAGTAGTAGCCCAGGAAAAAAAAGATTATAAGTCCGCAAATCCTTATAGCCATAATTAACAGGCAAAAAAAGGAGCAAAAGTAGGAATTTTTTGAAAAACCTTAAAAAAAATGTGTGCAGCTCTGGTATCTGATTTCTCAAAGGCTTTTGATAAAATCAATCACAGACTCATGTGCGCCAAGCTTAAGCTGTACGGCTTCGATAATACAGTGACAAGGTTTTTTACTTAATGGGTAGATCTCAGTGTGTGTTGGTGTCTGGAATGTTCTCAAATGAGCGTCAGATTGCATCGGGTGTTCCTCAAGGCTCAATACTCAGGCCATTGTTATTTTTAATATTTTATAGTCCTACGACAATTAAGTCAAGCAATATATGGGAACTGGGCAGTAGTAGAGAACTATAGTTTTGGGGATGTAAATTAGACCAAATGTTGTATCTTTTCTTATTATTGTGTTACGCCACGACGTATTTGTTTTTGGTCACGTGACGTCCGATTCAAAATGTGAAATGGGACACCCTGTATATTTGTGCCTTTCTGTGTTCTTCCCGATAAAACAAATCCAAAAAACTAGCACACCTGGAGTCTAAAGTGATTATTTCAAGAGCTGTAGGTAGGTACTTAAAGAATGTACCACTATCATTATGAATGAAGAGCAAAATCATTTAACTGTAGGGATGCATGCTGTAATCAATCGTAGTGGTGCAATCCTTTAAGTACCTGTAGCTCTCGAATTGATCACTTTAGACCCCATAGTGTGCTAGTTTGTTGGAATTGATTTATGGGAAGGAACACAGAAATGCACAAATGTACAGGGTGTCTCATTAATAATTTTGAAGCGGACTTCACGTGACCAAAAAAAAAATACCTCATTGGGTAACGCAATGACAAGAAAAGATACAAAATTTGCTCTAATTTACATTCCCAAAATTATAGTTCTCTACTAGGGGCCATTTTCAATATATTTCTTGTCTTAGTCGACGTGTGACACCCTGTATATGTAGCGGACATAGCTAAAGCTATTTAGCATTCTTTATTACGGTCATACGCAGACGACAGCTGCTGTAATTTTTTTATCCTGAGGATTTTCCTAAAGCCTCCATATAAATCCATAGAAATCAATAGATAATATCTCGAAAACTAAAAAAATTATTAGGGTCATGTCGATGTTATCTGATTAATCTAAAGCCAATCTACCTTCCATGTCACTCTGGCATGTTATTTCTGGGACACCCTGTATACTCAGAAAACTCAGTAGTGTAGATGAACTAAAAAAAAAATGTACCACTTTAATCATCTGATATATGCGTAGTGTACCTTAGGACAAAAGCTAATATCGCCCGATCCATAACGTATTTCCAGCTTGCTGATTGAATTCCTCGTCAATATTTGGCAGAGCGGCATTGCAACGAATACTCCATAATGAAAGAGGCTATAGGGTTAAAAGCCGTGCCTCTGCGCCTGGCAATCAGCAAAACCTAATTTATGGCCGTATAAAATGGTTTACATGGATTTCGTTACTATCAAAACGATCTGAACCGATGCGACTGCTGGCCTTTGTAAACACGAAGTGATATGAATCAATCAGATTTTGCCGTACGACTAGTTAATACACGTGCATTGTGACGCATTCCTGAATTAGGGAGGTGTGAGCCGTGACCGACACAGTTACAACAAACAACTAGAAATACCTAACTATTTCTAGTTGTTTCCTGAACTAGCATAGGAGAGTTACGTCCCTAGGTTCAGAGTCACGTAACGTAAGACGTAACGTATGACTTAACGTATGAATTAACGTAAGCAAAAAAAGGGCAACCATAGTAAGCACAGGTCTACAGGTGACTTCCTTACCTAGGTCACTCACTTGTGGAACAGAGCAATAGAAAATCATGGCGAATCCCGTGTTGTTGCACTTGACATATAGAAAGCTTTTGACAGAGTGTGACATGACGGACTTCTGGTCCAGCTTGCTGCTTATGGGCTACCACCTGACCTGCGCCAGTGGCTGAATAGCTTTTTGAACGACCGATCTCTGTTTGTTGTAGTCGAGGGCTGTTCATCAGACGTATTTTCAATAAACGCCGGTGTTCCCCGGGGATCTGTCCTATCCCCTACACTGTTTCTGCTGTACATCAACGAGCTGTTGGAAATAACATCCAATCCAATCTACAGCTTCGCAGATGACAGTACATCAGTGTCATGCATGGAACCAGGCAAGCCACTATCATCCCAGGAGACGGTACGTCGGCGACAGCAGCATGCCTCACAGATCAATGCAGATATCAAAACAGTTGTCGAGTGGGGATTAGCAACTCAAACTAAACTGAAGCTGATTGAATCCTTAGTTATGACAGCAGTGCAATATGGAGATGTTGTTTTTGGTCCTTGCTTAAATACCATCGAGATAAATAAGCTACAAAAACTACATAATTCATGTATAAGATTTGCTACGAACACACCGCGTAGACAGCATATAACCCCGATTTGCGAGCATCACAAAACTTGGAAGTTTAAATTACTGTGGATATTACACCTTATCTGCTTGGTACATAGTATCATAGTGAAACAGTTACCGTCATATCTTAATAGCCGATTAGTTTTTAGAAACTCCTTGCATCAAACTTCGTTGCGCTTTGTTCAAAACACCTTGGATATACCACAACACAGAATAGAAATGTATAAAAATTCGTTTACTTATAATGCTGCTCATTATTACAATAAAACACCACCTGTCTTAAAAACATACAGTCCACAAGTCTTCAAAGATAAGGTAAAAAAACTGTTTCTGTCAAACGAAATCAACCTAATCTAGGTCATATATTATTTGTTTTAATTTACCTTCTTGTTTATGTAACTTGTTTGTTCTTTTCATTTGTATACTTCACTGGCTGGGATTAATACCTGCCTGTCAGACACCCCGCCAGGATAAATAAAGTGATATTATTATTATTATTATTATAAATAAAGTACAGTTCAACGTACAAAAAGCTCAGGTAACAACACTTACAAAGAAGTCCCACGATGGCTTACCAACCGTGGAAATGGAGGGCCACCCCATAGTCAAATCATCTTCCGTTTTGTTCCGCTGTAGGAAGTTGTATACACCAGAGCAACTGCTGGTGCTCTACAAGGGACAGATCCGACCATCGCTGGAGTATTGCTCCCATGTGTGGGGATGCGCTCCGAAGCACTCTGTTAAGCTTCTGGGCACTATCCAGAAAAGAGCAATTAGATTAATCGATACACCTAACCTCACAAAGGACCTACACAGCCTGGAACATCGAAGGAGGGTGGCTGACCTATCACTGTTTTACTGATTCTATCACGGAAGATGTTCGAGTGAGCTCTCCCAGATGACAACACCAAAGCCCGTCCGAACCAGGAACACTAGAGAAGCTCTGCGAGCACATCCTTACCAGGTCGAGGTCCTTACTCCCCGAACCAGTCTCCTCCAGCATTCCTTCTTTTGGAGAACTTCGACGCTGTGGAATTAGCTGCCGGGGAATTAGTTTCCCGACGGCTACAACCTGCAGTGTTTCAAATCTAACGTGAACCGACACTTATCCTCGTGCAGCGCTTCTACAGCGCCACAAGCTTTTAGCCTATGCGGGAGGCTGACCATAAAAAAAATAGTAATCAGAAAATTCTCTGTCCCTTGGTTTCTGTAATAGGCAAGGCAATCTTTGGATGGGCTTAAAAAAGTGTATTATGTCACCAAATCTTTCCTTCATGGGTCAATGAATAGCTTATTATGAATATAACAAATTTTTCAGCTTTACAACCCCCCAGCCCCAACTACCCTAATTTCACCCCCACTCAAAAAAAGTAGAAAATGATCAGGAACCCCTAAAACGTCTAAAAACGAAGTTTGAGGAATATTTGATTTTTTTTTGTTTTTTGCTAATTACTTCGCCGCCCATGCACCGATTTTCAAAATTATAGCAGCATTACCTACTACGAACACGCAGCATATTACTACCCAAATTTGATCAAAATCTACGCAGCTGCTACTGCGATTAGGAGGCTAGAAAAACGCTAACAGACAGACAAACCGACCGACAGAGCGACGGAAATGAGTGACGTGGATTTTCGTTATTGTAGGCTTCATAAAACGCCCGAAAAGTATATTATCTCAAAATCGAAAATTTTCGCGATCACAATACTCCCGTCACCTATCGGTGTAGGAAGTAAAAACAATTCGATCTACGTGTTACATTACAGACAGACAGACCGACCGACAGAACGACGGAAATGAGTGACGTGGACTTTCGTTACCGTAGGCATCATAAAACGCCCGAACAGTATATTATCTCGAAATCGAAAATTTTCGTGATCATAATACTCCCGTCACCTATCGGTGTAGGAAGTAAAAACAATTCGATCTACGTGTTACATTACCAAACCAAAAAAGATGCTTTTTGGAACTAAAAACACTTCTTTATTCTTCTTCTTTAGGTGCCGTACGCAATGCAGCATGTAGGCGAGTCACTGTTCGTCATGTTAGATCATATGTAAGGTATGTTCTCTTGCTTTTCTGAATAGTGTTCCGATGTCTCTGATACTACACCAGTTTCTGATATCTCTGAGTCAAGAATGTTGTTTTCGTCCTGGCCCTCTTCTTCCTTCTATTTTTCCCATTAAGGTTTCTTTCGGGATTTTATATTTGGAGCCTCTTAATATATGTCCCAAGTAAGCTACTTTTCTGTTTTTGATAATGTGCAGCAGCTGTCTTTCTTCATTTGCTCTTCGTAGAACTTCTTCGTTGGTGACGTGGTCCATCCAGGGTATTCTTAGAAGTTTTCTTAGAGTCCAGATTTCGAACGCTTCTATGCGATTCATTGATCTTACTTTCATTGACCAGCTTTCTGACCCATATGTTACTATAGGCCAAATGTAGCATCTAAGTACACGCAATCTTAAGTCCAGAGGCACTTCTTGGTGAAGGAGGTAGGTACGTATTAAACTTTATGAAAGTATTTCCGGCCACAGCAATCCGGATATTTCTTCTTTATAACGTTACTAAATTAAATTGATGTCTTGCACCTTATTGCAGGTATCATCGAGCTTACTTTTAAGAACAAAGACCTCTTGCACTTAATTTTAAATTAACTTGGATGCAGAATTTTTCGATCTGTGGGGATTCTATTGTATAAACTAATATAAACGATAGATATTATAAAAGGATGATCTACAAAAATAAACAGTTCGGTGAGGTGGGGGTATATGTATCTGCGGAAACGTAAATTCAATTACGGACATAAGTACGAAAGGTTATCCTATTGAATAAGTAAGGTGGTAGCTTGAAAAAAACTATTTTGTGGAAAATATCACAAGAATGCAACTCTCCGCATGCATTATGAACGTCATGACTATGTTTATGCATATACTGTTCGGTTTTCAAGCGACAAGAACAGTCTAAAAGGATTCGTGGCTAGTGAATATTGACCGCAAAATGTGGTTAAGTAGTCCTCTAGATTGAATTCAGCTCTATTCAGATATCTGAACACTCTCATTAACGTAGGTACATGTCTGAGGCTTTATAAAATACACTAGGAAAGCTGGCATATAGGGATTCATATGCACATGATATGGAAGATTATGAAATGTATCTGTACTACGTAGACTCATGCATATATTTAAATGAAAATATGAGCTGTACGCACGTGTATGTATGTAAGGTAGAGAGACAGAATATTCAGGGCAAGCGTATAATCGGCTTCCTGTCTACACACGGGGTGGTCACTTAACAACTTCCCACCACCCTGTCCTGAATGACACGTGTAGATTAATAACCGGATGCCTAAAACCCACTAACTTTGATCATGCTAGTCGGAATAGTACCACCGCAAATACGTAGGGAAACCCTAGCCATGGCCGAACGAAGCAGACAGTATGAAGACACCAGACATCCTCTGTACCAGTATATACCGGCAGCGGCCAGACTGAAATCAAGGCGAGGCTTTATGCAAACTACACAGCCCCTCACAGCCTGTAAAACTGCTACCAAGGAGGCAAAATGGCAACAGCGCCTAGCGATCAACAACATCCCAACCTGGAATACAAAAGAAAAACTTCCTGCAGGCTCAGACTTAGACTGGGGCACCTGGAAAACCCTCAACCGACTCCGGTGCCAAATGGGGAGATCCAAGAAGAACCTCCTGAAATGGGGATACGTGGAAGAGGAAACGTGTGAATGCGAAGAATCCCAGACAATGGAGCACATTCTAGCGTGTCAATCTCTACAAGCCCCATGTACCCTCCGAGACCTTGGACGTGCAATGAAAATGCTGTGAAGTGCGCCAGACACTGGAGTGATATATGAACATTTATAGTTATATTCACAACATATTGTCATAATATTTATTTTTATCTATGGATATTTTATAATTTCTAGTTACAAGTTGTAGTTCAAATACGATTAAACAAATAAACCACGGATTTATCGAAAATCGCTGATTGAAAGAAAAAAACGACGAGACGCACGCCAAAAGACTTGTCAAAGGGGACAAATTTTTAAACAAAAACTATTTTACCCCTTTGTACACCCTGCCCCAGATTCATACCCTTGAAATTTTTAAATGTCAAGGGGTGCTGATGAATGTAATGTTTCAGAGGTATGTTGAAGTCCTTTATTTTGACGTTAGATTTTTTAAAATCGGTCGATTCGTTTTCGAGAAAGTTAGAATCCTTATGTATCTTAACTTGTTCAAGCATAATACAAAAACATACCAAGATATCACTTTTTATTTATTCAAATGTTGCCCGTTATTGAATATAGTATAAGCTTCTTGAAGATGGCTTTAAGAACAATTTTTTTGGGCACTCCAAGGGATGATAGCATATCTCATATGGCACTCTTCAAGCGCATGGTATAAAGTTTTAATTGCGCCACCTCTAAAATGTTACTATTTTATTTTATATAATACCATGCGGAGCTTTTTAACTATATAGGTATACTACGTCTACATCCCACTTGAGGTGCGCATCGATATATAGTTCAAGGTTAAACCGACATGTTATATTTATCTTATTACAGTTGTTGCTGTACACTATACACAAACTAGGTAAGCACACTTAAACTATACGTTACGCCAGATAACGATTTTAGATTTTTAGGGTGAACTTCAAAATCTGAGTAACCGAAAATTTTTGATTTTTGTTAGCTCAGGCTGAAACTGAAAACAACGGCCGGATTTGTAATGAGCACACTTAAACTATACAATACGCGAGTTTTCATCCTGATGGGAAGCCAGATAACGATTTTAGATTTTTAGCGTGAACTTCAAAATCTGAGGAACCGAAAATATTTGATTTTTGTTACCTGAGGCTGAAACTGGAAACAACGGCCGGATTTGTAATGAGCACACTTAAACTATACAATACACGAGTTTTCATCCTGATGGGAAGCCAGATAACGATTTTAGATTTTTAGGATGAACTTCAAAATCTGAGGAACCGAAAATTTTTGATTTTTGTTAGCTGAGGCTGAAACTGAAAACAACGGCCGGATTTGTAATGAGCACACTTAGACGCGAGTTTTCATCATGATGGGAAGCCAGATAACGATTTTAGATTTTTAGAGTGAATTCAAAATCTGAGGAACCGAAAATATTTGACTTTTGTTACCTGAGGCTGAAACTGAAAACAACGGCCAGATTTGTAATGAGCACACTTAAGCTATACAATACGCGAGTTTTCATCCTGATGGGAAGCCAGATAATGATTTTAGATTTTTAGGGTGAACTTCAAAATCTGAGGAACCGAAAATATTTGATTTTTGTTACCTGAGGCTGAAACTGAAAACAACGGCCGGATTTGTAATGAGAACAATTAAGCTATACAATACGCGAGTTTTCATCCTGATGGGAAGCCAGATAACGATTTTAGATTTTTAGAGTGAACTTCAAAATCTGAGGAACCGAAAATATTTGATTTTTGTTACCTGAGGCTGAAACTGAAAACAACGGCCGGATTTGTAATGAGCACACTTAAACTATACAATACGCGAGTTTTCATCCTGATGGGAAGCCAGATAACGATTTTAGATTTTTAGGATGAACTTCAAAATCTGAGGAATCGAAAATTTTTGATTTTTGTTAGCTGAGGCTGAAACTGAAAACAACGGCCGTATTTGTAATGAGCACACTTAGACGCGAGTTTTCATCATGATGGGAAGCCAGATAACGATTTTAGATTTTTAGAGTGAATTCAAAATCTGAGGAACTGAAAATATTTGACTTTTGTTACCTGAGGCTGAAACTGAAAACAACGGCCAGATTTGTAATGAGCACACTTAAGCTATACAATACGCGAGTTTTCATCCTGATGGGAAGCCAGATAACGATTTTAGATTTTTAGGGTGAACTTCAAAATCTGAGGAACCGAAAATATTTGATTTTTGTTACCTGAGGCTGAAACTGAAAACAACGGCCGGATTTGTAATGAGCACACTTAAGCTATACAATACGCGAGTTTTCATCCTGATGGGAAGCCAGACAACGATTTTAGATTTTTAGAGTGAACTTCAAAATCTGAGGAACCGAAAATATTTGATTTTTGTTAGCTGAGGCTGAAACTGAAAACAACGGCCGGATTTGTAATGAGCACACTTAAACTATACAATATGCGAGTTTTCATCCTGATGGGAAGCCAGATAACGATTTTAGATTTTTAGGGTGAACTTGAAGATCTGAGGAACCGAAAATATTTGATTTTTGTTACCTGAGGCTGAAACTGAAAACAATGGCCGGATTTGTAATGAGAACAATTAAGCTATACAATACGCGAGTTTTCATCCTGATGGGAAGCCAGATAACGATTTTAGATTTTTAGGATGAACTTCAAAATCTGAGGAATCGAAAATTTTTGATTTTTGTTAGCTGAGGCTGAAACTGAAAACAACGGCCGTATTTGTAATGAGCACACTTAGACGCGAGTTTTCATCATGATGGGAAGCCAGATAACGATTTTAGATTTTTAGAGTGAATTCAAAATCTGAGGAACTGAAAATATTTGACTTTTGTTACCTGAGGCTGAAACTGAAAACAACGGCCAGATTTGTAATGAGCACACTTAAGCTATACAATACGCGAGTTTTCATCCTGATGGGAAGCCAGATAACGATTTTAGATTTTTAGGGTGAACTTCAAAATCTGAGGAACCGAAAATATTTGATTTTTGTTACCTGAGGCTGAAACTGAAAACAACGGCCGGATTTGTAATGAGCACACTTAAGCTATACAATACGCGAGTTTTCATCCTGATGGGAAGCCAGATAACGATTTTAGATTTTTAGAGTGAACTTCAAAATCTGAGGAACCGAAAATATTTGATTTTTGTTAGCTGAGGCTGAAACTGAAAACAACGGCCGGATTTGTAATGAGCACACTTAAACTATACAATATGCGAGTTTTCATCCTGATGGGAAGCCAGATAACGATTTTAGATTTTTAGGGTGAACTTGAAGATCTGAGGAACCGAAAATATTTGATTTTTGTTACCTGAGGCTGAAACTGAAAACAACGGCCGAATTTGTAATGAGCACACTTAAACTATACAAGACGCGAGTTTTCATCTTGATGGGAAGCCAGAGAAAGATTTCAGATTTTTAGGGTAAACCTCAAAATCTGAGGAACCGAAAATTTTTTATTTTTGCTACCTGAGGCTGAAACTGAAAACAACGGCCGAATTTGTAATGAGCACACTTAAACTATACAAGACGCGAGTTTTCATCTTGATGGGAAGCCAGAGAAAGATTTCAGATTTTTAGGGTGAACTTCAAAATCTGAGGAACCGAAAATATTTGATTTTTGTTACCTGAGGCTGAAACTGAAAACAACGGCCGGATTTGTAATGAGCACACTTAAGCTATACAATACGCGAGTTTTCATCCTGATGGGAAGCCAGATAACGATTTTAGATTTTTAGGGTGAACCTCAAAATCTGAGGAACCGAAAATATTTGATTTTTGTTACCTGAGGCTGAAACTGAAAACAACGGCCGAATTTGTAATGAGCACACTTAAACTATACAAGACGCGAGTTTTCATCTTGATGGGAAGCCAGAGAAAGATTTCAGATTTTTAGGGTGAACTTCAAAATCTGAGGAACCGAAAATTTTTGATTTTTGTTAGCTGAGGCTGAAACTGAAAACAACGGCCGGATTTGTAATGAGCACACTTAAACTATACAATACGCGAGTTTTCATCCTGATGGGAAGCCAGATAACGATTTTAGATTTTTAGAGTGAACTTCAAAATCTGAGGAACCGAAAATATTTGATTTTTGTTACCTGAGGCTGAAACTGAAAACAACGGCCGGATTTGTATTAAATGATGAATTAAACTATACAAGACGCGAGTTTTCATCCTGATGGGAAGCCAGATAACGATTTTAGATTTTTGGGGTGAACTTCAAAATCCGAGGAACCGAAAATTTTTGATTTTTGTCACCTGAGGCTGAAACTGAAAACAACGGCCGAATTTGTAATGAGCACACTTAAACTATACAAGACGCGAGTTTTCATCCTGATGGGAAGCCAGATAACGATTTTAGATTTTTAGGGTGAACTTCAAAATCTGAGGAACCGAAAATTTTGGATTTTTGTTACCTGAGGCTGAAACTGAAAACAACAGGCGAATTTGTAATGAGCACACTTAAACTATACAAGACGCGAGTTTTCATCCTGATGGGAAGCCAGATAACGATTTTAGATTTTTGGGGTGAACTTCAAAATCCGAGGAACCGAAAATTTTTGATTTTTGTCACCTGAGGCTGAAACTGAAAACAACGGCCGAATTTGTAATGAGCACACTTAAACTATACAAGACGCGAGTTTTCATCCTGATGGGAAGCCAGATAACGATTTTAGATTTTTAGGGTGAACTTCAAAATCTGAGGAACCGAAAATTTTGGATTTTTGTTACCTGAGGCTGAAGCTGAAAACAACGGCCGAATTTGTAATGAGCACACTTAAACTATACAATACGCGAGTTTTCATCCTGATGGGAAGCCAGATAACGATTTTAGATTTTTAGGGTGAACTTCAAAATCTGAGTAACCGAAAATTTTTTTATTTTTGTTAGCTGAGGCTGAAACTGAAAACAACGGCCGGATTTGTAATGAGCACACTTAAACTATACAATACGCGAGTTTTCCTCCTGATGGGAAGCCAGATAACGACTTGAGATTTTTAGGGTGAACCTGAAGGTCTGAGGACATGAAAATTTTTGATTTTTGTTACCTGAGGACCAACCTGAAAACAACGGCCAGATTTGTAATAAGCACACTTAAACTATACAATACGCGAGTTTTCATCTTGATGGGAAGCCAGATAACGATTTTAGATTTTTAGGATGAACTTCAAAATCTGAGGAATCGAAAATTTTTGATTTTTGTTAGCTGAGGCTGAAACTGAAAACAACGGCCGGATTTGTAATGAGCACACTTAGACGCGAGTTTTCATCATGATGGGAAGCCAGATAACGATTTTAGATTTTTAGAGTGAATTCAAAATCTGAGGAACCGAAAATATTTGACTTTTGTTACCTGAGGCTTAAACTGAAAACAACGGCCAGATTTGTAATGAGCACACTTAAGCTATACAATACGCGAGTTTTCATCCTGATGGGAAGCCAGATAACGATTTTAGATTTTTAGGGTGAACTTCAAAATCTGAGGAACCGAAAATATTTGATTTTTGTTACCTGAGGCTGAAACTGAAAACAACGGCCGGATTTGTAATGAGCACACTTAAGCTATACAATACGCGAGTTTTCGTCCTGATGGGAAGCCAGATAACGATTTTAGATTTTTAGAGTGAACTTCAAAATCTGAGGAACCGAAAATATTTGATTTTTGTTACCTGAGGCTGAAACTGAAAACAACGGCCGGATTTGTAATGAGCACACTTAAGCTATACAATACGCGAGTTTTCATCCTGATGGGAAGCCAGATAACGATTTTAGATTTTTAGGGTGAACTTCAAAATCTGAGGAACCGAAAATTTTTGATTTTTGTTACCTGAGGCTGAAACTGAAAACAACGGCCGAATTTGTAATGAGCACACTTAAACTATACAATACGCGAGTTTTCATCCTGATGGGAAGCCAGATAACGATTTTAGATTTTTAGAGTGAACTTCAAAATCTGAGGAACCGAAAATATTTGATTTTTGTTACCTGAGGCTGAAACTGAAAACAACGGCCGAATTTGTAATGAGCACACTTAAACTATACAAGACGCGAGTTTTCATCTTGATGGGAAGCCAGAGAAAGATTTCAGATTTTTAGGATGAACTTCAAAATCTGAGGAATCGAAAATTTTTGATTTTTGTTAGCTGAGGCTGAAACTGAAAACAACGGCCGTATTTGTAATGAGCACACTTAGACGCGAGTTTTCATCATGATGGGAAGCCAGATAACGATTTTAGATTTTTAGAGTGAATTCAAAATCTGAGGAACCGAAAATATTTGACTTTTGTTACCTGAGGCTGAAACTGAAAACAACGGCCAGATTTGTAATGAGCACACTTAAGCTATACAATACGCGAGTTTTCATCCTGATGGGAAGCCAGATAACGATTTTAGATTTTTAGGGTGAACTTCAAAATCTGAGGAACCGAAAATATTTGATTTTTGTTACCTGAGGCTGAAACTGAAAACAACGGCCGGATTTGTAATGAGCACACTTAAGCTATACAATACGCGAGTTTTCATCCTGATGGGAAGCCAGATAACGATTTTAGATTTTTAGAGTGAACTTCAAAATCTGAGGAACCGAAAATATTTGATTTTTGTTAGCTGAGGCTGAAACTGAAAACAACGGCCGGATTTGTAATGAGCACACTTAAACTATACAATATGCGAGTTTTCATCCTGATGGGAAGCCAGATAACGATTTTAGATTTTTAGGGTGAACTTGAAGATCTGAGGAACCGAAAATATTTGATTTTTGTTACCTGAGGCTGAAACTGAAAACAACGGCCGAATTTGTAATGAGCACACTTAAACTATACAAGACGCGAGTTTTCATCTTGATGGGAAGCCAGAGAAAGATTTCAGATTTTTAGGGTAAACCTCAAAATCTGAGGAACCGAAAATTTTTTATTTTTGCTACCTGAGGCTGAAACTGAAAACAACGGCCGAATTTGTAATGAGCACACTTAAACTATACAAGACGCGAGTTTTCATCTTGATGGGAAGCCAGAGAAAGATTTCAGATTTTTAGGGTGAACTTCAAAATCTGAGGAACCGAAAATATTTGATTTTTGTTACCTGAGGCTGAAACTGAAAACAACGGCCGGATTTGTAATGAGCACACTTAAGCTATACAATACGCGAGTTTTCATCCTGATGGGAAGCCAGATAACGATTTTAGATTTTTAGGGTGAACCTCAAAATCTGAGGAACCGAAAATATTTGATTTTTGTTACCTGAGGCTGAAACTGAAAACAACGGCCGAATTTGTAATGAGCACACTTAAACTATACAAGACGCGAGTTTTCATCTTGATGGGAAGCCAGAGAAAGATTTCAGATTTTTAGGGTGAACTTCAAAGTCTGAGGAACCGAAAATTTTTGATTTTTGTTAGCTGAGGCTGAAACTGAAAACAACGGCCGGATTTGTAATGAGCACACTTAAACTATACAATACGCGAGTTTTCATCCTGATGGGAAGCCAGATAACGATTTTAGATTTTTAGAGTGAACTTCAAAATCTGAGGAACCGAAAATATTTGATTTTTGTTACCTGAGGCTGAAACTGAAAACAACGGCCGAATTTGTATTAAATGATGAATTAAACTATACAAGACGCGAGTTTTCATCCTGATGGGAAGCCAGATAACGATTTTAGATTTTTAGGGTGAACTTCAAAATCTGAGGAACCGAAAATCTTTGATTTTTGTTACCTGAGGCTGAAACTGAAAACAACGGGCGAATTTGTAATGAGCACACTTAAACTATACAAGACGCGAGTTTTCATCCTGATGGGAAGCCAGATAACGATTTTAGATTTTTGGGGTGAACTTCAAAATCCGAGGAACCGAAAATTTTTGATTTTTGTCACCTGAGGCTGAAACTGAAAACAACGGCCGAATTTGTAATGAGCACACTTAAACTATACAAGACGCGAGTTTTCATCCTGATGGGAAGCCAGATAACGATTTTAGATTTTTAGGGTGAACTTCAAAATCTGAGGAACCGAAAATTTTTGATTTTTGTTACCTGAGGCTGAAGCTGGAAACAACGGCCGAATTTGTAATGAGCACACTTAAACTATACAATACGCGAGTTTTCATCCTGATGGGAAGCCAGATAACGATTTTAGATTTTTAGGGTGAACTTCAAAATCTGAGTAACCGAAAATTTTTTTATTTTTGTTAGCTGAGGCTGAAACTGAAAACAACGGCCGGATTTGTAATGAGCACACTTAAACTATACAATACGCGAGTTTTCCTCCTGATGGGAAGCCAGATAACGACTTGAGATTTTTAGGGTGAACCTGAAGGTCTGAGGACATGAAAATTTTTGATTTTTGTTACCTGAGGACGAACCTGAAAACAACGGCCAGATTTGTAATAAGCACACTTAAACTATACATTACGCGAGTTTTCATCTTGATGGGAAGCCAGATAACGATTTTAGATTTTTAGTATGAACTTCAAGATCTGAGGAATCGAAAATTTTTGATTTTTGTTAGCTGAGGCTGAAACTGAAAACAACGGCCGGATTTGTAATGAGCACACTTAAACTATACAAGACGCGAGTTTTCATCCTGATGGGAAGCCAGATAACGATTTTAGATTTTTAGGGTGAACTTCAAAATCTGAGGAACCGAAAATTTTTGATTTTTGTTACCTGAGGCTGAAACTGAAAACAACGGGCGAATTTGTAATGAGCACACTTAAACTATACAAGACGCGAGTTTTCATCCTGATGGGAAGCCAGATAACGATTTTAGATTTTTGGGGTGAACTTCAAAATCCGAGGAACCGAAAATTTTTGATTTTTGTCACCTGAGGCTGAAACTGAAAACAACGGCCGAATTTGTAATGAGCACACTTAAACTATACAAGACGCGAGTTTTCATCCTGATGGGAAGCCAGATAACGATTTTAGATTTTTAGGGTGAACTTCAAAATCTGAGGAACCGAAAATTTTGGATTTTTGTTACCTGAGGCTGAAGCTGAAAACAACGGCCGAATTTGTAATGAGCACACTTAAACTATACAATACGCGAGTTTTCATCCTGATGGGAAGCCAGATAACGATTTTAGATTTTTAGGGTGAACTTCAAAATCTGAGTAACCGAAAATTTTTTTATTTTTGTTAGCTGAGGCTGAAACTGAAAACAACGGCCGGATTTGTAATGAGCACACTTAAACTATACAATACGCGAGTTTTCCTCCTGATGGGAAGCCAGATAACGACTTGAGATTTTTAGGGTGAACCTGAAAGTCTGAGGACATGAAAATTTTTGATTTTTGTTACCTGAGGACGAACCTGAAAACAACAGCCAGATTTGTAATCAGCACACTTAAACTATACATTACGCGAGTTTTCATCTTGATGGGAAGCCAGATAACGATTTTAGATTTTTAGGATGAACTTCAAGATCTGAGGAATCGAAAACTTTTGATTTTTGTTAGCTGACGCTGAAACTGAAAACAACGGCCGGATTTGTAATGAGCACACTTAGACGCGAGTTTTCATCATGATGGGAAGCCAGATAACGATTTTAGATTTTTAGAGTGAATTCAAAATCTGAGGAACCGAAAATATTTGACTTTTGTTACCTGAGGCTGAAACTGAAAACAACGGCCAGATTTGTAATGAGCACACTTAAGCTATACAATACGCGAGTTTTCATCCTGATGGGAAGCCAGATAACGATTTTAGATTTTTAGGGTGAACTTCAAAATCTGAGGAACCGAAAATATTTGATTTTTGTTACCTGAGGCTGAAACTGAAAACAACGGCCGGATTTGTAATGAGCACACTTAAGCTATACAATACGCGAGTTTTCGTCCTGATGGGAAGCCAGATAACGATTTTAGATTTTTAGAGTGAACTTCAAAATCTGAGGAACCGAAAATAGTTGATTTTTGTTACCTGAGGCTGAAACTGAAAACAACGGCCGGATTTGTAATAAGCACACTTAAGCTATACAATACGCGAGTTTTCATCCTGATGGGAAGCCAGATAACGATTTTAGATTTTTAGGGTGAACTTCAAAATCTGAGGAACCGAAAATTTTTGATTTTTGTTACCTGAGGCTGAAACTGAAAACAACGGCCGAATTTGTAATGAGCACACTTAAACTATACAAGACGCGAGTTTTCATCTTGATGGGAAGCCAGAGAAAGATTTCAGATTTTTAGGGTGAACTTCAAAATCTGAGGAACCGAAAATTTTTGATTTTTGTTAGCTGAGGCTGAAACTGAAAACAACGGCCGGATTTGTAATGAGCACACTTAAACTATACAATACGCGAGTTTTCATCCTGATGGGAAGCCAGATAACGATTTTAGATTTTTAGAGTGAACTTCAAAGTCTGAGGAACCGAAAATATTTGATTTTTGTTACCTGAGGCTGAAACTGAAAACAACGGCCGAATTTGTAATGAGCACACTTAAACTATACAAGACGCGAGTTTTCATCCTGATGGGAAGCCAGATAACGATTTTAGATTTTTAGGGTGAACTTCAAAATCTGAGGAACCGAAAATATTTGATTTTTGTTACCTGAGGCTGAAACTGAAAACAACGGCCGGATTTGTAATGAGCACACTTAAGCTATACAATACGCGAGTTTTCGTCCTGATGGGAAGCCAGATAACGATTTTAGATTTTTAGAGTGAACTTCAAAATCTGAGGAACCGAAAATAATTGATTTTTGTTACCTGAGGCTGAAACTGAAAACAACGGCCGGATTTGTAATGAGCACACTTAAGCTATACAATACGCGAGTTTTCATCCTGATGGGAAGCCAGATAACGATTTTAGATTTTTAGGGTGAACTTCAAAATCTGAGGAACCGAAAATTTTTGATTTTTGTTACTTGAGGCTGAAACTGAAAACAACGGCCGAATTTGTAATGAGCACACTTAAACTATACAAGACGCGAGTTTTCATCTTGATGGGAAGCCAGAGAAAGATTTCAGATTTTTAGGGTGAACTTCAAAATCTGAGGAACCGAAAATTTTTGATTTTTGTTAGCTGAGGCTGAAACTGAAAACAACGGCAGAATTTGTAATGAGCACACTTAAACTATACAAGACGCGAGTTTTCATCTTGATGGGAAGCCAGAGAAAGATTTCAGATTTTTAGGGTGAACTTCAAAATCTGAGGAACCGAAAATATTTGATTTTTGTTACCTGAGGCTGAAACTGAAAACAACGGCCGGATTTTTAATGAGCACACTTAAGCTATACAATACGCGAGTTTTCATCCTGATGGGAAGCCAGATAACGATTTTAGATTTTTAGGGTGAACCTCAAAATCTGAGGAACCGAAAATATTTGATTTTTGTTACCTGAGGCTGAAACTGAAAACAACGGCCGAATTTGTAATGAGCACACTTAAGCTATACAAGACGCGAGTTTTCATCTTGATGGGAAGCCAGATAACGATTTTAGATTTTTAGAGTGAACTTCAAAATCTGAGGAACCGAAAATATTTGATTTTTGTTACCTGAGGCTGAAACTGAAAACAACGGCCGAATTTGTAATGAGCACACTTAAACTATACAATACGCGAGTTTTCATCCTGATGGGAAGCCAGATAACGATTTTAGATTTTTAGAGTGAACTTCAAAATCTGAGGAACCGAAAATATTTGATTTTTGTTACCTGAGGCTGAAACTGAAAACAACGGCCGAATTTGTAATGAGCACACTTAAACTATACAAGACGCGAGTTTTCATCTTGATGGGAAGCCAGAGAAAGATTTCAGATTTTTAGGGTGAACTTCAAAATCTGAGGAACCGAAAATATTTGATTTTTGTTACCTGAGGCTGAAACTGAAAACAACGGCCGGATTTGTAATGAGCACACTTAAGCTATACAATACGCGAGTTTTCATCCTGATGGGAAGCCAGATAACGATTTTAGATTTTTAGGGTGAACCTCAAAATCTGAGGAACCGAAAATATTTGATTTTTGTTACCTGAGGCTGAAACTGAAAACAACGGCCGAATTTGTAATGAGCACACTTAAACTATACAATACGCGAGTTTTCATCCTGATGGGAAGCCAGATAACGATTTTAGATTTTTAGAGTGAACTTCAAAATCTGAGGAACCGAAAATATTTGATTTTTGTTACCTGAGGCTGAAACTGAAAACAACGGCCGAATTTGTAATGAGCACACTTAAACTATACAAGACGCGAGTTTTCATCTTGATGGGAAGCCAGAGAAAGATTTCAGATTTTTAGGGTGAACTTCAAGATCTGAGGAATCGAAAATTTTTGATTTTTGTTAGCTGAGGCTGAAACTGAAAACAACGGCCGGATTTGTAATGAGCACACTTAAACTATACAAGACGCGAGTTTTCATCCTGATGGGAAGCCAGATAACGATTTTAGATTTTTAGGGTGAACTTCAAAATCTGAGGAACCGAAAATTTTTGATTTTTGTTACCTGAGGCTGAAACTGAAAACAACGGGCGAATTTGTAATGAGCACACTTAAACTATACAAGACGCGAGTTTTCATCCTGATGGGAAGCCAGATAACGATTTTAGATTTTTGGGGTGAACTTCAAAATCCGAGGAACCGAAAATTTTTGATTTTTGTCACCTGAGGCTGAAACTGAAAACAACGGCCGAATTTGTAATGAGCACACTTAAACTATACAAGACGCGAGTTTTCATCCTGATGGGAAGCCAGATAACGATTTTAGATTTTTAGGGTGAACTTCAAAATCTGAGGAACCGAAAATTTTGGATTTTTGTTACCTGAGGCTGAAGCTGAAAACAACGGCCGAATTTGTAATGAGCACACTTAAACTATACAATACGCGAGTTTTCATCCTGATGGGAAGCCAGATAACGATTTTAGATTTTTAGGGTGAACTTCAAAATCTGAGTAACCGAAAATTTTTTTATTTTTGTTAGCTGAGGCTGAAACTGAAAACAACGGCCGGATTTGTAATGAGCACACTTAAACTATACAATACGCGAGTTTTCCTCCTGATGGGAAGCCAGATAACGACTTGAGATTTTTAGGGTGAACCTGAAAGTCTGAGGACATGAAAATTTTTGATTTTTGTTACCTGAGGACGAACCTGAAAACAACAGCCAGATTTGTAATCAGCACACTTAAACTATACATTACGCGAGTTTTCATCTTGATGGGAAGCCAGATAACGATTTTAGATTTTTAGGATGAACTTCAAGATCTGAGGAATCGAAAACTTTTGATTTTTGTTAGCTGACGCTGAAACTGAAAACAACGGCCGGATTTGTAATGAGCACACTTAGACGCGAGTTTTCATCATGATGGGAAGCCAGATAACGATTTTAGATTTTTAGAGTGAATTCAAAATCTGAGGAACCGAAAATATTTGACTTTTGTTACCTGAGGCTGAAACTGAAAACAACGGCCAGATTTGTAATGAGCACACTTAAGCTATACAATACGCGAGTTTTCATCCTGATGGGAAGCCAGATAACGATTTTAGATTTTTAGGGTGAACTTCAAAATCTGAGGAACCGAAAATATTTGATTTTTGTTACCTGAGGCTGAAACTGAAAACAACGGCCGGATTTGTAATGAGCACACTTAAGCTATACAATACGCGAGTTTTCGTCCTGATGGGAAGCCAGATAACGATTTTAGATTTTTAGAGTGAACTTCAAAATCTGAGGAACCGAAAATAGTTGATTTTTGTTACCTGAGGCTGAAACTGAAAACAACGGCCGGATTTGTAATAAGCACACTTAAGCTATACAATACGCGAGTTTTCATCCTGATGGGAAGCCAGATAACGATTTTAGATTTTTAGGGTGAACTTCAAAATCTGAGGAACCGAAAATTTTTGATTTTTGTTACCTGAGGCTGAAACTGAAAACAACGGCCGAATTTGTAATGAGCACACTTAAACTATACAAGACGCGAGTTTTCATCTTGATGGGAAGCCAGAGAAAGATTTCAGATTTTTAGGGTGAACTTCAAAATCTGAGGAACCGAAAATTTTTGATTTTTGTTAGCTGAGGCTGAAACTGAAAACAACGGCCGGATTTGTAATGAGCACACTTAAACTATACAATACGCGAGTTTTCATCCTGATGGGAAGCCAGATAACGATTTTAGATTTTTAGAGTGAACTTCAAAGTCTGAGGAACCGAAAATATTTGATTTTTGTTACCTGAGGCTGAAACTGAAAACAACGGCCGAATTTGTAATGAGCACACTTAAACTATACAAGACGCGAGTTTTCATCCTGATGGGAAGCCAGATAACGATTTTAGATTTTTAGGGTGAACTTCAAAATCTGAGGAACCGAAAATATTTGATTTTTGTTACCTGAGGCTGAAACTGAAAACAACGGCCGGATTTGTAATGAGCACACTTAAGCTATACAATACGCGAGTTTTCGTCCTGATGGGAAGCCAGATAACGATTTTAGATTTTTAGAGTGAACTTCAAAATCTGAGGAACCGAAAATAATTGATTTTTGTTACCTGAGGCTGAAACTGAAAACAACGGCCGGATTTGTAATGAGCACACTTAAGCTATACAATACGCGAGTTTTCATCCTGATGGGAAGCCAGATAACGATTTTAGATTTTTAGGGTGAACTTCAAAATCTGAGGAACCGAAAATTTTTGATTTTTGTTACTTGAGGCTGAAACTGAAAACAACGGCCGAATTTGTAATGAGCACACTTAAACTATACAAGACGCGAGTTTTCATCTTGATGGGAAGCCAGAGAAAGATTTCAGATTTTTAGGGTGAACTTCAAAATCTGAGGAACCGAAAATTTTTGATTTTTGTTAGCTGAGGCTGAAACTGAAAACAACGGCAGAATTTGTAATGAGCACACTTAAACTATACAAGACGCGAGTTTTCATCTTGATGGGAAGCCAGAGAAAGATTTCAGATTTTTAGGGTGAACTTCAAAATCTGAGGAACCGAAAATATTTGATTTTTGTTACCTGAGGCTGAAACTGAAAACAACGGCCGGATTTTTAATGAGCACACTTAAGCTATACAATACGCGAGTTTTCATCCTGATGGGAAGCCAGATAACGATTTTAGATTTTTAGGGTGAACCTCAAAATCTGAGGAACCGAAAATATTTGATTTTTGTTACCTGAGGCTGAAACTGAAAACAACGGCCGAATTTGTAATGAGCACACTTAAGCTATACAAGACGCGAGTTTTCATCTTGATGGGAAGCCAGATAACGATTTTAGATTTTTAGAGTTGAACTTCAAAATCTGAGGAACCGAAAATATTTGATTTTTGTTACCTGAGGCTGAAACTGAAAACAACGGCCGAATTTGTAATGAGCACACTTAAACTATACAATACGCGAGTTTTCATCCTGATGGGAAGCCAGATAACGATTTTAGATTTTTAGAGTGAACTTCAAAATCTGAGGAACCGAAAATATTTGATTTTTGTTACCTGAGGCTGAAACTGAAAACAACGGCCGAATTTGTAATGAGCACACTTAAACTATACAAGACGCGAGTTTTCATCTTGATGGGAAGCCAGAGAAAGATTTCAGATTTTTAGGGTGAACTTCAAAATCTGAGGAACCGAAAATATTTGATTTTTGTTACCTGAGGCTGAAACTGAAAACAACGGCCGATTTGTAATGAGCACACTTAAGCTATACAATACGCGAGTTTTCATCCTGATGGGAAGCCAGATAACGATTTTAGATTTTTAGGGTGAACCTCAAAATCTGAGGAACCGAAAATATTTGATTTTTGTTACCTGAGGCTGAAACTGAAAACAACGGCCGAATTTGTAATGAGCACACTTAAACTATACAATACGCGAGTTTTCATCCTGATGGGAAGCCAGATAACGATTTTAGATTTTTAGAGTGAACTTCAAAATCTGAGGAACCGAAAATATTTGATTTTTGTTACCTGAGGCTGAAACTGAAAACAACGGCCGAATTTGTAATGAGCACACTTAAACTATACAAGACGCGAGTTTTCATCTTGATGGGAAGCCAGAGAAAGATTTCAGATTTTTAGGGTGAACTTCAAAATCTGAGGAACCGAAAATATTTGATTTTTGTTACCTGAGGCTGAAACTGAAAACAACGGCCGGATTTGTAATGAGCACACTTAAGCTATACAATAAGCGAGTTTTCATCCTGATGGGAAGCCAGATAACGATTTTAGATTTTTAGGGTGAACCTCAAAATCTGAGGAACCGAAAATATTTGATTTTTGTTACCTGAGGCTGAAACTGAAAACAACGGCCGAATTTGTAATGAGCACACTTAAACTATACAAGACGCGAGTTTTCATCTTGATGGGAAGCCAGAGAAAGATTTCAGATTTTTAGGGTGAACTTCAAAATCTGAGGAACCGAAAATTTTTGATTTTTGTTAGCTGAGGCTGAAACTGAAAACAACGGCCGGATTTGTAATGAGCACACTTAAACTATACAATACGCGAGTTTTCATCCTGATGGGAAGCCAGATAGCGATTTTAGATTTTTAGAGTGAACTTCAAAATCTGAGGAACCGAAAATATTTGATTTTTGTTACCTGAGGCTGAAACTGAAAACAACGGCCGAATTTGTAATGAGCACACTTAAACTATACAAGACGCGAGTTTTCATCCTGATGGGAAGCCAGATAACGATTTTAGATTTTTAGGGTGAACTTCAAAATCTGAGGAACCGAAAATTTTTGATTTTTGTCACCTGAGGCTGAAACTGAAAACAACGGCCGAATTTGTAATGAGCACACTTAAACTATACAAGACGCGAGTTTTCATCCTGATGGGAAGCCAGATAACGATTTTAGATTTTTAGGGTGAACTTCAAAATCTGAGGAACCGAAAATTTTTGATTTTTGTTACCTGAGGCTGAAACTGAAAACAACGGCCGAATTTGTAATGAGCACACTTAAACTATACAAGACGCGAGTTTTCATCCTGATGGGAAGCCAGATAACGATTTTAGATTTTTAGGGTGAACTTCAAAATCTGAGGAACCGAAAATTTTTTTATTTTTGTTAGCTGAGGCTGAAACTGAAAACAACGGCCGGATTTGTAATGAACACACTTAAACTATACAATACGCGAGTTTTCATCCTGATGGGAAGCCAGATAACGACTTGAGATTTTTAGGGTGAACCTGAAGGTCTGAGGACATGAAAATTTTTGATTTTTGTTACCTGAGGACGAACCCGAAAACAACGGCCAGATTTGTAATAAACACACTTAAACTATACATTACGCGAGTTTTCATCCTGATGGGAAGCCAGATAACGATTTTAGATTTTTAGGGTGAACTTCAAAATCTGAGGAACCGAAAATTTTTGATTTTTGTTACCTGAGGCTGAAACTGAAAACAACGGCCGAATTTGTAATGAGCACACTTAAACTATACAAGACGCGAGTTTTCATCCTGATGGGAAGCCAGATAACGATTTTAGATTTTTAGGGTGAACTTCAAAATCTGAGGAACCGAAAATATTTGATTTTTGTTACCTGAGGCTGAAACTGAAAACAACGGCCGGATTTGTAATGAGCACACTTAAGCTATACAATACGCGAGTTTTCGTCCTGATGGGAAGCCAGATAACGATTTTAGATTTTTAGAGTGAACTTCAAAATCTGAGGAACCGAAAATAATTGATTTTTGTTACCTGAGGCTGAAACTGAAAACAACGGCCGGATTTGTAATGAGCACACTTAAGCTATACAATACGCGAGTTTTCATCCTGATGGGAAGCCAGATAACGATTTTAGATTTTTAGGGTGAACTTCAAAATCTGAGGAACCGAAAATTTTTGATTTTTGTTACTTGAGGCTGAAACTGAAAACAACGGCCGAATTTGTAATGAGCACACTTAAACTATACAAGACGCGAGTTTTCATCTTGATGGGAAGCCAGAGAAAGATTTCAGATTTTTAGGGTGAACTTCAAAATCTGAGGAACCGAAAATTTTTGATTTTTGTTAGCTGAGGCTGAAACTGAAAACAACGGCAGAATTTGTAATGAGCACACTTAAACTATACAAGACGCGAGTTTTCATCTTGATGGGAAGCCAGAGAAAGATTTCAGATTTTTAGGGTGAACTTCAAAATCTGAGGAACCGAAAATATTTGATTTTTGTTACCTGAGGCTGAAACTGAAAACAACGGCCGGATTTGTAATGAGCACACTTAAGCTATACAATACGCGAGTTTTCATCCTGATGGGAAGCCAGATAACGATTTTAGATTTTTAGGGTGAACCTCAAAATCTGAGGAACCGAAAATATTTGATTTTTGTTACCTGAGGCTGAAACTGAAAACAACGGCCGAATTTGTAATGAGCACACTTAAGCTATACAAGACGCGAGTTTTCATCTTGATGGGAAGCCAGATAACGATTTTAGATTTTTAGAGTGAACTTCAAAATCTGAGGAACCGAAAATATTTGATTTTTGTTACCTGAGGCTGAAACTGAAAACAACGGCCGAATTTGTAATGAGCACACTTAAACTATACAATACGCGAGTTTTCATCCTGATGGGAAGCCAGATAACGATTTTAGATTTTTAGAGTGAACTTCAAAATCTGAGGAACCGAAAATATTTGATTTTTGTTACCTGAGGCTGAAACTGAAAACAACGGCCGAATTTGTAATGAGCACACTTAAACTATACAAGACGCGAGTTTTCATCTTGATGGGAAGCCAGAGAAAGATTTCAGATTTTTAGGGTGAACTTCAAAATCTGAGGAACCGAAAATATTTGATTTTTGTTACCTGAGGCTGAAACTGAAAACAACGGCCGGATTTGTAATGAGCACACTTAAGCTATACAATACGCGAGTTTTCATCCTGATGGGAAGCCAGATAACGATTTTAGATTTTTAGGGTGAACCTCAAAATCTGAGGAACCGAAAATATTTGATTTTTGTTACCTGAGGCTGAAACTGAAAACAACGGCCGAATTTGTAATGAGCACACTTAAACTATACAATACGCGAGTTTTCATCCTGATGGGAAGCCAGATAACGATTTTAGATTTTTAGAGTGAACTTCAAAATCTGAGGAACCGAAAATATTTGATTTTTGTTACCTGAGGCTGAAACTGAAAACAACGGCCGAATTTGTAATGAGCACACTTAAACTATACAAGACGCGAGTTTTCATCTTGATGGGAAGCCAGAGAAAGATTTCAGATTTTTAGGGTGAACTTCAAAATCTGAGGAACCGAAAATATTTGATTTTTGTTACCTGAGGCTGAAACTGAAAACAACGGCCGGATTTGTAATGAGCACACTTAAACTATACAAGACGCGAGTTTTCATCTTGATGGGAAGCCAGAGAAAGATTTCAGATTTTTAGGGTGAACTTCAAAATCTGAGGAACCGAAAATTTTTGATTTTTGTTAGCTGAGGCTGAAACTGAAAACAACGGCCGGATTTGTAATGAGCACACTTAAACTATACAATACGCGAGTTTTCATCCTGATGGGAAGCCAGATAGCGATTTTAGATTTTTAGAGTGAACTTCAAAATCTGAGGAACCGAAAATATTTGATTTTTGTTACCTGAGGCTGAAACTGAAAACAACGGCCGAATTTGTAATGAGCACACTTAAACTATACAAGACGCGAGTTTTCATC
Organism: Callosobruchus maculatus; assembly: GCA_951848785.1. Taxonomy (NCBI): domain Eukaryota; kingdom Metazoa; phylum Arthropoda; class Insecta; order Coleoptera; family Chrysomelidae; genus Callosobruchus; species Callosobruchus maculatus. Next base: position 8,584,622 of record CATOUR010000040.1, read on the forward strand.
CTGATGGGAAGCCAGATAACGATTTTAGATTTTTAGGGTGAACCTCAAAATCTGAGGAACCGAAAATATTTGATTTTTGTTACCTGAGGCTGAAACTGAAAACAACGGCCGAATTTGTAATGAGCACACTTAAACTATACAAGACGCGAGTTTTCATCTTGATGGGAAGCCAGAGAAAGATTTCAGATTTTTAGGGTGAACTTCAAAATCTGAGGAACCGAAAATTTTTGATTTTTGTTAGCTGAGGCTGAAACTGAAAACAACGGCCGGATTTGTAATGAGCACACTTAAACTATACAATACGCGAGTTTTCATCCTGATGGGAAGCCAGATAGCGATTTTAGATTTTTAGAGTGAACTTCAAAATCTGAGGAACCGAAAATATTTGATTTTTGTTACCTGAGGCTGAAACTGAAAACAACGGCCGAATTTGTAATGAGCACACTTAAACTATACAAGACGCGAGTTTTCATCCTGATGGGAAGCCAGATAACGATTTTAGATTTTTAGGGTGAACTTCAAAATCTGAGGAACCGAAAATTTTTGATTTTTGTCACCTGAGGCTGAAACTGAAAACAACGGCCGAATTTGTAATGAGCACACTTAAACTATACAAGACGCGAGTTTTCATCCTGATGGGAAGCCAGATAACGATTTTAGATTTTTAGGGTGAACTTCAAAATCTGAGGAACCGAAAATTTTTGATTTTTGTTACCTGAGGCTGAAACTGAAAACAACGGCCGAATTTGTAATGAGCACACTTAAACTATACAAGACGCGAGTTTTCATCCTGATGGGAAGCCAGATAACGATTTTAGATTTTTAGGGTGAACTTCAAAATCTGAGGAACCGAAAATTTTTTTATTTTTGTTAGCTGAGGCTGAAACTGAAAACAACGGCCGGATTTGTAATGAACACACTTAAACTATACAATACGCGAGTTTTCATCCTGATGGGAAGCCAGATAACGACTTGAGATTTTTAGGGTGAACCTGAAGGTCTGAGGACATGAAAATTTTTGATTTTTGTTACCTGAGGACGAACCCGAAAACAACGGCCAGATTTGTAATAAACACACTTAAACTATACATTACGCGAGTTTTCATCCTGATGGGAAGCCAGATAACGATTTTAGATTTTTAGGGTGAACTTCAAAATCTGAGGAACCGAAAATTTTTGATTTTTGTTACCTGAGGCTGAAACTGAAAACAACGGCCGAATTTGTAATGAGCACACTTAAACTATACAATACTCGAGTCTTCATCCTGATGGGAAGCCAGAGAAAGATTTCAGATTTTTAGGGTGAACTTCAAAATCTGAGGAATCGAAAATTTTTGATTTTTGTTACCCGAGGCTGAAACTGAAAACAACGGCCGGATTTGTAATGAGCACACTTAAACTATACAATTCGCGAGTTTTCATCCTGATAGGAAGCCAGATAACGATTTTAGATTTTTAGGGTGAACTTGAAGATCTGAGGAACCGAAAATATTTGATTTTTGTTACCTGAGGCTGAAACTGAAAACAACGGCCGAATTTGTAATGAGCACACTTAAACTATACAAGACGCGAGTTTTCATCTTGATGGGAAGCCAGAGAAAGATTTCAGATTTTTAGGGTAAACCTCAAAATCTGAGGAACCGAAAATTTTTTATTTTTGCTACCTGAGGCTGAAACTGAAAACAACGGCCGAATTTGTAATGAGCACACTTAAACTATACAAGACGCGAGTTTTCATCTTGATGGGAAGCCAGAGAAAGATTTCAGATTTTTAGGGTGAACTTCAAAATCTGAGGAACCGAAAATATTTGATTTTTGTTACCTGAGGCTGAAACTGAAAACAACGGCCGGATTTGTAATGAGCACACTTAAGCTATACAATACGCGAGTTTTCATCCTGATGGGAAGCCAGATAACGATTTTAGATTTTTAGGGTGAACCTCAAAATCTGAGGAACCGAAAATATTTGATTTTTGTTACCTGAGGCTGAAACTGAAAACAACGGCCGAATTTGTAATGAGCACACTTAAACTATACAAGACGCGAGTTTTCATCTTGATGGGAAGCCAGAGAAAGATTTCAGATTTTTAGGGTGAACTTCAAAGTCTGAGGAACCGAAAATTTTTGATTTTTGTTAGCTGAGGCTGAAACTGAAAACAACGGCCGGATTTGTAATGAGCACACTTAAACTATACAATACGCGAGTTTTCATCCTGATGGGAAGCCAGATAACGATTTTAGATTTTTAGAGTGAACTTCAAAATCTGAGGAACCGAAAATATTTGATTTTTGTTACCTGAGGCTGAAACTGAAAACAACGGCCGAATTTGTATTAAATGATGAATTAAACTATACAAGACGCGAGTTTTCATCCTGATGGGAAGCCAGATAACGATTTTAGATTTTTAGGGTGAACTTCAAAATCTGAGGAACCGAAAATCTTTGATTTTTGTTACCTGAGGCTGAAACTGAAAACAACGGCCGAATTTGTAATGAGCACACTTAAACTATACAAGACGCGAGTTTTCATCCTGATGGGAAGCCAGATAACGATTTTAGATTTTTAGGGTGAACTTCAAAATCTGAGGAACCGAAAATTTTTGATTTTTGTTACCTGAGGCTGAAGCTGGAAACAACGGCCGAATTTGTAATGAGCACACTTAAACTATACAATACGCGAGTTTTCATCCTGATGGGAAGCCAGATAACGATTTTAGATTTTTAGGGTGAACTTCAAAATCTGAGTAACCGAAAATTTTTTTATTTTTGTTAGCTGAGGCTGAAACTGAAAACAACGGCCGGATTTGTAATGAGCACACTTAAACTATACAATACGCGAGTTTTCCTCCTGATGGGAAGCCAGATAACGACTTGAGATTTTTAGGGTGAACCTGAAGGTCTGAGGACATGAAAATTTTTGATTTTTGTTACCTGAGGACGAACCTGAAAACAACGGCCAGATTTGTAATAAGCACACTTAAACTATACATTACGCGAGTTTTCATCTTGATGGGAAGCCAGATAACGATTTTAGATTTTTAGTATGAACTTCAAGATCTGAGGAATCGAAAATTTTTGATTTTTGTTAGCTGAGGCTGAAACTGAAAACAACGGCCGGATTTGTAATGAGCACACTTAAACTATACAAGACGCGAGTTTTCATCCTGATGGGAAGCCAGATAACGATTTTAGATTTTTAGGGTGAACTTCAAAATCTGAGGAACCGAAAATTTTTGATTTTTGTTACCTGAGGCTGAAACTGAAAACAACGGGCGAATTTGTAATGAGCACACTTAAACTATACAAGACGCGAGTTTTCATCCTGATGGGAAGCCAGATAACGATTTTAGATTTTTGGGGTGAACTTCAAAATCCGAGGAACCGAAAATTTTTGATTTTTGTCACCTGAGGCTGAAACTGAAAACAACGGCCGAATTTGTAATGAGCACACTTAAACTATACAAGACGCGAGTTTTCATCCTGATGGGAAGCCAGATAACGATTTTAGATTTTTAGGGTGAACTTCAAAATCTGAGGAACCGAAAATTTTGGATTTTTGTTACCTGAGGCTGAAGCTGAAAACAACGGCCGAATTTGTAATGAGCACACTTAAACTATACAATACGCGAGTTTTCATCCTGATGGGAAGCCAGATAACGATTTTAGATTTTTAGGGTGAACTTCAAAATCTGAGTAACCGAAAATTTTTTTATTTTTGTTAGCTGAGGCTGAAACTGAAAACAACGGCCGGATTTGTAATGAGCACACTTAAACTATACAATACGCGAGTTTTCCTCCTGATGGGAAGCCAGATAACGACTTGAGATTTTTAGGGTGAACCTGAAAGTCTGAGGACATGAAAATTTTTGATTTTTGTTACCTGAGGACGAACCTGAAAACAACAGCCAGATTTGTAATCAGCACACTTAAACTATACATTACGCGAGTTTTCATCTTGATGGGAAGCCAGATAACGATTTTAGATTTTTAGGATGAACTTCAAGATCTGAGGAATCGAAAGCTTTTGATTTTTGTTAGCTGACGCTGAAACTGAAAACAACGGCCGGATTTGTAATGAGCACACTTAGACGCGAGTTTTCATCATGATGGGAAGCCAGATAACGATTTTAGATTTTTAGGGTGAACTTCAAAATCTGAGGAACCGAAAATATTTGATTTTTGTTACCTGAGGCTGAAACTGAAAACAACGGCCGGATTTGTAATGAGCACACTTAAGCTATACAATACGCGAGTTTTCGTCCTGATGGGAAGCCAGATAACGATTTTAGATTTTTAGAGTGAACTTCAAAATCTGAGGAACCGAAAATAGTTGATTTTTGTTACCTGAGGCTGAAACTGAAAACAACGGCCGGATTTGTAATAAGCACACTTAAGCTATACAATACGCGAGTTTTCATCCTGATGGGAAGCCAGATAACGATTTTAGATTTTTAGGGTGAACTTCAAAATCTGAGGAACCGAAAATTTTTGATTTTTGTTACCTGAGGCTGAAACTGAAAACAACGGCCGAATTTGTAATGAGCACACTTAAACTATACAAGACGCGAGTTTTCATCTTGATGGGAAGCCAGAGAAAGATTTCAGATTTTTAGGGTGAACTTCAAAATCTGAGGAACCGAAAATTTTTGATTTTTGTTAGCTGAGGCTGAAACTGAAAACAACGGCCGGATTTGTAATGAGCACACTTAAACTATACAATACGCGAGTTTTCATCCTGATGGGAAGCCAGATAACGATTTTAGATTTTTAGAGTGAACTTCAAAGTCTGAGGAACCGAAAATATTTGATTTTTGTTACCTGCGGCTGAAACTGAAAACAACGGCCGAATTTGTAATGAGCACACTTAAACTATACAAGACGCGAGTTTTCATCCTGATGGGAAGCCAGATAACGATTTTAGATTTTTAGGGTGAACTTCAAAATCTGAGGAACCGAAAATATTTGATTTTTGTTACCTGAGGCTGAAACTGAAAACAACGGCCGGATTTGTAATGAGCACACCTAAGCTATACAATACGCGAGTTTTCGTCCTGATGGGAAGCCAGATAACGATTTTAGATTTTTAGAGTGAACTTCAAAATCTGAGGAACCGAAAATAATTGATTTTTGTTACCTGAGGCTGAAACTGAAAACAACGGCCGGATTTGTAATGAGCACACTTAAGCTATACAATACGCGAGTTTTCATCCTGATGGGAAGCCAGATAACGATTTTAGATTTTTAGGGTGAACTTCAAAATCTGAGGAACCGAAAATTTTTGATTTTTGTTAGCTGAGGCTGAAACTGAAAACAACGGCAGAATTTGTAATGAGCACACTTAAACTATACAAGACGCGAGTTTTCATCTTGATGGGAAGCCAGAGAAAGATTTCAGATTTTTAGGGTGAACTTCAAAATCTGAGGAACCGAAAATATTTGATTTTTGTTACCTGAGGCTGAAACTGAAAACAACGGCCGGATTTGTAATGAGCACACTTAAGCTATACAATACGCGAGTTTTCATCCTGATGGGAAGCCAGATAACGATTTTAGATTTTTAGGGTGAACCTCAAAATCTGAGGAACCGAAAATATTTGATTTTTGTTACCTGAGGCTGAAACTGAAAACAACGGCCGAATTTGTAATGAGCACACTTAAGCTATACAAGACGCGAGTTTTCATCTTGATGGGAAGCCAGATAACGATTTTAGATTTTTAGAGTGAACTTCAAAATCTGAGGAACCGAAAATATTTGATTTTTGTTACCTGAGGCTGAAACTGAAAACAACGGCCGAATTTGTAATGAGCACACTTAAACTATACAATACGCGAGTTTTCATCCTGATGGGAAGCCAGATAACGATTTTAGATTTTTAGAGTGAACTTCAAAATCTGAGGAACCGAAAATATTTGATTTTTGTTACCTGAGGCTGAAACTGAAAACAACGGCCGAATTTGTAATGAGCACACTTAAACTATACAAGACGCGAGTTTTCATCTTGATGGGAAGCCAGAGAAAGATTTCAGATTTTTAGGGTGAACTTCAAAATCTGAGGAACCGAAAATATTTGATTTTTGTTACCTGAGGCTGAAACTGAAAACAACGGCCGGATTTGTAATGAGCACACTTAAGCTATACAATACGCGAGTTTTCATCCTGATGGGAAGCCAGATAACGATTTTAGATTTTTAGGGTGAACCTCAAAATCTGAGGAACCGAAAATATTTGATTTTTGTTACCTGAGGCTGAAACTGAAAACAACGGCCGAATTTGTAATGAGCACACTTAAACTATACAATACGCGAGTTTTCATCCTGATGGGAAGCCAGATAACGATTTTAGATTTTTAGAGTGAACTTCAAAATCTGAGGAACCGAAAATATTTGATTTTTGTTACCTGAGGCTGAAACTGAAAACAACGGCCGAATTTGTAATGAGCACACTTAAACTATACAAGACGCGAGTTTTCATCTTGATGGGAAGCCAGAGAAAGATTTCAGATTTTTAGGGTGAACTTCAAAATCTGAGGAACCGAAAATATTTGATTTTTGTTACCTGAGGCTGAAACTGAAAACAACGGCCGGATTTGTAATGAGCACACTTAAGCTATACAATAAGCGAGTTTTCATCCTGATGGGAAGCCAGATAACGATTTTAGATTTTTAGGGTGAACCTCAAAATCTGAGGAACCGAAAATATTTGATTTTTGTTACCTGAGGCTGAAACTGAAAACAACGGCCGAATTTGTAATGAGCACACTTAAACTATACAAGACGCGAGTTTTCATCTTGATGGGAAGCCAGAGAAAGATTTCAGATTTTTAGGGTGAACTTCAAAATCTGAGGAACCGAAAATTTTTGATTTTTGTTAGCTGAGGCTGAAACTGAAAACAACGGCCGGATTTGTAATGAGCACACTTAAACTATACAATACGCGAGTTTTCATCCTGATGGGAAGCCAGATAGCGATTTTAGATTTTTAGAGTGAACTTCAAAATCTGAGGAACCGAAAATATTTGATTTTTGTTACCTGAGGCTGAAACTGAAAACAACGGCCGAATTTGTAATGAGCACACTTAAACTATACAAGACGCGAGTTTTCATCCTGATGGGAAGCCAGATAACGATTTTAGATTTTTAGGGTGAACTTCAAAATCTGAGGAACCGAAAATTTTTGATTTCTGTCACCTGAGGCTGAAACTGAAAACAACGGCCGAATTTGTAATGAGCACACTTAAACTATACAAGACGCGAGTTTTCATCCTGATGGGAAGCCAGATAACGATTTTAGATTTTTAGGGTGAACTTCAAAATCTGAGGAACCGAAAATTTTTGATTTTTGTTACCTGAGGCTGAAACTGAAAACAACGGCCGAATTTGTAATGAGCACACTTAAACTATACAAGACGCGAGTTTTCATCCTGATGGGAAGCCAGATAACGATTTTAGATTTTTAGGGTGAACTTCAAAATCTGAGGAACCGAAAATTTTTTTATTTTTGTTAGCTGAGGCTGAAACTGAAAACAACGGCCGGATTTGTAATGAACACACTTAAACTATACAATACGCGAGTTTTCATCCTGATGGGAAGCCAGATAACGACTTGAGATTTTTAGGGTGAACCTGAAGGTCTGAGGACATGAAAATTTTTGATTTTTGTTACCTGAGGACGAACCCGAAAACAACGGCCAGATTTGTAATAAACACACTTAAACTATACATTACGCGAGTTTTCATCCTGATGGGAAGCCAGATAACGATTTTAGATTTTTAGGGTGAACTTCAAAATCTGAGGAACCGAAAATTTTTGATTTTTGTTACCTGAGGCTGAAACTGAAAACAACGGCCGAATTTGTAATGAGCACACTTAAACTATACAATACTCGAGTCTTCATCCTGATGGGAAGCCAGAGAAAGATTTCAGATTTTTAGGGTGAACTTCAAAATCTGAGGAATCGAAAATTTTTGATTTTTGTTACCCGAGGCTGAAACTGAAAACAACGGCCGGATTTGTAATGAGCACACTTAAACTATACAATTCGCGAGTTTTCATCCTGATAGGAAGCCAGATAACGATTTTAGATTTTTAGGGTGAACTTCAAAATCTGAGGAACCGAAAATTTTTTATTTTTGTTAGCTGAGGCTGAAACTGAAAACAACGGCCGGATTTGTAATAAGCACACTTAACATATACATTACGCTAGTTTTCATCCTGATGGGAAGCCAGATAACGATTTTAGATTTTTAGGGTGAACTTCTAAATCTGAGGACCTGAAAATTTTTAATCTTTGTTACCTGAGGCTGAAACTGAAAACAACGGCCAGATTTGTAATAACCACACTTAAGCTATACGCTACGCGAGTTTTCATCCTGATGGGAAGCCAGATAACGATTTTAGATTTTTAGGGTGAACTTGAAGATCTGAGGACCTGAAAATTTTTGATTTTTGTTACCTGAGGATGAAACTGAAAACAACGGCCGAATTTGTAATGAGCACACTTAAACTATACGTTACGCGAGTTTTCGTCCTGAAGGGAAGCCAGATAACGATTTTAGATTTTTAGGGTGAACTTCTAAATCTGAGGACCTGAAAATTTTTAATTTTTGTTACCTGAGGCTGAAACTGAAAACAACGGCCGGATTTGTAATAAGCACACTTAAACTATACGTTACGCGAGTTTTCGTCCTGAAGGGAAGCCAGATAACGATTTTAGATTTTTAGGGTGAACTTGAAGATCTGAGGACCTGAAAATTTTTGATTTTTGTTACCTGAGGATGAAACTGAAAACAACGGCCGGATTTGTAATAAGCACACTTAAAATATACATTACGCGAGTTTTCATCCTGATGGGAAGCCAGATAACGATTTTAGATTTTTAGGGTGAACTTGAAGATCTGAGGACCTGAAAATTTATGATTTTTGTTACCTGAGGATGAAACTGAAAACAACGGCCGAATTTGTAATAAGCACACTTAAACTATACGTTACGAGAGTTTTCGTCCTGAAGGGAAGCCAGATAACGATTTTAGATTTTTAGGGTGAACTTGAAGATCTGAGGACCTGAAAATTTTTGATTTTTGTTACCTGAGGATGAAACTGAAAACAACGGCCGGATTTGTAATAAGCACACTTAAAATATACATTACGCGAGTTTTCATCCTGATGGGAAGCCAGATAACGATTTTAGATTTTTAGGGTGAACTTGAAGATCTGAGGACCTGAAAATTTATGATTTTTGTTACCTGAGGATGAAACTGAAAACAACGGCCGAATTTGTAATAAGCACACTTAAACTATACGTTACGCGAGTTTTCGTCCTGAAGGGAAGCCAGATAACGATTTTAGATTTTTAGGGTGAACTTGAAAATCTGAGGACCTGAAAATTTTTAATCTTTGTTACCTGAGGCTGAAACTGAAAACAACGGCCGGACTTGTAATAACCACACTTAAACTATACGCTACGCGAGTTTTCTTCCTGATGGGAAGCCAGATAACGATTTTAGATTTTTGGGGTGAACTTGAAGATCTGAGGACCTGAAAATTTTTGATTTTTGTTACCTGAAGATGAAACTGAAAACAACGGCCAGATTTGTAATACGCACACTTAAGCTATGCGTTACGCGAGTTTACATCCTGATGGGAAGCCAGATAACGATTTTAGATTTTTAGGGTGAACTTGAAGATCTGAGGTCCTGAAAATTTTTGTTTTTTGTTACCTGAGGATGAAACTGAAAACAACGGCCGAATTTGTAATAAGCACACTTAAACTATGCGTTACGCGAGTTTACATCCTGAAGGGAAGCCAGATAACGATTTTAGATTTTTAGGGTGAACTTGAAAATCTGAGGACCTGAAAATTTTTAATTTTTGTTGCCTGAGGCTGAAACTGAAAACAACGGCCGGATTTGTAATAAGCACACTTAAACTATACGTTACGCGAGTTTTCGTCCTGAAGGGAAGCCAGATAACGATTTTAGATTTTTAGGGTGAACTTGAAGATCTGAGGACCTGAAAATTTTTGATTTTTGTTACCTGAAGATGAAACTGAAAACAACGGCCGGATTTGTAATACGCACACTTAAACTATGCGTTACGCGAGTTTACATCCTGATGGGAAGCCAGATAACGATTTTAGATTTTTAGGGTGAACTTGAAGATCTGAGGTCCTGAAAATTTTTGATTTTTGTTACCTGAGGATGAAACTGAAAACAACGGCCGAATTTGTAATAAGCACACTAAAACTATGCGTTACGCGAGTTTGCATCCTGATGGTAAGCCAGATAACGATTTTAGATTTTTAGGGTGAACTTGAAGATCTGAGGTCCTGAAAATCTTTGATTTTTGTTACCTGAGGATGAAACTGGAAACAACGGCCGAATTTGTAATAAGCACACTTAAACTATACGTTACGCGAGTTTTCGTCCTGAAGGGAAGCCAGATAACGATTTTAGATTTTTAGGGTGAACTTGAAGATCTGAGGACCTGAAAATTTTTGATTTTTGTTACCTGAGGATGAAACTGAAAACAACGGCCGGATTTGTAATAAGCACACTTAAAATATACATTACGCGAGTTTTCATCCTGATGGGAAGCCAGATAACGATTTTAGATTTTTAGGGTGAACTTGAAGATCTGAGGACCTGAAAATTTATGATTTTTGTTACCTGAGGATGAAACTGAAAACAACGGCCGAATTTGTAATAAGCACACTTAAACTATACGTTACGAGAGTTTTCGTCCTGAAGGGAAGCCAGATAACGATTTTAGATTTTTAGGGTGAACTTGAAGATCTGAGGACCTGAAAATTTTTGATTTTTGTTACCTGAGGATGAAACTGAAAACAACGGCCGGATTTGTAATAAGCACACTTAAAATATACATTACGCGAGTTTTCATCCTGATGGGAAGCCAGATGACGATTTTAGATTTTTAGGGTGAACTTGAAGATCTGAGGACCTGAAAATTTTTGATTTTTGTTACCTGAGGATGAAACTGAAAACAACGGCCGAATTTGTAATAAGCACACTTAAAATATACATTACGCGAGTTTTCATCCTGATGGGAAGCCAGATGACGATTTTAGATTTTTAGGGTGAACTTGAAGATCTGAGGACCTGAAAATTTTTTATTTTTGTTAGCTGAGGCTGAAACTGAAAACAACGGCCGGATTTGTAATAAGCACACTTAACATATACATTACGCTAGTTTTCATCCTGATGGGAAGCCAGATAACGATTTTAGATTTTTAGGGTGAACTTCTAAATCTGAGGACCTGAAAATTTTTAATCTTTGTTACCTGAGGCTGAAACTGAAAACAACGGCCAGATTTGTAATAACCACACTTAAGCTATACGCTACGCGAGTTTTCATCCTGATGGGAAGCCAGATAACGATTTTAGATTTTTAGGGTGAACTTGAAGATCTGAGGACCTGAAAATTTTTGATTTTTGTTACCTGAGGATGAAACTGAAAACAACGGCCGAATTTGTAATAAGCACACTTAAACTATACGTTACGCGAGTTTTCGTCCTGAAGGGAAGCCAGATAACGATTTTAGATTTTTAGGGTGAACTTCTAAATCTGAGGACCTGAAAATTTTTAATTTTTGTTACCTGAGGCTGAAACTGAAAACAACGGCCGGATTTGTAATAAGCACACTTAAACTATACGTTACGCGAGTTTTCGTCCTGAAGGGAAGCCAGATAACGATTTTAGATTTTTAGGGTGAACTTGAAGATCTGAGGACCTGAAAATTTTTGATTTTTGTTACCTGAGGATGAAACTGAAAACAACGGCCGGATTTGTAATAAGCACACTTAAAATATACATTACGCGAGTTTTCATCCTGATGGGAAGCCAGATAACGATGTTAGATTTTTAGGGTGAACTTGAAGATCTGAGGACCTGAAAATTTATGATTTTTGTTACCTGAGGATGAAACTGAAAACAACGGCCGAATTTGTAATAAGCACACTTAAACTATACGTTACGAGAGTTTTCGTCCTGAAGGGAAGCCAGATAACGATTTTAGATTTTTAGGGTGAACTTGAAGATCTGAGGACCTGAAAATTTTTGATTTTTGTTACCTGAGGATGAAACTGAAAACAACGGCCGGATTTGTAATAAGCACACTTAAAATATACATTACGCGAGTTTTCATCCTGATGGGAAGCCAGATAACGATTTTAGATTTTTAGGGTGAACTTGAAGATCTGAGGACCTGAAAATTTATGATTTTTGTTACCTGAGGATGAAACTGAAAACAACGGCCGAATTTGTAATAAGCACACTTAAACTATACGTTACGCGAGTTTTCGTCCTGAAGGGAAGCCAGATAACGATTTTAGATTTTTAGGGTGAACTTGAAAATCTGAGGACCTGAAAATTTTTAATCTTTGTTACCTGAGGCTGAAACTGAAAACAACGGCCGGACTTGTAATAACCACACTTAAACTATACGCTACGCGAGTTTTCTTCCTGATGGGAAGCCAGATAACGATTTTAGATTTTTGGGGTGAACTTGAAGATCTGAGGACCTGAAAATTTTTGATTTTTGTTACCTGAAGATGAAACTGAAAACAACGGCCAGATTTGTAATACGCACACTTAAGCTATGCGTTACGCGAGTTTACATCCTGATGGGAAGCCAGATAACGATTTTAGATTTTTAGGGTGAACTTGAAGATCTGAGGTCCTGAAAATTTTTGTTTTTTGTTACCTGAGGATGAAACTGAAAACAACGGCCGAATTTGTAATAAGCACACTTAAACTATGCGTTACGCGAGTTTACATCCTGAAGGGAAGCCAGATAACGATTTTAGATTTTTAGGGTGAACTTGAAAATCTGAGGACCTGAAAATTTTTAATTTTTGTTGCCTGAGGCTGAAACTGAAAACAACGGCCGGATTTGTAATAAGCACACTTAAACTATACGTTACGCGAGTTTTCGTCCTGAAGGGAAGCCAGATAACGATTTTAGATTTTTAGGGTGAACTTGAAGATCTGAGGACCTGAAAATTTTTGATTTTTGTTACCTGAAGATGAAACTGAAAACAACGGCCGGATTTGTAATACGCACACTTAAACTATGCGTTACGCGAGTTTACATCCTGATGGGAAGCCAGATAACGATTTTAGATTTTTAGGGTGAACTTGAAGATCTGGGGTCCTGAAAATTTTTGATTTTTGTTACCTGAGGATGAAACTGAAAACAACGGCCGAATTTGTAATAAGCACACTAAAACTATGCGTTACGCGAGTTTGCATCCTGATGGTAAGCCAGATAACGATTTTAGATTTTTAGGGTGAACTTGAAGATCTGAGGTCCTGAAAATCTTTGATTTTTGTTACCTGAGGATGAAACTGGAAACAACGGCCGAATTTGTAATAAGCACACTTAAACTATACGTTACGCGAGTTTTCGTCCTGAAGGGAAGCCAGATAACGATTTTAGATTTTTAGGGTGAACTTGAAGATCTGAGGACCTGAAAATTTTTGATTTTTGTTACCTGAGGATGAAACTGAAAACAACGGCCGGATTTGTAATAAGCACACTTAAAATATACATTACGCGAGTTTTCATCCTGATGGGAAGCCAGATAACGATTTTAGATTTTTAGGGTGAACTTGAAGATCTGAGGACCTGAAAATTTATGATTTTTGTTACCTGAGGATGAAACTGAAAACAACGGCCGAATTTGTAATAAGCACACTTAAACTATACGTTACGAGAGTTTTCGTCCTGAAGGGAAGCCAGATAACGATTTTAGATTTTTAGGGTGAACTTGAAGATCTGAGGACCTGAAAATTTTTGATTTTTGTTACCTGAGGATGAAACTGAAAACAACGGCCGGATTTGTAATAAGCACACTTAAAATATACATTACGCGAGTTTTCATCCTGATGGGAAGCCAGATGACGATTTTAGATTTTTAGGGTGAACTTGAAGATCTGAGGACCTGAAAATTTTTGATTTTTGTTACCTGAGGATGAAACTGAAAACAACGGCCGAATTTGTAATAAGCACACTTAAACTATACGTTACGCGAGTTTTCGTCCTGAAGGGAAGCCAAATAACGATTTTAGATTTTTAGGGTGAACTTCTAAATCTGAGGACCTGAAAATTTTTAATTTTTGTTACCCGAGGCTGAAACTGAAAACAACGGCCGGATTTGTAATAAGCACACTTAAACTATACGTTACGCGAGTTTTCGTCCTGAAGGGAAGCCAGATAACGATTTTAGATTTTTAGGGTGAACTTGAAAATCTGAGGACCTGAAAATTTTTAATCTTTGTTACCTGAGGCTGAAACTGAAAACAACGGCAGGATTTGTAATAAGCACACTTAAACTATACGTTACGCGAGTTTTCGTCCTGAAGGGAAGCCAGATAACGATTTTAGATTTTTAGGGTGAACTTGAAGATCTGAGGACCTGAAAATTTTTGATTTTTGTTACCTGAGGATGAAACTGAAAACAACGGCCGAATTTGTAATAAGCACACTTAAACTATACGTTACGCGAGTTTTCGTCCTGAAGGGAAGCCAGATAACGATTTTAGATTTTTAGGGTGAACTTGAAAATCTGAGGACCTGAAAATTTTTAATTTTTGTTACCTGAGGCTGAAACTGAAAACAACGGCCGGATTTGTAATAAGCACACTTAAACTATACGTTACGCGAGTTTTCGTCCTGAAGGGAAGCCAGATAACGATTTTAGATTTTTAGGGTGAACTTGAAGATCTGAGGACCTGAAAATTTTTGATTTTTGTTACCTGAAGATGAAACTGAAAACAACGGCCGGATTTGTAATACGCACACTTAAACTATGCGTTACGCGAGTTTACATCCTGATGGGAAGCCAGATAACGATTTTAGATTTTTAGGGTGAACTTGAAGATCTGAGGTCCTGAAAATTTTTGATTTTTGTTACCTGAGGATGAAACTGAAAACAACGGCCGAATTTGTAATAAGCACACTTAAACTGTACGTTACGCGAGTTTTCATCCTGATGGGAAGCCAGATAACGATTTTAGATTTTCAGGGTGAACTTGAAGATCTGAGGACCTGAAAATTTTTGATTTTTGTTACCTGAGGATGAAACTGTAAACAACTGCCGAATTTGTAATGAGCACACTTAAACTATACGTTCCGCAAGTTTTCATCCTGATGGGAAGCCAGATAACGATCTTAGATTTTTAGGGTGAACTTCAAAATCCGAGCAACCGAAAATGTTTGACTTTTGTTACCTGAAACTGAAAACAACGACCAGATTTGTAATAAGCACACTTAAGCTATACGTTACGCGAGTTTTCATCCTGATGGGAAGCCAGATCACGATTTTAGATTTTTAGGGTGAACTTGAAAATCTGAGGACCTGAAATTTTTTGATTTTTGTTACCTGAGGCTGAAACTGAAAACAACGGCCGGATTTGTAATAAGCACACTTAAACTATACATTACGCGAGTTTTCATCCTGATGGGAAGCCAGATAACGATTTTAGATTTTTAGTGTGAACTTCTAAATCTGAGGACCTGAAAATTTTTAATTTTTGTTACCTGAGGCTGAAACTGAAAACAACGGCCGGATTTGTAATAAGCACACTTAAATTATACGTTACGCGAGTTTTCGTCCTGAAGGGAAGCCAGATAACGATTTTAGATTTTTAGGGTGAACTTGAAGATCTGAGGACCTGAAAATTTTTGATTTTTGTTACCTTAGGATGAAACTGAAAACAACGGCCGGATTTGTAATAAACACACTTAAAATATACATTACGCGAGTTTTCATCCTGATGGGAAGCCAGATAACGATTTTAGATTTTTAGGGTGAACTTGAAGATCTGAGGACCTGAAAATTTATGATTTTTGTTACCTGAGGATGAAACTGAAAACAACGGCCGAATTTGTAATAAGCACACTTAAACTATACGTTACGAGAGTTTTCGTCCTGAAGGGAAGCCAGATAACGATTTTAGATTTTTAGGGTGAACTTGAAGATCTGAGGACCTGAAAATTTTTGATTTTTGTTACCTGAGGATGAAACTGAAAACAACGGCCGGATTTGTAATAAGCACACTTAAAATATACATTACGCGAGTTTTCATCCTGATGGGAAGCCAGATGACGATTTTAGATTTTTAGGGTGAACTTGAAGATCTGAGGACCTGAAAATTTTTGATTTTTGTTACCTGAGGATGAAACTGAAAACAACGGCCGAATTTGTAATAAGCACACCTAAACTATACGTTACGCGAGTTTTCATCCTGAAGGGAAGCCAAATAACGATTTTAGATTTTTAGGGTGAACTTCTAAATCTGAGGACCTGAAAATTTTTAATTTTTGTTACCTGAGGCTGAAACTGAAAACAACGGCCGGATTTGTAATAAGCACACTTAAACTATACGTTACGCGAGTTTTCGTCCTGAAGGGAAGCCAGATAACGATTTTAGATTTTTAGGGTGAACTTGAAAATCTGAGGACCTGAAAATTTTTGATTTTTGTTACCTGAGGATGAAACTGAAAACAACGGCCGGATTTGTAATAAGCACACTTAAATTATACGCTACGCGAGTTTTCATCCTGATGGGAAGCCAGATAACGATTTTAGATTTTTAGGGTGAACTTGAAGATCTGAGGACCTGAAAATTTTTGATTTTTGTTACCTGAGGATGAAACTGAAAACAACGGCCGAATTTGTAATAAGCACACTTAAACTATACGTTACGCGAGTTTTCGTCCTGAAGGGAAGCCAGATAACGATTTTAGATTTTTAGGGTGAACTTGAAAATCTGAGGACCTGAAAATTTTTGATTTTTGTTACCTGAGGATGAAACTGAAAACAACGGCCGGATTTGTAATAAGCACACTTAAATTATACGCTACGCGAGTTTTCATCCTGATGGGAAGCCAGATAACGATTTTAGATTTTTAGGGTGAACTTGAAGATCTGAGGACCTGAAAATCTTTGATTTTTGTTACCTGAGGATGAAACTGAAAACAACGGCCGAATTTGTAATGAGCACACTTAAACTATACGTTCCGCGAGTTTTCATCCTGATGGGAAGCCAGATAACGATCTTAGATTTTTAGGGTGAACTTCAAAATCCGAGCAACCGAAAATGTTTGACTTTTGTTACCTGAAACTGAAAACAACGACCAGATTTGTAATAAGCACACTTAAGCTATACGTTACGCGAGTTTTCATCCTGATGGGAAGCCAGATCACGATTTTAGATTTTTAGGGTGAACTTGAAAATCTGAGGACCTGAAATTTTTTGATTTTTGTTACCTGAGGCTGAAACTGAAAACAACGGCCGGATTTGTAATAAGCACACTTAAACTATACATTACGCGAGTTTTCATCCTGATGGGAAGCCAGATAACGATTTTAGATTTTTAGGGTGAACTTGAAAATCTGAGGACCTGAAAATTTTTGATTTTTGCTACCTGAGGCTGAAACTGAAAACAGCGGCCGGATTTGTAATAAGCACACTTAAACTATACGTTAGCGAGTTTTCATCCTGATGGGGAGCCAGATAACGATTTCAGATTTTTAGGGCGAACCTGAAGATCTGAGGAACTGAAAATTTTTTATTTTTGTTACCTGAGGATGAAACTGAAAACAACGACCAGATTTGTAATAAGCACACTTAAACTATATGCTACGAGAGTTTTCATCCTGATGGGAAGCCGGATAACGATTTTAGATTTTTAGGGTGAACTTGAAAATCTGAGGATCTGAAAATTTTTGACTTTTGTTACCTCAGGCTGAAACTGAAAACAACGGCCGGATTTGTAGTAAGCACACTTAAACTATACATTACGCGAATTTTCATCCTGATGGGAAGCCAGACGAAGATTTTGGATTTTTAGGATGAACTTCAAAATCTGATTAACCGAAAATTCTTGATTTTTGTTAACTCAGGCTAAAACTGAAAACAACGGCCGGATTTGTAATGAGCACACTTAAGCTATACGTTACGCGAGTTTTCATCGTAATGGGAAGCCAGATAACGATTTTAGATTTTTAGGGTGAACCTGAAAATCTGAGGACCTGAAAATTTTTATTTTTGTTACCTGAGACTGAAACTGAAAACAACGACCAGATTTGTAATAAGCACACTTAAACTATATGCTACGCGAGTTTTCATTCTGATGGGGAGCCAGATAACGATTTTAGGTCTTTAGGGTGAACTTCAAAATCTGAGGAACCGAAAATTTTTGGTCTTTGTTACCTGAGGCTGAAACTGAAAACAACGGCCGGATTTGTAATGAGCACACTTAAACTATACAATACGCGAGTTTTCATCCTGATGGGGAGCCAGATAACGATTTTAGATTTTTAGGGTGAACTTGAGAATTTGAGGACCTGAACATTTTTGATTTTTGTTACCTGAGGCTGAAACTGAAAACAACGGCCGGATTTGTAATAAGCACACTTAAATAATACATTACGCGAGTTTTCATCCTTATGGGAAGCCAGATAAAGGTTTTAGATTTTTAGGGTGAACTTCAAAATCTGAGGAACCGAAGATTTTTTATTTTTGTTACCTGAGGCTGAAACTGAAAACAACGGCCGGACTTGTAATAAGCACACTTAAACTATACGTTACGCGAGTTTTCATCCTGATGGGAAGCCAGATAACGATTTTAGATTTTTAGGGTGAACTTCAAAATCTGAGGAACCGAAAATTTTTGATTTTTGTTACCTGAGGCTGAAACTGAAAACAACAACCGGATTTGTAATAAGCACACTTAAGCTAGGTATTATATTGTGGCAGGTTCTCAGCATATGAAGTGAAGGGGACGTAGTGAGTCTTACTGAAATTTATAGTAAGTGCTCAAACCAGTCCTTAATTGTTAGAAAATCTTTCTCAATGACATCTTTCAATAAACTCCGCTATATTAGAAAATGTATGTTAGAAAATACCGGTCCAAGAACAGTTCCCTGAGGAAGGACACATAGAGCGGCCTGTCGCAGGAAGAATTGTGGTGGGAGAGATTGTGTACCATAGCTGCGGCGTAGTCTCCTAGACTCAAGGGTCTATGCTGTAACAGCATGGTTAAACTTAACGTACGGTTAAAATAGCTAACGCCCATTATAACCCTCATATGTGTTACATAGTATGTATAACAGAGAGCTGGTTAAAATTATAACTACCGGTAATTAAAATTGGCAGTTTAGTTGAACGGCAGCTTGCTGCGATCTACGTGTTGAACAGTTGCTCTGGTGGAAGGCCGCCTTAACGGCCAACGGCAACGGAAAGTTTATGAATCGGCCTTAAAGGAGACCTTAGTCGTGTTACCCTGCGGCTGCCGTGGAGAGGTATTTCGATATTGTTCCTGCCGAAATGCGGGCGATATTACTTGCCTAATTGAACCGTCTATAACGTTCAAATGCGTCTCTGTTAAAGACCCTCGCTGGCTGCGACACAACGGTGGCATTTCCGTGCTCGGAAAATTAGTGCCAGCTACACTGCAGCTCTGACAATGCTAATGGCTCGGCAGGTAAATAAATCAGTCGCACAGAAGTGAAACGTGATCCACACACAAGCCAAGCCAAGTTGCTGAGCTCAGTTAAGTGAGCGAAAGATAATACAGCGCATTCACAATATCGAATTTAGAAGAGCTTGGTTAGGAACTGGTAGGCTTTAGATATCCAAAAATTTCCTAGCGATTTTACATTTTTGGTATAGAGGACGGTCAAATATGTCACTTTCGATAAAAAAATTCTTGGCATTTTCACCAAAAAGTTTTTATAAAAACACTGATTTTCACCATATATCGAAACCAAACAACAGCACAAAACAACCAAAACCATGACAGAACGGCAAAGTTATGATATGGCACGGAATGTGTTAGCACCCATCGTCCACTCAGATTTTCCGACGTTGCCACATTTTGCTAAGACGCCATCAGCAGAAAAGGCTCATGACGTAATTTTGTGAATACAAGAAAGTTTTAAGGCCTTTACGGAAACACTGATCTGGATCGGGATAGCTCAGTTATATGTCAAACAGCTGTCAAGTGGCATTTATGATTCCATGCATTTAACGGACATTGAACAACGAAAAAGTTGGTTTAACAATAAAACACAGACGGTAAAATAAAGCAGCTACTGATCGCAATAACTTGCTGTACAAGAGTGAACTACCCTATTTCTGGCAGATCCCAGATCACTTTCCGAACGTCAGGATCAGTGATCCAACTGATCGGTTTAACCCGATCACAGTTTCCGTAAAGTATTCAAATACCACCCTCCCCAACCCCAATTATGGCACGCCCTCTCCAAAACCCCTAATAGTTGAACTCTTAGGTATTATACATATATTTTATTATCATTCAATTTCCCATTAATATATAGACTGCTATGATGTTTGTGCATTTTTATTCATATTTATAAGTCTATTCCGCTGTTATTCCCGAGTAGTGGTATAACACATTGGACTCCATTCATTCGGCAGGCATCAATATTAGTGAGATGTGGCAACGTCGCAGAATTTGAGTGGACGATAGGTGCTAACACGTTCCGTGTCATATCATAACTTTGCCTTTCTGTCGTGGTTTTGGTTGTTTTGCGTTGTTGTTTGGTTTCGATATATGGTGAAAATCGGCGTCTTAAAAAAAATTTTTTGGGTGAAAATGTGAAAATGCCAAGAATTTTTTTGTCGACAGTGACACACTAGACCGTCCTCTATACGAAAAAAATTAAAACGCAAGGAAATTTTCGGATACCTAAAGCCTACCAGTCCCGCTTGGTTATAAAACCCAAAGTGGGAGTATGCTACAGTTTTGAAATATTTTATGCACAGTGTTAATTAATCAGATGTTTAACATGAAAAAAATGTGTGGGTAAGGCCCTGTTGTATTTTCACATTCAGACATGTGTAATGATTCTCATGTCTGAAGTATATGTATATGGGCATTAGTAAAGTTCCACAACCCTAACTATATTTGAGTTGATCGAGCATAATGTACGCCACTGTCCTGTCCAAAACCATTGAACAAATTAATAGCAAAAATTGAATAGTCTTAGAAATGCAATAATTTTACTTTTTAGCGGACGTGAGTATAACGACTGTACTGCAAGAAGTGGTCGGGGAAAATAAACAAATCTATAAAGTTTCAATATTTACTAAACTAAAAGCAAATGACGAAAAATAAAAAACGTTTATGAATGGTAACAATGATGGTAATTATTGATGGTTGAAACAGACGTGAACAATATAAAAAAGTGGCGAGGTATAACGAATCAATTTAGCACAATTTTGCGCAGCAGTTTGAAAAAATACAAAAAAATATATACATATATAAAAATCTACAATTACAAAAATTGAAAGAACGGCGATGTTGCTGAATATGTTTTCAATACAACAATAAAACATCTCTTCCTCACCGAACTCACTGCTGCTTCTTCTTCTTTCAGTACCATCTCCTCAGCGGAGGTTGGTGGCCATCATTTTGAACTCTTCTCTGTCGGGCTAAACGAATGATTGTGCAGGCCTCTCTTATATTAAACCACTGGCGTAAGTTCCGAAGCCAGGAGAACTTTTTTCGCCCGATCCCTCGTCGTCCTTCGATCTTTCCCTCAACGATCAGTTGTAACAACTCGTACTTACTATTTCTAAAAATATGGCCAAAATATGCTGCTTTTCTTCATTTTATTGTGATTAAAAGTTTCTGTTCTTTATTCATTCCCTCCAGTACCCTAGTGTTTGTTACCCGCTCGGTCCATGATATCCTTAATATGCGTCTGTATAGCCACATCTCAAAAGAGTCCAAACGTGACATGGTCCGAGCTTTTAATGTCCATCCCTCAACTCCGTATAATAATGTGGACAGTACATAGCATTTTGTTGCTCGCCATCGAGTAGTCAAACTTAAATCTCGGGTGCAGATATCGTTTTCATTTTGAAAAAATTATTTCTAGCCATTTCGATTCTGCTTCTAATCTCTTCATCAGGATCCCATTTATCATTTAGCCAGCATCCCAAATATTTGAATCGGTTTACACTTTCTTCCTGATTGTCTATTTCTATTCTTACATTATTAATATTTAATCTAGTGATGACCATGAATTTTGTTTTCTTTATGTTTATTTTGAGACCATAAGATTGGCTTACATTGTTGACTCTGTTCACTATGTACTGTAAATCCTTCTCATCGCTAGCTAGGAGTACCGTATCGTCAGCATACCGGATGTTGTTAATGTATTTGCCATTCACTTTTATTCCCATTTCCACACCTTCCAAAGATTCTTGGAATAAGGAGTATAAGTTGAATAGCAATGGCGACAATATGCATTGCTGTCTGACGCCTTTGAAAATTCGTATATCTGATGTTGCTGCTTGCGACTGCTGCTAGGGTGTACATTGGGGAGGTGTACAGACGCTGGGGTAGTTCAGCAACCTGTCCAGGGTGTTCCCCCATAAACCCAAAGGGAGACACCAGGTATAAACATGCTCCCAAGAAAATGGAGACAATGAGGCCTCCAAGACACTGCAGACGCTCCTAAGAGACTCCTAATCCACTGCTAAGATACTCCCCAAGATTCGTCCTAAGACACTAAAATTCGTCCTAAGAAGACACGGTGATTAGTTCTAAGAAGACACTGAGATTCGTCCTACGAAAACACTGCCTGAAAAGACCGACAGGGCTAATGTAAATCACACTGTATTATTATTATTATTCTTAAATAAACGGCGTATAGCCACGGAAACAAAAAATGGCATTCGACAAAGAATTATATTTTACTGCAAGACAAAACTAAATAGAATGAAAAGAAGTTACTTAGAGCTTTACACCATTACTTGCGGTAAAACTGAATTCAGAAGTTAATATACTGCAGGTAAACGAATAGCTAATAGTGTAGTACGAAAAGAGTACAGTGAACAAAAAAAATGGCGTAATTGAATCTAAACTATTAGGAAATGTGCAACTGTGGAAAAAGTATTCTAAGATCGTGTACTCACCATGTGGAAAATATCCTACCCTAACGCACTACTCCATGGTGTCACTTAATAAATTCTCACTTAAAAATGTAGCGAGAACCGCTTTAGTGGCCGCCATGATGGCGGACCGAACGACGACGTCCCCCAATCTCCTCAAGGAAGCGGACGACGCGACGCCGGTGTCTATTCGTTGGTGGAAAGTCAACCTGCACGGTACATCTGCACTCATTCGCAATTGCTGAAAATAGACAGCCGCCTTAAGGCCGATTCACACATACGGTACTGTGCACCGACTGTGTTGATTTGAACTGAATCGGTCATCCAAATTTTTCATTGGAATGTATTGGATTGACTGTTTTTAATTCAGACATACAGGTCTAGGCGCAGACCGTGCTCCGACTGTGCTGCTTCCGACCGCTCTGAAAGTGATTTCTCAAGGTTACGGTCCGACACGGTAGGAGCGTGGCATGTGCACAACCGCCCTAGTGTGAACTCTTGATTTCCGATTTGTCATTATACAATTCGTACAGGAGCACCCTGTTCTTAGCATTTCAAGAAAATTCTTTTATTGAGGTTAATAGACGAAAAAAAATGCCTGTTAATGAAGATTGTTTGATTATCTACGTGCAAGAGCATGAATATTTATACGATTTAAAGATCACGACAATAATCTAGTAAAAGACAATATGTGGAGAGAAATTGCGAATAATTTGAAGAACAAATTGTTCTGGATCGTCTTTGAGGCGAGAAAATGCCGTGTGAAATTCTCCTTCTTCCTCATTAGCTCTCCACAAAGGGTTAATCCAAATCTTTCTCCTTTTTTGTTTTGTTCCTCTTCCATCAACACTAGATACGTTCCGCACGCTATAATTACGTCCTCCTCTGTTCGATCCATACCGCCAACTGACGGACAGTACGGGCACGGCATGCCTGGTGTGAATATCACAGCCGATGCGCTATCATGACACAGTCGGCGCACAGTCGGTGCACGGTACCGTATGTGTGAATCGGCCTTTAACATGCTCGCCCACTTGGACGAAGCGTCGCGAACGGAAGCGGAGCGAGGCGAAGCGTCATTTAACCGATGTCCGCACACTGTGGCGAAGCGTCGCGTCGCGTCTATTATGGCGACGTGAATTTTATTTGTTTTTAAGCAGTTGAACGAGGTGCGTTGTCTAGTGAGGTACGATGAGCAGTTCATCAGAAGAGGAACTCTTTGTATTGAGTTTAATCGCCACTATGGAAGAAGAAAAATAAAAGGAAAAAACAAAGCAATGCTGGGTCATAACATAAATAAATAAAATTTTAATCTAAATACCTATTTTCACAGTGATACCAAAAATAATTAAATTGCCTTTGTAATTGATGTCTTTGTATCACGGCCAGACAATGCAATTTAGCACCACTTCCTACAAAATACTGCTAAACACTGAAAATATGCGAGAGGCATCAAGAAATATTTGGATGTTCTTGCCGCCTGGAACCACGAATTCAGGCGAAGCGTCAAGGGAAACGACGCCTAGTTGGTCCGAAGAGAATTCGCGCGTCAAACGACGCGTCTCTTCGCTTCGCGCCGCCTGAGTGTGCGGGCTGCCATATAACCTAATGTAAATTTCTCTGGCGTCAAATCCACAATTTTCTTCGCGCCGCTTCCGTTCGCGACGCTTCGTCTAAGTGGGCGAGCACGTTTAGGCAACCACATATTATCATACCACCATATTGGAGACAGTTTTAGAAATAACCATCAGCGTAACATCAATACGTATGAGAGGTATAGCCAAATATGACGTATTACCCAGACAGCACAACGTATTTCTGGAATATTCTTATTTAATCCAAAATGGATTGAGAATATTCAGAATATTAACAGAATGCTCTGTGGACGTTTCTATTGGTTTCATTCCCATGAGGATGCGCTAGGAGTATTGCGTCATGATTATTCCATGAACGTGTCGCTAAAAATATTCTGATAATATTCATAAATTAATATTATCTAAAGAATAATCTTTGAATATGCCTTTTGGTATGATTCTTAATGTAGGCGTGGCACCGTTGCAGGTTAGGATAGGTTTGAGAATTTTGAGGTTAGCTTCAGTCGTTACGGTGGCGGTGGTCGGTGGTGCCTGCTCGTGCTTGTGCTTTCTCCTGCGATAATTGGATAGTTATCCGTATCCGTGTTCTGGAACGTGCTTTTACTTGTTATTTAGTTTATAACTTCATCTAGGAGCGAGTAGGGTGAATATAACTATTTCGTTTCTATAAATTACCGACTTTCTAGCACCATGTGGTAGCAACTCTCTTGTTCAGTCTAATCTCTATGTTCTAGTCTTACTTGTCGTATCTAGGTACCTACCCTATTAATATATAATAACAACCACTAACATTTGCTATATTTGTGACTATGAATTTCCAGTATTTATTCTCTTACGTGGTACTTACTTTTTGCTCTAATTGTAGGTACTAAAATTGATTAAAATACGACAAGATTTTGGTAAAAATTTATCATTGTAGTTAATGAAGTGTATTTGAATGAACATCGTATGCTATAAAATTAGACGGGTTCTTTATTTTGCAGGATAATACGGGAGGACGACTCCGTGCAATGAAATGTGTTTTTTTAATGTGTACATTAAACTTATACAATTATAAATAGAGGTTCCCTTTATATGTTTTTTTTCATTAGTCCCTATAATTAGTGTTTGCCTAAATCAATGGTGCCCAAAACACTGTATGAAAGTCGGATACTAGGTTATATATGTATACTACTCGCGTTAGATACCTAGGCAGACAACAAGACTTACAAATAAATGAAATGAAGTGATAAAAGGCATTAGTTTCTACCCAACATATATTCTTCAAAGATATACCAGGAATCTTCCTACAATATTTGATACATCTTAATAACAATCGTAAAATATTCTGAGGGAATAACCTATGTATGTTTCTTCAAAGATATACCAGGAATCTTCCTACAATATCCCATACATCTTAATAATAATCATAGAATATTCTGAGGGAATCCTATGCACATTTTTTGGATTCCCATTTTCACATTCCTGGAATGTTCATCAGATAATCTATATATTCTTCTTCATTCACTTTTCATGGAATGATACAATGTTCCAAAATGATGATTCTTAGAATGTTCGTAGAATGTATTGTGCTATCTGGGTAACAGACCAAATGTCTGTTAGCGCTGATTTTGTCAGGACCTCAGATGTCGATGCCTACAGGAAGCCGGTGCCTCACCCCCTAGTCCGCCACTGGGCATACGTTCAACTCCCTTGGTAGCACTCTAGCCATCAAAGACGGTAAACACATCGTGTACTTTTGAATTTCCCTCGAAACTATCTCGAGCAGCAACATTTGATTAATGCTCGAATTTATCACAAGAGACCGTGGTGAAAAAGTTGGCTACAAAATATATACGTATCAGGCTATTACTCGTAGGAAACGCTTAGACGGGGCGAGAAAGTTTCCATTGTGCATGGAAATGTCTCCAACTCCAACTCCTGGCAGAGGCGAGTTGGTCGTTAGGACTGGTATTTTATGAAAACAGTCAGAGCTTTGTCTTTGCGAACATATCTAGGTTTCTTGCTAACTTATTTCAATAAACATGTCGCGAAAAGGATTAGAAAGCTCATAGGGTAGACTCGCCTATTGCCGGCACGCTATCTATCTTTCTCTTTTAAAAAAATTAAGGTAACGGTAAATAATGTGCTTTCAATATTTCTTCCCGTAAGTCCAGCAACCTCGCTTAATACTTTTCAGAAGCTTAATGGTGCCTACGTGATGTAGTATGCCTTTGAGAGCAGAACTAAGTGGTTGTAGTTTTACGGAGAGCGAAACAAGGTAATTATTACTGGTTTTTCAAGACGTACTATCGGAGTGTTATTAATTAAACAAATGTTTACTAAAAAGATCTATTTGCAAAATACCGTATACTCTTGAAGTAATATCATAGGTTCAATATTTATAAATTTTTTCTTTGATAAAGTGTATATTGGTTTGAAAAAATGAGGCGACAGTCACTGGTCATGTAAAATGTGCATAATGCCAATTATCGGCACCCCTGTGCCAACTGCAGGTATTTAATTTTTGCCTTAGTTACCTACTTAGTTCACAAAAACAGTTCAAGAGGCAGCAATTGTTTGAAGAAATGGAAACAGTTATCACAAGCATAATATTCATATTCTATGTCAGTTTGTTGCTTCCTATTGGCAGTAGCAGAACTAGCTGCTACTTGCAACACTGAGATCGTTTTGCACAGTTACTTCTATTCATTTGAAAAATTTCATTTTTCAAGGCTTTGTAGAAAATAATGAAAATCTAACTACTGATATTTTTTTTATGGTCGGCCTCCCGCAAAGGCTGAAAGCCTATGGCGCTGTAAAAGCGCTGCGAGAGGATAAGTATCGGTTCACGTTAGATTTGAAACGCTGCAGGTTGTAGCCGTCGGGAAACAAATTCCCCGGCAGCTGATTCCACAGCGTCAAAGTTCCCCAAAAGAAGGAATGCTGGAGGAGACTAGTTCGGGGAGTAAGGACCTCGACCTGGTAAGGATGAGCTCGCAGGGTTTCTCTAGTGTTCCTGATTCGGACGGCCTGTGGTGTTATTATCTGAGAGAGCTCGTTTGAACATCTTCCGTGATAGAATCTGGGATAGGGATAGGTCAGCCACCCTCCTTCGATGTTCCAAGCTGTGGAGGTCCTTTGAGAGGTTAGGCGTATCGATTAGTCTAATCGCTCTTTTCTGGATAGTGTCCAGAAGCTTTAGAGAGTGCTTCGGAGCGCATCCCCATACATGGGGGCAGTACTCTAACGATGGTCGGATCTGTGCCTTGTAGAGCAGCAGCAGTTGCTCTGGTGTATACAACTTCCTACAGCGGAACAAAACTCCAAGCTTCTGGGACGTGGTCGTGCCAGGACATGTTATTGTTGATGTTGATTCCTAAAAGCTTGACGGAAGGTGATTCGACTATGGGGTGACCCTCCATTTCCACGGTTGGTAAGCCATCGTGAGACTTCTTTGTAAGTGTTGTTGCCTGAGTTTTTTGTACGTTGAACTGTACTTTATTTGCTAATCCCCAGTCGAAAATTGTTTTGATATCTGCGTTGATCTGTGGGGCATGCTGCTGTCGTCGACGTACCGTCTCCTGGGATGATAGTGGCTTGCCTGGTTCCATGAACGATACTAATGTACTGTCATCTGCGAAACTTTAGATTGGATTGGATGTTATTTCCAGCAGCTCGTTGATGTACAGCAAAAACAGTGTAGGGGAAAGGACAGATCCATGAGGAACCCCGGTGTTTATTGCAAAATACGTCTGATGAACAGCCCTCGACTACAACAAACAGAGATCGGTCGTTCAAAAAGCTATTCAGCCAATGGCGCCAGCCAGGTGGTAGTCCATAAGCATCAAGCTTGACCAGAAGTCCGTCATGCCATACTCTGTCGAAAGCTTTCGATATATCAAGTGCAACAACACGGGTAACTCATAGAAGCCGGTTTTCCATTACTTGGAACAAGACTAAGAATATATATTACTTTCATTCTGCATCTAATTATAATGTCTCTATCAGAAGCCTATTTAACTGAACGAAATGATGTTCTAGAACCCATTATACAATATATCTCGAAGAACCTTTCATGTGTCAAGAATATCTGGCATGAATGTATGTTGTAAGTGGGACCAGATACAATAATAACTTCTTCAAAACAAAATGCAAATATTCTCTTTGCAATGAGTGTTAGTGCTCTTTTTAATTGTTCCTTAATTCAACAGCATTATTCCCAGGAAGAAATTTATATATATATAGGTATTAGGTTTTTGTATTGGTTGTGATAGTTTTAAGATTCAATTTAATATTGATCTATATCGAAACACTTCATCGGTATATACCTGTGTGGGCAAGCTCAATACTTTTGTACTTGTCTAGGGCTTATGGGACACCACAGTAACATATTATACAGGGTTGGGATAAAGCATGGAACCAAGCAAATAACTTTGGAATGGAAAGAGTGATATTGCTGAAAATTTGCAGGCAAGTGTAGTGACGTCTAATGCATCCGAAGACACTATGTTAGCTGTTAATGTACTTCCGGTTTAACCGGAAGTACTGTCAACTTTTTTAGTTTAAATGGGACACCCTATATATTTTTGCAGATTTTAATTCATATTTTTTTCCGAATACGTTCATAGTGGGTTTAGTATTTGTTTCTTGAAAAATTTGTCTCACAAATTCGTCCGTGGCGGTCTGCGGTCTTCCCGTTTGAGGTAATTTTTTTGTATTTTTTTTTTAGTCAGCATCAAAGGTGTTATAGGATCCCTGTCGGGACGTAAATCATTAAAAGTTGACACACTTCTTTGCGAGTTCTCACGCGATCGCCAAAACCGACTTTGAATGACCGGCATTTTAAACACCTGAAATGATAAAGAAGCTTTATCTTTCCCGTTTTTACAGAAACTAATGCTAAACCCACCATGGACGTATTCGGAAAAAAAAGATGAATTAAAATCTGCAAAAATATACAGGGTGTCCCATTTAAATTAAAAAAGTTGACGGTACTTCCGGTTAAACCGGAAGTACATTAATAGCTAACATAATGTCTTCGGGTGCACTAGACGTCAGTACACTTGCCTGCAAATTTCCAGCACTATCACTCTTTCCGTTCCAAAGTTGTTTGCTTGGTTCCATACTTTATCCCAACCCTGTATAGACGAAACAAAGGTAATTTTGTCCTAGTCATTTGTTGTTATACTTTTTTGCATATTATTATCAACATATTTGTTATTATTTTAGTAAACTGCTCAGTATTTGGTCTACGCCGAGGTCTACACGTTTATTAATTCATGCAACTGAATTGAAAAATCTTGGTTTATGGAATAAAATAGGTATTTGGGGAACCTTTATATAAAAAATGTCATCCATGATCAAAGGAACTATCATAATGACATTTAGGCCCGATTTTATCAACATGCGCAATTTAACAAAGACTGACCAATCAGATCAGCCCTTTCAAGAACATGCATCTGTCAAAGTACTCTGAAAATTATTGATTTCTCTTGAAGTTGACCTCAAAACGCTCAAAAATGACATACTTTATATACAATCGAGCATTGTAAATCATCTAGCATCTTTTCCAGCCTGATTTTCCACCCTAAATGGGTGAAAAATTGCATTTTCTTGTTTAATAAAAAGTTTAGCAATTGCTAATCTCAACCAATCAGATTCCAGGATTCCATTTCCATTTGATCGCTGGTTTCATGCTGTATTAAATATGATATGACAAGAAATTCACTCATTGCATTATTTGGATAAAACAATTTACTATCGATACTAATTATAAGTACATGCAATATATCTTTGTTTTATAGTAAAGAGGGGTAAACATAGCATTTTGTTACATTTTAAAAGTTAAACAAACGATTTAACTGTTAGGCAAGCTATTTTCCAAGCGTACACGTGCATTACTGGTTGCCTCTCCAGAACGTCATTATTTAGCTGCGTATAACTTGATATTTTATAATTATTATCAATGCTGCATCTTTAGATACTCTGTGAATATTTCTATGAGATGGTCTATAACAAACATGTAGCCAGTAAATGAAAGATTGATTCTTCATAAAAGTATGTATATTTTATTGTATAATCCATCTGACTGACGGAGGTGGGATTTGTAATATTATTAAACAAGATAGTTGCTGGGATTGATACTAGGTACTTTTATGATTCTGTCATAAATTATCGCAGTTTGCAATTAGTAACTATAGAATAATTATAATGTAAACATGAAAAATGTGGCATTAATTTGCAAATTAATCGCTTTGTTCTAATATCCTGCTATGATTTTGTTCCATGAATTCTAAAATATTTTTAATAAAAGTGTCATCCAGCTTTGGTGTTTTATTTTCAATATTGAGAAAATACTATTGGACGATACTTATTAACATAGCCCTTAATACCCAATAGAAAGCTTTTGCTAAATAACATCTAATAGAGAAGCTTTGTCAAAGTCTTTGTTAAATATGCGTGTTGATAAAATCGGGCCTTAAGTAATTAAAAGCAGCTAAATAGGGATTTAGGTATAAGCAATATACTAGCCGACGAGTGCTAATAACTGGCAAGTAGTGAGTGGCGACAACTGGTCAAGAGTGGAACCACAGCATAGTAAACAACCGGCACAATAACTCAAGATGGCGGAAATTACACGCGCATCCCCACTTCTGGAGGGTTTTTTATAGGGTGCTAACGATACTTCGATACTTCTGCACTAATATCGAGTATTTTTGTCATCGATACTTTTTGAGGCATTCTAAGCTGGTATTGATACCTTTGTATCGGTACCCACAATAATTATATAATTGCTGACGGGTGTAATCAGTTGCACAAAATGCTCTGTGCGAACCAAACAAGCCTATTTGGCTAGAAAATATCGAGTTGGTACCGGTATCGATATTTTCATTTTCGCATCTCCACAGCCGTAAAATCATCCATAAACCCTCCCAAGGTCAAATTTTTTGGGAATCATTTTTATAATATAGGAAATACTCAGAGATATTATGCTGGTTGTTTATTATGCTGTGGTGGAACTAACTGGAACTCTAGCAACCTTTCATTTTTAACAGATTAACTGAAACAGTCAAACTGATTCAGTGAAACTGAATCGCGAGAACCCGTCTTAATCTACGCAACGCATTTGTACTGGATTCCTATATCAACAATCTAATCGGAAACAATAAGGGAGTTATGCATTGTAGCCGAAATTACGGGGATGTCGTGCAACTGCAGCTGTAATGTGCACGTAGAATGTCTCTCTGACAGAACGTCGTCAACAGGGATACAATTACCATCATAGACACCCTTGTTTGCGGAGGCAGTAGTATCTCGACGCGGTATGATAACGACTCTAACAAGGGTCACGGATGGATGCTAATTTATCTACGGTTAGAATCATGTCATCACGCAGACATGTCGTGGACATTTTCATGCCCTCAGCACAGTGTAGCAACCATATAACTGGAAAGGTAATGGTTGAGACACGAGGGTTGCTCTATATCTCCGTCAATCCACCAGTACGCAGACAGCTGTTTCACGCTTATTAGCGATCATCAGTGCACCATAGATCGATTGACGGAAATAGAGAGCATCAATTTTTCCATGTTTACTAAACATGTGAAACATGTAAGAGCAGACAGAAAGAATTCTGCCGGTGCGCCATCTGGTACCCGAAGGTAACGGCAACCAAAGAAAGTCGCTGCTAAAACAGCAGCATATTTCTTGGTGGAACGCCACGGCGCGTCCTCTTTGAGCCACCAGAGAAGCGCAGGTTCTATATGTCGCTGCATATTAAAGCCGATATACGAGGGTTGCTCTAATGGTTGAAACGTTGAGAGAGTGAAACCTAAATGTATAAATTCGCAAAGGTACTCTGAATCATTGATGTTTGTTATACAGACGTATTGATATATGGATAATATATTTTATTGTCTAAGGAGTTACAAGGTTTTTATTGAAAAGGCTATATATATACAAGCAAAATTTGTGGAATATTCACTAAAATTCGTCACAGAACTCATCTAGTTTGTAATAAGGTTTTTGCAACAGAACATTTATAAGTTTTTTACGGAAAAATTTTAAATCATTTGAAATTTTAAAAGAGTGAGAAAGTTTGTTATAAACCTTTACTCCATTGTATACAGGCGCGTACCTGAGGGGGGGTTATCGGGTTAACCCCCCCGAAATTACAAAAAATTGCAATCAAAAATATCAACGGTTAAGACGCCGTCACGCTTTCAATGTAGATAATAACCTCTGATTAAACTTATAATCTAGAAGTCCAGTAGGAGGGAAAAATCATAACAATACATGCATTGTTACTCTGATTCCTCATTTCATCAAACCAAGAAAACAAAAATAAAACAGTAACTCGATTTTTCCTAACCTTTTGGCAACAAAGTTAAAACGTTCAGGCAAATATTTTGCTTTGTTGGTGTTTTCAGCTGCTTATCATTTTCATGTGGCCAGTCGGAAAATGTCAAAATGTTGACGTTTTGTCCGCGCTTCTGGTCTGACGATGTGTACAGGCTCAGCTAGAGGAAGATAAAATAAATCCCTGGTTCAGTTTGCCCCGTTGATGTGTGCTACGGAGTATGTCGTGAGAAAAAATAAAATAGAGTGTTGAAAATACGTGCAAATTGATTGAACTTTATACAGAAGTTAAGTTTTTATGTAATCTGGTCGTACAATTGCTATAAAAGGTCACACGCCGTGAAGAAATATTCTGTGATGCTTCTTCAGATGAGGGTGATCTACTGTATTGTAATTTCATTATCAGTGTTATTCGTTCTTATACAGCGTTTAAAGCTTGGTCGCATTTCACTACTGATACCGGCATTACAGACATCACCTTTTCGTTAATCTTCTAATAATGCCTCAATATAGCTTTTGTGTCGGTTCTTTTTAGGCTGGGTCTAACTCAAAAAAGTTTTTCGTCTTTTTGGTCAATAAATAGAAAGCACGAATCGCAATTTTGAGCAGGCCACGTTTTCTATCGACAGCCACGAAGTTGACTAGTTGTTGCCTAGATAATATGTGGACAGCATTTGACAGTCTGTTTTTGTTTTCGGAAACTTGAGGTTTTGTTGTGTTGTTGTTTTGTTGGCAGGTTGGCTGGATGTGGACCTCTATCGACTGACCAATTTAGCACTGATCCATGCATATATGTGCTATGTTGCTATTTGTTTATTTTGCAATTATATCAGATATCTGGTTTTAGCTCTCACTGACTCACTGACGCTTATGCAGAGCCTCTGTCTGTCCGTCCGTCTGTCCGTATACAAAAGATAGCCAAAACTACAGGTGCTAGAGGAAAAACTAAATACTGATTCTGAATCAGCATGAAAAAACTAGTCCGGGAAAAATCCGGTTTTGTCAATATCGCTTCAGGTTTAAAAAAAATGAATTAAATTACGACAGGTAACTGACGACGTATTATGTACGGAGTATTAATATTCCTGAAGCACAGGCAGCGTGGCTGAGCGGTTAAGCCGCTAGGAACCAATCCGAAGGGGCGTGAATTCGAATCTCACAGCGGTCAACAACTTTTTTTTTTAAGATTAAATGTTAAATTTGTTGATTACTAGTCCGGGAAAAATCTGGTTTTGTCAATATAATCAAAAATTAAATTTTTATAACAACAAATTCCACAGTGAGAACGCCGTTTGAATTTACTCAAGTAAATTATTTACTACTTCTTTTTGAAAACCCCCCCAAACGAAAATCCTGTATACGCGCCTGATTGTTTTGTCTTATATGATATTCTATATTTATGTATATTAGTAATGCCGTTTCCAAAATAAATAGTGTAATTACGCTCATAATTTTGTGTTCCAAAAATAGTAGCATGGAAATCGCATCAAATAAGCATTTGAAAGTCGTGAATAAAAAGTTGCTGTCATACCATATTTTGATTACACTTATATTATTTTCAGTTTTTTTCTTTACTTCATGTATGTGTTGTAGAACTACAAAATTAAAATAATAAACTGATATCACCGTAATGTGAGCGAAGTACTGAGTCAATCAACTTGACTTCACTGTATCAGCAGTCATATCAATGGGTGTTCGTTTTCCTAGTACATCCCCTTTGTTGGATTTCTTTTCATGCGCTAATACAAAGCATCCATCTTGAGGGGCCTGGGTACAGACATTTAAACATTTGAACATAAGTATTTGCCATTACATTAAGGTTTTAGTGAATGACACATCAGAGCACAGAGTGAACATCTCTAGAAGGAGTGTAAACAACAAAATGCACAGGTCGCTGACCAGCCAACATGTAACGGAAATGTTGACAGTTTAAAGGCATTACCAGTGGCGTACGATTTTATATTAAAGTTGGATGTTCATTAATAGATTCAATTATTACTGTGATGTTACAAACTGATACAATATGTTGTATTAGTATTTAGCTATACTTAGAGAGTTACTCTTATTATAACTTGATTGTAATAGTTGATAATTTATTATTACCATGAAGTGTTTCCCCATACTTTACGCTACTGAAAACCATAACAAAACCTATATCAACCTAAGATAAGTGGTGTTCACCAATTCGTCGCTATTGCAGCAAACTGTGCACTTTTTATTTCGTCCCATCATGCAATTATGACAATATTGTTCATAAATAATTTAATTCACACCACAAATAGTCACAAAGTCACTCAAATATACACTAAAACAGCAAAAATCTCAACATACGCAATAATCACAACTACAATGACAGCCACATGACAGTTTTAGGGGACACCGATTGTAGGTTTCCAGATTTACGACATATTAGAAGTTATTGCGACATTCCGCTATGGAATTTACCATTTTTGAGATTTCGTTAAATCAATACAAATTGTCTTCACGTAAATCAGTTACATTGCAAGTATATTTTAATGTATAGTTAAATACCCAGTTAAATACTTTGAGGAACATGTGTTCAAACTGCGGAAACTACCAGATTTTGAAGAAACTGGAAGGTCCTTAAGCGGACGAAGAAGAGTGGCAATAGCGCTATAGATGTTGGCTGGCCAATATTCAAATTAGGCTCCCTCTAGAGATGTTAACTCTGTGCATCAGAGCAATTTTTTCAAAAAAGTTTTTGTTCGCAGACCCTTAAGGATATGTGTGAAAAAGATTCATTTGGCGACAAATAAAAGCATGTCGGGCTAGATTTCGGACGCACTGCACCCTATGTAAAAACCTTTTATGGGGAGGTACACATGTATTTTAGGATACAACATTTAAAATTTATCAATCAATGTCATTTCGTATCGATCCCAGTTATGCCTGCCGAGCCGAGCACAAAAAAGGGGTTTGAGTTTTGCACATTCTAAAATAATATGAAAATGTAAAGCCTTGTAATTGAGGTTTTGAATTAAGGAAAAAGGTACTTTTTTTGTGATGAATGGAAAGATCATATATAAGTTTTATAACAAAACTGTTTTTGTTTTTTTTCGCAATAATTCAAAAGTTATATCAAAATAAATATGGGTTTTTGGATTGAGTACCGAAAACACGCCGACGGCTCCCGAATCCGTGTGACGTCACCATGGCGGTAAGGATGCTCTTTTGACCAACGACGTCCTACTCTGATATTAGGACACTAGGTTCTAGATTCCCAGCCGATCGCGAAAATACGTACTGCTGAACTGGTAACTAGTGTATATTTGTTGCAATACAGTCGATGAATGAAGTTTGCAGCTCAAGACGAAGTCTGCGATCGAAATAAATATGTTTTTGAATGTTTGAACTTGAAGTCAAATTACAGATTCCAGTAAGTAAGTACCTAATCAAATATGTTTCGTTGCAAAATCTCCTCAATCGAAGGATGGCCCAGTGGTTAGAGAGTCCGCTAGTGGATCTCAGGGTCTTTGGATTGAAACCCAGGCCTTCCAACTTTTTTTTTTATTTTTTTTTTAACAAAAATTTTATTGATGAGCTTTTTGCACTTGTTACGCACATTTTTTCTACGATCAACATAAATATGTGTTTGAATCAAATTTTGTTAGACATATTACTTGCACTGCACAGTGCAAAAGCTAAGTACAGGAGGCGGTGGACAATTAAAAAAATCAGTGGAAATGAGGTTTGTCCGTTAATATCAATCGCCATTAATTTTTTTTAAATGTAATAGTTGGTTATTAAAACTAAATCCCTTCATCCATCCAATTCACGCATTTTTAAGTATTTTAATGTAAAAAAAGTAACTCAAACTCGTAATCACATTCCGTTTATCACTTGGTATTATTATTTATTTAACTTTGGGCAATGGAGCTTAACAATATTAAATTTTCAGAAAAATTCAACAAGCACCGTGCAGTGCAAGTAATATGTCTAACAAAATTTGATTCAAACACATATTTATGTTGATCGTAGAAAAAATCTGCGTAACAAGTGAAAAAAGTACATCAATAAATTTTTTGATAAAAAAAAAATGAAAAAAAAGTTGGAAGGCCTGGGTTCGATCCAAGGACCCTGAAATCCACTAGCGGACTCTCTAACCACTGGGCCATCCTTCGATTGAGGAGATCTTTTTAATGAAACATATTTGATTATGTACTTACTTACTGGAATCTGTAATCTGACTTCAACTTCAGACATTCGAAAACATATTTATTTCGATCGTAGACTTCGTCTCGAGCTGCAAACTCCATTCATCGACTGTGTTGCAACAAATATACACTAGTTAGAGTCTAGTATCGGAGTACGACATCGTTGGTCAAAGGAACATCCTTACCGCCATGGTGACGTCACACGGGTTCGGGAGCCGTCGGCGTGTTTTCGGTACTGGATCCAAAAACCCATTTTTATTTTGATATAACTTTTGAATTATTGCGGAAAAAAAAGAAAACAAAAACATTTTTGTTACAAAACTTATGTATGACCTTTCCATTTATGACAAAAAAAAATTTCATTCAAAACCTCAACTGTAGTAGTACCCTAACTAGAAAATTTGATTTAGACTGTATAACTGACCAGATAAACTACAACTTCTTCCTCTTGCTGCCGTGGCCTTAGAGGTCCCCATTTCAGCACGATAGCAAACTGAGAGATATAACTCCATCAAAATAAAATGCATTATCAAAATAGAATCAGGCAGTCAGTCATATATTCTATTCAAACGTAGACATGCAGAATAACTGCGGAAATAACTTGGCAGCCTCGTACGAAAGATCGTGGGGAAATGTGTATCTGGTGTAATACCTGCAAGTCTGCACGGAAAATATTACCTCAAAAAGACGAAAGCACGGAGACGACGGATCGAGTTATAGCGTTCTGCAACAACCGCTTTTCATCTGGTAAGGCACTGACAGACTATGCATGAAACTTCGTTATGAATATGACGTACGATCGAACGTAACGGTAGCTGAAGGGAACAAGACCCCAGAAGCTAAGGTGATGGGAGCGGCCATACACTTGCCTATGAAGTTGAAAATTTGAAGTTGAAGATGTTCTATATTTTTAAGCCTTTGGGTACTCCAATAAGCAAAATTTAGTTTGGCATGTGTACTCATCATCATCATAGTAACAATGTCTTAACAGACATGTTGTGAACTCGTAAAATGCATTAAGTCGGAGCTAGAGTATTGCCGACACGAATATTATCAATAGCTTTGAGAACTGTAGCTCGCCATCGTTCGCGATTTACTGTCAGTTCAGTGGCGCTCTTGATACTCATATCTAGCAACTGTTTCGTCGTATCCACCCGGCGTGTAGGGGAATGGCCATGGCGCCGCCCACTCGGGGCGTGACCCTGAACTACAAGTTTCTCCATATTACCGCTTCTGTCAATATGTCCGAAGAATGTAAGCATCCTCATCGACACAATGGAGGATAGTCTCTTTGGATTACCGAGCTCATCCAGTATGGAAACATTAGATCGATGGGCGGTATAAGGAATTCTCAGCTTTCTCCTCCACGTCCAGATTTCAGAAGCATCTATGCGAGCTCGACCTGCCTTTTTAAGAGTCCAAGCTTCCGAGGCATACAAAAATATGAATAACACAAAAGACTGAACCAGTGACATTTTGGTAGCCTTAGTGATGTTATGGTCACGCCATATTTTAGTAAGCTTTGTCATGGCCACCCGTGCCTGTCGAATGCGCCGTCGAATCTCATTCTCACAGCTACCTGAATTGTCGATCAAATAACCGAGGTACACAAAACTTTGAACTACCTCACAACGGCCTATTGACTTTATTTCTCAATGATTGTCATGCTCTCTATCTACGACAATATAACCTTGGTCTTGTTGTAGTTAATACCAAGACCATATGCTGCACTGTGTTGTTCTAAAACGTTTAATAGAGCTACTAGTTCTCCCTGAGAAGCAGCAATAAGGGTTGTATCGTCAGCAAATCTTAAGTTAGATGTTTTGCTTCCGCCAATAGTTATACCGCCATTCCAGTTGTCCAATACCTGCCCCATCACAAATTCAGTGTAAATGTTAAATAACATCGGAGATAATACGCATCCCTGACGAACTCCTTTTCTGGTTGCTGTTTGACCAGACAGGTTACCATCAATTTTTACGTGAGCTGAGCTAGACTCATAGAGTTGCTGTATGAGAAATACTAAGTGGTAAGGGACTCCAATGGAGATAAGGATTTCCCACAGTTTAGGCCACTTTACGTTATCAAACGCCTTAAAATAGTCCACAAAGGAGATAAAAACGGGAAAATAATGCTCTCTGGCTTTTTCAATGATCTGTCTTAAGTTTAAGATCTGCGTCCTTTTACGAAACCTGCTTGCGCCTGAGAAATTTTCCAGCCAATGAAACCCTCCAAGAGACTGTAAAATATATAGTAGAACCTTGCTTGCATGAGAGATTAACGACAGTAGGCGATAATTGCCTGGATTTGTTGGAGATTCTTTTTTATGAAGTGGAACAAAAATGGATGTGCACCATTCATCTGGCCAAACACCGGAGGGCCAGACCCTCTTACAAATATTATATAAAAGAGAGATGCCGTCTTCACCCAAGCATTTTAATGTTTTGGCAGAAATAGCATCAATGCCTGTAGCTCTATTAGTTTTTAACTTGTTGAGGGCATGTTCCACTTCATACAAAAGAATATCAGGTTCATATTCAAAATTCAATGAGAGGGCCTGAGAGCCGTCCTCACGTTACAGGTTTTCGCAGTAATTTCGCCATACCTCAATAACCTCATGCAAGTTGGTAATTAGCTGTCCCTCGGGACTTTTAACAGCCCAAGATTTGGGTTTAAAATCCCGACTGAGGCATTTGACCTTGAAAAACATCTCTTTCGGATGATTAGTATTGGCATGCACCTCTATTTCCTGGCACAATTGCTGTATATAAGAGTTCTTATCTCTTCGACATAGTCTCTGAATCTCGCGTGTATACTACTCGCAAGTGAAATCCGAACACTAAGAAAAAAAAGGTTGTGGTTGATGAAATGCAATAACCAACGAATTCGTTTGCAATAATTAGTTTATCAAAAATACAACAGTCAAATAATGAGTGCGCCCTCTATGTTGACGAATGCACTCTTCTAGCCTACGCGACATGCTCGTAATCTGGTTGTTGATAAACTCTAGAGGTACAGCCTCCTAAGCTGCCCTCACAGCATATTTTAGTTCGTCCAGCGTGGTTGAAGGATTGGGTAAATCGCCTATATATCGACCCATCCACGACCCATCCAATCCCATACTTCTTCAATTGGCGATAAATCGGGTGATCGTGGAGGCTAGGGAAGTACCCTGACCTCAGCTTCCTATATCGATACCCTTGCAATATGAGGACGTGGATTATCTTGCAGGAAGAAACCTTCTTCGAGGTCTTGGACATACGGAACGGCAATAGATTCTAACACCTCATTCACATAACGTTCCATTTCAATCAATCGGTAGTACACCATGTGGATTCGAATGAGCCTCCCTATAGCTGCATACCAAACATTAGCAATAGCTTGAGTGGATCGCATTCTACCTCGAACGGCCAGTTGTCTCAGAGGACGATCTTGCCGTTCTGTAGTTGTTCTACGTGCTCCAGAACCTCTAGCTCGCTGCATTCGCCCTTCTGCGATCCATGCGCTCCCTGCTGCTACAACTGTAGCACCACGTTCTCGCTGGCCTACCATCCGACCTTGCTCAAAGGGGCTTAACTGCGAAAACTGGAGCAGTCGTCTTCTAGGAGGCGTCTTCACAGCCAACTAGTTTTTCGCCCCATTTGCAACAGATATCATTGTTTTTGTAAGTAAATAGGGTCTGAACCGCATATGCCACCCTGCCAAGCTGTGTCCAAATTTTCAATGCAAACATCCCTTTTTTATAGATGTTCCGATTTCACTTGCGAGTACTGTATTCATTTTTGTCGAAAATTCATAGCGTAACCATCTCCGGTAAAATATTCGCCTCCATTGGTATCTAAGATTGCGAAGTCCCGACTATAGTACTGGATTGAAAGTTCCAACTAAGTTGGGACGCTCAAGCCTATATTTACTTGGGCAACTATGGGCTGCGGATGGAAAGGAAAAAACACCAGAAGCCACCAACAAGAGCCAAACCAGCACATTTGTGGCTTAGAGTCAAGAGCCCCATGTTTATGGGGTTTCGCTTAACCTTGACGCCACGGAGGCCAGCCAAAGCTACGTGCCGTGATACTTCAAGCCCAGAGAGATAACAGGATGAGGGATGTTATTGCGGAAACAATGTAAAAAGCAAGGAAAGTTTGTGGGCGTGTCCGCACTAAAGGATCAAATAGAGGAGCAGTTACAGTGGCCTGATGAGGCCAATAAGCACAAATGCGCGCGCATCGCCGGTTACTGCTCCTCTATTTGATCCTTTAGTGCGGACATGCCCACGAACTAAAGCATCAAATAGAGGAGCAGTAACCGGCGATGCGCGCACATTTCTGCTTATTGGCTTCATCAGGCCTCTGTAACCTGAAGAAGGATGGTTACTGCTCCTCTATTTGATCCTTTAGTGCGGACACGCCCACGAACTTCCCTTGCTTTTTTACATTGTTTCCGCAATAACATCCCTCATCCTGAAAAAGATATACATATGTCGAATGGTATCACCTGGCACACTGATGGTTCCAAAAACTCACCAGGTACAGGAGGAGGCATATGCGGTGGCAGGCCTGGGCGGAACGTAGGAATCCGCCTAGGTAAATTGGTTAGCGTTTTCCAAGCTGAAATAGCCGCAGAATATTCATAGATAAAGGATACAGCAAAAAGACTATCTATGTAAACACAGACCGCTGGGCGGCTCTGACAGCCTTGGAGAGTAACCACTAAAAAATTTGTGGGATTGCCAAAATACCCTAAAGACGCTGTGAAAGACCAACAAGGTAACATGGGGATTCTTCAGACTGACCAGGAAGGAAGGTAGAAGTAAGACAAAATATAAGCAGTGCTCGCCAAGCTTTCATAGACGGCCTATCAACGGGTGTTGAGGTACCTTCGGGAAAGGGAGAGGCAATATTGGAAGCGAAGAGGGAATTCTTAAAAAAGGTTTGTTAACCTTTCAGTCTTCCCATATGGGAGATTGCCACGAGGGCATGAATTCGGATATTTTTCAAGACTATTTTAGCGAAATGATAATATACCTTCCGGCTGACTTAGTGGTAGTTATGGATAACGTAAGCTATCATTCATGACGCGTAGAGAAGACTCCATCTTGGAGGAAACAAGAACATATCGACTGATTAAACATGAGAGATATCGGATCTGAAGATAATCTGATCAAAAGGAACTTGAACAAATAGCAAATTTACATCGTTTTATGAAATACGCCGTAAAAGATATAGCAGCAAAACATGGTGTAACTGTGGTACGCACACCACCATATCATTGCGAACTAAATTCTATAGAACTTATATGGGTGCAAGTGAAAGGATCTGTAGGCAGGCATAACACGACATTCAAAATCAAACACCTTGAGCTACTGTCAATTATAACATTAAGAGGAAATGACAGTTCCTCAGATGACGAAGACTATTATGATTTTTTATAATTACATTTCTATATAATATATTTTCAGCAACATATGTTGTTCAATACAACAACAACATACGTTATGCAGACGACACGGTTATCATCAACTAGGCATGAAAATTAATGTTACAAAAACTAAAGTAATGGCGATAACAAGGTCTCCAAACCCACAACTGGACATAAACATATATGACACCGCAATAGAGAAAGTTGAGAAATTCAAATATCTTGGCAGCTGCATAACGACAAATGTAAACCCTGACGTTGAAGTAAGATCACGCATAGAACAAGCCAGAGCCACGTTCTTGTTATGCAACCCAACTTTGAACTTAAACCTAAGATGCCGTTTTGTAAAGGCATACGTGCACTCAGTTTTCTTGTATGGAGCAGGAACATCTATCTAACGATGAAGTGCTTAGACGTATGAGAAGGGAAATAGAGTTACTTACTACAATAAAACGAAGAAAGACCACTTATCTGGGCCACATATACCAGAACAACAAGTACGATATACTCAAACTAACAATAGAAGGAAAAATCGAAGGTAAACGTGGTCCTGGTCGCAGACAACATTCATGGTTAAAAAACATACGCGACTGGACTGCTATGAACACATCATCTTTAATTCGTACCACTCAAGACCGAAATAAGTACGCCGAAATTGTCGCCAACCTTCATTAAATGGAGATGGTGCCTGCAGAAGAAGATATTTTCAGTATGTTCAATAAAAATAAGGTTATACAGACTACTAAGTAAAATTTTTTCACTTTTACAATTATCCTACCTGCATGCACGTCTTTTGCACACTATTTTGAGTGTGATTATACAGGGTGTCCAGTTAGTGTGTAATTCTTCAATATCTCGCAAGGTATACTTGATAGAAGAGAATGTCAAATACAAAAGTTATTTGGTTACCTAAGACGCATATTATAAATATTTTGACATATATAGGATGTTGCGGGAAAGTAGGATAGTGATCAAATTGATTTTTTTATATGAAACTATAACTTTTTCTCAAATTCTTCTAGTTTCCTTCATTGATCTCTATTCATCTCTAAAATATTTTTGGGATCGGTTGCGACGTTGCCAAGTTATAATTTACTATTAATTTCCGGATTTGCAAGGTCGCAAGTAATACGCCCAAATTGATATGTTCCTTTAACTTTTAACAATAATAATATACAGCGAGTTACTTGAATATTAAGTGGATAATATTTTGAATGTTACCAGGTATTTCTATCAACAGGGTGTTTTTGACAGAATTTTAAATTACGGCAATTTGAAGGTCATTTAACTTTGTTTTTTTAAATGTAACACCCTGTATTTTTTATTTTAAATAGAAATATCTACTAATACCCTATGTCGCCGTGTAATATTTTTTTCGCGTTTGCGGCGTTGCCAAGTTATAAATTATTTTTCCAAATTTTTAAACAAATATCCCCGATTTTAAATTATTTGAAATAGAATCCTCTACCTATTTTTATTGCAATGAATTGTACAAGTAGAACTTAGTAAGATCTCACAATTTCAAAATTTTGTTTCTGTTAATTATTGAGATACGGCAACACCGCTTTTTCAGTAAACAGTACCGGGACGCTTAAATATTTCCAAAACTGCCACAGCTGGAACGGTGAAATTCAATACTTGGGGATTTTTGAACATACAGAATTCAAAAATGCCAACATCAGTGTTATCAGATTTACCACTTTTACGTTAGACTTCATAAATAGTGCATTCCATTCAAAATTATGACGAAAAATTGGTCAATCTGACAAGACTGATGTTAGCGTTTTTGAATTTTGTATGTTCAAAACCCCCAAGTATTGAATTTCACCTCTCTAGCTGTGGCAGTTTTGGAAATATTTAAGCGTTCC
This sequence comes from Callosobruchus maculatus, assembly GCA_951848785.1. Taxonomy (NCBI): domain Eukaryota; kingdom Metazoa; phylum Arthropoda; class Insecta; order Coleoptera; family Chrysomelidae; genus Callosobruchus; species Callosobruchus maculatus. Next base: position 8,628,966 of record CATOUR010000040.1, read on the forward strand.
GGTACCGTTTATTGAAAAATCGGTGTTGCCGTATCTCAGTAATTAATAGAAACGAAATTTTGAAATTATGAGATCTTACTAAATTTGACATGCGCAATTCACTGCAATAAAATAAGTGGAGGATTCTATTTAAAATAAATTAAAATCGGCGATATTTGTTTGAAAAATTGGAAAAATCATTTATAACTTGGCAACGTCGCAAACGTGAAAAAAAAATACCAGAAGGCAAGATAGGGTATTAGTAGGTATTCCGATTTAAAATAAAAAATACAGGGTGTTATATTTATAAAAACAAAGTAAATGACCTTCAAGTTGCCGTAATTTAAAATTCTGCCAAAAACATCCTGTAGATAAAAATTGCTGGTAACATCCAAAATAATATTCACTTGATATTCAAGTAACCCTCTGTACAATATTGTTGAGAAAAGTTGAAGAGTATATAATAACATTTGGACGTATTACTTGCGACCTTGCAATTCCGGAAATTAATGGAAAATAAATTATGACTTGGCAACGTCGCAACCGATCCCAAAAATATTTAAAGGTTGAATAGACATCAATGATGGAAACTAGAAGAATTAAAAAAAAGGTATAGTTCCGTATAAAAAAATTGAGTTGATCACTATCCTACTTTCCCGCAACACCCTGTATATTTCAAGATATTTCTAGAATATGCGTCTTAGGTAACCAAATAACTTTTGTATTTGACATTTTCTTCTATCAGGTATACCTTGTGAGATATCGAAGAATTACCCACTAACTGGACACCCTATATAGATAACAATAGCCAAAACCCATTAATTGCCCCAAGCTCGGGTGCAATTGATAACAGGAAAGAATTATGCAATGAAATCAAGGTAGAACAATGAAAAATGGCTCAAGTATTCGCTGGGTCACTCTGTAGTCGCTTTGCATACGTAATGAGCTTTTGTTTCTCTACACCTTCCTGAAATGCACTATAATGTACTAATTGACAGGTATAATGATGCCTAAACAGACAAGGATGATACACAAGTCCATATCAAACAAATTTACATAATCAGTCATCCCAGAAAATTGATAAATTAGAGGGATCAGACAGAAGTGGTAGAAAACATGAGCTGACTGCATTATTATCACATCATGGATGTAACGTCGTTAATTTGGATTGATCGTGTAAATATAGATACAAAACCCGTACGGTGAACCACATAAATCAACTACCCCTCCCCACACCTCGGGCTCTGGATAAATAGTACAGTCATTTCAACCTATTCTAATTCTACCTGGCTCATAGCTTATTTCTAACGCTCATTTTAAATACACCAGTATGGTGTCTAACAGTACACGTTTAACCATTGATTAAGGTACCCGTTAATACCTTAATCAATGGTTTAACACAAATTAACTTGCATGTTCCCTATATTTTATCTTGTTTGGAACCAATGCAACAGCAGGATGTTTTTTTTGTAGTGGGGGGGGCGGTTAGGGTTCAGTTTCAGTATAATCCTTCTAGTACCAGTATTGACATATAATGCAATCAAAACATCCTTTTGTTTTCGAAATTTACCCTATGTTTCATTTAAGCAAACCATACAATCTATTCAATGTACAAAAATTATCACTGCAACAGCAGTTCGTGATAATTCATCTGATAAAAATTAATTTTGTTTCAATGGCCCTTGTCGTTCGCTGAACTATAATCAGTATTCGGCGGGACTGATGCCCCGATTCAATGAAGCTAAGAATAAAGAATTGGGGGATGATCTCAGTGCCACTATCGCTGCGAACTCGTCAACATGGACGAAGTTGTTCCGTTGTGTTGTTTCGGTGTCATCTCGTGGTTTTGCGTATTCCATCAGCAATTGTGTGATTTAAATGTGTTCAGTTATATATTGAATGGAGAATCTACTGAGAAATTGGGACTTAGAAGAGCTAACACCCACATTTGAATGTAGGTATTTAGATTAGTCAGACAGTTATATTTCAGGTAATAATGCAACAACTGGTGCAGGCTTATGCCTAATTCTTATATCATGCTCCTTATAACTTCACACAAAATCACACTATTAAACATCCAACGAATCAATCAGCTGTCCTCGCAATAAAATATGTATGTTGGTCCAAGGAAAAGAAAGTAGTTTAGAATCAATAACTACCAAACACAGATTCGATCCAACGACAGGCTGCGATTGAATCATTCATTGGAATCCAATGACATCTTGTAGTTGAATCGACAATACGATATAATTCGCTACCAACTATACACTTCCCATTGGAGAAAACGTCGCTGTATTTGAGGAATGCTGAGTGTAACCTCCCATTGAATCCAAGCGTAAGTCTTTGACAAAACGACAGATTTTTCTGTGTGCATCGTTCTAAAATACTCCTGGGGCTTTGTTGTGGGCTTGTAGATGGTCTTCATGTTGCAAGTTGATAAAATCGGGCCTAGATCTAACAGAACTGACAGAAGGCTGTCTGGCTACAAAAAGCAGAAAAGCGATTGGTACCGACGATATCAATACAGAGCTTTGGAAATACGGCGGAATCATATTACACCTAAGAGCACTTCACTTATTTAGTAAATGTTGGAAACACTGCACTATCCCTGACGACTGGATAGAAGCAAAAGTGGTCTCGCAGTTTAGAAAAAGTGACAAAAGTTAACCCCAAAATTACCAAGGTATTAGCTTAATTATTGTAGCCTTTACAATTTATTGACCCGTGTGGGGGGGGGGGGGGATATCTCCCATCGTATATCCTGCGTGTCGTAAAAGGCGACTAAAGGAGCCGAACTACTGTCGGTATAAACAGTAACCTCTTCTGAACCAACAGCTTCGGGTGGACGAGTTGACAAGAGTCAGGGCACCATCTTGTCCTTGGGGTGAGAAATTGTCCCTAAAGGCGGCTGAACCGGTAGATACATCTGGTCAACGGCATGAGGATGCAGAAGGCAAATGGGAAACTACTGCATTAAAGACCTTTATGATGTCCCGAGAGAAACTCGTAAAATGAGTAATGCATTTTACGAGTTCACAAGATGTCTGTTAAGACATTGTAACTATTAAGATGATTACAATTTATGCCTGGTCAAACTTGTTATTTTGCTAGGCTAAAGACACACAAGCGAGAACAAGTTTCATCGATTGCACTGATGCATCTAGACACAGCTGGAGTCTGAACGCTGTTGAACACTTTGTTTTTTATTTACTGTACTATTGGCGCACAGGGGGTAGTATCCTCACGTGTTATCCCATGTTCTATTTAATTTTCCGTTGGGAGAGCAACCCAACTGACCATTATTCTTCATTTCGCAGCCATAGATTACCGCCAGTCGAATTCAGGAAGTATGGCGATTGTTTGGGCAACGCACATAGCCAGGAAACTGAAATCCAGTATACAAAGGATCGTGAACGCCCAAAACAGACAAATTGCTCTATAGATCATGTAGGATGTACATAACCACTTGAAAAAGTATTTGCAACCCTGTTTTAACTTTGAGCACAGAGTTTGCTTTTATATGTACTACAAGAATTCACCAGCTGTTGGAGACGTACAGGACCTCATGCCATAACCTTTAGGTGGAGACGGTAGAGTAGAGAAGGAGACTAGATATTAACAAACAATTTGTTACAACCAACGAAAAATCCATTTAGTCGGCATAACTGCACACATAAAAAGAAATTCTCAAGTCAGGTATTGTGATATTCTTGTAAATAGATACTCACAACAAGAATATCTGTTCTCACTCTAAGAAAGAATATTTGATGAGAAAATATAGAAAATTTGTATCAAGAATAATATATTTTTGATTTATATACCTATTTTAAAGAAATATGCTCCGAAAGAAAATATAATTTTCTTTGCAACTAAGAATTTAATAACAAATATTTCATAATTTTACATGAAGATTATCATTTTTTCCAGCGGTGTCCAGTTTACTCCTATCAAGAATATAGACAGCTTGCAAATGCGAACCTTCATTCACAATATGATAATCTTGATCTGAAAATGAACGCTGTTTTACAAGCACACCCTATATTTGTATCAAGTAAAAGATTTATTTGACGTCTACCAACGTCGGAGTGCGCAGGCGCGCAGCGTGTTACGTGTCAACTCTAACCCCTCCACCCTCTCTACTCAACAGCCTGTTACCCCTCTGCGTCCGCGCCGCCATTACCTGTTTTTGGATTGTCGCATTCGTCGCCGTATTTAGCATCGCAGCGTAATACCTGCATCCTGGATCCTGCATAATAGCACATAATAGAGTATCTAGTCAAACTGTTAAATGAATTGCCATTGCCACGTAATACCCGTGATACCACCGTCAACCATCGGTCAACGAATCTGCCGGTAGTGCTGGTCCACCGCCATTTGAGTCGCGTTCCGGTTCCCGTCAGTCCTTATCACTGGATCTGTCCAACCATGAATGAGCTATTAAAAAAATGATGATGCAAATACCTGACTCTGATGTTCCTACCAGCACGTACCTATGTTAAATGTGATTTAAGAAATTTTCTTGCAGATAGTGACATAGACTAGAAAAATTTCTACATGCTCTGATCCTCATAGAAGAGTTTGAATGCTCAAATCAATACTACTATACCTTATCCACCGAACAAACGGAGTAACCATGCACAATATATGTAAATTTTTACTGTATGGTCAAGGGTTATATGCACACCATCTACAAAACTGCATACTGAGAGCAGTGATGTTATTATCAACAGAAAAATTAAGTTCGATTTATCCGAGTAAAGCCCCAAAATATGGGTCTGAAATAATTTTTTACTCCTTTTCTTCAGTGGACAGACTTTAGATTCCTCATCTAAGAATATCACAATTTTAGAATAAAGTAAAGATACTTGCGTCAAGTTTATGAAATGCTTCGGTCAAGATTACCGTATGCTTGATTTAAGATTTTGGTATTCTTACTTTCAAGAATTTTCCAGTTTTGCATTGAAGACATTTTCTCAATCTAACTCTTATATGATCAAAGATATCGTATTCCCACTTTAAGATTAGCATAACTTTGCGCGTATAAGAAGTTATGGTATACTTGAATTAAAGCATCTGTACTTCATCTAAGAAATTATTTTTATGTGTGTGCCTACGTCAGATAAATATGTTTGCCCATGCTCCTAGAAGGATAGTTGTTGAATTTGGTCAGGCCTAATGATAGTCACTGCAACACTGCGCCATCTGTTGTCTTAACCTTTAACGTCGTACTGGCCCTCGTGCATAGCTACCTACAACTGACGGTGCGGAACTCTGGGCGCCACATTATAGCCCGATTTTATCAACACGCATATTTTAACAAAAGCTTTGACAAAGCTTCTCTATTGGGTGTTGTTTAGCAAAAGCTTTCTATTGGGTATTGAGGGCTATGTTAATAAGTATCATCCAATAATATTTTATCAATAATGGAAACAAAACGTCAAAGCTGGATGACATTTTTTTCATTATATTTTAGAATTCATGGATAAAAATAATAGCATAGAATCAGAAGAAAGCGATTGATTTGCAAATTAGTGCTAGATTTTTCATGTTTACCTTATAATTATTGTATATACATATACATATACAGGGTGTCCAGTTAGTGTGTAATATCTGTGTAATATGTGTGTGTGATACCCCGCAAGATATACCTGATAGAAGAAAATATCAAAAACAAAAATCACTTGGTTACTTAAGGCGCATACTACAAAAATATTCTTAAAGATACAGGGTGTTGTGGAAAAGTAGGATAGTGATCAACTTGATTTTTTTATATGGAACTATATTTTTTCTTAAATGTTTCTAGTTTCCATCATTGATCTCTATTCAACCCTAAAATAGTTTTGGGATCTATTGCGACGTTGCCAAGTTATAATTTATTTTCTATTAATTTCCGGATTTGCAAGGTCGCAAGTAATACGTCCGAATTGAAAAACTCCTTTAACCTTTTTCAATAATATTATACAGCGAGTTACCTGAATATTGATTGGATATTATTTTGGATGTTACCAGCAATTTGTATGTAGGTCATTTTACTTTGTTTTTTTAAATGTAACGCCCTGTATATTTTATTTTAAATCGAAATATCTCCTAGTACCCTATCTCGCCTTGTAATATTATTTTTCGCGTTTGCGGCGTTGTCAAGTTATAAATTATCTTTCAAAATTTCTAAACAATATCCCCGATTTTAATTTATTTTAAATAGAATCCTTTAATTATTTTTATTGCAATGAATTGCTCATGTCGAACTTGGTAAGATCTCACAATTTCAAAATCTTGTTTCTGTTAATTATTGAGATACGGCAACACTGCTTTTTCAGTAAACAGTACCGGAACGCTTAAATATTTCCAAAACTGCCACAGCTGGAGAGGTGAAATTCAATACTTGGGGGTTTTTGAACACACAGAATTCAAAAACGCTAACATCAGTGTTGTCAGATTTACCAATTTTACGTCATAATTTTGAATGGAATGCCCTATTTATGAAGTCTAACGTTCATGTTTTTTTACATACTTATTTAGTTGTTGAATAAAGTTTTAATGCTATTATAGCCCTATAGCTTTCCAACATGATTTGTCAAGTGTTACCAGACACGCAAATGACGGTTACTAAAAACTTAATTTTTGCATATACAGGGTGTAAATTAAGTATGTTAACAAACTTTAACCACGAATAGTAGTCAGAAAAACAGAAAGAAAATGTCATATGAACATGGGTCCGGAAATGCTTCCTAAAGGAGCTACGCTCCTTTGCATGGTGCATCCTGAAGACGGTTTTCCCTCGATGTCCTCGAAACCATTCATAACAAAATTACGAAATTAGGCACGATGGGTAAACTTTTGACGCTGAATCTGATTCTGAATTCAGAATTTCATAATTTTAATCAGAGGCGTGTCATACGGGAGGAGTTAAGGGTAAAAATGGCCCCATTTTCTAGATGGCATTTTTTTGACATTTTGATTTTAGAATAAGGTATTTCAGAGATTTCTACGTAAAAATGGTCTCTTGGTACATCTCGATAGGGCTAACAGTTTTCGAGAAAAATGCAAATTATTGAATCGATGCAGGCTATTGTAAATAAATAAATGCATTTTTCTCGAGAACGGTTAGCCCTATCGAGATGTATCGAGAGACCATTTTTACGTAGAAATCTCTGAGATACCATATTCTAAAATCAAAATGTCAAAAAAATTGCCATTTAGAAAGTACTATCCGTGGTTAAAGTTTGTTAACATACTTAATTAACACCCTCTCCTAGCCACACTGGAATCAAAGGCGACGAGATAGCAGACTCAGCTACAAAATCCGCTACAGATCATTGTGCGTCTTTGAATATACCAACCCGCACCTGACGACCTAAAAGCATATTTTAAACAAATATTACGAAGCAGGTGGCAGGAGCAATGGAACTATAGTAACGCAGCGTTAAAAACTGTTAAACTTTTATTGAGTCAGACGATATTACCAAAAAATATTCACAGGCGCCAACAAAGTATTTTAACTCGACTCCGTATCGACCATACCAAACTAACACACTCCTACATACTTACAAGGATAGACCCGCCTCAGTGTCATGTATGCGACACTAGGCTTACTGTGCGTCATGTTCTTATAGAGTGCCCTTGCTATGAAGACGAAAGAGCAGAGTGTGTACTACCGGATAGTATTAAAGCCATGCTGTCACCAACAGTAGACACAGTAAGAAGCTTATATAATGGCTTAGAAGTACTCAACTGTACTATAAAATATAATTTCTGTCATACTCACCTTACACGTAACTAACCCAGTTGTGAGCTATCATTAGAACAGTGTTGATATGCGGCTAATAGCCATAGTAGTTGATGCCGCTTAAAAAAAAATTAACACCCTGTATATGCATATTCTACTTGCCCGGCCTTCTCCAATTTTCTTGTCGAATGTGTTAGAACGAACCCGAATTCGGTCTTCAGGCCTGAAAGACCTGTCATCATCCTCATTCGGCTTCGTCATACGTGTATGTAATTATTACAGTCAAGTTCAACGCCGCAAAAACCACTTGGAAGTTAGAGTGAGTGGTAAATTGCTGGCCACCTAACTGAATTACAGCGTAACAGTTTCAGTCCCTATCCTCGCTTTAATCGTTTGTTGGGGTTTTCGCTGGCAAAGCCTTCGACGACTTTTGGTTTGACGGAAATTCGGTTGTAATTAACCCTCATTCCGTTTTGTATTTGTGCAACAGCCACCATACCACCCGGCGATTGTAAATTGCAGTGATGGTCAAGTATTCTTAATCCGGGATATGAAAATTGCAGCGGCTGGTTATTTTTCCATTTCAGGTAAACATGTAAATTGCAGCGGACGACCCTCTGTTAGGGATAGGAGTTTTTATAACAGCCATCCCTCATTGTTTATTTTTGAGAGTCTTTGATAAATACTCAAACAGACATAGTGTCAGAATAAAGCACGCTCCAAATGCAACAACTAAAAAGAATCAAGATTTTTTTAATCTTAGAATAGGTTTATTACTCAATGAAAATAGGATAAGTGGATTAGAATATATAAAAAGTGTATGTCATTTTTATGGTGAGAACCTTAGTCAGTAATTATGGTTTTTTATGTATATATTGATCTAAGACGATTTACGAACATGTTTGTACATAATGGTATGTAATATTAACAATTAACAATTTAGAAAAGTATAATTTTCTTTCAATGTCAATAGTTTTTGTTTTACTGTTAACTGCTCTAACAAAAGGATTTATTAGTTTCAGTCTAAACAAAAACCGCGCATTGGGTATATTATCACCTCCGAAAATTGCAAATAAGTATCCAAATTGTCACAATAATTGTTGATATTGTCGAAATTGCCTAAAATAATGGAAATATGTGTCAAGAAATTAACTTTTCTAGTTAATTTCTAGTTAGTTAAGTAGAGAATTCTCTATAACAATAAGTGCGAATAAAATTTTGGGTTTGTAATTTAAAAAAGGCATTGTGATGTCATATAGTTTTCAAGATCACTAACAGAAGTAGGTAAGTAGATGCCACTAAATTGTTCCTGTAGATAAAAGTTAATTTGACCTGTCACAAAATACTATTTTTATATAGTATTTTGCTATACAAATCCAAATTAATTTTTAGAACACCTCCAACAGGTAGACTACGCCGAAAAGGGACCCTCGCTGCAATTTACAACATCTTTTATGGTCACCTTTGAGATTTTTTTGCGAAAAGATGTGGAATAGCCAACTTGGTCTTAATTCAAAGGAGTGTTATAAGCTCACAAACCCACATACAGGTGAAGCTAATAAAAACGTGTTAAAAAATTATGTAAAGCGTCTTGCAACACCATCTGCAGAAACAGCAGGACAATAAATTTCAATGAAAATGAAACTCATTAGGCTACCAACATTATTATTAAACTTAGTGCGGCAACAGCATTACAGAGTATGCAACCTCCTAACTTGCTCCGCGGCTGGAGATTATTTATTCGCAATAAGTGTTTTCATATATCACAGGTTAGTATAATTCAAAGTTAATGCGTTCTCTGTGGAGAGGGTTACGTAAATTATGTCGAGGTTCACCGAAGGAACTTGCATTTAGGTATTTAATACAGGGTGAGTTTTTATTGCCGGATCGATCGATAACTCCACTACTGTAAACTGATAACATCGCAATAGACCAGAGTCGATAATTTTTGAAACCAAAAAAATTACAGTAGGATCAAACCCATTAGAAAAAGAGGCAAATATGATAAGAATGAAAGGAAAAATAAATTACGGTCGATTCGAGATCGGGAAGTGGGACGGGGTGAGCTTTTAAGGGTAGAAAATGGTTTATCTTGATTTCTGGCAAAACTACAAGTTCTATGGAAAAAAGTTAAATGGCAAAGTTGTAGGTAATAAAAATGTCTACAACTTTTGCAATTCCAATTTTTTCACATAACCTAAAAATTTTGGTAAAAAATTCAAAAAACCAAGTTTTTGGTTTTTTATTTTTATCTTTTTCAAACATTCAAACAAAAAAAAAATTTCTACAAAATTTGGTGAAAACTTACCTTATTACGTCCCAGATACACTGTAATTTATTCGTTTTAAAATATTCATTTTTTCGCCTTATTTTAACTTAATATCAAAAATGCACCCCAATTTTCAATCGAAAATTCTCGCATCAAAACATCAGCTTTTTTCAAAAAGTTTGGGAGCTTTTTATTCGCTGGAATCTCTATTTTCTGATCGTGTAAAAAAATATACATTGCTATGGAAAATCTTCTCAGAAAATGCAAAAAACTGAAAAAACTCAGATTCGTAATTTTTTTTTACATAATAATGTAACTTTTCACCAAATTTCGTAAGAAAGTTATTTTTTTTAAAAGATAAAAATAAAACACCAAAAACTTGGTTTTTTGAATTTTTCACCAAAATTTTGAGGTTATATGAAAAAATTGAGAATACAAAAGTTGTAGATCTTTTTATTACCTACATCTTTGCTATTCAACTTTTTCCCACAGGACTTGTAGTTTTGCCAGAAATCAAGATAAACCATTTTCTACCCTTAAAAACTCACCGGCTCCCACTTCCCGATCTCGAATCGACCGTAATTTATTTTTCCTTTATTCTTATCATATTCCCCTCCTTTTCTAATGAGTTTCATCCTACAGTAATTTTTTTTCACTTTTTATTATTTTTGAAGGTTTCGGCACTGGTCTACAATGTCTGCGCTTTTGTTCTCCAGGAGGTGTTCCAAATTACATTTGTTTGCTAAAGCTGATCGGCAATTCCATTGAATGATCTTCAACTGGTCCATTATTATTATTTTGTCAGAGTACCTTTTTTTTGTTTTTTTTTAATTTATCCTCCTTGTATAGTAAATTTATAAAAAGATAATAAAAATCTCATATAATTTACGTGAATTCGCACCAATTTATTTATATTATGTTTTTGTTTTTTGTCTTCAGACATTATTAGAATTCTTTGTTAGATTGTTAAGGTTTATTTATTCGTCTTGTTATTAGGTTGACGATTTTTGTTTTTGGAAGATTTTGAACATCTGTTTGTTTGAGATTCAACAAAACGAACATAACCAATTCTATAACATTCCTTCATTACCGTTCTTGTTGTTACTATTAACTTAACATAATTTGAACTACTATAAATTCCCCCCGAGGTAGGCGGAATATTTATTTGACTTACTATTTGTTTTCTAATTTGATATGTAGTATCTCTCGTAGGAGATACGTATCTTTTGTTTGTTTTTCTGGGAACGACCTGAGTGAATCTAGATCCTCTCTGTCTGGTATTATCACTACCTGATTGATTGCTCTCAGGTTGTATATGCTAAGGATATGCTTCTTGCTCAGAAAATATTTTTGTTTATACAGGGTGATCCGTAACTACGTGGTGATGCAAGCATATATTTTTTTAAATATGGCACCCTATATATTATCCCATATTTAGAGTCTACTAATAATCCCTCCTTACAATACGAGTATAAGGTATTGTAACATTATACAGGGTATTTTAAAAGTTATGACCATTTTTATATCCTTAGGCTAATGACCAAAGTAGTCGATGCCGATGACACAGAAGTAAAGTAAAAAAAATCGCTGTCAAATGAACGTAATGTATATCAAAAAGTAATGAATGACAAATTATTTTTTTACACGGAAGAATAAAAAATATCCTCTAGTTTAAAAATCGGCTATGAAAGAAGTCGACGACACATATTCATATACAGGGTGATGTAACTAAGAAACTGTATTTATTTATTTTTGAACATGCACAGCGCCATCGTGTTTTGGAATATACTGAAATTGACCCAAAATATATAATTAGATATAATTACTGTGATACCAGTTTATTATTTTCCCATAGCATGAAGCTTTAGTATGAGATCTCCTTGCAACCAAATCATCGGCAGCCCTCCCCCTAAAATTGTCTTATGCCTTATGTCTTTCCTTTACAGGTCACTGGACAGCCTATTGTCAATACTACAGACTTTTCAGTTTTACAATCCCCCACCCCCCAACCACAATCATTACATCCCCACCCGAAAAGGTAAAAAATGATCGGGAACCCCTAGAACATCTAAAAATGAGTTTTGAACTGTTTTCGTATTTTTAGTTTTTTGATTATTGTTACGCTGCCACTGACACGATTTCTAAAAACCATTCGCGTTTTTCATCCTCACCACGGTAACAATATATTGTGTCAAAATTTCATTAGAATCAATTTAATAGATTCCACGTGACAAAATGCAAAACGATCTGAAGCAATAAATACTCACATGTACCTATACAGGAAATTCTAAGTCCCTTAGCTTCGGTAATATACTAGGCAATGTTCGGATGAACCTAAAAGGATGATTTGTATCGCGACAGACCGACAGACCGACAGATCGAAAGACCGACAGACCGACAGACCGACAGACCGACAGACCGACAGACCGACAGACCGACAGACCGACAGACCGACAGACCGACAGACCGACAGACCGACAGACCGACAGACCGACAGACCGACAGACCGACAGACCGACAGACCGACAGACCGACAGACCGACAGACCGACAGACCGACAGACCGACAGACCGACAGACCGACAGACCGACAGACCGACAGACCGACAGACCGACAGACCGACAGACCGACAGACCGACAGACCGACAGACCGACAGACCGACAGACCGACAGACCGACAGACCGACAGACCGACAGACCGACAGACCGACAGACCGACAGACCGACAGACCGACAGACCGACAGACCGACAGACCGACAGACCGACAGACCGACAGACCGACAGACCGACAGACCGACAGACCGACAGACCGACAGACCGACAGACCGACAGACCGACAGACCGACAGACCGACAGACCGACAGACCGACAGACCGACAGACCGACAGACCGACAGACCGACAGACCGACAGACCGACAGACCGACAGACCGACAGACCGACAGACCGACAGACCGACAGACCGACAGACCGACAGACCGACAGACCGACAGACCGACAGACCGACAGACCGACAGACCGACAGACCGACAGACCGACAGACCGACAGACCGACAGACCGACAGACCGACAGACCGACAGACCGACAGACCGACAGACCGACAGACCGACAGACCGACAGACCGACAGACCGACAGACCGACAGACCGACAGACCGACAGACCGACAGACCGACAGACCGACAGACCGACAGACCGACAGACCGACAGACCGACAGACCGACAGACCGACAGACCGACAGACCGACAGACCGACAGACCGACAGACCGACAGACCGACAGACCGACAGACCGACAGACCGACAGACCGACAGACCGACAGACCGACAGACCGACAGACCGACAGACCGACAGACCGACAGACCGACAGACCGACAGACCGACAGACCGACAGACCGACAGACCGACAGACCGACAGACCGACAGACCGACAGACCGACAGACCGACAGACCGACAGACCGACAGACCGACAGACCGACAGACCGACAGACCGACAGACCGACAGACCGACAGACCGACAGACCGACAGACCGACAGACCGACAGACCGACAGACCGACAGACCGACAGACCGACAGACCGACAGACCGACAGACCGACAGACCGACAGACCGACAGACCGACAGACCGACAGACCGACAGACCGACAGACCGACAGACCGACAGACCGACAGACCGACAGACCGACAGACCGACAGACCGACAGACCGACAGACCGACAGACCGACAGACCGACAGACCGACAGACCGACAGACCGACAGATCGACAGATTGACAGACCGACAGGCCGACAGACCGTCAGACCGACAGACCGACAGACCGATGCATGTAGACATCATAAAACGCCCAAAAATTATTGTATTATCTCACTATCGGTGTGGGAAGTAAAAACAATGTTCAATCGCAGCATTAGTTGCATCTGGTTCTGATTAACCCGTAACCGGTGACGTCCCATTATTGTTACACTCATGGTGACGTGGAGTCCTGGAGACTCCTCCCATATCATTGCATATATTATCAATCCCATACATTGTTATCAGGATCTGAGTACGTTTCTCTCAAATTCTAAGCTATTCCGTTGAACTTGACGTAAAAATACTTAGATAATCTTCATAACGATCCATCTCTATTGCAAAGTCAGGATCAGTATCATCAATGTCGCTATTATCAGAGTCATAGCTGGTATGCTCACTCCAAAAAGGTCTCTTCAAAGTTTGGATGTGTTGCACGAATACTCCGTGACGTACTTGGACGAGTAGCCATTAAAGAGTTCTAAAGCACACAAGCAAAGCCCTGACCACATGATATACATATGTATAAACTACAGTCGCAATAACGGTGACGTGGAGTCTGCTAGACTCCGACACGTGGTTTACACGAGGTTTACACAACAATGGCTTCCTGTTAGCTGACGTCATAAGCGATGCTGCCTCGGACGGTGATTGTAGAAAGCTACCTGACGTTGCGTTTGTCAAGGTCATCTGGTTTCGAAATTATAGCTATGTTCAACTTCGAAGGAGTCTCCCAGACTCCATGTCACCGGTTACGGGTTAAAAAGTCGTTAATGGGGACGCTGCTCCAACGTCGGCGTCGGAGTGTTTTCTTCCTTTTCCTGCGATCAAATCCAAATTAATCACGGAACTTTTGAGAACCTCTACGCCTGCCGTCTAGCTGTCAAGAAGTAATTGTTCCTGGGAGTTTCAAAAACTTCCAGCGACCGTGATTGATGAATCTTCTTACGCAAGAACTCCCAGATCCTGCACACACATACATTAGAAGGTGCATCGATTGCCCGCCATATGAAAAATGAATGAGCCTGCGAATTTCTTAGGTGTTCATCTTAGCCTTCACAGGATATGTAACACGCTTCATAAAATCCATTTCAATCTTTTCGCAGAAAGGTAAGCAAGCATTATGGTTGCGAATACATTTGAATTCAGGTTGAGACCACAGCATGCTGAACAACCATCAAAATATCTCTGAAGATTTCGTATTTAAATATGATTAAAATGAAAATAAGAGAAAGTATCGATACAGATTCCAATTTGATATTTTTAGGCCCAGTATAGAGCTGTACACGCCAATGTAGACGCGTTTGGTCCGTACAGAGAATTTTGGGCAATTGAGGTTTTGAATAAAAATTTTTTTTGTCATAAATAGAAAGATCATACATACGTTTTATAACAAAACTGTTTTTGTCTTCTTTTTTTCGCAATAATTCAAAAGTTATATCAAAATAAAAATGGGTTTTTGAATCGAGTACCGAAAACACGCAGACGGCTCCCGAACCCGTGTGACGTCACCATGGCGGTAAGGATGCTCCTTTGACCAACGACGTCCTACTCCGATACTAGATTCTAGATTCCCAGCCAATCGCGAAAATACATACTGCTAAACTGGTAACTAGTGTATATTTGTTGCAACACAGTCGATGAATGAGGTTTGCAGAAGCTAAAATTAATGTTTTTGTAATAAAAATGCAGCATCATTCATATTCTGTTTAATGCTATTTATTTCAAATATAACTTTCTTAATTGTTGATTATTGGACCGTCTACGTAGAGTTTTGTAGCAGTGTCAGAAAGGAATAAGCTGTTTTGACAATCTGAAAAAAAATAACTTATCTTAGCACGAAGGCAAGCATCAGTCCTTGAAATTGCTATTAGCAGTATTAGGTGCTCTATATTGTTATTTAGAATAGACATACATCATAGCGAAACTGCTTTCGCTTAGCAAATGTTATGGTCATCTATAAAAATTGA
Organism: Callosobruchus maculatus; assembly: GCA_951848785.1. Lineage (NCBI taxonomy): Eukaryota > Metazoa > Arthropoda > Insecta > Coleoptera > Chrysomelidae > Callosobruchus > Callosobruchus maculatus. Next base: position 8,644,700 of record CATOUR010000040.1, read on the forward strand.
TCCTAGATAGACAATATCAGGCGATAACGGAGCCCATAGCCACTGTACAGGAAATCTCACATGAAGATATCAAGGCTTCTATTGAGCACTGCATTTGGGATCGATGACAAAATCATTTTGAATATTTCAATCAATAGGAACAGCTTCGTACCGTCGTATCGTCAGATGTCGTGTGCATCAGAATTTAGCTTTAGCCAGCTCTTAAGTTTTACGTGACAGAGTCCCATTTTTTTGCTTACGTTACGTTAAGGCTTACGTTACGTGACTATGTGGGGTACTCATGACCGCTGATTGTTTGTTGAGCCGTGCTCAGGTTTTGTGCAGTGACAGGTATTTCTATACGAAGATATCTCATTAATTATTAATACAGGGACACGTATTTATGTGTACAGGTACGTATACATATAATACCAAAGCATCGGAGCTTACAATATTGCACAGCCGGTATCGATTTGCGATTAAGTTGATGATGACATCGCGTACCAATTACGCTTATAGAAGATGAGGGTTGCATCATGTTCGAAGCGGAAACATTCACTTCCTCGCTTCCGGAGATTATCTGAAGTTTCCTTGTTGCTCTAAGTAAACAGTCGCGACGATGTATACTACTACTCGCAAGTGAAATTCGAACACCTATCAGCAGCAGCAGCAGCACGGCTGTCCCAGGGAAAAACACAGTATATGAAAAAAAATATATTCTGAGAAATCATGTGTGAAAGTTCCTTCCTTATAACGATCACAGTTAAGTTTATACTTTATATTAATTGAAGTAAAATAAAAGATTAATGGCTTGATTTAGTTATAGGAGAGCTCTAATATGGATGGACTTCAAAGAATGCTGAGAAATAAACAGGTTTTTAGGAAGAAATGCATATACTGTGTTTTTACTATATCGCATGTATGCATTCATGGAAAGTTAATAACAGCATTAACACAGTAAAATACCGCAATGTTTACTCTAAATGAACATTTTTTGCACAGGTAATCTCACAGGAGGTTACAAAACATATAATCACCTTTATAATAACTTTAATAATTGTGCAGAAAATAAAAAATGGCGACTAGAGTAACAGTGTGTTAAAAAAAAGTTGTTGATAGAACCCATATTATGAAACAATAAGTTCTAATATAAAAATTAACAAAAATTAAATTCTAACGCTGGCTAGCCTGATTTCTATTCTACTATAAATAACCCGGCTCCCCCCGTGTGCGGGCGGGTTATAGTATCTCCCATCGTATATCCTGCGTGTCGTAAAAGGCGGCTAAAAGGAACCGAACTACTGTCGGTATCAACAGTAACCTTTTCTCAACCAACAGCTTCGGGCGGGCGAGTTGAGAAGAGTCAGGACACCTTCTTTTCCTTGGGGTGAGAAATTGTCCCTAAAGGATGATGAACCAGTAGATATATCTGGTCAATGGCATGAGGATGCAGAAAGCAAATGGGAAACTACTGCATTAAAGATCTTTAAGATATCCCAAGAGAAACTCGTAAAATGAGTAACGTGAGAAACTCCTGATAATATTAGTGTCGGCAACACTCTAGCTCCGACTTAATGCATTTTACGAGTTCACAACATGTCTGTTAAGACATTGTGACTAAGATGATGATGATTCAGATCACACTATTGCTCAGTTTCATAAAGATTTAGCCAAAACGCACGATGATTAATTTTTTTCCATTTTAGGTACTAGATAACCGATTATAGTAGATTTTTTCTCTGCATTTGTACCGCAGTAGGCACCTTTGATTGTCTATTTTGTCCAAGTTAGCCTCTCAAAAACACTACAGTTTAAGCCACCAAAACAAACTAAAACCCTACTAAGACAGATGTCAAAACACAGCATCTACAATGGTCATTACAAAATGATGATCCCTGATTGGTCGGTGCATTTACTGTGTTTTAATATCTAGCTGGCACGCAGATACTGTGTTTTGGAATTTTTATAATTCTTGTTGTTGTGTAGATACTGGGTTTTTTCAGTTCAAATCTCCGTTATTTCGGCATATATTGATGTTTTGACTGTTTAAACAGATAGATCATGGCCCAATATGTACAAATTCATCAAAACCTCAAAATATCAAAAAAATGCACATACCTACTGTGTTTTTCCTTGGGACAGCCGAGCAGTGTCACCTCTAGTACACATATGTAACACTTTTTGTTCATTCGCACGCTATATTTACCTATGTGGCACCTCTAGAGAAGCCTAGACGTGTAACAACAAAGCATGGCTTTTTGTCGATTCAAAAACGATGATATCTGTTGCAAATGTGATGAGAAACCAGTTGTCTGTGTGGAGATACTGGAGATGCCTCCTAGAAGACGATAGTTCCAGTTTACGCAGTTAAGCCCCTTTGAACGGCGTCAGATTATAGGCCAACGAACACGTGGTGCTTCTTTCAGAGCAATCTGCAACTATGGGGCGTAGCGTGGCTACAGTTGTAGCAGCATGGCGCATATGGATCGCAGAAGGGCGAATGCAGCAAGCTAGAGGTTCTGGAGCAGGTAGAAGAACTACATACTGGCAATATCGCCATCTACAACTTCTTCTTTCAGTACCATCTCCTCAGCGGAGGTTGGCGACCATCATTTGGAACTCTTCTCTGTCTTGGGCTAAATGAATCGTTGTGCAGGCCTCTCTTATATTAAACCACTGGCGTAAGTTCCGAAGCCAGGAGAACTTTTTTCGCCCGATCCCTCGTCGTCCTTCGATCTTTCCCTCAACGATCAGTTATAACAACTCGTACTTACTTTTTGTAAAAATATGGCCAAAATATGCTGCTTTTCTTCGTTTTATTGTGGCTAAAAGTTCCTGTTCTTTATTCATTCCCTCTAGTACCCTAGTGTTTGCTACCCGCTCGGTCCATGATATCCTTAATATGCGTCTGTATAGCCACATCTCAAAAGAGTCCAAACGTGACATGGTCCGAGCTTTTAATGTCCATCCCTCAACTCCGTATAATAGTGTGGACAGTACATAGCATTCTGTTGCTCGCCATCGAGTAGTCAAACTTAAATCTCGGTTGCAGAGTATCGTTTTCATTTTGAAAAAAGTATTTCTGGCTATTTCGATTCTGCTTCTGATCTCTACATCAGGATCCCATTTATCATTTCGCCAGCATCCCAAATATTTGAATCGGTTTACTCTTTCTACGTCCCGATTGTCTATTTCTATTCTTACGTTATTAATATTTAATCTAGTGATCTACTGGCCCTTAAAAACAGAATGCGATCAACTCGAGCTTTGCTGACACTTGGTATGCAGCTATAGGAGGCCTATTCGAATCTGCACGGCGTACCACAGATTGAGTGAACTGGGCTTAGGATCATATCGTCCGCATCTAGTCGTTCCACTCACCGCAAATCATCACCGCCAACGATTAGATTGGTGCCAAGAACGAGTCCAGGTTTTGTCTGGGGTCACGGACGCCAACGCGTGAGGCAGTGACGGCGATGGGGTGAACAACGTGATCTCCAGTTTGGTGTTGAGCGCCATGTACACCATCCTATTGGTTTGATGGTTTGGGGTGCCATTGCGTTCAACAGCAAATCACCTTCGCTTGTCATGACACGATGACTGCGCAAGGTTATGTGAATGAAGTGGTAGACCCAATTGCTGTTCCGTATGTCCGAGGCCTCGAAGAGGGTTTCTTCCAGCAAGATAATGCACGATCTCGTAATGCAAGGGTATAGATCAGGTTCCCAAAGAAAGGCTATACAGGAATTTAAAAAGTATGTGATTGGATGGCTCGACACATAGGAGATTTATCCAATCCTCCGACGACGCTGGACGAACTGGAACATGCTTTGAGGGCAGCTTGGGAGGCTGTACCTCTAGAGTTTATCAACAGCCACGTTACGAGCATGCCGCCTAGGCTAGAGCAATGCATTCATCTACTCGGAAGGCCCACCCAGTATTGATCTGTTGAATTTTTATACAGGGTGGCGCAAAATTAATCATCCAACTTTGTTTTTGTATAACTCTTTTATTAAATATAAAAAAATGACTGTGAGTGATGGACGTCTTTATTAGAACATTCATTCTGTTGAGTGGAAAAGGTTATATCGATCAAGTGGCTGCCGCTAGTGTTGATACACATTTGTGTCCGTTTTATCACATTTTCCATTACTTTCCGCAAGATTTCTGGTAATATCTGTTCGCATTCGTGTCGAATATTCTCTTTAAGGGCTGCTATCGTCTGAGGCTTGTTGGCATAAACCTGCGACATCAAGTAGCCCCAACGAAAGAAGTCTGGGGCAGTTAAGTTGGGCAATCTTGCTGGCCACGCCAGATCGCCAAAAAGGAAGATTAAACGACCAGGAAGCAATTTCTTCACAATATCCATTGTGGCTCGTGCTGTGTGTGCTGTTGCACCGTCTTGTTGGAACCACATGTTCACCAAGCCACGTTCCTCCAATTCTGGCATTAAAAAGTCATTAATCATGGCCCAATCCCGCTTGAACGCCGCACCACACAGTAGCTTCTAGTGGATGTAGCGGCTCTTCGTGCATCACACGCGGATTTTCAGTGCGCCAGAAATAAAGATTTTGCTTATTGACGTAACCACTCAATTGGAAATGCGCCTCATCGCTCCTGATGATTTCTGACACAAAATCATCTGCTTCGTTGTTGAGATTCAGACATTAACTGATGCATTATTTGCACTTTATACGGGAACATTGTGTAAGTCTTTCACCAAAATTCGGTGTAGGGTTCGTCTGCTGATATCCAATTGCGTGGCCCGCCCTCTGGTTGATGTTTCTTGGTTCACAGCAACATCGCCAGCCACAGCCGCGATATTCTCGGCAGAACGACCAGTCCGGTAACGTCCACGTCCTGCAAGGTCCTTAGTGGTTCCTGTGTCTTCGAGTCGAGCAGCTAATCGGCGGAACGTTTGCCCAGTTGGCGCGACACGATTCGGAAATCGACGCCGAAATGCACGCTGCGCTAACACCAGCGATCGATTATTATTGGTCAGAAATATCGACACAGTTATTCCACGCTCTTCGGAGTATAACGCTCTATTGCTTATCTGCTTATATTTTGCAACGGTCTAGTTCCCAAATGTCAAATATGATTTACGTACCACTCCATTTGCAAAAATTATAACATCTTCCGGTAGGATGATTAATTTTGCGCCACCTAGTATAAACTAATTATGACAAATGTATTCTTTTATTATTGTATTAAGTCCTACCGCATTTCATCAACCGCAATCCTTTTTTTCTCAGAGTTCTTATTTCACTTGCGAGCAGTACATTTGGAGCTTTGAATTTACACTTGGTTAAGTGTGCAACCTACAGGGTGAAATGACATTGCGAACAATATGTATTCAAAAATAACGTGAAATTAGGTTTTTTGGAAAAATATTTATTTCAAGTGCTTTTTATTACAGTAAACCCAAAATCTAAGTGAATCAAGCTGATTTCAATTGAATAATAGTATTTGTTGCTAAGGATCAGCATTGACCATTATAATCTCCACAAAGTTTTGCCATGCTGTTACGCTAAGTTTTGAAGATGTACGATATTTCTAAAATCAATTTACTTTATGGAATTAAATATAAATCTAATATAATTACGCCTTATGACTATGTGCAATATACTCAAGGCTAATCTTTTTATCAATTTGTACATACCATAAGAAACAGTGGGTATCCGTAGTTGCCTATAGGAGAAGCATCCAGTATAAGGGGATACTGGCTTCTGGCTGTCATGTACAAAATATTTTTCTGTTCATATGCTGTAATCCTATACCAATCCAGTTCATACAATACGTCAGATACGGATAGACTCTAAAAAGGATCGTTTACTTATCATATGTAAAATACGAGCTCCTTTTTACCTTACTTCATCTTTAAGTCTTTGTCCAGCATACGAAAAACAAAATAGAGCTACTATGTATCCACATAGGAATATTATGGCGCCAAGATTCATGCTCTAAAATGATTGGTTAAATACAGTATATAGCAAAGAAATACATGAATTAATAAATAAATAAATCATAATTATTATAACTAAATCCACATGATTATAGTCTGATAAATTTATAAAAAAATTTCATTCAAATTATTCATAACTATATTTATCTTATACATATACATAGGTATATGTAACATTAATAATGTACATTGTAACAATAATTAGTCTGTGTGCAGGCCTAATTCTTCTATGCATGTTAACATATTTATTTACTCTTTTTTTTTCAACGATTTGTTTTTTATGCAATTTGAGGGTAAATAAATATTATTATTATCTGACTTTCTAAGTTCCTCTCGGATAATTGCATATTGTTATTATTATTATATAAAAAACAAAGGAGTGCAGCCCGCGATAGTCAATCCAGGTCATAGAAAGGTTTCGCTTGTACTACACGGAGTCCTTCGTGACACATCGGTCAATAAACAGGTTCTCCTTGCAGCCAGCTACTCCTTTCTTGGACTCTCTCTATTCATACGCGTCGAGAAATACAGGATTTACAGCTTGAAGGATACGCGTGTACAAGATTCTGGTGCAGAGCTTGTAACATGCGTTCAGACATGCATACACAGCATACCAGTTACTACAATATACTAAAGATTAACAATTCACAAAACCATTAAATTTTTAAAAATGAAAGGAAATCTACCACCGAGTGTTTCTGGCAGTTTAATAGCCTCAGAGTCTAATTACACATTTAACGATTTAAAAAAGTAGTAATTTTGAATAAGTCAAACGTAACGGTACCTCTGAGTGGAGTTCTGCAAATTACTCAGTACTTATAAGCAAGATCGCCAAAAATAAAGAATGAATTAAAAATCTGTTCAAATTATAAAACATAATTTACCTGGCTTTGCTAACAGATACTGAAAAATTTGAAGGGCTATAGTCGACAGTATCGTTACTTTTGACTTTGGCGGAAATAACTACTGTTTTTAACCATTGAATGTGGAATTGCGTGCTAAACTGCTAATCGCTGGAAGTTTTACTTCCATTTCAAAGTTTTTATTGGGTTTGGATATTTGTTATGTCTAATCCATTGCGTTAGCTAGTAAGCTGTAAACATTAACCATTTCTGTCATATTCCAGCTTCTCTTTGACCCTAGACATGTTACCGCTGTCGTTTCTAGTTAGAGTTGATTGCTTGTAGAGAATTTATATAAACCTGGCCCTTTACTCTAGTATCTTTCTGCTAAGTGAGTTGTTTTCTTCGACCTGAATAGTTTTTTGTTTATATCTCGTTACCTGCTAAGTGGCTTATAGGTAGGAAAATTGAAAAACGATGATTTGATTGAAATTAAACGAAAACTACCAGAGATTGACAATTATTCACAACCTGACATCATTAGAAAGCTTATTATCAATTTGCACATTTGATCGTATACAAAAATTAAGTAGGTACCTATTCCTATTCGAAAAAACCAAGTTACCACTGATTGAAGTTTGATTATTCAATCCACTGATTCCACAAAGTTCAAATGTAACTCAAACTAAACCGTCTGACCTAAGCTGACACATTTCATGCTTAGTGTCACGGCAAAGTCACAGCTCTCTGAGTTTTATAATCGCCGCGATATTTAATATTTTCTTATGATATCTACTTATACCAAAAATTGTGATTTGCACCTAAACGGTTCGCTCTAAGTCCCATGTGCGATGCATAAAGTCACACTAAAATAGATATTGATTGATAAGGGGTCACGTGACGCTTGAAATGAGGGGGGGGGAGACGGGTTTGACAAAAATTACGAAATATCACAAGGGCGTCAAACATTCCCAGACGTCACTGTCTTCGAATATTTTGAATAGTCTAAGCAACAGGTTCTCCAGGTAGGGTTTTCACCTGTTCGGTTTTTCCATAGCGTGCGGGGGTAGACCCAGAAGTACCTTTTTTGAATAATTTCCAATTGTGAAACAAAATAAACGGTTCTATAGTCTAGATTTGATAAAATTCCAGTCAACGTATCAGGTTGAGTCGCTTGACATATCTTTCTACCCTGACCGATTTGCTTACACTGTGTTAGGTAAGGTATTGGAATTCGCGAACCTCAAAGTAGCTTAGATTTTCACCAAAATATTTCCTCAAGCTGGTAATGGTGTAGTTCGAGTCAGGACTTCAAGCCGTGTCGACTACGACCCATTTCAGTTTCAATAATTCAACTAATTTGGTTAAGCTACATTAGGTTCGGGATCTTCAACATGTAGTTTTTCACCGGAGCGTTTCCTCGGCCTGGAAGTGATACTGTTCGCCTCAAGACGCCAATCCGCATCGATTTACATGAATCTCAACACTCGTTCCGAGTTTCTGCAAAAACGAACCCTTACCATTACCTTTGCTATTTGATTAGCGATGCAACCAAAGATGAGAGACCAAGATGAACTTATGAAGCCTACATTGTATTGTACTAGGTAGTTTAGCTGTTTGCCCATGCTGAAACATACAAATATACAAATACTTTGACTGATAACTCCGTTTTGTAAAAAACACACGAAGGACATAACTCTGTACCACAGCTTACCAAACAACCAGCAGGATATCTCAGGTTGGCTCACAGATCATAGATACGAAGTTTGGAGTCGTCATTTTGCCGTTCCCGCCGGACATTGTTCTGTGTTAGATCGCAAACACAAGATGGCGCGTCACCGTGTTTTAAATCTACTGCTTAAAGCTAAAGTCAGATGCACACGACATCCGACATACGACAAACGACGAAATGATTCTGTCGTATAATCTAAAGTGTATCCATTCACATGAGTCCGAAATTTTCGTACGAAATCTTGTTACAAATTTGGGGAATTTGTATCTTCATAGTTGGTTACCAACTGTTACCTCTGAGGGTATGCAACCTATTAACTATATGTATGTATGTTGGGTTGCCTGCCTAAGAGCAAGTTTTATGAAAAATATGAGTATAAATAGTAAAGATCAGTGTTGAACCTTGGTTGAACCAAACCTATACCTTGTTACCAAAATTGGTGGCACCAAATGAGTACAAACCAAGCAAAAGTATTATTGTCAGGCGCCCCTCTCAACAGACCCACTACAGGTTCGCAAATTGTACTAAGATCAGGGTAGCTGGTTAAGCTGTGAATGAAAGTCTCTAATCAGTGCTCTAATCCTCCATCTAGTGCCCAAACCACTTAGATGTCCACATGGAGTTGGTGGCATCAATTGTGGTAACGAGGTATAGCGTGATAAATTACGTCCCAACAAGTACCTTTTAAAATACAAGCAAAACCCAAGCATAACAGTAGGTACCTCTGTTAGTTGCCGAGGTTTTGTCAAAACCATTTAAATTTCTAAATATGTGATTTAAGGCTGTTAGAAATCAAATCCAATCCACCACATACCTCGATTCCTTACCAATATTTCACCACTGTTACGTGTAAGGTTGAATACAGTTAACCGATGGATCATATCTTTGATGATTAATATGATTTGATGATCCAAGTATGTTTAGAGTTAAAGCACGTCTTTACCCATAAGCACTAGATTCGCGAATACACTAAGTTTTACTCAGCTGTGGACCAATAATTTCAAGCCACGATCTAAAAGCATTACTTGGTATTTGTAAATAATTAAAATATTTTTCTATGCCAGTTATCTTCATCTCCTGCAACATATTATGGTACTTTCCTTGCTTCTTCCTGTTTTTAAATATGTCTCGAACCCAAAATCTTCGCTGTCTTTCTCTTTTCTTCATCTTCATCCATAAGAGGGACAAAAGTAAAATATTTATTGAATGCTCGTACTGCGCTCACTGAATTACCATTTTCAAATACAAATTCATGGAGATTGTCAGCTGTCAAATTACATACATCGGATAAAAAGTTAAAATATTTTCAACTTATCCGACCGTCGCGTCGTATAAAAGTTAAAATCATCGGATATTCAGTTTAGCGCCAATCCATTTTGAATATTTCAACCAATAGGAACAGTTCCGTACCGTCGTATCGTCGGATGTCGTGTGCATCTGAATTTAGCTTTAGAATTTACTAATCTGTTCCCTTAGACAAGGAAAAAGAGAGGACAGAACACGCGACTGACATCTCTGTTACCAAAAAGTACCAAAGCGCTAATCCCAGTGCCGTAGCTAATGGGATTAACATTATGGTTAAGCTATTTGGAGAAATAATCTATTTTCAAAAAAAAATTATTAAAATATTGTCATTCACGAGTTCTGTATCGCAAGTTTCACCATCCTCAGTTCAAATTTAAGTAATTAACATTAACTTAACCGTGAATTTCCATTACGTCACTGGAAAACTGATTGTATTTGAACCAAAACATGCCTTAAAAAATATAATTTTCACACATTACATGCTCACAAATATTATGATTCGCGTATTGGTGGTACATTTAAAATTATATTTCGGATACATACAGGGTATCCCACGACGATTTAGAGAAGCAATATATCGGAACTGGGCAGCAGTAGCGAATTATAATTTTGGGGGTGTAAATTAGAGCAAATATAGTATCTTCTCTTATTATTGTGTCACCCAATGAGGTATTTGTTTTTGGTCACGTGACGTCCGATTCAAAATTTTTAATGGGACACCCTGTATATTTCTGACTTTTTGTGTTCCTGTACATCAAATTCGTCCTATAAGTAGATGTTAGGCGATTTACACTTTCCATTTATACCTATATTAAACGCTACATAAATACATATATGGATACAAGTAATTATTCGGTTCGGTGCTTATGTTGTTGGATTTTTTTGCTAATTTGAGAGGAGGATCGCATTTCCTCCTTGTTTTATTTATTTGGGTGGTTCAAACCGCGGTTCGGTGCCTAATGAAACTAGACTTCTTTGTGGGTTCCGGTACTCTCAAAGATACTCGTTGCTGACTGCTTCTAAATATACTAGTAATAAAAAGTAATTATTGGTTCTATCTTAAAATGTCAGTAGTAGACTTCTAATCTATAATAGCGCCATCAGGGTCAGCATGTATTAACCATTTTTACATAGGAAATCCTCAGAGGTATTCTGCGGATTGTTAAGTATGCTGTGGCTGAAGTGCAGGCACCTGCTTCAATAATAATCTACATAATCCTTGAAAGGTATATGTTCATTTCATTCCATTTATTTGTAATACCTATTACAAATACTGCCACCCTCGGAGGCAACACCTTGTATGACGGTATTGGTAAAGTTTTCGGAATACATATAAGTAGGATCACTCCGCAAAAATATCAAAACGGCCTGCCCCTTGCTCCGTGACCCCTGTACACCGGTAGCAGTGACCAACGTCAGCCGGGAGGTACGGGGCGGCGTAAAGTAGAGGTTGAACGTGTTTAATGCGAAGTCTATACAGTGTCTCAAAAATATCGGATTTTGTTATCTCGGATTTGTTTGCAGGAAATGGATAATCTTTTTAGAAGTTTGAGAGTAACCAATTTCGCGAGAAAAGATATTACCAATCAACTTAGATTTTTTAACGAATGAAGAATGACAATCAGATCCATCCTTATTTTGTGGTAAACCTTGAATTGTAAGGGATATAAGTACAGGGTATCCCACGACGATTAAGACAAGAAATATTAAGTAGAGAACTATAATTTTGGGCATGAGGGCATGTAAATTAGAGCAGATGTTGTGTCTTTTTTGTCATTGTACTATCCAATGAGGTATTTGTTTTTGGTCACGTGACATTCGATTATAAATTATTAATGGCACATCCTGTGTGATTGTGCCTCTGTTCCTCCCGATAAAACAACTCCAACAAACTAGCACACTTGGGGTCCAAAGTGATTAGTTCAAGAGCTACAGGTACTTAAAGGATTGTATCTCGCTAACAGCATATAGTGAGACAAAATATTCATTCGGTGGTCTTACCATACCACCCAGGGACATTGTAAACTATATTTTAAAGCTCGAAAATATCTTTATTGAAAACTTTGACAATTTAGTTTCTACAGTAGAAATTTGAATGACACTGAAAAGCAAAATGTCAAAAATAATTTATTCACATCCACTTCCATATGACCATGTTTTAAAATTGTATACACTAGTTCGTATATGCTATACCATAAAATGTATAAACCGTGATCTCAAAAATAAGCCAAATAAACAAAACATTAAGGTAAAAATACTACAGCACATTTGAACCATCAATTTTCACTTATCTACGAAATAGCTACAATATGTGAAATCATTTGAAATTCATTAGTAATAGTTTTACTAGACTTTATTTTTGATATCCATTTATGTAACTTAGTGCATCAGGAAAATAAGCGTTATATTTGTATTTGTATGTCTAAATCGGCCGTCAATACATAGCTTTTCAATGACCCTCGTATATACGTACAACCCAGGCGTTAGCAAGTCCCCGCTAAATAACCCTCGTACTTGAGCAAAAACCAACGCAAAAACTAACTGGCGCGTGCGGCCGCGGCATCGCTTTCATGTGAGTTCTTCAAAGTGCCGACGGAGAGTGATCCAACTTACATGTATTCCGTAAACTTTGGTATTGGCATACCTCACAGTAGTTTCATATATCTGACTTTTCTTCATTATTACAAATTTCCAGCTGTAGTTTCTAAGGCATCAAGTGACAATTCAAAACGGTCAGGTTAATTATCCAACTCGTCAATTGTAAATTCAAAGTGACAGGTATAAATTACACCTGTCAGTTTGAATTTACAATTGACGAGTTGGAAAATTAACTTGACCGTTTTGAATGATCGTTTGACGCTTTAGAAACTACAGCTGGAAACGGTGTAGTATCGGCTCACTGCCTCCACTCCTATCGGTATATCTTCTCGATCTATCATTCCCGTCATTAAATTTTAGGCAGAAGCTCGTCACAATGAATTTCTTCTCGAAACTTTCAAAAATTTTTTACGCATTACCAGAGATCTCGCAATGATACATTTTGACATACAATGATTGCTTGTTCTGTTCTTTGAATTTGTGACAACTGTTCACAGTCTCAAACCCAAATTAGAATGAGTACTTACCCGAGAATGTACTGATGATATCTTACACATCTCCTCAGCTTGACAACCCTCAAGTTCGCATTCGGTTCATCAAATACGTACTCGACATGTTCCTTTAAATAACTCAGATGCGAAATGATGAGTTCCGCAACTTGAACAAACATAAAGCACAAGACCGCCGACGGGATGGGAATGAAACAGGTGAAGAAGAATTGCAGAACATAAATTATTCTAGTATCCATGTCGAACGGGAGCCATATTGGGGTGTAGGTGCCGCAAAATACGCGATGGTCTGGCTTCACTACCACGTTCTGACAAGCTTAAAATAATAATATACAGGCACATTACTCCCCAGGTAGCATTTAGGAGAAAACGGCAACATGGTATAATTGATGACAGAAATATAAAGGTACGTTTACATCTGACATTTATTACATGATATTTAACGTCAGATAGTGATATGTGCAAATGTAAACAGGCATGCAATTTATGTCTGAGATATATGTATCACTCTCCGGTAATAAGTGTCGAGAGATCTATACCACTGATGTAAACACCACTGCGTCTGCAAGTCTCAGCTTGTCCGAGAGAAATCGCAGTAGTTGGGTAGTCGTCTACTTTTGAAGAAGTGTCGGGAGATTTTTAGTAGCATCTGAATAAAATGGGTGATAAAAAGGAATGGTTAAAAAGTGAAGTGTGCGAATTAATCAATATGTATCATAATAAACCAGAATTATGAAATGTCAAAAACAAAATTTATAAAAATAGACTGAAGAAACAAGATGTACTGAGTGAGATTTGCAAAAAAATTCGAAACTACGGTTGAAAAGATAACCAGAAAGATCCATAACTGTTTTATCTAGACCTATATTGCCATAAGACATCTCCTTGAGGGCTAACAAAATATTCTCTAAACTCTTCCCTAATTTCTCTTGCGTCATTTGAATAGTTGTTACTGCCTTGTTGCATCAACGGTAGCAGGTTTTCAGGCATAGCTTCATGTCTCCAACTTCCTGGAATTACTTCACCCGTGTCTGGATTTTCGCGGTCAAATGTACCTTCAGGAGCATATATCATTGCAGAAGATTTTTGCGATAGCAAATAATTATGTAAATAACATGCAGCTAAAACTACCCAATCTACCTGTTCTGGAGTAAGAAGAATTGGTTTTCTGAGTACTCTGAATACACTCAACATAATACCAAAGGCATTCTCCACGATCTTTCTTGCTCTGGAAACTCTATAGTTGTAAATTCTCATTGAATCTTGACTGTTGAATGGATATGGTTTCATTATATATGGTTGCAGAGCAAACGCGTCATCTGCTACAAAAACATGCGGTACACGTAATGATCTTCCTGGAAGTGGAAATTTGTCTAACTTCGTCTCGATGAAATCTGAAATTCTGCTAGCTGCAAATACTCCATCAGAAATTCGTCCATTACTGCCAACTGTAGCGATTACAAATTTATAGTCTGCATCAACAGCTGCCATTAAAACAGTGCTATGTTTTCCCTTATAATTAAAATAATAACTTCCACTATTGTGAGGCCCTTGGATAACAATATGCTTACCGTCGATATGGCTGCACATTTTCTCTTTGATACTTTCATTGTACAGATATACTATTCACACAATGAGTACAAATTTAGGACTGTGGCTGTCTTTATACTTATATAAGCTATAAATGTCAAGCAATTTCTATAACAAATGTAAACAGTCAATGCTATTTATGTCAGACATTTGAAATTTATGTCAGGAGACAAGTGTCAACACGTCTATCAGCTATAAATGTCAAGAAATTTATATCGTTAATGTAAACGATCAACGCTATTTTATATCAGACATCTGACAGTTATGTCTCGACAGAAGTATTAGATGTAAACGTACCTTAAGATTTGTTTACATTTCTTTCAGGTCTCAATCGTTGCCGATACTTCTTTAGTGCAGTTACGTTATTATGTAGACCTGAGTAATGATAGAAACAGAAAGTGGTAGGAGATCAAAATAATCGCAAATACCTACTTAATAGCAATAGATAAAAGCAAAACTAGTTGACCTATTAATATATTGACACCTAATTATACACAGGCAGGTTTCATAAATGACCCGGTATGCGTGAACAGATCTTAAACTTAAGACAGATTATTGAAAAAGCCAGAGAGCATTATTTTCCCGTTTTTGTCTGCTTTGTGGACTATTCTAAGGCGTTTGATAACGTAAAGTGGCCTAAACTGTGGGAAATCCTTATCTCCATGGGAGTCCTTTACCACTTAGTATTTCTCATACAGCAACTCCATGAGTCTAGCCCAGCTCGTGTAAGAATTGATGGTAAACTGTCTGGTCAAACAGCAACCAGAAAAGGAGTTCGACAGGGATGCGTATTATCTCCGATGTTATTTAACATTTACTCTGAATTTGTGATAAGACAGGTATTAGACAACTGGGATGGCGGTATAACTATTGGAGGAGGCAAAATATCTAACTTAAGATTTGCTGATGATACAACCCTTATTGCTGCTTTTCTGGAAGAACTAGTAGCTCTATTGAACGTTTTAGAACAACACAACTTATATTTTAAAAAAATAATCATAAAATGTCAAGTGCTCCATTTTTCGTGCCGGTGAGCGTATATTTATTTAGAGAGACGTTTATAGCAAATTTACACATTACATGGTGCAATCTTTTCTAAAAGCTTCGTTCATCACTGACATAAGTTACCTGAAGCTTTGAAAATCGCAACAACTCCATACAGAAGAACCCCTATAGATACATAACCACTATACAAAGCTGCAACTAGGTTTCCTTTGTAAGCAACATCATCAAACGTTGTTGGCTTTCCAAAATGCTTGAAGTACATTAGTTGTACAAGCAAAGAGGACCATTTTCTGTAGACGACAGTCACTAAGGTACTCGCAATGATGGCATTTAGTCCCCCAACCACAATGGAGAGATCCTCGCTGATATCCACTTGTCCTTCTTCTGAAATTTTCAGAGCAAGCATGGAAAAGTGACGTTTAAGATGAGAACCCCATACTTTTTTATACAGGGTGATCAACTTACTACTACGAAGTTTGATAGCTCCGTTATTGTGAGAGATACAATAAAACTTTCCAATAAAAGTTGTACGTAAAGCTACTATCTACATTTTAAAATTATTTTACAATATACAGGGTTATTTGTAAAGTCACGGTATGCCAAACAAATAAAGATATATCATAAATTCTACTTTATGTAGCCTTCTATTCCGTTCTATTCCATGTGAAAAGATCTTAAAAATAAAGGCCAATTAGCAGCAAAATAAAGCAATAAGGTGGCAGAATAACAAGGATAACAAACAAATGATAAACAAACGTAATTCACATGCACATACCATACCTATTGTCAGTGTTGCCAGTGTTCGATGGCGTCTATCGTGTTAGATGCACTTATGCATTCATTCTAGCGTAGATAAACCTGCCAGTTTAGGCATCTAGAGCAACACTGAAAATGGGTATGGTATACGCTTGTGAATTAGGTTTATGTATTTTATCTATTAAAATTGTAGTTGTACGGAATATGTATTCCGTAAACTTTGGTTGTACCATGTTATTTTGCTTTATTTTGCTGTCAATTGGCCTTAATTTTTAAGATCTATTCACACTGATTTCTTCTTACTATCTTTGCTATCGAATTCATATAATACCTTGTGATCAGCTCAAATTGACGTTTAATAGTGATAAAAATAATAATCAATTTCATACTGTAATTTGTTTTTGATTGCCTCTTTATACGGCACCTATTAGCGCCCACTAGGCCACCTGGTTTTTGTTTCAGAAAGTCATAATATGATTTCTAGTGTGTTTACTTGAGTATTGTCTATAAAATGATTACTAAAACGATTAGACGGAGGCTATATCCCTATAGGGCAATTTTTTTCTGTAACTCACAGCACACTTGTCAGAATACTTGTTTTCCGGTTTGAAAATAGCTAGGAGGTTGAAAATTTCGCTGACTTTTTAAGAATTTTGTCCTCTATATACCTATGATAAACATATATAGCATACCATTAAACGTTTTCGTAATAATGCGTAATAATTGCTATTATGTCAAATATCGCCCTGTAGCTACTGGTCAAGATAAACTTTTATATTATCTCGTTATTAAGCAAAAAAAGCTCTTTCAAACGAGACCCAGCTTGTTTAATTTCGTTAACTTATGCCGAAGTTACGGTCATTTGAATAAAAAGCTTTATTACATTCCCCCACCATTACATCTTACAAGATAGAGCAAAAAACGATTAACAAGTCGAGAATTATTCAGTCTACTTAACAGTACAATTTATAATATACCTTTATTTGCATATTTTTGAGAAAAAGCCGTTTTTCTGATTGACCATAACAGTTACGCCCCCTAGCGGCTGGTTGTGGAACTTGAACATAATTTTCAGCGATTTCTCTTATCCGATTTACCTAATAATATTTTTACCGAGATATTGCCGGCGTCCATTCTTATTAGGTCATTCTGTACATAATCCCATAAGTATGTGGTTGTTATAAAGACACTTATAGTTATTAATTATTGTACAATGCGATCGAATGAATTATTATATAATATACAAAAATACATTAAATACATTGAATTAATAAAATATTACTGAGTTGGACTAGGTTGCTGCTGTCGCTGAGTCAATTTGCTTCACTCCTTTCATGAATGCAGTAGAGACAAAACTAAATAACAGGCAAAAGCACTATGAACATGATGATCAATAATATACATATCACATAGTAGAGATGACGCTATGAAAGTCGTACGTGACGTCTTGTAGTTATAACTTGATTTCATTCAAGAATCATGACAATGTACCATCACGCGTCGCTTTATCGTTCAATGAAGTATCAAATCAAAACAAAATATTTTCAGAATATTATATTTGAGGTCACTAACAGGTTACGAAAGTACACTGGAGACATATTTTGTTAACTGAGCAATATCGAGGCACCGAGCCTACTATGAAGAGGTTAATATACTGTGTAAGGCTTTCGCGGCCATCGTCCAATGAATTTGAGGTTCTTGGGTTTTTAGGCCGGCGTCGTTTAGCGTTAAAGCTTGACGTTTCGCCACCACGAATGGATGGCATCTTCAGAAGCTATTTCTGAATAACCACAAGTTTATATGAAGAGGTTAGGCTAGAGGAAGTTAGATTACGCAGCTCATAAACAGGACAGCAAAGCAGCTGCTGATAGAAGATCATTGACGTGAAGCAGAACCAATGTCGAAGTGTGCTTTCTGTGGATCCCAGCTTTGAAGTTATGGGACAAAGAGGAAAAGCGGCATATCGCGACATTGACTTGCGACCAGAGAGTTGTAGCCCAATCAATCGTTGTGAAGGTTGAATGTTGATGTCACCCAAGAGAGCTAGCTACCTCTGAAGATGGACAGTTACTATTTAGGAAGTCATTCTTGTTGGTAATCCAAGAGAATAGTCCAGTTGTTGTTTTGAAAACAATACTCACAAGGATGGTAAGGTCAGAGAATATAAATAATAATGTAGGAGTCCCCAGGGATCTATACTGGGACCTATTATATTTGCAATCTATACAAATGATCTTCCCAATTTTATTCATGATATTACATCATTTGCAGATGACTCAACGGTGATAGTATCTGACAAAGACAACACAGTTAAGTATCAAAAAGCAACAGATGCACTGAAAATCTTACATACCTGGTTCTCTGAAAATAAATTGTTTCTTAATTTTTTCTAAAACTAAATTCACAGTTTTCCATCCATATCAAAAAAGCATCAATGATATCCCTGATCTTGACATTAATGAAGTGCATATTGAGCGCTCGTCCAACATTAAAATACTCGGCTTAACCCTAAACGAAAAACTTTTTTGGGAAGTGCATTGTATTGGCCTAAACAATACTCTCAATAAAAAAGGATATCTGATAAGAACGTTGAAATTATATTTAAATATACATTCCTTATAACAATACTACTATGGAGACATTGAATCAAGATTACGGTATGGAATCCAATTTTGGGGAGCTTCTGCTCACTGTGAGAAAGTTCTTTTGAAACAAAAAATGATAATTCGTAACATGTTAGGGGCGAAATATATAGCAGAATGTAAACCGCTGTTTAAAAGACTAAACATTTTAACCGTCATTAACCTATATATTTTAGAAGTGGCATGTCTTGTACACCAAAACAAGCACCTTTACATTAATCCCAGTGAGCATAAGTATAGTACCAGACAAAAAACAATTCATTCTTCCCAAACATAACTTAAAATTAAAGAGCGATGGTCCTACCATAATGGGATTAAAGTTTATAACCACTTAAAGGACGCGCATCTTAAAACAAAAAACCAGAAGCAATTTAGAACAGACTTGAAATACTTGCTGGCTGAAACTCCCTTTTATTCCTTAAAAGAATATTTTGATTCACAAATTTGAATTTGAATGTGATATTGTAATATTATGTATTTTTTAATGTTGTGCTCGTTCATTTATTTTATTTACTTGTTTTATTCTTTACCTGTATTTTGACGTGTCTTATATCTATGGATTTAGATCATTGGATGAAATATACTATCTATCTATCTAAAAGGGGTGATACACGTACGAGCAAGTACGCGTACTTATGGCTCGACGACCTTTTTCGCCTGTGTGTCACCGTTAGTACGCGTACTTTAAAACCGTCGCGCCAACCGCCGGCGATCCAACTCGTTTGAAATCTTGCTCGTAGCTTGTCTCGGCTCGTACTACGAGCAGCAAGCCTCCACTTTGTTTGGGCAGGCCATCGATGCGCAACGCTTGTTGTGTTTGGCGTCTGTTAAAAGTTTTGTTTATTTAGGAGAATTATCAAAATGAGTGATTTCAGTTTCACCTGTGTCACCGCTTCGAGCCGAGTAAGTTCGCGAACTTAAAAACCGCGGACTTAAAGTTCGTACGTGTGTCACCCCTTTAAAGGTAAGCTGTAGAGGAAGCAGATGAACTTGGGAAATGGTTTCGGGTTCAGCTTGGGCCATAAGATATCCTTTCTACTGGATTTTTGAGGCGAAACTTTTGAGCAGGACAGGTTGCTACGAAGAACGGTCTGCACACTCGTATCTTGAAAATTTCAAGCGCTTCTCTAGCGCCGATTTAGAGACTGTTTCATGTTGGGGCTATACAATGACATAATGATTACTGACAAACAGACACTTATGTAATGGTTGATGTGCACTTGAAAACCGTATTCTCTACTTTATTTATAAGACATATTGCTACTGTTCAGGTTGCTCTGATTTTATTACTTTTCTTCCTGTGTACGACGAATTCAAGTGCAAATACTGCCAAGGCAATAGCATTTCCAATAGC
The DNA here is from genome assembly GCA_951848785.1 of Callosobruchus maculatus. Lineage (NCBI taxonomy): Eukaryota > Metazoa > Arthropoda > Insecta > Coleoptera > Chrysomelidae > Callosobruchus > Callosobruchus maculatus. The sequence continues at coordinate 8,664,977 of CATOUR010000040.1, forward strand.
GACTAGTACAAAAATAGGCTGCAGATGTTCAAATCTGACAGAACTGCTTTTCACGGCTTCTGCGATATCCACCAATTCCCTTTTGCCTCGGTATCTCATAACATCTACTTTCCACTTTTCTACAAATCCGCTGCTGATTATACGTTCTATCAGAGCATCTATGGCTTTCATAAAGGGAAACCCTTTCCTCATTAATATATTTATCGGTCTAGCGTTCAGTTGGTGTTTGAAACAGTACACTGTTCTTTCCAGGTCTCTCATTTCCTTTATACTGTTAAAAATATAATTTTTGCTAATTTCTGATATGCAAAGGGCCACTCCGCCATTGGATACGTCTTTTAGATTCTGCGTAGTGTTGAAGGCACTTATCCATTTTCGTTCTATAGTTCTCAGAGGAATGCCGTTGATGCTTCCATTGGAACTCATGTCATTTTCATCGTACAATATCCACTTTTTAATAGAGTAGAACGTCTTCAGATCATGTTCGAATATGCTCTCTACCTTACCATACTTTTCGACGTAATGTGGGTCTGCCAACATACTTGTGAAGTTACTGGTGTACACAGTACTCATGTACAGTCCAAGAAATAATAACAAGGCGGTGAAGTATCTAACTGGGATCGATCTAGGAGGTTGGCTGCAGCAATTTCCCAATGATATGGATAAGCTGTATAGAACAGTATTACCAATACGCTTGAAGAATACCGTTTCGTTGGAAGTAAGGAAGCTCAAGTACCAAATCAGCATAGTGAGCACGAAAACTAAAGAGAGGTGTCCTATCCAAACGTTAATCCCAATATAATCAGCCATGGCACTCAAGCCAAACATAAGTGGACTGTGCGGAACACACCAGAGGAAGCTCTCTTGGTAATACGTTCTGGTGCAGTCAAGATATACACAGCGAGGTTCCGTTTTCATATATCCACCTAACACAATGTCTAGCTGATTGTCCTGCAAGAGCTTCATATCTCCTTCAGCCCGGCCGTCTTCATGGACGGTACCCCAGTCAGTGAAGTTACTTTTTTCGAACTCCATTACGATGTCTAGTCTTTCCTCAATCATCTTCAAGAGACTTACTTCTATTCCGTCGAGTTTGTGCCCGTTTTGTATCACAAAAGGTGGCCATATGAAGTAGCTCACCTTCACAGCGCATCCGTAATCTTTCTGGTGCTTGATCCGAAGGACATCTGGAAACCAGGTTTGCTTCCGTTTGATGTTTCCAAAATAGCAAGTGTTTATCAGTAAGGCTTCCAGGTGATCTGGGCTACAAGTATAATTTGCTGCTGGCCTCCATGAGAAAACCAAAAAGTTTGTGTTGCTTTTGGGATCTGGAAGCATGACTGCTATGGATACAGTATTGGCTGCAAACAGTGCTTGAAATGCTTCTAGAGCTACCTCTTCAGGCTCGTCGAAAACTTGTGAAGAGACGATAAGGAACTTAGCGTGGGGATTCCACGACACGAATTTTGACAGGTACTTAATATTAATCTTTGCCTCATTTCTCGATCTGATTTGAATCAGGTAACTCTTAGGATAGTACCCAATATCACGCCCCTGTGGCCTACCTGTAACAATAAGTAATATTAGTAGTATCATTTTTTTTGCGGCAAAATTACATTACTAAAATTGTTAGAGACAACATAATTATAATATATGCCTGAATAGTTACGGACAATATAGGCAATATTGCCTATTGCTAGCTAGCTATTGGCCAGTGGTTGAATAGCTTTTTGAACGATCGATCTCTGTTTGTTGTAGTCGAGGGCTGTTCATCAGACGTATTTTCAATAAACGCCGGTGTTCCTCAGGGATCTGTCCTATCCCCTACACTGTTTCTGCTGTACATCAACGAGCTGCTGGAAATAACATCCAATCCAATCTACAGCTTCGCAGATGACAGTACATTAGTGTCGTGCATGGAACCAGGCAAGCCACTGTCATCCCAGGAGACGGTACGTCGGCGACAGCAGCATGCCTCACAGATCAACGCTGATATCAAAACAATTGTCGAGTGGGGATTAGCAAATAAAGTACAGTTCAGCGTACAAAAAACTCAGGCAACAACGCTGACAAAGAAGTCCCACGATGGCTTACCAACCGTGGAAATGGAAGGTCATCCCATAGTCGAATGACCTTCCGTCAAGCTCTTGGGAATCAACATCAACAATAACATGTCCTGACATGACCATGTCGTCAGTATTGCTAAAACGGCATCCCAGAAGCTTGGAGATTTATTCCGCTGTAGGAAGTTGTACACACCAGAGCAACTGCTGCTGCTCTACAAGGCACAGATCCGACCATCGCTGGAGTATTGCTCCCATGTATGGGGATGTGCTACGAAGCACTCTCTAAAGCTTCTGGACACTATCCAGAAAAGAGCAATTAGATTAATCGATACGCCTAACCTCACAAAGGACCTCCACAGCCTGGAACATCGAAGGAGGGTGGCTGACCTATGTCTGTTTTACAGATTCTATCACGGAAGATGTTCGAGTGAGCTTTCCCAGATAATAACACCAAAGGCCGTCCGAACCAGGAATACTAGAGAAGCTCTGCGAGCTCATCCTTACCAGGTCGAGGTCCTTACTCCCCGAACCAGTCTCCTCCAGTATTCCTTCTTTTGGAGAACTTCGACGCTGTGGAATCAGCTGCCGGGGAATTTGTTTCCCGATGGCTACAACCTGCAGCGTTTCAAATCTAACGTGAACAGACATTTGTCCTCTCGCAGCGCTTCTACAGCGCCATAGGCTTCCAGCCTTTGCGGGAGGCCGACCATAAAAAAAATATATTACGAGGAAACTTTATGGCACTTCTAATAACCATATTGACATTTCCTCATTTCGTGTGATATCAAATTACACTGATAATTGCATTGATTGAAATTATTGGTTGCTACGACTATACTATTGAGTTTCACAACTTGTCATTTTTCGGTAAAGTGAATCTTGGAAGTGTAAATGCCCACATCTAAGAAATAATTGCCAAAAATACAAGTCAAAGTCATAAATACGTGTAAGCCTGCGGCTTTGGGCTGTTGCCAAGGAAAGAGCTTCCGATTTTCATAAAATTATTTCATCTATTTTCAATGTCCGAAGTATATTCCTCCTAATAATACAATAAAAATATGTGTCGAGAGAGCAAAATATACTAAAAAGGCTATGTTTCCAATTTCTAGATTTTCTTATACAGGATTTCCCACGACGACTAAGACAAGCAATATATCGGAACTGAGCAGTAGTAGAGAATTATAATTTTGAGGGTCTAAATTAGAGCAAATGTTGTATCTTTTCTTATAATTGGCTCGCCAAATGAGGTATTTGTTTTTGGTCACGTGAAGTCCGATTCAAAATTTTTAACGGGACACCCTGTATATTTGTACCTTTTTGTGATCCCCTCGATAAGACTATTCCAACAACACTATCACACTTGGGGTCTAAAGTGATTAGTTCAAGAGCTACAAGTACTTAAGGGATTATACCACTACCATTGATTATAAGATACATATACCACTACAATTATTACTTTGGTAATGTTTCATAATGGTAGTGGTACAGTCCTTTAAGTACCTGTAGCTCTTGAGCTAATCTTTTTAGACCCCAAGTGTGCAGTTTGTTGGAATAGTCTTATCGAGAGGAGCAAAAAAAGGCACAAATATACAGGATGTCCCATTAAAATTTTTTGAATCAGATGTCACGTGACCAAAACAAATACCTCATTGGGCGAGCCAATGAGAGAAAAGATCCTATATATGCTCCAATTCACACCCCCAAAATTATAATTCGCAACTACTGCCCAGTTCCGATATAATGCTTGTCTTAATCGTCGTGGGACACCCTTTATATGGACAACACTGATGTTAGCGTTTTTGAATTCTGTATGTTCAAAAACCTCCAAGTATTGAATTTCACCTCTCCAGCTGTGGCAGTTTTGGAAATATTTAAGCGTTCCGGTACCGTTTACTGAAAAAGCGGTGCTGCCGTATCTCAGTAATTTATAGAAACAGAATTTTGAAATTGTGAGATCTTACTAAATTCGGCATGCGCAATTCATTGCAATAAAAATAAGTAGATAATTCTATCTTAAATAAATTAAAAGCGGGAATATTTGTTTAAAAATTTGGAAAAATAATTTCTAACTTGGCAATGCCACAAACGCGAAAAAAAATATTACAAGGCGAGATAGGGTATTAGTAGATATTTCGATTTAAAATAAAAGATACAGGGTGTTTAAAAAAACGTTTAAAAAAACAAAGTAAAATGACCTTCAATTTGCGGTAATTTAAAATTCTGCCAAAAACACACTGTAGATACAAATTGCTGGTAACATCCAAAATAATATCCACTTAATATCCAATTAACTCGCTGTATAATATTATTGAGAAAAGTTAAAGGAATATGTCAATTTGGACGTATTACTTGCGACCTTGCAAACCAGAAATTAATAGAAAATAAACCATAACTTGGCAACGTCGCAACCGATCCCAAAAATATTTTAGGATTGAATAGAGATCAATGACGGAAACTAGAAGAATTTAAAAAAAAGGTATAGTTCCATATAAAAAAATCAAGTAGATCACTATCCTACTTTCCCACAATACCTTGTATATTTCAAGACATTTTTAAAATATGCGCCCTAAGTAACCAAATAACTTTTGTATTTGACATTTTCTTCTATCAGGTATACCTTGCCAGATATCGAAGAATTACCCACTAACTGGACACCCTGTATATAGCTCAAACCGAACAAAATTTAAAGAACAAGATTTCAGCCCATAAGTCATCATGTAAAGACACTCATAAAAATAATCGGGATCATACAGCCTTAGCGTCTCACTATTTTGAGTGTAATCACCATTTTAAATTCGAATTTGCATTGTACTAAACAACAAGATTAATTACAAGAGACGACTGATCAGCTAAATGATTTACATTTCCAAACATGATAAGGCTCTCAGTAAGAAAACTGCCACTCTCAAACTGAGTCAAATTTATAATTTATTGTTTACTAATTTGATTATACTTTAACTATAATAGAACAACATAGTCAAATATTCATCTTCGTTTATGACTGAATCTGGCATATCCATCAAATAACATGTAAGTATAAATATTCATATTGTTCTCACACTGGCTTCAGTGTACAGCAGCAAATACCTGCTAAAATTAAGATGTGTTGACAAACGGCATTTATTATACTTTTTTAAACATCTTCTGGAACGTTTATTGTTGTTTGACACAAAGGGACATGTCATCCCCTGGTGCTCGATAGGTAAAAGGATGTATATTTTATTGTTATTTCCACGTTTTAATGAGATGGAATGAAAAAATTGTTTTATAGTTTTTGTTTTCATATTTTCATGCAACTGGTGTGTAGTTTAATGTTTTGGTTTCCATTTGGCTTGTTTTACCGAGTTGCATTTTGTAAAACTTCTTCAAATCACATTAAATGTTAATTGTGAATTTCATGTGCAAAAAATGCTTTGATTTGTTTGTGAGACTCAATTTTAAAAGCTTATAATTAACTTTTTGCAATTTATATCTTTACTTATATAATACTTCGCCTTCATATGAATTTTAGCCCTGAAGAAGGCGTAAAATAAACGCCCAAACGTCGGCTTTTCAAGTAAAGAAATCGCTGCAGTACTTTATTATCCCAAAATACGAAGAACCTATTCTACTAAATAGTAAAAAAACTGGGATAGGATTTACTTTCTACTGTATTAATAAAAAATACGATAATAGTCCATTAGAATCTATAGCATACCTCCAAAGTGCTTCATCACAACGCTCCATCTGTTCTCTTTATACATCTCTTGCAGCAGAATCCTATCCGTCGCGAGTGGAGCTAAGTCTTCTTTCCTGCCCTCAGATATTGGTAGAGAAAACACCACAGTGTTGTATCGTCTGATGAAGTAGTGTTTTGCAGCTGCAATGATGCAGCGATCCAAAGAGACCCTTGTAGCTACCGGCAGTAGGTTTAGCGGTTGAATGTTGCACCTTCCCGTTTCGATTTGATACAGAGCCACATGTAGAAGCAGCCATACCTGTCTTGCGGTCATTTTAGGAGTAGTCGCGTGAGGAGTCGACTAATTGCTATCAAGCAGCCGAGTGTAAATAGAAGATAAATTACCTTTTATCTTACACGCGCATCTGGTGTGACGTTTATGCGAATGGTAATGTTCAGCTTTACATTTCGATGTTTATTACGTTTCAGCGTAAGGGTAATTAAGTACTTAGGGGTTACAATGGAAACATCGTATTTTACCGAAGCGATATAAGAATCTTGACAAAGTGATTGATAGCTTCCTATCTTTTCATTTCATAGCTAGGATTAATAAATTCCAGGTAAATTTTTGATCTTTGAATATTGGAATATTGTGGACTTCCTAAAACATGTAACAACAAAAATATGTCACCTGATCGTGGTAGCGGACCTTGAGGGCTATAAGGCTAAAATAGTTTCATTTAATTTTGATGCTCATACGGGGTGATTCATATCAAACTTGCATTTTACTTCCCACACCGATAGGTCAGGGGAGTATAAATTGTCATCGCGAAAATTTTCGCTTTTGAGATAATACGCTTTTTGGGCGTTTTGTGATGTCTACATAACGAAAATCCACGTCACTCATTTCCGTCGGTCTGTCTGTCTGTCTGTCTGTCTGACTGTCTGTCTGTCTGTCTGTCTGTCTGTCTGTCTGTCTGTCTGTCTGTCGGTCTGTCTGTCTGTCTGTCTGTCTGTCGGTCTGTCGGTCTGTCTGTCTGTCTGTCTGTCTGTCTGTCGGTCTGTCTGTCTGTCGCTTTCTTCTAGCCTCGTAATCTCAGCAACCGCTGCATGGATTGTGATGAAATTTGGGCAGCGACATACTGCGGGATCGTAGTAAGTAATGTTTCTATAATTTTGAAAATCGATGAATGGGCGGCGGGGTAATTCGCAAAAAACAAAAAAAATTTTCTACTTTTTTTGGGTGGGGGTGAAATTGGGGTGGTTGGGAGTGGGGGGTACTGAAACTCAAAAAAAATTGGGTTGAAAAATTTCTTGTATTAATAATAGGCTCTCCACTAACCTGTGAAGGAACACCTAGCGACATAAATCACATTTTTAGGTCCATCGCAACATTACCTAGCCTATCACGGAAACTAAGGGATTTTTCTCTGAATTTTTTTATCCTTAGAAATTGTCGGGTATTATCTTTTTTTGCCTTAGTTAATATGCCCAGTCATTCTCCTATAAAATGAGTCCAAAATCTCGTGAATTGGTCGATAAATAATCAAGCTATGGTGCTACAACTGCGCGAATCCATGAAGCCGTGATACAGAAATTGAAAATGTAATAAAAAATTAAATAAAAGGTTGACCCCATTTTTTTCGCATTTTTTGTCGATAACTTTAATTGCATAATCATACCTCAAAGTTTGTCGAGATAATGGTGGAACACATTGTATGTGCGATTTACCCAATCCTTCGACCACGCTTAACGAACTGGAACAGCCTGTGAGGGCAGCTTGGGAAGCTGTACCTCTGTAATTTATCAACAACCAGATTACGAGCATGTCATCTAGGCTAGAAGAGTGCATTCGTCAACATGGAGGGCCACCCATTATTGATCTATTGTATTTTTTATAAACTAATTGTGGCAAATGAGTTCGTTTATTATTGTATTTAGTCCTACCGCATTTCATCCACCACAATCCTTTTTTTCTTAGTGTTCGGATTTCACTTGCGAGTAGTATATCAAAATGGCAGGTTTGCTATAATGACGTCTTAGAACCCACTTTTTTGGGTTCTTTGACCCCCGCTCACGCCCAAAGGAATCCTTGTCGGGGATAGTGAATCTCCATTTCACCCACGGTATGTACAATAATATGATTCTTAATGTGAATTTTTTCTTTATATATTTCTTTTTTGCTCGTTACATTCGCGAGTTAATATTTTTGGATTGTCGATTGTCGCCCAAACTCAATAAATTTCAGATCAGATATAAATCAATTAGGCGATATATATAATAATTTAATAAAGTAGGGTTTCTGCATCTTGAAAAAATCTAACAAACCATATTTATGTATACATAGATAGATACAAAAGCTTTCACCCCTATTGTTGCTTCAATCTTTTACCACCACTTTAAGAATATCTGTGTTTTTTACAACATCCTAAAAACGCCATGCAGGTCATTCGGCTCTCTCAACCCGTAGAGGCTGCTTCACAAACAAAAAAAAGTTACAGAAATGTAACCGACATCTGAAATTAGCATAAGTACGTTTGTTAGTACCCAAGTAGCAATTTAACGTTGTGGCGACGTGTTTGAAAAAGTTGCGCAACTACACACAAGTTGTGTGGCCGACTCCAACACAACGTTGTACCAACCCCATTTTGCTCCAATTTGGTCAATCATTTTTGAGTTGTCACGACGTTTAACTTTTAACTGGAGGCTGAAGTTTCTCGTTTCCTAAACGTTGCTAATTTTACTGTCAAACGCCTACACACCTGCGCCCTCTAGTGAGGAGATAACATTGCAATATTGTTAAAAAAATAGTAAATCTTTTGACCAAATAATACTGCTGATCAGAATGGGGACTTAGACAAAACTTTCTGACAACTGTGACTACCATCTTGATATTGAAATGTGTTGTTCGTTTAATCGGGCTATGTCCTATAAATAAAGTTGCTACAAATTAACGATTTGTATACTTAATTCAACAACGCATCCCAGTTTACTGTCAAATATAGTATTAATTCATGCTAAAAAACTCGCGCGCTTTCAATCCGATGCGAATTTCTCAGAATTCCAAAATAAATGGATTTAAAAGAATAAATTTAGATAAAAAATATCTAACGTTGACATTGACTGAAAATCAGTTTTAGAATATTTATGAACTGTTTCCAAAGAAACTAACATAAGACTTCATAATCATCAGTATAATGTTCGTTTATATGCTCTTTGTCTTAATGGCCGACCATGTTTCGAAGGAGAATTGCATTTAAATATGGCGTAAAAATAAAATCGGCGTATAACCCCATAAAACTATATTTCAACGATAGTCCTCTAGACAACCAGATGAATACCCGAAATTCAACTAGAGTTGTTTGTACGACGGAGGTGTGACTAAAAACTGACTATGTTAACTGACGAACGCATTTCCCTTTCCAAACGCACCCTCTGTAGCAGATTTCAATTGTCATATGTCAGCTTTGTTTTTTGGCATTTAAAATGTACCTAGGGCTTTGGTTAAACGGTAACGGTACCTATGTTGTTTTTGTAGCTTTGGTCTCGTTCACGTACTCATAGGTTTTTACTATTTTTTCTGACTGTAATCTCTGAGACAGTATTTTTCCACTCTGCTGCCTCCAGATTGACTCCCCTTTCATTATTGCGGTCTTCTTTAGGTTCTTCCCCAGAACTTGAGCTCGAATTTGATTGTTGGTTGAAGGAATTTAAACCGTCCATACAAGCTTGCGCCTGTAAAGTTTGTTCACGACACAAGACACAATCGTTTTTTATGCCTGTAATAGGAGGCACCATATTTTAAGGCTCGTATCATTTGTAATCTCTATACTAATGCCCTTTTTGTCATAATAATGTTAAAATAGGTTAGATGCAAAAAAGACTACGCGACAACGTTTTTAGTTCAACTGAAAAATTACCCACGGCTCAGTTATATCGTATAACGTAGGCTCTCTGTCGGCAAAACGCTTCATATAACTAGAGTTGTCACCAGTTGCCACTAAAACGTTGTTAAAACCTTATTGCAGTTACCAAATTATTAACTACATTTGGTTGGTTGGGTAAACGTCGTAACAACCCATGGTATAACTAAAGTTATGTTTAACGTTGCTACGAATTTGTCCGGTGGTCTAGAGGGTGACGTTCCATGTATAACCAATTTCTACACTAACTTTAACGTTAATTTTGGTGTATTATGTGGTTGTGGTTGCCAAAATGCTACTTGGGTATTATTTTCCTGTCTAAGTAAATTTAATTCATTTATATTCATTTTCAGTAAACGAAAATAAAATCACTAAGTTTATGTTTAAAAGTTCTATATATACATTATAGTTAGTTATATTTCTGCTTTGCACATACAATTTATAATTATTTTATTTAACTGTTTTTTTTTGTAGTTCTTTTGTACCTTTTTTCTTATTTTTATTACATATAGACCATTTCCTATTTCATCTATAGACACCTGAAGATGGTTTAGATTAAAATAAATCGAAACGTAGAAGTGAAGAAGAATTATAGTTTCAATAATTGATCGAAACCTGTGAAAAACAACCATAATACCTAGAATCAATATGAAGTTTGCTGAAATACCGTAAGTCTGCCGATAACTGGCTCTTAAAGGGGTAATACACGTACGAACTTTAAGTACGTGGTTTTTAAGTTCGCGAACTTACTCGGCTCGACGTCGGTTACACACGTGAAGCTAAAATCGCTCATTTTGATAATTTTCCTAAATAAACAAAACTTTTAACAAACGCCAAACTCAACAAGCATTGCGCATCGATGGCCTGCCGAAACAAAGTGGTGGCTCGCGACTCGCAGTACGAGCCGAGACAAGCTAAGAGCAAGATTTCAAACCAGTTGGATCGCCGGCGGTTTGCGCGACGGTTTTAAAGTACGCGTACTTACGGTGACACACAGGCGAAAAAGGTCATCGAGCCATAAGTACGCGTACTTGCTCGTACGTGTATCACCCCTTTTAGGCAAAGATTTAAACAAAAACTTCTGGGTTACGTCAAGAAAAGTTGTATTATCAGTAACCAGATATGTAAACACTCACCTAGAACGGAAACTACCATATGTGAGAGTGCGGCAATTGACGACCAAAATACCACCAGAGCCTTCAGAACAGAAGTTATAATGACGAAGGTTCTAATATCGTCTTTTTCATCGGGATATATGTAGAATAGATTGAGCATCTTGAGGCTCACGTATAAGGGGTAACCTTTCTCTATCGGATACATCATGCATTACAATGGGTGTGTGCCGCATTTCAGCACTCAGCTTTAACATCGCTTGCCCAAAACAAAGGGAATACCTGAGCAGACAAGGAGAAGCCGTAATGATGTTTGCGAATACAGGGTGAGCCGTACTCTTAAAGCTTCAACGTCTCATCGCTAAATTTTGCACATATTGCTTCTACAACTTTTCTAGCTGTAAATCAGATATAGTCTAAGATCCAAATATAAGACGACCTTCACCGAAGTGATTAATGGATCAAAAGCATTTTATATTAACTAAATATGTTAAGAAACATATCGCGAGTGGGTTGGCTGAAAAGTTTCAGTCCAGGATATGATCAATTACATATTGAAAAATTAATTTTTTTAAACATTTCACTGGTTTGGTTAATAGACAAATCACATACCAATCGAAAGTATGAAGCCCATAGAATATACAAACGTTAGGCTGGCTACGTTTTTCCCGTCCCAACTATAGGGTAGGCAGGTATAAACAGGCAAATCAATAATAGTAATTTGCACCGGTGTGGTTAATGCATGAAACATATATCTAAATAAAGGTAATTTTATTGCAAACACGTCGATATAGGGTCGTCTGCAAAAAATCAGTCTGGAGTTCCGGTTGTCGAATTTTAAGGATCAAAATATTGCTGCCAGTGAATACCTGCGCCAGAGAGGTCCGAAAAAACTATCCCGTGTATGCGCAGATACGATACTTTTCTGCAACAGCACATATCGGTAGCAGGTAGGGTAAGTAAGTAAGTAGGGAAACAAAAATGCTACAGGACTCTTTGATAAAGTTCTTCGCCTTAACCCAGCCTTAAATTATGATGTTAGTGAGAATCACAAACCAACTCCTAACTTTTACGCAGTGTAGGATGAAAACTATTGGTTGCATACAAAAAATGTGGAGACCAAAATTATGCAGAATTTTATTCTCTCTATGAATCATTTGAAACTTTTTCCGATATTACTTACCAAAACGGCGTTATTTTTCGAAAATCGTCACAAAGCAGAGTTTTCATCTCCCCACCCCTCGAGCGGCAACCTCCCGAGGCCGCAAACTTAGGCGTAGGTTCAGGGGACCAATGTCTATCATCCCACCAAATTTCATTTCTTTCCGATCTTTTGCTGTCCAAAAACCCCTACTGCCTGGACTAACAGTAATCTTATGTAAAGTATGCTACAATAATGGTTTTTCAATGTTCATTGTCATTATGCCGTACTCTACACAGCAAAAAATACTGCTGCGTTTCCAATTAATTGTTAGTATTTGGATGTTTTCTTTAAATATATTTACAGTTGTTTGTTGTTTCAAAATAATTTTATATTCGTTCTAACGACATGTATAATCCTTCTAATACCAATATTGACATATAATGCAATCAAAACATCCTTTTGTTTTCGAAATTTACCCTATGTTTCATTTAAGTAAAGCATACAATCTATTCAATGTACAAAAATTATTACTGCAACAGCAGTTCGTGATAATTCATCTGATAAAAATTCATTTTGTTTCAATGGCCCTTGTCGTTCGCTGAACTGTAATCAGTATTCGGCAGGACTGATGTTCCGTAAGAATAAAGAACAGGGGGATAATCTCAGTGTTACTATCGCCGCGAACCCACCAACATGGACGAGGTTGTTCCGTTATGTTGTTTCAGTGTTAGCCGTGTTGTGTCATCTCGTGGTTTTGCGTATTGCATCAGCAATTGTGTGATTTAAATGTGTCCAGTTATATATTAAATGGAGGACCTACTGAGAAACTGAGACTTAGAAGAGCTAACACTCACATTTGAATGTAGGTATTTAGATTAGTCAAATAGTTATATTTTCGGTAATAATGCAACAACTGGTGCAGGCTTATGTCTAATTCTCATATCATGCTTCTTATAACTTCATACAAAATCACACAATTAAACGTCCAAACGAATCAATCAGCTGTCCTCGCAATAAAATCTGTTGGTCCAAGGAAAAGAAAGTAGTTTAAAATCATTTACCAAACACAGATTCGATCCAACGACAGGCTGCGATTGAATTATTCATTGGACTCCCATGACGTCTTGTAGTTGAATCGACAATACGATATAATTCGATACCAACTATACACTTCCCATTGGATAAAACATCGCTGTATTTGAGGAATGCTGAGTGTAACGTCCCATTGTGTCCAAGCGTAAGTCTTTGACAGAACGACATATTTTTCTGTGTGTAGGTGTTTAGCACGATGACATGCAGAAAAGTAATGTAATTTCCCTTTTCCATGCGTATCACTCTGTATTGGCATTTTCTTTTGACATATAGGTAGAGAGAGCGGTAGTTGAATAAAAAATATTTCCTTTGAGGTCTATTTATCATTCTTTATCATGAAATATGGGGTTGTTTTGGGATAACGTTTCTTTCGAGTTCCATTTATTTTGCATAAATAAACACCTCAAATTATTCAATAAAAAAAGAACAGGCCACTTGAGCTCCTCCAATGTAAGTTTGGTGTGTGTGTCTATTATCATCCACATTTGGAGCAGTTTTGTATAGAACAGGTTCTAGACGTGCTTTCTGTATACAGGGTGAGTTTTTTGTACCGGAATTCCAGCATTGTTTGCGTTATGGTACAAAATCCAAACATGCTTCATCTATTATTTACTATAACAGAAAGTACAACTTAATCTGAGTAGTTGTTCAACAGTGTTATGTAGGAGTATGCTGTTTTGATGGTCTGAAAAATCAAAAGTTAGTATTATTTTTTTTGAGAAAACTTGACATGTGCACATACCGCAAGAAATAAAGCATAGTTATAAACACCAAAAGGAACAGCTCTCACTATAATTGGTTTCTGGGATCGGGCTATCATGAACTGGATTGTCATCTGCTCTGAAACTGTTCCCCTGTGCCATCCACATTCGAATATACAATCTGCTACCGATAGACTCTGAAATCATAAAGTGGTTTAACACTAAAATATACTGCCTTGCAAATTCTGGGCGTATCTGCAAAAATGCTGTTTTGAGAATATCGACGTTTTAGATTTTGTTAGACGCCAATCGTTTCCAAAACATATAAGTGAAATTTTCGACACAATTTTAGTAGTTTCTTCAGGTTTGGTTTATCGCATTCAGATTTTGATTAATGGCAAATAAGCCTTTCAGCCTTATTAGTGCTAAAAAATATAAAACTAGCCAATTAATTCAAATATAGAAGGCTCCCATAAGCAACAGCATTTTCCAAGATACAGCAGACATTGAAACTTTTGCAGGTAGAAAGTGTGTCTAGGAAAGTTCAACATTTCAAAGTAAGTATCATACCTCTGTAAAGAGGAGTTGCCCAGCGTAGCAGGGTGAAAAAACTGCAACAGAAAATCCAAGCAATGTAAGTATTGACACCAGTTGATTGCTTCTTTGCTTTTCGTTCACCAGCTGATTCATGATACAAGCATACACCACAGGCCAAGCAAATGACATGTAACCGATGTTGATACTCACTGAGTTATTGTAGTCTTCTCCTAGTCTGGAAAATTGTGAAGGCATACCACACACATAAAAAGATATTCTCAAGTCAAGAATTGTGATATTCTTGTAAATACATACTCACAACAAGAATATCGGTTCTCACTCTAAGAAAGAATATTTGATGAGAAAATTATAGAAAATTTGAATCAAGAATAATATATTTTTGATTTATATACTTATTTTGAAGAAATATGCTCCAAAAGAAAATATAATTTTCTTTGCAGCCAAGGTTATAATAATACAATAACAAATATTTCATAATTTTATATCAAGATTATCATTTTTTCCAGCGATGCCCAGCTTACTTCTATCAAGAATATAGACAGCTGGCAAATGCGAACCTTCATTTACAATATGATAATCTTGGTTTGAAACTGAACACTGCTTTACAAGCACACCCCATATTTGTATCAAGTAACTCATTTATGACGTCTACCAACGTCGGAGTGCGCAGACGCGCAGCGTATCACGGGTCAACTCTAACCTCTCCACCCGCTCTACTCAACAGCCTGTTGCCCGTCCGCGTCCGCGCCGTCATTATCGGTTTTCAGATTGTTGCATTCGCCGCCGATTTAGCACCGTAGCGTAATACCTGCATCCTGGATCCTGCATAATAGCACATAATAGTATCTAGCCAAACTGTTAAATAAATTGCCATTGCCACGTGATACCCGTGATACCACCGTCAACCATCAGTTATCGAATCTGCCGGCAGTGCTGGTCCATCGCCATTTGAGTCGCGTCCCAGTTTCCATCAACTTCCTTATCATTGGATCTATCCAACCATGAATGAGCTATTAAAAACATTGGGATGCGAGGATCTGACTCGGGTGTTCCTAGATAAGTACTAAGTATACTAAAAGTGATTTAAGAGATTTTGCAGAACTATTTCTCCAGAAAAATTTCTACATGTTCATAGAAGAGTTTGAATGCTCAAATTAATACTACTAGATTCCAAGAATATCACAATTTTAGAATAAAGTTGAGCTACTTGCGTCAAGTTTATGAAATGCTCCCAGTTAAGATTATGAAATGCTTCAGTCAAGATTATGAAATACTTCGGTCAAGATTACCATATGCTTGATTTAAGATTTTGGTATTCTTACTGTCAAGAATTTACCAGTTTTGCATTGAAGATATTTTCTCAATGTAACCCTTATAGGTATTCGCACCTTAAGATTAGCATAACTTTGCGCGTATAGGAAGTTATGGTATACTTGAATTAAAGCATCTGTGCCCCATCTAAGAAATTATTTTTGTGTGTGCAGCTACGCCTGTTTCAAGTTTTTATTGAATAAGAATCTACAGCTTTTCCAGCTGTAGTTTTTAAAGCGTCAAGTGGTAACTCAAAGCCGTCACGTTAATTTTCCAGCTCATCACTTATAATTTTAATAGTCTATTGAATATTCCAAAGCAACAAATGTAGATTCAAATAGTCAGTTGTAAATTCAAATACGTCAACTGCAGCTTAAAATCGTCAATTAAATATTCAAATGTAATTCCCAATAGTCAGTTGTAAATTCTAAAGTATCATTTGAATACTCAAAAGCGTCAGTTGTAAATTACAAGGTATCGTTCTAAGAATTTTATCTTTGAAATGCAGTTATCATACATTTTTTATATTATGTCAGTTATTGTGGACGCTAAATAGATACACAGTGCGCCCTCAGCATGTAATATAATAATAAACCGTCTTTTATTCAATGAAAAAAATGTATGGTATACAATTTGTATTATATTGAAGGCGAAGTCTAGCTCCTGGCTATTTTACTTAACCTTCAAAGGGACTAAGCCCGATAAAAAAACATTGAACTTTAAATAAAAATAATACCAAGAATATCACCTATTGACATTGATATCTTAAATTACATAACTACATACAAAAATTACTGATGAAGAAGAAGAGCATGGTATGGAGGAACATAGGGTAGAAAACATTGACATTGTTGAGCTGTCTGTTAATGAACAAAAAGTACAGCTATAACAACTTAAAACTAGTACCTAATATTGTTGTCATTTTATATCTTACCGGCAAAATACATATTATAAACTATAACTGCCTAGAATTGATTAACACATTATACCTGCCTAGCAAGCAAATACATCTTGAGTTTGTATTTGAACTTATTTATACAGGATGGGCCAATAGTGCGTGGACGGAGGATTGTGGGCTTACTAAAAAATATTTCAAAAATCTGTCTCTTGATCATGGTAGGGAAATTTGAAGGCTATAACGTTAAAATATTTTTACTCGATTTTTGACGTTTATACAGGGTGATTCATATCAAACTTACATTTTTTTTAATGGAACCCCCTATATATTATTGCATACTTAGATTCCTTGGTTAATTCTAGTGTGACTCTATGTATCACATATGGAGCTTTAGACGAACCGTTTAGGCGCAAATCACCATTCTTGGTATAAGTAGGTATCAGAAAAAAAATTGAATATCGCAGCGATTATCAAACTTAGAAGGCCGTGACTTTGCGGTACGACTACGCATAAAATGCGTCACCTTAGGTCGTAGGGCTAAATTTGAATTCTTTTTGCACTTGGAGAAATCAGTAGATTAATTAAAGAAACTTTAATCACAGATAACTTGATTTTTTCAAATGGGAATGCCTATTTTGGTTTAAAGAATGAAATGTAAAATTTGATTACCTTTCTAACGATATAGCATTTTCGATATCAATCTTTTTTGGTTTTCATTTTATTTCAAATTTTCTGTCAAATCGCTGTTTTTCAATTTTCTTGCGTGCAAGCAACCAAGCAGGCCATGAAAAATAAGCAAAAGCTAGTTAATATGGAAGAAACCAACCAACTTAGTAGAAAGATGCAAACTAACTAGAGCAACGAGGCGAGATTAAGAAAATTCCTTACAACATATTAGCTCTATCCGGCCGCAAGATATATAATATCAATGAGTAGCTGGGGTATGACAGAAGTGTTTGTTTTCCACAGCCTACTAGCTATTGAGGTCTACTAGAGCTTGACAACTTTCCAAAATGATTGAAAATTTTGAAACAAAGGGAAAACTACCAGCAATTTTTGGTTACAGTCTAACATGTTTAGAATGAAATTTCCCATTTAATGGGATAAAAAAATAGTCATTTCCGTTTAGTTAAGTCAAAAGTGAAGATATCTCCAACTGGAGCATTCTGAACATCTATTGAAATAATTGCTAGAATTTTTTAATTATGCTATGTTGTAATTGTGTTTATTTCATGTAGTTTTCTGCAAACTAAATTATATTTTACAATTCAAACAGACTGCAAATCAAGTTTCATTTTCCGCGATTTTGCTAATAAGCAAGAACTGAAGAATTTGAAGGGTTCAGTCAGAGGTATCATTACTTTTGACTTACGGAAATCGCTACTTTTTTAGCATTAAATATGAAAATTTATTCAGAAGACATAGATATTCTACTGCCAGCAACAATCACTAGCAGTTTTCCTTTAATTAAATATTTTTATACTGACTTTGGAAATTGGCTAATAGCTAGTAGGTTGTGAAAAATGAGCATTCTTGTTACCGCTATTGTTTCTGGTTAGAGCTAATATTTTGTAAGGAATTTTCATAGTCTTGCCTCGTTGCTCTAGTTAGTTTGCATCTTTCTACTAAGTTAGTTGGTTTCTTCCATATTAACGAGCTTTTGTTTATTTTTCATGGCCTGCTTGATTGCTTCCATGCAGGAAAATTGAAAAACACCGATTTGACTGAAAATTTGAAATAAAATGAAAACCAAACAAGATTGATATAGAGAATGGTATATCGTTAGAAACGTAATCAAATTTTACCTTTGATTCTTTAAACCAAAATTGGCATTCCCATTTGAAAAAATCAAGTTATCTGTGATTGAAGTTTCCTTAATTAATCTACTGATTTCTCCAAGTACAAAAAGAATTCAATTTTAGCCGTCTGACCTAGGGTGACGCATTTCATGCTTAATCGTACTGCAAAGTCACGGCCTCCTAAGTTTTATAATCGATGCGATATTCGATTTTTTTCTGATACCTACTTATACCAAAAAAGGTGATTTGCGTCTAAACGGTTCGTTTAAAGTTCCATGTGTGATACATAAAGTCACACTAGGAATCCAAATATGCAATAATATATAGGGGATTCTATTCAAAAAAATGTAAGTTTGATATGAATCACCCTGTATAAACGTCAAAATTTAAGTGAAAATATTTTTACGTTATAGCCCTTAAGGGTACCTACCATGATCAAGTGACAGATTTTTGAAATATTTTTCAGTAAGCCCACAATCCTCCGTCCACGCACTATTGGCCCACCCTGTATTATAGGCCCTGAATTCAGCCGGAAGCGAGTTGTATAAACGAATAGCGTTAAAAATAAATGATCTTTGAAAAATAGCTGTTCTGTATTGAGGCATTGTGAGGGTAAATATTTTGATCCAAACATTTCTGGAGTGAATTTTGAATCGAGGAATGAGCTTCTGTGTAAGCATTGACTTATCTACGTCGTTCAAAAGCTTGTGTATATATGCTCCTAGATGTAGAAGCCTGCGATTGTCCATGGTCAACCATTTACACTCATTAATCTTATGGGAAATGTGTTCTGATCTTTTTAGGCCATAGATCAACCTGCAGCAACTATTTTGAACTTTTTGTACTCTGAACTTATCTAATTTTGTGAGGCAATTTCCATAAATGAAATCACACTAGTTAAAATGACTAGGCACTAGGGAGGCACACAATGACCGTTTAGTTTTAAAATCAAGAATTTTCCTGTTAGCATAAATCAACTTTAATGAGGTAAATGCTTTACTTATTGAACTTTGTACATGCAAAGAAAAACGCATGTTGGAGCCAAATATTAGTCCCAAATTTCGAGCATCATCGCAAACTTGGATGTATAATATTGAATTTAAAATTACGTAAATCATAAATTCTATTAAAAAAGTAACTTAATTTAATTTGTAGCAAAACTATTTCGTTGGTGCCATGATAGCTCAACGGGTAAAGGCGCTAGCCTCCTATCAAAGATGGCCGGGTTCGAGGTTGGTTCGAGCCCTGGGCATAACATCTTTTTGCGCTATGTACAGCAAAAAAGAGCCTATAAAAGGGGTGATACACGTACGAGCAAGTACGCGTACTTATGGCTCGACTACCTTTTGCGCCTGTGTGTCACCGTAAGTACGCGTACTTTAAATCCGTCGTGCAAACCGCCGACGATCCAACCGGTTTGAAATCTTGCTCGTAGCTTGTCTCGGCTCGTACTGCGAGCCGCGAGCCACCACTTTGTTTTGGCAGGCCATCGATGCTCAACGCTTGTTGTGTTTGGCGTTCGTTAAAAGTTTTGTTTATTTAGGAAAATTATCAAAATGAGTGATTTCAGCTTCACGTGTGTCACCGATGTCGAGCCGAGTAAGTTCGCGAACTTAAAAACCGCGTCCTTAAAGTTCGTACGTGTGTCATCCCTTTAAGGTTATCATGGTAACCTAAAAACATACTTGGCAAAATTAATGAGTAGCAGTGGATTCATATCGTACAATAAGGAAAAAAAGTAGTATAGCTTGGGAACTGATCCCCGAAGCTATGGATTACAAAAACGTTGCGTATACCACTGAACCAATGAGCCTTTGACTTTCACTTTCTTAAAACCGCAATATCAATATCCACGATGCCATTTTATGTCGTGTTGCGAATATAACAATTTTACATTATCGACATAATACCTACATGATCATTTCCTATTAAAAAAATGGCGTAAATCGTGGACAAAGTTACAGCGGCTTTAAAACGGATTTTGTTTGAACTTTATCGTCATGGCAAGACTGAGATTACTGTGTCTGATTCGCGTAAAGTTTTACGTGTAGGACGTGAAAGACATCTATGTAGGTACAGAAGCAATTCGAAATTCGGGATAGAGTAAATGGGATTGCAAATAATTCCTTTTGTCTTTACGGGCCATTGAGATTATGCATGTGTGTAGATAATAATATGAGTCGAAAAGTCAATATAGGAATGCGGAATAATTTTGTTACGTTTTACCGTACCGCGCTTATGATATTGAATTGACACTTCAGAACTATGAAGACAACTTAAATACTCCAATTTCACTATTTTGAAAACTGACCTGATGGTTTTGAATATTTAATTGATCATTTGAATCTTAAATTGACGAGTTAGACTTTACAACGATTATTTGAAACTATATTTGATGGTTTAGAAGATTCGCCTGACTGTTTGAACTTTGAAAAAGCCAGAGAGCATTATTTTCCCGTTTTTATCTGCTTTGTGGACAATTCTAAGGCGTTTGATAACGTAAAGTGGCCTAAACTGTGGGAAATCCTTATCTCCATGGAAGTCCCTTACCACTTAGTATTTCTCATACAGCAACTCCATGAGTCTAGCTCAGCTCGTGTAAGAACCGATAGTAACCTGTCTGGTCAAACAGCAACCAGAAAAGGAGTTCGTCAGGGATGCGTATTATCTCCGATGTTATTTAACATTTACTCTGAGTTTGTGATGAGACAGGTATTGGACAACTGGAATGGCGGTATAACTATTGGCGGAAGATAACTTAGATTTGCTGACGATACAACCCTTATTGCTGCTTCTGAGGAAGAACTAATAGCTCTATTGAACATTTTAGAACAACACAGTACAGCATATGGTCTTGGTATTAGCTACAACAAGACCAAGGTTATTATCGTAGATGACAATCATCGAGAAATAAAGTCAATAGGCCGTTGTGAGGTAGTTCAAAGTTTTGTGTACCTCGGTTCTTTGATCGACAATTCAGGAGAATAAGATCCGACGGCACATTCAACAGGCACGGGTGGCCATGACAAAGCTTACTAAAATATGGCGTCACCATAACATCACTAAAGCTACCAAAATTCAGTCTCTTGTGTTCTCCATATTTTTGTATGCCTCTGAAACTTGGACTGTTGAGAAGGCAGATCGAACTCGCATAGATGCTTTTGAAATGTGGACGTGGAGGAGAATGTTGAGAATTCCTTATACCGCCCATCGAACTAATGTTTCCATACCGGATGAGCTCGGTAATCCAAAGAGACTGTTTCCCATTGTGTCGATGAGAATGCTTACATTCTTCGGACATATTCACAGAAGCGAAAATATGGAGAAACTTGTAGTTCAGGGTCACGCCTCGAGTGGGCGGCGCCGTGGCCCTACACGCTGGGTGGATACGACGAAATAGTTGCTAGATATGAGTATCAAGAGCGCCACTGAACTGACAGTAAATCGCGAACGATGGCGAGCTACAGTTCTTAAGACTATTGATAATATTCGTGTCGGCAATACTCTAGCTCCATCTGGCTACTTGTATTCATAATAATTACCTGTATTGATGCTTTGGAAATGTAATTGGATCCTTTAGAAACTACAGCTGGAAATGGCAAAGTACTTACTTAATGATATACTGATGGTATCGTATACAGAGCGCTATATGCTTTTCCCTCTTCTGCTTATCCTTTTGATCAAATAGTTTACTCAGGTTCTCTTTCAAGTAAACAACGTGGGCTACAAATACCTCAGCTACCTCTATATAGATTGACATCATTATTCCAGAAGCTAGCAACACGAAAAGCATACTTGTGAACTGTGCGAGAAATATCATGGTATCGCTGATCTTAAATGGCTGCCATATTGGGAACATTGCGCATGCGCTACGCTGTCCTAGAAGTTCCGCTAGTCTTTTGCATGAGGGACGTACCTTAAACAATAGTTAAAGCATATACCTATAGACTATCCGAAATCATTAGTAACTTAACACGATGGACACATTGCATGGGTGAAACAGCACGACGGCTATAACTGTTGCAACGATCGACTCTTATTTATTTATCTTCAGGGTTCGTGGGTTGGCGGTTGAAAGACAAACACAGCACGCTCAGAGTGAATATCTATTAACTATTTGTGTCAAACAAAACAGTAAACGTATAATATCAAATACATGTATGACAATATTGGCGAGATGGCGAGAAATCACGGGCGAGTACAGACGCGCGGTAGGTGGAGATCCGCTCACACCACAACATGCGTACTCGGCCACCGCTGATTCCCGACTGCCGTCCTTCCGCTCATCCCCCGCACAACCTGAGATGGTCGCGCGGTATACACTGTTGCCAGATGGCTCCACTCCCAAACAGTCATATAACACTGGGCACACCACACTGTCCATGACCTCCAAAGTGATGCATTGACCACGTGTATAGCTGCCATATTGCAAGTGCATATTTGTTTGATTTTCATGTTTTCAGTACTGATGGGAGGTAGGTAACCAGATATTTTTATCCTAAACAGATATTCGTCGTCCACCTATTATACATATAGAATATATTGTTTCATATCAATACAAAGCTCGAACCACGTGTGAGACATTTCCCAGAGAAGCTGCCCCTACCAGAGGATCATAAAATAAAATCATATTTTCTTAGATGCAAACAATGTTTCAAGTCTGGAAATGCAAAACACTAGCTATAGATACAAGGGTTGTGAAAATAAACCTGCTTTGTATCCAGACTGCTTTGAAGAGTGGCGTCAAACATAAATTTGTGCCTAAATTCTGTTTTGTTCGGGGATACCTTCATTTGCTAATAAATTTGATTTTTTGTTTTTATACCGTCTATATTCTGAGAGATGCGTTTTTGTTTATAAATTTGATACAATAAAATGTTGTTTCTGTTTTAGCTTTTGTCTCGAAAATTGTCCGTTTCTTCCCACAAGATGTGTTTTACGATTACACTGATCAGACGGCTATAGCTGTGGTTGCCATTCTAGAACATAAAGTCTGCTGTGATATGACACGACGGATATAGCCATCTTTTTTATTGTCCCCAAAAACCTCAAAAATAAAAAAAAGAGTCAAAAATGAACACCTCTAAAATATCTTGAAAACGCAAATCATGTGACAAACGCAACAAAATGGAAATGTTTTGAGGTGCCATATTACAAAGCCTCCCGGCCAGCAGAGTGTCCAACAATGTGTTAACTACTTAAATCCACTTAGTTTTTTCAGAAGACCACATTACGAGAGGAAGGACCAGAACCAGTTCAACTAACTGTCTTTCATTGACAGTGGTACACTTATACCCTTATGGAGTTTATTCTGCAACAGCGTGGTTAAAGATAACGTATGGCTAAAATAACTAACGCCCATTACAGTCATCATAGGTATTCTGTAAACAGAGAGCTGGTTGAAACTATAACCGCCAGTGGTTAAAATCGGCAGCTAATATTGTGTGTATAACGCCAGGGCTTTTGGGTAGCGTTATACACGTAAAGTAGAAGAAAATTTGATCGGAATGGTTGCTGTACTAATTTATTTCATGATCACAAATCAAAAAGCGGTCATTCAACGACGGCAAAGGCAAATTAGTTTGCAAATGATACAACTATAAGGTAAATTGTTTGTTGATAGGATGCTGTCGAACCGCAACTTCAGAGATACCACGTCTTCCAGTTCTATGAAAACTCATTTTTGAAATTGTTACATCTCAACGAAGAAGCTGCACAGTTTCTGATCCAAATTTCACTTCCGCATATGCAGGAAAATGTGAGTGGTAACTGCAATGCCCAAGTATTTAAAAATACTCTGTGCGCTCAATTTTTTGGTGCATGATTCCTCAGACCCTGGAACATTCACTTTGCGGGTGGGTACAAAAAATAAATGAAATCATTGTTGCTATTTCCTTTTCTCACTTCCCACACCGATAAGGGTGAGGGGAGTATTGTAATCGCGAAAATTTTCGATTTTGAGATAAGATGCTTTTTGGGCGTTTTATGATGTCTACATAACGAAAATCCACGTCACTCATTTCCGTCGGTCTGTCTGTCTGTCTGTCAGTCTGTCGGTCTGTCTGTCTGTGCGCGTTTTTGTAGCATCGTAATCTCAGTAATCGCTGCATGGATTTTGATGAAATTTGGGCAGCAATATGCTGTGAGGTCGTGGTAGGTAATGCTGCTACAATTTTGAAAATCGGTGCATCGGCGGCGGAACAATTAGCAAAAAACGAAAAATTTCAAATATTCCCCAAACTTCGTTTTTAGGCGTTTTAGGTGTTCCTGATCATTTTCTACTTTTTTTGTGTGGGGGTGAAAATTGGGGTGGTTGAGGGTTGGGGGGTTGAAAAAATTGAAAAATTTGTTGTATTCATAATAAATTCCCCACTGACCTGTGAAGGAAGACCTAGCGACATAAATAACTTTTTTAGGTCTATCTGAACATTGCCTTATGCCTATGGTAGAAAACAAAGGACTTAGAATTTTTTCCGATGTATACATACGAGTATTGCTTTAGATCGTTCTGTATTTTATAATGTGGAAACACCCGAATTGATGCTAATGAAATTTCGGCACAGTATTACTACTTTGGCAAGGATGGAAAACGCGTATGATTTTTAGAAATCGTCTCAGTGGCGGCGCAGCAATATTAAAAAAACTAAAAATATGAAAACAGTTCAAACTTCGTTTTTAGACGTTTTAGGGGTTCCTGATCGTTTTATACTTTTTTTGACTGGGGGTGAATTTAGGGTGGTTGGGGGGTGGGGGGTTGTAAAACTGGAAAAGTTGTATTCGTAATGAGCTATCCATTGATATGCGAATGAAAAACCTAGCAGCATGTTACACTTTTTAGGTGCATCCGAACGTTGCATGCTTATTATAGAAACCACGGGACTTAGTATTTGTGATGTATACATACGAGTATTGTTTTAGATCGTTCTGTATTTGATAATGTGGAAACTACTGAATTAATGTTAATGAAATTTCGGCACAGTATTACTACTTTGGCAAGGATGGAAAACGTGTATGATTTTTAGAAATCGTCTCAGTGGCGGCGCAGCAATATTAAAAAAACTAAAAATATGAAAACAGCTCAAACTTCGTTTTTAGACTTTTTAGGGGTTCCTGATCATTTTGTATATTTTTTTGGATGGGGGTGATTTTCGGGTGGTTGGGGGGTGGGGGGTTGTAAAACTGGAAAATTTGTTGTATTCGTAATGGGCTGTCCATTGATATGCGAATCAAAAACCAAGCGGAATGATACACTTTTTAGGTCCATCCGAACGTTGCATGCTTATTATAATATAATCCACGGGACTTAGAATTTGTGATGTATACATACGAGTATTGTTTTAGATCGTTCTAGATTGCGTAACGCGAAAATGTTCAATTGATTTTTAATGCATATTTCCTGAAGAGGGAGACGGAAGAAACTATTTACGAGGGTTGTTGTGTTGGATGTTTTTTTGCGGGCGGGTGGGCGATGATTTAGTTGCAAGGGGATTTCAGACTATAGCTTCGTGCAATGAGAAATAGTAAAATGGCATCATCGTTATGTGTGGGAAGTACTGAGTCAATCAACTTGACTCCATTTTTTGTTGACCTATCCCGCTTCTTTCCATTTTAAAATTTCAGCAAAAAACAAAAACACAACTACACACCCACTTGGCTTCAATGACATGCCAACGTTCCACTGGGACGCCCTGCCAAAACTTCCAATGTTGCCAGACATTTAGAAAAATATTTCATGTACAATAGTGAGTAAACCAGCTTCTTTTTGCAATGTGCGTAGTTACTGTGTGAGAGGTTTTAGTAAAATAACACTGTTTCATCAGATTTCACACTGCCTGTGAATAGTGTGAACATGAGATATGACAACATCGCATGTATCATTAGTTGCCTGTATACTAATTTATAATGCCTTCAGTTAAAACGTCTCTCAGAAAACGTTCCGGTTAAATTTCATGTTTACCGAATACCAATGATGGTGAAATTTTTAACCTGGCTGTTGTAATTAACTTTATAACGACCTTGATTAAAATAACCAGAAATTTACAGAATGGACCCTTAACAAAGAGGAGAAATATGCATTGTGTATTGTTCCTGTATAACATTATGAAAAATATCAAATATAAGAATTGTAATTTAATCAATTTTGTAAAGTTTCATGTACCAAAGATTACCCTAAGAGTGAATTGTAATGACCTATTTTATTATAGTCATTTTAATAAGTCTCCCATAAACAATATCCGGAATCAGTGTAACATTTTATTAAAGTGCAGTAACTTGGATTTCTTCAACTCCACTGTCAAGGAGATTAAGAAATTCTTTGTGGCAAACCATACACTGGCAGATGGTGATCCATAAAGTCACAATTTATGCTCTGTGATACTGAAAATGTGAATATGATTTTATAATTATGTTTTGTTATTTTTGTTTTAGTATTCTTTAGTGAGTAAAATAGTTATTGTGTTAGGCCCACAGAAATACGTACTCTTACTTGTTTTTACCACGAAAGTGGTGTTTGTAAGATTACCAATAAATAAATAAAATAAATATTAGTTATTTCGTAGTCATATCACTTACCGCTAGTTTGGCTAGAGCGTAAGTCACTGTAGCAGAAATTATATAAACGATATACAATAAGGAAAACAGGTTCGTCCCTTTGACAGTTTTACCGAAAGTAGTTGGCTTTCCAATAATGTCAAAATTTATCATATATTTAAAAAGTTCGGACCAGGCTTTGTACTTGAAGGGGAATATCGTATTTCCTGTTAAAGCAGCAGCAGTCAATGATATGAATGTCATATCTTCGCTTTTACCCATGCTGTAATTCCCTGAAAAGTTATTATTATTATTATGATTTGCTAAGTTCATCTCGCATGACAGCGGTAGCAACAAGTGGTGACGGGCTGTGCCAAGTCAACACCTGTACTATTACTGGTCTGAATTTAGGAAGGATCTCACAATACTTATAGGTCTTCAGGATGACAGATTTTTGGAATATTGTGTTGTATATTATTATTATTATTATTATTACCATTTTAATGAGAGTTGAGCCAACAATGCTATAAACTCAGAAACTGTAAGAAAAAAAGTAAAGGTACGTTGTACAACATTAAAAAAACTTAAGAGCTAAGGGTCTTATCTTAATTATTCTTAAAACAGTTCACACTCCCGGAGTTCACTACATAGTCTGGCAAACTGTTCCAGTGCTCAAAGATTCTGTTTGACAGAAAATGCTGTCGCACGGTTGTCCTGAAGGCTTCCTTCTGCAGTTTGTAGTTATGACCTCGAAGACTGTTAGTGCTCAGTTTGTAAAGATGGGATAGATCTATGCCAAAGAGACCACGAGTGGCTCGGAACGTGATAATCGAACGTGAAAATGAAGTTAGACCGAATATTCTGAGCCTCTCGCTATAGTCCGGGCGAGTTGCGCCATACGGGATACGAGTCGCTCTGCGTTGCAGAGATTCCAGGTTATATTGGTACTGTCAGTGATGTATACAGGGTGTTCATTTGAAAACTTCCCACCACGGATTTATCGAAGGGGATGATCCCGGGGAGCAGGCAGGCAAAGTTGTCCCCCTTCAAAAATATTTTGACATGTCTCGGCGTTTTTCTTTTTAAACAGTCATCAACATCATAGACACAACGTCTTAGCAGACATGTTGTGAACTCGTAAAATGCATTAAATCGGAGCTAGATTATTTCCGACACGAATGTTATCAGTAGTTTTGAGAACTGTAGCTCGCCATCTTTCGCGATTTTGTCAGTTCAGTGGCGCTCTTGATACTCATATCTAGCAACTGTTTCGTCGTATGCATCCAGCGTGCAGGGGACCGGCCACGGCGCCGCCCACTCGGGGGCGTGACCCTGAACTAGAAGTTCCTCCATATTATCGCTTCTGTGAATATGTCCGAAGAATGTAAGCATTTTCGTCGACACAATGGAGGTAGCTTTAGTGATGTTATGGTCACGCCATATTTTAGTGAGCTTTGTCATGGCCACAAGTGCCTGTTGAGTGTGCCGTCGAATCTCATTTTCACAGCTACCCGAATTGTCGATCAAAGAACCGAGGTACACAAAACTTTGAACTACTTCAGAACGGCCTATTGACTTTATTTCTCGATGATTATCATGCTCTCTATCTACGATCATAACCTTGGCCCTATTGTAGTTAATACCAAGACCATATGCTGCGCTGTGCTGTTCTAAGATGTTTAATAGTTCTAGTTCTTCCTGAGAAGCAGCAATAAGGGTTGCATCGTCAGCATATCTTAAGTTAGATACTTTGCTTTCGCCAATAGTTATACCGCCATTCCAGTTGTCCAATACCTGTCTCATCACAAATCATCCCCGATGAACTCCTTTCCTGGTTGCTGTGTGGCCAGACAGGTTACCATCAATTCTTACACGAGCCGAGCTAGGCTCATAGAGTTGCTGTATGAGAAATACTAAGTTGTAAGGTACTCCCATAGAGATGAGGATTTCCCACAGTTTAGTTAGTTTTTAAACAGTGGTTCCCGATAAATTTGTGGTGAGAAATTTTGAAATGAACGTCCTGTCTGCCTGTAGGTAAGAATTGTTTTAGTTGCATAAACAGTACTGATGGATGACTTCAGACGAAACCTTGAATAGATTCTTCTATTCTACCTGATTATGTATTTTTTCTTATGCTTGGTAGGCTGATGGAGCCAGTCATCATCATCATGGTGTCACACTTAAGTCAATGTAGTTAGTCAGCTTACCTCTAGACGACATGTACATATGAGAAGTTAATCCAATTGTCAAAATCAAAAATGCACAAACTCGCCAAAGTACTCCAAAGATAATGAGTAACCATATGTATATCGGCTTTTGAGACGCCGGATATGCACATAAAACTATCAGCGCTCTCAAGCTGTAGTAGAGAGGGTTGTCCTTTTTGATCGGATACATCGTATAGGCATCCATTTTTCTGCAAAAGGAAATGAGTTGTATTAACTTTTAACTACCCGCGCTAGTTTACTGTGTACAGGGTGTCCCATCTTGGGCACTTTTACGGGGTATCTCGGTTATTTTTGAAGATAGAGAGTTGCGGTTTTCGCGACAGTGTACTACTTTTTTATGAAACTAAAGATGCCGTCAACAAAATTATCATGGCCCCGTTGGTTTCTGAAATACAGGGTGAAATCGGAAACTATCGATTTTGGGATAACCCTCGTAACTCTGTTGTCTTTTATCTTATTGAAAAGTTTAAAAAGAGAGACTTTTTTTGTAGAATCCAGTGGTGTAGTTTGATTTTTTGTTACTCTAACCATTCTTCAGTTATGAAGCAGACATATATACTTAAACTTCGTCACCTGATCATGGTAAGGGGCCTGAGGCCTTTAACCTTAAAATATGTTCATAGCCCACATTATTAATAGCTGTTTTCGGTTAGGAACATATCCTTCACAATTTAAGAAAGCTGTAATAACTCCTGTCTACAAAGCTGGCGATAAAGCAGAGGTTAGCAATTATAGACCTATATCCGTGAAATCAAGCCTATTAAATGTAATTGAGAAACTACCCTCTACTAGGATACAGGAATATCTAACCAAATATAATTTATTACATACAAATCAATTTGGATTTATAAATAGTAGATCTACATCAGATGCAACTTTGACGGTACTGAATGAAATTTATAAAAATATGGATGAGAAAACACCCTCCATTTGCATGTTTGTTGATTTGCAAAAATCCTTTGATACAGTGAATCATAAATTACTTCTAAACACATTAGGAAGACTTGGATTTCTTGGGACAGTGTATAATTTGGTTGAAAAAAAAAATGTTTGTGAAGTGTGGTGTTCCACAAGGAACAGTTTTGGGACCACTTTTATTTAATATATATTTAAAAGATCTTTTCCAAACTGACCGTGTTGGTAAACTAATCAGTTTGGAGACGATACGGCCGTACTGTATAAGAAAAAAGAATGGAGTAAACTAAAAATTATTATTGAAAATGACTTTATCAAAATTATTCAGTGGCTTACTCAACAAAAATTGACAATCAACTTTTCTAAAACACACTTTTCACCGTTTACATCTTATTCTAGGTATTTGCCTTCTTTCGACAATATTACATTAACCATAAATAATAAAAGAATTAAAATTGACAGATTGAACAGTATAAAGTATCTAGGAATATGTTTAGACTTACACTTACGTTGGGATGTACATATTAATAATCTATTAAAAAAATTGGATTCATTTCATATAAGATGAAATTACTAACAAACATTTTAACAAAAAAGCATCTACGTACAGTATACTATGCATTAATTGAAACCCATCTCATTTATGGTATATTGGCATGGGGTGCAGCATGCACAACATTTATAAATGACTTAGATATCCTCCAAAAAGCAATACTAAAATCTATGGTCAGCAACCCAAAACTGTACCCTAGTAACGGCTTGTTCAGGGAAGCTCTGATACACGATGTCAGGCAACTTTATTTCTTACATACTATCACTCGTTACCACAAAAATTCAAATGAGCAAGGCTGCATCAAACACGATCATAACACAAGATATAAATTACACGCAAATAAAGGCATACCTAAAACGAGAAAGTCGATTATGCAGAAATCATACACTTATTTGGCGCCAAAACTATATCAAAAATTACCTAATGATACAAAGGAATTACAGTCCAATAAACGATTCAAAAGATATCTTAAAGAATGGTTGAGTACAGTAGATAGGAAATAAATTAGAATTTAAATGAGAATTAATAAATAAATCATATTATAACTGAATCCATAAGTAATCTTATAACTTTATAAACAAGTTTCATCCAAATTACTCATAACCATATTTATCACATATGTAGCATCATATTCATCTTATACATTCGTAAGTATATGTAATATTTATATGTGTATAATATGTACATTGTAACACTAATTTGTCCATCTACAGGCCTAGTCCTTCTATGGATGTTAACATATTTATTTACTCATTTTTTCAACGATTTGTTTTTTATGTACTTTGAGAGTAAATAAATATTATCATTATTCTATAAGTCACGGCCTTGTTTACCAGGGAATCCAAATAAGCAATAATATACAGGGTTATTCACGTTATGCGACACGGAGCATTATGGCTAAAGTATTTGATACAAAAAAAATAATAATTGCGGATGGATAGAGACCCATAAAGACTACATTTTAAAAATATCTTCATGTTATACAGGGTGTCCCAAAAACACGCAATGTATCAAAGTTATGTTTTTTTTAAATGGAACACGCCGTATGTTATTTCATATTCTGATTCCCTGATGAATTGTAGTGTGATTTTATGCATCACACATGGGACTTAAAGCGAACCGTTTAGGTGTAAATCACCATTTTCGGTATAAGTAGATATCAGGAGAAAATTGAATATCGCAGAGGTTATAAAATTCGGAAGGCTGTGACTTTGCCTTATTACGAAGCATAGAATGTGTCAGCTTTGGTGAGACTGTCAAATTTAAATTACGTTTATGCTTGGAGAAATTGGTCGATTCAGTAAGGAAACTTCGATCAGCGATAACTTGATTTTATCAAATGGGAATGCCTTTTTTTTTATAATCTTGTCTCTTTTGTCCAGTTCGTGTGTATTTTTCTACTAAGTTAGTTGTTTTCTTCTACCTGAACAGGTTTTTGTTTATATTTCATGGCCTGCTAAGTTGCTTATAAGTAAGAAAATTGAAAAACACCGATTTGTTTGAAAGTTTAAAGTTAAACGAAAACTACCAGAGATTGATACTCACAACCCTATATCATTTTAATGGATATCAAATTCTATATTTAACCGTATAAAAAAATTAGGCACTCCCATTTGAAAAAATCAAGTTATCGCTGATCGAAGTTTCCTTAATTAATCGACCGATTTCTCCAAGCATAAACGTAATTCAAATTTGACAGTCTCATCAAAGCTGACGCATGTTATGCTTAGTAATACGGCAAAGTCACAGCCTTCCATATTTTATAATCTCTGCGATATTCAATTTTTTCCTGATATCTACTTATACTGAAAATGGTGATTTACACCTAAACGCTTCGCTTTAGGTCCCATGTATGATACACAAAGTTACACTAGAATTCACCAAGGAATCTGAATGTGCAATAATATACGGGGTGTTCCATTTAAAAAACATAACTTTGATACATTTCGTGTTTTTGAGACACCCTGTATAACATGAAAATATTTTTAAAATGTAGCCTTTACATGGCTATCCATCCGAAATTATTATTTTGTTTCTTGTCAAATACTTTAGTCATAATGCTCAGTCTCGGATAACGTGAATAACCCTGTATATACGGGTTCTATTCAAAAAAATTATTTTTGATATGAACCACCCTGTATAGACGTGAAAGTTGAAGTGATAATATTTTATGGTTATAACCCTCAAGGCCCTCTACCATGATCAAACGACAGATTTTTGAAATTCGTTTTAGTAAGCCCACAATCCTCCGTCGACTCACTATTGTCCCACCCTGTATACTGGTTGGAAAAGCGGATAATGTTCTGCTACTTCACCATTCACGTACCTTGCATTAACCGCAAAAACACGTACAAAGCCGTTTCATCACTTCTGACAAACCGTCGGATTGGATTTTAATAAACCAGGTAGTCGCGTTTATATATCTTGGCAAGTTTGCAGAATAGAGCAAATAGCATATGTAATAGCAGTGAAAAAGGGATGTGCAGGTAATTTTTGTGTTTGTTAATAAAACATGAGTTTTCTGTATTTTTCGAGCTAGGTTAAGGTAGCGCTAATGCGACCTATGCGCCGTTCTCTTTGATGTACGCTTTTGCTTTTGACCTACATAATGGATAATGGGTACATAATAGGTTAGAGCGATTATAGAATATATGAAAATTCCTATCCTTTTCTAGACTCATTCATTTTATCCTTGAACATATATGTGCTAAGTAGGGTGGCTCGCGTTATATAGCGGATTTGAAAATGTGTTAGTAATCATGTTTGCATATAAAAAAAATTGTAAGGTAAGGCAGGTAATATATTTTATTAGAAAAAAATTATGTTTCAATTTTGAGAACTGCCACAGTGGCACTAAATTGTTATTTCCAAAAAATTAAATTTTTGCAATATGCATGTTATCAAAAGATCAAAAAACAAACAGACTTTCTTCAATAGCTATTTTCGTACATTTGCAATGTGAACTGCCACAAATACCTTTTCTTAAATATTTATTGACATTTATTTTTCTACCGCACAGAGGTATTGAGAAAATATTATTCAAAAGTGATGAAGTCCATATTAATTTATTAAAAGTTGAATCATTGAATTTTACAAAATTCTAAATGAAAATATCTGAAATAGTTACATTATTTATTCATGAAAACAACAAAAAACAGTAGTTTCTGTTGTTTTCTGTGGTTTCCTGTGGTTTTCTGTTGTTTACTGTTGCTTTCGGTTGTTTTTTGTTTTTATCAGTTATTTTCCGTTGTTTTCTTCTGTGTTCTTCTGTTTTCTGTTGTACGAGGTTATTCTCGGCTATTTTCTGTTGTTTTCCGTTGTTTTGTTTGTCCTCTGTTGTTTCCCGCTACTTTTTCTTGTTTTCGGTTGTTTTCTGTAGCTGGCAATTGTTTTCGTTTATTTTCTGTCGTTTTTGATTGTATTCCATTATTTTCCGCTGTTTTCCATTGTTTTATGTTGAGTTGTATCGTTTTCTGCTGTAGTAGGTTGTTTTTGGTTATTTTCTGTTTTTTTTTCTTTTTTCCGCTGGTTTTTCTGTTATTTTTGGCTTTTTCTTGTTGTTTTTTGTTACATTCGGTTGTTTACTGTTGTGCTTTGTTGTTTTTGGCTGTCTTTCTCTGTTTTCTGTTGTATTCAAGAAACATTGCTGTCTTTCTGCTATGCAATTTTTTTTCTCTAGGATAAGTTATGGGTTGATTCTTTGGTGTTCATCCTCTCATGTGGAAAAGGTATTCATACTCCAAAAGAAAAAAACACTGTAAGATATATAGCATCGCTCAAATACAATGATTCGTGCAGGAATGCGTTTAGGTCCCTTAAAATACTAACGGCGCCCTCAAGTTATATTTATCAGATGTTATTATTTGTTAAAATGAATTCGTCGAAGTTTCAGCAAAATAATCTAGTTGTGCCTTCAAACAGTCTTTCTAATTTTAAAAAGAGTCCCGTCTTCATGGGAATAAGACTTTTTAATAGAACGCCTTTAAATTCGTTGCATGCATGCCTTTAGATGAGCCTTGAAGTCTCATTTGCTGGATAACCCATATTATTCTGTTAACCAATCAACTGAGTACGCATGCATTTTCTTTTGTATTGTTGTTTTTTTTTCGATTTTGTATTTATACATATTTGTATGACTACTCCTATACCACATTGGTCTACTGGACAATAAAGTTCTATCTATCTATCTAATGCATTGTTTTATGTTGTTTTTTGTTGCTTTCCGTTGTTTTTTGTTGTTTCATGCTAGTTTTTGTTGTTTTGTTATTTTATATTATTTTGTCTTGTTTTCTACTGTGTTCTCCGTTTTTTTCCTGTTGTTTTCGGCTGTTTTTGTGGTTTTCTGTTGTTTTGTATTCCGTAAAAAGTGGGACTTTAGAAAGAACTATATAAGGAAAACGCTTCAGTATTTTTTCTCACAATTTTTTTGTAACATGCAAATATTGAAATACCATTAAAACTTTAGTGCCCTTGTGACAGCTGAAAAAGTACAGATTCTGAATATATCATTTAATATAAAATCTTTGCTTTTATGTCTCGAAGAAGTTACGAACTTGCAGAATCTGAAATCGATAAAATTAACTGTCATTGTGCCGGTTCAAAGCAAAAAATGTATTTGTTTGCCAAATAAAAAAAGCATTTGTTTTTTGGTTTTGCAACTACTTCAAAGTTGCAAATTCATATTTTTGAAACCCACGAAAATCGACCCACCCTAGTGCTTAGCTAGCGTGACCCGGCTGGGAAGTTCTGAGTCAGAAAAAAGTAATAAATGGCTCATTGAAGGGCCGTAGTTGGCCTCCCAGGAATATCTGGACTCATAAGGTTTGTTGAGCGGAGGACAGTTTGGCTTCAGGGGCAATAGCTTAACTACGGTTACAATCAGCAGCCTCATACAGACAGTTACTGAAGGCTCCAAAAATCATTTGGGCCTCTCCGACTTATCCAAGGCCAAATTTTCAGAGTCTTATCTTTCGAGTAGAAAGCAACTTGCACCATTTTGATTGATTCAAATATAGCCTATCCTCTATCATTGTTTGATCAACAGTGTGTAACATTTTGAACACATATTGTGAAAAAAAGTGGCATTTTCGTATGTTTTTGTTTTTTGTCTGAATAAATTAGGATACATAAAGATTTTTCTAATCTTCTGAAAAACATATCGACCAATTGCGAGCAGACAGAAGGAATTCTGCCGGTGCGCCACCTAGTACCCGAAGGCCACCCGAAGGCCATCGACCAATTTTAAAAAATCAAACATCGAAATAAAGGACCTCGGCATACCTCCGAAACAAGCTGTTAATCGATACCCTTTATCATTTAAAGTTTTTAATGGAATGACCCTGGGGGCAGAGGTTACAACGAGGAAAGTAGTTTTTGGTTAAAAAGTTGGCCCCTTTGACATGTCCCTCAGGATCCGAAAAATTTTGATGTTCGTTACCCGAAGCTGAAACTCAAAACAAAGGCCGGATTTGAAATAAGCACCTTCAAACTATATATATGTTAAGAGTCTTGACACGAGGGCAGATAACGATTTTAGATTTTTAGGGTGAACCTGAAGATCTCAGGATCCGAAAAATTTTGATGTACGTTACCTGAAATTGAAACTGAAAACAACGGTCCGATTCGAAATAAGCACCTTCAATCACCATACGAGTTTTCGTCTGGATAAAAGGCCAGATAACGAGTTTAGATTTTTAGGGTGAACTTGAGGATCTCAGGATCCGAAAAATTTTGATGTTTGTTACCTGAAGCTGAAACTCAAAACAACGGCCGGATCCGTAATAAGCACCTTCAAACTATATATGATACGAGTTTTCGTCTTGACACGAGGGCAGAAAACGATTTTAGATTTTTAGGCTGAACTTGAAGATCTAAGGATCCGAAAAATTTTGATGTTCGTTACCTGAAGTTGAAACTCAAAACAACGGCCGGATTCGTAATAAGCACCTTCAAGCTATACATGATACGAGTTTTCGTCTTGACACGAGGGCAGAAAACGATTTTAGATTTTTAGGCTGAACTTGAAGATCTAAGGATCCGAAAAATTTTGATGTTCGTTACCTGAAGCTGAAACTCAAAACAACGGCCGGATTCGTAATAAGCACCTTCAAACTATATACGATACGAGTTTTCGTCTGGGTACGAGGGCAGATAACGATTTTAGATTTTTAGGGTGAACTTGAAGATCTCATGGTCCGAAAAATTTTGATGTTCGTTACCTGAAGTTGAAACTCAAAACAACGGCCGGATTCGTAATAAGCACCTTCAAACTATATACGATACGAGTTTTCGTCTTGACACGAGGGCAGAAAACGATTTTAGATTTTTAGGGTGAACTTGAAGATCTGAGGATCCGAAAAATTTTGATGTTCGTTACCTGAAGCTGAAACTCAAAACAACGGCCGGATTCGTAATAAGCACCCTCAAACTATACGTGATACGAGTTTTCGTCTTGACACGAGGGCAGATAACGATTTTAGATTTTCAGGGTGAACTTGAAGATCTCATGGTCCGAAAAATTTTTATGTTCGTTACCTGAAGCTTAAACTCAAAACAACGGCCGGATCCGTAATAAGCACCTTCAAACTATATACGATACAAGTTTTCGTCTTGACGCGAGGGCAGATAACGATTTTAGATTTTTAGGGTGAACTTGAAGATCTAAGGATCCGAAAAATTTTGATGTTCGTTACCTGAAGTTGAAACTCAAAACAACGGCCGGATTCGTAATAAGCACCTTCAAACTATATACGATACGAGTTTTCGTCTTGACACGAGGGCAGAAAACGATTTTAGATTTTTAGGGTGAACTTGAAGATCTCATGGTCCGAAAAATTTTTATGTTCGTTACCTGAAGCTTAAACTCAAAACAACGGCCGGATTCGTAATAAGCACCTTCAAACTATATACGATACAAGTTTTCGTCTTGACGCGAGGGCAGATAACGATTTTAGATTTTTAGGGTGAACCTGAAGATATCAGGATCCGAAAAATTTTGATGCACGTTACCTGAAATAAAAACTGAAAACAACGGTCCGATTCGAAATAAGCACCTTCAATCACGATACGAGTTTTCGTCTGGATAAAAGGCCAGATAACGAGTTTAGATTCTTAGGGTGAACTTGAGGATCTCAGGATCCGAAAAATTTTGATGTTTGTTACCTGAAGCTGAAACTCAAAACAACGGCCGGATCCGTAATAAGCACCTTCAAACTATATATGATACGAGTTTTCGTCTTGACACGAGGGCAGAAAACGATTTTAGCTTTTTAGGGTGAACTTGAAGATCTAAGGATCCGAAAAATTTTGATGTTCGTTACCTGAAGTTGAAACTCAAAACAACGGCCGGATTCGTAATAAGCACCTTCAAGCTATATACGATACAAGTTCTCGTCTTGACTCGAGGGCAGATAACGATTTTAGTTTATTAGGGTGAACTTGAAGATACCAGGGCCCGAAAAATTTTGATGTTCGTTACCTGAAGCTGAAACTCGAAACAACGACCGGATTCGTAATAAGCACCTTCAAACCATACACGATATGAGTTTTCGTCTGGATAGAAGGGCAGATAACGAGATTAGATTTTTAGGGTGAACTTGAGGATCTCAGGATCCGAAAAATTTTGATGTTCGTTACCTGAAGCTTAAACTCAAAACAACGGCCGGACTCGTAATAAGCACCTTCAAGCTATATACGATACAAGTTCTCGTCTTGACTCGAGGGCAGATAACGATTTTAGTTTATTAGGGTGAACTTGAAGATACCAGGGCCCGAAAAATTTTGATGTTCGTTACCTGAAGCTGAAACTCGAAACAACGACCGGATTCGTAATAAGCACCTTCAAACCATACACGATATGAGTTTTCGTCTGGATAGAAGGGCAGATAACGAGATTAGATTTTTAGGGTGAACTTGAGGATCTCAGGATCCGAAAAATTTTGATGTTCGTTACCTGAAGATGAAACTCAAAACAACGGCCGGATTCATAATGAGCACCTTCAAGCTATACATGATACAAGTTTTCGTCTGGATACGAGGGCAGATAACGATTTTAGATTTTTAGGGTGAACTTGAAGATCTGAGGATCCGAAAAATTTTGATGTTCGTTACCTGAAGCTGAAACTCAAAACAACGGCCGGATCCGTAATAAGCACCTTCAAACTATGCATGATACGAGTTTTCGTCTTGACGCGAGGGCAGAAAACGATTTTAGATTTTTAGGGTGAACTTGAGGATCTCAGGACCCGAAAAATTTTGATGTTCGTTACCTGAAGCTGAAACTCAAAACAACGGCCGGATTCGTAATGAGCACCTTTAAACTATACATGATACAAGTTTTCGTCTGGATACGAGGGCAGATAACGATTTTAGATTTTTAGGGTGAACTTGAAGATCTGAGGATCCGAAAAGTTTTGATATTTGTTACCTGAAGCTGAAACTCAAAACAACGGCCGGATCCGTAATAAGCATCTTCAAACTATACGTGATACGAGTTTTCGTCTTGACACGAGGGCAGATAACGATTTTAGATTTTTAGGGTGAACTTGAAGATCTCAGGGTCCGAAAAATTTTGATGTTCGTTACCTGAAGCTTAAACTCAAAACAATGGCCGGATTCGTATAAGCACCTTCAAACTATACATGATACAAGTTTTTGTCTGGATACGAGGGCAGATAACGATTTTAGATTTTTAGGGTGAACTTGAAGATCTGAGGATCCGAAAAGTTTTGATGTTTGTTACCTGAAGCTGAAACTCAAAACAACGGCCGGATTCGTAATAAGCACCTTCAAACTATACATGATACGAGTTTTCGTCTGGACAGGAGGGCAGATAACGATTTTAGATTTTTAGGGTGAACTTGAAGATCTGAGGATCCGAAAAATTTTGATGTTTGTTACCTGAAGCTGAAACTCAAAACAACGGCCGGATTCGTAATAAGCACCTTCAAACTATACATGATACGAGTTTTCGTCCGGATACGAGGGCAGATAACGATTTTAGATTTTTAGGGTGAACTTGAAGATCTAAGGATCCGAAAAATTTTGATGTTTGTTACCTGAAGCTGAAACTCAAAACAACGACCGGATCCGTAATAAGCACCTTCAAACTATACGTGATACTAGTTTTCGTCTTGATACGAGGGCAGATAACGATTTTAGATTTTTAGGGTGAACTTGAAGATCTAAGGATCCGAAAAATTTTGATGTTCGTTACCTGAAGCTTAAACTCAAAACAACGGCCGGACTCGTAATAAGCACCTTCAAACTATATACGATACAAGTTCTCGTCTTGACTCGAGGGCAGATAACGATTTTAGTTTATTAGGGTGAACTTGAAGATACCAGGGCCCGAAAAATTTTGATGTTCGTTACCTGAAGCTGAAACTCAAAACAACGGCCGGATCCGTAATAAGCACCCTCAAACTATACGTGATACGAGTTTTCGTCTTGACACGAGGGCAGATAACGATTTTAGATTTTTAGGGTGAACTTGAAGATCTCAGGGTCCGAAAAATGTTGATGTTCGTTACCTGAAGCTTAAACTCAAAACAACGGTCGGATTTGTAATAAGTATCTCCAAAATATATATAATATGAGTTTTCGTCTTGATACGAGGGCAGATAACAAGTTTAGATTTTTAGGGTGAACTTGAAGATCTCAGGGTCCGAAAAATTTTGATGTTCGTTACCTGAAGCTGAAACTCAAAACAACGGCCGGATTCGTAATAAGCACCTTCAAACTATACATGATACGAGTTTTCGTCTGGACAGGAGGGCAGATAACGATTTTAGATTTTTAGGGTGAACTTGAAGATCTGAGGATCCGAAAAATTTTGATGTTTGTTACCTGAAGCTGAAACTCAAAACAACGGCCGGATTCGTAATAAGCACCTTCAAACTATACATGATACGAGTTTTCGTCTGGATACGAGGGCAGATAACGATTTTAGATTTTTAGGGTGAACTTGAAGATCTAAGGATCCGAAAAATTTTGATGTTTGTTACCTGAAGCTGAAACTCAAAACAACGACCGGATCCGCAATAAGCACCTTCAAACTATACGTGATACTAGTTTTCGTCTTGACACGAGGGCAGATAACGATTTTAGATTTTTAGGGTGAACTTGAAGATCTAAGGATCCGAAAAATTTTGATGTTCGTTACCTGAAGCTGAAACTCAAAACAACGGCCGGATCCGTAATAAGCACCTTCAAACTATGCATGATACGAGTTTTCGTCTTGACGCGAGGGCAGAAAACGATTTTAGATTTTTAGGGTGAACTTGAGGATCTCAGGACCCGAAAAATTTTGATGTTCGTTACCTGAAGCTGAAACTCAAAACAACGGCCGGATTCGTAATGAGCACCTTTAAACTATACATGATACAAGTTTTCGTCTGGATACGAGGGCAGATAACGATTTTAGATTTTTAGGGTGAACTTGAAGATCTGAGGATCCGAAAAGTTTTGATATTTGTTACCTGAAGCTGAAACTCAAAACAACGGCCGGATCCGTAATAAGCATCTTCAAACTATACGTGATACGAGTTCTCGTCTTGACACGAGGGCAGATAACGATTTTAGATTTTTAGGGTG
The DNA here is from genome assembly GCA_951848785.1 of Callosobruchus maculatus. Lineage (NCBI taxonomy): Eukaryota > Metazoa > Arthropoda > Insecta > Coleoptera > Chrysomelidae > Callosobruchus > Callosobruchus maculatus. The sequence goes on from CATOUR010000040.1 coordinate 8,706,057, forward strand.
AACTTGAAGATCTCAGGGTCCGAAAAATTTTGATGTTTGTTACCTGAAGCTGAAACTCAAAACAACGACCGGATCCGTAATAAGCACCTTCAAACTATACGTGATACTAGTTTTCGTCTTGACGCGAGGGCAGATAACGATTTTAGATTTTTAGGGTGAACCTGAAGATATCAGGATCCGAAAAATTTTGATGCACGTTACCTGAAATAAAAACTGAAAACAACGGTCCGATTCGAAATAAGCACCTTCAATCACGATACGAGTTTTCGTCTGGATAAAAGGCCAGATAACGAGTTTAGATTCTTAGGGTGAACTTGAGGATCTCAGGATCCGAAAAATTTTGATGTTTGTTACCTGAAGCTGAAACTCAAAACAACGGCCGGATCCGTAATAAGCACCTTCAAACTATATATGATACGAGTTTTCGTCTTGACACGAGGGCAGAAAACGATTTTAGCTTTTTAGGGTGAACTTGAAGATCTAAGGATCCGAAAAATTTTGATGTTCGTTACCTGAAGTTGAAACTCAAAACAACGGCCGGATTCGTAATAAGCACCTTCAAGCTATATACGATACAAGTTCTCGTCTTGACTCGAGGGCAGATAACGATTTTAGTTTATTAGGGTGAACTTGAAGATACCAGGGCCCGAAAAATTTTGATGTTCGTTACCTGAAGCTGAAACTCGAAACAACGACCGGATTCGTAATAAGCACCTTCAAACCATACACGATATGAGTTTTCGTCTGGATAGAAGGGCAGATAACGAGATTAGATTTTTAGGGTGAACTTGAGGATCTCAGGATCCGAAAAATTTTGATGTTCGTTACCTGAAGCTTAAACTCAAAACAACGGCCGGACTCGTAATAAGCACCTTCAAGCTATATACGATACAAGTTCTCGTCTTGACTCGAGGGCAGATAACGATTTTAGTTTATTAGGGTGAACTTGAAGATACCAGGGCCCGAAAAATTTTGATGTTCGTTACCTGAAGCTGAAACTCGAAACAACGACCGGATTCGTAATAAGCACCTTCAAACCATACACGATATGAGTTTTCGTCTGGATAGAAGGGCAGATAACGAGATTAGATTTTTAGGGTGAACTTGAGGATCTCAGGATCCGAAAAATTTTGATGTTCGTTACCTGAAGATGAAACTCAAAACAACGGCCGGATTCATAATGAGCACCTTCAAGCTATACATGATACAAGTTTTCGTCTGGATACGAGGGCAGATAACGATTTTAGATTTTTAGGGTGAACTTGAAGATCTGAGGATCCGAAAAATTTTGATGTTCGTTACCTGAAGCTGAAACTCAAAACAACGGCCGGATCCGTAATAAGCACCTTCAAACTATGCATGATACGAGTTTTCGTCTTGACGCGAGGGCAGAAAACGATTTTAGATTTTTAGGGTGAACTTGAGGATCTCAGGACCCGAAAAATTTTGATGTTCGTTACCTGAAGCTGAAACTCAAAACAACGGCCGGATTCGTAATGAGCACCTTTAAACTATACATGATACAAGTTTTCGTCTGGATACGAGGGCAGATAACGATTTTAGATTTTTAGGGTGAACTTGAAGATCTGAGGATCCGAAAAGTTTTGATATTTGTTACCTGAAGCTGAAACTCAAAACAACGGCCGGATCCGTAATAAGCATCTTCAAACTATACGTGATACGAGTTTTCGTCTTGACACGAGGGCAGATAACGATTTTAGATTTTTAGGGTGAACTTGAAGATCTCAGGGTCCGAAAAATTTTGATGTTCGTTACCTGAAGCTTAAACTCAAAACAATGGCCGGATTCGTATAAGCACCTTCAAACTATACATGATACAAGTTTTTGTCTGGATACGAGGGCAGATAACGATTTTAGATTTTTAGGGTGAACTTGAAGATCTGAGGATCCGAAAAGTTTTGATGTTTGTTACCTGAAGCTGAAACTCAAAACAACGGCCGGATTCGTAATAAGCACCTTCAAACTATACATGATACGAGTTTTCGTCTGGACAGGAGGGCAGATAACGATTTTAGATTTTTAGGGTGAACTTGAAGATCTGAGGATCCGAAAAATTTTGATGTTTGTTACCTGAAGCTGAAACTCAAAACAACGGCCGGATTCGTAATAAGCACCTTCAAACTATACATGATACGAGTTTTCGTCTGGATACGAGGGCAGATAACGATTTTAGATTTTTAGGGTGAACTTGAAGATCTAAGGATCCGAAAAATTTTGATGTTTGTTACCTGAAGCTGAAACTCAAAACAACGACCGGATCCGTAATAAGCACCTTCAAACTATACGTGATACTAGTTTTCGTCTTGATACGAGGGCAGATAACGATTTTAGATTTTTAGGGTGAACTTGAAGATCTAAGGATCCGAAAAATTTTGATGTTCGTTACCTGAAGCTTAAACTCAAAACAACGGCCGGACTCGTAATAAGCACCTTCAAACTATATACGATACAAGTTCTCGTCTTGACTCGAGGGCAGATAACGATTTTAGTTTATTAGGGTGAACTTGAAGATACCAGGGCCCGAAAAATTTTGATGTTCGTTACCTGAAGCTGAAACTCAAAACAACGGCCGGATCCGTAATAAGCACCCTCAAACTATACGTGATACGAGTTTTCGTCTTGACACGAGGGCAGATAACGATTTTAGATTTTTAGGGTGAACTTGAAGATCTCAGGGTCCGAAAAATGTTGATGTTCGTTACCTGAAGCTTAAACTCAAAACAACGGTCGGATTTGTAATAAGTATCTCCAAAATATATATAATATGAGTTTTCGTCTTGATACGAGGGCAGATAACAAGTTTAGATTTTTAGGGTGAACTTGAAGATCTCAGGGTCCGAAAAATTTTGATGTTCGTTACCTGAAGCTGAAACTCAAAACAACGGCCGGATTCGTAATAAGCACCTTCAAACTATACATGATACGAGTTTTCGTCTGGACAGGAGGGCAGATAACGATTTTAGATTTTTAGGGTGAACTTGAAGATCTGAGGATCCGAAAAATTTTGATGTTTGTTACCTGAAGCTGAAACTCAAAACAACGGCCGGATTCGTAATAAGCACCTTCAAACTATACATGATACGAGTTTTCGTCTGGATACGAGGGCAGATAACGATTTTAGATTTTTAGGGTGAACTTGAAGATCTAAGGATCCGAAAAATTTTGATGTTTGTTACCTGAAGCTGAAACTCAAAACAACGACCGGATCCGCAATAAGCACCTTCAAACTATACGTGATACTAGTTTTCGTCTTGACACGAGGGCAGATAACGATTTTAGATTTTTAGGGTGAACTTGAAGATCTAAGGATCCGAAAAATTTTGATGTTCGTTACCTGAAGCTGAAACTCAAAACAACGGCCGGATCCGTAATAAGCACCTTCAAACTATGCATGATACGAGTTTTCGTCTTGACGCGAGGGCGGAAAACGATTTTAGATTTTTAGGGTGAACTTGAGGATCTCAGGACCCGAAAAATTTTGATGTTCGTTACCTGAAGCTGAAACTCAAAACAACGGCCGGATTCGTAATGAGCACCTTTAAACTATACATGATACAAGTTTTCGTCTGGATACGAGGGCAGATAACGATTTTAGATTTTTAGGGTGAACTTGAAGATCTGAGGATCCGAAAAGTTTTGATATTTGTTACCTGAAGCTGAAACTCAAAACAACGGCCGGATCCGTAATAAGCATCTTCAAACTATACGTGATACGAGTTCTCGTCTTGACACGAGGGCAGATAACGATTTTAGATTTTTAGGGTGAACTTGAAGATCTCAGGGTCCGAAAAATTTTGATGTTTGTTACCTGAAGCTGAAACTCAAAACAACGACCGGATCCGCAATAAGCACCTTCAAACTATACGTGATACTAGTTTTCGTCTTGACACGAGGGCAGATAACGATTTTAGATTTTTAGGGTGGACTTGAAGATCTGAGGATCCGAAAAATTTCGATGTTCGTTAACTGAAGCTGAAACTCAAAACAACGGTCGGATTTGTAATAAGTATCTTCAAAATATATGTAATATGAGTTTTTGTCTTGATACGAGGGCAGATAACAAGTTTAGATTTTTAGGGTGAACTTGAGGGTCTCAGGATCCGAAAGATTTTGGTGTTCGTTACCTGGAGCTGAAACTCAAAACAACGGTCGGATTTGTAATAAGTATCTTCAAAATATATATAATATGAGTTTTCGTCTCGATACGAGGGCAGATAACAAGCTTAGATTTTTTGGGTGAACTTGAGGGTCTCAGGATCCGAAAAATTTTGATGTTCGTTACCTGGAGCTTAAACTCAAAACAACGGCCGGATTCGTATAAGCACCTTCAAACTATACGTGATACGAGTTTTTGTCTGGACACGAGGGCAGATAACGATTTGGATTTTTAGGGTCAACTTGAAGATCTCAGGCTCCGAAAAATTTTGATGTTCATTATCTGAAGCTGAAACTCGAAACAACGGCCGGATTCATAATAAGCACCCTCAAACTATATATGATACGAGTTTTCGTTTTGACACAAGGGCAGATAATGATTTTAGATTTTTAGGGTGAATTGAAGATCTCAGGATCCGAAAAAATTTGATGTTCGCTACCTGAAGCTGAAACTCGAAACAACGGCCGGATTCGTAATAAGCACCTTCAAACTATATATGACACGAGTTTTGGTCTTGACACGAGGGCAGATAACGATTTTAGATTTTTAGGGTGAACTTGAAGATCTAGGATCCGAAAAATTTTGATGTTTGTCACCTGAAGCTGAAACTCAACACAACGGTCGGATTTGTAATAAGTATCTTCAAAATATATATAATATGAGTTTTCGTCTTGATACGAGGGCAGATAACAAGTTTAGATTTTTAGGGTGAACTTGAAGATCTCAGGATCCGAAAAATTTTGATGTTCGTTACCCGAAGCTGAAACTCAAAACAACGGCCGGATTCGTAATAAGCACCTTCAAACTATACATGATACAAGTTTTTGTCTGGATACGAGGGCAGATAACGATTTTAGATTTTTATGGTGAACTTGAAGATCTCAGGGTACGAAAAATTTTGATGTTCGTTACCTGAAGCTGAAACTCAAAACAGCAGTCGGGTTTATTTTCTTTTGAGCAGTGATTTTCGATAAATCCGTGGTTGGAAGTTTCCAAATGAACACCCTAACTAAAACAAAAACATTAACATAGATAATCTCCAGATATACAGGTTAAAATGAAGGTGCTGATTAAACTTTGTACATCTAAACTAATAGCAGTTATTATTACATAGTGCGATATTTATGGTTAGAACTTAAAATTTAAAAACTCATCTGTGTAATAAAGCACATTACGTACTAGAAACTTTTCACATTCGTTTTTAGAAACCTCAGAGGTAACACCCTAATATTTTGGGGCAATTTACTGAAAAGCTTAACCGTTATGAAGTCGTGTTTCGCACGGAGACTACTACTCCGACCGATTTCCCCAAACAGTCACCCTATATCTCCAAACATACAGGGTGGGCCAATAGTGCGTGGACGGAGGATTTCGTGCTTACTAAAAAATATTTCAAAAATCTGTTATTTGATCATGGTAGGGACCCTTGAGGGCTATAACGTAAAAATATGTTCACTTAAATTCTGACGTTTATACAGGGTGATTCATATCAAACCTACATTTTTTTTAATGGAACCCCCTATATATTATTGCATATTTGGATTCCTTGATCAATTCTAGTGTGACTTTATGTATCATACATGGAACTTTAAACAAACCGTTTAGGCGCAAATCATCATTTTTGGTATAAGTAGGTATCAGAAAAAAATTGAATATCGCAGCGATTATAGAACCTAGAAGGCCGTGACTTTGCGGTACGACTAAGCATGGAATGCGTCACCTAACGTCAGACGACTAAATTTGAATTCTTTTTGTGCTTGGAGAAATCGATAGATTAATTAAGGAAACTTCAGTCACAGATAACTTGATTTTTTCAAATGGGAATGCCTATTTTGGTTTAAAGAACCAAATGTAAAATTTTATTACTTTTCTAACGATATAGCATTCTTGATATCAATCTTTCTTAGTTTTCATTTTATTTCAAATTTTCAGGCAAATCGGTGTTTTTCAATTTTCCTGCATGCAAGCAACCTAGCAGGCCATCAAAAATAAACAAAAGCTCGTTAATATGGAAGAAACCAACAAACTTAGTAGAAAGATGCAAACTAACTAGAGCAACGAGGCAAGATTATGAAAATTCCTTACAACATATTAGCTCTAACCGGATACAACAGCAGCAAGATATCTAATGTCAATGAGTAGCTGGGGTACGACAGAAGCGTTTGTTTTTCACAGCCTACTAGCTATTGGGGTCTACTAGAGCTTGGCAACTTTCCAAAACGATAAAAAACTGTTAAATAAAAGGAAAACTACCAGCGATTTTTGCTTACAGTCTAACATGCTTAGAATGGAATTTCACATTTAATGGGATAACAAAATTAATCATTTCCGTTTAGTTAAGTCAAAAGTGAAGATATCTCCAACTGGAGCATTCTGAACATCTATTGAAATAATTGCTAGAATTTTTTAATTACGCTATGTTGTAATTGTGATTATTTCATGTAGTTTTTTGCAAACTGAATTATCTTTTACAATTCAAACAGACTGCAAATCAAGTTTCAGTTTCCGCGATTTTGCTGATAAGTAGAAGTACCTGCTGAAGAATTTGAAGGGTTCCTGTCAGAGTTACCATCACTTTTGACTTACGGAAATGGCTATTTTTTATGGCATTAAATGCGAAAATTTATTCAGAAGACATAGATATTCTACTGGCAGCAACAATCGCTAGTAGTTTTCCTTTGATTAAATAGTTTTTTACCGACTTTGGACATTGACTAATAGCTAGTAGGCTGTGAAAAATGAGCGTTCTTGTTACCGCTATTGTTTCTGGTTAGAGCTAATATGTTGTAAGGAATTTTCATAATCTTGCCTCGTTGCTCTATTTAGTTTGCATCTTTCTACTAAGTTTGTTGCTTTCTTCCATATTAACGAGCTTTTGTTTATTTTTCATGGCCTGCTAGGTTGCTTGCATGCAGGAAAATTGAAAAACACCGATTTGACTGACAATTTGAAACAAAATGAAAACCAAAAAAGATTGATATCAAGTATATCGTTAGAAAGGTAATCAAATTTTACATTTGATTCTTTAAACCAAAATAGGCATTCCTACTTGAAAAAATCAAGTTATCTGTGATTGAAGTTTCCTTAATTTATCCTCTGATTTCTCCAAGTACAAAAAGAATTCAAATTTAACCGCCTGACCTAAGATGACGCATTTCATGCTTAGTCGTACCGCAAAGCCAAAGCCTTCTAGGTTTAACAGTCTCTGCGATATTCAATTTTTTTCTGATACTTACTTATACCAAAAATGGTGATTTGCGCCTAAACGGTTCGTTTAAAGTTCTATGTGTGATACATAAAGTCACACTAGAATTGACCAAGGAATCCAAATATGCAATAATATGTAGAGCGTTACATTCAAAAAAATGTAGGTTTGATAGAACCTCCCTGTATAAAGGTCAAAATTTAAGTGAAAATATTTTTACGTTATAGCCCTCAAGGGTCCCTAGCATGATCAAGTGACAGATTTTTGAAATATTTTTTAGTAAACCCGCAATCCTCCGTCCACGCACTATTGGCCCAACCTGTATAGTTATATGGAAATGTAGGGATTATTTTCGATATAGAATATGCCTAAAAATTTGGTGTGTTAATTCCCTGAAACAGCTTTATGTTTGAAAAGTGCTTTCCTTCGAGAATTCTAATATTGCTTCCCACATCGATAGGTGAGAGGAGTATTGTGATCGCGAAAATTTTAGATTTTGAGATAATACGCTTTTTGGGGCGTTTTATGATGCCTACATAATGAAAATCCACGTGATTCATTTCCGTCGGTCTGTCTGTCTGTCGCTCTGTCTGCCTATCTATCTGTCGGTCTACTTGGCTGTCTATTGGCGTTTTTCTATCCACGTAATCTCAATAACCGCCGCATGTTGAAATAGCGATATGCTGTGCCGTCTTAGTAGGTAATGTTTCTATAATTTGGGGATCGATTCATTCCCCAAACTTCGTTTTTAAGCGTTTCAGGGATTCGTTATCATTTTTTACTTTTTTCTTGGTGGGGGTGAAATTTGTGGTGGTTGGAGGGTGGAGGGCTGTGAAGCTAAAAAATTTGTGGCATTCATAATAGGCTATCTAGTGACCTGTGAGGGAAGGACCTAGCGGCATAATTCACTATTTTAGGTCCATCCGAACATTGGCTTGCGTATTACAGAAACCAAGGGTCTTAAAATTTTCTGATGTGTGCAGAGTATTTTATTTTATTCCGTGTTCTGAATATATAGTGTGGGTCGCTGTAGCTCATACGAACGAAGTGTTTGTTGTGTCTGGCATTCGCTTTGTTTTAGATCCACCATCCATCACAGTAATGGATTTGGAAGACATGCCTGGTGGCTAATACCCCGAATACTCAGGTATTTCAGTTTGTGGAAAATTCCAGATGAGAAACGCTCTCGAAGCATATAAATGGGACCAATAAAATGGAGTTTGTTAGTGCTATACAAAAAGGTCAAAAAATGGTGAAAGTACCATGTATTTATAGCTTGCTCATCCACCATTATTGAAAATATTCGTTTAAGCTGCTTAAATCAGCCCAGAAGTAATTTAAAGTTATGTCACTCTATAGGTTTTTAGATTAAATCTGTCCGAGAATGCCACATATAGCACCAACGCCAACGTATGTGTTTGATCGACATGTCGAGTATTTGAAAATATGGTGAAATTGCTGTGCTCTCTTTGCTATGGGCATTCACCATTATTTTTGTAATATTCAAACAGTCTAAATCAAATAAAACGTTATTCCGTGTTCTGAATATATACAGTGTGGGTTGCTGTAGCTCATATGAACGAAGTGTTTGTTGTGTCTGGCATTCGCTTTGTTTTAGATCTACCATCCATCACGGTAATGGATTTGGAAGACATGCCTGGTGGCTAATACCCCGAATACTCAGGTATTTCAGTTTGTGGAAAATTCCCGATGAGAAACGCTCTCAAAGCATATAAGTGGGACCAATAAAATGGAGTTGTTTAGTGGTATACAAATGGTGAAAGTACCATGTATTTATAGTGTGCTCATCCACCATTATTGAATATATCTCGTTAAGAGGCTTAAATGAGCCGAAAAGTAATTTAAAGTGAGTGTATGCATTATGGCACTCTCTAGGTTTCTAGATTAAATCTGTCCGAGAATCCCACAAATAGCACCAAGGTATGTGTTTGATCGACATGTCAAATGTTTGAAAATATGGTGCCTGGTGACTAAGACCCTGAATACTCAAGTATTTTAGTGTGTGGAAAATTCCAGATGAGAAACGCTCTCCAAGCGTGGAAATGGGACCAATAAAATGGAATTAATTTGAGTGGTATACAAAAAGTTTCAAGAATGGTGAAAATCTCGTGTATTTATAGTGTGCTCATCCACCATTATTAAAAATATCTGCTTAAGCGGCTTAAAACATTCTGTATTGAGGAATGTAGAAACTATTGAATTGATTTTAATGGAAGTTTGACATAGTATTATGACTGATTTGATTGAAAGGGCATCTCAGGATATACTGTTGTCACCGTAACGTGTATTTTCATAAAACTTTTAATATATTGTTCAAGTCAAATTGCTCGACTTAGTTGATTATGTGCAGCTCGTCATCGATAGAGCCCCGACTCTTTACGATCTTTAGAGGAGAGTCACTCGACGGCTCTCAAGGATAGGTTAGAAAAAGCAACGTTCATCCCGTTGTTATTATTTACTGTGTTGAAAAACACGATGTCTTACAGAAATCCGCGGAATTTATATCTTGTGCAATTGTACGAAACCCAAAATTCACTCAAAACTATAGCAATTAACCCAAAACGATCAACCAAATAAAAGTTGCTGTTTTGTTAGGCCACCTTAATGGTGGTGTTATTTTTAGGGTCCTTTACCTGCTACCTCCTCGCGGGTATACAAAGGGTATACGGTAGTGCTGCCGTTTTGATACATTTGTACTATTTCTAGTACATTTTCGGAGTCAAAGTACATTTCAGCTAAATTCTAGTACGTTTTCGGTTTTCGAAAAATGGTCCGAAAAATCAAATTATGTGATCGTTTCAGTCCGTAAATTCTTCGTTCGACACGTTGTAAATTCTGAAATGAGTAGCAGTTTCACTCGTTCATCCGAAACCAATCACAGACGATGTCGTTTCGCTTTTCGTCAGTGTAATTTAGGTCTCAGATGAATAAATGAAATTGCAAGCTAGTGCCTACTTGTCAAAGCTCGCACAAGTAGTAGCAATATATAGATATTGGGCAGCAGTACTGTGAAAAAGTGTTGGTTCTTCATCTATCTACATAAGCACAAACTGAATGTCGGGCGTGTTAAGTAAGTGCTCACAATTAAAGAGTCTGTTTTGTGCTCGGATACTAAAATTAAACGATCAGTACCAGATTTGGTAGATAAATTGCGAACCACTACTTTTTCAAAGTACCGCTTCCCAATATCTATATATTGCTACTACTTCCGAAATGTACGTAGAATGCCAAGAATTGTACGGTGCAGAGATTTGAGAGCTTTTTTAAAACGCGCGCTGTGGTTCTCTGTATCTGTAGAGTGGGGAGGGTGAGTGGTCCCACTGCACTTAGGCCACAACTGGCCCATTGTGCATCCTCCCAGGGAGTCGTTTCCTCAGGTCATCGTCCACCCTGCCAATTGTAGGAAGGTGAACAAGTCGCTAGGGGACATCTCCCTTATGTGGGCAGGTGTAGGCCAAGACTCGCCGAACGCACACTCTCTAATAGAAGATAACTCTGGGCATTCACATATGACGTGTTCCACAGTTTCGTCTTCACTTTCACACATTCTACATATCGGTGTGTCACTTAACCCCATAGTGTGGAGGTGTTTCCTGAGTTGACAATGGCCAGTCAGGAATCCTACTAAGAGACGTAGGTTTGGTCTGGTCATCGCCAAATACTTCTTGAACATTGCCATGTCAAAACCTGCAAGGGTTTCCTTGGCAAATCGACATCCTTGTAGTTCTTCCCATCGTTTTACCATTTGGGCATGGGAGTGTTTTTTGGCTATTTCCGAAATTGTGGTTGTCGACATTCCAGAAAGGTCACATGGTCCTAAAATTCTTTGGTCAGCGGCCTTCCTGGCTAGACCATCCGCTATACGGTTGCCTTTGTTGTTATTGTGCCCTCTAACCCACCTCAGGACAATATTGTTTTTGTCCGAAGCATGGGCTAAAGATTGGTGGCATTCCATTGCTAGCCCTGAGGTGATACAAGGTCTTTTCAGGGTTAGAAGTGCTTGTCTGCTGTCAGTGCAGATTGCTACAGTTTTGCCAGATACATCTCTCCTGGCTAGTTCATTTGCGGCTATCGATATGCCAGCCAGTTCCGTTTGAACGATACTGGCGTGTTTGCCCATAGCCCACTTTGTTCTTAGGTTTAAAGACCTGGAGTATACACCACATCCAGTGCCGTCCCTTGTTTTGGAGCCATCTGTGTATATGCAAATTGCATTTGTCACATTTGGCTCAACATTCTGTTGTTCACAGAATGTTGAGCGCGCTGTGGTTTTTCAGCAAGTTAATGTCGGTCACAATGAAATTCACGGACTTTAGTACAACCTAGTACATTTTATTGCTTTGGTCCAGTACATTTCAGAGGAAATGGATCGCGGCAGCGCTGGTATAAGGGTTTAGGTGCTTTCCTTTTACATCTGCGCTAACTCAGATCACTTAAAAATCAGATGGCTCAGCTCAGTTGGAAACCTCAGATGCTCAGATGAGTTAAAGGAGCGTGTTTGTGCAGTTAAATGTCATTCCTCGAAATTTTGTAATATGTTATGGTTCTATAATCTGTCGATCCTTTCCATAACCTATTTTTTAAGTTTTTCATATCTCACCATACACTGTCGACTATCCGTACACCACAAAACCCGTAAAATTCAAACTTACAAAAAATTGTAACCTCATTTATTGATTTATTTGACATCTAAATGATCTAAGACAACTGATCTACCTTTCGAGCTTGTGCCGATGGGCTTAAGTGGGGGTAAAATATCTCACTTTAGTCTCAGATTCAGAAGACAAAAGGAACGTATATTGAAATGAGTCATGACGTCACAAGTGAGATTTATCAGATAAATCAGAGGAAAGCGCCTACTATCAGCGATTCAGCGGACGGCGTGCAAGCATTACCAAGCTGCCGTTTTAGGATTGTGGGGACAAACAAACCCCCTGTTTACTTCCTCTACACACATAAAAATAATTTCTTAGATGGAGCACAGATGCTTTAATTCAAGTATACCATAACTTCCTATACGCGCAAAGCTATGCTAATCTTAAAGTGAGAATACGATATCTTTGGCCATATAAGGGTTACATTGAGAAAATATCTTCAATGCAAAGCTGTGAAATTCTTGAAAGTAAGAATACCAAAATCTTAAATCAAGCATTTTACAATATTGATTGAAGCATTTCATAATCTTAACTGGAGCATTTCATAAACTTGACGCAAGTAGCTCAATTTTATTCTAAAATTGTGATATTCTTGGATGAGGAATCTAGTAGTATTGATTTGAGCGTTTGATAACTTTGATGAGCTGTTACCAAAGCCACTGTTGTTTCATTCCAAGAAATGTATTGTATTGAAAGAAGCATTCAAACTCTTCTATGAGCATGTAGAAATTTTTCTCGTCTATGCCATTATCTGCAAGACATACACATGTAGAAGCCAATTAAATTTTGGACTTGGAAGATGTGTGCAAAGTTTTCAAATATTTGTAAATCAGTCGGTGCCCGTTTAGTGAGGGGTACACTGGAGAAATAGTTCTGCTAAATTTCTTAAATCACATAGGCATGTACGAAGACGAATACAATTAAAAGTCGTTTTTCAAAGTTGTAAATACTCAGGAGCGGTACCATCCAGCAATAAAGCAAGACGCCGGGTTATCGTTAGGTTATAATATACTTGGTAGTTACCTAGGAACACCTGAGTCAGGTTTTCGCATTCTCATTTTTTTAATAGCTCATTCATGGTTGGATAGATCCACCGACTATTAAAACAAATAGGTCCAGTGGTCAGGAAACTGATGGGAACTGGGACGCGACTCGGTAGACCAGCACTACCGGCAGATTCGTTGACGGTGGTTGACTGTGGTATCACGGATATCACGTGGCAATGGCAATTTTTTAACAGTTTGACTAGATACTATTATGTGCTATAATGCAGGATCCAGGATGCAGGTATTACGCTACGGTGTTAAAGACGGCGGCGAATGCGACAATCCGAAAACCGATAATGGCGGTGGACGCGGACGGGAAACAGACGCCAAATCAATGATTTACTTGATGCAAATATAGGGTGTGCTTGTAAAACAGAGTTCATTTTCAAACCAAGATTATCATATTGTAAATGAAGGTTCGCATTTGCAAGCTGTCTATATTTTTGGTAGAAATAAACGGGACACCGCTGGAAAAAATGATAATCTTGATATAAAATTATGAAAGACTTGTTATTAAATTATTATAGTCTTGGTTGCAAAGAAAATTTTATTTTCTTTCGGAGCATATTTCTTTAAAATAGGTATATATAAATCAAAAATATTATTCTTGATGCAAATTTCCTATAATTTTCTCATCAAATGTTCTTTCTTAGGCCGCTTTCTGATTTGTCGGTGCGGGAGCGGCGCGGATTCGGTTCGCTCGGTATACGCGGTACGGAAAGCTTGCCGAGCACCTATATTTCAATGCGCGTTTTCTGATTGACGCGGAAAGTGCGGGCGCGGAGAGGGATCGTTTCGTTTTACCGTCAGTCGGGACGAGTGTCCAGGAGCCGGTCGGCATTTTGCTGCAATAATACTCATGATATGTCATATGAAGAACTGTAATCAACTGTTTTACATTTGTTATAATAAAAATACTCTTAATTTGTCGTATTATTAAGAACTTTAATGAACTGTTTTTTTTTCTTTTATAATAGTAAACACAATGCCGTCACTATACGCAAAATATAAAATCCTAGAACTTCGTATGGTAACGGTATTGGTTTTAAATTATTGTAATATATAAATAACTGTAAATAACTTCGAACTAAAATGAGACCTTTTAATTACCACTTACCTTAAAGGAATAAGTAATCTTTCATCAGCAGTCACGCATTCTCTAAATCTTGTATGTTGCTTTGTTAACACAGGTGATAACAAATTCAAAAGCTCTTCGTACGTTTTTTTTTGACATTCTATACATCGATACAAATTTTTGGTCGTCTTGGGAAAGTTCTTGAGCCGCAACAAAAAGTCGACAATTAATGTTCTTCTCGATGTAAGGATGACGCCAATAACGTTTTCTTTTTTTACGTAGGCTATATAAATAACACACTAAAATATCTTAATCGCTTGAAGACGACATTTTTGTAGAACGCTCAAAGCGATACTGCAGGATTTTTTACCGAGAATATACAGATAGGTGAGTAACTGAAGGCAGTGCGGAGTGCCGAGCTAACAGATCCTGCGCCGCTCCCGCACCGACAAATCAGAAAGCGGCCTTAGAGTGAGAACATATATTCTTGTTGTGAGTATGTATTTACAAGAATATCACAATTCTTGACTTGAGAATTTATTTTTATAAGTGTAACCTGTTCGAATCCGTCGACGGCGCTCATGTACATTTACTTGTATGCGTTTTGAGGGAGGACAGGGAAAACTGCAATTACACGCGCCAGAACCGGAGCCTGTGCGATTGCGAGCATATTGGCATTGGCAATCGACGCTTGCTGAAGCGGGAAGCGCTCCGAAAACACGTTTGTTGCCTTGCCAGTAATTTCAATCACTACAAATTACGACACAAAATCCTATCTCCTGCTCACTTAATTACTTACCGTGTTAAAACACGAATCGTTCGAAACTGGTTTTCGTGCTGGCGCCACATCCACTTCACCTTGCCGATTGCTGAGCGCAACATCTTACTACTTCAATTCCTACTTCTACTTTCATATTATAACAATAATGCTTTTTTTATATAACTTAGCAGACCGCGCAGGCAGAGTATAAATACCAGAGTACCGCGGCTGCTGTAAAAGGGTTATGTTAGGGGAAGTTTGCTAACACGAGATTTGAATGGGCCAATACCCGCAGTCCCAATAAATACATCTTCTGGCAGTCCATTCCAAGCTTTGGACGCCCTGGAAATGAATGTGCTGTTGAACCGCTCAGTTCTTGATGTATGAAGAACGACCGTCTTAGGATGAGATGCAGCGGTCGCACGAGTACGGCTGATAGGAGCAGTGAGCGGCGGAACGATAGAGGATAGCGCAGAGGAGCAGATTCCGTTGGAATATCCGTAAAAGAGTGAGAGGTAACCAACAACACGCCAGTGAGAAAGTGACTGAAGGTGGTGCGTTAAGGCCGGATCGCCAATTAGTCGAATTGCCCTTCTCTGGACGGCATCTAGTATAGACAGGGTAGTAGGGGCAGCAGCTCCCCAGACATAACAGCAATACTCCAGGCAAGGTCTTATCTGGGCTTTATATAGCGTGAGGAGGTTACATGGTGAGAAATACTTTCTGGCTCTAAATAGGTACCCAAGCTTTTTACCAGCAGCTGTTGCAATTGACGCGACGTGTTCGTGCCAGATCAGATTTTCTGTAATGTTGACTCCTAACAGCTTGAATGAGGGACTCCTTGGCAGAGCCTGGTTGTTTATTAAAACCTGGTGTTGGCTTGGGCACTTCTTGTTTGATAGCGTACAATACTGGGTCTTGGAGGAATTAAATTTAACCATATTCTTAAGCCCCCAAGCGGTAATGGTATCGAGATCCTTTGAAAGTAAAGCTGCCACTAAGTGCGAGCCAACCGCAGAGCTTAACAGGGAGCCCATAAGACGGGAGCTTATTTAGGAGAGCTGCATGCCACAGTTGATCGAATGCCTTTGAAATATCGAGAGCAACGACGTGAGCCTCGCCAAATGACTGGATGAGCTTGCTCCACACATGTGTGATGTAAGTCAGGAGATCTCCAGTTGATCGTTGGTGTCGGAATTCATATTGTCTGTCGTTGATTAAGTGATGGAGCTCTAGGTATTTAATGAGCTCTTGGTTGACGCATCTCTCCATCACTTTACTGATTACAGAAAGCAGAGCTATAGTTGTGTAGTTAGTCGGATCAGTTTTGGATCCCTTATTTGGCACCGGCTGGGTGCAAGCTGTTTTCCAGTCTTTTGGGAAAATGCGGAACCGTAAGACATCCGAAAGAGGCCCAAGGGGCCCATACTTTCTAGGTATATACAGTCCGTTGTGGAGAACGAGAGATGCCGGATTTTCTGGAGCTACTCGTTCCCCACGCTCGAGCTTGTACAGGCAAACAAGCCCGATATAGTCCTTCTCGGCCACCAACAGAAGACGATGTTCGTTATAGAGTTTTCCGAGACAAACATCGTTACTAAGGAGGAGGAAAAGCGGATCAAATATCAGAAGTTGCTCGGACAACTTCGCAGGCTCTGGCCAGACTACACTGTAAGTCTGGTGGTTATGGTCATTGGATCCCTAGGTGGAATGATAAATGCGCTGCTCTCTGCATTGCGCAAAATACCGGTGTGCCGTGCGGCGGCGCCATGATTGAGAAGGCAGTCATCCTTGGGTCCCTCCATCTACTTAGGGAGCACTATTCGCTGACCCAGTGATTGCTCACCTCACGATGTGAGAAGTAGTCACTGGGTAATGGAACAGCAGCTCGGTGTGTCGGAGCCTGGGCTGCACTTTTTTGCTTTTTTCGTAATAATTTAGTAGTGGGAAGTGCAGAATTGCAGTCATGCTACTCATGGAGTTCGGAACAGGAAAATGTGCATTGGTTCATCTCAAGAAAAGACGAAGTGGAGATAGTGGAGGTGAGAAACAGCTCGTTGATGGGAGCATCTTGTGACAACTGCATGCCGGAGATAGTTATACCTACCTTGGAGTGACGTAATGTTATGTTCAAGAGGCAGAATTAGCCAAAGAGTGTCTCCGCCGCAAGGATTTGCACCAACTCCGGCAGAAATCTGAACGAAGACCCGCAAAAGGATGAATATGGAGAGAAGTCTACATCCTAAGCCCTCTGTCCCGCGATACCTGAGAGGGCACGGAATATTGAGTTTGGAGCCTCTGCACAACAGGATGGTATTGGCCAATGCCTGCTATGTCACGAACAGCACCGATTCCCTGACCCGCTTTGTGCGAGAGCACGAGAATTCGGGTAGATGAGCGTGGCTTGCCTGAGCAGTTCACCTTCTCTTTCCTAGGGCCTAGTGGGTTGAAGTCGGAGAATGAGGGCTTCATAATGGCTTGCCAAGACGGTGTCTTCAACACCTTAGTGTACCATAAAAGGGTTATGGGTGCAGATGTACCCGACATCCGTTGTAGAGCTTGCCGACAGGCGCCAGAGATACTTATGCATCATCTCTTGTCGGCGTGTAAGTCATACGCTGGGATGGCTTACGTCCATTGGCACGATGCGGCTCTACGAGTGCTCTATTGTCATTTAGGACACTCATACGGTATCGAGGAGACACCGGTGCTGCCATACGTTCCAGGGGATGTAGAGTCCGTTGTGGAGAACGATCACTGGAACTACTCGTTTTCCACGCTCGAGCTTGTACAAACAAGGTTGGTCAGACCAAAAAGTAAACACACAGTCTTAGATCTGTGTGGTCACAGCGGAACGCCCATCGCGCCAGGGTAAAGTCGAGCTTAGTGGGTGGACATAATCGTCTATGGTCGAGGGTCAATGGTCCCCGTTGTGTCCAAAGCCTAAGGCTTTAATGGTTCAATGGTCAGAGCCGCTGTAACTGCCCTAATTTCGAAAAAACACTTTTCACTACTTCAGAGACCCACAGTTCATCACAGCATAGTAAACAATCAGCACAATATCTCAGGTTGGCGGAAATTACACGCGCATCCCCACTTCTGGATGATTTTTTGTAGAGATGCTAACGATACTTCGATACTTGCACTTCTGCACTAATATCGATTATATTTTATTTTATTTTATCTTATATACTTTTTGAGCGATTCCAAGCTTGTATCGCTACTTCTGTGGGGGTATCGGTATCAAAAATAATTATATAATTATTGAGGGGTGTAATCAATTGCACAAAATCTCTGTACGACACTTCCCACCCAAACTTCACAGCCGTAAAATCATCCCAAGGTCAAATTCTGTGGGAACCATTTTTATATAGGAAATCCTCAGAGATATTGTGCTGGTTGTTTACCATGCTGTGGTTTGAATCGAGTGATTGGATAAAATATACTTCATGATCATTCACTAGTTTATTGTGTTAACATTAATGAGGAACACAAACATTATTGAAGACAACATGGCAATAATATCATATTATATTATTTGTTATGTAATGTAAGGAATGCAGTAGTTTCTCCGTCATTCTGAGCATATAGGTAATATACTCCTTATTACTAGAAGTCCACTCTGGCAGTCATCCTCCCAATACAGTTACGTATGAATAGGCTGTTTTTATAATCTGAAATAGTGTTATAGTTAGTGTGTAATTCTTCGATATCTCGCAACTTGTACCTGACAGAAGAAAATGTCAAATGCAAAAGTTATTTGGTTACTTAAGGCGCATATTCTAAAAATATTTTAAAATATACAGGGTGTTGCGGGAAAGTGGAATAGTGATCAACTTGATTTTTTTATATACAACTATAACTTTTTCTTAAATTTTTCTAGTGTCAATCATTGATCTCTATTCAACCCTGAAATATTTTTGGGATCAGTTGCGACGTTGCCAAGTTATAATTTATTTTCTATTAATTTCCGGATTTGCAAGGTCGCAAGTATTACGTCCAAATTGATATATACCTTTAACTTTTCTCAATAATATTATACACCGGGTTAGTTAAATATTGAGTGGATATTATTTTGGATGTTACTAGCAATGTGTATCTACAGGGTGTTTTTGGCAGAATTTTAAATTACGGCAATTTGAAGGTCATTTTACTTTGTTTTTTAAATGTAACACACTGTATGTTTTATTTTAAATCGAAATATCTACTAATACCCTGTCTCGCCATGTAATTTTTTTTTTCGCGTTTGCGGCGTTGCCACGTTATAAATTATTTTTCCAAATTTTTAAACAAATATGCCCGATTTTTATTTATTTTAAGTAGAATCCTCTACTTATTTTTATTATTTCATATAACTTTAGGTATAGGAGATACGTATCTCAAAACATAGAGGATTATGCAGTAAAATCGACTAAAGAAAAATATACAAGGGGTTTCATTTGAAATAGTTAAGATATCGGTGTTTAAATCCTGCATATAAATATGCCAAAATCATTAAATTCCATTTCCTAGTAAAATTTTTAGATCATAACAGTAGCGGGCATGTGTCTTATAGAGCGGCTGAGATGTGATTTTTAGAATCATTGATTTTTCCAGAAAAAGCTGGTGTAATTTCGATTTACACAAAAACTAGACAGAATTTGAAAAAAACCAACAGCAGGAATATATGGATTTGAGAGCGTGATCTAAAAATAAAAAAAATACATAAGGTGTTCCATTTAAAATAAGAAAGTTGACATTGATTCAGGCACGACGGGCCACCCTGTATATTCAAAATTATAGTAAGATTGAAGTCTAACTCACATTAGACAACTCTTCTGTTCAACATTTTGTCCTATCTCATACAGTTAAAACGGGAAAATGTCACCAACAGCTGTAGTAAATCAACTACAACTATTAGCGCTCAATATCGTTCTGCTACCTTGAATAATGTACAGCTTAGGAACATTATGTACGAGGGTCATTCAGTAAGTAAAGAGATAAATTACTATAGCTCAAAAATGGTTTCAATCTTCCAAAATGAAGGCTATTTTGCTATTTTTCAACATAAGCACCCCTTACAGTTGTGCACATGTCTCATCTTTCTTGCAGCTTTCTAATTCCCTTGGCAAAGAATCCTTTCGATTTCCTTTAAGCCACTATTGCATCGATTCCTTAAGGCCGCCACTCACGACAGAGTCATCTGGACCGGAGCTTTTGGTCCAAGTCCATTTAGCTTCGGTCCAAGTTTCAGGTATCACACACTGCCGAACCATTATCGTCGAGCCATTATTAAGTGTGAATTCCAGAAGTGAAGAGTAGTTTCCACACCATTGTGTCTATCATTATGATGACTATGACTATCGATGAATTTTACAACTTGTCTGCCATTGCCGCCCGCATTTACATCAAAAAGAAGAAACCAAAACGCAAATGGCAAAATGAATGGTGAGCAACTAGAAACCAGTTAACACATGTCCGGTTGATAGAAGATATTCCACTCGAACCTGCCGATTGGCGTAACTTCCTACGAATGGATGAAGAAACATACAAAGTTTTACTTAAAATGGTCACTCCAATTATCAAGAGACAGGACACGAATATGGGACAAACCATTGCTCCTCACGAAAGATTGAGTGCACACTTCGGTATTTAGCAACCGGATGTAGCTATATGGAGAACTCAAATTTGCTACAGTTACTTCGCCCCAGTGCTTAGGGCAGATAATTCGGTTTTTTTGGACTGTCTCTCTCTATTCGCGTTATTGTCCACCGATTTAAAAATTCATCCAAAGCTTTATTCCTTTCAATTTTATCGTGGTAATCCGGATGTATCACCTGCCATAAGCATGGGTGATCCAGGTATATATCTATTACCCCCAGAACAAAATCCCAACCGCTGCACTCACCATCTTCACTGCTGGGCATCCGTATGAATACTGACACATTTTTGGACACAGGATTCACCACACACGGCAGAGTCAGAAATGGCGCCGATCTATTTGGCGCCGCGATCCACCACACACGGCAAGTGCATTTTGGGGCTCGGTGGCTCGGCTCGGTGGATTTTGGATGGTTCGAAAATCTAGCTGGGCCGCCGAGCCGTAAGCATCCGTCAGGGAATTCCCCACACACGGCCAAGTTTGGCGTGGCGCCGGGCCGTTCGGCCCGTTGACGCTGCCGTGAGTGGCGGCCTTTAACTTCCTGACCATTAGCAAATCTTTTTCCATGTAGGGCGTGTTTGAGTGGTTCAAACAGGTCAAAATCAGATGGGGCGAGGTCGGGACTGTAGGCAGGATGAGGTGAAACCTCCCAACCCAATTCTTGAAGCTTATTACGGGTCAGCTGGGCTGTACGAGGGCGGGCGTTATCATGCTGAATAATGACTCCTTTTGACAAGAGTCCACGGCGATGCTCCTGATAGCTAGTCTAATCTTGTCTTCTAGCGTCTCAGAGTAGTAATGGCTATTGACAGTTCACTGATCTTCAAGGAAATCGCAATACACTGGACACGGTGAGTCCCAAAACATGATCAGCATCACTTTACGGGCGAAAGGTTGAACCTTGAATCTTTTACCAACTGGAGAATGAATGAATGAAAGAGGGAGAGGGGCTATCTGGTGGCTAGAACTACCAGTGCATAGGTCTACCAACGGGCCCTTTTGCACCTCTCCTTACCCTAGTTCCCAAGTCCAGCCCTCATCGCAAAGGTGAGGATGGCCTTGGTTCCTGCCCATCTTATCCTCATGTTCAGGTTCAAGAACCCTTGAACCGAGTATAGTCTGACTGTGATACCCAAGGGCTCCTCGCCACAGCGTGTACACGTCGGATCATTTACCACCCCCATCACATATAAATGGCGTTTGAAGGTGTTATGGCCGGATAGCAGGCCCACAAGTAACCTTAGTAGGCTTCTGTCCAGCGAGAGACAGAACCGTCCCACCTTATCCAGAGGTCCTGAAATAAGTTCTCTAGCTTGACGGAGATGTCCGGAGATTCCTTCCCATCTGATAAGATGCTGATTTTGCAACCACACCTCTATTTTCTCTCTGATAGTACCTGCTGCTAGCCCCAAAGCCAGCTCAGGACACAGGAAATCATTTCTCGACCCTCGCCTTGCGAGCGCGTCCGCCATTTCATTACCACTAACTCCAGCATGACTCGGCATCCACATAAGTGACACCTGATGTCCCACGAACTGGAGAACTAGTGTGTTTCCACTCCATACTTCACCATTTGGTCTCAGGGTCGTAGTGATGGATGCAGACCTCGTTGCTGATCACTATTCTTTCAAAACGCTTTACACCTTCTGCGACTAAAAATCTAATGACTGAGAGGTACTCTTATACGGTGCGAACTTGTAGTGGGCTTTCCATGCTGAATTGAAAATTTTGAGGTTACGTTGACATAAAATAATGAAACAGCTGGTCAGAGCATATCCCAAGGTTGCCAACCAACACCCCTGAAGAGATTCTACACATTCATTGAATAGTTTTAAAATTGTAGAATTTGTCTCCTCACTCGTTGAATGATTCTCGTATAATTACCATTATAAACAGAGCATATTCGTATCTACCAAATGGAGTGGCCGGAATTATACAGGCCACATGACTTCTGGCAATCATGAACTGTAGATTTTTCATCTCGGAGGGGGTTCCTTCATACCAGTTGGTAGTATATACCTTATCGGCCACCGCTAAAGTCTGAAAAGTAAAAAATTGTTAATAGTAAGTTTCATTATACAGGGTGCTCCCAAATACCATGTACAAACTACAGGAGATTCCTCGGTCTTTTCACAACCGAAATTTCTAGTAAATGAATTAAATTAAAATAATAGGTCCGCAAATATTTCCTTATCAATCTAGGGGTACTGAAATTCAATTTTTTTCTCAGTTTTCTTGTTGAGGTATTTAGCTTAAATTTGAAACATCAGAAACACAATACGAGTTACATAATTTCACTTGTCTAGTGGTATGCAGAATCTTCAGGGTGATATTTTTTCAGGGGTTATGCCCCCTTTTCTTACCCTGAACTTCTCACTTTTACTCTTTGCAACTCTAAAGTTGACTACACAACTTACGATTTAAAATGCTATATGTCAAATTTAATAATACAACAGTTATCCAAATAAAGCCATAGCCTATTCCTACTAGACGATATTTCAAATAATGGGTTTTCCAATAAGAGGTGTTATTTTGAATAGCTGGCTATTTCGGTAGACGTCAGTTTTGACGCTGCAGTTGTTTAACATTTGACAAGTAGAACCAACGCCATTAAGAAAAATGGAACGGTACATGCTTCAACAATGCGTTGAAATTATCAAAATCCACTATAAAGATGCTGAAAATTTGTCAGTGACGGTTCGTAAAACTAGAACACTTTTTGGTTGTCGTGCAGCACCTTGTCGATCCGCAATACAGAAATTGGTGGAAAAATTCGAGCTGTTGGGACAAGTGAGTGATGTGAAGAATAAAAATCGTCCACGTCGCTCAAGAACAACGGAGAATATTGCTGCTGCAGCCCAAAGTGTTGAAGAAAACCTAGGTTTGCCCATTCCTCGTCGTTCTTTGGAATTGGGCATTCCACAAACGTCATTACACCGTATTTTGCATAAAGACTTGGGTCTTAAGGCGTATGAAGTTCAGTTAATACAGAAACTCAAGCCGGCCGATCATCAACAACGTCGTGTCTTTGCTGGTTGGGTCCTTGAAATGCATGAAAATGATCCGGAATTTCATCGAAAAATCATCTGGACTGACGGGGCCCACTTCCACCTCGCTGGCTACGTCAACAAGAAAAAAAGTTAAAAATAACTTTTAAAATAAGCTTAAAACAGTAATGAACCAAACGTGCTAGTGTGGTTGTGCAAAAAGCATCGGGCGCTAGTTTTATAAATAATATTGCACAAACCGCCCACTTACCTCATCCATCAATCGTTGACCAGCTCTGCTAAGTATCGCCAAAGCAGTTATGAACCCAACCAGGAAAATTACAGCTCCCACTGGCTTACTCTGCAATTATTAATTGATTAAGGCGCGGCACATAGGAGCGTTTACCTGACATGCGCGAATACTAGCGTGCATTATTTGTAAAGTTGCGTACACATCTGAGCGCACATGACCTGAGAACACACACATATGCGTGCGTCTTCAAGTCATGTTTTGAGCTGCGTATACACCTGAGCTCTAACCGCACATGGTTTGAACACATACGAATATGCAAGGGTGGAAGTTCATTCGTCATATAAGCAGGGCAGTGTTCAGATGGACCTAAAAAAGTGTATTACGCCGTTAGCCTTTTCATTTACAAGTTAATGGACAGCCCATTATGGATACAATAAAATTTTCAGTTTTACAACCCCCCACCCCCCAACCACCTCAAATTAACCCCCACCCAAAAAAAGTAGAACATGGTCAGAGATCCATAAAATGCCCAAGAACGAAGTTTGAGGAATATTTGAAATTTTTTGTTATTTGCTAATTACTCCGCCCCCCCATATAACGATTTTCAAGCAGCATTACCTACTAGGACAGCACAGCATATCGGTACCCAAATTTCATCACAATCCATGCAGCGGTTACTGAGATTACGAGGGTAGAAAAACGCGAACGGACAGACCGACAGACAGACCGACGGAAATGAGTGACGTGGATTTTCGTTACGTAGACGTCATAAAGTGCCCAAAAAGAGTGTTATCTCAAAATCGAAAATTTTCGCGATCACAATACTCCCCTCACCTATCGGTATAGGAAGTAAAGTAAACCCGAAGAGCTTTCAAAATATATCTGGCATCAGTTAGGTTTGAAATTTCAAACTGGCATAGATTTTCATAGGGCCGTTTTCTCAGTGTGTGAATGGTTTAATCCCAATCAAGGCGTCATACTGCCCCCCCATTTAACCCATTATGACCTCAACAAATGGACCGGTCGGTTAAGTTGTGTTGGGTACTGAAACTTTAAAGGTGCCGCAGTTTTTCACTGGAGCGTTTTCTCAGTCTGGGAAAGGTCTCTTTTTACTCAGGACGTCAAACCAAGTCGATTGACCTACGCTCAGCCCTCAATTCGGTTTCGCTAAAACGAAGTCTAGCCACTTTCATAAATATTTTTCAAGCATTTATCACTTACGTGTTGAACCTGGTTAGCGATGGCCCCGAAAGAAATCGCCCACAGCATGGACATAAATCCGAGTGCTTTTCGAAAGCCATTTCTCGTTTCAGCTGCCAGACTAAAACAATACACAACACGGTCAGTATGTCAGCTCTCATAATTATCTATGATTCTGTTATTTGCCCTATGACCTACAACGCCCTCAAGATTTATATCTAACGTATAAGCTACCGACTACTGCAGGTACATCAGGAGTGAGGCTAATTTAATTCTTATAGTACATAAATATTAACGATTATATTTCTAACTTAAGAGCACCAGCCTTGCTATGGTGCACTTCAAAAAGGTATAGGGCAACAAAAGCCATAATTTGGCAAGCAGAATCCAAAAGTATAACCATTCTGACATAAAAATTGCTTACTTAAAAAGAGTTTGGCATTACATATGACCAATTCTGAGCGAAGCCAACTGGAATAATATAATGCCGTCATGAGATAGGATATAACCAACTAACATGATACAAGATGGTTGTATCAGATAAGATTTACGTGAGTTCGTAAGTTTAGCCTTCAATTGTTTAAACAATTTATCTAACAGTTGCTGTTATCTTGCAGATAAATATTTAACTGGACATTGAGAAGCCGGTCCTCAGTCATGGTCCCAACGTCACGTTCCAATTCAGAATTAGTTTATAACCTGCATACTGCATATATCGAACAAATATACAGAGTGGGCCAATAGTGCGTGGATGAAGGATTGTGGGCTTACTGAAAAATATTTCAAAAATCTGTCACCTGATCATGGTAGGGACCCTTAAGGGCTATAATGTAAAAATATTTTCACTCAAATTTTGACGTTTATACAAGGTGATTCATATCAAACTTACATTTTTTTTAATGGAACCCCCTATATGTTATTACATATTTGGATTCCTTGGTTAATTCTAGCGTGACTTTATGTATCACACATGGAACTTTAGACGAACCGTTTAGGTGCAAATCACCATTTTTGGTATAAGTAGGTATCAGAAAAAAATTGAATATCGCAGCGATTATAAAACTTAGAAGGCCGTGACTTTGCGGTACGACTAAGCATGGAATGCGTCACCTTGGGTCAGAGGGCTAAATTTGAATTCTTTTTGCATTTGGAGAAATCAGTAGATTAATTAAGGAAACTTCAATCATAGAAAACTTGATTTTTTTCAAATAGGAATGCCTATTTTGGTTTAAAGAATCAAATGTAAAATTTGATTACCTTTCTAACGATATAGCATTCCCGATATCAATCTTTTTTGGTTTTCATTTTATTTCAAATTTTCTGTCAAATCGGCGTTTTTCAATTTTCCTGCGTGCAAGCAACCTAGCAAGCCATGAAAAATAAACAAAAGCTCGTTAATATGGAAGAAACCAACTAACTTAGTAGAAACATGCAAACTAACTAGAGCAACGAGGCAAGATTATGAAAATCCCTTACAACATATTAGCTCTAACCAGAAACAATAGCGGTAACAAGAACGCTCATTTTTCACAGCCTACTAGCTATTAACCAATTTCCAAAGTTAGTAAAAAAATATTTAATCAAAGGAAAACTACTACTGATTGTTGCTGGCAGTAGAATATCTATGTGTTTTGAAAAAATTTTCACATTTAATGCTATAAAAAAGTAGGTATACCGAAATCATTGAACGAAACCACGGTGCTCAAGTAATTTTCACTGACGCTTCAAAATCTATAGGAGAAGTCGGCTGTGCTGCAGTTAGCCATAATATCAACAGATGTGTCAGAATCCCTCACTACTGCAGTGTATACACAGGCGAGATAACAGCCATCAAAATGGCACTTACTATCGCAGAAGATTACCCGACATCGAATATTCTGATGGCAACGGACTCGTTGAGTGCACTTTATGGTTTAAAACAACTATACCCAAAAAATCCAATTATCTGCGAAATCAAGAAAACTCTTCTAAATCTTAACTCAGGAAAAACGGTAAAATTTTTATGGGTGCCCTCTCACATAGGAATCGCAGGAAATGAGGAAGCTGACAGAGCAGCGGCGAGAGCGGTGACCGATACTAACGTCATAACCGATAACCATGTACCCTACTCCGATATCAAACTCCTCATCAAACATCACATCCGATACCGATGGCAGCAGAAATGGGATCGCAGTAGTAGTAAACTTCACCAAGTCATACCACAAGTTGCTACTACCTTGAAGCTTCCTGCTAACAGAAGAGACCAGGTGACAATTTCGAGACTACGTATTGGTCACACACTTCTGACACACCAGCATCTATTTAACAACGCAGAACCACCAACCTGTTCCACGTGCAACACCTCGTTGACAATCAAGCACATCCTCCTTGAATGCCCCAGCTATGAACCTGCAAGACGAGCCAACCACCTTCAGCATAGTTTACAAGATATACTAACTTCAAATATTGATAGCCTTCTAAAATTTATAAGAGACATTAACCTTTATTTTTCAATATGATACCTATGCAATATTACAATTGACAATTATTGTATTTTTGAGTTGTGCCGTCCACCGCTAATAACCCTGCGTGGTTGATGCGGTTATATGTTAATAAAAAAAAAAGTAGCCATTTCCGTAAGTCAAAAGTCATGATACCTCTGACTGGAACCCTTCAAATTCTTCAGTAGGTACTTTTACTTATTAGCAAAATCGCGGAAAGTGAAACTTGATCTGCAGTCTGTTTGAATTGTAAAATATAATTTAGTTTGCAGAAAGCTACATGAAATAAACACAATTACAACATAGCGTAATTAAAAAATTCTAGCATTATTTCAATAGATGTTGAGAATGCTCCAATTGGAGATATCTTCACTTTTGACTTAACTAAATGGAAATCACTAATTTTTTTATCCCATTAAAGGTGAAATTTCATTCTAAAGATGTTAGACTGTAAGCAAAAATCGCTGGTAGTTTTCCTTCTGTTTCAAAATTTTTAATCACTTTGGAAGGTTGTCAAGCTCTAGTAGGCATCAATAGCTGGTATGCTGTGAAAAACAAACACTTCTGCCGTACCCCAGCTACTCATTGGCATTGGATATCTTGCGGCTGTTGTATCCGGTTAGAGCTAATATGTTGTAAGGAATTTGCATAATCTTGCCTCGTTGCTCTAGTTAGTTTGCGTCTTTCTATTAAGTTAGTTATTTTCTTCCATATTAACGAGCTTTTGTTTATTTTTCATGGCCTGCTAGGTTGCTTCCACGCAGAAAAATTGAAAAACGCCGATTTGACAGAAAATTTGAAATAAAATGAAAACCAAAAAAGATTGATATCGGGAATGCTGTATCGTTAGAATGTTAATCAAATTTTGCATTTGATTCTCTAAACCAAAATAGGCATTCCTATTTGAAAAAATCAAGTTGTCTATGATTAAGTTTCCTTAATTAATCTACTGATTTCTCCAAGTGCAAAAAGAATTCAGATTTAGCCCTCTGACCTAAGGTGACGCATTCCATGCTTGGTAACTATTGGTGCAAGTTTATCAAAGTGAAGTCAGGATCTTCTTTTTGGATGATAGGTTGTATTTATCATTCTCCATCTAGTTCAGATGCAACTTTTGTAGACAATTTTGAAACAATTTGCGACAGTATGTTCAAAACCAACCATAACTGTATTTTAGTAGGAGATTTTAATCTTAACCTTCTTAGTGATAGTTTTTATAGTAACAAAATTAAAAACCTAGTTACAATGTATGGAATTAGCCAAATAATAACCAAACCAACTAGGATTACTGCTGATAGTGAATCATTGATTGATTATGTCTTAGTTAATAAAAATAATGTAATAGCAAATGTACACGACTCTCCAAAAATTACTGATCATGCAGTAATATCGGTCAATTTCACCAACGAGGTTAAGTCTGATTGTAATAGTGTAAAAAAGTATAGAAATGTATGCCTAGATAACTTAAATTCTATTCAAAATGAACTGATATCATGTAAGTGGTCACTGGATTCTATGGATGTGAACTTATTATATAAGGAAGTTTATAGTAATTGTGAGAATATAATTAACAAAATATCTCCAATTCAAGTTTGTACATTCAGAAATAATCTACCGTGGTTTGATAATGAGGTGAGCAGAATGATGCAGATTAGAGATACTAGCTATAAAAACTTTAAGGTGGCGGTTGGTATGGATAGACAAAATAAGTGGGAAATTTATAAAGCACAAAGGAACAAAGTTGTTAATCTGTTAAAAGTCAAGAAAGAAAAATATTATTACGAAAAAATTGACCGATATAGAAATAATCCATATCAAATGTGGAAAACACTTAAAAATGTTGTTAATATGAATTCACCTGCACATCCAATGAATGTAGAATTTGTAATTAATGATAATATAGTAACAGCTACTGATATCGTACAATTAGCAGAACATTTTAATTCTTTTTTTGTTGATAGTATCAAAGATATAACTAACAGTATCAATAGCCCAAAGCCTTGGTATAATAATGACTATAATTTGTATTTGCCGTTTTCTAAATTCAAGCAGCTTTCTCTAAATGATCTTAAACAAATTGTCAAGTCATTAGATAATAAATTTAGTACATATGAACTACTTAATTGTAAAATGCTGAAAAACATCTTTGAAACCATTGGCCATGTAATTTTAAATCTTGTTAATACATCATTAGACAGTGCAATGATTCCTAATGACTTGAAAATAAGCACAGTAGTACCAATACCTAAAACAACAAACGCAAGTAAAGCGCATGAATACCGCCCAATCAATACCTTACCACCAATTGAAAAAATATTAGAAGTAGCTGTATATAACCAGATGTTGGATCATATTGAAACAAATCGCATACTACACATCAACCAGTCAGCATTTCGTAAGATGCATTCATGTGAAAGTGCTATTCAACTAACTTTAAGTAAATTTAAAAATGAACTAGACAATGATAAGTTTGTTGTTGCTGTGTTCCTAGATTTAAAAAGGGCTTTTGAGACTATTGATAGAAACATATTGTTAGCTAAACTGAAAGTTTACGGGATAACTGGAAATGTTTATAATTGGTTTTCTAACTATTTGAAGGATAGAAAACAAAGAGTGAGAGTCTGTCACCATACATCCAATATCATTGATAATGAATTCGGGATACCTCAGGGTACAGTATTGGGGCCACTTCTGTTTATATTATACCTAAATGATATACATCTTTTTATTGACTGCGAGTTCATCAATCTGTTTGCTGATGACACTGTATTGGCATGTTCCGATAGTAGTTTGGAAACAGCTATTAATAAAATGAATAATATATTAAACCAAGTTGATACATACATGAAAATGAATGTGCTTAAGCTGAATGTAGCTAAAACCAAAGCAATGATCATCACATCAAAGTACAAATATAACCTTTTAGATATAAACAATGTTAATCTTAAAATGAAAAATGAAACAATTGAAATTGTTAATTCAATCAAATACCTTGGAGTTCAGTTAGACAATCTTTTAAAATTTGATACACATTTTGAATATATCTATCGGAAAATTTCAAAAAAGTTATACTTTTTTTCAAGAGTATGTAACTGCCTTTCACTACAAACAAGGTTAAGTATACAAATCAATAATTCAGCCACATTTTGACTATTGTCCAACTGTTACATACCTATTCAATTTAAATCAGCTAGCCCAACTGCAGAAGCTGCAGAACCGAGCCATGAGAATAATTTTGCACTGTGATCGATGGACACCTATAAATTTTATGTTATCTTCTATGAGGTTTTTCTCTGTTTCGCAAAGAGTGTATTATCTAACAATGATTTTTATATTTAAAATAGTACGAGGAACGGCACCTATTTACTTAACTGGTGATATTAACTATGCTCATGATATTCATTTCTATGGTACAAGGAAAAGTACAAATATTTACATACCAAAAACAAGCAAAAAAAGCACAATGAATTCTCTATTTTTTAAGGGATATGATGCTTTTAACAAGTTACCCAGCTATATCAAGGAAAATTCAACTGTCAAAAATTTTAAGAGAGAACTCGCTAAGTACCTCAATGCCTGATTATCTGAATGTTTAATGCTATGTCTTCTGAAGTTATGATGTATGTAGCTTGTAATTTTTTCTATTGTGATACTACAGTTTGTTTTATTTTATAGTTTGATTGTATCTATTGTTAACGTACATCTTTACTTTTTACTTTTTTTTTACACGGATGATTATTATTCATTAGTTTTTGTATGTATATTAGGATTATCCTATTTCAAATAAATGTTCTTCTTCTTCTTCTTCTTCTTAGTCGTACCGCAAAGTCACGGCCTTCTAAGTTCTATAATCGCTGCGATATTCAATTTTTTTCTGATACCTACTTATACCAAGAATGGTGATTTGCGCCTAGACGGTTCGTCTAAGTTCCATGTGTGATACATAAAGTCACACTAGAATTAACCAAGGAATCCAAATATGCAATAATATATAGGGGGTTCCATTAAAAAAAATGTAAGTTTGATATGAATCACCCTGTATAAACATCAAAAGTCCCTACCATGATCAAGTGACAGATTTTTGAAATATTTCTTAGTAAGCCCACAATCCTCCGTCCACGCACTATTGGCCCACCCTGTATAGCCACGTAAAGATAACACTTAGGTTATACATAGGTTGACGTGGGAACTTAGAGATTTATCTGCAAAGGTCGTTTGAAGCACATACAGTTTGGTTTGAAATTAGGCAGTGCCTATTGGAAACGACAATTTCTTCAGGGCTGGGCCTTTTTGTACTATAGGAGGTTCTGTAGTCCGAAAGATAACGTTATTTGTGGTAAGTGACAGTGGCAAAAATATCTTCAAAACAGGTTCCAGGAGCTATTTATAAGCTATTGAGCACCCAAGCTGTTACGTGGGAAGTGTATGAATAGACAAAGCTCATGCCCCTCTTGGTTTTTGGAGATGAAGGTGTTATTATTATTCTTATCCATGCCAAAGCATTACTAATATCTAGAATGCTATCTTACCTTAAAGTATGTTGGTGGTATTTAAAACAAAATTTGAGCATTTTCCGTCTCTCGTCACCGCTTTTCTGAAAAACGGTTTCTAAGCAGTCTCCCAAATGCTCTATATGTGTAATGAGGAACTCCACCATTTCCATAAATAAAAAGCAGCATAAAGCGCATGGAGTTAGGATCCCAATGAAAAGAAGATATTGAATAAAGAATAACAAATGCATGTTGATGTTGAATGGGAACCATGCTGTAGCGTAGGCACCACAAAACAGATTTCTCTCCACGGTTAACTGTACTCGGTAACACTGATCTGATTCCATAATCGACGCAATACCTACGGATTAAGAGTAGTATACAGGGTGAATTTGTGGTTCGTGGGTATTTAGGCTGGCGTCGCGTCGTTTAGTATTAAGGGTTGACGTTTCGTCATGACAAGTGAGTAGCATCTTCAGAAGCTAATTCACTTCGGCGACTTCCAAAATACTGACGGCTGGAGGATCTGCACCTGTATGTATACCTGTTAACAGTAATCAGGTCGCTACCGTTGGTAGACTCGCCCCCTCACGATATGGCAGTATCTTCAGGTACTTTAGGATGGGTACCCATGTGCGGTTGACTTTCTGTATTTCTTTTCTCCCATTGAAGTTATTATGATGTTTTTGTATTTCGATGGCTTCTCTGTGGAGTCTTGCATAGTACGAAGATGTTGGGGCAAGAGCCTGAGTTTCTTCAAACTTGATCCTATGGCCTCCCTCCTTAATCGCATGTTCGGCTACCGCTGATTTGTCCGTATGACCTAATCATACTCAGGTGTGTTATGAAATTCTTGTGTTTATTGATCGCTTCGTTGTTCCTACGTTTACACTCCCACATGTGCATTGTATGCGATGAACCCCTGATGTTGTGAGTTTATCGCATACCATGCACATTTGGAAGTGTATACGTAGGGACAACGAAGCGATCGAGAAACAGGAATTGCAGAACATAAGGCTAGCTGTCGACTAGGTCATACGGATAAATAAGCGGTAGCCGAACATGCGATTAAGGAGGGAAGTCACAGGATCAAGTTTGAAGAAACTCAGGTTCTTGCCGCAACGTCTTCATACTATGCTAGGCTGCACAGAGAAGCCATCGAAATGCAAAAACATCATAATATACTTTCAATAGGAAAGAAGAAACACAGAAAGTCAACCAGATATGGGTACCCATCTCAAAGGACCTGAAGACACTGCCATATAGCGAGGGGGCGGGACTACCAATGCTACCTATTTGGGCCACGTCAGCCGTCAGTATTTTAGAAGTGCAGAAGTGAAATAGCTTCTGAAGATACCATCCATTCATGGTGGCGAACCGTCAAGCCTTAGCGCTAAACGACGCCGGCCTAAAAACCCAAGAACCACAAATTCATTGAACGATGGCGGCGAAAGCCTTACACAGTACAGTAAACAGGGTGTCCCTGAATTTTCTTGACACGTGATATTCTCATGACAAGAAAGGTTCAAACGAAAACTGAGTGGAATTTTTGACGGTACTATAGGTTCTATCAAACAATGCTTTCAAAACATTTTTTTTGTACGTCAACCCTTAAAACTCACCCCCTACTTTTCCACCCCATAGGTTTTCCTGCTTAAGTAATATTCCATGTTTATTTAAAATCTTATGGTATCTTTGATTTTATACGCAAACTATTTTTTTGCGTGAAATCATAAGCATAATATAAATAAAATAAGAATTTGTTTGACGCAAAAAAACGGACAAAAAAGGAAATTGGGTTTCAAAGGGTAATCAATACATGCTTTCGAAAAAATATGTATTTTTGTCTTTTTTTATTACGAAAATATTATGCTTAAAAAAATCTTTTATTTTATTTATCTTATGATTATGAAATAGGGACAAAAATTGGTATGCGTATGAAATAAAGGCACTACAAGGTTTTAAATAAAATAGTGACCTCATTTATGTAGGAAAATATGTGAGGTGCTATTTGAAAAGAATGGTTGAGGGTGAGTTTTAGGAGTTGAAGTACAAACAATATATCTCGAAAGCATGGTACGATAGGCCATTTAGTACCCTTGAAAAATTCACTTAGATTTCTTTTTAACTGTTTTTCTTAAAAAATAGTACGCCCCAAACAAACCTTATTTTATTTGCCTTATGCTTAGGTTTGTAGTTTGTGTATAGGGTGTATAGGGTCAAAAGTACTGCAAGATTTTAAATAAACTAAGGACTTAACATGTATCGGAAGAACTTTTGAGTACTATTTGAAAAAAGAATTTGGGGTGAGTTATATGGGTTGAAATAAAAAAAAATGTTTTGTACGCATGGTATTATAAACAAAAACGCCACTCAGTTGTCGTTTGAACTTTTTTTTGTTACGAGAATATCACGTGTCAAGGAAATCCAGGGACACACTGTATATATCAGCTAAAGCTTAAGGTCTAAACAAAGAAATTGCCAACCCTCTTATTGCGTCGACGGTATGCAATATTCTTTTCGACATGTTATTGCAAAAATAGGTTAATTCCATTTTTTTTTCCTTTTTTGAGTTAAGAACATTATCAAAGTTATTATATTTATATAATTTATAATTTTTATTCATAATATGTTATTTCAAAATAAAATAGGTGTAGCGCCAGCATTAATGCTTAGTGAATACCGAGGTGAATACAGAATAGACATAAACTCCATTTTACTTAAACATGATTTTGGTTTCCTTCCTACCAAAGTGTGGTATGTGTCACATATCTTATTTTCAATATTTAGCTTATTGAGTCTTCCTTGTTTTACTGTGCCTAAAACTAGATCACTGCCAGTAGTGCCACTTATCCTATTTTAGCTGTACAGCCTTTCACAGGGTGCAAATTTTGTCACACATTAATGATGTTTTTTGGTAATTAACTTGTTTTGACAGCAACCTGCTTTGAATATGACATTTGATTTTTGATTTCTATTATAGAAATACATTCTGAACATAAAAGTCGTACTTATAGTAACTGAAATAAAGACATTGGAAGCATATCCAAGGATATGACCAATTAGCAATTTGAAAAAGTACAATCTATCAAACCCATGCTAAGGGAAAACCCCAACTGTTCTTGAAGAATCTTATCAGTATCGTAAGAATTTACCAGCTGTTAGAGATGTACAGGACCTCATACCATGTCCTTCTTTTGAAGATGGTCACATAGAAAGTGGAAAAGAAGATTGGATATTACTTGAGTTTCTAGTTGTATACAAGCAGATATCAAAGACCTTCAGCAAAAATAAGATAAGTGCGAAACTTTTTTGATTTTTGTTAGATGTAATTTTTATTAGGGATAAAGTTGTGTTGCTTATATTTCCCTACATACTTATCTAATTGTTGAATTCAGATTAAATGCAATTGTATCTATAGGCCCGATTCTATTAACATGCATATTTTAACAAAGGTCTTGACAAAGCTTTTCTATTGGGTGTTGCTTAGCAAAAGTAACCTATTGGGTATTGAGACACTTTTGTCAAAAATATTTTAGAATTCATGAATCAAAATCATAGCAAAAAATCAGAACAAAGAGATTGATTTGCAAGTCAATGCTAGATTTTTCATGTTTACCTTATAACTATTGTATAATTACTAATTGCGATAGTTTGTGATAGAGTCACAAAAGTAATATCAATCACAGCAACCTTATTTAATAATTAATAATCTCACCTCAGTCAGGCAGATGGACTATAGACAAAGACATACTCTTATTACCTTTATGAAGAACCTTCTATCTACTGGATGCACGTTTGTTATAGACATTCTTATAGAAATATTAACAGAGGATGTAAAATTCCCCCTTCTAGTTCCCCCTTTCTCTGAAAAGTATATAAGGCACCTGATTCACTATCTTACTATACGAGTTATACGACAGGTTTCTTGTTTACAAAAACTAAGATTTGCCGTTAAGGCTAGCCAACCAGGAATGCACACTTATGGCACAGATCGGTCAACAGTTAAATCCTATGTTCAGCTTGGTGAAATGCAACAAAATGTTATTTTTACCCCTTTTTCCTATAATAGGTAGGTATAATAGATTATTGTTTTACAAAATAATGCAGTAATTTGAATTTCTTGTCATCATTATCATTTGATGGACAAACAATTCAGTCGTCAAATGTACTTCCTTTGTGGAATCAGACTGGAAAAGGTACTAGATGGTTCATAATGGTCGATTGTATATCAAACTTCGTATTTCACCTTTTTTGTGTAAACCTCGAGAGAAATCTATGATTTTCAGAAAATTTGACAGATGCATGTTCTTGGATGGGCTGCTCTGATTGGTCAATGCCTTTAATAAAATACCTAGGTTGACAAAATCGGGCCTCAGTCTTCCAACATGATTTATCAAACAAACAAATGACAATTACTAAAAACTTAATTTTTGGAGCTATCTGGTTTCTGTAGTAATCTGACGTTTTGATAGGTACCCTTCCTTGCAAAAACTTCTGTTACCAACCGCCAAGGGATTTGTGGAAGGAGAATCGTAACCTCGCTTTTTCTTATTTATGACATCTCAATAATTTTAATTTCAGAAAAAAACACAAAAATAGGTAAAATTCAGAAAATATAAGAAAACATTTTCTGTCTTAGCGAATCGCAATAAATATTTCGGAAGTGGCCCACTTTTGACTTATTTACTGACATAGCATTACACTAGTGATAACATGTTTAAAATTTAACGCAACCACCCTGCGTAAAAAAACAGCATGCACAGCATGTTCAAAATACAATACCATATGCAATGGTTCCAAAAAAACAGTAGCAAGAGTATACGGCAGACAAAAAGTTGGACCTCTTCGCAGCTTTGTCAAAATTTGCTGGTTTTCCAAACTTCCGGAAATCCGTCAGTAACAACACTAAGCGTTGGTATGTTTTGTATGAAACAGAATTTCTAATAGACAAATAAAATGTGGTAAGACCTCCCACGATCATTGTTATGTCTTCCGATATGTCCACTGGAATCTTGTCTGAAACAATTGATTTGAGTATCACTCATTGCCACAAAAATTCTAATGAAGAAGATAACATCAAACACGATCATAACACAAGATATAGATTACACACAAAATACATACTTGAAACGAGAACGATTATGCAGAAATGATACATATATATTTGGCGCCAAAGCTATATCAAAAATTACCTAATGATATAAAGGAATTACAATCCAATAAACGCTTTAAAAAGTGTCTCAAAGAATGGTTTAGTGCAGTAGATAGGAAAGAAACAAATAAATTCATAAACAGATCATATTATAACTGAATCCACAAGTAATCTAATAATTTTATAAACAAATTTTATCTAAATTATGTAGATACCTAGTCTTCCTATGGATGTTAACATATTTATTTACATATTTTTTTTTCAACGATTTGTTTGTTTTTTATATAATTTAAGAGTAAGTAAATATTATTATTATTATTCTGATTTTCCAGGTTTCTCCCACATGATTGCGGTAGCAACAAATGTTGACGGGTTGTGTCAAGTCAGCACCTCAACTATTACTGATCTGAATTTAGGAAGGATCGTACGATATTACAGGTCTTCAGAATTACAGACTCTTGGAATATTTTGTGTAACCTTTCGCCCAGGCCTAACTGTTGTAAGTGTGGTGTAAGGCCTGAGACCGACATAATGAGGGGAACAATGGTAACTTTGTCCTGCTTCCAAAGTCGTTTTACTTCCATGGCAAGATTCGTGTACTTAGATATTTTCCCAGCGTAGGTGTTCTGAATATACACATCATTGGGAATAGCAATGTCGATCAAGTATGTAACTTTGTCGAGCTTTGACTGGAAAACTATATCTGGTCTATTGGCTGGGATAGTCTTGTCAGGTACTGTTGTTGGAGTGTTATTATAATATGGATCTGTGTTTTCTATTAGTTTGTTCGCTGTGGCTAGCGCTTGGTGTATGATCTTGGCTGCAGAGTTATGTGTGGCTGTATACGCGGTACCGGCATGAGTTTTGCACCCGCTTGTTATCTGATCTATTGTTTCTTTTTGTTGGTGACATTTTCTGCAGTTATCGTCTGTTATGGATGAATCTTTAATTACGTACGTTTTGTAGTTTTGTGTCGCAATCACTTGGTCTTGAATAGCAAGCATGAAACCCTCCGTTTCTGGGAAAAGCTGGCCATCATGCAGCCAGGTGTATGACTGTTCTTCGTTAATATGGTCTTGTGTGACACGGTACCTATGTTTGCCGTGAAGTGCTTTCTGTGATCAGGTGTTTATTTTTTCTTGTCGTGATTGGATGTGATTGTATGTGTCTGCTGCGTGATCTTAAGTGGTGTATAGTTTTTGTCTACTTTGACTATTGATCTACGTAGGTTTGTTTGTTTGCTTTGGAAAACATGTCTGAGTATATTTATTTATCTTGAATGAAGTGACTGTATGTCTATAATTCCTCTGCCCCCCTGTTTTCTGTCTATGGTAAGTTTTTCCTTGCACGCGTTGGGGTGTGATATTCTGTGTTTCATAAGTTCTGCTCGTATGAGTATATGGATGTTTTCTATGTCAGTGTGTATTATTATTATCTTGATTTTCCAAGTCTATCTCGCATGACTGCGGTGGCAACAAATGTTGATGGGCTGTGCCAAGTCAACACCTGAACTATTATTGATCGGAGTTTAGAAAGGATCTTACAATATTACAGGTCTTCAGAATTGCAGACTTTTGAAATATTTTGTGTAACCTTTCGTCCAGGCCTAGCTGTTTTAGGTGTGGTGTAAAACTGTTTGGTGTAAGGCCTGAGACCGACATAATTAGGGAAACAATGGTAACTTTGTTTTGCTTCCAGAGTCGTTTTATTTCTATTGCAAGGTCAGTGTATTTAGATATCTTTCCAGCATAGGTGTTTTGGATATTCGTATCGTTGGGAATAGCAATATCTATTAAATAGGTAACTTTGTCTGCCTTTGACTAAAAAACTATATCTGGCCTATTTGCTTATCTGTATGTGTTTCAACGTCCCAGTATAGTCTGTATTCATTGTTTTCGAGTACTGATGTCGGTGTGTTATTGTAATATGGATCTGTGTTTTCTATTAGCTTGTTTGTTGTGGCTAGTGCTTGATGTATAACTTTGGCTGCAGAATTATGTCTAGCTGTGTATTCAGTTCCAGTATGAGTTTTGCTCGCGCTTGTTATGTGGTCTATTGTTTCTTTCTGTTGTTGGCACTTTCTGCAACTGTCGTCGGTTACGGATGGA
This sequence comes from Callosobruchus maculatus, assembly GCA_951848785.1. Lineage (NCBI taxonomy): Eukaryota > Metazoa > Arthropoda > Insecta > Coleoptera > Chrysomelidae > Callosobruchus > Callosobruchus maculatus. Next base: position 8,745,310 of record CATOUR010000040.1, read on the forward strand.
TCTTTAATTATGTATTTCGTGTAGTTCCGTGTCGCAATCACTTGGTTCCGGATAACAAGCATAAATCCCTCAGTTTCTGGAAAGAGCTGGCCATCCTGCAGCCAGATATATGACTGTCTTTCATGAATGTGCCCTTGTGTAATGCGATATCTGTGTTTGTCATGGAGTGCTTTTTGTGACCAGGTGTCTATTTTTTCTTGTTGCAATTGTGTGTGGTTGTGTGCGTCTACTGCGTCATCTGGGCAGGACAGGGTGAGTGGAGTATAGTTTTTGTCCGCTTGTACTATTGACCTATGTAAGTTTGTCTGTTTGCTTTGTAAAAAATCTCTGAGCGTTTTTATTTGTCTTGCGTGAAGTGACTTTATGTCTATAACTCTTCTGTGCCTTGTTTCCTATCTATGGTAAGCCTTTTCTTGCACACTTTCGGGTGCGACATTCTGTGTTTTGTGAGTTCCGTTTGTATGAGTATGTTGATGTTCTCAATATCAGTGTGCGACCACTTGATGATGCCAAAGGAGTATGTGAGGACCGGTATCGCAAGTATGTTGATGGCTTTTGTAAGGTTTCTGGAATTCCATTTTGTTTTTAGCAGTCTAATGAGGCGGTCTCTAAAACTAAAACTAATTGGGTTTGTATGACCTATTATACATGCTTCCGAAAACAAGTGTCTTTTTTATGCTTTTTTAATACGAAAATATTACACCTCAAACAAATGCTCGTTTTATTTATCTTATGTTAATGACTTTATGAAAAAATTGGTTTGTGTATGAAGTCAAAGGCACTACAAGATATTGAATAAAATAATGACCTCAATAATGTAGGAGAATATGTGGGGTGCTATTTGGAAAAGAAGTAGGGGGTAGGTTCCAGGGGTTGAAGTAAAAAAGGTGTTCTGAAAGCATGGTATGATAGTCCATTAGGTACCCTTGAAGGACCTACTATGCAATCTTTTTTATCTGTTTTTCTTACGAAAATATTACGCCTCAAAGAAATCCTTATTTTACTTATTTTATTTATTTTATACTTGTGACTTCACGAAAAAAATAGCTTTCTGTATAAAATCAAAGGCTCTACAAGATTTGAAATATCATAAGTACTTATTTTGTGTAGGAAAAACTATTAGGTGCTATTTGAAAAAACAAAGTTGGGGGTGAGTTCTAAGGGTTGAAGTATGAAAAAAATATTTTGAATGTATGGTATGATAAACCCTGTAGTACTTTCAAACACTCCAGTTAATTTTCGTTCGAACATTTTTTTGTTACGAGAATATCATGTGTCAAGGAAATTCAGGGACACTTTGTATATACCAACAATATTCCATGTCTAGATAAAAGGCTTTCCTTTTTTGTTATAGAGCACTGATAAAATGTACATAAAACCAACTTATCTACGTCATTTGTCTACCAAAATATCTACATAAAAGCAATCTTAAGATAGAATAGGCAAATCCTAGCCTCACGTTATGAAGCCTTGAGGCCTAAAAGATTTAACAAAGCTTCAAGAACAGAAGAATGGGCATTAATCTGAAAATTAACACAGACTTGCCCAAAAACTTATGGTTTTAAGATTAGCTTTAATGAAAGCCGTGACAGCTCTTTTAAGTGTGGACCCTCCCGGCTGTGAGAAGGTTATATAATTATCATGTTAATGAAGTTTTTAAGGCAAGTTTGCTTTTAAAAGGCAACCGATACTGAGCTGTATCAGTCTCCTGTAAGCTCTGATAAAACTAAAAATATTCCTTGAGATCTCCTTGTGCTTAAAGTATAAATGTTATTTCCCGTATATCTAATCATCTTTCCCCAAATAGCAGTGCTTCATCAACTTGTTCTTATAATCACTGCAACTACTTTAAAAAATTAATAAAGATTGAGACATTCTTAATATCCTTAACGTCTACGATATAAATAATCTTCTGACTTACCGTTCTTAATAAGTACCAGATGCATGACCGCAGCAAGTACGATGAAAATCAAGTAACAGAGTTGCAGAAGTGAAGCCCTCAAGGAGTAAAGCCTCAAACTTTTTTTATCCATTTGCTTTGGATAGACGTAATACATGCTCATTACCTTGAACGTATTGTGAAATGGACGGATCTCCTTTCTTCGAAGCATGTTTTTAATGTGACTACTTTGTTTGTGCGGTTCTCTTTATATAATACATCTGAAGCAGAATAGGCTGGCAAAACAGGATGCATATTTTTTAAAATATATAAATGTCTATTTGAAAGATATATATCAAATACAAATTTACCTTGGTATTCATCTGTTAATTGCTTTACAAATATCACTAATAAATAAATTATTACTTTTATATTACCATTGTCAGGACGGTTACGTATGGCCTACTCACTTTTCTTCGAGAACTAATTTAAGCTATTTCTAAAATACATCAAGTACTCTTTTGTGGACAACTACAATATTGTATTAACAGAAATCACCCAAATTCAAAGGATGTGGGCTCAGATCAGCAGGGAAGGTATTTAAGGGCCGTATTCATACACACAGGAAAATCTGTCGTTTTGTCAAAGACTTACGCTTGGATTCAATGGGACGTTACACTCAGCATTCCTCAAATATAGTGATGTTTTGCCCAATGGGAAGTGTATATAGTTGGTAGCGAATTATATCGGATTGCCGATTCAACTATAAGATGTCATTGGATTCCAATGAATGATTCAATCGCAGCCTGTCGTTGAATCGAATCTGCGTTTGGTAATTGATTCCAAATTACTTTCTTTTCCTGGTACCAACAGATTTTATTGCGAGGATAGCTAATTGATTCGTTCGGATGTTTAATGGTGTGATTTTGTGTGGAGTTATAAAGAGCATGATATCTGAATTAGACATGAGCCTGCACCAGTTGTTACATTATTACCTGAAATAACTGTCTGACTAAACTAAATACCTACATTCAAATGTAGGTGTTAGCTCTTCTAAGTTCCAATTTCTCAGTAGGTCCTCCATTTAATATATAACTGGACAGTTTTAGATCACACAATTGCTGATGCAATACGCAAAACCACGAGATGACGCAGCACGGCTAACACCGAAACAACACAACGGAACAACTTCATCATCATCAGTCCCGCCGAATACTGATTATAGTTCAGCAAACGACAAGGGCCATTGAAACAAAATTAATTTTTATCAGATGAATTATCACGAACTGTTGTTGCAGTAATAATTTTTGTACATTGAATAGATTATATGCTTTGCTTAAATGAAACATAGGGTAAATTTCGAAAACAAAAAGATGTTTTGATTGCAATATATGTCAATTCTGGTATTAGAAGGATTACAGATATCGTTATAACGAATATAAAATTATTTTGAATTTATTGGCGTACCTGTGATTGCTTCGAATATAAGAATTGATTTCTTTTCATGACATGGATTTGAAACAACTGTAAATATATTTAAAGTGATGGAAAAACATCCAAATACTAACAGTTAATTGGAAACGCAACAGTATTTTCTTCTGTGTTGCCGCCCCTTGAGTTAGCCTTAAGGTTCTCTTAAGTAATACTCAAAGGATACTTAAAGAACCCTCAAGTGTGGCTTTCCTTGTGTATCAGGTTCCTAGACAACATGTACGATATGGCGGGATTCATTTGGCGATGTTGTCATATCTCAAATATAAGTCAATTTATTATGCCTATGGATGTGATCTCTTTTTGTCCTGTGTCAGTATTTCTTGATCTGAGCCAGATATTTTCCCGGATGTGACAGAAACTGACAACACCGTTCTCCAAAATTAACCCACAAAATCACCTTGATTGCAACGAAATATCACGTTGACATGTCATGTTGACATTTCTGTACTTGAGTATTACTCAAGGGAGCCTTACGTAAGGGACCTCCAAGTAGCCGCCGAGACACGAAACCTTACTTAAGCAACCCTCAAGTATTAAGAGACCCTTAAGTATCGACTATAAAATTTATATATTAAATGTGATGACCCTTAGTAATCTGTTGTGAAATAATGTTACTGGTCGTAAGATGTTGTCAGATGTACATTATCTATGAACATATACTACTTGCAAGTGGAATCCGAACACCTAGGATATTTGCATTGAAAATTTGTACACAGCTTGGCAACACCGTCTCTAGTACACATGTAACACTTTTTGTTTATTCAGACACTATTTACCTACATAGCACCTCTAAAAAGCTCTAGACGTGTGAAAACAAAGCATGGCTTTCTGTCGATTCAAAAACGATAATATCGGTTGCAAATAATATGGCGAGAGACCAGTTAGTTGTATATAAAAGATGAGCTAGTTGTGTAAAGATGCCGCTTAGAAGAAGACAGCCCCAGTTTGCGCAGTTAATCCCCTTTGAACGCAGTAAAATTGTATGCCAAAGAGAACGTGGTGCTTCATTCAGAGCAATTGTTATAACTATGGGCGTAGCGTGACTATAGTTGTAGTAGCTTGGTTCGCATGGATCGCAGAGGTGCTGGAGCACGTGTAGACAAACTGCAGTCCGGCAAGATCGTCATCTACGACTGCTGGCCCTTCGAGACAGAATGCACCACTCGAGCTGTTGCTGACGCTTGGTATGCAGCTATTGGGAAGCCTATTCGAATCCGCACGGTGTAGCACAGATTGAGTAGAATGGGCTATTTTTCCTCTGGGAGCCGTCAGTACTTAAGGCTTTAAGGCCTATTGTACTATAACTTCCCAGAGGGGGGACGGTACACGGCCAGCACCGTTGGATTGGTACCATCGTCCCGGACGGTCCGACGGGGGTCCCCCGTCCGGGCCTTCCGGTCGATCATCCAAAGTGCTGGCCGCGTAAGATGCTCCGCTCAGCGCTCGTGTGGGGGACACCGACAGCCAGTCCAAACTGTTCAGTCTTCCTGGTGCAATTCAGTCAACCACCCAAGCGCTAACCGCGCACAAGGCTGCTGCTGCCCCACTATCGAAGACAGACGCTGCTCACCACGCAGCCACGTGGGCTTAGGATCATATCTTCCGCGTCTAGTGCTTCCACTCACTACAACTCATCGTCGCCAATGGTGAGATTGGTGCCAACAGCACCGACAATGGCATGCTGAGTAGCATCAGACGGCCTTCTCTGACGAGTCCAGCTTTTGTTTGGGAGCATGTGATGGACGCCAACGGGTAAGACGACAATGGCGTTGGGGTGAACGACGTGATCTCCAGTTAGCTGTTCAGCACCATGTACACCGCCCTATTGGTTTGATGATTTGGGGTGCCACTCGATTCAGCAGCAAGTCACCTTTGTTTGGGATTCGTGGCACAATAACTGCTTACTGTTATATGAATGAGGTGTTAGAACCAATTGCCGTTACATATGTCCGAGACCTCGAAGAGGGTTCCTTCCAGCAAGATAATGCACGTCCTCATATTGCAAGGGTATCGATGATGTTCCTACAGGAAGCTGAGGTCAGGGTACTCCCCTGGCCTCCACGATCACCCGATTTATCATCAATTGAAGAAGTATGAATATGCTGTGAAGGCAGCTGTGGAGGCTGTACCTCTAGAGTTTATCAACAACCAGATTACGGGCATGCCGCGTAGGCTAGAGCATCGTCAACATGGAGGACCCAGCCATTATTGATCTGTTGTATTTTTTTATTAACTAATTGTGGCAAATGAGTTCGTTTATTATTCTGCTTAATCCTACTGCATTTCTTCAATAGCAACACTTTTTTCCTCAGTGTTCGGATTTCACATGCGAGTGGTATATTTTCTGACATAAAGGGGGGTCAGAAACAACGTATAGTATAGATAGGTTCGAAACCTTGTAACTCTAGATCCAACGAGAAGTGGTAGAAAGTCATTTTTGTAACTATTAATTTATTCCGAAACTTTTAAGAAGACTAACACAAAGGACAATATTCTTTTTCGGACCAAAATTCTACAATCAAGTACCTTACAAAATGAGTCAGGTTCAGACACTTAGAAAGTTCAAAATTTCAGTCAAAAAATTTATCCTAGAAAACCAATCCATTTTTATAAAAATACTGGACAGATAACTTCCTTTTGATACTTCCTCTGCTGCATAGCTACCATACCATCATCGCATTCTTTCATTTATATTATTTACTTTTCTATTTCTTTTATCTCTACCTGCAGATATATTCTGTAACGTCATGTACACAATAAAGAAATTTCCTTGAACCAGGTCTGATGCAAAACAGGCTTATTAAGCCTAGGTAGTAGTGCCTGGTTTTTGGGAACATTTCACGCTCTTAAGCTTTTGTTAATTATTAATTTCATGTATTGTACAACTTGGATAATGATCGAGAATGAGAATGAGAAATTACATTATACTCAATTTGGTTACACTAAGAAATATACCTCTATACGAGTCTCTGGTATTAATTGATGAATTTTTTCATACCGGTGAATCTAGTCTCACCGACTTAATCTGGAAAAATAGGTTTAGCTCTGAAAAACAAGGTGATCGGTTTTCCTTTAATCTTGCATACTCCTCTATGCCCATATGTAATTTCCGTCTTCATCAATAAGAAAAACTGAGCCTAATTGAGGTGCGGTTTTTAATATTATTCCTGGTTAATCCGTTGACCTTTTAAATATTTATGGCTTTGCTGTTGCTTGGCTTACAACGGATGATGTGATAACAGAATAAATTATAAGCTAGCTTCACAACTAGTTCAATCGTTACGTCGTAAAGAGAGGCTCATGACAGCAAAAGATAGGAAAGAAATGAAATTTGTTGGGATGGCAGACATTGGTCCCCTGAATGTACGCCTGAGTTTGCGCCCTCGGGGGGCTGTCGCTCGAGGGGTGAGGGGATGATTTTTGAAAAATTACGCCGTTTTGGTGAGTGATATCAGAAAAAGCTTCAAACAAGTTATGGAGAGAAAAAAATTCTTTACATTTTTCGTGTGCGACCAATTGTTTTCGTCCTACACTGCGTCAAAATTGTGCTAGTGCTATCGGAGAAGAGTTCAAAACTATACAGGGTGAGCCAATAGTGCGTGGACGGAGGATTGTAGGCTTACTAAAAAGTATTTCAAAATTCTGTCACTTGACCATGGTAGGGACCCTTGAGGGCTATAACGTAAAAATATTTTCACTTAAATTTTGACGTTTATACAGGGTGATTCATATCAAACTTACATTTTTTTGAATGGAACCTCCTGTATATTATTGCATATTTGGATTCCTTGGTCAATTCTAGTGTAACTTTATGTATCACATATGGAACTTTGAACGAACCGTTTAGGCGCAAATCACCATTTTTGGTATAAGTAGGTATCAGAAAAAAATTGAATATCGCAGCGATTATAAAACTTAGAAGGCCTTGACTTTGCGGTACGACTAAGCATGAAATGCGTCACCTTAGGTCAGACGGCTAAATTTGAATTCTTTTTGTGCTTGGAGAAATCAGAGGATAATTTAAGGAAACTTCAATCACAGATAACTTGATTTTTTCAATTGGGAATGCCTATTTTGATTTAAAGAATCAAATATAAAATTTGATTATCTTTCTAACGATATAGCATTCTTGATATCAATATTTTTTGGTTTCCATTTTATTTCAAATTTTCAGTCAAATCGGTGTTTTTCAACTTTCCTGCATGCAAGCAACCTAGCAGGCCATGAAAAATAAACAAAAGCTCGTTAATATGGAAGAAAGCAACTAACTTAGTAGAAAAATGCAACCTAACTAGAGCAGCGAGGCAAGATTATGCAAATTTCTTACAACATATTAGCTCTAACCAGAAACAGTAGCGGTAACAAGAACGCTCATTTTTCACAGCCTACTAGCTATTAGCCAATTTCCAAAGTCAGTAAAAAAATATCTAATCAAAGGAAAACTACTAGTGATTGTTGCTGGCAGTAGAATATCTATGTCTTTTTAATGAATCTGAATAAATTTTCACATTTAATGCTATAAAAAAGTAGCCATTTCCGTAAGTCAAAAGCTATGATACCTCTGACTGGAACCCTTCAAATTCTGCAGTAGGTACTTCTACTTATTAGCAAAATCGCGGAAAATGAAAATGAATTGCAGTCTGTTTGAATTGTAAAACATAAACTAGTTTGCAAAAAACTACATGAAATAATCACAATTACAACATAGCGTAATTAGAAAATTCTAACAATTATTTCAATAGATGTTCAGAATGCTCCAGTTGGAGATATCCTTACTTTTGACTCAACTAAACGGAAATGACTATTTTTTATCCCATTAAATGTGAAATTTTATTCTAAACATGTTAGACTCTAAGCAAAAATCGCTGATAGTTTTCCTTTTGTTTCAAAATGTTTAATCGTTTTGGAAAGTTGTCAAGCTCTAGTAGACCTCAATAGCAGTAGGCTGTGAAAAATAAACGCTTCTGTCATACCCCAGCTACTCATTGACATTAGATATCTTGCCGCTGTGGTTTCCGGTTAGAGCTGATGTGTTGTAAGGAATTTTCATGTTCTTGCCTCGCTACTCGAGTTCGTTTGCATCTTTCTACTAAGTTAGTTGTTTTCTTCCATATTAACGAGCTTTTGTTTATTTTTCTTGGCCAACTAGGTTGCTTGCACGCAGGAAAATTTAAAAACACCGATTTGACTGAAAATTTGAAATAAAATGAAAACCAAAAAAGACTGATATCAAGAATGCTATATCGTTAGAAAGGTAATTAAATTTTACATTTGATCCTTTAAACCAAAATAGGCCTTCCCATTTGAAAAAATCAAGTTATCTGTGATTGAAGTTTCCTTAATTAATCTACTGATTTCTCCAAGTACAAAAAGAATTCAAGTTTAGCCGCCTGACCTTAAGTGCCGCATTTCATGTTTAGTCGTACCGCAAAGTCACGGCCTTCTAAATTTTATAATCGCTGCGATATTCAATTTTTTTCTGATACCTACTTATACCAAAAATGGTGATTTGCGCCTAAACGGTTCGTTTAAAGTTCCATGTATGATACATAAAGTCATATTAGAATTGACCAAGGAATCCAAATATGCAATAATATATAGAGAGTTCCATTCAAAAAAATGTAAGTTTGATATGAATCACCCTGTATAAACGTCAAAATTTGAGTGAAAATATTTTTACGTTATAGCCCTCCAGGGTCCCTACCATGGTCAAGTGACAGATTTTTGAAATATTTTTTAGTAAGCCCATAATCCTCCGTCCACGCACTATTGGCCCACCCTGTATATGGAGACAATAAAATTCTTCACAATTTTAGTCTTTATATTTTTCGTGTGCAACCAATAGTTTCCATTCTACAGTACCCCAACCTTAGGGGGTGGTTTGTGATTGTTACTAAAATCAGAATTTTATCGCGTATTGAGCCGGAGAACGCTATCAAAACGCTCTGTAACACGTTGTTTACTAAGGCCCAGTTTCACAATCATTGGTGACCTCTGGTAGTCGCTGAACCGACAGATGGAAGTTGACCAGTAGTTATCGGGGAACTCTGTTTCACAAAGAAAACCAATGGTTGAACTTATTTATTTTTAAGTTGGCACCACGGATTGATCTCAGAGCACTGCCATAATGGTGTTCCGTGAATAAAAGCTAACCCTTTGACAAAGAAACCTAACCTTCCTTTACATTTTTGATTAATGTCATTACAGAGTATAATCAAAGTCCATCGACGTCTTAGACGTCAGTTTCAAACACCATGTTTTCATAACCTCTAAAGCTGTTATCGATTGACCACAATAAACGTCAATTAACCCATACCGCATCCTTGGGTTAACATAACTACTGGTTGACCAGAGCTTTTGACGTATACCGTCGATTATGAAATGGATTATTTTCGCTAACCACTAGTTTTCTTTTGACCACTAGTTAACTAACGATTGTGAAACTGGGGCTAAGAGAACAACATTTCTCATATCTCTATTATCTTCAAGTTTTTAAATAACACAATACAACAAACTTACGATATCGCTATCATCCCACCAAATTTCATTCCTTTTCGACCTTTTGCTGTCAAAGAGCCCCTACCGCCTACACTACATAGCTAACCGTTCTTTGCTATATGTTTCAGCAATTATTATAAGCGCAATAAGTTGTGGATCAAAATTTGCTTAAAAAATGTATTTGTATAGTGATTTGTGATTATCACACCAATTTGTGTGATTGCGACAAACCGAAATGGTTGCGGCTACATTATTATTCCAGTACAACATTGATTAACAGTAATGTAATTACGAGGGCTGCTCTATACTGTAATGTAATTTCATACAGGTTATGTTTTTAGTAACGGATCGGTCGATAACTCCACTACTACAGAAGATATCGAAAAAAGTTGTATACAAAAGATGTAGTCAAGGATATGCTGTTTACTCAGAAAATAATTTTGTTTATACAGGGTGATCCATAACTACGTGGTGATGCAAACATATATTTTTTAAATGAAGCACCCTATATAGTATCCCATATTTAGATAATACTGATAATCTGCCTTCTTAACATTATACAGGGTATTTCAAAAGTTATGACGATTTCTATATTCAAATCGTTGCTAAATGAACGTACTACAAATTGAAGACTAATTAATAAAAAACCATTTTTTTACACAGGAAGAAATTAATTTATTTTGAGAAAGTGCTATCGAATTTTATTTGTATTCAACGAACAACTAACATATAAGGCCATAATAGTATTTGATGAAGTCAAGACCCTGAATTATCGAGGTAATATGTCAAATATGCTGAGGAAACAATTTTATAGACGTGATGCATAATTATTAAGCAGACAAGTCAGGTAGGCTATGAAATATTAACTGACCCAGTCCGAATAAAACGATACTTTAATCATTCACATGCATTAGTTCTAGAGTTCCTCTGTTCTGGATATGTTGGTATATTCTAGAGGCAAGTAGATAATTTATCAAAGATTCCCTTATTTTGATTTGTTCTTCCACGGAACAATTTATTTTTAAAGCTCGATTTTTACGCAGTACTAAATTATTAGGCAGGTTATGAAAACTGCCAATATTTCAAAGCCTACCTAATAAATCTGCTTGATAATAATCATGCATCACGTCTATAAAATTGTTTCCTAACTATACTGGCCTCATAATATCTCGACTATTCAGCGTTTTAACTTCACCAATTACTGCTATGGCCTTATAATTTAGTTTTTCGTTAAAGAAAAATAAAATTCGATCGTACTTTCTCAAAATGAATAAATTTCAGAACAAAAATAGGAGGTACACTTCAGATTTGCAGAGAAATCGAAATATCTCAGAAACTGATGAATGTTGGTATATGAAATGTTATACAAATATGAAAGGGCATATTGAAAGCAATTTTTTAGTATAATAAAATATGAGGGGTTACATTTAAAAGATAGGAGAAAGTCCAGTTTGTTTGTCGTCGACCTTTTTACAGCCTTTTTGTAAACTAATTTTCAATATACGTACGTACTTATGAAATATCCTGTACAATGTTACAATATTTATTATTATAATTATTTATTTATATTTTAAGAACAGAAATTATTAGTAAAATCTATGGAATAATATATGGGGGCTGTCTCCTTTAAAAAAATGCATGTTTGCATCACCACGTAGTTGTAGTTCACTATGTATGAATCAAAATATTTTTTGAGCAAGGAGCATATCCGTGGCTACAACTTTTATATACAACTTTTTGCGCTATCTTCTACAGTAGTGGAGCTTACAACCGATCCGGTGATAGAAACTCACCCTGTATAACGAACTTCTGCTCCTCACCTATTCTGTTTTGATAAGGCACAAACTACCGGAAATAGTTATTAGGCACTTCAAACTCTTGTAATACGATTCTCAGACGACACTACAGCGCTATGATGGTAGCATTTTATGGAAAACTGCTTTTACATACTGTGTCTTTAGTATTTTGGTACAAAACATCAGGAGGTCGTAAATTTATCAACAAGTGCCGAAATCGCTGGAAATCAAATCATCATCATCATCATAGTCATGATGTCTTAACAGACATGTTGTGAACTCGTAAAATGCATTAAGTCGGAGTTAGAGCATTGCCGACACGAATATTATTAACAGTTTTGAGCACTGTAGCTCGCCATCGTTCGCGATTTGTTGTCAGTTTAGTGGCGCTCTTGACACTCATATCCAGCAACTGTTCCGTCGTATCCACCCAGCGTGTAGGGGGACGGCGCCGCCCACTCGGGGCATGACCCTATACTTCAAGTTTCTCCATTTTATCGCTTCTGTGTATATGTCCGAAGAATGTAAGCATTCTCGTCGACACAATGGAGGATAGTCTCTTTGGACTACCGACCTCATCCAGTATGGAAACGTTAATTCGATGGGCGGTATAAGGAACCCTCAGCATTCTCCTCCATGTCCGCATTTCAAAAGCATCTATGCGAGCTTGATCTGCCTTTTTAACAGTCCAAGTTTCCGAGGCATACAAAAATATGGAGAACACAAGAGACTGGACCAGCGACATTTTTGTAGCTTCTGTAATGTTATGGTCACGCCATATTTTAGTAAGCTTTGTCACGGCCACACGTGCCTGTTGAATGCGCCGTCGAATCTCATTTTCACAGCTACCCGAATTGTCGATCAAAGAACCAAGGTATACAAAACTTTGAACTTCTTCACAACGGCCTATTGACTTTATTTCTCGATAATTATCATGCTCTCTATCTACGATCATAACCTTGGTCTTATTGTAGTTAATACCAAGACCATACGCTGCACGATGTTGTTCTAAGATGTTTAGTAGAGCTACTAGTTCTTCCTGAGAAGCTGCAATAAGGGTTGTGTTCGTCAGCAAATCTTAAGTTAGACATTTTGCTTCCGCCATAGTTACACCGCCATTCCAGTTGTCTAATACCTGTCTCATCATAAATTCAGAGTAAATTTTATACAACATCGGAGATAATACACATCAAATAATGAAAGAGAATTAAATTTATCTGAAACAGTTGAAAATCGAACCCTGCTTTATATGACTTCTTTTGTTGCAAATAAGCTATACAGTCTTCTCCTAAGGTATCTTCCACTCATCATAAAACACCCTATATAATATATACTACTTTATTTTAATATGGTAATCAAGTGCAAGTAAGCAAATTTTGAACTGCAATCCGTAAAGCAAGCTCTACAACACTAATGAATATCCTTGCTGCCTCATCCTCTCATTAGTGTCATATAGGAATATGCCGTCTTCATAATCTGAAAAAAGAAGTTGCTTGTACTGTAATACTGGCTGAAGTGAGTAGCGCTTTAATTACACCATACACGTATAGAGCAATTCCATGGTGGCGCGGCGTGCTGCCATGATCAGCTCTGACGTGCAATCGAATAACCTAGTAACTCTTCGAGCTACTAGGTTTTTGCTATGTTTGCATATATTGAACCACCAGCTCGAACTCAACCGGTAGCTATTTGTAAATTGCAAATCGGACTGCTAGTTTCGGAGATATTGAGGCCCCAGTTTTAGTAAATAGACATACTAAATATATGTATTTTCATATATAGAGATACTTGAATTCATAGGGATACTTGAATGAACTTAGTCGTATGTGCTATCGAAAAACCTAGTAAGTCGAGTTACTTAAAACCTTTACTTGTATAAAAAGATAGTAAACTGATCTGCTGGTTATTCAAATTCATAATTACTAACAAAAATATAGTAACTACTCATTTGTGTAAGGTATAATGTAACATTACTATACCTGCAGGGGATTGGGAGATAACAGGACCATTACTGAAATGTTTGTTACAGATGAGAAAGTGTCGCAAGCCAATCTGAGTCTAAAGACAGCGACTCAAAGTGGGTTCTAAGAAAGGTAAAAGGAAAAATGAATGAGTTGTTACCGCCTTGTGGAATAAGCTGCAAAAAAATTATGGTGAAAACTACTTCATAATTCATATAGATCGCCGAACAATATTCGAGTATTTTGCTGAATCTCATAGAATCAGCGAACTTCATCTCCTTAATACCCATAAAAGCTTTTATGGGACCTTATCTGTTTGCAAGAAGATGTTTATTCATATATTTAGTTTTAAAAATTATATAACAACTTGTCTCATAAAACGAAAGACCAATGACTTGCCACGTTTAAGGGAGAATAGAGGAGAAAACATGCCGATGCAAGCAAATATTTTAGACCAGCTGGCCACGTTGAGATGAGGTGAAGGAAGATTCAGTTAAAATAGCAGCCACCACTCGACTTATTTGTTGTTTTCCAAATGAAAATATGCAATATTGTTAACTTTTACTGTTTCCTTCAGGTTGTAACATACTTGTTTTAGGAGTGCTTTTACGTTTATACAGATATATCGGGTTTTAGTTGATTAGCGGTATTTAGGTGTGTTCTTGTATTGCTACGTAGTACTTCTCTCTTAATAGGCGTAGGTTTTTTACCCTATTCAAGAGCATTTTGATGACCTTTTGTTGAATAAATATAATAAAAATTGTATATAACCTTACGTTTGCACGATAAAGTACTAGCATAAGATTTTAGTTCAATAAAAATACAGTGGCAAGGTTTATCTTATACACATAATCATGCTAATAAGAAAACAAAATGAGAAAATTATCTAGAACACCTTAACTTAGAACAGTTTTGCCATGCTGATGACAGAAAAACTAGAAAACTTGATGCAAAACCATAGATAATATGATACAGAACCAGGGTTACTAATTTGTCTGATTCTAGGTCTGTTTTCGATGAGGTACACCCAAGCCACTTACTATGCTTTTGTATAGTATATCCAACATATATTCATCATAAGTGGACTTACTATGTTTTTGAGTTGTATACCATCTAAGTAATACACAGTTAGTAATTAAAAACCTTAAAATAACTTTTCTGTGGAAAGCAAATCAAAAAGTCTTTTCATTAGGCCGAAACAGAAGGAAAAAATATATACTAAATGTACATCCGATTACCAAAAAACTTATATACAGAGAAGTTATATGCAAAAAAATGAAACAAAACTTCAAACAGATTTTGTCGGTATTGTCGTTTTTTGAGTTACTAGGTTTTTCGATTGCACGGCAGAGCTGATATTGGACAAACATGGCTTGTTTTCCGTTTACCGCCATGTACTCGTAAAATTGAGGACTTTTATTTGTGCGTTTTTACAGTATTTTTGGACATTTTCACCATAGTTGTTGTTGTGTTTTTCAAGGAACCTTCTCAAGGGCGTAGCTAGGATTTCATTTAGGGGAGGGGAAGACAGAGGTATTAATAACATGAATGGCGTAGCGAATGGGGGATTTAGGGGTTACCCCCCATGAAGAATTCATTTGGCGCTGTTTTAAATAAGTGTGTAAGTTAGGCCCAAATTCACAATCGTTAGTTAACTAGTGGTCAAGAGAAAACTAGTGGTTAGCGAAAATAATCCATACCATAATCGACGGTACACGTCAAAAGCTCTGGTCAACCAGTAGTTATGTTAACCCAAGGATGCGGTATGGGTTATCTTTGCGTTTATTGTGGTCAATCAATGACGGCTTTGGAGGTTATACAAACATGGATTTTGATACTGGCGTCTAAGACGTCGATGGATTTTGATTATACTCTGCAATGACATAAATCAAAAATATAAAAAGAAAGGTTAGGTTTCTTTGTCAAAGGGTTAGCTTTTATTCACGGAACACCATTATCGCAGTGCTCTGATATCAGTCCGTGGTGCCAACTTAAAAATAAATAAGTTCAACCAACGGTTTTCTTTGTGAAACAAAGCTCTCCGATAACTGCTGGGTGACTTCCATCTGTCGGTCAAGTGACTACTAGGAGTTACCAATGATTGTGAAACTGAGCCTTAATGTCAGTAATAGTTGATATTGACAGGCGCCAGAAGGAGTATTTGAAAGGCCTTTTTTACTTGCTCAAAGTGTTGGAGCTTCAGTCCAAAGGTTGCACGGTACATTAGCGTTTCATCATTTGGTTCACAGAACAATCGGAAAAAAGAAGGGTACCGACTGGATTCGAACGAGGGTCTCCGGCATTCTAGGCCGACGCGATACCAACTACACCACGATTCCCCGTGATGCAGCCGATATACAGCGCCAACGACATGGTATCGATTCCGCTGACACCCACCACTCCCCCGCATCTCTCTGCGAAGCATGTATGACTATCCAGAGAGATCTAGTCGGCTGTTGGGTGAGTGTGAATCTCCCATCGCTATTTGCACGACAGCTCTCTTTCTCACTGAAGTACGACTCCTCAGTTGGCTATGATATCATGGAACGAAAGGTGCTTGCTTACTCCGTAAGAAAGAGATAATTCCAATCATTTGGTTCACAGAAAAATCTCCCTCTTGCGGAGAAGTAAGCACCTTTCATTCCATTGAATTCTGGCCGACTGAGAAGTCGTAGGCACCCGAAACTGCCCGATCGACATCGTCGTCATGGTGATAGAAATACTTTTCTATTTCTTGAGGTACAGAGTACCGGCGCAGGCTTCTTACCCTTGTCAATAGTCATCCCTTATCCTACTAAGATATTGCGATGACCCAGCTTGCAGTAAAAAGGTAACACCCTTTTTTTCTTCTGAAATTGGGACGACAGCCTAGGTGGGACAAACGACTGTGGCATGCGGCTCTACTAAACAAGCTTGCGTCCTACAGCCCCCTGCTAAGCTTTGTGGTTGGATCACAGACCTCTTCTCAGGTTGTAAAATCGCTGTCGTGGTAGACAGCTCTTCTTCTTTCTTCCATAACATCAATTCTGGGATTTGGCAGGGATCAGTATGAGCTTCAACATTGCTCCACATCAATCAACAAACCCAAGCCGGTTCTGCGGCTGAGTTATATATAAAAAAAGATTTTGGTGGACTTGAGGATTGAAAACGTCTCTTTGTTGACCATAATTATGTTTCAACTCTAACCTTTAAAGGCGATGTCAGTTGTAGTGGCAATGGTGAGGAAATTAGGTAAGTAGGCTTCTTTTAAAGAGGACCTAGGCAGCAGGCTCCGTCCTATAGAGCAGGATCTCAGTAAAGGGGAGGGCTTGGAGGCGGCAGTTGATTCCCTGTGTAGGGACCTCCGAGCCTCCTTTGAGGATAACTGTCCCCTACGCAAAGTGGGCGTGGCGGGCAATGCCACCTTCTGGACTAAGAAATTAGAAACCAGGAAAAAGTCCCTGCACAAACTACTCACGAGAGTTAGGTACAGGAAAGGTACTCCTGATTGGGAGGAGTATAGGATAAAGCTACAGGAATATAAGAGGGAAATCAGGAGGGCCTCCAGGGAATCTTGGAGGAACTTCTGCAGGTCCATCAATGATATTCCTGCGACGGCAAGGATGCATAGGATCCTTAGCAAGGACACCAAGTCCAAGTTGGGGACCTTGACGGACTCGAACGGTCATAGAACCAATAACGAGGAGGAAACGCTTGAACTGCTGATGAGTGTGCACTTTCCGGGATCGGTTGCCGCTCAGCAGACAGGTGCACATAGGCCACTCCGCCGTCCTCATAGAGAGGAATGGCAGATGGCAGGAGAAGTCGACACTTATGATCGCACAAGATGGGCGATAAATACTTTTGCTCCATACAAAAGTCCAGGCAAGGATGGAGTCATTCCAGCCATGCTACAACATGGACAGGATCTGGTACTACCATACCTAGTTAGGATATTTCGCGCCTGCGTGGCTACTGGCTTCACACCGAAGAGCTGGTTGCATTCAAGGGTCGTTTTTATTCCTAAGCCGGGCAGAGGTAGCTATACTCGTCCGAAGGACTTTAGACCGATTACCCTTTCGTCGTTTTTACTAAAAACACTGGAGAGGTTGGTTGATAGATATATCAGGGATGGGCCCTTACAAAGGGTTGAAATCCATGCCTATCAGTTCGCATATCAGGCGGGAAAATCAGCTGAGCTGGCACTTCATCATTTGGTCAGCAGGCTGGAGAAAACGTTGAATCAACGGGAAGTGGCTATGGTAGCATTTCTTGATATCGAGGGTGCGTTCAACTGTACCACTACCAATTCGATAAGACGCGCCCTAGAGAGACATGGAATTGCTCCAATCCTAGTGGAGTGGATTCTTACTACTCTAGAGGGCCGAGTGGCTTCTGCAACGCTTAATGACATAAACTATAGCGTTGCAGTGGCGCGAGGCTGCCCACAAGGCGGTATTCTTTCACCTCTATTATGGTGCTTAGTGGTGAATGACCTACTCGTGAGACTAAGCAACACAGGGGTCTACGTACAGGCCTATGCCGATGATTTGAGCATAGTGGTCAGGGGTAGATTCATTAATACAGTCTCCGAGGTAATGCAAGGCGCGCTGCGTGTTGTGGAAACGTGGTGTAATGAGGTGGATCTGTCAGTGAACGCTGAAAAGACGGAGCTCGTTATGTTCACTAGGAAAAGGAAGATGGAAGGCCTCGTGAGGCCTACCTTTTTCAGAACGACACTTGAATTGTCTCAGTCAGTAAAGTATCTAGGAGTCATACTGGATCACAAGCTGACTTGGAGGCTGCACGTGGATTATAAGGTAAGCAAGGCTCGAAACTCATTATGGGCCTGCAGAAGAGTTGTCGGTAGTAGCTGGGGCCTGAGCCCAAAAGTGGTGCACTGGCTCTACACTACAATAGTCAGACCGTCACTAATATATGGCTCCATAGTGTGGTGGACCTGTATAAAGACGGAGGCAACAAGAGCCAAACTTAATAAGGTCCAACGTTTGGCATGTCTTAGTATAACCAGTGCAGTGCGCACAACACCCTTGAGTGCCATTGAAACACTATTGAATCTTCCTCCTTTGGATCTGGTAATCCAAGGGGAAGCTAGAAAAACTGGGTTCCGTCTCTGGAGTCAGGGTAGCTGGACTTTTATGAATCCAGGCAAAGGACATTCGACGATTCTAGCAGAGTTGCATGAGGATTGTCCTATTTTGTTGGCGAGGAGCGATACAGTTTCTCCTACGCATCGCTTCAATCGCAAATTTACGGTGGTGTTTCCGTCAAGGGAAGAATGGAAGTCTAGGGAAAGACAGCTCATCGAAGGAGGAGGACAGGTCTGGTACACAGACGGTTCACTCGCTAGAGAGGGCTCGGGCTCGGGAGTCTACGGGCCCCGTACAAGACTTTCATTCCCTCTTGGGGGGCACACCACAGTATTCCAGGCTGAGGTCTATGCGATACTTGCCTGCGTAAATCGTATTCGGGAAATTGACGGGTCTAGGAGGCGGATTACTATCTGCTCTGACAGTCAGGCAGCCATCAAAGCACTGAGTGCTTGGAAAATAACGTCGGGACTGGTCCTGGAGTGCAGGAGGGCTCTTGACGACATCTCAGCTAAACACAAGGTATCACTGATGTGGGTACCTGGGCATGCTGGGGTAAAGGGTAATGAAATGGCGGATCATCTAGCCAGGATGGGATCCGGAAACAGTTTTGTGGGCCCGGAACCAGCCTTAGGACTGTCTGCAAATTTGGTTAGGAAAACAACTGGAGAGTGGATCCAGAATCAACACTCTCTGAGATGGAACAACATCTCTGGTCACCTCCGTCAGGCTCGGGAGCTATTAGCAGGGCCTGAAGAGAGAATAGGACGATTCTGTCTCTCTCTGGATAGGAGTAACTTGAGATTGTTAGCAGGCTTATTAACGGGTCACAATACCTTCAGGCGTCACTTGTTTGTGATGAGGGTGGTCAACGACCCAACGTGCACGTGGTGTGGTGAAGAGGAAGAATCCTCGGCACACATCCTGTGTCGCTGTGAAACCCTGGGTTATCACAGGCAGACTATGCTGGGCTCAAGAACCTTGGAACCAATAGAGATAAAACGGATAGGACCTAAGAATGTACTTGCCTTTGCCAAAAGGGCAGGTCTTAGGAACTAGCGCGGATAGAGGCGCAAAAGGGCCCATCGTGTGGCCTATGCACCAGCCACATTCCGTGCTGGATAGCCTCTGGTTCTTATTCATTCATTCAGGCCACCTTTGATCATTTTCTCGACCTTGCAAACCAGCAATAAAACCTTCATAGAAACCAGATACATTACACAAGCCCAGAATGAGAAACAAAACTTTGTCTCCAGCTGAGCACTAGAAGAATATAAGGTTATTTTCCTCTTCCACAGGTACCTTTTCCCGCTCAGCTAGTAGTAGGCATCTTATGGTAACCTCCATAAGAAAGTTGAACTATTCTCTGCCTTCAAATTGGCATAGATCCGACCATCTTTGGAGTATTGCTCTCATGTGTGGGGAAGCGCCCCAAAGCACTCTCTAAATCTTCTGGCCAGAAGAAAGCAATTAGATTAACCGATACGCCTAACCTCACAAAGGACCACCACAGCCTGGAACATCAAAG
Source organism: Callosobruchus maculatus (assembly GCA_951848785.1). NCBI lineage: Eukaryota > Metazoa > Arthropoda > Insecta > Coleoptera > Chrysomelidae > Callosobruchus > Callosobruchus maculatus. Next base: position 8,765,556 of record CATOUR010000040.1, read on the forward strand.
AAGGGCGGTTGACCTGTCTTTGTTTCACAGATTCTATCACGGAAAATATTCGAGTGAGCTCTCCCAGATAATAACTCCGAAGGCCGTCTGAACGAGGAACACTAGAGAGCTTCTGCGAGCTCATTCTTACTGGGTCAAGGACCCTTCTCTCTGGACCAGTGCCGTCCAGCATTCCTGCTTTTGGAGAACTCCGGCGCTGTAGAATGAGCTGCCGGGGAACTTGTTTTCCGACGGCTACAACCTGCAGCATTTCAAATGTAACGTGCACGCACACTCATCCTCTCGCAGCGCTTCTACAGTGACATAGGCTTTCAGCGTTTGCGGGAGGCTGACCATAAAAAAAATGGATGACACTACAGAATTAGCTGGTGGGTATCTAATATAGAGAGTTTTGGTTGGCATGTAAGAAGAACTTCAGCTAAATGCTCGGCAGGTAAAATAAAGGCATAAGCATAACATTATTCTATATGACTGCGAGTTTATGTACACTTGAGGTGGTAAGATGTGAATGTCATTACCGTGACGAATAAAGAATACTGATAGTACCCAAACGGTGTAGCTGGTAATGTTGCAGGGATTTGACTTCTAGCCATCATGAAACGAATAACTTTAATCTCCCATATATCGCCTGTGTACCAGTTCAGGTCATAAAGTGTATCCGATACACTAAGCGACTGAAACCAAAGTAGAGGATTAATATTATACAGGGTGAGTTTTTAGTACCGGCTCGGTCGATAACTCCACTACTGTAGAAGATAGCGAAAAAAGTTATGTATAAAAGTTGTGCCCACGGATATGCTCCTTACTCAAAAAATATTTTGATTTATACAGGGTGATCCATAACTACGTGGTGATGCAAACATGCATTTTTTTAAATGTGACACCCTATATATAATTCCACACTCAAATTCTACTAATGATTTCCGTTCTTCCAATATAAGGTATTATTACATTATACGGGGTATTTAAAAAGTTATGACCATTTTTATATCCAAATCGCGGTCAAATGAACGTACTGTATATCAAAAAGTAACGAATTAAAAATTATTTTTTCTACATGCCAGGATTAAAGATATCCTCTAGTTTTAAAATCAGCTATAAAAAAGCCCGTAACGCATATTTGTATACAGGGTGATGTAGAATGCAAAATCCAGATTTTCTCTTTTTTTTAAATGTAACCCCCAATATTTTATTATTCCAAAGAATTGCTTTTAATATGCTCTTTCATCTTTGTATACCACTTGTTGTACCAACGTCCGACAATTGCCGAGATATTTAAATTTTTCGGTAAATTTAAAGCATAGCTTCTATTTGTGTACAGAAATTTATTTATTTTGAGAAATTACTATGTAATTTGTTTTTTAATTTAACAAACAACTAAATTATAAGGTCATGATACTATTTGATGAAGTCAAAACCCTAAATAATCTAGATAATGAAGTCAAGTATGCCGAGGAAACAATATTGTAGGCGTGATGCATAATTATCAAGCAGATTTATCAAGTATGCTTTGAAAAATTGACAATTTTCATAACCTGCTCAATAATTCCGTACTATGTGAAAAGCCAGCTTTAAAAATTAATTTTTCCATTGAGGGTATTTAGGAGAATCTTTGAGAAACTATCTACTTGCCTCTTGAATATATCAACTATGAAAAGCAACATCCACAACGGAGGCACTCTAAAACTAATGCGTTTGACTGTGTCGTTTAATATTTCATGGCCTACCTGTTACATCTGCCTGATAATTATGCACGACGTCTATAAAATTGTTTCCTCAGCACACTTGACCTATATTATCTCGTTAATTAATTGTTTTGACTTGATCAAGTACCATTATGGCCTTATATTTTAGTTGTTTGTTAAGCAAAAATTAAATTTGATAGTATTTTCTCAAAATAAATAAATTTTAGTAAACAAATAGGAGGTATATTTAAAATTTGTAGAAAAATCGAAATATCTCAGAAACTAGTGAATGCAGCCACAACAAGTGCTATACAAAGATCAAAGGGCATATTGAAAGCAATTCTTTGGTATAATAAAATATTAGGAGTTACATTTAAAAAAAGAGAGAAAATCTAGAGTTTGCATTCTACATTACCCTGTATACGAATATGCGTCACGGTCTTTTTTTATAGACGATTTTAAAACTAGATGATATTATTAATCCACTCATGTATAAAAAATAATTTTTGATTCATTACTTTTTGAAATACAGTACGTTCATTTGACCGCGATATGGATATAAAAATGGTCATAACTTTTGAAATACTCTGTATAATGTAACAGTACCCTATATTGTAGGAACAGAAATCATAGGTAGAATTTGAATATGGAATAATATATAGGGTGTTCCATTTAAAAAATATATGTTTGCATCACCACGTAGTTATGGATCACCCTGTATATATATATAAATATTTTCTGAGCAAGGAACATATCCGTGGCAACAGCTTTTGTATACAACTTTTTTCGCTATCTTCTACAGTAGTGGAGTTATCGACCGAGCCGGTACTAAAAACTCACCCTGTATATAGTAAGCACATACATATAGCATAAGATGGCATAAGTGAGGTAATTATTCAATTTACCTTTTATTGCTTCATTTGAGTATTTATAATACTAATATACCTTAACTGTAATGCGTTTTTTATTGGTGCAGTTATTAAGCTCTAGTTGCATTGTTTTTCTAGCTTCTAATGAAAGTTCAAAAGATAATGACAAGGAAGAGAGAAACAGTTTATATTTTTATTTTTGTTTACAATTTTGACTTGACAAATCTATTGACATGTCTCGGCGTTTCCCGTTTCAATCAGTGGTTTTCGATAAATCCATGGTGGGAAGCTTTTCAAGTGAACACCGTGTATATAAATTTCAAAATTAGTTAATATTTAAATCTTCTACCATAAGCCATAACCATGGGAATGATGATAATGATCTGTCATTTTGTTTTTGAGTACGTAAAGAATAATATATCATTTTGATATAACAAAATTGGAGCCATGATAAAATACTTCTTTAGTTCGTCAAATTGACAATCTCATGTATGTAGATGTACAACTGATTCACTAATTTTACTTAAGGCTTTCCTAAATTATTTGTCGTCATACAAGAGATACTAAGGTCACTTACTAGATCATAAAGAGACTGTCCAGCTTGAGAGAGCCACATTAGTGCTGCTGTGTAACCAGCAAGAAAAATTACAGCACCCAAAGGCTTGCTCTGTATACAGAAGAAAAATAAAATCCTTTTGTGTTAAGCATTAGGCCGCATACAAGGGCTTGGTTATTTATTCGTAGGAAAATTGAAAAACAGCGATTTGACCGAAAATTTGAAATAATATGAAAACTAAAGAGATTGATATTGAAGATCCTATATGATTAGAAATGTAATCAAATTTCACATTTGATACTATAAACAAAAGTACGCATTCCCATTCGAAAAAATCAAGTTACCTGTGTGTGAGGTTTACTTAATTAATCTAGTAATTTCTCAAAGTACAAAAAGAATTCAAATTTCACCGTCTGCCCTGAGCTGATGCATTTCATGCTTAGTTGCACCGCAAGGTCACGGCCTTTTAAGTTTTATAATCGCTGTGATACTCTTTTTTTTTCTGATACCTTCTTATATCAAAAATGGTGATTTGCGCCTAAACGGCTGGTTTAAAAATCCATATCTGATACATAAAGTCACACTAGAATTCACCAAGGAGTCCAAATATGCAATAATATATGGGGTTTATCTTGAAAAAATGTTAGTTTGATATGAGTCACCCTGTATAAACGTCAAAATTTAAGTGAAGGTATTTTAACGTTATAGCTCTTAAGGCTCCCTACCATAAGCAAGTAACAGATTTTTGAATACGTTTCAGGAACCCCACAATCTTGCGTCCACTCACTATTGGCCCACCCTATATTTCAGGGTATTATTTTACCCTTTTGACAATGAATTTGCACTCAGATGTATACCTTCTCCTTTTCTTAAGAAGGAAGAGGTTATGACGAAATAAAGGCTGCTTTATGCTTGCGAGCTCTACCTTTTCCTCGTACATTTACATTTAAAGGAAACACTTCATTTTTATAGATACGGTATCGGCGGAAGAACATTCCTATAGTATGGTTTCCTATCAGTAATCAATTTGTGAGAGCAAACATCTACGAAAAGTGAAGTCAAGTTGATTGACTCAATACTGCCCACATATTACGGTGACGCCAGTCAGAGGTACTTCTGACTTGAGTTTTGACAGAATTGCATACTTTTTTATATCATTAAATGCGAAATTTTATTATGAAAATAATAAACTGCTTACAACATTCTCTAGTAGTTTTTACTTTATTTCAAAATTTTTAATGGTTTTTGAAATTGCCAATCTCTAGTACACAGTAGCTAGTAGGCCGTGAAAAAATCCATTTCTGCCATACTCCAGCTTCTCTTTGACCAAAGATATGCTACCGCCGTTGTTTCTGGTTAGACTTTGTTTGTTGTGAGTAATTTTTATAATCTTGTCCCTTTAGCTAAGTTAGTTGTTTTCTTCTACCTGAACAGGTTTTTGTTTATATTTCATGACCTGCTACGTTGGTTATAGGTAGGCAAATTGAAAAACGCCAATTTGTGTGAAAATTTAATATTAAATGAAAACCACCAGAGATTGATATGCACAACCTTATATCACTAGAAAGGCTATCAAATTCCACTTTTAACCGTATAAAAAAAATTAGGCATTCCCATTTGAAACAATCAAGTTATCGCTGATCGAAGTTTCCTTAATTCATCGACCGATTTCTCCAAGCATAAACGTAATTTAAATTTCACAGTATCATCAAAGCTGACGCATTTTATGCTTAGTAATACGGTAAAGTGACAGCTTTCAAAATTTTATAATCTCTGCGATATTCAATTTTTTCCTGATATCTACTTATACCGAAAATGGCGATTTACACCTAAATGGTTCGCTTTAAGTCCCATGTATGATACATAAAGTCACAATAGAATTCATCAGGAAATCTGAATATGCAATAATATACGGGGTGTTCTATTTAAAAAAACATAACTTTGATACATTTCGTGCTTTTGGGACACCTTGTATAACATGAAAATATTTTCAAGATGTAGCCTTTATGGGTCTCTATCCATCCCAAATTATTATTTTCTTTTTTATCAAATACTTTAGCCATAATGCTCCGTGTCGAATAACGTGAATAACCCTGTATATAATCTGAGATCTCCCCAAAATTGTGTTATGCCGATAGGCCTTTCCTTCACATGTCAATGTAACATTAGGTATTTTTTAAATTAATCCAAAGTTATAGATCGTCTATGTTTTCTCCAATCGCTAGCATTTTTCAACTTATTGATATTCGCATGCAGCCAAATATTGTTTCAATAAATTAGTAAATTGTTTAGTCTAATAAGCTATGAATACTGCTACTTACATTGTATATCTGGTTTGCAATGGTCCCGAATACTATAGCCCATAGAAATGGCAAATGTCCGACAGAACTTCTCAGTAAAGGTACCAGTTGGTCTGCAATGCTGAATTACAAAGGCTCAGTTGAATTTTTCAGATCATACAAATATTTCAAACTGATAATAAAGGTATATAAAAGCTTTTATTAAAACAGCATAGGGTGGGTCAAGATCAACGCCTCGGACTCTTGTGACCAAACCATAACACTTTTTAGAAAATTAACTTTCTTTATGTTATTGGCTCTGATCTGAGATCAACTGGCCAGTACTATTTTGGATGGACATCTATTTCTTCTTAATAATATGAACATTGTTTTATATTAGTTACAGTTGAAAGTTACAGTGTTATTTTCAGTTTTTGTGTTCAAAAGTTATATAATAGTTTGTATGCAAGGTTGTTTTCACCTGCTAGTATAGAGATCATATTATAGCAGGTAACGGAATATAGTTTGACAACCTGTGATACAGGTCTGTTACCTTATTATTGATCAATTGGCATTCTAATATACAGTGTTGAGCAGTACCAAACTCTCCACATCTGCAGTGGGGGTCGTCGTCTAGCCCTATTCTGGTTTTGTGTTGAGGGCTTAAGCAATGACCAGACCTCAATCTGCAAAGTGTTCTCACAAGTGGTCTATTCGTTTCTCTCTTAAACCAGGGTTCTGTTCTTATGTTCTGTTGGATCTGTTTGTATATCGTTCCGAATGGATTTCTATGGTAGTGTTCACTCCACTTTTCTTTCAGGTTCTTGTTTAATTTACTGTAGGGAATTCGAAAATTACTCATCAATATTCCATCTGTAGTCGCCATCTTTGCTAGTATGTCGACGGTGTCGTTTTGAGGTATACTTGTATATCCTTCAATCCATACAATTTTTAATTTTTTATCCAAATTGTTGTGTCTGTAAATCAATTTCATTATGTTTGAGATGATGTGGTTGAAAGTCGATGAAATTCTTAAATGCTCTAATCTCATAGCTGCACTCTTGCTGTCGCTGAAGATTATAACATCTCTAAGCTCAGTATTACTGAGAGAATATTCTAGTGCTTTTTGAATGGCTGTACTCAGCGGTATATATTGAACAATCTGGAGGAAGTTTGTATAATTCTTGATATTTTTTATTTTCATGGTAGAAAGCGCAGCCAATACCGTTTGTCGTCTTTGAACCGTCTGTGCATATGTGTTCACATTGATCCCATTTTCAAAATTAACTTTCTGGCTAATATATGTAGGTCGAGTTGGACTATATTTTAAAAATAACGACTTTTTTCGCAGCGCGTCTAATAAAAGCGTGCCATATCAAAGTGTCCTAGTTTGTTGGAATTGTTTTATTGGCAGGAACGCAAAAAGTCACAAGTATACAAGATGTCACATTAAAAATTTTGAATCGGACGTCACGTGATCAAAAACAAATACCTCATTGGGTGACACAGTAATAAGAAAAGATACTATATTTGCTCTTATTTAAACTCCCAAAATTATAATTCGCTACTACTGTCCAGTTTCGATATATTGCTTGTCTTAATCGTCGTGGGACACCCTGTATATTTTAATTGAACATATTGCAGTACTTGTTATGAAAGTACGTGAATATTTTTATCATCGTTCAGTATCATTATAAGAAAACACTGAAAATAGCAGATCGTGATATTTCAACAGCCCTATTTTTTTCTGTGCATTCTTTTGCCTCGCATTCTATGCCTTGCCAATCAATACCAAAATAGAAACTCACCTTAAAATATAGGCATGGTAGTCAACACAAAACTTCAGCTTCTGTCGCCTGCTTGCCACATCGGTCTCCATGAAAACTTTGTCCAAATACATATCAAGGTGATCTATGCGAGTCAATAGTATCTCAACGAGTTCGTAGTAGATAAAGCAGTATATACTACCTGGTATTAATAACAAAATTACGAGTCCCAATTGACCCCAGAAAATTATTTGGGTATTGAGGTCAAATGGCATCCAAAAAGGCAAGTAAGTTCCACAAAAAGTATTCATTTCGATACTGGCTGATATAACCTTGCATTGCTTTGTATCTAAGTACGCAAAACCTGCATACAAGACAGCCCCAATCAACACATAGTATATGTACATTATTGACAACATGTTGCAATGCTTGATGACGCTATCCATCTTTGGAGGCTTACCAAACCTAAAACGAAAACTTACTTGAGAAACCCCACATATTCGTAAATTTGACATTTCGACTTTTTCATACAGGGTGAGTTTTTAGTACCAGCTCGATCGATAACTCCACTACTATAGAAGATAGCGAAAAAAGTTGTATATAAGAGTTGTAGCCACGGATATGCTCCTTGCTCAGAAAATATTTAGATTTATACAGGGTGATCCATAACTACGTGGAGATGCAAACATGCATTTTCTTAAATGAGACATCCTATATATTATTCCATATTCAAATTCTACTGATGATTTCCTTTCTTCCAATATAGGCCTTTGTTACATTATACAGGGTATTTCAAGTTATGACCATTTTTATATCCAAATCGCGGTCAAATATATGTCAAAAAGTAATAAATTAAAAATTATTTTTTTTACACGAAAAGATTAAAAATGTTGTCTAGTTTTAAAATCGGTTATAAAAAAAGCCCGTGACGCATATTCGTATACAGGGTGATGTAGAATGCAAAATCCAAATTTTCTCTTTTTCTTAAATATAACCCCAATATTTTATTATCTCAAAGAATTGCTTTTAATATGCTCTTTCATCTTTGTATAGCACTTGTTGTACCTAAGTCTATCAGTTTCCAAGATATTTCAATTTTTCGGTAAATTTAAAGTATAGCTTCTATTTGTACAGTAAAATTTATTTATTTTGACAAAGTACTATATAATTTGTTTTTTATTTAACGAACAACTAAATTATGAGGTCATGATACTATTTGATGAAGTCAAAACCTAAATGGTCGAGATAATAAAGTCAAGTATGCTGAGGAAACAATTTTGTAGGGGTCATGCACAATTATCCAGCAGATTTATCAGGTGTGCCTTGAAAAAATGACAGTTTTCATAACCTGCTCAATAATTCCGTACCATGTGAAAAACCAGCTTTGAAAATTAATTTTTCCTGGGTATTTAGGAGAATCTTTGAGAATTTGTCCACTTGCCTCTAGAATATATCAACTATGAACAGCAATATCCAGAACGGAGGCAGTCTAAAACTAATGCGTTTGAAAGATTGAAGAATCGTTTTATTTGTACTGTGTCGTTCGATATTTCATAGCCTACCTGATACATCTGCTTGATAATTATGCATGACGTCCATAAAATTGTTTCCTCAGCACACTTGACCTATATTATATCGTTAATTCAGTGTTTTGACTTGACTAAGTATTATTATGGCCTTATATTGTAGTTGTTTGTTAAGTAAAGACTAAATTTGATAGTATTTTCTAAAAATAAATAAATTTTAGTAAACAAATAGAAGGTATATTTAAAATTTGTAGAAAGATCGAAATATCTCAGAAACTAATGAATGCAGCCATAACAAGTGCTATACAAAGATGAAAGAGCATATTAAAAGCAATTCTTTGGTATAATATAATGGTAATTTGTATTCTACATCACCCTGTATACAAATATGCGTGACGGAGTTTTTAATAGCGGATTTTAAAACTAGAGGACACCTTTTATCTTCTCATGTAAAAAAAATTTTGATTCGTTACTTTTTGATATACAGTACGTTCATTTGACCGTGATTTGGATATAAAAATGGTCATAGCTTTTGAAATATCCTGTATAATGTAACAATACCCGATATTGAAATAACGGAAATCATTAGCGGAATTTGAATATGGGATAGTATATAGGGTGTCTCATTTAAAGAAATGCATGTTTGCATCACCACGTAGTTACCCTGTATACATCTAAATATTTTCTGAGCAAGTAGCATATCCGTGGCTACATCTTTCATATACAACTTTGTCCGCTATCTTCTACAGTAGTAGAGTTATCGACCGAGCCGGTACTAAAAACTCACCCTGTATATCCCTATAAATCGAGCTATAAATGTTAAAGGATATTACAGTGCAGTACATGTAGGGTTGCCAACTTTTGTTTATAAGAAAAAAGTGTAACACGTTTAAAGGAGGAAAAAAACAGTAGGTATTTTGGAGAAAAAAAAAACGTTATTCTACTTTTTTCATGTTTTAAACACATACCTTTTGGAGCTTTTCGCAAAGCTTATCAATAAACTGTCACTTCTGAAGGCCTCATCACATTTTAGGTCAACATTAAAATATACTTACTATGAATGCCGAAATGGCAGGAAGCAAGAAGCATTTACTAGCAAATAACTTCATTTTTAGCCAGTGGCCATATTGACAAAATATGTATGGCTGCGGATAAAGCTCCGGGATCAATGTTAATACTTTTTTTATGGTCAGCCTCCCACAAAGGCTGAAAGCCTATGGCACTGTAGGAGCGCTGCGAGGGGATAAGTGTCGGTTCACGTTAGATTTGAAAAGAAGGAATGCTGTAGGAGACTGGTTCAGGGAGTAAGGACCTCGACCTGGTAAGGATTAGCTCGCAGAGCTTCTCTAGTGTTCCTGGTTCAGACGGCCTTTGGTGTTATTATCTGAGAGAGCTCACTCGAACATCTTCAGTGATAGAATCTGTAAAACAAGGATAGGTCAGCCACCCTCCTTCGATGTTCCAGGCTTTGGAGGTCCTTTGTGAGGTTAGGCGTATCGATTAATCTAATTGCTCTTTTCTGGATAGTGACCAGAAGTTTTAGAGAGTGTTTCGGAGCGCATCCCCACACATTGGAGCAATACTCCAGCGATGGTCGGGTCTGTGCCTTGTAGAGCGGCAGCAGTTGCTTTGGTGTATACAACTTCCTACAGCGGAGCAAAACTTCAAGCTTCTGGGATGCCGTTTTAGCAATACCGACGACGTTGTCATGCCAGGACATGTTATTGTTGATGCTGATCCCCAAAAGTTTTACGGAAGGTAATTCGACTATGGGGTGGCCCTCCATTTCCACAGTTGGTAAGTCATCGTGAGACTTCTTTGTAAGTGTTGTTGCCTGAGTTTTTTGTACGTTGAACTGTACCTTATTTGCTAATCCCCACTCGACAATTGTTTTGATATCTGCGTTGATCTGTGAGGCATGGTGCTATCGCCGACATACCGTCTCCTGGGATGATAGTGGCTTGCCTGGTTCCATTCACGACACTAATGTACTGTCATCTGCGAAGCTGCAGACTGGATTGGATGTTATTTCCAGCAGCTCGTTCATGTACAGCAGAAACAGTGAAGGGGATAGGACAGATCCCTGAGGAACACCGGCGTTTATTGAAAATAGTCTGATGAACAGCCCTCGACTACAACAAACAGAGATCGGTGGTTCAAAAAGCTATTCAGCCACTGGCGCAGGCCTGGTGGTAGTCCATAAGCAACAAGCTTGACCAGAAGTCCCTCATGCCACACTCTGTTGAAAGCTTTCGATATGTCAAGTTCAACAACACGGGATTCGCCATGATTTTCTATTACTCTGTTCCACAAGTGAGTGACGGAGGAAAGGAGACCTGTGCTTACGGAAGCCATACTGGCGATCATTTATGATGTCATTGTTGTCCACGTATTTCAGGAGCTGTGTATTAATGCCAGTCTCCATAACCTTAGACATGATGCTGAGAAGAGCCACAGGTCTATAATTGGTGGGATCAGTTTTTTGCCTTTCTTAGGGATGGGTTGTACGCAGCCAATCTTCCACGAAGCGGGAAACACGCCTCGTTGATACGAAAGTTTGACGAGCTTGTAAAGAATATTTGCAAGCTCAGCGGCACAGCGTTTAAGGACAATGCCTGGAATTTGGTCAGGACCAGTAGCTCTATTCGTGTTCAGTTTTTTGATGATGTTTTTAACATCTCGATGTTGAAAGTACATACATTAGATACTTTTTTTAGGTTAAACAGTAATAAGTACCGTATAGCCAGATACTGTATGATACTGTTTTTAACAGTATGGTTGGCAACCCTAAGTACATGTGATCGTAACAGCTTTTGCGTTTTCTTGTACTCTTTTCGCGAAAAAACATAATAAAATGTTTGACATCGTTTTCATTGTAGGATATGTGGGTCAATAATAAAGATAAAAACGTGTGCTTGGATATAGGGTAATTATTATAAAACAGAAGCATGGTCAAATTCAGGAATATTTATTTATGTATCTAAAAAAATCGAAAATCTTTATTTGGCTTTCTATTGAGATGAAACCTCGCATTTCGGATAATTTCGAGGTCCTGACTACAAATCCCGTCGCAGTTTTGGTTTTCAGTCTCGTTTGACGAAAATAAAAAAATTCAGATCTCTCGGGCTGGCGGGTGTATCTAAAAAAATCGAAAATCTTTATTTGGCTTTCTATTGAGATGAAACCTCGCATTTCGGATAATTTCGAGGTGCTGATTACAAATCCCGTCGCAGTTTTGGGTCTCAGTCTCGTTTGACGAAAATCAAAAATTTCAGATCTCTCTGGCTGGCGGATGTATCTAAAAAAATCGAAAATCTTTATTTGGCTTTCTACTGAGATGAAACCTCGCACTTCGAATAATTTGGAGGTCCTGGTTACAAATCCCGTCGCAGTTTTGGGTCTCAGTCTCGTTTGACGAAAATAAAAAATTTCAGGTCTCTCTGGCTGGCGGGTGTACCTAAAAAAATCGAAAATCTTTATTTGGCTTTCTATTGAGATGAAACCTCGCATTTCGGATAGTTTCGAGGTCCTGACTACAAATTCCGTCATAGTTTTGGGTCTCAGTCTCGTTTGACGAAAATCAAAAATTTTAGGTCTCTCTGGCTGGCGGATGTATCTAAAAAAATCGAAAATCTTTATTTGGCTTTCTATTGAGATGAAACCTCGCATTTCGGATAATTTGGAGGTCCTGACTACGAACAGACAGAATTGGGAGGTTGCTGCAGAAGGAGAACATTAGGACGATATACAAACCAACTGGGAAAATACAACAGCATTTAAGATCGGCAAAGGAAAAAAGGCATCCGTGGACGGCATCAGGGATTTATCGGATACCATGTACTTGTGGAACTGTATACATCGGAACAACAAAGAGATCGGTAAAAACTAGAATTTCGGAACACAAATCAAATTGCCTATTAGGTCAGACGGCAAAATCTGCAGTAGCCAAGCAGGCACTCCAAGAAAGCGGTAACCACAAGATAAAATTTGACGAGACACAGGTTCTGGCCACGGCCTCTTCTTATTACGCCAAATTTATAAACATAAGAACAACTTCAACAGCCAAGAAGAAGCATATAAGCTCAACAGAATATGGATACCTGCCTTAAGAGACGCAAAGATTTTGGGACGCGCAGGTGTTCCACAGGGATCGGCGGTGCACAGCGCAGCCGCCCCCACTCCTAATGCGGGGAATGCAGGTGCCAGCCCCGTGACGCGGTCTCAGTCTATGGTCTCAGCAGCGTTGCCAGGTCTACTGTTTTTTCAGTAGATCTACTGCTTTTGGGTCTCTACTGAATACTGTTTTTACGGCGGAATCTACTGATTTTTTTTCGGTTTTCAAGAAATAATGAGTACTACTGTTTTTGTATTTCAAGAAAATATGTACAAGGTATAACAGGTTTGATTTCCAAAGCGATGTTATGAAAAATGTATCATTGGTTGAGCCCTCAGCAGATTTGGACAGTCAACGGTCAGTATCCTTCAGTGATGCCACTTGCCAAACATTTTCCACATTCAGTCAATCCTAATCAACTTCAATAGCTCGATAATGAGTGGCGACTTCTACGAAGTAGTGACCTCACGTGGAATCAAAGCGAAAATGTGACTGAGTTTTGGATAAAAGCAAAAAACACGTCACTTTGGAGATGATAGTGCCATGTTTTTTGTATTATCCGAATTTATGTTGAATACGCAAGTTTTGCCACATTCATCCGCAGACGTGAAAAGAATTTTCTCAGATGCTATTCTTCAAAAAACAAATGCATATACGCTATCGTCCATCCACGTCAAGTGTATGTGATGTGGCATTTTGCATACAAAATGAAAACGAGAAGCCAAAGTTGCTTTGAGGTGGATTTAAATAACTGTATTAAACTAGGTAACAATACAATATGTACATGTACCAAAGAAATGCAGACTTGTCAGATTCAGATCTAGATTAATGAAGGCGTGTATTGCTGTTTATTCTTTTTTAGTTTTATTAGGAAAGCCATATTAAGAGTTTCCGTGCTGTAAAAGGTTATCTTTTTTGTAGTTTTATTAGGATTGTTTTACGCGAGCAATTACTTTTTTTGTGGTTTTGTAAAAAAAAATGTGCAAAGTTTTTTTGTTTGTGGTTCGATATTACACTGTTTATTTAAAAACAAAAAAATCAACTGTTTTTTACAAAATTACTGCTTTTTCTATCTATAACCTACTGCTTTTTTATAATTCGACCTGGCAACGCTGGGTCTCAGTCTCTCGGAACACGCCGAACAGGTGACAGGATGCCGACCACTCGTGATGGCAAAACGTCAAGCAGCGAAGCACGCCGACGCCAAGGCGGCGGAACGTGTCGACGCCGGCCGAACAGCTCAAGAACCAACAGTTCATCGGGTCATGGCCGCGAAAGTCTTACACAATACATTAGATTACCATACTTATACAATAAATATTCTGTTATGATTACGGACATCATCCTTTCGTTGAACGAACGTTTTCAATGCAAACTAACCTTTTATAATCTGCCAGGTTATGTAGAAGCGGATGTAGTAACTTATACGACATCATTGAGCGTCTGAAGGTCAGAATCACACTTCCTCCACTCACGGTCACTGTTAAGTCTTCAGCTATACTAATCGCAGCCTTCTCTAAAATAATAACATTTAAAGGGCGAGAGTATTTTCTATTTTTTTTTTTTAGAAGCATCAAGTTTTTCTTCGATTGAGTAGAGCAGTTTAATAAGTAGCGTAAAGTATAATGGGGTATTTTCCAACTTGCTAATATTGCCTGTTTAATGGTTGAAATGGATTGCTTGTATCTAATTTGTAATGATGGCACTGTTCGCTCAATTTTTTCTGCTCACGTGGAGTAAAGATAGAGCTTGAAAAACATCCCTTTGAAAAGAGCTCATTTAAATCTCTTAAACCTCCCGCCTAAGAAATCAACCAATCAAAAGTCATTTTTATGCCGGATGTAGATAGGATGTGACTATATTAATTTGAATTATGCGTAGATTCAAGGTTGTCACGTTGTTAACATTTTGCCTAGTTTTTCTACATATATAGAATGTAAACTTAATTTTATGTATTATGTTTATTTAGTTTCCCTCTTTTTAATTGAATAAAAGTTCATGTTTGTAGACTATAAGTGTTATATTACACTGCAGTTCCATTTTTTGCGTTATTATGTAATTAGCAGTTTACTCTGAGAATGTTTCCTAGTTACTTTTCACAATTTTACTCGTCATTCTTTAACAGCCTGTCACTAGTGTCATGCCATACATAACCTCCCCTGGTCTCACGACTGTCACGGTAATTAACCATGATGAAATTATGTAAACAAACATCTATCAATGTCAATACGAAGCGGAGGTTATGTTTGTAGATGGAGAAAAGGAGGTCAGACGACAAAGTAGAGTCACATTCTAAGGATAGCACCACGAAGGACTTATTACGTCACGCTAAGATTTATTACGTCACAGCTTTGGCGCGAAATTTTATGTTTGAACTTTGGAGGGGATTTTAACCCACTTCGCGTCACAACAAAACGTAAAAATGTTCGTTACATGGTTTTTGGGGTCGTAACATCAATATTCCGTCATAAAATTTTGTTCGGAAACTACCCCATTATAGTGAAGACATCAGAATTGAATAGAGGATGTATTCAAGCTGTACCACGTCCATCACTGTAGTGCCACTACACTATTTCCGGCTGTAGTTTCTAAGGGATCCAATTACATTATTTTAAAGCGTCAATTATAAATCAAGTATAAAGAGTATAAATAGATGAAAAGGTAACTGTTTAAAAAAAACAGATATTCAGAAAAGTAAAATAATTCTCACTTTTGTTTCAACAGAATGATATCTAAACTAGAAAAACTTGCCCACAATCTCAGCTTCTTGAAAAGGTATAAATGTTGAATTAAAAACCTATATCCAGGAACATAGCCAAGATTCAAATTTGGGGGACTGCCACAGCTACATTTTATTGAGATAAGTTGATCAATCAAACTATTTGTAATTTCTAAGGCGCCAATTGTAGATTCGTACAATCCATTCTGAATTCTAACTCGTCAATTACTATTCGTCATTGTTAGTCAGAGCGGTCCGGAGGACTTTGCTCTTAGCTGCAGTCGTGTCCGTCGATTGGTCTGTCAGGTCTGGTTACCCAGGGACCAGACAAAGTCATGGCGAAGTAAGTGAAGAAAAAGAGAGGAAGGAAGGAGAAGAGCAAAGAGGAGGAAGTGTGTCGGTTGGAGGTGTAGCTTGGCAACCTTGGCATAGTCGATTTGAGTTCGGTAATTTTTGGGTTTAACCTCGGGTTTAACCAAAAGGGTTAATTCTGAGGTTCGGTATCTAAAAGCGACTCGTCAATTGTAGTTTGAAATAATCAAATAAATATTCCAAAGCATCACATAGATTTTTTGAACAGTGAAATTAAAGTTGTCATCAATAATTGTAGTTTCTAGAAATAAATACAGAATGGTAAAACGTATCAAAATTATTTTGCATTGCTATATTGATGTGCATGTCTACACACATGCATAATCTCAATGGCCCGTAAAGACAAGGGGAATCATTTGCCATCCCATTTATTCTGTACCAAATCCCGAATTGCTTCTATACATAGATGTCTCTTAGACATAAAGCTTTACGAAAATGAGACACACACAGTAATCTCAGTACTGCGCTATGATATCACCATAAAGTTCAAACAAAATGCGTTTTAAAGCAATTTTACTTCATAGTAAGTACCTATATTTGCAAATGCTTTATAGTTAGCAGTTATGTCCACGATTTACGCCATTTTTTTATTGCTACACAACCACAAATAGCATTACAAAAATGGAAATAAGTAGGTACGTATCATACCAATAATGTAAAATGGTTACATTCGCAACGCGACATAAAATGGCACCATGTACCTACAGGCTGAGTTTTTAGTACCGGCTCGGTCGATGACTCCACTACTATAGAAGATAGCGAAAAAACTTGTATACAAAAGTTGTAGCCACAGATATGCTCCTTGCTCAGAAAATATTTAGGTTTATACAGGGTGATCCATAACTACGTGGTGATGCAAACATGCATTTTTTTAAATGAGACACTCTATATATTATTCCATATTCAAATTCTACCAACAATTTTCGTTCTTCCCATATAGGATATTGTTACATTATACAGGGTATTTCAAAAGTTATGATCATTTTCATATACAAATCCCGGTCAAATGAACGCACTGTATATCAAAAAGTAATGGATCAAAAATTATTTCTTTTACATGAAAAGATTAAATATATCCTCTAGTTTTGAAATCTGCTTTAAAAGAAGCCCGCGACGCATATTCGTATACAGGGTGATGTAGAATGCAAAATCTAGATTTTCTCTCTTTTTTAAATGTAACCCTAATATTTTATTATGCCAAAGAATTGCTTTTAATTTGCTCTTTCATCTTTGTAAGCAGTTTTTATGGCTGCATTCATTAGTTTCTGAGACATTTCGATTTCTCTACAAATTTTAAATATACCTTCTATTTGTTTACTAAATTTTTCTTATTTGAGAAAATATATCAAATTTTATGTTTGCTTAAGAAACAACTAAAATATAAGGCCATAGTAGTACTTGATCGAGCCAAAACACTGAATTGACGAGATATTATAGATCAAGTGTGCTGAGGAAACAATTTTATAGGCGCCATGCATAGTTATCAAGCAAATCTATCAGGTAGGCTATGAAATATTAAACGACGCAGTCCAAATAAAACGAGTCTTCAATTTTTCGAACGCAATAGATCTAGAGTACCTCCGTTCTGGATATCGTTGTTGATAGTTTATAAATTATAGGGGCAAGTAGACATTTCCTCAAAGATTCTCCTAAATACCCTCAATGAAAAAATTAATTTTTAAAGCTGGTTTTTCACACAGTACGTAATTATTGAGCAGGTTATGATAACTGTCAATTTTACAAAGCCTACCTGATAAATCTGCTTGATAATTATGCATCAGGCCTACAGAATTGTTTCCTCAGCATACTGGACTCTACCACCTTGATGATTTAGGGTTTTGACTTCATTAAACAGTACCATGACCTTATAACTTAGTTGTTCGTTAATAAAAAACAAATTCGATGGTACTTTCTCAAAATAAATAAATTTCAGTACACAAATAGAAGCTATATTTTAAACTTACCGAAAAATTGAAATATCTCGGAAACTGATGGACACAGGTACAACAAGTGCTATACAAAAAAAAAGAGCATATTAAAACCAATTCTTTGAGATAATAAAATATTGGGGGTTACATTTAAAAAAAGAGAAAATCTTGATTTTGCATTCTATATCACCCTGTATACGAATATGCGTAACGGGCTTATTTTATAGCCGATTTTGAAACTAGAGGATATTTTTAATCTTACCATGTAAAAAAATAATTTTTGATTCATTACTTTTTGATATACAGTACGCGATTTGTATATAAAAATGGTCATAACTTTTGAAATGCCCTGTATAATGTAACAATACCCTATATTGCAAAAACTGAAATTGTTAGTAGAATTTGAATATGGAATAATATATAGGATGTCTCGTTTAAAAAAACGCATGTTTGCATCACCATGTAGTTATGTATCACCCTGTATAAATCTAAATATTTGCTGAGCAAGGAGCATATCCGTGGCTACAACTTTTATATACAACTTTTTTCGCTATCTTCTACAGTAGTGGAGTTATCGACCGAGCCGGGACTAAAAACTCACCCTATATATTAATATTACAATTTTAAGAAAATGAACGTAAAATACTCGTTGGTCCAGTGGGTTACGCAATGTCTTTCTAAACCATAAGTTCAGGGATCAGTTCCCAAGCTGGGCTGCCTTATTTTCCTTAACACGCTATATATTCACTGCCACTCATTCATTTACCCAAGTATGTTGTCTGGTTACCATGATAACTTTATATGCACTTTTTTGCAGTTCATACTGCAAAAAGTAAATAGCTTATTTATAAAAAGGCAGACATGCTGTTGCTCTTACAGCGTAGAGCGACTGATCATAGCTTTGCCATTCCGTAATTCATTTCCTACTTGAGTAATTCTGCTAACAAGCTCCTCGTCTGTATTTGGCATGTCGACATACATTTTCTGTTTCATTGTACCTACAAGAAAAAACCAAGTGGGGTCAAGTCCGGTGAACGTGGTGGCCAAGCGATTGTTCCACCGCGTCCAATCCACGGCGAATATCGTTCATTTAAATGGCTTCATACATTTGCAGCGAATTTTAGGTAAATGTGTGGGCTGAAATAATAATTGATGATATTTTGATTGACCCACTCATATTTCCAGCTACGATGGATGACCCTACATTCCTAGAGTTCTTGGAAACCGACATCCTGGACGCCGTTATGGAAATACCACTGGCCTATAGGACTGATGATCAGCCCAGACAGCACAATATATTCCTGGAATATTCTTATTTCATCCAAAATAGATTGAGAATATTCAGAACATTAACAAAATGTTCTATGGATGTTTTCACTGGTTTCATTCCCATGAGGATGTACGAGGAATATTACGCCATGATTATTCCATGAATGTGTCGATCAAAATATTCTGATAATATTCATAAATTAATATTACCTAAAGGATAATCTATGAATATGCCTTTTGGTATGATTCTTAATGCAGGCGTGGCCGCGTCGCCGCGTGGCACCGTTACAGGTTACAGGTTAGGTTAGACTTAGAGAACTTAGGTTAGCTTCATTCGTTACGGTGGCGGCGGTCGGTGGTGCCTGCTTGTGCTTGTGCATTTTGCTCCTGTGATAGTTGGATAGTTATCTGTGTTCTGGAACTTGATTTTCACTTGTAATTTAGTTTACAACTTCATCTAGGAGCAACTATGGTAAGTGTAACTATTTTGTCTCTGTAAATTATCGACTTTATGGCACCATGTGGTAGCAACTCTCTTGTTCAGAGTCTAATCTTTATGTTCTAGTCTTACTTGTCGTAGGTACCCTAATTAATAGATAATAACAACCACTAACAACACATTTGCTATATTTGTGACTATGAATTTCCAGTGTTCATTCTACTAAGATTTAATAAAATACAACGACAACATTTTGGTGAAAATCTAGCATTGTAGTTAGTGAAGTGTATTTGAATCTACATCGTATGCTTTAAAATAAAACGGTTTTTTTTATTTTGCAGGATAATACAGGAGGACGATTCCGTGCAAAGAAATGTATGTTTTTTAATGTTTACGTTAAACTTATATCAATTATAAATACAGGTTCCGTGTTCCGTTTTATATATATTTTTTTCATCGATCCCTATAATTATTGTGTGCCTAAATTAATGCTGCCCAAAACACTGTATGAAAGTTGGATACGAGGTTATATATGTATACCACTCGCCTTAAGTACTTAGGCAGACAACAAGACTTACAAATAAATGAAATGAAGTGATAAAAGGTATTAGTTTCTTTCAACATATATTCTTCAAAGATAAACCAGGAACCTTCCTACAATATTTGATAGATCTTAATAACAATCGTAGAATATTCTGAGGGAATAACCTATGTATGTTTCTTCAAAGATATACCAGGAATCTTCCTACAATATTCCATACATCTTAATAATAATCCTAGAATATTCTGAGGGATTAGCCTATGCACATTTTTTGGATTCCCATTTTCACATTCTTGGAATGTTCATCAGATAATCCATATATTCATGGACCTTTGATGGAATGATACAATGTTCCAAAATGGTGATTCTTAGAACGTTCCTAGAATACATTGTGCTGTCTGGGAGTGGGATCCAATTAAATGAACGATATTCGCCATGGAGCAATCGCTTGACCACCGCGTTCACCGGACTTGACTCACTTGATTATTTCTTGAGGATACAGTGAAACAGAAAGTTAATGTCGACGCGCCAAATACACGCGAGGAGCTTATTTGCAAAATTATTCAAGTCGGAGATGAATTACGGAATAACAAAGCGATGATCAGTCCCTCTACGCAACACGTGTCAGTAAGAGCAACAGCATTCTTTTCCAAAATAAATGTCGTGATTGCTAAGTATTTTGTTTTATTGCCCTCTCAATTGGCGGATCAGATAATAAAGGGTCATATTCAAACCATCACAGCTTCTAAACTACTTTACTTAGGGAGAAGATGTACAGCGATTTTTTAGGAAACATCACGTACTACACTTAGAGATAAAAAAATGTAACAGCTTAATTTTTTGACAAAAAAAAGATATTGTTAAAAAATCGCAAAAGAGGACATAATTATTTTCTTTTAACAATTTTTGCTTCCCACACCGGTACGTGAGGGGAGTATTGTGATCGCGAAAATTTTCGATTTTGAGATAATACGCTTTTTGGGCGTTTTATGATGTCTACATAACGAAAATCCATGTCACTCATTTCCGTCGGTCTGTCTGTCTGTCTGTATGTCTGTCTATCTGTCGCTTTCTTCTAGCCTCGTAATCTCAGCAACCGCTACATGGATTATGATGAAATTTGGGCAGCGATATGCTGTGGGGTCGTAGTAGGTAATGTTCCAATAATTTTGAAAATCAGTGCATGGGCGGCGGAGTAATTAGCAAAAAACAGAAAAATCTAAATATTGCTTCAACTTCGTTTTTAGGCGTTTTAGGGGTTCCTGATCATTTTTTCCTTTTTTTTGGGTGGAGGTGAAATTGGGGTGATTGGGGGGCGGGGGTTGTAAAATTGAAAAATTTGTTGCTTTCATAATAGACTGTCCACGTCCACTGACCCATGAAGGAAGATCTAGCAACCTAAATAACTTTTTTAGGTCCATCCGAACATTGCCTTGCCTATTGCAGAAACCAGAGGACTTAGAATTTTTTCTGGTGTAAACATACGAGAGTATTGCTTTAGATCCTTCTATATTGTGTTACAAGGAAACTGTTGAATTGATGTTAATGAAATTTTGACACAGTATTACTGCCGTGGCGAGGATGGAAAACGCGTATGGCTTTTATAAGTCGTGCCAGTGGCGGCGCAGAAATAATAAAAAAAGTAAAAATACAAAAACAGCTCAAACTTCGTTTATAAGCGTCTTAGAGATTCCTAATCATTTTTTGCGTTTCTTTTGGGTGGGGTGAAATTGGGGTGGCTAGGGGGTGGGGGGTTGAAAAACTGAAAAATTTCTTGTATTCATAATAGGCTGTCCACTAGCCTGTGAAGGAAGACCTAGCGACATAAATCAACTTTTTAGGTCCATCCCAACATTGTCTCAGCCTATTGCGGAAACTAAGGGACGTAAAATTTTCTGTATACATACGAGTATTTATTGCTTTAGATCGTTTTGTATTTTGTAACGTGGACACTATTTAATTGATTCTAATGAAATGTTGACACAGTATTACTGCCGCAGCGAGGATGGAAAACGCTTATGGTTTTTATAAATCGTGCCAGTAGCGGCGCAGAAATAATAAAAAAGCTAAAAAGATAAATACAGCTCAAACTTCGTTTTTAAGCGTTTTAGAGGTGCTTGATCATTTTCTGCGTTTTTTTGGGTGGGGGTGAAATTGGGGTGGTTGGGGGGTGGGGGGTTGAAAAACTGAGAAATTTCTTGTATTCATAATAGGCTGTCCACTAACCTGTGAAGGAAGACCTAGCGACATAAATCAACTTTTTAGGTCCATCCGAACATTGCCTAGCCTGTTACGGAAGCTAAGGGACTTAGAATTTTCTGTATGCATAAATTTATTGCTTTAGATCTTTTTGTATTTTGTAACGTGGACACTATTAAATTGATTCTAATTACATTTTGACACAGTATTAATACCGTGGTGAGTATGGAAAACGCATATGTTTGTTAAAAATCTTGTCAGTGGCAGCGTATATATAGCAATAATCAAAAAACTGAAAGTATGAAAACAACTCAAACTTCGTTTTTAGATGTTTTAGGTTATCCAGTGACCTCTGAAGAAAAGACCTAGCGGCATAAGACAATTTTAGGGGGGGGGGGGAGGCTGCCGATGATTTCGTTGCAAGGGGATCTCAGACTAAAGCTTCATGCTATGGGAAAATAATAAACTGATATCACAGTAATGTGTGGTAAGTACTGAGTCAATCAACTTGACTCCATTTTTTTACTCTGATACGAAATGAAATCTGGGAAATGTTTACCATCAGTTTACAGTCTACATGCTTCGCTATCGAATGAAACTTATTTCGTGATGGTAGAGCCTCTACATAGGTAGCAATGGCTAAATTAGAACAACACTCGTGCTTCAATTAAAAAAAACAAAATTTTATGAATGTTTTATGAATATTTGGTACAATATTGGTTTCACATTGATTACTGGTTAAACTTAAAGCTAACCAATTTTTGAATACATACATACATTTATTACTGAAGTGACCCATATTCTAGTAATACCATTGAAAAACTTAAGTGTTAAACCACCAGATTCTTAAAAATACCGTGGAAAGACAAACATATTGTCCTATAATTTATTATTTAATTGATGTATTGATTTATTACTGATGTT
Source organism: Callosobruchus maculatus (assembly GCA_951848785.1). Lineage (NCBI taxonomy): Eukaryota > Metazoa > Arthropoda > Insecta > Coleoptera > Chrysomelidae > Callosobruchus > Callosobruchus maculatus. The sequence goes on from CATOUR010000040.1 coordinate 8,788,742, forward strand.
AATCATACGCAGATACTCAGGTCAACTAATTTTAAAAAGTGTGACTTTATAATTTTGGACTGTTCCCGAAACTGTTTGGAAAAATTATAAAAATATTTAATATATGGAGTGAGAACAATTTGAGCAATAAAGTAGAATGTTCTTAAAACCATAATACATTTTTTTGTAAATATGCTTAATATAACTAATTAAATATAGTGGGGAAGACAAGGCTGGAGGCGGGTGCTGCTAAGACAATCTTTTAAGAACTAAACTTATCCTGATTCTCACTTATGAATTCCTTAACTTTGTATTTAAATTCCTTGAATTTATTTGCACGTTTTAGATCTGCTGGGAGTACGTTGAAGAACTTAGGTCCATGATAAAAAACAGTTTTTTGTATAAGTGTTTTTTTTTAAATATCTATACTCAGATTTAAATTAGCTGCTGCTCTAGATACTGTGCTTAATTTCTTGAAGCTTCTTTGCTTGAGGTAAACTTTTGTGAGACACTGATATACATAAATAAACTTTATACTGAAAAATTTAGTTTCTTTGTAAAGTAAATCTGTGGGAAATAGTTTGTGTTTATTAAAAATAATTTTTATTATAAAGTGTTTTGGGCTCTTTGTAGATTTTGCAATGTTGTTGTAAAAGCTCCTCCCCAGATCGTAATGCAGTATTTTAAAACGGAAACTGCAAGTGCATTATACATCATGATTAAAACTTTTCTTGAACATATATCTCTAAGACTGTAAAATTTACTTATTAGAACCCTCACACGCTTATTGACATAATTGATATGATCTATCCACCTAATGCGTTGATCAATATTGATACCCAAATATTTAATGGTAGCCTCTTTTTGCAATATTTCGCAGTTACAATAATTTCGGTTACAAGAACTAGTATGTAGTCTAATGCCCATATTAGGTTGGTTCGCTACAGTTGGTGAAGAAAGAATGTATTTGATCTTGCTTACGTTTAGCTTGAGTAAATTTGCATCCAACCATTGTTTAAGTTTTACTAGACATGCTTCTAAGCCCTTGCTGCCATTTTATTATGGTGGGAGAAAAACTACTTTTGAGGGGTGATCTGTCAATAAAAATTATTGTATTTTATCCCCTTAAAGGCTCCGACACCGATGACCGGACGCAAAATAGACAAAACATTTGTTAGTGTGCATGTAGATTCAGAGAATTCTGAACTTTGAGAAAAAAACATCTCCCAGTGCAAATCTTGGAATCACTTACCTCTAAGAACAACCGCCATATGCAAGGCGGTCGGTACCACCAAGGTCACAATAAAAAGTAAGGGCAATGCTATACCAAGCAGCTCATACCTTCTGATAGACCTTTTATCTGCTTTATTTATGTGCAATCCAAATATGGCCAAGGAACGTAAGGTACGATAGAGAGGATATCCTTCTCTTACGGAATACATGTTGTCACCAGGGCTCGCTTGGAGCCATTGTGATAATCCGTTAAAGCATTTATATGGTACGCAAAAAAGTTTCTTTGATCTACAGACCTATCAATCATCAGAAAGTCACGGATCTTTTAATATTTGCAGGCCGTATAATTTAGAGCTGACAATAACAAATCTTGTTTGAGGTGATTGGAGGATATCTTGTTTTGCATGTAGATAGATTCCTGTCAATTAATAATTCATTGTTTTTTTAATGCCTTGACTATCATTACAATCTCTGATACCGGAGCAGTAATGTTTATACTCATAGATTGTATTGCGCTGTATTAGGTATGTGACGTATGTTGCTTAAAAAAGTTTGGAATATTCATCAAAATTCATCATTATCTTCGAGGTCACATCTCAAGTTCAGGTTATGAATAATAAGGGGATGAGACCAAACATAGAATAAATAACACCAACAAGGACAATGTGTTACAAGTTAATAATAAATCCTGTTTTGATTACCCAAATCAGTACAATAAAACAATGAGATGTTGGCAAAGTCTAGCAATTTGCTATTAAACTCGACCATCTAGGTTATTTATCACCTGTACATATACAGGGTGTTTACGATCTTAATGCCGTTATGTAAAGTACGAATATTACACATCATTGTAATGCTTGTACCACAGAACTTAGTACGAATATCCTAAATTTGAAGTTTCAAAAAAAAATCGCAACATTTTCTGATAACACAGAATATGCGGCAACAAGTCTAGACATAATAGCATTTGTTTACGTGAATATCTCCAAGAACACCTGACAGAAATTATGGCGAATACTGGGCAACGTTGTCGGATTGTGATTTTGCAGTCATACTTTTTTAATTTTTTTCTGTTTAACTATGCGTTAACTAGTGAAACGGTACTGGGGTTTCAGGTTCCAAATATCATGATCTATCGTTCCTCCAAATTAATGCACTAAGATCGCAAACACCCTGTATACTACTCGCAAGTGAAATCCGAACACTGAGAAAAAAAAGGTCGCAGTTGATGAAATGCGGTAATTAGTTTTAAAAAATAGAAAAGATCAATAATGGGTGGGCCCTCCATGTTGACGAATGCACTCCTTCAGTCTACGCGGGATGATCGTAATCTGATTGTTGATAAACTGGAGACGTACAGCCTCCCAAGCTGCCCCCGCAGTATGTTCCAGTTTGTCCAATGTGGCCGGAGGATTGGGTAAATCACCTATTCCTCAACCCATCCTATCACATAGTTTTTCAATTGGAGATAAATCGGGTGATCGTGGAGGCCAGGGGGTACCCTGACCTCAGTTTCCTCTAGGAACCTCATCGGTACCCTTGCAGTATTGGGACATGCATTGTCTTGCTGGAAGAATCCCTCTTTGAGGCCTCGTACATATATGAAACGGCTATCGGTTCTAAAGTTGGTGACACACGTACGAACTTTAAGTACGCGGTTTTTAAGTTTGCGAGCTTCCTCGGCTCGGCGACGTGAAGCTGAAATCACTCATTTTGATAATGTTCCTAAATAAACAAAACTTTTAACAAACGCCAAACACAACAAGCGTTGCGCATCGATGGCCTGCCGAAACAAAGTGGAGGCTTGCGGCTCGCAGTACGAGCCGAGACAAGCTACTAGCAAGATTTTAAACCAGTTGGATCGCCGGCGGTTTGCGCGACGGATTTAAAGTACGCGTACTTACGGTGACACACAGGCGAAAAAGGTCATCGAGTCATAAGTACGCGTACTTGCTCGTACATGTATCACACCTTTAACGCTTCATTCACATAACGCTGCACAGTCATTGTGTCACGAATCCCAATAAAACGTGAATTGTTGTTGAATTCAATGGCACCCCAGACCATCAAACCAATAGGACGGTGTACATGGCGCTCAACAGCAAACTGGAGATCATGTCGTCATGTGCCCCCAGACAAAACCTGGACTTATCGAAGAAGGCATCAGAGAAGGCAGTCTGCCACTCAGCATGCCATTGTCGGTATTTTTGGCACCAGTCTAACCGTTGGCGACGATGACTTGCATTGAGTGGAACCACTAGATGCGGACAATATGATCCTAAGCCCATTCTACTCAATCTGTGATACACCATACGGATTCGAATGGGCTTCCTTATAGCATACCTAGTGCCAGCAACAGCTCGAGTGGATCGCATTCTGTGTCGAAGGGCCAGTAGTCGTAGATGACGATTTTGCCGGTTGCAACACTACAAATCCTATTTTTGTCCATTTTTCATACAAAAGTCGTCAAAACACTCCAAAGCATAAGATTGACAACACGCAATTCGCAAATGATACGAAAAATGACACTTTTTACCCACACATATACTCTTTTTTCCTTGAAAGGAAAGTCTCACACAAAATCACTTGGCAAATCATTTGGATAATTACGACGCGCGTCGACGTGGCGCTCGTTTTGAAAATACACATAATTATAATGCAAGATGTTCACATGAACGCGCGCACGACACATTGTACGCGCGTACGACGCCACTAGACGCAGAGAATCTCAATACGCGCGTCGGTCAGCGGCGACGCGCGTATTGAAACACCTCGTGAAACACTAGACGTTCCCATTGCCTGTTCAATTGGCATGCGTCTTTTCTAGCGTTCAGTCGACATACCTGGTGTATCTCTGCAAAAGTTTATTTCTCACGTATGCTATTGAAATGGAAACAGAAGAATTCAACACAGATATTTTCATTGATGAAATTGAGAAGAGGCCTACGCTTTGGGACAAAATTATATTCAAATAACACGGCGAAAAAAAGCGCCTGGAAGGAACTGGCCCTAATGTTTTGCGAATCCGATGATACCGAAGAAAATATTAAGTGGGTTTTTGGCACTGCTTTATTTATAATAGGTGTTTACAGTTAATACAGCAACTCAGATCATTCTATCCTGCCATTCTAGTTTTCCTTCATTCACAAAGTACTTTGTCAACTCCTGAAGTAGTTTTTTTCCTCTGGAAGCCGTCAGTGCTTAAGCTATTTAAGGCCTCCCAGAGGGGGGACGGCGCACGGCCAGCGCCATTGGAATGATTACACCGTTATCCCGGACGGTGCGACGGGGGTCCCCCGTGTGCCCTGTGTATATATTCAGTCACCCACCCAAGCGCTAACCGCGCACAAGGCTGCTGCTGCTGCTCCACTATCTAACTATGAAGTAGATAAAGAATTTATGTTCGTCATTTCGCAGGCTGAGATGCAGTGTAACGTATAAACTTGTAGAAAGTGTATTCCTTAAAACTGGGTGAACCCAGTGTGTCGTTTCCCACCTACGTCGTTTTCTTCTTCTACATGCTAACCAAACACAAACAGCTTCTTCTACATCCATTCTCGTTAATAACAACAAATACACTGACACTCCATTGCCTAGTTTCACTCTATATAAAAGTTGTGTGGAGTCCTACGCGCGTCATCTGAACGCAGACGCAACAAACGTGCACCACGACGACGCGCGTCGCACGCGCGTCATCTGAACTAAGCCTAACTCAGTGCATGGTGCATGACGCTTTTTTGCCGCGCCGTCCTTTCGTCCGCCCTAATCGCCACGTTTCAGTGCTAGACGATTTTTGAAATGAAAGAACCTGTGTGTATGGCCAATATACAGGGTGAGTTTTTAGTACCAGATCGGTCGATAACTCCAATACTGCAGGAGTTAGCAAAAAAATTATATATAAAAGCCATAGCTAAGGATATGCTCCTTGATCAGAACATATTTTGATTTATATTATACCATTTTATGGTCCTTTTCGGCCTATCTACTGATTTGCATATGTGTCAGTTAAGTGCTGACGTGCTACTTGATTGAAATGGACGGGAGTCTCATCATTCATAAAAAACCATCCCTTCTGATGCCCAAAGGAACTTCCTCCAGCAGTACGAAATTATTGAGCAGGTTATGAAAACTGCAAATATTTCAAAGCCTACCTGATAAACCTGCTAGATAATTATACATCATGTCTATAAAATTGTTTCCTTAGCATACTTGACTTATATTATTTTGATAATAATTCAGGGTTTTGACTTCAACAAATACTATGATGACCACACATTTTGGTTGTTCGTTAACCAAAAATAATACTGGATAGTACTTTCTCAAAATAAATAAACCTCAGTACACAAATGGAAAGTGTATTTAAAATTTGCAGAAAAATGGAAGTATCTCGGAAACTAATGAATTTATGAAATTCCATACAAATATGAAGATATTGAAAATAATTTTTTGGTATAATAAAATATGGGGTGTTAAATTTCAAAAGAAAGGAGAAAACCTACTTTCTGCATTCTGCCTCACCCTGTATACAAATATGCGACATTGACTTTTTTTACAGCCTGTGTTAAAATTAGAGGATATTTTTTTATCTTGTCAAGTAGAGAAACTGATTTATAATTAATTAGTTTTCAAAACACAGTTCGTTCACTTGACAGTGATTTGAGTATAAAAATGTTTATAACTTGTACCCTGTGTAATGTTACACTACCTATATTTTAAGAACATTAGTAGAACCTAAATATGACATAATATATAGTGTCTCATTCAAAAAAAAATGTATGTTTGCATCACCACGTAGTTATGGATGACTCTGTAGAAATCAAAATATTTTTCGACCAAGGAGCATATCCTTGACTACATATGAAACTTTTCACTATCGTCTGAAGTGGTGCAGTTATCGACTGATTCGTTACTAAGAACTCACCCTGTATGCGAATAGAACACATCTTCCATTGCATTGAAATACTTTACTCTTTGATATCTAGGCAAGCTTAATAACTTCTTCTTGCTATACTTAGGCCCGATTTTATCAACACGCATATTTAACAAGGACTTCGACAAAGCTTTTCTATTGGACGTTCTTTAGCAAACGCTCTCAAATAATAGCAGAATATCAGAACAAAGCGATTGATTTGCAAATAATTGCAAACTGTGATAATTTGTGATAAGAATGGTAGGTACCTATATCAATCACAGCAACTACCTACCTTATTTAATAATTACAAATCCCACGTCCGTCAGTCAGATGGATTATATGAAAATAAATACTTGTATGAAGAGTCAGTCTTTCATTTACTGGATGCATATTTGTTATAGACCTCGTTATAGGCATTCTTACAGAAATATTCACAGGTGCAGCGTACACACTGTACAAAAAATAGGGTTATACTTAGGCATAAAATGGCAAGCTTTGCCGTTCTGGGGTTCTGGAGAGGCAACCAGTAATGCACATACACGTTTGGGAAATAGCTGTACTCTGTACTTTTGAAATGTAACAAAATGCTATTTTTACCTCTTTTTACTATAAAACAAAGATATATTGCATGTATTCATAATTATTATCGATAGTAAATTATTGTTTTATCCAAATAATGCAGTGAGTGAATTTCTTGTCATCATATCATCTGATACACCAAGAAACTAGTGATCAAATGTACGGCTTTTCTAGAATCTGATTGGTTGAGATTAACAATTGTTAAACTTTTTGTTAAACAAGAAAATGCAATTTTTCACCCATTTAGGATGGAAAATCAGACTTGAAAAGATACTAGACGGTTCACGATGGTCGATTGTATATAAATTATATCATTTTGACCTTTTTTGAGGTAAACTTCAAGAAAAATCGATTATTTTCAGAGTACTTTGACAGATGCATGTTCTTGAAAGGGCTGCTCTGATTGGTCTTTGTTAAAATGTGCATGTTGATAAAATCGGGTCTTAGTATTACAAAATGTGGTATTTCGAATAGAAAAGAAAATACTAGTCATTCAGCAGATTAGCTGTTTATTAGTATCTTTATACATGTAGAATGTGCGAATATGACATATGGAACTCCTAATGTGCACTCATAGTACGGTATATCTGGAGTTTAAATATTATGTTCTCACAGATGTAGGACCTTCCATATATTATGATTATACAAATAGCTCCAAGTCCCTTCACGTTATTCAAACTCTCCTAACTCAGTGGCCTGCATTTAGGTTAATTTAACGGCACCCTTAAGTCGTGCCTTGCAGTACCGTCAGGTAGGAGTACGCAGTCTTCGCGATCTAAAAAGCGAAAAATATGTTAATTACACGAATTATTATCACTGCCACCAATTCAGAGAAGTTTCTATTTTATCATGAGTAAAATGCAGGAATTCTTTGTAGCTGAGATTCTTTTAATTAAGAACATATATTTATTTCTAATAATCTAATTCCTAAACACATGTCAAAGGCCTATCGCTCCAAGTCTGAACTGGGGGCAGGAGCGGGAGTAGTGGGTACCAATGCAAGAGTTGAAATTTCAGTCAACGTTGGGAGGTATACCACAGTCTTCCGAGCAGAAATGATTGCCATAGAGCTGGGAGTCAGGGGACTAATCAAAAGGCTCCTGACTAACAGATCTATAAAATCTTTTCAGACAGCCAGGCGGCATTGAAAGCACTGTGCTCCATTCGGGTTGATTCAAGCCTGGTATGGAACTGCATGCACCTCCTCAACAGACTCGGAACGGGAAACAGGGTAACCTTGATTTGGGTTCCGGGTCACAGCGGAGTGGAAGGCAATGTATTGGCCTACGCGCTAGCAAAAGGAGGAACTGAATCTGTGTTCATAGAACCAGAACTATTCGCGGGCATTGCAAAAAGCACCGCTAAAAAGACCATCTCAGACTGGCCAGTGAAGAAAGCACTCCTGAACTGGCTAGATACACCAGGGCTACTGCACTCGAAGGCGTTTATAAGATACCCCTCGAGTCAGGCCCCCCAAGGATCATGGAATATAATAGGTACGACTTCCGCATTCTGGTCGATCTGCTGACGGGACATGGCCGTCCAAGGTACCATATGCGGAAGTTGGGTCTTGAACAAACTTCAGACTGTCGCTTCTGCTACGTGGAGGACGAAACAGCGGAGCATATCCTTTGCTCCTGTCCAGTACTGGATAATGCTAGGTTCCAGATATTCGGATTTGCCCAACTGGAACCTCATGACTTCAAGGAAGTTTCAGCCTTCACGTTGATCCCCTTCGTAAAGAGGTGCGGACTGTACGGTGAACTCTAAAAAGGTGTGAGCCACAATAGACACAATTGAGTCGCAGTGGAAGGAGGCAGCTATGCCCCACTCACTTTCAACCTAACCTAACCTAACCTAACCTAACCATGTCAAAGGCTTGGAATGGACAGGCAGTGGATGTACTTAGTCTTCCCCTAACATAATCTTTTTACAGCACCGCGGTACTCTGATATTAGGCTCTGCACACGAGGTCTGCACAGTTATTAAAAAATATGTATTTTCAACTTACAGTGATTGCTAAAGGGTACTCGTAATTCCCAAATGGCTTTGCAGAGAGTGTTAGTGGTATCTGAGCCCTCATGATCATGAACATGATAATTTTCTGCTCCTCGATGGTCCCTAGATACCAAGGGGTGCAGTACAGCTTCTCTGCCATGGCTGTGCTCTATATAAATAATGGAAATTATTTATTTAGCTTTGTCATTTTTGAGGTGATTAAATAAATTCTGATAAGAAACTAAATCGGAGGTGGAAGCATTCTAGTGCCTCAAAACTGAGAACAACCTGCAAAATATTTCTACTGCGTTCTTCTCGATCAGAGAACCATACACAAAGATTCATCGCGAGAGAGGTATTTTTGGACACTCGCCAGGCACTATTCTGCATAGCCTAGAAAGTGTTTTGCTAGACTGACTTTGAAGCGCTATTTGAAGGTACTCATTGGCGATATAATGAACTACATAGTAGTATATACTTTTGAACATGCAAATGCATATATAAAGTATAGCACCATTTTATTACTTTCCCAATGCATGAAGCTATTTTGAGATCCCCTTGCAACCAAATCATCGCCCACCCATCGCAACAACAATACATCCAACGCAGAAAATCTCGTAAAAACTTTCTTGCGTTCCCCTCCATAGGAACTAAGACGCCACAGTTTTTATTCTGCAGGCTTCAACTGGACGATACGAAACTATCTGGAGCCCCCAAACCGTCTAAATACGAAGATTGAGCTGCTTTTATAATTTTTTTTTGTTATTGCTGCGCCGCACAGACACGATTTTTCAAAGCGCGTTTCCCTCTCTCGCCGCGGTACCAAATCCATTCAATAATTATCGCTTTAGGCAAATTCAGAAAACGATCTGAATTCCTATTATATACATCACAAAATTCCCTGGGTTTGTGTAATAGGCAAGGAAATGTTCGTGGACCTAAATAAGTGTATTATGCCGCTAGGTCTTTCCTTCACAGGTCAATGAACAACAAATTTTTCGATTTTGCAACTCCATACCCCCAACCACTCCAAAAAAGTAAAAAATGATTAGGAGCCCCTAAAACGCCAAAAAACAAAGTATGAGCTGTTTTTATATATTCAGTTTTTTGATTATTGCTGTTCTACCACCAATAAAAACGGACGCGTCTTCCATTCTCGCCGCGGTCGCACTACTGCGTCAAAATTTGATTAAAATCAATTTATAATTTTCGCGTTACGCAATATAGAACGACCTAAAACAATACTCGTACATACACATCACAAAATTCTAAGTCCTTTGGTTTCTGTAATAGGTAAGGCAATGTTCGGATGGACCTAAAAAAGTGTATTATGTCGCTAGGTCTTTCGTTCACAGGTCAATGGACAACCCATTATGAATACAACAAATTTTCCAGTTTTACAACCACCCACCCCCCACCATCTCAAATTCATCCCTACCCAAATATTTGAATAATTTCGTTTTTTGCTAATTACTCCGCTGCTCGAGCGATGATTTCCAAAATTATAAGAGCATCTACATAATCCATGCAGCGGTTACTGAGATTACGAAGTCAGAAAAATGCCGACAGACAGACAGACCGACAGACCGACAGACCGACAGACCGACAGACCGACAGACCGACAGACCGACAGACCGACAGACCGACAGACCGACAGACCGACAGACCGACAGACCGACAGACCGACAGACCGACAGACCGACAGACCGACAGACCGATAGACCGACAGACCGACAGACCGACAGACCGACAGACCGACAGACCGACAGACCGACAGACCGACAGACCGACAGACCGACAGACCGACAGACCGACAGACCGACAGACCGACAGACCGACAGACCGACAGACCGACAGACCGACAGACCGACAGACCGACAGACCGACAGACCGACAGACCGACAGACCGACAGACCGACAGACCGACAGACCGACAGACCGACAGACCGACAGACCGACAGACCGACAGACCGACAGACCGACAGACCGACAGACCGACAGACCGACAGACCGACAGACCGACAGACCGACAGACCGACAGACCGACAGACCGACAGACCGACAGACCGACAGACCGACAGACCGACAGACCGACAGACCGACAGACCGACAGACCGACAGACCGACAGACCGACAGACCGACAGACCGACAGACCGACAGACCGACAGACCGACAGACCGACAGACCGACAGACCGACAGACCGACAGACCGACAGACCGACAGACCGACAGACCGACAGACCGACAGACCGACAGACCGACAGACCGACAGACCGACAGACCGACAGACCGACAGACCGACAGACCGACAGACCGACAGACCGACAGACCGACAGACCGACAGACCGACAGACCGACAGACCGACAGACCGACAGACCGACAGACTGACAGACCGACAGACCGACAGACCGACAGACCGACAGACCGACAGACCGACAGACCGACAGACCGACAGACCGACAGACCGACAGACCGACAGACCGACAGACCGACAGACCGACAGACCGACAGACCGACAGACCGACAGACCGACAGACCGACAGACTGACAGACAGAAAAACCGACGGAAATGTGTGACGTGTATTTTTGTTATGTAGACATCATAAAACGCCCAAAAAGCGTATTATCACAAAATCAAAATTTTTGCGATCACAATTCACACTACTCGTGTGGGCAGTATTTAGGACACCCTAAAAATAAATATCACACATTACAAAAGGACACCACTGTACGCTGGCTGTCACCATTTTAATTTATTACCGACAACTTTGAGGAATGCCTTGTCTCTTAATGTTTTAAAAGAAATTTGAAACAAGTACTATTTGATAACGCTTATAGTGCTCAAGAAGTTGAAATGTAGTGCAAATCAAAATAACCTAAAACGGCTATCTGTGATAATCTGTAATTAATTAAATATTTATTATATTATATAAGTATAATGCATTTGTTGTAAACAGTTTGGTCGACATATGTTTTCTTTTTTTTAATATGTTTCAGTAACTATTTTTTCAATGTCATTCTATGAGCTCAGGATAATTTATCTATTTATATTCATACAAATATGACATATCCAATCCATTGTGTAAAATGGCAAACGGAGGAAAATAAATGTTTATATTTACGTTTAACATGCATCTAATTTTAGGAATAGAAAGTCCAATGTAAAGACGATGGAAATTGGTAAATAATAATCAGATCCGGACGTCGAGGCGGCTCGAACCTGGGCATGTATTCTCAAATCATGGGATTCTTATTTCGAATGCGAAATCACAACATTTTCGATCAACATCAATGAAACTGTATTTTCAAATCCCACTTACGAACGCTATTAAATCCGTGTACGAATTTTTTCGGGCGAGTGACATCGATTGGTCTTCACCAACCGAAAATGGAATTCGTATGCGAAAACAATGATTTTGACAGATGGAGCTGTGGATTCTAGGTTATTTATGTTGAAGTTGTAGTAGTTGTTCCCATTTGAATTTTAAACGATTTGTTGGTTTGGTATATTATTGTTATTATTAGTATGGCTGTTAATGATCTAATCAATTTAGGTGCGATAGAGGCTCTTGAACAGGCCAAGCGTCTAGCTAGTAGGCCTGTAAGGCAAATACCTTCTTGGAGCGATCCGTATGAATTGAGCGATAACGCATTTGATAAGATATACCGGCTAACCAAGCCTATGACGGAAAATCTAATGGACACTTTAACACCTCATATTCCAGCATCTACAACTATATCGGGCTTGAGTGTTGCACGAAAGGTATTTTTTATGTGTATTACGTTATAGTGCCTACCTAAGTGCAGTGAGTCCCTTTTGTATCAGCAAATAGTATACAAAGTTGGATGCCAGATAAGTTTTCCAGATGTCACATGATTACTATGCTACAGTTCGATGATGAGAAAATTGTTAATTTATTAGGTATTTTTGGTGCTGGACTGACAGTTCTAGTAATTTTCATTTTACATTAAAGCACCCATGCGATACGTGCGACGTTGTCACATCTACTCATTCGAAAATCAACTCGCATGAATCGGTCATTTCGTATGACGTTTGAAAATACCGATTTCATGAATTACCCGACTATAATTCGTATGCGATTTGCGTATTCGAAATGAAATCGATTGATTTGAAAATAGCCCTGTATGCCTCATTTAGGTGAAATTAGTATTTGAAGCGTTGATTGACTATTTTCTTCAATCAACGATTTGAAGTGACGTATGCGCAACGCTAAGATGACTTTATGCGACTTGGAGCGTCAATATAGCACAATATAGCTACCTCCATCTGTAATGTTTGACCGGAAAGCACGAAGCACGACAAACCCATCGAGTATCCAAGAAGATATAGGATGGCTCCAAGAGGTTTGTACTGAAAAACAAATGAAACGGGTTACATCAACGTTTATTCAAATCACAATATGTAAGGTAATAATTATATGTGTCTCTAAGGAAAAACCTCTTAAATAGAGATAGCTAGAAAACATTATTTAAAAGTAGGATTACATTCGTAGCACGCTTAGGCGTCGGCGAGCTTCGCTGCTTGACGTTTCGCCACCACGAGTGATTGGCATCCTTAGAAGCTGTTACCTGTACGGCGTCTTCCGATAAACTGAGACCGCGTCACCGGGCTGACCACTTATACAGGGTGTTAATTAAGTATGTTAACAAACTTTAACCACGAATAGTACCCCGAAAACTAGAAAGAAAATGTCATATGAACATGGGTCCGGAAATGCTTCCTAAGGGAGCTGCGCTCCTTTGCATGGGACACCCTGAAGACGGTTTTCTCTCGATATTCTCGAAACCATTCATAACAAAATTACGAAATTAGGTACGATGGGTAAACTTTTGATACTGAATCTGATTCTGAATTCAGAATTTCATAATTTTAATCAGAGGCGTATCATACGGGAGGAGTTAAGGGTAAAAATAACCCCATTCTTGGATGTTTTACTAGTTTCATTCCCATGAAGATGTACGAGGAATATTAAGCCATGATTATTCCATGAACGTGTCGAGCAAAATATTCTGATAATATTCATAAATTAATATTATCAAAAGAATAATCTATGAACATGCCTTTTGGTTATTTTGGTATGATTCTTAATGTAGGCGTGGCCGCGTCGCCGCGTGGCACCGTTACAGATTAGGTTATGCTTGAGAATTTTGAGGTTAGCTTCATTCGTCATGGTGGCGGTGGTCGGTGGTGACTGCTTGATGTGTTTGCGCATTTTTCTCCTGAGGTAATTGGATAGTTATCTGTGTTCTGAAACGTGATTTTCACTTGTTATTTAGTTTACAACTTCATCCAGGAGCGACTAGGCTGAGTGTAACTATTTTGTGTCTGTAAATTATCGACTTTGTAGCACCATGTGGTAGCAGCTCTCTTGTTCAGAGTCTAATCTCTATGTTCTAGTCTTACCTGTCGTTGGTACCCTAACTAGTATATAATAACAACCACTAACAACATGTTTGCTATATTTATGACTATGAATTTCCAGTGTTTATTCTACTAAAATTGATTAAAGTACAACGACATTTTGGTGAAAATCTGGCGTTGTAGTTAATGAAGTGTATTTGAATGTACAGCGTACGCTTTAAAATAAAACGGTTTTTTTTTTATTTTGCAGGATAATACAGGAGGACGATTCCGTGCAATGAATTGTTTTTTAATTTGTGAATTAAACTTATGCAATTATAAATACAGGTTCCGTGTTCCGTTATATATATTTTTTTCATCAATCCCTATAATTAGTGTGTGCCTAAATCAATGCTACCCAAAACACTGTATGAAAGTTGGATACTAGGTTATATATGTATTCTACTCGCGTTAAGTACCTAGGCAGACAACAAGACTTACAAATAAATGAAATGAAGTGATAAAATGTATTAGTTTCTTTCAACATATATTCTTCAAAGGTATACCAGGAATCTTCCTACAATATTTGATACATCTTAATAACAATCGTAGAATATTCTGAGGGAATAACCTATGTATGTTTCTTCAAAGATATATCAGGAATAACCTATGCAAATTTGTTAGATTCCCATTTTCACATTCCTGGAATGTTCATCAGATAATCTATGTGTATATTCATGGACTTTTCATGGGATGATACAATGTTCCAAAATGGCGATTCTTAGAATGTTCCTAGAATATATTGTGCTGTCTGGGAGTAGTATACGGCAAAGGACAAAAATCCGTGGACAGCAACGGGGATCGGTCAGATGCAACTTGTGGAAGTATACCGGGTTATTCACGTTATTCGACACGGAGCATTATGGCTAAACTATTTGATGAAAAAGAAAACAATCAATTTAAAATTATTTTCATGTTATACGGGGTGCTCCCAAAACACGAAACGTATCAAAGTTATATTATTTTAAATTCAGATTCCTTGGTGAATTTTAGTGCGACTTTATGTAACGCACATGGGACTTAAAGCAAATCATTTAGGTGTAAATCATCATTTTCGGTATAAGTAGATATCAGAGAAAAATTGAATACTGCAGAGATTATAAGATGTAGAAGGCTGTGACTTTGCCGTATTACTAAGCATGAAATGCGTTAGCTTAGGTTAGACAACCAAATTTGAATTCCGTTTGTGCTTGGAGAAATCGGTCGATTAATTCAGGAAACTTCAATCAGAGATAACTTGGCTTTTTCAAATGGGAATGCCTATTTTTCTTTATACAGGTAAGTGTGAAATTTATTAGCCTTTCTGATGATATTAAGATTGTCAATATCAATCTCTGGTAGTTTTCATTGAATTTCAAATGTTCAATCAAATCGGTGCTTTTCAATTTTTCCTGCCTACAAGCAACCAAAGATATAACTGTTTAACATGAAAATATTCTTAAAATGTAGCCTTAAGGGGTCCCTATCCATTCAAAATGAACATTTTCTTTTTCATCTAATACTTTAGCCATAATGCTATAAGTGTCGAATAACGTGAATAACCTGGCATACACCGGAACAGAAAAGAGATCAACAACAAAGAAGAAGCATTCAAGCTCAACAGAATATGGATACCCGCCTTAAGAGACGCAAAGATTCTGGGATACGCAGGAGTTGCACAGGCATCGGCGGTGCACAGCGCAGGCGCCTCCACTTCTAAACTGGGGCAAATAAATGATCCACCTGGTGACGCGGTCTCAGTTTTTCCTAACACACTGACCAGGTAGCAGCTATTGAGGATGCCAACCACTCGTGATGCCAAGGCGGCAGAGCGTGTCGACACCGGCCGAACAATCCAATAACCAACAGTTCAAAAATTGTATGTTCATCTCATGCCAGATGACAGTTTTTGAATGTTATTATATTAACAAAATGTTCAATCTACCAAAATTATTGTTGTTGACGTGGCGAGCAATTGCTTGTAATATAGGTCTACTCACTCTGCTTAAAAGCTGATTACTAATGCAGCCCATTGAGACGGCCCATATAAGTGCCATATGTCCTGTGATGTTCATATGAAGTTCATTCACTTCCAAAGCCAGCCTGAAAGCAATAATTCTAGCGATAACAAAACTGAGGCAAAGGCAAGATATGCAACATACAGGGTGAGTTGTTAGTACCGCATCGATCAATAACTACAGTGCTGCAGAAGATAGTGAAAAAAGTTCTATATAAAAGTGGTACCCAAGGACATGCTCCTTGCTCAGAAAATATTTTGATTTATACCTGGTGATCCATAACTACGTGGTGATGCAAACATACATTTTTTCAAATGAGACCTCCTATCTCCTTGTATCATATTCAGATTCTACTGATAATTCCCGTTTCAAAAGTGTAAAGTATTATAACATTATACAGGGTATTTCAAAAGTTACGACCATTTTTATATCCAAATCGCCGACAAATGAACGAACTGTATATTGAAAATTAATAAATCAAAAATTATTTTTTGTACATGGAAAGATAAAAAATATCCTATCACTTTAACACAGGCTGTAAAAAAGTCGCTGACACATACCCATATACAGGGTGAGGTAGAATGCGAAAACTAGATTTTTTTTGTTTTTTAAATATAACCCCCTATATTTTATCGTATACAAAAAAATTGCTTTCAATAGGCTCTTTTATATCTGTATTGCATTTTATATACCTACATCCATCAGTTTCAGAGATATTTCGATTTTTCTTAAGTATACTTAAAGCCAGACATAACTCAGCCGCCAAAGTCATACATCAAACTCTAGCCACGACAAACAAACTACAGTAGACAAAAATCCATATTATGATTATCCATCACCTTCAGTACTCGAAAATAATCAATTCAAACTATTCTAGGGTGTTGAAGTACATACAGGCAAAACTGTCCCAGCCAATAGACCAGATATTGTTTTTCAGTCAAGGCATACAAAGTTGGCTATTTAATAGATATATTGTTATTCTCAATAATAAGAATATCCAAAACGCCTATACTCAGAAGATATCTAAATACATAGATATTGCCATAGAAATAAAATGACTCCGGAAACAAAACAAAATTATTATTGCCCTCCTCATGATGTCAGTCTCAAGCCTTACACCAAGGACAGTTGGGCCTGGACGAGAAGTTATATAAAATTTTCCAAAAGCCTGTAGTCCTAGGAATCCGAAATACAGGGTGAGTCTTAAGTCTTTTTTTAAACTGTGTCTATAGAAGTCGTTAAAATAAACAACTTTTCAAGTAACCTTTTTCCGCAAACTGAAAAATAAGCAGGATACAGAATCGCAAAAAGTAAATCTGGGCTTGTGTATCAAGACATACCGAGTCTGTTTATATTTAGTTTTTCTCTCGAATTTTTGTCTTCTCGATCAGGCATTGTACCTGTCAATGAATGCACTACACTCACTGTGCCTGTCTTAGGATTTACCTGTATATTTCATGTTCTCGAAAACCTCAAATTATTCCATGACTTGGTCTAAAGTAATGAAAATAAAATCAACAGTCCTACATATAACAGGGTTATGACCTCAGAGTAACAACTGAACGTAGAGATAGTAAACAACTAATTCTAATAGGCCGACATAGTTTCTTACGTTGTCATATTGACCACCACATACGGCAATCATAATTATTTACTTCCATCTTAATTCTATAGTATCCAGAAATATTCCATTCCATGTTACAAAAGACGGTATTTCAATGATTCAGCAAAATCAATAGGTATGTAGACCTCTACTGCGTTACTGCATATTTCTTCATCATAAACCCAAGTTCTGAAGTCTTACATAAATTTTGGGGAGCTGGCAACGTCAACATAATTTTCATGCGACTTATTTACGGTAGAAGCTCGACTGTCAAACGTTTGTTTTGTTTGTGCGTCTTTTATGCTTGGTCAATAAAATCGAATTCGCTATTTGTTGGTAACTGTAGTGTAGCTTTACGGACTTGATGTACTATATTCGAGTGTAGTTTAACAGTTTTTCGAGATGAGACTCAAAAAAATGCAGTATTTGTAACATGATTGCATTGGAGGAATTTTCAGATTAGTTGGCAATGTTTGGAGGCTGAAGTGTCAAAAATCCGTTTATTTACTTAATATGATGGCTTTGAGCACGCCATGCTGAAGTGGTTTGTTCACTACCTCTATGTTCAGTTGTTACTCTAAGGTTATGACTTATAAAGAAGGCATTGAGATTGAATGGTAAATGATAGCAGATGGAAAAACTATCAACCGTAGCACAGTCGTCTCAAATTATGATAGAATGTTACAAACAATAATATTAATGGACTAGTATCACAAGGTTAAGAACAATGATTTAATTGTTATAACCGCTTAGTGCATACAAAAATAAACGTACTGTTGCATTTCGTTACTTTCTACATCATTTTGTTTTTTAGTAATTCCATTCTAAAGTTTAAAGATAGGAATTCAAATTCAGCCAATCAGTGCCAACCGCGCGAAGCATCAGCAGTCCATTGTTGCCCAGAACAGCTCCGACTCGGGAACAGAAGACAAGATAGATGCCTTTAGGGCAGTGACGTCACTGCCCTAGGAGAATTCAAACATTTTGCTAATTTTTACGGCTTTCCTGTGCCCAAAAAAATCGGAGAAAAAAATGAGATGCTTTTTATGACGTAATCTATCACATGCAACAAAAAAAATCACTAGTCCATTGCTATTGATGGGCCTCGAACTTGAGGTTTACTTACTTAACAATATGAGAATGATACTCTGCACAGTGTCCTAAGATTCGTGATCGCTTCTTAGTCTCCCTCACATAGAAAACGTTCCTTAGTCGAGAAGAGAGAAGATCCATGTGCGATAGAAGCAAAATGATTTCTTCATAAATGCTACTGCATATCTAAAATCCGAGTACATTTATCAAAAATTTTAAGACACAGCGGCTCGACCTTTGATGGGATTAGATGTTATAGTCATTCCACTTCAAGCGCAAAGGCTCCCACTCACACAGAGAGATAACTCAAGACTTGAATGCGCACGCCACAGGGAGCAGTTAAAACTCACTGTGTAGTGTGTATGGGCATTGATTAACTTATTTATTCAATAAGTTAATCAATGGTATGGGGTAGAGTGTGACGACGTGCACAGTTAAGACGTTAGGAATCAAACACTGCTTGATTTTTGGCGTGCGCAGCAGTGTGACCAGATGTGGTATATTTCTACTTTTTTTTGGTAGTTTTTGAGTATTTGATAGCAAATTTTGGCAGAAAGAAATGATCGGTAGATTTTTTGTAGTTTTTTTGATAAGTATCCTTATTGTTTCTTTTTGCATATGTTTTCTAAAAAAATGCCCGTTCTAAACAATTATTGACTCACTCTAGGATCTTACGTGGTCAAAATATACCTTTTCCAGCAAAAATGTGCAAAACAGTGACGGATAATCCTTTTAATCTAATCTTTAATCTCAAACGTCAAATGTCAAATAAATAACTTCCGAAATATGTCCTTAATTATTTCTGGCATGGTGTAATTGCTGATATTCTGCTGTCCAACTACTTAATCATCACCATAGTCACAATGTCTTAACAGACATGTTGTGAACTCGTAAAATGCGTTAAGTTAGAACTAGAGTATTGCCGATATGAATATTATCAACAGTTTAGAAAACTATATGTAACGATGACGATTTTCGTTTCCCTAAAAGAATGATATTTTATAATTCTTTTATTATTTATTAATTACCGCATTTAGCAACGCATCTCTACCTACCACCAATATGCGTTGATGCGAAAAATGTCGTATTTGTGCATACTTTTAGTGGAAATCTATTCTACCCCGGCATTGTTTAATTAAGTTAAGATTCAATTTGCGACATTTAAGCTAAATTCAGATGCACACGACATCCGACGATACGACGGTACGAAACTGCCTCTATTGGTTGAAATATTCAAAACGGATTGGCGCCAAACTAAATGTCGGATGATTTTAACTTTTATACGACGGTCGGATAAGTTGAAAATATTTTAACTTTTTATCCGATGTCGTATGTAATTTGACAGCTGACAATCTCCATGAATTTGTATTTGAAAATGGTAATTCAGCGAGCGTAATACGTGCATTCAACAAATATTTTACTTTTGTCCCACTTATGGATGAATAAAGTGAAGAAAAGGGGAAGGAAGCGTAGATTTTGGGTTCGAGACATATTTAAAAACAGGAAGAAGCAAGGAGCGTACCATAATATGTTGCAGGAGATGAAGCTAACTGGCACAGAAAAATACTTTACAAATGCCAAGTAATGCCTTAAAATGGTTGCTTGAAATTATTGGTCCACAGCTGAGTAAAACTTAGTGTATTCGCGAATCTATTGCTTTATGGGTAAAGACGTTATTTAACTTTAAACATACTTGGATCATCAAATCATATTAATGTAATCTGATTTCTAACAACCCTAAATGGCATAAATCACATATTATTTAGAAAACTTGCTGTTAGACAGGCAACTCAACATTTCTTGTTTATGGTCGGCCTCCCGCAAAGGCTGAAAGCCTATGGCGCTGTAGAAGCGCTGCGAGAGGATAAGTACCGGTCCACGTTAGATTTGAAACGCTGCAGGTTGTAGCCTTCGGGAAACAAATTCCCCTGTAGCTGATTCCACAGCGTCGAAGTTCTCCAAAAGAAGGAATGCTGTAGGAGACTAGTTCGGGGAGTAAGGACCTCGACCTGATAAGGATGAGCTCGCAAAGCTTCCCTAGTTTTCCTGGTTCGGACGGCCTGTGGTGTTATTATCTGAGAGAGCTCACTCGAACATCTTCCGTGATAGAATCTGTAAAACAGGGATAGGTCAGCCACCCTCCTTCGATGTTGCAGGCTGTGGAGGTCCTTTGTAAGGTTAGGCGTATCGGTTAGTCTAATCGCTCTTTTCTGGATAGTGTCCAGAAGCTTTAGAGAGTGCTTTGGAGCGCATCCCCACACAATGGAGCAATACTCCAGCGATGGTCGGATCTGTGCCTTGTAGAGCAGCAGCAGTTGCTCTGGTGTATACAACTTCCTACGGCGGAACAAAACTCCAAGCTTCTGGGATGCCGTTTGAGCAATACTGACAACGCGGTCGGGCCAGGACATGTTATTGTTGATGTTGATTCCCAAAAGCTTGACGGAAGGTGATTCGACTATGGGGTGACCCTCCATTTCCACGGAGCCGTCGTGAGCCTTCTTTGTAAGTGTTGTTGCCTGAGTTTTTTGTACGTTGAACTGCACTTTATTTGCTACTCCCCACTCGACAATTGTTTTGATATCTGCGTTGATCTGTGAGTCATGCTGCTGTCGCCGACGTACCGTCTCCTGGGATGATGAGTGGCTTGCCTGGTTCCATGCACGACACTAATGTACTGTCATCTGCGAAGCTGTAGATTGGATTGGATGTTATTTCCAGCAGCTCCTTGATGTACAGCAGAAACAGTGTAGGGGATAGGACAGATCCCTGAGGAACACCGGCATTTATTGAAAATACGTCTGATGAACAACCCTCGACTACAACAAACGGAGATCGGTCGTTCAAAAAGCTATTCAGCCACTGGCGCAGGCCAGGTGGTAGTCCATAAGCAGCAGGCTTGGCCAGAAGTCCGTCACGCCATACTCTGTCGAAAGCTTTCGATATATGAAGTGCGACAACACGGGATTCCCCATGATTGCCTATTGCTCTGTTCCACAAGTGAGTGACGTAGGCAAGGAGGTCACCTGTAGACCTGTGCTTACGGAAGCCATACTGGCGATCATTTATGATGTTATTGTCGTCCAGGTATTCCAGGAGCTGTGTATACATACATACATACATATAGTTAATATGTTGCATACCCTTAGAGGTAACAGTTGGTAACCAACTATGAAGATACACATTTGTAACAAAATTTCGTACGAAAATTTCGAACTCATGTGAAGGTATACATTTTAGATTATACGACAGAATTCATTCGTCGTGTGTCGGATGTCGTGTGCATCTGAATTTAGCTTCAGGGGTTGCCGCTTGCAGGTGAGGGGGGGGGGGAGGGGGAGGAGGTAGGTTAAAATTCTTTTGAGACGCTTTTTGACAAATAGCGTCGTTGCGGTAGGTGCTATCGAAAAAATGTTCAAATTATATATGGAGATAACGACGTTCTTCATAATTTTGGTTGTTACATTTTTCGTTTGCGACTAATAGTTTCCATTCTACAGTGCCCCAAAATTAGGGGGTGGTTTCTGATTGTTACTAAGATCAGAATTTTATCACGTATCATCCCTTACCTGTGCCGAGGGCGTATATAGTTGCCATGCACTAAACATCTGACTTAAAATGATTACAGATGTGTCAACTTTGAAAGGCAGCCATATTGGATATACTGAAATACAGTATAATTCCTTCGTTGTTTCCATCTGATGCTTCATACACGTGCCGTGTCTACTCTCACGCACAGATACAAATGCATAGAATATGGGAGTAACCTAAAAAGTATATGCCTCAACTTTATGTCATAGTAATAGATACAAGAATTTAAATTAAAAAATTAAATCATGTGTCAAAATTGTTTTATCTGGTGCACGAAAAAGAAAATTTAGTAAAAAATGGAGTCAAGTTGATTGACTCAATACTTCTGACACGTAACGGTGATATCGTTTTGTTATTTTCTCATTGTAGCAACCAAATCATCGCCCGGCTGCCCTCTAAAACCATCCAACACAAAAACTCTAGTAAATAGTTTCTTGCATCTTCCTCCGTAGAAACTAGAACCACACAGTTTTTATTCTGCGAGCTTCAACTCGATGAAACGAAACGATAAGGAACCCCCAAATTGCCTAAGAACGAAGTTTGAGCTATTTTTATATTTTTAGTTTTCTTACTATTGCTGCGCCGCCACCATCGAGGTAGAATCCCATGGAGGCGCGATAACGTGGCTAAAAGCAGGTGCATGTTTGCCATATTGATTCGACACTTATGTCAAACAGCTGACGTTTCTTTGACAATTTCGTGTTTGCTTTTTTTGAGTGTTTTTACCGAGATTTTTAGTTATTTTTAAGTGATATTCTAGTGAATTCATAAAGGAAATGATGGTTTCATGTGCTTTTTGTAGTTGCTCTAGCAGAGATTGCATGGATAAGAAGAAATCGACAGGAGTTACATTTCATGGGTATGTATGCAAAGAAATAACAATGTACAGGACCGCATTTGTAATCTTTATATCAATAAAGTGTAACGTATCGCAGCAATAATACAGTTGCATTATTCAATTGATGATGAATGTCGTCTCTACAAAGCCTGTTTTTTTCATATACTTAACTATGAAATTCGCATTAGATTGAAAAATCAACCCAATACTTCATATTTAAATCATCATTGTAATGAATTTTCAAAATTATTTAGATAAGAAAGTAATCCGGCTCTGGCGAGGCGTCCATATTGTTACCACGCTTAGCCACGCCTCCTGCTACCGTTTTTGTTATGCGAAATTGAACCCTATAGCGTCTCCTTGGGATTCTACCTCGATGGCCGCCACTGACACGATTTTTAAAAACTTTACGTATTTTCCGTCCTCGCCAGGGTAGCAATATTTTTTCGAAATTTCATTAAAATCAATTCCAGGTTATACAATACAGAGCGATGCAATACTTGTATGTAACGTACATCAGAGAAAAATCGAAGTCTATTGATTTCTGTAATAGACAAGGCAATGTTCCGATGGACCTAAAAAGGTGTATTATGTCGCTAGGTCCTTCTTTCACATGTCAATGGAGACGCTATTATGCATACAAAAACTTTTTCATTTTGCAACCCTCCACTCCCCAACCAGCTCAACTTTATCCACAACAGAGAAAAAACAGAATATGATCAGGAACTCCTAAAATGCCTAAAAACGAAGTTTAAGCAGTTTTATCTTTTTGGTTTGTTTATCTTTGCTGTGTTGCCACTGACACGATTTCTAAAAATCATAAACGTTTTCCATCCTCGCCACCGTAGTCATACTGTGTAAAAATTTCATTGAAATCAATCCAATACTTTCCACGTTACACAATACAGAACGATCAGAAGCAATACTCGCATAGTATGTATACATGAGAAAATTCGGAGTTCCTTAGTTTCTGTAAAGGGCAAGGCAATGCTCGGATGGACCTAAAAAAGTATATTACGCCGACGCTAGGTCTTTCTTTCACAGGTTAGTGGAGTATTATGAACCTCCAAACCACCCCAATTTCACCCCCACCCAAAAATGAGGAAAAAATCATCAGGAGCTCCTAAAACGCCTAAAAACGGGGTTTGGAGAACATTTAAATATTTTTTTGTTTTTGCTAATTAGTCCGGCGCCCATGCCCAACAGCATATCGCTGCCCAAGTTTAGTCACAATCCATGCAGCAGTTACTGAAATTACGAGTCTATAGAAAAACGCGCTCAAACAGACAGACAGACAGACAGACAGACAGACAGACAGACAGACAGACCGACGGAAATGAGTGACATGGATTTTCGTTATATAGACATCATAGAACGCCCAAAAAGCGTGTTATCTGAATATCGAAAATTTTGGCGATCACCTATCGGTGTTGGAAGTAAAAGCACCTGAAAATCATGCCTGTGTGATCCCAGGATTGAAACTTTATTAGTGGGGACTCTAGAATGTCTAAGTTGATATTTCTGTACGCTAGAGCCAGGCCATCTGCATATGTAAATTTCCGAGAGAATAACTGAGACAGGACCGAGAACCGAGGTATATATATTGAACAATCAGAGTATATGTATTCAAGTGACTTACACATGTGTAAAGTAGGAATCCTGTAGAAACCAGTCTGCAATATTTCACTGCTGCATCGAACGTTGTAGGTTTGCCGAACCTTTTAGTGTCCGTGAGTTCTCGAAATACTCTGTTGAAATGCTCGTTATTGTACATCGTCTTGTAGCAGATTAAAAGAAATCCAGCGCCACCTATCAGATCAGCAATGTCCTCCGAACCGCTTATATCGTCGTATACTATAATGTCAAAAGCCAAAGTCAAGGTCAAAAATCTTTATTCAGAGCTTAGATAAGGAAAGAGAGGGGATACCCTGCGCCGTGGTGCGAGTATACATGGTGCGCTCGCCAGCCGTACGAAATTGCGATCGCTCTGCGCATTGCGT
This sequence comes from Callosobruchus maculatus, assembly GCA_951848785.1. Classification (NCBI taxonomy): domain Eukaryota; kingdom Metazoa; phylum Arthropoda; class Insecta; order Coleoptera; family Chrysomelidae; genus Callosobruchus; species Callosobruchus maculatus. Next base: position 8,813,988 of record CATOUR010000040.1, read on the forward strand.
CATCAACGAGACTTTTCGCGCGGGGAATTATTAGACGTCGTGATACCACGGCCTGTTTAATCGCGTTTTAAATAGAATCGCTAACGATTTTTGTTTAATTTATTTTGTATTCCTCATTTTGAGTTATAGAAGACTGAAATTTGTATACATAGTGCCAAATTGTGCAGTTGTCGGTTGTAAAAATCATAGTAAGATGAAAGAGCCAAATGTTAAATTCTGTAAGTTTCCGAAAAATTAAAATCTCGCAATGCAATGGAGTAATGCTTGCCGCCGAAAGGACGAAATTAATATGAAAAATGGTAATCATTTCACAAATTAGCATTAAACATTTATTAAAACTGAAATTTTTATAGTACATCCTCGGAAAATATTCACCTGCCGTATTTTCAACGAATAAATATGCAGAAGAAAGCAATGAATCATGCCTACTTGAACCATTACAAGTGAAAAACTTAGTATCGAGTAATTCTAACATCGAAGCTGATGACGTGTGCTTTACTCAGGAGTTTTTCAAGAACGTTCTTCTTGACAGCGACATTGTTGGGACAGAGAATGATTCAAATGATATTCATTTTTCCAACTTCACCTTTCAGAGTCCAGATTATGACCTAGATAACGTTATTTCTGAAGAACATGACCTTTTGTGTCAATTGGAAAAAAAAATGCCAGACACGATTTCCAACGAGGGACTGAAATTTATTGACTGGTATGTGGCCTACAGATTCAAAAACGAATATCCTAATCTAACTTTGGAGGCGCAAACCAAATTTCATTCTTCTAATCGGGCGACTGGATTGAGTTTCTATCTAGAGTGAGTCTTGTATATCCAAGTAGCTCGCTGTGGTTGAGATAGAGTTCCATAAATTCCATGGACAATCGTGTTCTAAACAATCAAACATATTTAAAAAATTATTAGAGATAGACCCCACTGAAAACCATCAAACAATTTCCTGACAAAATAATATTATATCTAATACGAACGAGAATATACGTCAGGCTCAGACATTTAAACAAAAGGATTAGTTTCGAAAATTGTAGGCGTAAACTTAGGGAAAAAATGACCAAATTTACCAATAAATAATACATTTTTGTAGAAAAAGTCGTTAAATTACCTATTTTACACTTCCCTATAACATAATTGTCAAATAATTGGCTGTTGAACTCCTTTAATCTACCACTTTGAAATTAAAATATAATCCATCATGTTGTATTCCCGCTAGTTCGCCAACAGAAATCTCGTTGCTGATGTCACAGCGTGCCGGCGCTCGGACGGCTGCATGCGCGTGAGCACACCATGTTTATTTACACTATGCTCTGCGCCAGTCTTTTGCTATAGAATCAGCTGTGACAGGAAACGATTAGCTGTCAAAATTTTGGTGGAAAACAAATAATTTGGTACGGTAGTACTTTTTGTGATATTTAGCGTTTCGAAACCAATAATTGTAAAATATTGTGGTGTCCATAATGGTGTAGAGTGTGTAGCTTGCACAGTTGTAAAAGCCACAGCAGCAAGAAGGAGCCAGGAATCACTTTTCACAGGTAAATTTATGTTCATATTTTTTGGTGTATCCGAAATTTATGAAAATATCTCGATATCTAGTTCAGAAATACATATGCGTCCAAAATATAACTTGAAATATACCACCAATACAATCAGTTTTCCAGTGACGTACCTGTTATAGCTTACGTAAATAGAAATATACCTCAAACTGGTTATCTGATTTTCAATATAATATGCTAAAGCAACATAATGTTAGTAAATATAAGAAGACTATAGGTATTATGTGTTTTTGAATGAGAGCAACTGGGACTAGCGCTTTGGTACTTTTTGGTAACAGAGATATCAGCCACGCGTTCCGTCCTACCTCTTTCCTTATCTAAGATTCAGAGGATCATCGAAATGATACACTGAATGTGTCAGTACAAACAAATAATTGTCAGTTGGACAAATTATGATAATTAATTATAAATACATACATATACTACATAAACATATATACCTATACAGACACACATATAGTTCCATCTATAATTATTATACTCACACATTCAAACCCATACATATACATACACAAATATTATTACAATAGATTCAAATTAATTATTAATTTAAAATGACTTTGAAAAAATAAGTTATAAAAATTTAGGCTCAAAGATTGATATATGTAAAATTTGAAAGAACAGCACGTAAGGAATGATACTCTAAAAACATCTGATAGTCGCAATACAAAAAACTGTGTTATCTTATCTGTTTGATCATTGAAGCATTCATCAAGGATATAGTATGCTTTGCTCAACAGGAATTTTTTCAGCACTTTTCTGAAAATGAAAAGTACATGCATGCATTCAATGAAATTGATCAACTCTGCATAGTCTTCATCAAGGTAGTTTTATTACAAAATGTAAAAATGGAGTTGATGAACTCAGTACTTCTCACACATTACGGTGTTACCATTTTATTATTTTCCCAATGCATAAAGCTACAGTTTATTGCCTACCGCCCTTAGACAAAAATCGACATAAAAAGAAGCTGAAATTGTAGATATACTACTCGCAAGTAAAATCCAAACATCTAGAAAACAAGGTATATTTGCACCGAAAATTTGTACACAGCTTGACAGTATCATCTCTAGTACACATGTACACTTTTTGTTCATGCAGACGCTATTTACCTATATGGCACCTCTAAAAAGCTCTAGACGTGTAAAAATGAAGCATGGCTTTTTGTCAATTCAAAAACCAAAGATATATGTTTCAAACGTGCGAGAGGCCAGTTAGTTGTATAAAAGAGATGAACTGGTGGTGTAAAGATGCCCCCTAGATGACGACAGCTGCAGTATACGTAGTTAAGTCCCTTTGAACGGGGTCAGGCTGTAGGTCAACGAGAACATGCTGCTTCTTTCAGAGCAAATGCTGTAACCATGGGGCGAAACGTAGCTACAGTTATAGCAGCATGGCGCACATGGGTCGCAGAAGGGCGAATGCAGCGAGCTAGAAGTTCTGAAGCACGTAGAAGAACTACAGACCGGCAAGATCGTTATGTACGACTACTGATCCTTCGAGACAGAATGCGATCCACTCGAGCTGTTTCTGACGCTTAGTATGCAGCTATATACTAATCTATAGCTAATCATATCGTCTGCATCTAGTGCTTCCACTAACTGCAAATCATCGTCGCCAACGGTTATATTGGTACCAAGAACACCGACAGTGCATGCCGATTAGCATCAGACGTCCGTCACCGACGAGTCCAGGCTTCGTCTGGGGGCACATGATGGACGCCAACGCGTAAAACGGCGACGAGGTCAACGACGTGATCTCCAGTTTTCTGTTGAGCGCCATGTACACCATCTTATTGGTTTGATGGTTTGGGGTGCCATTACATTCAACAGCAAGTCACCTTTACTTGTGATTCGTGGCACAATGACTGCGCAACGTTATGTGAATTAGGTGTCAGAACCAATTGTCGTTTCATATGTCCGAGGCCTCGAAAAGGGTTTCTTTCAGTAAGATAATGAACGTCCTCATATTGCAAGGGTATCGATAAGGTTCCTGCAGGAAGCTAAGGTCAGGGCACTTCTCTGGTCTCCACGATCACCCGATTTATCGCCAATTGAAAAAGTATGGGATTGGATGGGTCAATTTACTCAATCCTCCGATTACGCTGGATGAACTTGAACATGCTGTGAGGGCAGCTCGGGAGGCTGTACCTCTATAGTATATCAGTATCCAGATTACGAGCATGCCGCGTAGGATAGAGGAGTGCATTCTTTAACATGAAGGGCCCACCAATCATTAAACTGTTGTATAAACTAATTATGGCAAATGATGAGTTCGTTTATTATTGTATTTAGTCCTACCGCATTTCATTATCCGCAGCCCTTTTTTTCTCAGTGTTCGGGTTTCACTTGCGCGTAGTATGCTACTATATTATGAATTGAGGAGGTTATTAGTCTAGCAGCCCGCTAATATTTCTACCGCAGCATAGTAAACAACCAGCACAATATCTCTGAAGCCTTCCTATATAAAAATGGTTCCCACAGAATTTGACCTGGGGATGATTTATAAATGATTTTACGGCTGCGAAGTTTGAGTAGAGATGCAAAAATGGAAATATCGATACCGGTACCAACTCGATATTTTTTAGCCAAATAGGTACGTTTGGTTCGTATAGAGAACCTTGTGCAATTGATTACACCCCTCAATAATTGTATAATTATTTTCTATTAAAAAAAACATCCAAAAGTGGGGACGCGCGTGTAATTGCCGCCAACCCTCGTGCCAACCTAAGTTATTGTGCTGGTTGTTTACTATGCTGTGTTTTCTACACTGATGCCAATCACACGTTTGAAATCACGTAGTCGACTTGTCATGAAAAGGCAATGTCAAAATGACAATAGTTCCTGTGGGGGGGGGGGAGGGTAGCCGCTCGAGGGGTGGGGGGGCGAAAACTCGATTTTAAAAAAATAGCGTCGTTTTGGTGAGCGCTGTCGGAAAAATGTTCAACTGATTTATGAATAGAACAAAATTCTGAAGAATTCATTTTTCGTGTGCGACCAGTAGCTTCCGTTCTACAATCCCCTAAAGTTAGGGGTTGATTTGTGATTTTCACATAAATCAGCTTCCGTCACTTCACCCCTCGAGTGGCAACCCCTGACAACATTGAAACTGGCACTATTGCACCGTTGACATTTTGAAAACGTCTTTTCATCACAAATCAATTACATGATTTTAAAAGTGTAGTTCGATTCAAGGTAGAAAAAAGTTAGCAGGCTCTCAGCGCATTATTCTTATTTATTTGGCAGAGATGAAAGCTTGAAGGTCAAAGTTTCATACATATTTGAATGTATTATTAGTAATCGTCATGCTACTTACCCTTGGCAACTTTGACTAGATGTAGTGTCGGCAGTATGACTTGAAAAATAAATAGTGCTACCAACAAAACTATTTTGCTTACATCAGAGGCAGTCAGACGTCCTTTATTAGGGTTTAGATCGAAAAACCAAAAATATTTGCAAACCATCAGTAGCGTATAAAACGGATAATCTTTTCGTGCTTCATACATGGTCAACACTGTTCAGGTGATTGATTCAAGAGTGGAAGAAGCCTTGAGCGTATGTGTGTGTGTGTGTAGTTTATATTTGAAACAGAATATTTAATAATATGGAACAGTAGCATCCCGATATAAGTTATGTCAGAGATGGAGTGAGGCCGTACACATTCTGAGAAGACTTATGGAATGGGTAGCTTTATTGAACTAGCGAACGTAAACAATAATAGAGTGGAAGATACTTCAGTAGAAGACTGTACAGTTCATTTGTAATAAAAAAAGGTCATACAAAGTAGGGTCCGATTTTCAACTGTTCCAGGTTTCAATTATTTAACCCTGGATAGGCACACAGGGGTTTATAGGACCTCACGAAAATCTATTTGTTGGACCACTTGTTTACTTTTTGTGATACACACTCTAGGCCACACGCAAATTCAATTCATACCTCTAGGTGGTGGTTAGGTTAGTCAGTTGTGCCTAAATCGGAGCCTGACAGTGGTGCCTAACACGTTTTAAGTTGAGTCGGGGTCCTACTGACTTCAGAGTGTCATTTAGGTGCGAACTTCATAACTGTTGTTAAAAACACTTGGTGTACTATATTTTAATACATTGCTGTGGATTAATCATTAATCGCTATCTTGAGCAACGAAAGAAGAAATCAAAAGAATTATGTATCCGATGTCGGCTGCTGTGTAAGACGCTCCACAGCACCCTAGGGATTACCATAGAGGAATTTCTTGGGATGCATACCAATCCTAAAAGAGCAGCTGCATTGACAAAGCTAGTTCAATGTTCATTTTGTGTAAGAAACAAGGACAGAAAGACCAAAATACTATTTCGTCACTGTAAAAAACCAATTTGCGACGAGCATGGGGACCTCATTTGTGCAGTGTGTGGCCTCGCTGAATAATAAATTCAAATCAAACAAATATTTTATTCGTATGTATATATTATTCATACGCACTTACCTAATCTTTTAAATGTATACCTCTAATTTAGTTGCCTTAGAATCATAAAATTAACGTCATTTGTAAGAATTCCTAAGCCAAAGTGCGCTAATGGAACTGGCTATTCATTTCTTTAACCTTCACTTGCTATACATGCTGCTTCACAAACCGCGAATCTAGGTTAGGCAAGAAAGTAAGTGCAAGTTGGATACCTAAAGATAACCGGAAATCTAATGCCGTCGTTGAATGTGGCACAAGTTGATTCAGCGATGGATCGTGACTTCGTGAGGCTTAGTAGCACAGTCTGGTCAAAAAAGTTGGCAGAATCATACTGTGGCATGAAGAACCAAATTTCAAATTACGTTTAGGCAACTGTACCCATTTTTGTGCTGGCATTCAAAATTAAATTTTTTACGCATGTTTTTCTGTAGCTTGCTATTTTCTTAACAAAACGTACTTGCGATGTCTGCAAATGCTGAAAAGCAGAATCACAGACGTCCCATGATACTGTTTAAACAAGACCGATATCTCTTATTTAGGGGACTTCATAAAATAACAAGACGCAAGGACGCTATAGTCATACAGAATCGCACAGCAACCACAAAAAGGGCCGCGGCTCGCACTGTGATAAAACAATTACATCCCCCCAGACAAAATTAAAGCATATTACCAAAACTAAACCGAAATTGAACTCCCGAAAATGTATCAAATCTTTTCGAAATTTCCGAAAATACCTAACCGAACCGCTTCTTGCTCTAAAGTTGTTTGAAGGTCTCAGCACCATAGATGAAACATCAGTCATCACTTCTGTTGGTGAACAACCAATCATATATTTTGGTAAATATATTTTATCTTTAAATTATACGCCGTATCAGATATTTGCTTCGAAGGGTATACCTGGTATGAGGGTTTTGGCATGACATAAATAATACATCAATTTGTCAAAATATGAGCTATTAGTCCAAGTATTCTGTCGTTCCTACTGAAGCCGATTGAGGGCATTGGGTCCAGGCATTCTTCGTTCTCGCTAGGATAACACGGCTCTAGTAGTTGATAATAGGTTTGCTTTCCAATATCTTAGGTCCATTTGACCAATTTAAGCTCTAAATTTCGACTTGACGTTTCATGACAATGGTTGAAGAATGTCCGATATAGAAACCATCGCATTACTATTCTATTCAGAACATCATGGATGTTTCCTTTTATACGGATCTTTTATTCATTTGAAACTCGCCTCGACTCCTCGGAAACCTTTCCTTTATTTATTTTTTATTTATCTAGCGAATGGTATGATAATATATAATGATTTGACATCATTCACAATAAAGTGTGATAGAGTAATTTAATCATGTTTTTTCACACGTTTTCTGTTTCTATCTTTGGTTTCTCAGGGGAGGTTTTTAATCTTTTGGAGTCCACATATTTTCCCTCCACTTCACCTTGCATAAGGTACCATTGCAGGTCGTTGATATCTACCACTTCAACAACCTCAATTTCATCATACCCTTTCATAGCTAAAGTCTTGAGCAAAGAACAGAGAAAACCGCCTGAAATATATTTCTTCCTGAAAATAGTTATCTGTATAGGTATTATTTATCTAAAAGGCAAAGTGAGGAATTGCAGATGAGCCAGATATGTGTCGCCATGTATTAGTTTCCTACAGCCTATAGTGCAGCGCGCTAGTTATTATTACATAATACTTTTTAGTTTTATTTTGACCTCCAGATAACTTAAATACCCTTATTTGCGTGTTTTCCTAAATTAATATAGTAGAGGAAGTTTAGAACATGCTAACCCTCAAAATAGAAGTAGAACAAGAAATATCGTTTAAAATTCAGAATAAAAATTATAAAAATCAAATGACCTTGAAAAACTATAACACACATCCGGCGCAGGTAAATAATATTGATCCTTGAAGACTTCGAATTAATCATAGTTTAGGAGTTACGTAATATGATTTTTGACTGTAAACTTTAATAACTCGTAAAAAAATGTTTGCAATATGGCTTCCAATATACGGGTATAAAAGGAATAATTCCAAACTTCTCGACTCCGAAGTTAGATTTTACCTTTTTTTTTAGTCCATTTTACCTTGCAGAAAGCAAAATCGGCTGCATATTTATCCTATTTTTATCTCAAATTCTTGTATATAGAATATGTCAGTTATAACCTTAAAGTTAAAATCTGGTTGAAATTAGGTCGGAATTTGGTTGTAGCTAAAATTAGGTATCTATACATTAGGGAAGCATACGGAATGTCATCCTAGAACATGGTATTTTCGTCAAAGTAGTAGGTTGAACAGTGGCTAAAAGATTTGAACGTTTCAGGCATCGTATCTATGAAGACTCTATACATCTATTTAAATAATGAATCAACAAATGTTAGGTGCACTTATAAATCCTATAAGTAACAAATCTATTTTTCAGGAAAATAAAGCTCTTTCTTTAGACAAGATATCTGGATACTTATTAACTGCTTATAGGTTAATTTTTTCTTTCGAATAAATTTGGACGACAATTTTGACTGCCATCAGTTCCACCTTTCCTTGTATAGCTAGAATACTGCTAATATTTTCCTCCATAAAACCTTCTCGCAGGAACGATAAGTTAACTGAAATGCCAAATTCCAATTATGATTACAAAGAAAAGGGTAGATCCAATCTAAGTAATAAATAACTTATTTTAGACTTACACGGTTCTTCGCATGTACATTGACTATTATGATAAACATAAAGGAAAAATTACCACTTGACTGCCTTGAACAGTTCCTTAAAAAATTCTTGGAGTTTAAAGAAATTTTCGGTGTCATAAAGGAGCAAAGTTTTTCCAAAAGGCATTCATAATTGTTTCCTTTTTTCATCAACATAGGAATTCAAATATAATTAAGTAAATAATTACCTAATCTATTAGCTTTATAGTTTCTTCTCTTTGAAGGCATCATTTAAGTATTAAATTACCAACTCTGGGGACAGAAAATGTTTTTTTGGTCGATTTCACTATGAAGGCATTTATCAATAGAAAAAACTTGTAATATTTGACCATACTAGGTAATTTTTAACCAAAAACTGGGATTTTTAATCTTAATTTGTTGGTTGGGAAGGCTAATATCTTTACCTAAACTACACGGCCCTCGACAGAACTTTGTGTCATACTTGTAGTATATTAGGCATAAATGTGTTAATGCAAACATAATATTGAAGTTATCAAGGAAAATCCGTCTCACCAGAGACTATTCACTACTCCTGTCCTGGAAGATATGTGAATATGTGTTCCACTTATCTTCAGTTTAACTTGCTTATGCATGATTAATAGGGTATTTACTAGTATTACATAGAACAAGGCACTGTAATCTGTACAATATTGCTGTTTAATTGAAAGATTTGTAAGGGCTTTCTAGAAAGTATAATTTCAGGAGATTGCTGTTTCTCTTGAACTGTATTTTACATCTTTAGAAGTTCCGTTATTTATCCACAACAAAGATCCACGTAACACATGTTAGACTATACAAATTTTATCATTTTAGCTCTATATCATAAACGCTATATTACTGCATAGGTAGGAAATTTGGAAAACATATAGTAACTTTACGAAAAGGCAATTATTAGAACAGACATGCCTCAAGTTAATTCCCTAAGAACAGTTAAGTTAACAGCAATTAGGATAAACTCTGTTATAAAAAAATAATTTAACGGTGAAGTAATATGCTTTCAATGTCTCTTCCCATGAGACCAGCAACATAGCTGATATTTTGCAGCAGCTTAATCGATCCTATGTGATGTAGTGTATCTTTGAGGGCAGAACTAAATGTTTGTAGTTTTGCAGAGAGCGAATAAAGTAAGTTATTACCATTTTGTCAAGGCGTATTATCGGAGCGTTATTGGAATTGAACAAATATTTACTGAAAATATCTATTTGCAGTACCATATAGGTACTATTGAAGTGATATCGTAGGGTCAATATTGATCAATTTCTAGTTCTAATGTGACACGTGCTACTTAAAACGAACCGTTTAGGCGCAAATCACCATTTTTGATATGTTAGAAAAAAATTGAATATCGCAGCATCTATATAAAACCTAGAAGACTGTGACTATGCGTTGTGAAGCATGAAGTATGTCAGCTTAGATTGTACTGTCAAGAATTTAAATAGGTTCTTCTTGTACTCGGTGAAATCGTTAGACTAATTAAGGAAACTTCAATCACAGGTAACTTGATGTTTTTAAAAGGGTATGCCTAATTTTTTCTACAGTCAAATGTAAAATTTCACAGCCTTTTTAACCATAAGTTATCGCTTTTCTTAAAATGAAATCCGTTGGATACAAAGCAAAGATATCTAGAGTTTTAAATAAAGAAGAACTAGATAAATTTTTATCAAATGCTGATAATAACATTTGCTTGGCGATAAAGGTAAAAATTAAGTCAAACTTTTTCTTCTTTCTTTCGATGAATTTGTGTCTACTAATATTTTAGGTTGCATTGATAATTGGGTTAGCAGGTGCCTATCGGCGTGAGGAATTTTGCAAAATAAGCGTAGATGATACAGAGGATAAAGAAACAATGTTAGTCATAAAAATTCGTAACTCTAAAACAAACATTGAAAGAACCTTTGTCGTCATTGGAGAAAATAATATTTCTTTATACAGAAGATATTCTGTACTCAACCCAATAGTATTCAATTATCGCATTAACAATGTTGTTTTAGAGAGATGCCAACAATGTAAAGAGCTGTGGGTGATATTTGATTGCAAATTCACATTTTCGGAGCACATAAAACAGATGGTTGCCTTATCTAACAAAATGTTAGGATTTTTTGTGCGAAATTGGTCTAGAAGCACCAACTTACAAATCATAAAAACAGTGTATATCTCCTTCATACGAAGTAAGCTAGAATATGCAGCATTTGTTTGGTCACCACGCAGGGCTTTGGAGTATATGTATTTCAAAGCATAGCTATCCTGAATGAGGTTTCCCTCATGAGATCCTGCTTTAAACAATCGACCGTGATACATTAGCTTTTCGCCGCCAGATTATTGATCTTTCAATGCTGTATAACCTGCTTAATAGTAAATTGGACTGTCCAGCTCTAACTTCAAAAAATAATTTTAATGTACCAAATTGAACCACACGACCTAATGTAAGTTTTTATATCCCATTTGGTAGACCAAAATGTGTCAGTAATGTCCCCTGTAAATAGGATGTGACATTCATTTTGAAAACCTAGAGGAAATATTGCGTAAATGTGCACTGTTAAACCAGTGAATAATTCTGGAATGTTGATTTTTAGTAATGTTTGTTTTTTAGTTTATGTTAATTTATATTAAATGTTAATTTTTAATTTACTTTAAATGTCAAATGTCAGATGCTTTTCCGGATGTTGGTTTATAATAGAAGAAAATTCAAAATGGCCGTAACGAAATGAATATCTCGAAAGCTACTTCAAAGACTGCAACGTCCAATACTAATTACAACACAGCCGCTTCTGTCAATTTTCCTAATACTATTAATATAAGTAATTGTTATATGGAATATAATAGGAATATTTATGGTAAATATTGTACGTAACGTTACCCGAAAGTGATTTTGCGGGACTCGCAGGCTTCCAGGACTTGTCTACGTCTCGGCGCTACCTACTCGTCCCATAAAATATCACTCTCGGGACTTGTTACGTAAATAACTATTATATAATTATTGTTGTTTTCTGTTCTAACATAAATCAAGGACTATATATTATCTGCTTATAGGTAGACCATTGGTAGTAGACTATAGCACTACCTATATGAACATCAGCGATTGGATATAATGTGTATAGAGTAATATCAGTAATATCCTGTATTGCAATAAGATACTTGATCTTTCAGAATCCAAATAAATTTAGAAATAGCCTTCCTGTATCTAGGAAACAAGGTACTCTAAGAATCAATCGAGATATTAAATTACAGTCTGCGAATTAAATTTTTATTGGAATTTTCATATGAACAGATGAGGTGCTATTAAGAAATATGAGGCTCTCTTGGTGTGCGTTTACGTTATGGTAAACCTGGAGTTTCGATATACTCGTACTATTCTATACAGTTGTGGTGACCTTACATATTCGATCGTACTTATAGCTCCAATCCCGTTTTCGTTATGCTAAATTTAGAGTATCCTTGAGGCATCTAGCACAACCTAACGGCACTTTTAGGTGGTGCTTTGCAATAGCGTTACGTAAGAATAGGCAGTCTTCACAATCTGAAATTAAAAAGACATGATGACGCGTATACTGTCCTCACTAAGAAACGTCTCGAGTCTAACAGGCATTCAAGGACTCTAAGTTGAATTAATACGTGATAATAACTATAAAAAAATTATGATTACCCAAAACCCATCCCATTGGGCAGAATATACAAAAGCGAAAAACCAGTGAAGTGAAAAAAAATGAAAACAAAATTGACAGTAATAAGAACAACAGCAAAATTATTTGGAAAACATTGAAAAACATCGCCTCTCCCAAAATAGGTAATGAATCATCTAGAATCCAAAAGTTCAAAACTCTGAGTTATACACAAATATGCGGCCAACAAATGTACTGCCAGTTATTGAAAAGCCTTTTAAAGGAATTAGATATGAACAAATTATGGAATTTATTGAAGAAAACTTAGTATTGACAAAATATCAAGCAGTATTCAGAAAGAAGTATGCTACGGAAACAGCAATTCAAGTGGTATTGGAAGATTGGAGACGTTCTATGGATGAGAAGAAACGTAATTATATTAACAGTGTTTTTAGATTTCAAGAGGGCATTTGAGACTATAGACAGGAAAAAGTTGTTAAAGAAATTACATCACTGTAGATTCAGGGAGCCAGTGTATGGAATTTTTCAAAATTACTTGATAAATAGAAGGAAATACTTTTTCAAGCATCAAGAATATTTCAGTTGGAGTACCACAGAGAAGTAAATTGGGTCCACTACTATTTGTTTTACATACAAATGACTTACCAGGTATCTTGGAGCATTGTAAAATTTAAATAGTTTAATATACATATCGAATACAAAATTGGACATTGCACTGAAATTCTAAATGATGATAAAATATGCAGAAAATTATCAATTGGTTGAATGTAAATAAACTCAAACTAAATACCAATTAAACAAAAAGTATGATAATAGACGAGCATTTAAACAAAACACCAATTACTCTTTTGGTTAATAATGACAAAATTGAAGTAGTCACATCTATCAAATATCTGGGCATATATGTAGATAGTAGATTAAAATTTGAAGTTTACTTTGATTATAGTGTTTCAAAAATATCCAAAAAGATAAATTACTTTTATAGAATTTCTAAATCCTCAGTGTTTATTCTGAAAAAATTGTGTACAGCACTATAATTCTTCCTCATTTATTGTACCGTTCAACTATTTTATGTACCGCAAATGAGGCTATTTATATTCAAAATTACAAGTGTACAAGAATTTTATATTGTATCTAGTTCTCATTGAGATATTTAGATTAAAAGTTTTATATAATTAAACAATCACTATCATAACTGTTCGACCAGAGGAAGTATAGATTTTCACCTATAAATTTGCAACAGGAATATGACAAATACATCGGTGTTCCAAAAAGGGTTATAAGAATTTAATAAATTGGACAACAATCTTAGACCAGTACCAATTTGAAAGAATTCAAGACGAGATTGAAAAAGTATTTCTTGGATATACAAAATTTACAGTGCCGTAATCTTATGAATGTACTCAGCCAATTAAGTTAGTTTGTATTGTTGGTGGCAGTTATATTGTAGGAATTATGCTAAACAAATCTATACTACTACTACAAAATACGGGAATTCTGTATGAGATTGCTACATACATAACTTTATAAACCCTGTTCCCAATTTTCTTACTCCTAATCTCGTGTTTAATTTACCGTGATTGCTAAAGAGTACTCGTAATTCCCAAATGGTTTTGCAGACAGTGTTAGTGGTACTTGAGCCCTCATGATCATAAACATAATCATTTTCTGCTCTTCGATAGTCCCTAGATACCAAGGAGTAGAGTACAGCTTCTCAGCTATGGCGGTGCTCTATAGAAAGACCGCAAATTAGACACTATTTATTCTACAAATATACATTTATGACATTTATTTTAATGCTGCCAATGATGACACAGGGTGGTAATAGTTCTGGAAATATGCGTATTAGCTTAGAGTAGTTCCCAGCACCAAAATGGATAGATGTTTGACAGCGGAAGCGTATTTCGTATAATCACCTCTATTTGTAATGATTGACCAGGGATAATTAAACAAGACAGTCCCATGGAGTATCCCAGAAGGTATAAGATGGCTCCCACTGGTTTGCTCTGAAAAACAAATCAAAAAAGTTCCATTAATGTTTACTTAATCCAGAACAGGTCGACTTCAAGCAGGCATACGACAGCATATTGCGGGTTAAACTTTGGGATGCAATGGCAGAAATAGGAATTCCTAAGAAATTAATAAATACAGGGTGGCCAATCGGGTAACGATAATAATTTTTTTTAGATAGCCCGTACCGAGACCTATCCAAAACACCCCCATGTAGGTGTACCGATTATTGATAGTTTTCGAGCTATGATCTTTTTTTGGACACTTAGAGATACTTTTTGGCTTTTATTTTTTTCTGTAGTTATACTCAATATTAAGCCTATTTTGACATCCAATAAAGAGAACCTGTACATCCGAACAATAATTAAGTACATTTTGGGGCCAAAGTTTGAAATCCTGTTTTTAGTCAGGAGACCAAAACCTCCAAAATGAGATTAAAAACACTTATGCCAGGTTTTGGAGCTTCAAACTAACCTTAAAAACTTTCTAAGACATTGCACTTTCGAATTATTTTGCTTCATTATGACAAATTAAAGAAAAAAAACTCGTAACAACTAATAAATCCGATAATCATTGATGTTTTGATGACTTTTAATAAAAAAACTATTACCCAAATTGTGATTTTTGAAGTGTTTCTGCTATGTACTATTGAACTTCTGCTAAATTAAGTTGTATGGAAAGTTAACGAAGGAAAGGAATAATAAACAATAATCTGACTTCCAATTTCATGGCAGAATTACCTGGGAAGCGATGTCGTAGCATACGCCATCCCTTTCTTTCAGAGTAGCTTTTTGCGAGCTCATGTCGGCGAAGCGCAGTTGTGTTAACTAATTTTCGGTAATAGGCAAGCCAATGTTCTGATGGACCTAAAAAGGTGATGTATATCGCTATGTCTTCCTTGACAGGTCAATAGACAGCCTATCATGAATACAACAAGTTTTTTAGTTCTTCAACCCCCCACCCCCTAAAGACCCAAATTCCACCCCCACCCAAAAAAACGCAGAAAATGATCAAGAACCTCTAAAACGCCTAAAAACGAAGTTTGAGGATTATTTGAAATTTTTGTTTTAATTACTCCGCCGCCCATTTGTACCGATTTCCAAAATTATAGCAGCATTACCTACTACGACCACACAGCATATATTGATGCACAAATTTCATCATAATCCATGCAGCGGTTACTGAGATTACGAGGGTAGAAAAACGCGACAGACAGACAAACAGACCGACAGACAGACCTTTGTTAACTTTCCATACAACTTAATTTAGCAGAAGTTCAGTAGTACACAGCAAAAAGCACAGGTTTTTTTATTTATTTATTTTTTTTATTAAAAGTGATTAAAACATAAATTTTTATCATGTTTGTTAGTTGTTATGAGTTTCTTTTTCTTTAATTTGTCATAATAAAGTAAAATAATAGTTTTTTCAATCATTTTGGAAATTCGTGAATTATCACCTTTTTACCTTTAACAGTCACGTACGGCGCAAAATGCCCCCATAAGTGCTATTTTTTCATTATTACTTCGAAAGTGCAATGTCTTGCAGAGTTTTTAAGATAAGATTGGAGCTCTAGAACCAGACATAAGTATTTTTAATTTTATTTTGAATGTTTTGGTCTCCTGACTAAAAAGAGAGATTTCAAACTTTGGGCCCAAAATGTACTTAATTATTGTTCGGATGTACAGGTTCTGTTTGTTGGATATTAAAATAGACTTAATACTGAGTATAATTGCTGAAAAAAATAAAAGCCAAAAAGCATTCCTTTTTTTTTGTTTTTGACGACTTCTTGGAAAAACTGGAAAATCTCTAAGTTTTCAAAAAAAATCATAACTCGAAAACTATCAATAATCGGTACACATATATGGGGGCTTTTTGGATAGGTCTCTGTATGAGCTGTCTAAAAAAAATTATTATCGTCACCCGATTGGCCACCCTGTATAACCGCCATATGTAGATGCGGCTCCCGAAGCAGAATACTAATCGGTGACATGCTTTCCGACCCATTTGAGGTGAACAGCGGGCTTAAGCAGAGAGACGCGATATCTCCAATTCTCTTTAACATTGCCCTTGAAAAAGTAATAAGAACTGCTGAAATATGCGTCGAACTTTTTGGTCAAGATGGTCCAAGACCGTTACTGGCTTTTGTTGATTATATTGACGTGACTCAGTACTGACGGTGAAAGACCTCTTTTTGAGAGTAGAGAGGCAAGCTAAGCAAATAGGACTCAGAATAAACGAGGACAAAACCAAATATATGCACACCAGTAGAACAGGACGTAGGGATAGAGTGGGTCAAAACGTCACTATGGGGGAACACAATTTCGAGAGATTCGCAGCTTTTAAGTATTTGGGAGCCACAGTTGCTCAGGATAATAACCTAACGGAAGAAATTAAGGTCCGAATTCAAAGTGGAAGCAAATGTCTCTACGCACTAAGAGCAGTTTTAGCATCGAAAAACATCTCGCGAAGAACAAAAATCACAATTTACAAAACTGTCATACGACCAACTGTTATGTACGCTAGCGAAACCTGAACTCTGACCAAGAATAATGAACGAAAATTAAAAGTCTTTGAGAGAAAAGTTCTACGAAGGATTTTTGGGCCACTGCAAGACCCAGTAACACAACAACATCGAATAAGAACTAACCAAGAGATATCAGAGTCATACAAAGATCCAGACATTGCGCAGGAGATAAAGGCAAGAAGGCTACAATGGGCAGGGCATGTGCAAAGACAGCCCGACTCGAGGATGGTTAAATTGGCTTGGGAAGGAGCACCACTGGGACGAAGACCTTTGGGGCGCCCCAGAATGAGGTTTCGTGATAACATAAAAATGGAGTCAAGTTGATTGGCTCAGTACTTCCCACACATAATAATGATTTCGTTTTATTGCTTTTCCATTGCATGAAGCTATAGTCTGAAATCCCCTTGCAACTAAATCACGCCCACTCGCCCGCAAAAAAACGTCCAACACAAAAACTCTCGTAAATAGTTTCTTGCGTCTCCCTCCTTAGAAACTAGGACGCCACAGTTTTCATTCTGCATGCTTCGACTGAATGATGCAAAACGATCAGGAGCCTCTAAACTGTCTAAAAGCGAAGTGTGAGCTGTTTTTATATTCTTAGTTTTTTATTATTGCTACACCACCACTGACACGATTTTTCCAAATATACACGTTTTCCATCCTCGCCGCGGCAGTAATACTGTGTCAAAAGTTCGTTAAAATCGATCGAATAATTGCGTTACGCAATATAGGACGATCTAAAACAATACTCGTATGTCTGTATACATCACAAATTCGAAGTCCCTTGGTTTCGATACTGAGGAAGGCAATGTTCAAATGGACCTAAAAAAGTGTAATATGCTGCTAGGTTCTTCATTCACAGGTCAATGGACAGCCCATTATGAATACAACGAATTTTTCAGTTTTCCAACCCTCCACCCCCCAACCACCCCAAATTCACCCCTACCCAAAAAAAGTAGAAAATGATCAGGAACCCCTAAAACGCCTAAAAACAAAGTTTGAGACGTTTTTATTTTTTTTTATTTTTTATTATTGGTGCGCCGCCACTGACACGATTTTTTCAGAACATACGCGTTTTCCATCCTCGCCGTGGTAATAATACTGTGGCAAAGTTTCATTAAAATCCGTTCCTATTACGTTACTCAATACAGAACGATCTAAAGCAATATTCCTATGTATTTATCAGAAAATTCTAGGTCCCTTGGTTTCTGGAGTAGGCAAGGCAATGTTCGGATGGGCCTAAAATAGGGTATTATGCCGCTAGGTCTTTCTTTTGCAGGTCAGTGGATAGCCTATTATGAGTACAACACATTTTTGAGATTTACAACCCCCCGCCCCCCAACCACCCCAATTTCACCCCCACCCAAGAAAAAAGTAGAAAATCATCAGGAACCCCTAAAACACCTAAAAACGAGGTTTTAGGAATATTTAATTTTTTTTGTTTTTTGCTAATAACTCCCCCGCCCCTGTACCGATTTTCAAAATTATAGGAACATTACCTACTACGACCCCCCAGCATATCGCTGCCCAAATTTCATCACAATCCATGCAGCGGTTACTGAGATTACGAGGCTAGAAAAACGCGCGCAGACGGACAGACAGACAGACAGACAGACAGACCGACAGACAGACCGACAGACAGACAGACAGATCGACGGAAATGAGTGACATGGATTTTCGTTATGTAGAGATTATAAAACGCCCAAAAAGCGTGTTATCTCAAAATCGAAAATTTTCGCGATTACAATACTCCCCTCACCTATCGATGTGGAAAGTAAAAGCGGACCTAAGAGCCATCGGTATACAATATGACCCAGCATTGATGGAAGACCGGCAACAATGTAGGAGAATAGTACAGTCGGCCAAGACCCACCCCGGGTTGTAGAGCCATGGAGTAAGTAAGTAAGTAAGTAAGTAAGTAAGTAAGTCAGAACAGGTAAGAAGGAACGGCACTTTAAGGCCCCCATAGACGTCGTTCTTTTTTGGCAGTTTTACCCGTGCGAGTAAAACGGTACAGGTAAACACGAACGACGACCATGTCTACACACTACTCGTTCTTTCGTCAAGTCTCTCTGAAATCTTAGTGCTATAAACCGCATCGAATTCGTGATGGATTATACGACAACGTTGGCAGTGGCGGCCGCAGTGGCTATAAAAGTGAAATATTCAAGAAAAAAACGTTCAAAATGGGCTAAAGAATGGTTACTTAAGCGTAACAAATTTTCACATGTGAATCTTTTTGGGGACTTATAAACCTCTTCAGTCCCCGAACCAGATTTCTTAGATTGCCCGACTTTCTTCAATTCCTTTCTGAAGCAACCACGTAAAGAGTCAATTTTCTTTTTGACTGAATCTCTCGTTGCTCATATATCTACTTCTTGTAACTTTTTTATCATGTCTTCGTAGGCTTTATTTTTTTTATCTCTGTCAGAATATTCAGCAGATTTAACCTTCCACAGGCACGGATAGCTTCTATAGAGTTCTATGAACTCAATTAAAAATTGTTTGGAGTAATTCCTCAAGTCAGTCATTGTGTAAATTACAACAATATTTCTATTTACCTCGATACACAAATTTCTTCGACTTTAGATTACTGTACAACAACTGAAATTACTGACGCTTAGCTGGAGGTGAGTCGACACTGAAGACATCCGTCCTTCTTAATCGCCTCGTAAACACACACAGGCAGACTTGAACGAACACGTTTGAAAACGGACGGTTAAAATCAAGCGAGAGCTGATATTTTTGAGCGCCAGCAAGAAGGACAGTTTTTGGCCACATACTGTCCGTTTTACCTGTACCGTTTTACTCGCACGGGTAAAACTGCCAAAAAAGAACGACGTCTATGGGGGCCTTAAGTAAGAGTATTTGACGCTCTTGTGTTATAGATGTGTGTCCGTAAAGGCCCCCATAGACGTCGTTCTTTTTTGGCAGTTTTACCCGTGCGAGTAAAACGGCACAGGTAAAACGGACAGTATGTGGCCAAAAACTGTCCTCCTTGCTGGCGTTCAAAAATATCAGGTCTCGCTTGATTTTAACCGTCCGTTTTCAGACGTGTTCGTTCAAGTGTCGAGTCTACCTGTGTGTGTTTACGAGGCGATTAAGAAGGACGGATGTTTTCAGTGTCGACTCACCTCCAACTAAGCGTCAGTAATTTCGGTTGTTGTACAGTAATCTAAAGTCGAAGACATTTGTGTATCGAGGTAAATAGAAATATTGTTGTAATTTACACAATGACTGACTTGAGGAATTACTCCAAACAATTTTTAATTGAGTTCATAGAACTCTATAGAAGCTATCCGTGCCTGTGGAAGGTTAAATCTGCTGAGTATTCTGACAGAGATAAAAAAAATAAAGCCTACGAAGACATGATAAAAAAGTTACAAGAAGTAGATATATCAGCAACGAGAGATTCAGTCAAATGGTGTTACTAAATTGAGCAGCTCTAAATACGTTTCTTCGTCCATTCGTAAATAGTTGTACCAATCTCCTGGTTTTAGTACTATGTCACTCAAAATATTCACATGTGAAAATTTGTTACGCTTAAGTAACCATTCTTTAGCCCATTTTGAACTCCTTTTTCTTGAATATTTCACTTTTATAGCCACTGCGGCCGCCACTGCCAACGTTGTCGTATAATCCATCACGAATTCGATGCGGTTCATAGCACTAAGGTTTCAGAGAGACTGGACGAAAGAACGAGTAGTGTGTAGACATGGTCGTCGTTCGTGTTTACCTGTACCGTTTTACTCGCACGGGTAAAACTGCCAAAAAAGAACGACGTCTATGGGGGCCTTTAAAGGTGGGTATTCACGTGCAACAAAACACTCCGAACGAACCAAACGCGCCGCGCACTCCGTAGCGATCTGCAACAAACATTTCTCGGGCACGCTCTGAGCAACCTACAACAAAACATTTTTCGCGGGGCGTTCCGCCTGTTTGGCGGTGTTCGCTGCTTTCCCACCAGTAATCAGTCCGTTGTCAAAATAGGTGCATCTGATATTACCATAGCCGCTGGTCGTTTTATTAAAAGCTTTTATTTAACTTGCAATGTATGTACGCTTGTTCAGGTGGAATCTTGCAACTCAACTTTGAAGCAGATATCTTCAACCGATTGCGCTGGAATTTTGTATACACGCTTAGTTCGGATGACAATGCACGATAAGCTGCATGAGGTAGTTCTAAATCCGATAGTGGAATAGTTATTTAATGCATTTCTACAATATGGGTATCCACATTGATATGAAAACGCCCAGTAGATGGTAAAGGGAATGACAATCTAATGAGAGGAATGTCATTTCTGACAATAGATCCAGTGATGTCATTTTTAGTCAAACGATTAATTTTGTTGTGAGAGTTTGAGGAAAATATACTGAAAGCCGGCGAGTTGTTTTATCACTGCATGAACCTGACGACCTGAGAGAAGAGAGTTTTTGCATTTGGCGCTCAACTACAGGCTTGCGGTGGAATCTGGCAGCAGTCACAGAAGATTCTGGATCGAATAATTGTATGAAATCCTTTATACAACCTACGGAGTGGTCATCGCCAGGTTGTCTCGACGACGGTGACGACATCGACATGAGGTTAGGGGGTAGCTAACGAACCGCTGGTCCATTAATAAGTCTTAAAGGAGCATTTCGGGTGCTGGACTGACTTTGGGAAAGTAATAGGCATAAACTCGTGTTGTTAGTGAACTCTTATCATCAACACAGTTTTAGGGTTATGTTTAGAGTAGGTCTATACTTTTAGTTTAGTTTAAGGTTTTCATCATGTCTAATAAAAGTAAATCTACGAAAATGGGTGGATATCAAGATAGCGCAGATTCTAATTAGAAACTGTCGTTCAAAAAATGATGGCAAATAATATGTATTTTTAGATATTATACAATGTGCTGTAAGAGTTTGGGGAAAATATACTATTCAAGGTCGGTGTGTTGTTTTATCACTGCATGAACCTTGTTTACGACTTCAGAGAAGAGAGTCTTTGAACAGTGAAAGGGCCTGTTGAGAGTAACTCGAAAAATAATGTGACGTCCTTCTAAATCAACTATAGCGGACCATTCAAGATGGCGAAATAGTTATTTTTAATGCACTTCTGCAATATGGGTATCAAATAAAAGGGCTTGCCGAGAATACATAATTTTTTTTGATATAAATGCTAGTTAATAACTAAATAGTAAAAAATAAACTAAAACAAAAAAACTTTTAAGAAAAAAGCTTTTATTTAAATGTTCTAAAAAAAATAAAATGTTCCTTAACTTAACTTAACTATCAACTTATAGCCTCATTATACACAATTTATATGATCATAAAAGCTTGTTGCGCGGTTTACTTGTGTAAATTAACTAGTACCTATTCAATTGACTAACTTTAACTTTCCGTTTAATTGGATTCTTATAGGTACTTACGTAAACCCCACGACGAGCTTTTATGATCATATGGATTGTATATAATGAGGCTAGAAGTTGATAGTTAACTCTTTAAAGGAACATTATATATATTTTTTTAGAACATTTAAATAAAAGCTTTTTTTAAGTTTTTTTATTTTATTTATTAATTATAGAGACATTAGCGGGTAATAAAAAAGAGAAAAGAAGATAACAACGAAAAATGTGGGCAAGACGCGTCTTTTTGCGCCTTCAAAATATGCCCTCACTTAGTGATCTCGATTCTGTGCATATGAAAAATTTTACCAGGATGACAGCGGTGCATTTCAAGAATTTAATATGCTTAGTAGGTTCTAGAATAGCCAAGAAGGATACGGTATTTCGAAAGGCAAGTCCTGTACACGATCGTCTGGCTGTTACGCTGTGCTTTTTAACCTCTCTTACAGTAATCTACAATATACAGGGTGCGTTTTTAGCACCGGCTCGGTCGATAGCTCCACTACTGTAGAAGACAGCGAAAAAAGGTGTATATAAAAATTGTAGCCACGGATATGCTACTTGCTCAGAAAATATTTAGATTTATACAGGGTGATCCATAACTACGTGGTGATGCAAACATGCATTTTTCTAAATGAGACACCCTATATATTATTCCAAATTCAAATTCTACTAATAATTTCCGTTATTTCAATATAGGGTGTTGTTACATTATACAGGGTATTTCAAAAGTTATGGCCATTTTTATATCTAAATCACGATCAAATGAACGTACTGTATATAAAAAAGTGATGAATCAAACAATATTTTTCTCACATAAGAAGATTATAAATATCCTCGGGTTTTAAAATCCGCTACAAAAAGACCGTAACGCATATTTGTATGCAGGGTGATGTAGAATGCAAAATCTAGATTTTCTCTATTTTTTCAAATATAACCCCCAATATTTTATTATACTAAAGAATTGCTTTTAATATCCTCTTTCATCTTTCTATAGCACTTATTATGGCTGCATTCATCAGTTTCTGAGATATTTCGATTTTTCTACAAATTTTAAATATACTTTCTATTTGTTTACCAAAATTTATTTATTTTGAGATAATACTATCAAATTTTGTTTTTGCTTAACAAAAGACTAAAATATAAAGCCATAATAATACTTAATCAAGTCAAAACACTGAACTAACGATATAATATAAGTCAAGTGTGCTGGGGAAACAGTTTTATGGATGTCATGCACAATTATCGAGCAGGTGTATCAGGGAGGCTATGAAATATCAAACGATACAGCCCGAATAAAATGCTTCTTCAGTCTTTCAAAAGCATTAGTTTTAGACTGCCTCCGTTTTGGATATTGCTGTTTATAGTTGATATATTCTAGAGGCAAGCAGACAATTTCTCAAAGATTCTCCTAAATACCCTCAAAGGAAAAATTAATTTTTAAAGCTGGCTTTTCACACAGTACGGAATTATCGAGCAGGTTATGAAAACTGTCAATTTTTCAAAGCACACCTGATAAATCGACATGATAATTATGCATGACGCCCACAAAATTGTTTCCTCAGCATACTTGACCTTATTATTTCAATGATTTAGGGTTTTAACTTCATCAAATAGTAACATGACCTTATAATTTAGTTGACCGTAAAATAAAAAACATATTAGTTAGTATTTTCTCAAAATAAATAAATTTCAGTACACAAAGAGGAGCTACATTTTAAATTTACCGAAAAATCGAAATGTCTCGGAAACTGGACATAGGTGCAACAAGTGCTATACAAGTATGAAAGAGCATATTAAAAGAAATTCTTTGAGATAATAAAATATTGGGGGTTACATTAAAAAAAGAGAGAAAATGCGGATTTGCATTCTACATCACCCTGTATACGAATATGCGCCGCGGGCTTTTTTGTAGCCGATTTTAAAACTAGAGGACATTTTTAATCTTTTCATTAAAAAAATAATTTCTGATCTATTACCTTTTGATATACAGTAAAAATGGTCATAACTTTTGAAATACCCTGCAGAATGTAACAAAACCCTATATTGACAGAACGGAAATCATAAATAGAATTTGAAGGTGGAATAATACATAGGGTGTCTAATTTAAAAAAATGCATGTTTGCATCACCAAGTAGTTATGGATCACCCTGTATAAATCCAAATATTTTCTACGCAAGGAGCATATCCGTGGCTACAACTCTTGTATACAACTTTTTTCGCTATCTTCTAGAGTAGTGGAGTTATCGATCGAGCCGATACTAAAAACTCCTGTATATTTATAATTTCGTGTACCCCTTATTAGTAGCAATTGCCACTCAAGCATCATGCTTCTTTATTTTATTATAGTATGTCCCATTTGTCGGATCCCATAAAATAGGCTGCAGACACTTTTCTCTGCTCCACTCCATAGCTAGGCATGAAAATATTAACAAACACGACGAACGTCCAAAACTGCCGTATTGCCCGTATTCACCGAACATCGCCGAACGAATAAAATCTCTTTGTGCCAGTCCGGTTTACCGACAAACCTCCGAAAATGTTTTGCGCGTTCTGTTCTGTTCGGCGCGTTTGGTTCGTTCGGAGTGTTTTGCCGCAAGTGAATATCCACCTTTAGACTACAATATTTATTGAACAAGATTTGTTTCGTGTCTTGAACTGCATAAACCTACATGATATCTAAAACCTACTGGCTAACACGATCTTTATTCGCACAATCCTGAACTATTCCTTGAACATTTAGGGCCGGTTGTACAAACACAGTTTAAAATAAAGTTCAACTTTGAACCGAGTTCATCCCTAATTTGCTGTTGTACCAACAAAGTTCAAACGTTGACTTCAGTTCAATCTCGGATCAAGTTGAACGGCCACTGGGGAGCGTTTAACGACGGTTAAAGGTTTAAAATGGCGATGTTTACGACTAGCTGATCAGTTTCTAACCCTAATATCCGACGTGAGTGACATAGTCAAATGCGATATTTTCGCTTGAGTTACATGATGGAGTACTTTAACGAACCTTTGACCGAGGATGACATTATTAGGAAAAACGATCTGAAAAATGCCAAATGATATTTGTATCTAATATATCGTGAACAAATTCTCAATTAATTGTAGGCACATCAGCAATAAAAGTTTCCGCATCATCGTCGAATGTAGATGTGAATCCTGTTATTTGGGGTCCGTTTTTACTTCCCACACCGATAGGTGAGGGGAGTATTGTGATCGCGAAAATTTTCGATTTTGAGATAATACGTTTTTTGGGCGTTTTATGATGTGTACATAACGAAAATCCACGTCACTCATTTCCGTCGGTCTGTCTGTCGGTCTGTCGGTCTGTCGGTCTGTCTGTCTGTCTGTCTGTCTGTCTGTCGCGTTTTTCTACCCTCGTAATCTCAGTAACTGCTGCATGGATTGTGATGAAATTTGGGCAGCGGTATGATGTGGGGTCGTAGTAGGTAATGTTCGTATAATTTTGAAAATCGGTGCATAGGCGGCGGAGTAATTAGCAAAAAACAAAAAAAATTAAATATTGCTGAAACTTCGTTTTTAGGCGTTTTAGGGGTCCCTGATCATTTTCTACTTTTTTTTTGGTGGGGGTGAAATTGGGGTGGTTGGGGGTTGGGGGGTTGTAAAATTGAAAAATTTGTTGTATTCATAATAGACTACCCACTGACCTATGAAGGAAGTGTAACAATGTTCCGTCGTCGTGACGATGGAATTGGAATTGGGGGACATCCCAAATGTCAAAATTCCGTGGGTTCAAATATTCCGACAATGAGGTTAGGAACTGATTGACAGAGAGTGGGAGGAGCTGAAAAAGGTGTTCTGTGGCTCTGTTAATTGTTTTGTGTTGTTAATGTTAATTGTTTATATAATAAATAGATCATACTAGATGGGAATAGAAATGAAAAGAAAAGATATATTAAATCGATGGCTTGGATTTATTAAAATAAAATGCGTAAGGTTTGTCCTTGAAGGATCTTTTCTCAGCGCTGACGTTGAGAGTGTGTTGTCACCTAACTATGGTAGATAGTATGCTAACAAGCAGGAAATGAACTGATGGGGGCCCCGTCTACTAACTGTTATATAATGGAAAGTGAGTACACTGTAATAAGCCTTATAAACTATAAATATAACTTAAATCATTGTATTTCTAGGGCTGGCTCCTGAAGAATTATAAGGACTATGTATAAAGGTTTTCTCCCACCTGTATTTACGAAGTGTGCCTGCTGAACACCAGGTTCGGTAAGGGTTCGTTTTAGCGAAACCCGAAACGGGCGTTGAGATTGGTGTCAATCGACGCGAATTGACGCCCTGAGTCGAACGAGACCACTCCCAGACTGAGGAAACGCTCCGGTGAAAAACTACAGCACTTTAAAGATTCCAAACCTAACCTAACTTAACCAAACTGGTTCAATTATTGAAGCTGAAATGGGTTCTAATCGACTCGGATTGAAGTCCTGAGACGAACTAGACCATAAACAGCGCAAGAAAACGTTTTGGTGAAAGTCTACGGTACTTTGAAATTCACAAATTCCAATAGCTTACCTAATATAAAGTAAGCAAATCGGTTGAGGTAAAAAGGTGTGTCTAGCGACTCAACCTGATATCTTGACTTAAATTGTACCAAATCTAGACTGTACAACCGTTTATTTTGATTCTCAATTGGAAATTAATCAAAATAAGTTCCTCTGGGTCCTACCCCCGCATGCTATGGAAAAAACCAAACAGGTGAGACCGAACTTGGGACACTTGTGTTGCTTAGACTATTCAAAATATGCAAAGACAGTGACGTCTGGGGGGGCCAGCCCCCCCAGGCCCCCCGTTATACGTTTCCACAAACCTAATTCAACATAAACTAACCTGGTTTTCGGTTATTCATATTTCCTCAATAGCTTTCACATTAAACATTTAAAGTATCATAACTTTTTTATTTTCCATTTTAGGATGTTGCGACTGGTGGCGTTGTGTTGTACTCATCTAGTGCTTTCACATGATATATAGTTTGACCACATATTTTATGAAAAATCATCGAAATATCGAAGTAATTTTGAGGTTAGGTTTGAAATTTTAAAGGTGCGCAGATTTTCATCGGAGCGTTTCCTCAGCCTTGGAGAGGCCTAATTCGACTCAGCAGAATCGACTAACATTTACTTGATGACCGATTAAACCGAATTTGACCTCGATAAGTTGACTGTTTTGCAGAAGTGAGGTTAGGTACTGAAACTTTAAAGTGTTATAGAATTTTACCGGGGCGTTTCCTCAGTCTAGGAGTGATGTCGTTCGACTCAGGGCGTCAATCCGCGTCGATTGACACCAATCTCAACGCCCGTTTCGGGTTTCGCTAAAACGAACTCTAGCCCCAGGTTCTTCTTAACTTCAGTAACTAAACATCTATATACGGGGTGAGGATGGTGTTCCCATCAATCGTAACCAGCGTAGTATACATGGGGTACTGCGTCTCATCGAACGTAGTATTGGAGATACGTGGTAGGAAGCGATGCCAATCCAACAATATTGGCTCAGTTGATCTTAATCTCTGGCATCAGGTAGTGCAACTCGTGCAGAAGAGGCAGTTGGTGTGGAAGGCGAAACAGGTTATACGATCACACCGTAAAGAAGCAGAGACTTGCAGTAGACTTAAAATAAAGAGTAAAAAGAAGGCCTGTGGACAAAACACAAGCATTAGCTGACTTAAAACAGGTAAGTTCTCAATATTTCCAGGATATTTTAGGTAAAAATGAAAGATTGAAAGCGAAATTCTGTAAGTAAGGTTAGACACCTACCGTTGATGTTGTGTGGCCTTTTAAGAGTGTTTTTCCTTATTTGACTTCCCACAGATCCCACAGATGTGGTGCTTAGAAAGCCGAAAAGTCAAATGAAACTGGGTTTTTGCCCTCTTAAATCCACGAAAGTGTGACCACTTGGTCTTTCAAGGGACCCAGAAGGAAAAGTGAAGATGTCTGCCTTTTGCCAGAAAACTGGCGCTAAACCAACTTCTGTCAGACAACCATCATTTGTCTTCAGTGACAGATAGACAGACGACAGATGAAAAGGGGAAATCCAACCTTATTTTTCCCTATTGTGAATATGTAAACAATAGATGTAGCGAAATATCCTAATTGAAGTTTAATACTAATTTTTCTTTCTTTTCTAGGTGATGCAGCACTATGCAGAGACGAAAAGGTGCAATTCAGGAATACTTCGCACAATACATACAGGATTAACATTGTACAACACATTATAAATAAAGGAATTTGAAAACTCCCAGTTGTTTTGATGCTAAGTAACCTGAACTAGTTCACAATCTAGGTAAGATATTATACTTATACTTCACTTACAATATGAAATTACGTGCTAAAGTACATTCTTGATAAACACTCTAAGCCAAGCGACAACACAGTCTTCTTTTCTGAGACTATAAGTAATCAATCAAATCAAAATCAACTCATCAGCTCCTCAGAACTTGTAACAGAAGACCTAGCGACATAAATAACTTTTTTAGGTCTATCCGAACATTGCCTTATGCCTATTACAGAAACTAAAGGACTTAGAATTTTTTCCGATGTATACAGGCTGTCCATTTAGTGTGTAATTCTTCGATATCTCGCAAGGTATAGCTGATAGAAGAAAATCTCAAATAAAAAAGTTATTTGGTTACTTGAGATGCATATCCTAAAAATATTTTGAAATATACAGGGTGTTGCGGGAAAGTAAGGTAGAGATCAACTTGATTTTTTTATATGGAACTATAACTTTCTCTCAAGTTCTTCTAGTGTCCATCATTGATCTCTATCCAACCCTAAAATATTTTTGGAATCGGTTGCGACGTTGCCAAGTAATAATTTATTTTCTATTAATTTCCGCATTTGCAAGGTCGCAAGTAATACGTTCAAATTGATATATTCCTTTAACTTTTCTCAATAATATTACACAGCGAGTTACTTGAATATTAAGCGGATATTATTCTGGATGCTACCAGCAATTTGTATCTACAGGGTGTTTTTGGCAGAATTTTAAATTCCGGCAACTTAAAGGTCGTTTTACTTTGTTTTACTTCCCACACCGATAGGTGAGGGGAGTATTGTGATCGCAAAAATATTCGATTTTGAGATAATACGTTTTTTGGGCGTTTTATGATGTGTACATAGCGAAAATCCACGTCACTCATTTCCGTCGGTCTGTCTGTCGGTCTGTCGGTCTGTCGGTCTGTCGGTCTGTCGGTCTGTCGGTCTGTCGGTCTGTCGGTCTGTCGGTCTGTCGGTCTGTCGGTCTGTCGGTCTGTCGGTCTTTCGGTCTGTCGGTCTGTCGGTCTGTCGGTCTGTCGGTCTGTCGGTCTGTCGGTCTGTCTGTCTGTCTGTCTGTCTGTCGCGTTTTTCTACCCTCGTAATCTCAGTAACCGCTGCATGAATTGTGATGAAATTTGGGCAGCGGTATGTTGTGGGGTCGTAGTAGGTAATGTTTCTATAATTTTGAAAATCGGTCCATAGGCGGGGGAGTAATTAGCAAAAAACAAAAAAAATTAAATATTGCTGAAACTTCGTTTTTAGGCGTTTTAGGGGTCCCTGATCATTTTCTACTTTTTTTTGGGTGGGGGTGAAATTGGGGTGGTTGGGGGGTGGGGGGTAGTAAAATTGAAAAATTTGTTGCTTTCATAATAGACTGTCCACTGACCTGTGAAAGAAGACCTGGCGACATATATAACTTTTTTAGGTCCATCCGAATATTGCCTTTGCCTATTACAGAAAGCAAAGGACAGAATTTTTTTTGATGTAAACATACGAGAGTATTGCGTCAGATCGTTGTAACGAGGAAACTGTTGAATTGATTTTAATGAAATTTTGAAACGACATTACTACCATGGCGAAGATGGAAAACGCGTATGGTTTTGATAAATCGTGCCAGTGGCGGCGCAGAAATAATAAAAAAACTAAAAATATAAAAACAGCTCAAACTTCGTTTTTAAGCGTTTTAGAGGTTCCTGATCATTTTCTGCGTTTTTTTTTTGGGTGGGGGTGAAATTGGGGTGGTGGGGGGGTTGGGGGTTGAAAAATTAAAAAAATTCTTGTACTCATAATAGGCTGTCCACTAACCTGTGAAGGAAGATATAGCGACACAAATCACCTTTTACTTCCCACACCGATAGGTGAGGGGAGTATTGTGATCGCGAAAATTTTCGATTTTGAGATAATACGTTTTTTGGGCGTTTTATGATGTGTACATAACGAAAATCCACGTCACTCATTTCCGTCGGTCTGTCTGTCGGTCTGTCGGTCTGTCTGTCTGTCTGTCTGTCTGTCTGTCGCGTTTTTCTACCCTCGTAATCTCAGTAACTGCTGCATGGATTGTGATGAAATTTGGGCAGCGGTATGATGTGGGGTCGTAGTAGGTACTGTTCGTATAATTTTGAAAATCGGTGCATAGGCGGCGGAGTAATTAGCAAAAAACAAAAAAAATTAAATATTGCTGAAACTTCGTTTTTAGGCGTTTTAGGGGTCCCTGATCATTTTCTACTTTTTTTTTGGTGGGGGTGAAATTGGGGTGGTTGGGGGTTGGGGGGTTGTAAAATTGAAAAATTTGTTGTATTCATAATAGACTACCCACTGACCTATGAAGGAAGACCTAGCGACATAAATAACTTTTTTAGGTCTATCCGAACATTGCCTTATGCCTATTACAGAAACTAAAGGACTTAGAATTTTTTCCAATGTATACAGGCTGTCCATTTAGTGTGTAATTCTTCGATATCTCGCAAGGTATAGCTGATAGAAGAAAATCTCAAATAAAAAAGTTATTTGGTTACTTGAGATGCATATCCTAAAAATATTTTGAAATATACAGGGTGTTGCGGGAAAGTACGGTAGAGATCAACTTGATTTTTTTATATGGAACTATAACTTTCTCTCAAGTTCTTCTAGTGTCCATCATTGATCTCTATCCAACCCTAAAATATTTTTGGAATCGGTTGCGACGTTGCCAAGTAATAATTTATTTTCTATTAATTTCCGCATTTGCAAGGTCGCAAGTAATACGTTCAAATTGATATATTCCTTTAACTTTTCTCAATAATATTACACAGCGAGTTACTTGAATATTAAGCGGATATTATTCTGGATGCTACCAGCAATTTGTATCTACAGGGTGTTTTTGGCAGAATTTTAAATTCCGGCAACTTAAAGGTCGTTTTACTTTGTTTTACTTCCCACACCGATAGGTGAGGGGAGTATTGTGATCGCGAAAATATTCGATTTTGAGATAATACGTTTTTTGGGCGTTTTATGATGTGTACATAGCGAAAATCCACGTCACTCATTTCCGTCGGTCTGTCTGTCGGTCTGTCGGTCTGTCGGTCTGTCGGTCTGTCGGTCTGTCGGTCTGTCGGTCTGTCGGTCTGTCGGTCTGTCGGTCTGTCGGTCTGTCGGTCTGTCGGTCTTTCGGTCTGTCGGTCTGTCGGTCTGTCGGTCTGTCGGTCTGTCTGTCTGTCTGTCTGTCTGTCGCGTTTTTCTACCCTCGTAATCTCAGTAACCGCTGCATGAATTGTGATGAAATTTGGGCAGCGGTATGTTGTGGGGTCGTAGTAGGTAATGTTTCTATAATTTTGAAAATCGGTCCATAGGCGGGGGAGTAATTAGCAAAAAACAAAAAAAATTAAATATTGCTGAAACTTCGTTTTTAGGCGTTTTAGGGGTCCCTGATCATTTTCTACTTTTTTTTGGGTGGGGGTGAAATTGGGGTGGTTGGGGGGTGGGGGGTAGTAAAATTGAAAAATTTGTTGCTTTCATAATAGACTGTCCACTGACCTGTGAAAGAAGACCTGGTGACATATATAACTTTTTTAGGTCCATCCGAATATTGCCTTTGCCTATTACAGAAAGCAAAGGACAGAATTTTTTTTGATGTAAACATACGAGAGTATTGCGTCAGATCGTTGTAACGAGGAAACTGTTGAATTGATTTTAATGAAATTTTGAAACGACATTACTACCATGGCGAAGATGGAAAACGCGTATGGTTTTGATAAATCGTGCCAGTGGCGGCGCAGAAATAATAAAAAAACTAAAAATATAAAAACAGCTCAAACTTCGTTTTTAAGCGTTTTAGAGGTTCCTGATCATTTTCTGCGTTTTTTTTGGGTGGGGGTGAAATTGGGGTGGTGGGGGGGTTGGGGGTTGAAAAATTAAAAAAATTCTTGTACTCATAATAGGCTGTCCACTAACCTGTGAAGGAAGATATAGCGACACAAATCACCTTTTTAGGTGCATTCGAACATTGCCTAGCCTATTACAGAAACTAAGGGACTTAGAATTTTCTGTATACTATACGAGAATTTATTGGTCCAAATCGTTTTGTATTTTGTAACGTGGACACTATTAAATTGATTCTAATGAAATTTTGACACAGTATATTGTTACCGTGGTGAGAATGGAAAACGCGTATGTTTGTTAAAAATCTTGTCAGTGGCAGCGTAGCAATAATCAAAGAACGTGACAAGTATGAAAACAACTCAAAATCGGTTTTTAGATGTTTTAAGGGTTCCTGATCATTTCCTACCAGTTTTTTGGGTGGGGGTGAAAGTGAGGTGGTTGGGGGGGGGGGGGTGGGGCTTGTAAAACTGAGAGGTTTATAGTATCGATAATAGGCTGTCCATTGACCTGTGAAGGAAAGACCTAGCGGCATAAGACAATTTTAGGGGGGGTTGGCAATTATTTGGTTGCAAGGGATCTTAGACTAAAGCTTCATGCTATGGGAAAATAATAAACTGGTATCAGCGTAATGTGTGGGAAGTGCTGAGTCAATCAACTTGACTTCATTTTTTCTTTTATTGATATGTCCAAGTCCTGTATTTTGAAATCCTGCGAAGGCCCACCGCCGGTATTATGGATATACTGTCCCTCATCGGCAAATTTTTGTATTGTCCTTTTTTTTTAAATTTTCGTAATTGCTTTTCAGTACCTTTGCTTCACGAAATGTCTCTCGACGCAAACTGTTGGACAAGTTCAACCTTTCCGTTTTGATTCTATGAATATTTGTATCCGTTTTCTGGCATTCCAAAACAGTCTCATATTTTTTCACAAATTCTATTAATATGGCCTCTTCTTTCGCCGTAAAGCTAGTCGCACTTTTTTTGGATTTCATTATAAAATTGCAAAATACTCTTTGACCGACAACAAAATTTGATGGATGTCAGAATTTGACATTCATAGACGTGACATTAACATAACCTTCATAACAATAAACATTAAAAACGAAAAATAACTAGTTTCGCCACCAAATACCCTATATCCATTGCCACCAATCCTCTTTTGATCCAGTTCAGCTGATCCTTCCCAGAACGGAGTTTGTACAGCGCGTCAACCGTTGAACCGTGTTCATCGCTGAACTTAAGGTTACGTGATCGGCAGTTCACTGAGCGTTTGTACAACCGGCCCTAAGTTGATGGATTGATTGACTCCAGTTACGGACCTATTTCCCTCACCTGCTATCTGACTAAAATTCTAAAAAGAATGGTAGACAGACACCTAGTTTGGTTACTTGAGACATCGTTAATTGCTAGTGATAAAAATATACACTCACCATACTTAAGAGCTGATTGCTGATACAGCCCATTGAGACGGCCCAAACAGGGGCCATATGGCCCGTGATATTCATATGCAGTTCATTCACTTCCAAAGCCAGTCTGAAAGTAATATGATAAAAAAAATGTTGAGGTGGATACAAAGTTTGCAGCATATAATTTTCTACATTTCACGTACGTTTGTCGCGAACGTTCACATCCATTGAATATCCATAGAATGAACATATGTAAGTCTAGCGTGCAGTATATGTAACATAGACCAGGTATGAAAATGTATATTCATAACATATACCATGTATATACTGACATACCAAAGTATATGCAGTGTATATACAGTGGATATGTATATCCACAAATGGAGCACGAACGTCTAATGGATGTAAAATAGACATAAAAAATTTACATTCCATGTACGTTTGTCGCGAATTTACACATCCATGGTATATCCGTCAAATGTACATTCATGTACTTTTGATGCACATGTATTGTGTATGAAAGTTCAATGTAAAGGCAGAAAGATAAATAAACTTTATACTTTCATTATGTACTGTTATTAATTCAATCTCTAGTTACAATCAATAACAATGCTTGGCAAAATCGATTACTGTGATTATCGTCTCTTCCCTGTTAAATGGTATGTCTAAAATCACAAAGAAATCAAGGTTATAAAATTTTGTAGGCGGTCTGTTCCGCTTACGGTTTACCGTCAAACGATGGATGCGAGTGTTATCAGTAGCCATAAGATAAGTAACATTGCACAATATTTCACTCGATCACGTAATCAGGCACAATCAGCACCAGCACACACGCTAACTACGACGAAGAACGCGAATGGCTAGAAATCAGCAATGGCAACACTAGCTGTCCTTCGGGCCGGCGTAAACTACTATATGTATATATGATACATAGACCAACATCTTGTGTATATTCATATATGAATATACCTACGTGAATATACATAGTATATTACAATAGTGTATATCATTATTTATATGTACATTTAACGTCTTATGAGTATTCAAAATATACATGTTCAAAATGGAATATCTAATGGATGTACATATCCATATAGTTAAACAGTAGCAATTTCATTCATTCATCCGAAACCAATCATAGACGACGTTGTTTCGCTTTTACTAAAGCTCGTCAGTGTGATTTAGGTCTCAGACGAATAAATGAAATTGCCTGTTAGTGCCTAGCTGGCAAAACTCGTACTAGTAGTAGCAGCATATAGATATTGGGAAGCAGTACTTGAAAAAGTATTGGTTCGCCATCTATCTACCAAAGCCGGTGCCTGAGCGTTCTATTTGAGTATCCGAGCACTGTTTTTGTGACCCGTTCGAAAGCATCAGGTATAGAAACCTGCGGGCACGACAACAAACAGACACTTTTTTGAGGAACACTCATTAAACACTCCCGACATTCGGTTTATGCTAAAAAGCTGGCGAACCAATCGTTTTTCAAAGTACTGCTTCCCAATATCTATATGTTGCTACTATTAGTACTAGTTTTGTTGTCGTGCCCGCAGGTTTCGATACCTCTTTCAAACGGGTCACATAAACAGTGCTCGGATACTCAAATTGAACGCTCAGGTACCGGCTTTGGTCGATAGATGGCGAACCAATACTTTTTCAAAGTACTGGTTCCCAATATCTATATGTTGGTACTATCCACATAGTGTTATGTGGGCACCGCATTCAAGAAGTACGGGACCAAATAAATAACTATTGAAGTAGAGGTCATGCAAGAAATTATTGAAAAGTCGTAGAAATTTTTGCTGGCTATCCTATGGTGACCTTGACGATGACCTTAACCTTGACTTCAAGGTCATAACAAGGTCAAATCAATTTTCTTAAATGGAAACTTTTGACGTGGAAAATGGAAAGCTCAGAAAATTGTAGTCCAGAAATGAAACCGACCTTTAGAAAATTTGATCTTGAACGATTAAGTCAAGGTCAAAATGGGACCAGCAGGGTATCTTAAGTACTAGGGATTACACAAAAATATAGTCAAGACAAAAAAGTCATAGGAACCTTTTCTGGCTATCCGATGGTGACCTTTATGTTGACATTGATGTTTATATTGAAGGTCACATTAAAGTCAAGTCAATTTTCTTAAATCTTTCCAAAAAAGTTAAAATGTTTGAATAGAAAGATTAAAATTGGCAATTATAACTTTTCTGTAACATGTTACCAGGAAAATTGCGCTACAGAGGAATCATGTCAAATTATTGTAAGATCTTAGCAATTAGTGGAAATTACAGTTAACTAAAATACACCATACTGAGCATAAAGTAGAAATCAAGGAGGGGAATTACCGTAGATGTACCTTAGAGGTTATCCTGAAGAGAGGTTATATGAGCTGTTAATCACAAGAACTTGCTTGGTCTAAATAAATTGCATTTTCGATACTTAAAAACTTACTTCACAATATGAGAATGATACTCAGCACAGCATTCTAAGGTTCTTAGTCGCTTTTTTGTCTCTCTCACATGGAAAACAATTCTTAGTCGAGAAGAGAGAAGATCCATATGCGACAGTAGTAGACTGACTTCTTCATGAATTGTAGTTAACACCTGAAATCCAAGGACCATTTTTATATAATTATGACCTTTGATTTATTGCTTTCAATTCCCATGATCACTCGTGTACGTCACATCACTAAATACGTTAGAGAACGCAATTTCGTTGTGGTTGATCAGTTCCTGTATCCAAACCAAACAACATTTCCGTATATGACATTTAGGATATGTATATGAAAAATAGTTTGTTGGTTTTTTATATTTTTGTGATTTCTTACGATAATTTATCATCATAAAAAACTCTTTAAGCGTTTTACAATGTTTGAGTTTGAGGATTTTACGTTTAGTGTGGCCTGTTATCGCCATTATAACCTAAAACCTTCATTTTTCCAATGTTTGGCATGTTTCTCAGTTATTATTAATTATTTTTATTATCTAGCATGACTTAGGGCCGGTTTCTCAATGTCCAGTTAAAGTGTCAGATAGGTATATGCCAGATAGCGTTGCTATGGACACAACTGTCAGATAAGATTTACGTGACTTCGTAAATTTAGCCTTCAATTGTTTAAACAATTTATTTAACAGTTGCTGTTATCTTGCAGATAAATATTTAACTGGACATTGAGAAACCGGTCCTGAGAAAGCTTCAGCTCAATACACGACTTTTATATTTTATAGTCCCTTATGGGTTTTTAGGTTGGATTTGTTTTTGTTTGGATACTGAACGGTGACATTGACAGAAGTAACGTCAGAGCTACGCGGCGGATAAGAGATCTCCTTCACCTTCATAAACTCTCAGCACCATATAGGTTCTGACAGAAGGAAAAGAGAGCAACGCCATTATACTAGACCCTAGCATTATCTGTCAAAGGATCTACAGGGTTTTATATAGACTTCATGATCATTGTCATTTTAAACGAATCAGTGTCAAGATTTCAACTAATAGACAGAAATGACATGGTTAATCCCTACAATCATTCCAGGAACATTTTGTTCAACTTTATTTATTGAATGGTGCCAGAGCTACACCTGAATTATTCGGTTAGTCCTATATGATCTTTTTTTAATTTTATTTAGCTCAAATCATGTTACCTGTGGTTAATTAATCTACTGATTTCTCCAAACTACAAAAAGAATTCAAATTTGACCATCTAATCTAAGGTGACGCATTTTATGCTTGGTCGCACCGCAAAGTCACGGTCTTCTAGGTTTAATAATTGTTGCGACATTTAATTTTCTTCTGATATCTAATGGTGATTTGCACCTAAACGGTTGGTTTAGAGTTCCATATATAATACACAAAATCACACTATAATTCACCAAGGAATCCAAATATGCAATAATATATGGGGGTTCTATTCAAAACAATGCATGTTTGAGATGAACTACCCTGTATAAACGTCAAATTTTAAGTGAAAATATTTTAACGTTATAGCTCTCAAAGCTCCCTACCTAGCACAAATGACAGGTTTTTGAAGTATGTTTTGGTAAGCCCACACTATACCGTCCAATCACTATTCACCCACCCTGTATAAATGTCACCTTACCCTTACCTGTGCTGCGGGTGTGTATAACTGATATGCGCAAAACATCTGAAGTAAAATAATCACAGGTGTGTTAACTTTGACAGGCAGCCATATTGGATATGCTGACATACAATACAATTCCTTCGTTGTTTCCATCTGATGCTTCATACATGTACTGTGTCTACTCTCATAAACAGATACAAGTGTATATCCTATCGGACACATCTAAAAAGTTTGAGCGTTAAGATTATGACGTGTCTAGTAATAATAGATATGATGATGCTTAAGACCGGTTCTCACTAGTCAGTTTCGCTGAATCAGTTTGACTGATTACGGTGATACCAGTTTATTAATAATAATACTGTATCAAAGTTTCATTAAAATCAATTCAACAGTTTCCACGTGACACACAGAACGATCTAAAGCAATACTCTTATGTAGGCATACATCAGAAAATTCTCCCTTTGTTTGTATAGCAGGCAAGGATGGACCTAAAAAGTGTGTTATGCCGCTCGCTCATTCTTTCACAGGTCAGTGGGCAGTCCATTATGAATGCAACAAATTATTCAGTTTTACAACCACCTACCCCCCAACCACCCCAATTTCACCCTCACCCAAAAAAAGTAGAAAACGGTTAGTAACCTCTAAAACGCTTTAAAGCGTTTGGACTGCTTTTATACTTTTGGTTGTTTTTTATTATTGATGCTCCGCCACAAATTCTTCCCTTGCTTTCTGTAATAAATACGGCGATGTTCAGATGGGCCTGACAAATTGTGTTATGGGGCTAGGTATCTATTTTACAGGTCAATAGTTAGCCTGTTATTTTGAATACAATTTTTTTTTGTTTTACCGGCGCGGCCCCCAACCCCAACCACCCCCAATTTCACCCCCACCTGAAGAAAAGTAGATAATGACCAGGAGCTCATAAAACGCCTAAAAACAAAATTTGAGGAATATTTAAATTTTTTTGCTAATTGCTCCGCCGCCCCTGCACCGATTTTAAAAATTGTAGCAGCATAACCTACTACGAATCCACAGCATATTACTGCCCAAATTTCTTCACAATCCATGCAGA
Organism: Callosobruchus maculatus; assembly: GCA_951848785.1. NCBI lineage: Eukaryota > Metazoa > Arthropoda > Insecta > Coleoptera > Chrysomelidae > Callosobruchus > Callosobruchus maculatus. The sequence continues at coordinate 8,852,928 of CATOUR010000040.1, forward strand.
GGTTATTGAGATTACGAGGCTAGAAAAACGCCAACAGGCAGACATACAGACAGACCAAGAGACAGACAGGCAGAAGGACAGAAATGAGTAACGTGTATTTTCGTGATGGAGACATCATAAAACGCCCAAAAAGTGTATTATCTCAATATCGAAAATTTTCGCTATCACAATACTCCCCACACCTATCGGTGTGGAAAGTAAAATGGAAACTTCCTTGATCGAGGCATTATTCAGAATGTCAAAAGGGCTTAAAGGTAGCTAATTAGGTTACTTACACATGTGTAAAATAGGAATAGTTTAGAAGCCAGTCTACAGTTTTTCACTTCTACATCGAATGTCGCAGGAAGGCCAAACCTCCTGGTCTCCGTCAGATCTCTGAATACTTTATTGAAATGCTGACTGTTGTACATCGTCTTGTAGCAAATTAAAAAGATTCCAGCGTTACCTACCAAATGAGAAAAATCCTCCGAACTGCTAATATCATCGTATACTATAAAGAAAAAACATACTGGAGTAGTCATCATCATCATAGTCACCATACTTTAACAGACATGTTGTGAGCTCGTAAAATGCATTAAGTTGGAGCTAGAGTATTGCCGACACGAATATTGTCAATAGTTTTCAGAAATGTAGCTCGCCATCGTTCGCGATTTACTGTCAGTTCAGTGGCGCTCTTCATACTCATATCCAGCAACTGTTTCGTCGTATCCACCCAGCATGTAGGGGAATGGCCACGGCGCCGCCCACTCGGGACAGTCGGGACTGAACTACAAGCTTCTCCATATTATCGCTTCTGTGAATATGTCCGAAGAATGTAAACATTCTCGTCGATACAACGGAAGATAGCGTCTTTGGATTACCGAACTGATCCAATATGGAAACGTTAGTTCGATGGGCGGTACAAGGAACTCTCAGCATTCTCCTCCACGCCCATATTTCAAAAGCATCTATGCGAGCTCTATCTGCCTTTTTAACTGTCCAAGTTTCCGAGGCTTTTAAACATATAGAGAACACAAGAGACTGAACCAGCGACATTTTGGTAGCTTTAGTGATGTTCTGGTCACGCCATATTTTAGTAAGCTTTGACATGCCCACACGTGCCTGTTGAATGTGCCGTCTAATCTCGTTTTCACAGCTACCCGAATTGTCGATCAAAGAAACGAGGTATACTAAACTTTGAACTACTTCACAACGGCCTACTGACTTTATTTCTCGATGATTATCATACTCTCTATCTACAATCATAACCTTGGACTTGTTGTAGTTAATACCAAGACCATATGCTGTACTGTATTGTTCTAAGATGTTTAATAGAGCTACTAGTACTTCCTGAGAAGCAGCAATAAGGGTGGTATCGTCACCAAATGTAAAGTTGGATATTTTGCTTCCGCCAATAGTTACACTGCCATTCCAGTTGCCCAATACCTGTTTCATCACAAATTCATAGTAAATGTTAAATTACATCGGAGGTAATACACATCCCTGACGAACTCCTTTTCTGGTTGCAGTTTGACCAGACAGGTTACCGTCAATTCTTACACGAGCCGATTTAGGCTCATAGAGTTACTGTATGAGAAACACTAGGTGATAAGGAACTCCCATGGAGATAAATATTTCCCACAGTTTAGGCCACTTTACGTTATCAAACGCCTCAAAATGGTCCACAAAGCAGATAAAAACTGTAAAATAATGCTCTCTGGCTTTTCCAATAATTTGTCTTAAGTTTAAGGTCTGTTCACGCGTACCGCGTCCTTTAATGGAACCTGGCTGCGCCCAAGAAATTTGCCAGCCAATAAAACCCTCCAAACGAGACTGTAAAATATATAGTAGAACCTTGATTGCAAGAGAGATTAACGAAAGTAGACGATAATTGCCTGGATTTGTTGAAGATCCCTTTTTATGAAGTGGAACAAAAATGGATGTGCACCATTCATCTGGCCAAACACCGGAGGACGCCGAGACCCTCTTACAAATATTATATAAAAGAGAGATGCCGTCATCACTCAAGCATTTTAACGTTTCGGCAGAAATAGCATCAATGCCTGTAGCTTTATTAGTTTTTAACTTGTTGAGGGAATATTCCACTTCAGACAAAAGAATATCCGGTTCATGTTCGAAATCTAATAAGAGGGCCTGAAGGCCATCCTCATGGTATAGATTTTCGCAATAATTTCGCCATACCTCAATAATCTAATGCAAGTTGGTAATTAGCTATCTCTCAGGATTTTTAACAGCCCAAGATTTGGGTTTAAAATCCCGACTGAGGCACTTGACCTTAAAAACATCTCTTTCGGATGGTTAGTATTGGCATGCATCTCTATTTCCCTGCATAATTGCTGTAGATAAGAGTTGTTATCTTTTCGGCATAGTCTTTGAGTCTCGCGTGAGAGCTGTCTACATGCATTTTGCTCTGGAGTAGTACATGCAACATATAAATATATCTAGCATCAATATGAAGTTTGTTAAAATATCTAGTCTTTCACAAAAAATTATTCAAAATAGGTGCATTATTGAACGACTTTCAGTACTGTTATTATTTGCATGTCACACGTAACAAAATTATGATTTCTGAAGTTGAACGTAATATATATAATGTGTTTTTTTTTTTAGTGTTCTGACCAATTGCTAAAAAAGACGAAAACCTGAAATATGCAAAGACATACGGTTGACACACTTCAAATCTGGCTTCTGTAGAAGTAAATCTCGTGTTGTTAACATGCGACTTACCTCTGGCAACGTTGATTAGATGTAATGTCGGTAGAATGACTGTGAGGATAAATAGTGTTACCAACAAAACTATTTTGCCTACGTCAGTGACAGTCAGATGCGTTTTACCAGGATGTAGATCGAAAAACCAAAAATATTTGAAAACCTTCAATGGTGTGTAAAATGGATAATCCTTTCGTACTTCATACATGGTCAAGACTCTTCGGATGATTGATTTGGAAGTGGAAGAAGCCTTGAGCGTATGTGTGTGTACAGTTAGTATTTGAAACAGAATATTTAATAATAGGAAATTGATAACCTCCCAGTGTACATCAGAGGCGGAGTGAGGTAGTATACATTCTAAGAAGAATTATGGTATGGGAAGCTCCATTGAACTAAGGCCGAATTTACGTTACGAAACTGTTTCTCAAAACTAGTGTGATGACATTAGTTTCACTCTTAGTTTCACTTGTAAATAGGCGCTTTCATCACACGTGCATCAGTTTCACGAAACCGAACTGGTTTCGAGTGTTACGCGAATTTTTAGTGACACCACATAGTGTCATGCAACTAGTTTCGACCTGTAAAATTTGGTGAAATTAGTATCACAAAAACGTTCGCAAAGAGTGTATTTTGGAAGTCTCCGAAGTGAAATAGCTTCTGAAGATGCCATCCACTCGTGTGGCGAAACGTCAAGCTTTAACGCTAAACGACGCCGGCCTAAAAACCCAAGAACCACAAATTCATTGGATGATGGCCGCGAAAGCCTTACGCAGTATATTTGAACAATTTTTTACAAAATGCAACACGGTAAAACAATCACAAGGGAAACTAGTACATTGAACTATTGATCAGTTGCATAAAAATATAAAAATTAAAATATAAAACAAATTTTCATCCGATCTCATTAAAACATTGAAATAACAATAAAAATAAAATGTAAAGCATACATCCTTACCTATCGAAGACACTCCTATAGCACCAAAGGATAGCATATCGCTTTGGGTCAAAAAAAAAAAACAAAAAACGAAGCTTTAGAGAGTGCTTCGGAGCGCATCATCAAAGAGAGCAGCAGCAGTTGCTCTGGTGTATACAGCTTCCTACAGCTGAACAAAGCATCAAGCTTCTGGGATGCTGTCTTAGCAATACTGACGATGTGGTCGTGCCAGGACATGTTATTGTTGACGCCTAAAAGCTCGAAAATTGTCTAAGAAGCAAGTGACAAGTAACTATGAAGTACAACAGCGAATACGTAAGGGTAGACAAGCTATTGGGGCATTGAGCTCCGTTTTGTGAAGTGAAAATTACACTTACATAAGAGGCAGAGTGTAGGGACCGCAGTAAAATTAATACAAGAAAGTTATTGGCAACAGAAATGGATTTCTTGCGGAAAAGCTGTAGGAGATCGAGGCTTAAGAGAGTCAGGGATGAAGTTACATGGGCATGCATAGGGATATTATGGACGAAGTTGACTGGGACAAGAGACGTGGTCAAGAAGAGTTTCAGAATGGATACCGCTGAAATGAAGAAGGAAAGACATCTAAGAAGCTGGAGGGATAATATGGAAGTGGTAACGGAGATTAGAAACTTGAATAAGTATATGTCTTATGACAAAAAAGATGGAGACTGGGTACAGATAAGCGGCGACCGCCGTAGAATTGCAAATGTGTATATCTGTAAACAGGGAGAATCGGCTCCAACAGAAATCGTTCACTACTCCTGTCCTGTAGGCTATGTGAATCTGGGTTCTATTTTTACAGTTTAACATGCGTATGCATTATTAATGGGGCATTTAGTAGCATTACATAGAAAAAAGGCACTGTAATTGTGCAATATTGCTGTTTAATTTGAAGATTTCTGAGGACTTTCTAGAAAATATAATTTCATGATGTTATAAGTCGCTCTCCTATACTCTCTATACTATACTATTTATTACACATATACTACTTGCAAGTGAAATTCAAACACCTAGAGAACAAAAAAGTCAAGTTGATTGACACAGTACTTCCCACACATAACAGTTGCAACCAAATCATCGCCCGCCTGTCGTCAAAAAACATCCAACACAAAAACTAGTAAATAGTTTCCTAAATCTCTCCGTAGGAAGTAAAACGACATAATCCAGCTTCAACTGGACGAAACGAAACAATCAAGAACCCCCAAATTGCTTAAAAACGAAGTTTGAGCTGTTTATATATTCTTAGTTTTTTTACTATCTCTTATTATTTTCATCCTTGCCACGGTAATAATACTGTGTCTAAATTTCATTAAAATTAATTCCATTATTTCCATGTTACTAAATTCAGAACGATCTAAATTAATACCTACCCCTACCAATACCAAATCCCTTGATTTCTGTAATAGCCAAGGCAATGTTCGGATGGACCTAACAAACGTCTATTATGCCGCTAGGTCTTTCTTTCACAGGTCAATGGACACTATTATAAATGGAATAAATTTTTGAGTTTTACAACCCCTAACCCCCTAACCACCCCAACTTCACTCCCACCCAAAAAAAGTAAAAAATGATCAAAAACCCCTAAAATGCCTAAAAACAAAGTTTGAGCTATATTTACATTTTTAGTTTTTCTATTATTGCTGCGCCGCCATTGACTCGATTTTTCCAAAACATACGCGCTTTCCATTTTCGCCGTGGCAGTAATACTGTGTCAAAATTTCATTAAAATCCATTCAATAATTTTGGCGTTACGCAATAAAGAACGAACTAAAACAACACTCGGATGTATACATCACAAATTTGGTTCTGTCCCTTGGTTTCTATTATAAGCAAGGCAATGTTCGGATGGACCTACAAAATTGTATTATGTCGCTAGGTCTTTCATCCACAGGTCTTCAGATAGCCCATTATGAATGCAGCATATTTTTCAGTACTACAACCCCCCACCCCCCAACCACCCCAAATTCACCCCCACCCAAGAAAAAGTAGAAAATGATCAGGAACCCCTAAAACGCCTAAAAACGAAGTTTGAGGCATATTTGAAATTTTTCGTTTTTTGCTAATTACTCCGCCCCCCGTATAACGCTTTTCAAAAGTATAGGAACATTACCTACTACGACCCCACAGCATAACGCTGCCCAAATTTCATCACAATCCATGCAGTTGTTACTGAGATTACGAGGGTAGAAAAACGCGACAGACAGACAGACAGACCGACAGACAGACAGATCACAATACTCCCCTCACCTATCGGTGTGGGAAGTAAAAAGGGATATCTGCACTGAAGCTTTGTACATAGCTTCGGAATACTATCTCTAGTCCACATGCAACACTTTTTGTTCATTCAGACGCTATTTACCCACATGGCACCTCTAAAAAGCTCGAGACATGTAAAAACTTTCACACACTCTAAATCATTATCGTCGCCAACGGTTAGATTGGTGTCAAGAATACCGACAATGGCATGCTAAGTGGCACAAGACGGCCTTCTCCAACGGGTCCAGATTTTGTCTGAGGGCATATGATGCATGCTAATGCGTAAGACGATGACGGGGTGAACGACGTGATCTCCAGTTTGCTGTTGAGCACCATGTACACCATCCCATTGCATTCAATGGTGCCACCTTTACTTGCGATTCGTGGCACAATGACTGCGCAGCGTTATGCGAATGAGGTGTGAGAACCAATTGTCGTTCCATATGTCCGAAGTCCAAGGCCTCAAAGAGGGTTTCTTCCAGCAAGACAATGTTCGTCCCCATATTGCAAAGATGTCGATGAGGTTCCTACAGGAAGCTGCGTTCAGGGTACTCCCCTGGCCTCCACGATCACCCGATTTATGACCAATTGAAAAAGTATGGGATTGGATCGGCGATTTATCTAATCCTCCGATCACGCTGGACAAAGTAGAACTTGCTGTGAGGACAGGTTGGGAGGTTGTACCTCTATTGTATTGTATTGTATTGTACTTTATTCATGTTATCACTAATAAGTTTACATACGTCAAAAAAGAAGTATACAAAATATTAATTGTAAAAGTGATGTGATTACAAATATCAGCTTAACTATATTTGTAGACGTCAAAATAAAAATTCAAAGACTAGAGTGATTAAAAATAGGTTAAAAATATACAAATCAAGACACATTAAAATTAAAATCAGATGACAAGTATTTCTGATAAGAATAAAATGCTTTACTGATTAAGTAAGTCTTCATCTGCCGTTTGAACTGTGAAGTGGGCAATGACCTGATATTTTGGGGAACAGCATTAAAAAACTTTATAGCCCAGTAACCTGGGCCATCTTGACACCTTTTCAGTCGCCAGAATGGAGACATTAAATCAGATTAGGAGCGAGTATTGTATGAATGAATATCTCCATGAGTATGATATAGATCTACATTCTGCCTAATATAAAGCAAGCATTCCAAAATATATATACAGGGCATGGTCAACAAACACATTTCTATAAACATATTCTTGCAGTCAGCTCTGTACCCCAGGCCTGCCATTATTCTCACAGCCTTTCTCTGCAAGCCAAATACGCGATGTATTTGCACAGTATGACCCCATACCAGAACAGCATAAGAAAGGTTGGGAGTGGATTACGGCAAAGTATGCTGTTCGTGAGACATCGATTGTAACACAGTTTTTTAGGTTTCGAAGAACATAAAGTCCTTTGCTTAGTCTGACAGAGAGAGCATCAATGTGACTTCCCCATTGAAGTTTCGGGTCAAGCTCTACGCCTAGGAACCGTACCTGCTGACAAACGTTATTGCCGGGAACCTCTCTTAAGCTGAAAATCATTTCGTTTGTTTTATCTGCATTTAACAGCAGCCGATTTGAGCTAAACCAGTCTTGAGCTCTATTCTGTGCGGCTATTGAACCGTTGAGTGATTCAAGGTAGGGTTCCGCAGAATGTAAGGTTGTTGTATCATCTTCAAAAAGTGTATATTTTGCTGTAGTCTCAGATAGAGGGAGATCGTTTATGTATAACAGGAATAGCACAGGACCCAGAACAGAGCCTTGTGGTACTCCAGCATTAATTTCACTATTTGCTGATGTCACACCAGCCCATCTTACAACCTGTTGTCGATTTTGAAGATATGATCGAATAAGCTTGATGCTATGGGCACTGAAGTTATAAAATTCCAGTTTCTTCAAAAGTATACCATGATCAACGCGGTCAAACGCCTTACTCAAATTATAAAACCTCCCTGAAGTATATTTCATATTTTGAAACCCATCTAATATTTCTGATACTAGGTTAATAATTGCCAAAGTTGTATTATTACTTTCTCGGAAGCCAAAGTGGTACTGAGAAGAAAGTAAATTAGACTCAAAACATTTTACTATTCTAATGGCCATACATTTTTCAAAGACTTTAGATATTATAGGCAAAAGTGATATAGGCCTATAGTTTTCAGGAAGTGCAGGATCTCCTTTTTTAAATATAGGGATGACCACAGCAGTTTCTAATTTGGCTGGAAAAATATTCTGCTTAAAGCAGAGATTTATAAGTTTAGTTAGTGGTATGATTATTTGGTTTTTGACAGCTTTTATTATTTTAATATTAAATCCATAGAGATCACAGCTTTTTTTGTCTTTAAGATTGTCTAATATATCTCTTACTTCATTGAATGTCACCCCTGTGAAAGAGAAGGGTGTGTCAGGTTTTTTAATGTTTTTTTAAAAGTGAAGCGGATCATTTATGGACTGGGGTATATGTAGCATAATATCTTTTGCTACATTCGAGAGGTAATTGCTAAAATCGGTTGAAGTTATATTTGCAGATATAACATTTCAATCGTTAGTATATCTATCGATTACTGTCCATACTGCTTTTGATTTATTATTTGCCGAACGAATGAAGTTACTATTTGCCTGTATTTTGGCTCTTTTAATAGCTGTTTTGTACCGACTTCTATAATGGTTAAATTCTTGATTGATTTCGTTACTTTAGTATTGGTTTTTCAAAGCACCCAGAAAATTGAGATGTTCTCTCATCTCTCGTAGGTCACCATTGAACCAACTGATACTACTGTAATTGTCAGATCTGACAATATAAGTTTTTTCAGGAAAAGCAGATAAATATGCACCTTCTAGTACGCTCAGAAATTGTTCAAAAGCCTTTTCTATGTTAGCATCTTCGAAGATAAAATCCCAGGAAGCATTAGCTATCAAATTAAAAAAGATATTTAAACCCTGTTGCGTAATTGGTCTGCATATTTTCCGAGATCTTACAATGTTGCCCTTTAATTCTAATATGCAATCTATCATTTGACATTTATGGTCAGACACATTCATTTCATTCGCACTTACAGAATGTAGATCCGTACCATCACTCACAAATATATTATCCAAACATGTGTTCTGTCGGGTAGGCTCATATATAGTTTGCTTAAGTCCAAAACTTACCATTGAGCTACAGAAGTTCACTACATCAGGATGATCAGTATTGCATTTGATGTTAAAATCACCTGCAACTATGAGTTTAGCACTAGATTTAATATTTGTAAGGATCTCTTCTGCTAATGCTAAAAAGGTGTCAAAACTCCCAGAAGGTGAGCGGTAAAAAACTAAAACATATAAATTTAAAAAATTAATGTAAACTGAGCAATACTCAATGCATTTTTCAATGTTCATTGGAGAATTTTTTGTTTCTAAAGACATTTCTAGACAGTCATTGATGAAGATTAAAGTTCCACCACCACAATATTGGTCTCTTGTAGAAAATGCTGCTAACTTGAATCCCTTGAGATGAACGTAGTCAATTTCCTCTTTACTTAACCAGTGTTCTGTAATACATAGAATACTGACATTTTTGTCTGCTATAAATGCTTCAACTTCATCAATTTTATTTCTTAAGGACCTCACATTGACATGAAGGACCCCTATCCTACGTAAATTTTTGTTTTGCTTGATATTGCTGCGGCAATTACATCCTTTTGAAACCTTTGTTGTTGTAGTATCTTTTATTTCTGTCGTGCTGCTGGAGCGAAAAAACTTGAATTTCTTAACCAGAACATTCATAGGCCAAACAGATGGATCAAAAAGTACTTCATTTAAATCGCAATGTGCTCCTACTTTGAATGATGGAGTTCCGTTCTGCCTAACTGCCTCTACTATAAAGTCCTGCCTATTCCATTTGCTTTCCAGGTATTTTTTCACATCTTCGGCTTTAACTCCTGGTTTGCATCTGTCTATGTATAACCACATTTTCTTTTCATCCCCTTCAAAATTTCCTGGACTATTATTCTTTTCTAGTACAGAGAAACCCACAACCGTTTTGGTTGTGTTAATTTTTTGCTGTCCTTGCTGCTTTTTCGTGTTTCTTCTTTTTACTGTAATGAAGTCATCATGATCATCGCGAATTTCTTTATTGTTTACCCTGCACTCCACGACAGTATTACCAGAGTCCATACTTGTGTTTGAACTGTTTAATATTTCTAATCCAGCATTATCAGGGCGATTCGTCAATAATCTCACTAAGTCGATGTTAGATTCACGTAAATTTGTAATCTCCGTCTTCATTCTAGCTATTTCATTTTGTAGATCGTCTGTATGTTTTTTCACAATGCTGTTTACTATCTCTCTAAATTCTTGACTTTTCAAAAAATTAATCACCACATGGTCGGCACTCGTCGCACTTCTTGTTTTGATTTTTGCCTCAGACATATTTTGGCTGACAGGAACACACACGTCTGAACGCCGCAACGGTTACGACTAGACTTCTTGTTCATTGGAAAATTTTATGTCTCTGTTGTATAATTCATTCATCTATTTTTGTCATTACAATAAGGTTGAGTGGAAGAACGGGAAGTCCCGAACTCTGCCTTTTGGCAAACTATATACTTATTATTTATTTTTTCTTGTTGTCATTATGTTTTTTTGTACAGATTTGCCAATAAAAGCGATTATTATTATTACTATTATACAATTATTGTTTTTTTTCTGTTCTAACATAAATCAAGGACTATATATTATCTGCTTATAGGTAGACCGTTGGTAGTAGACTATAGTACTATAAGTGAACCTATATGAACATCAGCGATTGGATATAATGTGTATAGAGTAATATCAGTAATATCCTGTATTGCAATAAGATACTTGATCTTTCAGAATCCAAACAAATTTAGAAATAGCCTTCCTATATTTAGGAAACAAGGTATTCTAAGAATCAATGAAGATATTAAATTACAATCTGCGAGTTAAATTTTTATTAGCATTTTCATATGGACAGATGAGGTGCTATCTTGGTGTGCGTATACGTTATGGTAAACCTGGAGTTTTAATATACTCGTATTATTCTATACAGTTGTGGTGACCTTACATATTCGGGCGTACTTATAGCTCCAATCCCGTCTTCGTTATGCTAAATTTGGAGTATCCTTGAGGCAATTAGCACAACTTAACGGCACTTTTAGGTGGTGCTTTGCAATAGCGCTACGTAAGAGTAGGCAGTCTTCACAATCTGAAATTAAAAATACATGATGCGTATACTGTAATCACTAAGAAACGTCTAGAGTTTAACATGCATTCAAGCACTTAAGGACTTAAATTAATACGTGATAATAACTATAAAAAAGTTATGATTACCCAAAACCCATCCCATTGGGCAGAATATACAAAAGCGAAAAGCCAGTGATGTGAAAAAAAATGAAAACAAAATTGACAGTAATAAGAGCAACAGCAAAATTATGTGGAAAACATTGAAAAACATCGCCTCTCCCAAAATGGGTAATTTATTTTATTTATTTATCGTATGGCTCAAAAACATGACAACAGTAAATATAGATTAAAAGAAAAACTATTATAACCTATACTAAAATAAAATATATACAGCTGCAAACTAAGATACATAGTCTTTGGTATTTACAGGTTGATGTCAAGTTCTTTCAGCCACTTCAGCGCCAACGGTGTGGCTGTGAAGAACTCTTCTCGCGATCCCTGAAACGCACGCAGTTCACATTCGCTCGTAATATGGTTTATAGTTTGGCGGGGCGCGCCACAGTCACATAAGGGAGATTGCACATAGCCCCACTTGTAAAGGGAGTCGGCACATCTGCCGTGGTCTGTTCGGACTCTATTAAGTTTTACCCACTCTTTCCGGGGTAGTTCTGATCCTGGCAGTAAGGCTGCCCCCATAAATGCGCGAGTGGTGTTCCGCAAAACCGTCCCACTGAGAGCGCCATTGGTTTAAGGAGTCGAAGTTGTTGGTTTTAAGCCCTTATTGGTGGTTGTCGGGATTTAAGTCTGTTTATTTGCAACGGGGGTATTGCTCGGTGGATGGGCAGTTTGTTGTTGGCCGTAATCTTGTTATACTCCCTTAGAAGGGCGTCAGTCCTTCGCAGCTGCGGTGGGGCTATTCCAGAGAGTACAGGCAGCCATTGAGTTGGGGTTGTCTTAACTGCGCCTGTAATAAGTCTCATAGTGTGATTTATTTGGACGTCAATTAGTGTGGTATGATGGCTGTTAATCCAGACAGGCGCACAGTACTCAGCACACGAATAGACAAGAGCTAGTGCACTGGTTCGTAGAGTTGGAGCAGTGGCACCCCACGTCGTTCCACACAGCTTTTGGATAATGTTGTTGCGTGTTCTGAGTTTTCCTGCAGTGTTTGCGAGATGTTTCTTATAGCAGAGGGTGCGATCTAACGTTACTCCAAGATATTTTGGGAAATGGTTATGCTTCAGGGGTTCGCCTGCAAAAAGTACCTGCAGTTCATATTTAGCTAGTTTGTTATTCAGGTGGAAGCAGGAAACTTCGGTTTTGTTGGGGCTCGGTACTAGTCTCCATTTCTTGAAGTAGTTGTTTAGAGCCAACAAGTCTTTAGAAAGAGTATGCTCAACGTTCTTGAAGCTCTTATCGGAAAAAGCTATGGCTATATCGTCCGCATAGCAAAACTTGTAACTAACTGTTTCTGGCATGTCAGATATATATATAGATTGAAAAGTAAGGGGGCCAGTACTGAACCTTGTGGAAGTCCGTTGTTCAATTTGCGCTGCCTGCTTGCTTTCTCGTTTAGGATTACTTGGAACTTTCTGTCGCATAACATGTTGTTTATGAGTCTTGTAGTGGTCTGACAGGGAATCACCTGCAGCAACTTATATAGGAGACCCTCCCTCCAGACCGTATCGTATGCGGCAGTGAGGTCAACAAACGCCACTCCTGTCTTCATGTTTTGCTGGTAGCCTGCCTCTATATGCGTTGTGAGGGACAGTACTTGATCACAACAACTGCGACCCGGTCTGAAACCAGCCTGGGTTATCGGGACCCGGTCTAAGATAGTCGCGCTCAATCGGTTGTAGACGGCTCTTTCTAGCAATTTGTAGGAGCAACTGAGCAAGGCTATAGGTCTGTAGCTGGCGGGTTGATCGTTCGGTTTACCGGGTTTTAATATTGATATGACCTTCGTTCTTTTGAATTCCCGTGGGAGGTTTCCCGTATTAAGGAGGTTCGTGAAGAAGAGAGATCGCCACACTCTTGTTTGCTGACCTGCGTGAATGAGAAATTCCGGCAGGACGCCATCGAAACCAGGAGCCCTTCCAGGCCTAACATCTGATATGGCATTATTAATGTCTTCGATCGAGAAGGGTCGGGAAAACGTTGTTTGGGTAGGAGCCTTCCTCCTCAGTAAAGTCAATCCCTTCTTCACGCGTTTTGTATGCTCTCTATCAGAAGGTGCTCTTGATGTTTCTACAATATGCGCAGCAATCTTGTCTGGAGTTACTCCCGACGGTGCCCGTGTGGATGGCGTGCTTGAGCCTAGTTTCCTAAGAAGGCTCCAGGCCTTTCGACTTGAGTGTTGGAAGTTCATTTCCGACGTAGTCTCCTCCCACTTACGTCTTCGTGAGCTGTCCAGGGCAGAGATGAGTTCGTCGGCAATATCTGGATTGTTGAAATGGGTAATGAATTATCTAGAATCCAAAAGTTCAAAATTCTGAGCTATATACAAATATGCGGTCAACAAATGTACTGCCAGTTGTTGAAAAGCCTTTTAAAGGAATCATATATGAACAAATTATGGAATTTATCGAGGAAAACTTAGTATTGACAAAATATCAAGCAGTATTCAGAAAGAAGTATGCTACGGAAACAGCAACTCAAGTGGTATTGAAAGATTGGTGACGTTCTATGGATGAAAAGAAATGTAATTATATTAACAGTGTTTTTAGATTTCAAGAGGGCATTTGAGGCTATAGACAGGAAAAAGTTGTTAAAGAAATTACATCACTGTAGATTCAGGGAGCCAATGTATGGAATTTTTCAAAATTATTTGACAAATAGAAGTTAGATAACTAAAATAGGAAATACTTTTTCAAGCATCAAGAATATTTCGGTTGGAGTACCACAGGGAAGTAAATTGGGTCCACTACTATTTGTTTTACATACAAATGACCTACCAGGTATTTTGAAGCATTGTAAAATTTAAATAGTTCAATATACATATCGAATACAAAATTGGACATTGCACTGAAATTCTAAATGATGATAAAATATGCAGAAAATTATCAATTGGTTGAATGTAAATAAACTCAAACTAAATACCAATTAAACAAAAATTATGATAATAGACGAACATTTAAACAAAACACCAATTACTCTTTTGGTTAATAATGACAAAATTGAAGTAGTTACATCTATCAAATATCTGGGCATATATGTAGATAGTAGATTAAAATTTGAAGTTTACTTTGATTATACTGTTTCAAAAATATCCAAAAAGATAAATTACTTTTATAGAATTTCTAAAGCCTCAGTGTTTATTCTGAAAAAATTGTGTACAACACTCGGTACAACACTATAATTCTTCCTCATTTATTGTACCGTTCAACCATTTTATGTACCGCAAATGAAGCTATTTATATTCAAAATTACAAGTGTACAAGAATTTTATATTGTATCTAGTTCTCATTGAGATATTTAGATTAAAAATTTTATACAATTAAACAATCACTATCATAACTGTTCGACCAGAGGAAGTATAGATTTTCACCTATAAATTTGCAACAGGAATATGACAAATACATCGGTGTTCCAAAAAGGGTTATAAGAATTTAATAAATTGGACAACAATATTAGACCAGTACCAATTTGAAAGAATTCAAGACGAGATTGAAAAAGTATTTCTTGGATATACAAAATTTACAGTGCCGTAATCTTATGAATGTACTCAGCCAATTAAGTTAGTTTGTATTGTTGGTGGCAGTTATATTGTAGAAATTATGCTAAATAAATCTATACTACTTCTAGAAAATACGAGAATTTTGTTTGAGATCCGTACATACATAACTTTATAAACCCTGTTCCCAGTTTTCTTACTCCTAACCCCGTGTTCAATTTACCGTGATTGCTAAAGAGTACTCGTAATTCCCAAATGGTTTTGCAGACAGTGTTAGTGGTACTTGAGCCCTCATGATCATAAACATAATCATTTTCTGCTCTTCGATAGTCCCTAGATACCAAGGAGTAGAGTACAGCTTCTCAGCTATGGCGGTGCTCTACAGAAAGGCCGCAAATTAGATACTATTTATTCAATAAATATAAAACTAACGTGCTTGAACCTCTAATAAACCTTTACTAACAATTTTTTTTTTTACTTCCTTATCCTTGAGTGTTTTTAAGTTAGCTAATATAGCTTATATAGACCTTGTTGACATTTATTGTAATGCTGCCAATGATAATACAAGATGGTAATAACTCTGGAAATTTGCGTTTTAGCTTAGAGTAGTTACCACCAAAATGGATAGATGTTTGATAGTTGAAGAGTATTTCGTATAATCACCTCTATTTGTAATGATTGGCCAGGGATAATGAAACAAGACAATCCCATGGAGTATCCCAGAAGGTATAAGATGGCTCCCACTGGTTTGCTCTGAAAAACAAATCAAAAAAGTTTCATTAATGTTTACTTAATCCAGAACAGGTAAGAAGGAGCGGCATAATTTAGTATGACTGTTTGACGATCTTCTGGTATAGATGTGTGTCTGTAAAGACGCCGCGCACTCCAAGCAATCTGCAACAAACATTTCTCGGGCACGCTCTGAGCAACCTGCAGCAATACATTTTTTGCGGAGCGTTCCGCCTGTTTGGTAGACAGACGCCTAGTTTGGTTACTTGAGACATCGCTAATTGCTAGTGATAACAATATACACTCACCATACTTAAGAGCTGATTGCTGATACAGCCCATTGAGACGGCCCAAACAAGGGCCATATGGCCCGTGATATTCATATGCAGTTCATTCACTTCCAAAGCCAGTCTGAAAGTAATATGATAAAAAAAATGTTGGGGTTTATACAAAGTTTAACAAAATTATATACAATGTACATACAATGGATATCGGATCAATGGATATGTACATCCATAAATGGAGCAAGAATGTCCAATGGATGTCAAATATACATTAAAAAAATATACATTTCATGTACATTCGTCGCGAACTTTCGCATCCATGGTATATTCATAGAATGAACATATGTACGTCCAGTGTACATGCACAGTATATGTAACATAGACCAGGCATGAACATGTATATTCATGACATATACTATGTACATATTGACAATGGACATGTATCCACAAATGGAGCATGAACGTCTAATGGATGTAAAATAGGCATAAAAAATTTACACTCCATGTACGTTTGTCGCGAATTTACACATCCATGGTACATTCATGTACTTTTAATGCACATGCATAGTGTATGAAAGTTCAATGTAGAGGCAGAAAGATAAATAAACTTTATACTTTCATTATGTATTGCTATTAATTCTTACAATAATAATACTTGGCAAAATCGATTACTGTGATTTTCATCTCTTTTCTGTTGAATGACATGTCTAAAATCACAAAGAAATCAAGGTTATAACATAGGTGGTTTGTTGCGCTTACGATTTACCGTCAAACGCTGGATGCGAGTGTTATCGGTAGCCAGAAGATAAGTAGCATTGCACAATATTTCACTCGATCACGTAATCAGGCACAATCAGCACCAGCACACACGCGCTAACTACGACGAAGAACGCGAACGACGGAATGGCTAGAAATCAGTAATGGCGGCACTATCTGTCCTCCGCGCAGGCGTAAACCACTATATCTATATATGATATATAGACCAACATTTTATGTATATTCACATATGAATATATCTACGTGAGTATACATAGTATATTACAATAGTATATATCTTTATTCGTATGTACATTTAACGTCCTATGAATATTCAAAATATACATGTTCAAACTGGAATATCTAATGTACATTCTACGGATGTACATATCCATATAGTTAAAGAGTAGCAATTTCATTCATTCATCCGAAACCAATCACAGACGACGTCGTTTCGCTTTTGTTAAAGCTCGTCAGTATAATATAGGTCTCAGACGAATAAATGAAATTGCCTGTTAGTGCCTAGCTGGCAAAACTCGTTCCAGTAGTAGCAACATATACAGGGTAAGTTTATGGTACCGGCTCGGTCCATAACTCCACTACTGTAAAAGATAGCGAAAAAAGTTGTATATAAAAGTTGTAGCCACGGATATGCTACTTGCTCAGAAAATATTTAGATTTATACAGGGTTATCCATAACTACGTGGTGATGCAAACATGCATTTTTTTAAATGAGACACCCTATATATTATTCCACATTCAAGTTCTACTAATGATTTCCGTTATTTCAATATAGGATATTGTTACATTTTACAGAGTACTTCAAAAGTTATGACTATTTTTATATCCAAATCACGGTCAAATGAACGTACTGTATATCAAAAAGTAATGAATTAAAAATTATTTTTTTACATGAGAAGATTAGAAATATCCTCTAGTTTTAAAATCCGCTATAAAAAAAACATGTGACGCATATTTGTATACAGGGTGATGTTGAATGCAAAATCTAGATTTTCTCTCTTTTTTTAAATGTAACCCCCAATATTTTATTATACCAAAGAATTGCTTTTAATATGCTCTTTCATCTTTGTATAGCACTTGTTATAGCTGCATTCATTAGTTTGTGAGATATTTCGATTTTTCTACAAATTTTAAATATACCTCCTATTTGTTTACTAAAATTGATTTATTTTGAGAAAATATTGTCAAATTTTATTTTTGCTTAACAAACGACTTAAATATAAGGCCATAATAATACTTAATCAAGTCAAAACACTGAATTAACGAGATAATATAGGTCAAGTGTGCTGAGGAAACATTTCTATAGACGTCATGCATAATTATCAAGCAGATGTATCAGGTAGGCTATGAAATATCAAACGACACAGTCCAAATAAAACGATTCTTCAATCTTTCAAACGCATTAGTTTTAGACTGCCTCCGTTCTGGATATTGCCGTCCATAGTTGATATATTCTAGAGGCAAGTAGACAATTCCTCAAAGATTCTCCTAAATACCCTCAAAGAAAAAATTAATTTTTAAAGCTGGTTTTTCACACAGTACGGAACTATTGAGCAGGTTATGAAAACTGTCAATTTTTCAAAGCACACCTGATAAATCTGCCTGATGATTATGCATGACGCCTACAAAATTGTTTCCTCAGCATACTTGACTTCATTATTTCGATGATTTAGGGTTTCAACTTCATCAAATAGTATCATGATCTTATAATTTTGTACAAATTAGATAGTATTTTCCCAAAATAAATAAATTTCAGTACACACATAGAAGCTATATTTTAAATTTGCCGAAAAATCGAAATATCTCGGAAACTGATGGACGTAGATACAACAAGTGCCATACAAAGATGAAAGAACATATTAAAAGCAATTCTTTGAGATAATAAAATATTGGGGGTTACATTTAAAAAAAAAGAGAAAACTTGGATTTTGCGTTCTACATCACCCTATGCGTCACGGGCTTTTTTTATAGCCTATTTTAAAACAAGAGGATATTTTTAATCTTTTCATGTAAAAAAATAACTTTTGATTCATTACTTTTTGATATACAGTACGTTCATTTGACCCCGATTTGGATACAAAAATGGTCATGACTTTTGAAATATCCTGTGCAATATAACAAAACCCTATATTGAAAACACGGAAATCATTAGTAGAGTTTGAATATGGAATAATATATAGGGTGTCTCGTTTAAAAAAATGCATGTTTGCATCACCACGTAGTTATGCATCACCCTGTATAAATCTAAATATTTTCTGAGCAAGGAACATATCCGTGGCTATAACTCTTATATACAACTTTTTTCGCTGTCTTCTACAATAGTGGAGTTATCGACCGAGCCGGTACTAAAAACTCACCCTGTAGATATTGGGAAGCAGTACTTTGAAAAAGTATTGGTTCGCCATCTATCTACCAAAGCCGGGTACCTGAGCGTTCAGTTTGTGGCCGAGCACTGTTTATGTGACCCGTTTAAAAGCATCAGGTATAGAAGCCTGCGGGATACGACAACAAACAGACTCTTTTTTGAGGAACACTCATTAAACACTCCCGACATTCGGTGTATGCTAATAAGATGGCGACCCAATACTTTTTCAGAGTATTGCTTCCCAATATCTATATGCTGCTACTACTAGTACCAGTTTTGTTGTCGTGCCCGCAGGTTTCTATACCTCTTTTAAACGGGTCACATAAACAGTGCTCGGATACTCAAATTGAACGCTCAGATACCGGCTTTGGTAGATAGATAGCGAACCAATACTTTTCAAAGTACTGCTTCCCAATATCTATATGTTGCTACTATCATATAGTGTTGTGTGGGGTACCGTATTCAAAAAGTACCGGACCAAATAAATAACTAGTGAAGTAGAGGTCATGCAAGAAATTAGTTAAGACAAAAGTCGTAGAAAGTTTTGCTAGCTATCCGATGGTAACATTGACGATGACTTTGACCTTGACTTCAAGGTCAGAAGGTCAAATTCATTTTCTTAAATGGAAACCTTTGACGCGGAAAATGGAAAGCCCAGAAAATTGTAGTCCAGAAATGAAACCTCTAGAGAATCTGATCTTGAACGATTAAGTCAAGGTAAAAATGGGACCAGCAGGGTATCTTAAGTAGTAACGATTGCACAAAAATATAGTCAAAACAAAAGTCATAGGAACCTTTTCTGGCTATCCTATTCAAGGTCACATCAAAGTCAAGTCAATTTTCTTAAGTGGAAACCACTACTTCCCAAAAAGGTTATAATGTTTGAATAGACAGATTAAAATTGGCAATTATAACTTTTCTGTGCCATGTTACCAGGGAAATTACACTACAAAAGGATCATGTCAAATTATTGTAAGATCTTAGCAACTAGTGGAAATTACAGTCAACTAAAATACACCACACTGAACATAAAGCAGAAATCAAGGAGGGGAATTATCGTAGATGTACCTAGAGGTTATCCTGAAGAGGGGTTATATGAGCTGTTAATCACTTGCTTGGTCTAAATAAATTGCATTTTCGATACTTAAAAACTTACTTTACTATATGAGAATGATACTCAGCACAGCATTCTAAGATTCTTAGTCGCTTTTTTGTCTCTCTCACATGGAAAACAATTCTTAGTCGAGAAGAGAGAAGATCCATATGCGACAGTAGTAGGCTGACTTCTTCATGAATTGTTGTAAACACCTGAAATCCAAGGACCATTTTTATATAATTATGACGTTTGATCTATTGCTTGCAATTCCTATGATCATTCGTATACGCCGCATCACTAAATATGTTACAGAACGCAATTTTATTGTGGTTGGTCAGTTCCTGTACCAAACCAAACAACCTTTCTGTATATGACATTTAGGATATACCGGGTTATTCACGTTATTCGACACGGAGCATTATGGCTAAAGTATTTGATAAAAAAGAAAATAATAATTTCGGATAGATAGAGACCCATGAAGACTACATTCTAAAAATATTTTCATGTTATACAGGGTGTCCCAAAAACACGAAATGTATCAAAGTTATGTTTTTTCAAATGGAACACCCCGTATATTATTGCAGATTCAAATTCCTTGATGAATTCTAGTGTGACTTTATGTATCATATATGGGACTTAAAGCGAACCGTTTAGGTGTAAATCACCATTTTCGGTATAAGTAGATATCAGGAAAAAAATGAATATCGCAGAGATTATAAAATTTGGAAGTCTGTGACTTTGCCGTATTACTAAGCATAAAATGCGTCAGCTTTGGTGAGACTGTCAAATTCATTTTACGTTTACGCTTGAAGAAATCGGTCGATTACTTAAGGAAACTTCGATCAGCGATAACTTGATTTTTTCAAATGGGAATGCCTAATTTTCTTTATACGGTTAAACGTAGAATTTAATAACCTTTCAAATGATATGTGGTTGTGAATATCAATCTCTGGTAGTTTTCATTTAATTTTAAATTTTTAAACAAATCGGTGTTTTTCAATTTTCCTACCTATAAGCAACGTAGCAGGCCATGACATATAAACAAAAACCTGTGCAGGTAGAAGAAAACAACTAGCTTAGCTGAAAGACACACGAACTAGACTAAAGGGACAAGATTATAAAAATTACTCACAACAAACAAAGTCTCACCAGAAACAACGGCGGTAACATATCTTTGGTCAAAGAGAAGCTGGAGTATGGCAGAAATGGATTTTTTCACGGCCTATTACCTACTGCAATGTACTAGAGATTGGCAATTTCCAAAGCCATTAAACATTTTGAAATGAAAGGAAAACTACTAGACAATGTTGTAGGCAGTTTAGTAGTTTCATAATAAAATTTCACATTTAATGATATAAAAAACTATGCAATTCTGTCAAAACTCAAGGCAAAAGTACCTCTGACTGGAGTTCTGAAAATTCTTCAGTACCTAGCATTAGCAAGATCGCAGAAAATAAAGAATGAATTAAAATTTGTTCAAATTATAAAACATAACTTAGATGGCAGAAAATTTAAATCTGATTTGTCAGTATTCCTTTTTTGCAATATTGCTAACGGATGTTGAAAAATAGAAGGGCCGCAGCCAGAGGTATCGACTTCGACGCAAATTACTACTTTTTTACACCATTACATATGATTGATAGTTGCGTGCTGGAGCAACAGTCGCTGGCTGTTTCTGTTTCATATGAGGGTTTTTGATTGCCTTGGAAATTTTTAACCTCTAGTAAATTGCGGTAGCCAGTAGATAGTAAAAATATCTATTACTGCCATACTCCAGCTTCTCTTTGACCTTAGAGATGTTATCGCAGTTGTTTCTGGGAGAGTTGATTTGTTGTAAGGAATTTTTATAATCTTGTCCCTTTAGTCTAGTTCGTGTGTATTTTTCAGCTAAGTTAGTTGTTTTCTTCTACCTGAACAGGTTTTTGTTTATATTTCATGGCCTGCTACGTTGCTTATAGGTAGGAAAATTGAAAAACGCCAATTTGTCTTAAAACTCAAAATTAAATGGAAACTATCGGAGATTGATATTCATAACCTTATATCATTAGAAAGGCTATCAAATTCTACGTTTAACCGTATAAAAAAAATTAGGCGTTCCCATTTGAAAAAATCAAGTTAGCGCTGTTCGAAGTTTCCCTAATTACTCGATCGATTTCTCCAAGCATAAACGTGATTTAAATTTGACAGTCTCATCAAAGCTGAATATGCAATAATATATGGGGTGTTCCATTAAAAAAAAACATAACTTTGATACATTTCGTGTTTTTGGGACACCCTGTATAACATGAAAATATTTTCAAAATGTAGTATTTATGGGTCTCTATCCATCCGAAGTCATTATTTTCTTTTTTATCAAATACTTTAGCTATAATGCTGCTCCGTGTCGAATAACGTGAATAACCCTGTATGTATATGAAAAATAGTTCGTTGATTTTTCGTACTTTTGTGATTTCTTATGCTAACTTATCATCATAAAGGAGTGTTTAAGCTTTTTACAGTGTTTGAGTTTGGGGATTTTACGTTTAGTGTGGTCTGTTATCACCATTCTAACCTAAAAACTTCATTTTTCCAATGATTGGCATGTTTCTCAGTTATTATTAGTTATTTCTATAATTAAGCATGACTGAGAAAGCTTCAGCTCATTACACGACTTTTGTGTGACGTCAGAGTTATGTGGCGGATAAGAGATCTCCTTCACCTTCATAAACTCTCAGTACCATATAAATTCTGACCGAAGGAAAAGAGAGCAGCGCCATTCTACTAGACCCTAGCATTATCTGTCAAAGGATCTACGGGTTTTTATATAGACTTCATTATCATCGTCATTTTATCATCATTTTCAGATTTAGTGAATGGTATTTTGAACGAATCTGTGTCAAGATTTCAAATAACAGACAGAAATGACGTGGCTAATCCCTGCAATCATCCCAGAAACATTTTGTTCAACTTTATTTATTGAATGGTGACAGAGCTACACCTGAATTATTGATTAGCTTTATATGATTTTTTAAATCTTATTTAGCTTTTCTTTTATGTTTTGTTTTTGTTTTATAATATACAGGGTGTTAGTTAAGTATGTTAACAAACTTTAACCACGAATAGTACTCCGAAAAATAGAAAGAAAATGTCATATGGACATGGGTCCTGAAAAGCTTCCTAAGGGAGCTACGTCCCTTTGCATGGGACACCCTGAAGACGGTTTTCCCTCGATATTCTTGAAACCATTCATAACAAAATTACGAAATTAGGTGCGATGGGTAAACTTTTGACGCTGAATCAGAATTTCATAATTTTTGATCAGAGCTGTATCATACGGGAGGAGTTAAGGTTAAAAATAGTCCCATTTTCTAAATGGCGATTTTTTGACATTTTGATTTTAGAATATGGTATTTCAGAGATTTCTATGTAAAAACTGTCTCTTGGCACATCTCGATAGGGCTAACCGTTTTCGAGAAAAATGCAAATTATTGAATCGATGCAGGCTATTGTATACTACTCGCAAGTGAAATCCGAACACAAGAAAAGAAAAGGGAGGTATTTGCATTGGAAATCTATACACATCTTGGTGGTACCACCTCCAGTAGATGTATAACACTTTTTATTCATTTAGATGCTGTTTACCAACATGGCACCTCTTAAAACCTCTAGACGTGTAAAAACAAAGCATGGGTTTTTGTATTCAAAAACGATGATATCGGTTGGAAATTTGGCCAGAGACCAATTGGTGGTGTAAAAGAGATGAACTGGTTGTGTAACGATGCGCCTTAGAAGATGACGGCCCCAGTTTACGCAATTAAGCCCCTTTGAACGGGGTCGGATTGTCAAAAGTATGCATCCCCATTTGAAAAAATCATGTTGCCTGTGGTTAAAGTGTCCTTAATTTTCTACTGATTTCTCCAAACTACAAGAATATTTCAAATTTGATCATCTAATCTAAAGTGACTCATTTTATGCTGCGACATTTAATTTTCTCTGATATCTACTTATACCAAAAGTAGTGATTTGCGCCTAAACGGTTGGTTTAAAGTCCCATATATGATACATAAAGTTACACTAGGATTCACCAAGGAATCCAAATATGCAATAATATATGGGGGTTCTATTCAAAAAAATGTATGTTTGAGATGAACTACCCTGTACAAACGTCAAATTTTAAGTGAAAATATTTTAACGTTATAGCTCTCAAAGCTCCCTACCTAGCACAAATGACAGGTTTCTGAAGTATGTTTTGGTAAGCCCACACTATACCGTCCACTCACTATTCGTCCACCCTGTATAAATGTCACCTTACGCTTACCTGTGCTGCGGGTGTGTATAACTGATATGCGCAAAACATCTGAAGTAAAATAATCACAGGTGTGTTAACTTTGACAGGCAGCCATATTGGATATACTGACATGCAATACAATTCCTTCGTTGTTTCCATCTGATGCTTCATACACGTACTGTGTCTACTCTCATAAGCAGATACAAGTGTATATATTATCGGAGCCATCTAAAAAGTTTGAGCGTTAAGATTATGACATGCCTAGTGATACCAGATGGTATGATGATGCTTAAGACCGGTTCTCACTAATTAGTTTCGCTGAATCAGTTTGACTGAGTTTATTAGTAATAATACTGTATCAAAGTTTCATTAAAATCAATTCAATAGTTTCCACGTTACACACAGAACGATATAAAGCAATACTCTTATGTAGGCATACATCAGAAAATTCTCCCTTTGTCTGTATAGCAGGCAAGGATGGACCTAAGAAGTGTGTTATGCCGCTCGATCATTCTTTCACAGGTCAGTGGGCAGTCCATTATGAATACAACAAATTATTCAGTTTTACAACCGCCTACCCCCCCCCCCCCCCAATCACCGCAATTTCACTCTCACCCAAAAAAGTAGAAAACGGTCAGCAACCTCTAAAACGCTTAAAAGCGTTTGGGCTGCTTTTATACTTTTAGTTTTTTTTTATTATTGATGCTCCGCCACCGGCACCATTTCTAAAAAACATTCGAGGTTTCCATCTTCGCTACGGTAATGGTACGGTATATTTCTTAAATATCTATTCCATAATTGTTTACATCAGAAAATTCTTCCCTTGGTTTCTGTAATAGATAAGGCAATGTTCGGATGGACATGAAAAATTGTGTTATGGGGCTAGGTATTTATTTTCAATAGGTCAATAGTTAGCCTGCTATGAATACAAATTTTTTTCGGCTTTAACACCCCCCCACCCCCCGACCACCACCATAAGCGTGAACTCGAGAATGGCAGAGGTCAAATTTCAACACGCTGAGTTTGCACCTATTCTTTGCAAGCTCTTCAAACATTCGTACCAATGAGGCGTGTTTCCCGCCTCATGGAAGATTGGCTGCGTACAACCCATCCCTAAGAAAATAAAAAAAGCTGATCCCACCAATTACAGACCTGTGGCTCTTCTCAGCATCATGTCTAAGGTTACGGAGACTGTCATTAACACACAGCTCCTGAAATAACTGGACAGCAATAACATCGTAAATGATTGCCAGTACAGCTTCCGTAGGCACAGGTCTACAGGTGACCTCCTTGCCTACATCACTCACCTGTGGAACAGAGCAATAGACAATCATGGTGAATCTCGTGTTGTTGCACTTGAAATATCGAAAGCCTTCGACAGAGTGTGGCACGAGGGACTTCTGATCAAGCTTGCTGCTTATGGACTACCACCTGGCCTGCGCCAGTAGCTGAATAGCTTTTTTAACAACCGATCTCTGTTGTAGTCGAGGGCTGTTCATCAGACGTATTTTCAATAAACGCCGGTGTTCCTCAGGGATCTGTCCTATCCCCTACACTGTTTCTGCTGTACATGAACGAGCTGCTGGAAATAACATCCAATCCAATCTACAGCTCCGCAGATGACAGAACATTAGTATCGTGCACGGAACCAGGCAAGCCACTATCATTCCAGGAGACGGTATGTCGGCGACAGCAGCATGCCTCACAGATCAACGTAGATACTAAGGCGGTTGTCGAGTGGGGATTAGTAAATAAAGTACAGTTCAACATACAGAAATCTCAGGCAACAACAATTACAAAGAAATCTGACGTTGGCTTACCAACCGTAGAAATGGAGGGTCACCCCATAGTCGAATCACCTTCCGTCAAGCTTTTGGGGATCAACATCAACAATAACATGTCCTGCCTGGACCACGTCGTCAGTATTGCTAAAACGGCATCCCAGAAGCTTGGAGTTTTGTTCGGCTGTAGGCAGTTGTATACACCAGAGCAATTGCCGCTGCTCTACAAGGCACAGATCCGACCATCGCTGGAGTATTGCTCACATGTGTGGAGATGCGCTCTGAAGCACTCTCTAAAGCCTCTGGACGCTATCCAGAAAAGAGCAATTAGACTAATCGATACGCCTAACCTCACAAAGGACCTCCACAGCCTGGAACATCGAAGGAGGGAGGCTGACCTATCCCTGTTTCACAGATCCTATCACAGAAGATGTTCGAGTGAGCTCTCCCAGATATTAACACCAAAGGCTTTCCGAACCAGGAACACTAGCTCTGCGAACTCATCCTTACCAGGTCGAAGTCCTTACTCCCCGAACCAGTCTCCTCCAGCATTCCTTATTTTGGAGAACTTCGACGCTGTGGAATCAGCTGCCGGAGAATTTGTTTTCCGACGGCTACAACCTGCAGCGATTCAAATCTAACGTGAACCGACACTGATCCTCTCGCAATGCTTCTACAGTGCCACAGGCTTTCAGCCTTTGCGGGAGGCTGACTATAAAAAAAAATTTCACCCCCATCTAAAAAAAGCAGATAATGACCAGGAACCCATAAAACGCTTAAAAACGAAATTTGAGGAATATTTAATTTTTTTTGTTTTTTGCTAATTACTCCGTCGCCCTTGCACCGATTTTAAAAATTGTAGCAGCATAACCTACTACGACCCCACAGCATATTGCTGCCCAAATTTCATCACAATCCATGCAGAGGTTACTGAGATTACGAGGCTAGAAAAACGCCTATAGGTAGACATACAGACGGACTAACAGAAATTAGTAACGTATATTTTCGTGATGTAGATATCATAAAACGCCCAAAAAGTGTATTATCTCAATATAGAAAATTTTCGCGATCACAACTCTTCCCTCACCTATCGGTGTGAAAAGTATAATGGAAACTTGCTTAATCGAGGCATTATTCAAAATGTCAAAAGGGCTTACAGGTAGCTAATTAGGTTACTTACACATGTGTAAAATAGGAATAGTATAGAAGCCAGTCTACAGTTTTTCACTTCTACATCGAATGTCGCAGGAAGGCCAAACCTCTTGGCCTCCGTCAGATCTCTGAATACTTTATTGAAATGCTGACTGTTGTACATCGTCTTGTAGCAAATTAAAAAAATTCCAGCGCCACCTACCAAATGAGAAATGTCCTCCGAGCTGCTAATATCATCGTATACTATAAAGAAAAAACATACTGGAGTAGTCATTATCATCATAGTCACCATACTTTAACAAACATGTTGTGAACTCGTAAATTGCATTAAATTGGACCTAGAGTATTGCCAATACGAATATTGTCAATAGTTTTCAGAACTGTAGCTCGCCATCGTTCGCCATTTATCGGTTCGGTGGATCTCTTCATACTCATATCCAGCAACTGTTTCGTCGTATCCACCCAGCATGTAGGGGAGCGGCCACGGCGCCATCCACTCGGGACTGAACTACAAGCTTCTCCACATTAACACTTCTGTGAATATGTCCGAAGAATGTGAACATTCTCGTCGATACAATGGAAGATAGCGTCTTTGGATTACCGAACTGATCCAATATGGAAACGTTAGTTCGATGGGCGGTATAAGGGACTCTGAGCATGCTCCTCCACGTCCACATTTCAAAAGCATCTATGCGAGCTCGATCTGCCTTTTTAACAGTCCAAGTTTCCGAGGCATACAAAAACATGGAGAACACAAGAGACTGAACCAGCGATATTTTGGTAGCTTTAGTGATGTTATGGTCACGCCATATTTTAGTAAGCTTTGTCATGGCCACACGTGCCTGTTGAATGTGCCGTCGAATCTCGTTTTCACAGCTACCTGAATTGTCGATCAAACAAACGAGGTATACTACACTTTAACTGCTTCACAACGGCCTACTGACATTATTTCTCGATGATTATTGTGCTCTCTATCTACGATCATAACCTTGGTCTTGTTGTAGTTAATACCAAGACCATATGCTGCACTGTATTGTTCTGAGATGTTTAATAGAGCTACTAGTCCTTCCTGAGAAGCAGCAATAAGGGTTGTATCGTCACCAAATCTAAAGTTGGATATATTGCTTCCGCCAATAGCTATACTGCCATTCCAGTTGTCCAATACCTGTTTCATCACAAATTCATAGTAAATGTTAAATTACATCGGAGGTAATACAGATCCCTGACGAACTCCTTTTCTGGTTGCAGTTTGACTAGACAGCTTATCGTCAATTCTTACACGAGCCGAATTAGGCTCATAGAGTTACTGTATGAGAAACACCAGGTAATAAGGAACTCCCATATAGATAAGGATTTCCCACAGTTTAGGCCAGTTTAAGTTATCAGACGCCTTAGAATAGTCCACAAGGCAGACAAAAACTGGAAAATAATGCTCTCTGGCTTTTTCAATGATTTGTCTTAAGTTTATGATCTGTTCTCGCGTACTCCGTCCTTTTACGAAACTTGGCTGCGCCTAAGAAATTTGCCAGCCAATAAAACCCTCCAAACGAGGTTGTAAAATATATAGTAGAACCTTGCTTGCATGAGAGATTAACGAAAGTAGACGATAATTGCTTGGATTTGTTGGAGATCCCTTTTTATGAAGTAGAACAAAAATGGATGTGCACCATTCATCTGGCCAAACACCGGAGGACCAGACCCTCTCACAGGTATTATACATATAAAAGAGAGATGCCGTCATCACCCAAGCATATTAACGTTTAGGCAGAAATAGCATCAACGCCTGTAGCTTTATTAGTTTTTAACTTGTTGAGGGCATGTTCCACTTCAGACAAAAGAATATTCGGTTCATATTCAAAATCCAATGAGACGGCCTGAAGTTCATCCTCGTGGTACCGATATTCGCAATAATTTCGCCATACCTCAATAACCTCATGCAAGTTGATAATTAGCTGTCTCTCGGGATTTTTAGCAGCCCAAGATTTGGCTTTAAAATCCCGACTGAGGCATTTGACCTTACAAACATTTCTTTCGGATGGTTAGTATTGACATGCATCTCTATTTCCCTGCACATTTGCTGTATTTATATACAGTTCTTATCTTTCCGGCATAGTCTTTGAATTTAGCGAGAGAGCTGTCTACATGCATTTTGCTTGTACATACAACATATAAATATACCTAGCATCAATATGAAGTTCGCTATAACACCTAACCTGCCGACCACTGGCCCCACGACTATAATCTTTTCCAGAAAATGATTCAAAATAGATGCATTATTGAACGACTTTCAGTACTGTTATTATTCGCATGTGACACGTAACAAAATTATGATTTCTGAAGTTGAACGTAATATACATATGTGCTTTTTTCTGTTGTTCTGATAAATTGCTAAAAAAAAAGACGAAAACCTGAAATATTAAGTGATATACGGTTGACACATTTCAAATCTGGCTTCTTTAGAATTTAATGTCGTGTTGTTAACATGCGACTTACCTCTCGCAACGTTGATTAGATGTAGTGTCGGTAGTATGACTTGGAGGATAAATAGTGTTACCAACAAAACTATTTTGCTTACGTCAGTGACAGTCAGATGTGTTTTATCAGGAGTTAGATCAAAAAACCAAAAATATTTGAAAACCTTCAATGGTGTGTAAAATGGATAATCCTTTCGTACTTCATACATGGTCAAGACTGTTCGGGTGATTGATTTGGAAGTGGAAGAAGCCTTGGTCGTATGTGTTTGTATAGTTAAGACTTGAAACAGAATATTTAATAATAGGAAATGGATAACCTCCCAGTGTACATCAGAGGTGGAGTGAGGTAGTATACATTCTAAGAAGACTTATGGAATGGGAAGCTTCATTGAACTAAAGTCGAATTTACATTACGAAACTAGTTTCTCAAAACTAGAGTGACGCGATTAGTTTCACTCTTATTTTCACTTGTAAATAGACATGCATCAGTTTCACGAAACCCAATTGGTTTCCCGTGTTACGCGAATTTTGAATGACACTACGTAGTGTCCATCAATTAGTTTGAATGAATGAATGAATAAGGACCAGAGGCTATCCAGCACGGAATGTGGCTGGTGCATAGGCCAACCGATGGGCCCTTTTGCGCCTCTATCCGCGCTAGTTCCTAAGACCTGCCCTTTTGGCAAAGGCAAGTACATTCTTAGGTCCTATCCGTTTTATATCTATTGGTTCCAAGGTTCTTGAGCCCAGCTTAGTCTGCCTGTGATAACCCAGGGTTTCACAGCGACACAAGATGTGTGCCGAGGATTCTTCCTCTTCACCACACCACGTGCACGTAGGGTCGTTGACCACCCTCATCACAAACAAGTGACGCCTGAAGGTGTTGTGACCCGTTAATAAGCCTACTAGCAATCTCAAGTTACTCCTATCCAGAGAGAGACAAAATCGTCCTATTCTCTCTGCAGGCCCTGCTAATAGCTCCCGAGCCTGACGGAGATGACCAGAGATGTTGTTCCATCTCAGAGAGTGTTGATTCTGGATCCACTCTCCAGTTGTTTCCCTAATCAAGTTTGCAGACAGTCCTAAGGCTGGTTCCGGGCCCACAAAACTGCTTCCGGATCCCATCCTGGCCAGATGATCCGCCATTTCATTACCCTTTACCCCAGCGGCCCCAGGTACCCACATCAGTGATACCTTGTGTTTAGCTGAGATGTCGTCAAGAGCCCTCCTGCCCTCCAGGACCAGTCCCGACGTTATTTTCCAAGCACTCAGTGCTTTGATGGCTGCCTGACTGTCAGAGCAGATAGTAATCCGCCTCCTAGACCCGTCAATTTCCCGAATACGATTTACACAAGCAAGTATCGCATAGACCTCAGCCTGGAATACTGTGATGTGCCCCCCAAGAGGGAATGAAAGTCTTGTATGGTGTCCGTAGACTCCCGAGCCCGAGCCCTCTCTAGCGAGTGAACCGTCTGTGTACCAGACCTGTCCTCCTCCTTCGATGAGCTGTCTTTCTCTAGACTCCCACTCTTCCCTTGACGGGAACACCACCGTAAATTTGCGATTGAAGCGATGCGTAGGAGAAACTATATCGCTCCTCGCCAACAAAACAGGACTATCCTCCTGCAACTCTGCTAGAATCGTCGAATGTCCTTTGCCTGGATCCATAGAAGTCCAGCTACCCTGACTCCAGAGACGGAACCCAGTTTTTCTAGCTTCCTCTTGAATTACCAGATCCAAAGGTGGAAGATATGCAATTAGTTTCGACCTGTAAAACGTGGTGAAATTGGTATCACAAAAACGTTCGCAAAGAGTGTATGTCGATATTTGGTGAAAATGACAAGTGGACGGTGGGCTGCTAATAAAAATATTAAATTTATAAATAATTACCAGCGTAATGTGTGTCTTTGGGGTCCTAAACATAGACAATATAAAAATAGGAATAAAACTTTGATATGCTATATATTGATACTCTAAATTCATATGGTAATGACTGGAGACTGTTTCCAGTTCCTAAATAACAACGTAAATTGGAGTTTCACTCTTGCTGTCAATGCTTCACAGCAAGTTGTATCTTGTTTTGATATTCAGTTGGAGACTGTATCTAATAAGAGTGCTTCAGTCATTCGAAAATAGTTTTTGTAACTTTCATGATCACCATCTACTAATTCAAAAAAAAAAAATTAACTGAGTTGCACCCAGATCTTTTCTCGATAACTACTCTCGAATCCACCATCGTTTTTTCTTCCATCCAACTCTCTTTTTTAATTTGTAAATAATAACCATATGTGCAACAACATTACGAATTGAAGTAAGGTTGGAATCGGGCAGTGCCGTGGTCACTGCGTACTGAAAGTTTCACGACACTTGATTTCATGAAAATTTTCGCATTACCCAGTGTCGTGTAATTCATTATTTTAGCATGCATGGAACTAGTTTTGTAATGTAAATTCGGCCTTATTACAAACGTAAGCAATAATATATGGAATCTCTGCTTGCCAATTTTTCTATCTCTCGTGCTAAACGACAATTTTTTTGTCATCCTCCCGCGAAGGCTGAAAGCCTTTGGGAATGTAAAATGCTTCGAAAGGATAAGTGTCGGTACACATTAGGTTTGAAACGCTGCAGGTTGTAGCCGTCGGGAAACAAATTCCCCGGCAGGTCATTCCACAGCGTCGAAGTTCTCCAAAAGAAGGAATGCCAGAGGAGACTGATTCGGGGAGTATGGACATCGACCTAGTTAGGATGAGCTCGCAGAGCCTCTCTAGTGATCTTTGTTTGGACGACCTTTGGTGTAGCTATCTGAGAGAGAGAATGTCAATCCTATCCCAGTTTATTTATACCATTTTGGAGAAAAGGTTCATCGGATTTTGGGACTTCAGAGGTCGTTTTACTCAAAAAGCCGACATTTCGGCACTTACTTTACGCCTTCCCCAGGGCCAAAACAACATATGACGATGAACATATATAAGTGAAGATATCAATTAAAAAATGTTGAGTATTAGCCTTAAGAATTCAGTCTTAGACACACATTTGAAAAAAATCACACAAAATTCACAATCAACGTTCAACAGACTTGAACAATTTTTGAATTTGTGGTTCTTGGGTTTTTAGGCCAGCGTCGTTTAGCGTTAGGCTTGACGTTTCGCCACCACGAGTGGATGGCATCTTCAGAAGCTATTTCACTTCGGCGACTTCCAAAATACAGACTTCCAGTATTTTGTCTCCGAAGTGAAATAGCTTCTGAAGATGCCATCCACTCGTGGTGGCGAAACGTCAAGCTTTAACGCTAAACGACGCCGGTCTAAAAATTCAAGAACCACAAATTCATTGGATGATGGCCGCGAAAGCCTTACACAGTATATTTGAACAATTTTTTACAAAATGCAACACGGTAAAACAATCACAAGGGAAACTAGTACATTGAACTATTGATCAGTTGCATAAAAATATCAAAATTAAAATATAAAACAAATTTTCATCCGATCTCATTAAAACATTGAAATAACAATAAAAATAAAATGTAAAGCGTACATCCTTACTTATCGAGGACACTCCTATAGCACCAAAGGATAGCATATCGCTTTGGGTCAAAAAAAGAAAAAGAGTGCTTCGGAGCGCATCATCAAACATGAGAGCAGCAGCAGTTACTCTGGTGTATACAACTTTCTACAGCTGAACAAAACATGAAGCTTCTGGGATGCTGTCTTAGCAATACTGACGATGTGGTCGTGCCAGGATATGTTATTGTTGACGCCTAAAAGCTCGAAAATTGTCTACGAAGCAAGTGACAAGTAACTATGAAGTACAACAGCGAATACGTAAGGGGAGACAAGCTATTGGGGCATTGAACTCCGTTTTGTGAAGTGAAAATTACACTTACATAAGAGGCAGAGTGTAGGGACCGCAGCAAAATTAATACAAGAAGGTTATTGGCTACAAAAATGGATTTCTTGCGGAAAAGCTGTAGGAGATCGAGGCTTAAGAGAGTCAGGAATGAAGTTACATGGGCATGTATAGGGATATTATGGACAAAGTTGAAGGAAAACTACTGAAGTGGTTCGGGTATACAAAGAGACTGGGACACGAGACAAGAGTTTCAGAATGGATACCGCTGAAATGAAGAAGGAACGACATCTAAGAAGCTGGAGGGATAATATTGAAGTGGTAACGGAGACTAGAAACTTGAATAAGTTTATGTCTTATGATAAAAAGGTATGGAGGCTGGGTACAGATAAGCGGCGACCGCCGTAGAATTGCAAATGTGTATATCTGTAAACAGGGAGAATCGGCTCCAACAGAAATCGTTCACTACTCCTGTCCTGTAGGCTGTGTGAATCTGGGTTCTATTTTTACAGTTTAACATGCGTATACATTATTAATGGGGCATTTAGTAGCATTACATAGAAAAAAGGCACTGTAATTGTACAATATTGCTGTTTAATTTGAAGATTTCTGAGGACTTTCTAGAAAATATAATTTCATGATGTTATAAGACGCTCTCTTATACTACTATACTATACTATTTATTACACATATACTACTCGCAAGTGAAATTCAAACACCTAGAAAAAAAATGGAGTCAAATTGATTGACACAGTACTTCCCATACATAACAGTTGCAACCAAATCATCGCCCGCCTGTCGTCAAAAAACATCCAACACAAAAACTAGTAAATATATAGTTTCCTAAATCTCTCCGTAGGAACTAAAACGACACAATCCAGCTTCAACTGGACGAAACGAGACAATCAGGAACCCCCAAATTGCTTAAAAACGAAGTTTGAGCTGTTTTTATATTTTTAGTTTTTTTATTATTTCTGCGCCGCCACTGGCACGATTTTTGAAAACCATACGCATTTTTCATCCTTGCCGCGGTAATAATACTGTGTCTAAATTTCATTAAAATTAACTCCATAATTTACATGTTACTAAATTCAGAATGATCTAAATTAATACCTACCCCTACCAATACCAAATCCCTTGATTTCTGTAATAGCCAAGGCAATGTTCGGATGGACCTAACAAACGTCTATTATGCCGCTAGGTCTTTCTTTCACAGGACAATGAACACTATTATAAATGGAATAAATTTTTGAGTTTTACAACCCCCCACCCCCTAACCACCCCAATTTCATCCCCACCCAAAAAAAAAGTAAAAAATGATCAGAAACCCCTAAAACGCCTAAAAACAAAGTTTGAGCTATATTTACATTTTTACCTTGATTATTATTGCTGCGCCGCCACTGACACGATTTTTCCAAAACATACGCGCTTTCCATTTTCGTCGCGGCAGTAATACTGTGTCATTTCATTAAAATCCATTCAATAATTTTGGCGTTACGCAATAAAGAACGATCTAAAACAACACTCGGATGTATACATCACAAATTTTATTCTAAGTCCCTTGGTTTCTATTATAAGCAAGGCAATGTTCGGGTGGACCTAAAAAATTGTATTATGCCGCTAGGTCTTTCATCCACAGGTCATTATGAATACAACATATTTTTCAGTATTACAACCCCCCACCCCCCAACCACCCCAAATTCACCCCCACCCAAGAAAAAGTAGAAAATGATCAGGAACCCCTAGAACGCCTAAAAACGAAGTTTGAGGCATATTTGAAATTTTTAGTTTTTTGCTAATTACTCCGCCCCCCGTATAACGTTTTTCAAAATCATAGGAACATTACCTACTACGACCCCACAGCATAACGCTGCCCAAATTTCATCACAATCCATGCAGCGGTTACTGAGATTACGAGGGTAGAAAAACGCGACAGACAGACAGACAGACAGACCGACAGACAGACAGACCGACAGACAGACGGACCGACAGACAGACCGACGGAAATGAGTGACGTGGATTTTCGTTATGTACACATCATAAAACGCCCAAAAAGCGTATTATCTCAAAATCGAAAATTTTCGCGATCACAATACTCCCCTCACCTATCGGTGTGGGAAGTAAAAAGGGATATCTGCACTGAAGCTTTGTACACAGCTTCGAAATACTATATCTAGTCCACATGCAACACTTTTTGTTCATTCAGACGCTATTTACCTACATGGCACCTCTAAAAAGCTCGAGACATGTAAAAACTTCCACACACTCTAAATCATTATCGTCGCCAACGGTTAGATTGGTGTCAAGAATACCGACAATGGCATGCTAAGTGGCACAAGACGGTCTTCTCCAACGGGTCCAGATTTTGTCTGAGGGCATATGATGCATGCCAATGCGTAAGACGATGACGGGGTGAACGTCGTGATCTCAGTTTGCTGTTGAGCGCCATGTACACCATCCTATTGGTTTGATGGTTTGGGGTGCCATTGCATTCAACGGTGTCACCTTTAATTGCGATTCGTGGCACAATGACTACTCAGCGTTATGTGAATGAGGTGTTAGAACCAACAGACCGACAGACCGACAGACCGACAGACCGACAGACCGACAGACCGACAGACCGACAGACCGACAGACCGACAGACCGACAGACCGACAGACCGACAGACCGACAGACCGACAGACCGACAGACCGACAGACCGACAGACCGACAGACCGACAGACCGACAGACCGACAGACCGACAGACCGACAGACCGACAGACCGACAGACCGACAGACCGACAGACCGACAGACCGACAGACCGACAGACCGACAGACCGACAGACCGACAGACCGACAGACCGACAGACCGACAGACCGACAGACCGACAGACCGACAGACCGACAGACCGACAGACCGACAGACCGACAGACCGACAGACCGACAGACCGACAGACCGACAGACCGACAGACCGACAGACCGACAGACCGACAGACCGACAGACCGACAGACCGACAGACCGTCAGACCGACAGACCGACAGACCGACAGACCGACAGACCGACAGACCGACAGACCGACAGACCGACAGACCGACAGACCGACAGACCGACAGACCGACAGACCGACAGACCGACAGACCGACAGACCGACAGACCGACAGACCGACAGACCGACAGACCGACAGACCGACAGACCGACAGACCGACAGACCGACAGACCGACAGACCGACAGACCGACAGACCGACAGACCGACAGACCGACAGACCGACAGACCGACAGACCGACAGACCGACAGACCGACAGACCGACAGACCGACAGACCGACAGACCGACAGACCGACAGACCGACAGACCGACAGACCGACAGACCGACAGACCGACAGACCGAGAGACCGACAGACCGACAGTCCGATGGAAATGAGTGACGTGGATTTTCGTGATGTAGACATCATGAAACGCCCAAAAAGAGTTTTATTTCAATATCGGAAATTTTGGCGATCACAATACTCTTCTCACCTGTCGGTGTGGGAAGTAAAATGTCTTCCATTCAGTTCCGCTACTGAAAACAGGGAAGGTAGTAGCGATATAATTTTTTTATTAATTGCAATAGGGATATATTTAGAGTTCGCGCTTACCAGAAAAAGTTTTCTATTTTACCGTGGCAGAAGAAACGATAGGGAAACAACGATATTGACTTCCTTCATTACTACCTTTTATTACTGCTATCCAACAGTAGAAGATGTAAATCCTATTAAGCATAATTATATATTACATATTTTAAATGTTTCGAATATGGTACTCTGCAATCAAGCCTCTTTCAAAAACTATAAAATGTACTGAATTTCGTCCATACTTCAAGCAGTACGTCAACCCTCGATGAGAGATGCCACTTCACTTTTTTCTTAAAATTGAAATCTTTTATATTTTGCAGATAATATTGGTGGAGCAAGTTTCCCTTTTTGCTTGTGGTACCACTTCATGTAAGACTAAAGAGTTATTTAGGTTAGATAACTAGTTGTCATTTGAATAAAACTCACATGTAATTCATTATTTCCAGGAAGCTTTTATTATTTCCAAAGTACAAAGCTGGTTTGTAGGCTACACATGTATGACAATGAAACGGATAATAACCTCACAGGGAATTCTGAAGTAGAGTCAGATATGAGTACGCTGTCTTTATTATCTGTAACGAAAATCGTGTTGATCAATATAAAACAAAACTTATTATGTTAATGTATTCTCCTAAAGTAAGCTTACTATAAGGAGCAAAATCCACAGGCAAAAAAAAAGTATAAACATTCTACAAATTAATGAAGGGTCCAGTGCAAGAAGTGCCTAAGTTACATTTCTCTGTATTTGAGAAAAACGCTTTTAATGTTTATATGGGAAACATTACCTTTTCGAACAATCATTTGATGTGTCATAACCTTGTACTTTATTACTTTTAGAATGAGCGACATTAAGTAAAAGCTAGTTTAGTGGCCTACTTTCCAAGATCTTGGTTTTTAAAAAATGGACTTAGGCACTTTCTTTTTTGGATTCAAAAGGGTCATAAAAACATGCACATACTTTAAGGTATTTCTATTTTACAATATATGAGAATAAAAAATACACTACAAATAAAAGAGTTATTCATAGATATCGGTGTCAGAGTCTATTGCTTCTTCAAGAACTTCATTTTCTGAGCCAGGATGCATATCAGATGTATTACTATCTGCAAATAGGCCAGATATGTGATACCTATAAGAGATAAATATGATAAAATTGACAGTTTTGCTCTATGTGATAAAATTTTTAGGTTATCTTAGCATAAAATAGGATTTTCCTATACAAACACAATATTATCGACAATATTCAAAAACCCACTTACATGTGTTTCTTGTACCATTTCTCCTCAATTTCAAAGACAATTTCTGCGAAGTGGTCATTCGTAGTAACTGACAGACCCTGTACTTACGCATTGAAGATATTTTATCTAATATTTCGCTGTACTTAGGCATATGTTTCACTGAACTGAGAACTATTTTGAAAAACCCATATACTCATATAATCACTTAGGAAAATCTTACAACAATTTTAGATACACTACCAGAAAGCTAACAAAAAGATCGCATATATGGCAATGATAGTCTATAATTATTGATGAATTGATTGATCGATTGGCATTTTGACTCTTATTGCTCCTTCCTTTTGAAACAAGCATAACGTTCGAACTATTGGGAGGTAATAAAACATTAGTATTGCATAATAGCAGCGATGATGTCCATACACTAAGGATGGCCTTACGATTGTAGTATAAACCTTGCGAGTCAATCCCCATTCCACTCATATAAGCCTTCTACATACCTATAACAGATAGGGTACTTGCAGAGATCGTGAAATCGTCTCGGGAGTATACATAGCGTAAAGAAGACCATATCAAGAAGCAGTAGGATACAAAAAACATGATTTTACTGGCGGCCAAAAAAAGATATTTGCAAAATAAAATACGGATATATTCAAATTTTTCCACGTGACTTAAAACAAGGGCTGACGTCACAGGTATCTTATCGATATCGACAATCGATACTGCTACAGCGCAGGTCAGTGAGATTCAACTGCAAACTAGAGATGATCTGAATCCTTTAACAATGCGACTCAATTTATTGATACTTAAACATATTTGAAACAGGCAATTAACCCACTAGCATTTTCGTTGCAATATATTTTTATATCTGATAGGTATCACAGTTTCATCCTGTTTGTGACCGAGACTCGCAAATAATCGAAGCCATCATTTTATTTCAGCGCATCCCATTATGAATGAATTGAAAGATAGAATCTAATTCAAGCCCATCCCTACAAAGTGAGTTAGTAATCTAGCCTAACTTTTATTCTTTTGACCTTTGTACTTTTGTGTGTGACTGTGTTTTGTGGTTATAATGATCAATGTCAAAATGTTAGGTTAGCAGTGGCTATCTATATCGAATATCAATACTTTACATCCCATCACTATAGGACATCACTGACGTCAGAGGTTGCTTGCGTGGCATTTTCCGGCATTTGAAATAATTTTTGCAATATCTCTCACAGCCTATTCCAAGAAACCAAACAAGTGATTTTGTCATGTTTACTAGGCTCTAAGGAACGCGTAAATGACATAATATTTTTTTATGCAAGTACCCTATTACGTACATTATTGACATTATGTTCTACATGTTGTCTCCGATTCAACCATGGATTAATAAAGGGTATTAGGACAGTCTACAGAGGACCCAATACAACCTAATCCTTTGCTTGCATCCCTATCATTTTGCTATGGAAATTTTCCGACTATTGGGCTACTTACCATGATAAAAAATCCGCAATCATAGTTTCCAAAAGGCGTGGCTGACAGCTTCATTGGTATTTGAGCTCTCCTTATCATAAACATAATGCTCTTCTGCTCTTTTGTGGTTCCCAGATACCATGGAATATTATACAACTTATCGGCTATAGATCCACTCTAAAAGAAATGAAAGTTATGAAGCTGGTTCCCCTTGTAACGCAATCCTTGTCTACCCTTCTTCAATACAATGTACAGGGTGGCCTAATAACAATGGACGCCGGCAATATCTCGGTAACCGTTAATCATATAACTTCGAGAAAAAAAATATTGTTAGGTAAATCGGTTAAGAGAAATCACTGGAAATTATTTTCAAATTCCGCAAGTGACCGCTAGGGGGCGCAAGTGTTACGATCAATCAGGAAAACGGTTTTTTCTCAAAAAATATACCAGTAAAGGTGTATTATAAATTCTGCCATCATAGAGACAGGAAAATTCTCGATTTTTTTATTAACAGTTTTTTGCTTTATCTTGTCAGATGTAGTGATGGGAGAATGTCAAAGAAGTTTTTCTTTAAATGGCCATAACTTTGGTATAAGTTAACGGAATTAAACAAGCTAGGTCTCTTTTGAAACAGCTATTATTACCTAATGATCTGCTATATAAACATTATCCAAGTTTATTTTAACTTAGTAGCTACAGGGCGGTATTTGACATCGTAACAATTATTACGCATTATTACGAAAATTTCAAATATAATGCTATATCTATTTTAATACAGTTATATAGAGGACGAAATTCTTTAAAAGTAGGTACTAGACTCCACTTCCTATCTATTTTCAAACCGGCGATACCAATAAGACAAGTGTTATGACAAGTGTGCTGTGAGATTCAGGAACAATTGCTGCCCTATAGGAGTATAGCCTCCATCACATCGTTTTAGTAATCACTCTATAGATAGTACTCAAGTAAAACCACTAGAAATCATATTTTGACTTTCTAAAACAACCACCAGATGGCGTAGTAGTCGCCAATAGGTGCTGTAGCCAATGTTGATACTAGTGGAACTTTAAAAAGAAACAAATAAAAATAAGTTACAGTATAAAATTTATTATTACTTTTGTTATCATTAAACAATTTGAGCTGATCACAAAGTGTTATATGAACTCAACAAGCAAACGTGGTAAGAAAAAATCGATGTGAATAGATCTTAAAAATTAAGGCTAATTAACAGCAAAATAAAGCCAAGCAACGACGTATAACAACAAAGCTAACAGATAAAATACATAAACCTAACTCACACGCGTATACTGTACCTATTTTCATTGTTGCTGTAGATGCTCAAACTGGCAGGTTTATTCACGCGTGAATGGATGCATAAGTGCATCTAAAACGATGGACGCCAGCGAACATCTAAGGCAACACTGACAATAGGTATGGTATGCTCATGTTAATTAGGTTTATGTATTTTTTGTTTGTTATCCTTGTTGTTATACCATCTTATTCTGCTTTATTTTGCTGTTAATTGGTCTTAATTTTTAAGATCTCTTCTCATTTATTTTTTCTTACTACCTTTACCTGTGGAGTTCATATAAAACTTTGTAATCAGCTCAAATTGACGTTTATTGATAATAAAAAAATAATAATCAATTTTATACTGCAACTGTAGTAATAGTGTAGTGTGTAATAACTTTAGATTATTCCTGTTCTCCATGTATATGTATTTGGCAAAAATTTACTCAGTCAATCAAAGTAAATTTATTGCTTCTGCGTTTTTGCAAGCGGCACCTAACGTTATTTATCAAATAGTCG
Source organism: Callosobruchus maculatus (assembly GCA_951848785.1). Classification (NCBI taxonomy): domain Eukaryota; kingdom Metazoa; phylum Arthropoda; class Insecta; order Coleoptera; family Chrysomelidae; genus Callosobruchus; species Callosobruchus maculatus. The sequence continues at coordinate 8,894,587 of CATOUR010000040.1, forward strand.
TTGCTTACTTAATACTTTTTTTACCTTTTTTTAGTTTGAATACGAATTGTTTCAAGTTAAATCGTTATGAAGTCTGTATCATCAATTATTCCTAGATGCCTGATGATGACTATCCCTTAACCTCGGAATGACACGTATACTGGGACGTGTCGCCTCAGAGACGATCCACGTTGTCAGCATCATATTGTTGTAAAATGGTAGTTTAGTACATTCGTGATATTATGTGTGCATTGCTGTATGATAATGATAACTAGATGTGCATTTAAAAATTTTTAGAGCTAGCCACGTAGCTTACGCAATTACTGTGTTTATAGACCTAGGCATATTTCTGGTGAAAAATGGATTAAATTCTTTTTTGACTTAATAAAGCTAATTCTTAGACTATACCTATGTAATTCCGAAAACTGATAGTTTTCGAGATAATTAACATTTAATGTTTTTCAACCAAATGTCCAAATTTCCACACTAGATCCTAAACTAAGAAAAAAGCCTGTTGTTGATTCTGATAATTTTCATTTTAGTATTTAACTGACACATACACAAAGCTAACCTAGTATTAAAATGTTTCAAAATACTAAACAGTTCCAAACTAAATACAAATATTTAAGAAATAACCAACAAAATTTTTACATTCACCGTGAAAGAAAATTATCTAGCTCAAAATAAATTATACAAACGGTTGAACAAATCGCTAAAAAATCTTTCCTACCTAATAACCTTTTAATTAAATCCACTCAAAGTTTCTAGAGATCTTGCTCAATGTGTTGCCTTGATTTCGGATACAAGTACGGATCCGCTTCCTCACTTCGGTTTTTGTAACTCGTGTTGAACAAGTTCGTTTCATCTCTTCCGTCGCATTGATAATTTTTTTCCTTAGTTCGTCACCAGTATTAACTGGAGTCTCGTAAACCGATGCCTTCATGTGACCCCAGACGTAAAAATCAAGAGTTGTCAGATCTGGGCTCCGTGCAGGCCATGGGATGGGTTCACCCCTCCCTATCAATTTGTTCGGGTATGTGTTGTCCAACAACTGCCGAATTGTGATACGGTAATGTGCTGGACAACCGTCATGCTGGAATATCATGTTGTGGATGATTCTGTATTATGTTAAGTAGTTATTTGTGGTTGTACTGTCATTCTTGTCCTTGGAATAGGCCATCAGATAAGGAAGTTTTTAAAATAATTTGTTTGACTGGTTGTGTATATTTTTTTGAGCTAGATAATTTTCTTTCGCCGCGAATGTAAAAATTTTGTTCCTTATTTTATAAATAATTGTATGTAGTTTGAAACTGTTTGGTATTTTTACACATTTAAATACTAAATTAGATTTGCGTATGTGTCAGTGAAAAACTAAATTGGAAATTACTAAAATCGGCAGCAGGGTTTTTTCTAAATTTGGTATGTACTGTGAAAATTTGGACATATCGTTGAAAAACATTGAATGTCAATTATTTGGAAAACTGTCGGTTTTCGGAATTACATATGGGGAGTTAAATCTATTGCATTTGAGTCCCTCTATCACTTCCTGCAGGAAAGTAGTCGAGTTACCAGTAACCCTGTATAAACAATACACACTTTCCATTGTCATAGTTACACAATTAGCATATGATGAAGATATACGTAAACATCTTACCGGTTACCTATAGGGCGAATCTCATTAATAAAAAAAAAAGTAGAAAAGAATTTACTTGAGTAAATTCAAACGACGCTCTCACTGTGGAATTTGTTGGTACAGAAATTTAATTATTTTATTATACTGACAAAACCTGATTTTTTCCGGACTAGTAATCAACAAATTTAATGTTTAGTCGTAAAAAAAAAGAAAAAAAAGTTGTTGACCGCGGTGAGATTCGAACCCACGCCCTTTCGGACTGGTGCCTAGCGTCTTTACCGCTCGGCCACGCTGCCTGTGCTTCAGAAATATCAATACACCGTTCGTAATACGTCGTCAGTTATCTGTCGTAATTTAATTCATTTTTTTAAACGGGAAGCGATATTGACAAAATCGGACGGACGGACGCACGGACGGACGGACAGATAGAGACTCTGCACAAGCTCTCTTCAGTGGCTTCAGTGAGGCAGTAAGAGCTAGAAAGCATAAATGAACATTATGATATATATTTCACTCTACCTTAATTAATAGGGTTTGGCCCGCCTCCACAAAGCAGCAGCAGGTGAACAGGTATCCAAGTAGGTACAGGAATGCTCCCAAAAGTTTGCTCTAATAGACAAAGTTATAGATGAGACTATGTGTCACTGCATCGAGGACACTCTGGTGTTAACTGCCAAGCTTTCAGCAATGTCTATTGCGGTCTTCAGGGCTTTAGAGTTGAGGTTTTACATTGAAAAAACCGCACTGCATTGAGTCAAAGACTTAAAATGCCAGCTCTAATGCAAAATCGTCAAAAACAATTAAAAAAATGTTCTATGCTAGTATCGGTGTCTTCACAACAAGCAGGTGAGGAACAAACAACATAGGGTAAAGTCGGGTAAATTGTACCACATTGCACACTTTATCAAATATCTCGCTATTGACATTATTTTAATTCAACAAAACTATAAATTAGAGTTACTTAACATATTCCTATCAAATTCCATAACAGAAAAGTTACAATAAAGACTGACAGTTTGACTTAATAAATGTTTTTTTAAAATGTTGCAAACGGTACAATTTACCCAACTGGTCCGTTAAATTGTACCACCCGGTTCGGTACCATGGCAAAATGCATTAGATGATCGTTGTTGATAGAACAACAGATTTATAATACAATACATTGTAATGAATTAAAATTTTTATTTGTAAAACTTCAACACACAAATCACAAATCAGGAACCCATTGGGTAAACAAAATATTGTCGTAGCAAATAACTAATACTCAAACACAGGAGTCACAAATATAGTCCCATCGACTGGGAAACAAAACACAGCTTTCATGCACCCAATTTGCACAAAATTTCCAGTTTTATAGTTTCTTATTGCTGCCTTCATATCTTGCTCTGACCATTGGCAGTATTTTGTGCCCTTGCGATGCATGACTGAAAAAAATACTGGAATTTGGTAAATTGTACCGGTACGATTCAACAAACTAGGTGGTGGTCCAAATTAGCAAATGGATATTATTGACTCAAATTCAATACAATAATTACGAAGAACGCCACCCCAACTACCAAAAACTGATCATTCGGATACAAAGGCTTATCTAAAGTTGTATAATACTTACTACGTAAAGTCGTTTTTCAGAAAAACACAAATTTTAAGTTTTACGAGAGACCGCCGTTCACGCGTCCTGGTAACTAATGTTTTGACAACAAGAGGTATCAAAAGAGCAAACTAGATACGTTAGAGGCTTACAATTTAATAAATATTAAGGTGGTACAATTTAACAACTGGTACAATATACCCGACTTTACCCTATAGCTGTAAAATTACAAATACAACGAAAGCATTATAAAATTCGTGGCTTATACAGGGTGTCTACGATCTTAATGCCGTTATATAAAGTACGAATATCACACATCATTGTAATGCTTGTACCACAAATTTAATACGAATATCCCAAATTTGAAAAAATCGCAACATTTTCTGATAACACAGAATATGCGGCAACAAGTCTAGAGATAATAGCATTTGTTTACGTGAACATCTCCAAAAATACCTGACAGAAACTAGGGCGAACACTGGGCAATGTTGTTGGATTGTGATTTTGCAGTCATACTTTTTTAATTTTTTCTCTTTAACTATGCGTTAACTAGTGAAATGGTACTGGGGTTTCGGGTTCGAAATATCATGAGCTATCGTTCCTCCAAATCAATGCACTAAGATCGTAAACATCCTGTATATACACATTTTTCGATTTAAAATTTTCTTAATAAGGACCTTCTTGGTTTAACAGGTGATCAAAATGGCCGTTTCTTTGTGTTTATTTAAACCACGAATTTTATAATGCTTTCGGGTTTAAGTAACATGTAAAGGTTGTATGTAATTTTACATCTATATCTTGTTCGTTCCTGACCTGGTTGTCGTGAAAACGCCGATACCAGCACAGAAGATTTTTTTTTTAAATTGTTTAACGATTTTGCATTAAAGCTGGCATTTCAAGTCTTTGACTCAAAGCAGTGCGCTTTTTTCATTGGCAAACCTCAACGTTAAAGCCTTGAAGATGGCAATAAACATTGCCGAAAGCTTGGCAGTTAACACCAGAGTCTCCTTCATGCAGTGATCCATAGTCTCTCTTCAAAATTTTTGCCACAACTCCAAGATTTTCTCATCTATACTAGTTTCTTGGCCATAAGCTCCCTTGGAACAAATAGACATTTAGTTAATAACCGTTCACAAAAAAAACTTAGCTTGACATGTTTTCGTCGTGGTGGGGACTGTCGTATCACACGTCGTATTTTTTTTCGACAGCAATAAAAACTTCTTTACAAACAGGAAAAAAATGAAACTCCCCCCCTCAAGCCCAGAATCCGTGGTGAGAAGTTTTCAAATGAACACACGGTATATCGACTTTATAGTTAAAGTGCTAAATCTATCTACATCGCTCAATACTGTAAGTTACCTGTAGGATCTGATTACATATGCATCCAAAACATACCGCCCAAATGACTGCCAGATGTCCTGTGAATGTTTCGTGGAGAGTGCATATGTCTTTACCCATCCTAAAATTAAGACTGCTTTAAAATATATTTATAGTAGAGATCATCACGGGCGAACAATCACTGAATTTCCTTGACACGTGATATTCTAGTAACAAAAAAAGTTCAAACGAAAACTGAGTGGAACTTTTGAAAGTACCATAGGTTCTATCATACCAAGCTTACTTGTCAACTATACACAAAAAATGAGATGAGAGCAATTGTCACAACTATCGGGGTATAGTGGTTACAAGCTCCATTAGTAGAATATACAGGATAATACTAAAAAACAGAATAGAAAGGGAATATGCGGAAATTGAGGCAAAAGAACGAGCAGGTTTTAGAGCACGAAACTTAACAATTGATCATCTTTTTACATTAGCACAAATCCTAGAAAAGAAAACAGCGTTTAACCAAGAAGTTGACCTCCTATTTGTCGACCTAAAAAAAGCACATGACAGCGTACCGCTAGTTAAACTTTGGTACGACAAAGCAACATTAATGTAGAGATAATAACGGCAGTGAAATCTTTATACCACGGTGCAGGATCTAAGGTTAAAACAAACCATGGCTTAACAACAGGCTTCAAAGTTACTAGAGGCCTCTAGCAAGGTTGCTGCATATCTCCGACGCTGGTTTAAAATTTATTTAGAAGATAGAAACCTGGAAGCAACAATGCAGTAATATGGGATATACCAAAAGATGATGATTATACAGTGTATACCCTATCGTACGCAGATGACCGAGTTGTTGCGGCACAAGACATGGATGACATCGAATACATGGCCCGCAAGCTAACTGAGGAGTATGACAATTGGGGTCTGGAGGTCAACATCGACAAGACTGAGTATATATGTGCATTGGAGGGCAACAACAGGACCTACGACTAGCAACGGGGCAGACCATTAAGCATTGCAAGGTATACAAGTATCTAGGATTAAAAGTCTCTCAAGACGGAACACTGGACGACGCGATATCTAAGAGGAATATTCAAGGAAGAAGGGCAATTTCCATGCTAAACAAAATATTATGGGATAAGAGCATACATATAAACAACAAAAAAAGAATTTAACTCGATCGTAAAAAGTGTAATAACTTACAGCGCCGAAGTATGGCCTCTGAAAGAACGAACACAAAGAACACTAAGAGCCACGGAGATGGACTTCTGGCGAAGAGCGGCCGGAAAATCCAGACTAGATAGGATACCAAACGACACTATAAGACAGAGCATGGAAATAAAACATGACATTATCGATGACATTAGAACCCAACAATTGGTCTGGTATGGACATGCCACAACATCGAATACCAAAGAAAATCTTTAATTGGAACCCACAAGGAAGAAGGAAACGAGGAAGACCACGCAAAAGTTGGAGAGAGGGAATCGATAAAGAAGTACGGGAAAGAGGCCTGGAGGAAGACTTATGGGGAGATAGGGAGGAGTGAAGATTAGGAATCGGAAGACGTCGAACGTTGCATCTCGCAAGTTCCTTGAGACACAAGACAGATCTTTGTCATTGTTGGCCATATTGGGTATGGTTGTCGAATGCATAAATAGGGTACTTGCAGAAAAAAATATTATGTCGTTTACGCGTTCCTTAGAGCCTGGTAAACATGACATCACTTGTTTGGTTTTTTGGAATCGGCTGTGAGAGATATTCCAAAAATTATTTCAAATGCCGGAAAATGCCGCGCAAACAACCTCTCACGTCAGTAATATCGTATAGTGATGGGATGTAAAGTAATGATATTTGGTATCGATAGCCAGTGCTAACCAAACATTTTGACATTGATCGTTATAACCACCAAACACAGTCACAAAAGTACAAAAGTCAAAAGAATAAAAGGTAGGCTAGATTACTAATTCACACTGTAGGGATGGGCTTGAATTAGATTCTATCTTTGGATTCATTCATGATGGGATGCGCCGAAATAAAATGATGGCTTCGATTAGTTGCGAATCTCGGTCACAAACAGGATGAACTGTGATACCTATCAGATATAAAAATGTATTGCAACGAAAATGCTAGTGGATTAATTGCCTGTTTCAAATATGTTTAAGTATCAATAAATTGAGTAGCATTGTTAGAGAATTCAGATCATCTCTAGTTTGCAGTTGAATCTCACTGACCTGCGCTGTAGCAGTGTCGATTGTCGATATCGATAAGATACCTGTGGCGTCAGCCCTTGCTTTAAGTCACGTGGAAAAATTTGAATATATCCTTATTTTATTTTGTAAATATCTTTTTTTGGCCGTCAGTAGAATCTTGTTTTTTGTTTCCTACCGCTTCTTGATATGGTTTTTTTTACGCTATGTGTACTCCCGAGACGATTTCACGACCTATGCAAGTACCCTATTGCAGATTTCACCATCGAGAAATTTTATAGGTACCCGAAATCTAGAGTAGTTTAGCATGTTTTGGATATTATGGTAGATTTAGATGTGTTTTAGATAGAACGGTGACCAGAGGACTGAAACCGCAGATACACCGTTGATTGACTGAGACGCCAACAATGGACAGATGCACCCCGATCGCAGGCAATCTGAAAAGAGCCCGCTACACATCCTAGCATCGCACATCTGCACACCGTTTCACGACTCCGCCACACATCTTCGCTGCGCTCATTTTCCTAGCACATCTCTGGTGGAAACACAACCTAACTCGGGAATACGTGTTTTCTTGGATTCTCAATTTCGCGCGCTATACCCTAGACCCTTAACCCATAACTAAACTATATCTTACTTTGAAATGTGCATGTGGTACTCAGCACAATATCTCAGTATCCAAAATCGTTTCCTTTCATCCTCTTCACAGAATGCCGCATCAAGATGATCCATCAGAAAGTCTATGTGCGAAATCAGTAGGAACGTAGACTCGTAGATAAGAAGACAAACCTGACAAATATCAAGGTCGTTTCACAAGTCAGAAATAATAATTGTGATTGTGATTTTAATGTCTTCGTTAAATTCATTGCACATACAGGGTGAGTTTTTAGTGACGGATCGGTCGATAACTCCACTACTGTAAAAGATAGCACAAACAGTTGTATATAAAAGTTGTGATTTAGGTTTATGTATCTTATCTATTAAAATTGTAGTTGTACCACACGTTATTTTGCTTTATTTTGCTGCTAATTGGCCTTAATTTTTAAGATCTATTCATATTGATTTTTTCTTACTATCTTTGCTACCAAATTGATATAATACCTTGTGATCAATAGAAGCAATAGAAAATCTCGCCTAGAACATGTGAGAAATGTCCGTGTAAGAGAAGAAATGCAAGTAAACGGTACCATCCTTGACACGATAGAAACAAAGCGATTGCTATGGTTCGGTCACCTACAAAGAATGGAGAACACAAGAATCCCAAAAAGAATATGGGACTGGACCCCAACTGAAAGGAAAAAGAGGGGAAGACCACCAAGGACATGGCGCGATGATGTACAAGAGGCCATGCGTGAAAGAAGTCTAAGAGAAGGAGACTGGTGGGACCGGCATGTGTGGAAGTCGAGGAGCGGGAAACGACACTAGTCGTATAAGCACCCGCCTATATATATATATATATATATATATATATATATATATATATATTTACATCTTAGCGTCGTAGGTCATCAATACAAAGAGCAGCAATAAGTCATCCACTAGAAATAATGGTTATAGGCGTATATACTCAGCGTATATGACGCTAATAAGTGCCTCTGAGTCCAGAACAGTAAAGAAATCTATAGAAATTATTTTTTGTATAAAACACAAGCTGCGGTGGTTGAGTCCTCCGACTAGGTTGCCATCTATGGATCCTCCAGGTGTATAGTCGCGTTAGCGAAAGGAACGATATAGGTCATCCTGGCGTATATAAAAAACTAAACTGCAGTGGATCAGTGTCCCAAAACGTTGCCACGTCTTTTTGTATGAAACATAAGATTCCCTTTGTTTCGGTAGTGTGTTATGTCCGAACTTTTAAGTAGCCCACAACGCAATTCATTACTTAACAGATAAATGTACCTGCCCGAGTTTTGATGATAAAATCGGTGATGCACTTTTTAATTGAAATTTGAGCCTACTTCCAAATTATTGAAAGTGATAATGGCGGTAATGTGATGATGAAGGTATCTGAAGTTAGCAATGTTTCTGTCAACGTTTCCTTAAGCTAGCAAAACATAGGATTTTATTTTAAACGAACATTTGAATTCTTCAAAGGGTTTTCAATTAGACACCTTTAATTATTCCCTTACTATATCATAATTACTTTCTTGTTTTGTATCGATGTTTGCTCTTTTAAATTAGTCAATCGCGCCATATTTTCAAAAAGCTGAGACATTTAAATTCTAAATGACGAATGGAATTTACTTTAGGAGAAAATTGTACAGATCATTTCCAACAAAAACAGTAATATAAATCAGTGTGCAATATTCAACTGTTTCAGAGATGAATTGATTTTTAAAGATTTTCATGCATATCTCCAAACCAAAACCCTAATAAAATAACATTTCATTGTCCGATTTTGAAGATCTTGGTACTAGTCCTTAGAAAATATGCTATCACGTCATTATCGACTACAAGAGAAAGAAAACGGAAGTCAAAATCAGCATGTTTTGAAAAGTGACTTCAAAAACATTACAGAAAAATGAATTTATCTTAAAAAATCACAATCCGTGCACTTTTCGGTGAACACATGCCCATCTTTCTAGTTATCCATTAGTGCCACAAACTTGTTGCAAATGTGGTAAATATAGGCAATAAGATTGAGTCCAAACTCTAAATGCATATTGGATCTCCGCGAACGCAAAATTTCAACAGAGCGTTTGGCAAAAACTTGTCAGCAGATTTTTAATTTTTGTGGTGGGTACTTGAGTAATCTGCTATTACAGTGAAACAGTGAACCTCACCTTCCACTGCGAAATACCATATTGGGGCGATTTTCAACAGCGTAGGTGGATGCTGTGTGTTTTCCGTGTAAGCGTGAACACTGACGGCGTTGCCCGTTCTAAAAATAGAGGCGCAGCTGTCACAACTCACTGGATCCTAATTTGCGCAGGCGTACGTTCATTATTGTCGATCTACACCACAAAATCTGCAGTTTCAGCTTTAGCATATGTAGGTTCATGACTGATCCATAGTGTGTTCACTAAAGATATCACGCTTAATTTTAGACCTACTTCGTTCTGGACCATTTACGACCTCTTATTTACTTGTATATAGGAGTGTTTTGCTTAATTACCTGTTAAGAGATTACCTAGCGACTTTTTAAGACGAATCTATTTTAAATTTCAATTTGAAGTTTTCGTCTAAAATTATACAATTTTGAGATCATGTACCGAAGTTTTGGTTAACCGATCACCTTTTATGACAAATCATGATGTAATTCGTTATTCAAGTAGGTGCCCATAACAAAAAATAAAAATCCGGTGACAAATTCCAAAATCCGCCAATAAAATTTTGTTTTATTAGGGTTTTGGTTTGAAGGTCTGCATTTTTATGAAAATCTATAACATTCAATTTATCTCTTGAATAGCTGAAAATCGGACCCTACTTTATAAGACTTTTTTTTGTTAAAAATAAGCTGTACAGTCTTCTTCTAAAGTATTTTCCATTCGTCACAGATCACCCTGTATAGGGCTGCTCTGATAACTTCTCCTTAAGTTAACAGAACATGTGATTTTTTTAACCAAGCTGAGCATTTACTTTGTTGATAGGACATATAATTAGCTCTGCATTATGACGTGATCATTTTTTCAGTTTTCAATATTGTATGTATGATTGCTCCTCTACATTTTTCTCAAGTTAGGAGAACATGCATTGGAACATTTAAATTCTTTATAGGGTATTTAGTTAGCCTTTAAATAGCTCTTCATTGTGTGATTATCATTTTTTTTAACCTTCGATTTAACTTGCAATGTATGTATGTATGTATGTTCGGGTGGAATCTTTAAACTCGATTTTGAAGCAGAAGTCATCAGCCGATTGAGCTGAAATTTTGTATACATGTTTTGTTTGGATGACAATACACGATAAACTGTGTGATGTGTGACGTCGTTCTAAATCCAATAGTGGAATAGTTATTTAATGCATTTCTATAATATGGGTATCCAATTAATATGAGAACGCCCAGTAGATGGTAAGGGGAATGACAATCTAATGAGAGGGATGTCATGGCTGACAATAGATCCACTGATGTCATTTTTAGTCAAAACGATGAATTTTGTTGTAAGAGTTTGGGAAAACTGTTCAAAGTTGGCAAGTTGTTTTATCACTGCATGAACCTGACGACCTGAGACAAGAGAGTTTTTGCATTTGGCGCCCAACTAGAGGCTTGTGGTGTGAGCAAGGATATGGCAGCAGTCACGCGAGATTCTGGATCGAATTGTACGAGTTCCTCTATACAACCTACTCAGTGGTCATCGCCATGTTGTATCGACGACGGCGACGACATCGACCTGAGGTTAGGGGTAGCTAACGAACCGCTGGTGCAGCGAGCAGCCACGGAGGGTGGACCGGACACCCAATGTGTGTGTGTCTGTGATGCGGCGTGAGTGGTAAATGATCCGCGGTAAGGATTTTCCAAAAATAAGTTGTAAAGGAGGATTTGGGTTACTGGACTGACTTTGGGAAAGTAATGGGCATAAAACCGTGTTGTTAGTAAACTCTTATTACCAACACAGTTTCAAGGTTATGGCTAGAGTAGTCTATATTTTTGTATATTTTTAGTTTACTTAGTTTAAGGTTTTCGTGATGTCTAATAAAAGGAAATCTGCGAAAATGAGTGAAAATCAGGATAGCGCAAATTCTGAATTACAAACTGTCGTCCAAATGATGCTTTTATTTAAATGTTCTAAACAGAAGAAAATAAAATGTTCCTTTAAAATGGAGATATGCCTTATGAACTTGTTTTACAAGTAAGCTAGAAGAAAGTTATGTATTTACCCTTGTTGTTGATCTTACAATGTACAATGACTTTGTTTTAAATATTGTCGTTGACTAGAGCAAGATCCTGAAAGTTATTGCCCATATTGCATGCTGCAGCAGCTTATCCACTGGAAGTGCGTACCTGAGAATTGACAATTTACATTTTATTTTTATAAAAATATATTATAAATCATGATTTTGAGGTATTTGCTTTGTTTCCATTATCCATTTCCCCTCCAAATGCACCAACTACAATCACTAAAACGCATTCAAAGATGTAGAAAAATTGGAGAAAATTAAAAAGAAATCCAGTGGTAAAGAATTGTTTTGCTACATAGAATTTATACTACTTATATTTTACGCTATGATTGTATAATTGAAAACATATTTTCAAATGTCAGAACCACTGCAATAAGGTCTTTACCATATTGGCATTTTTTAATTTCAGTTAAACTCAAATAAGGAATTTACAGTAAGACAATTTGTATAGTTTGAAGTCATAGAATCGTAAATTATGTGTAAATAAATGATGTTTTACACATTTAGAAAGAACCGATTTCTTTAAATATATAGAAGTTACTAACATGGTAATGAACCTATTTACATTTGATTACCTAATTATTTGCTAGCATATAAGATAAACAATACCAATTCAGCTAAAAAAAATCTCGTCATTGTATCAATTCACATTTATGAAAAAGTAGCAAGCACTATTAATAAAAGTGTTTGAACTGAAAGTCAGTTTCCTTTTATTTTATCTCGTTTATCTGTTAAGTATAAACAAGTTTAATTTGGAATTGAAGTATTTCAGGATCAATTATAATTATGTCGTTGGTTCGACAATAGGTTACAATTAGTTACCAAGTATCCTATTATATACTATAAATATAATATAGCCATTGGATAAATTACTGTAGTTGAGGAATACTGAATGTAAGGTCTTATTGAATCAAAGCGTGAGTATTTCATGAAACGAGATATTGTTCTATGTGTGTTATTTAAAAATAACAAGCGGGGCACTTAAATTATTTTGTCTGGTTGCTCTGCTAACTTTTCTTAATCAGGTGGAGTATGCGAAATATTTTAAAGCGAAGAAGTCCATGAGAGCGCAGCGCTTCACCAACGCATGCACAACGGTCCGACAAGCGTAAAGTCTATATGCCCAGCAGACGGATTGCCATAAAATATCATGTTATCATGATTATTAGCAGTCCCGACGTTGCCGATGTCACGGGGGACTCATCCACTGTAATTTGAGAACAGACTATACACGGGGTGACTGATCCACTGTGACACGGTTAACGAGTATAGAAGCGGACGAAAGTGGCGCCGCTGAAATAAGCGGTACCTGCCGTGAACTAGACTATACGAGCCAACCAAAAAGCGTTCATCGGTCACCCTCGTCAAATTTTGTATTTAGGTACAGTACGTTATAATAAACGACTTTACATGGCATGCGATAGGTCCTCCGTATACGGATGACCTATCGCACCGGATGACCTAGTGCATGTAAATTTTGTGTTGAAGGATGACCTATCGATCGTAGGATGTATATATATATA